>CM028131.1:346847500-348107500 GCA_016271365.2 Neoceratodus forsteri | reverse complement strand
TTTGTGAAAATGCATAGCTCTTGCCTCACTGAGTTTAACAAGTACAGCACTTCTAGAAAATCTATATAAATACTTTCTGTACAGTTAGTATCATGCCAAGAAAAAAAAACGCTAATCAATTATTTAAAACCCTGCAGTCAGGCTACTGTTCACTTGCAGCAGAGTCAGGAAGTTTCATGGTCTACTGGAGGACTTCAATAATTTGGCCATTGGCTTAATTGCCTATAGTGTAGAATGCTGAGTGACAAGCAGACTATCCCCCTCCTGCAACTGCCCAAAGTGCTGTCCAAACAGAGTGCAGAAATCTCATGTAGGAGGGGAAACCTTTGAACAGCTTCAGTGTGCATGTAACTGAGCTGAGAAACATACTGATCATCTGCTGAACCAGATCCAATTGCACAGATATTTTGGAGGGAGACTTGCACTTTTACAGCTGAGAAGATGGAAATTGCTGAATGCTAAAGAAGACAGATCATGAATTGCCTTTATCAACTGGAGAGAAACATTGTGGGGGCATGCTGCCCTGCAGTTTGTACTCCAGTGTGAACTGAGAGACTTTGTGCCAAAGGGGAGACCCAAGTGTCTGGTTTGAGAGACTGCCTCAGCTAGTCTTGGGAGGCATCATTACCAGTCACTACTGCATGGTGACTGGCCCGCAGTGTTGGAAGTTGCCATGCAGTGTCACTGGTCAAGGGGTATGGTGCTCCTTAGCAGATGCTGTGCTTAGAAAGAGTATTCAGCAGACAGCCATAGTTGAACCAAATAACCAGAGTAGCTGCATAACTGAACTGAACAGTCAGTTGCTGCATAACTGAATCAAACCAACACCATGGTAAGCTGAGCCAGAGGATACAGTGGAGAGCCAGTACATCCAATGAGGCCCACCAAACTGGTCAGAAACCATGAGTCATCCAACAGAGCTTTGGTTCTGTGACAGCAGTTACAGTAGTTTACTTAGTTTGTATTCCAGAGTTAGTTTCAGCTGGACTGTTTGTCTTCAGCACCCATCAGCATCAGTTGGGATTACAAATAGGCCAACAGCCTTTTGTATACAAATATCTTGTTTTCTAATAAAAGTCATCCTCTAATTCAAGCCACCCTCAATTAGTAGCTGCATTAAAAACTCATGGTTTATAATGGAAGCTCCCCTCTAATAGAAGTCACTGCTTGTATTAGAGAGAGACTTAATGCTTACTGCACGGTTTGGTGTTCTTGAAGTTGTACCACCCTCAGCATATCTCATGTGGATTCATGGTTTTGTGCCTTTGAATAAGTATGTATTGGTAGTGATATAAACATTTCCTGTTGTAGAAACATTAAACTGGTACTCTACCTCTCTACACACACTCACTTGCTTTCTCTCGACTACTGGATCATGCTCAGCACTCTCAATCTGCCAATTGGACAATGCTGGCAATTAGGATACAGTACAAAACAGAAATGCATGTGCACCATTTAGAATTTTAAATATGGTGAATATACTCTCACTTCACTCATACTCAATCTCCTGATCAGACAGAACTACTGAGCTGGTGTCTCAATCACTATAGTTAGTGACAGCTTTGAATAAAACATTTTTTTAACTTGCCACTTGCTTTCACTCTCAGTATCCTGATCAAACTGAACTACTGAACTAGCTCATCCACTCTTGCACTCTCTCTCTCCGATTATCACAACAGCTCTAGTTCTACCCACAAAATAACATGCCTGACCATGCTCAGCAATCTCCATCTCCTAATTAGACTAAAATGAAATGGCATCTTGACCTCTCTGTCTCTGTCTCTCTCTCTCTGATTGAACAACAGCCATCTTTCTTCCCACAAAAAAAAAACAACCTGACCCCAAGTAGGTCATGTTCTCTCACCATACTCTACTCACTATACCTGGCTGGGTTCTTGGGCAGGGGAGACTGAAGGAAATACAAAGAGTATCTGATTAAATTGGCCAAAAATTGGGAACAGAAACAAAAACTACTTCCAACTGATGCAGTGGGAAAGTGCTTTCAGTAGATGCCACCCTCCAATTGAAACCGCCCTCTAGATGAAGCCACAGCTATGAACTCTCAGACTGTAATAGAAGCCACAGCTTCAATAAAAAGATCTATGGTAGTGCACTTATTTTGTTTGTGTATCCTTGATCTGTAAGATCATGTGCAACAGGACTGTTGACAAGCCAATACTGATTCAGTGGCTGTGTACCCATTAACTTTACATGGAGCTCTCTAAAAGACTAAGGCATGGATATTCAAAGGTCCTCCATTCATGCATAATGCCTTCCATCTTGATTTTTGTACATTTGTGTGACTTGCATCAAATGGTTAGACCACATAAAACATGGTCTAACTCCCTGTCGCAAGTGCCGCAAGTTGGGCTAAGAAAATAATGCATGCATCTTTTATCCACCATAAAGCAGGTAAACTTGCAAATGTGCCAAAATGAAATTAGCAATCCAACATTTTGGTACATTTATTTTTATGTAGACACAGCTGAAAATTGTGTACTGTGCCTGTGACAAGACTTTTAAAAATCAAGCTAAGGGTGTATCACTGATACCTGTGTAGGATTTGGGAGTAGAGTCTTGGAGTGCACACAGTGCAGGGAAGTGTGATATTAAGAAGGGTGGGGATGGACATTGATAACGGTTGTTACCATCATGAGTACTGCTAAAATTTAAATTGCATTAACCCTTTCCTTCCCTAGATCCTGGTTCATTTTCCCATGATAAAATCCTTTCCTCATTGTTTGAACATCACTACTGTGACTAATGTATTATAATGACTCTGCATTGCATTTGAGTTAACTGTTACTGCTCTGTTTGGGAAGTGGGTTGGTTGTGTCCATGGGACCAAAGCAGTATTTCTGGGGGGGGGGGATAGTCATCTAGCCCATTTAACTTTCCAAGGTTCAAGGCACCACACAATTTAAAGTTTGGATCACAATCCCTATGGCAGGGTGATAGGGTGAAACCCTCACACTGTGTTTTATTTATTAAAAATGAAGAATTCGTTCTTAAGGGGCTAGAAAGCCATACAGTTGCAACAAGACTGCCCTAAGGTGCCAAATAAAATTAAAGTATGCTGTGACCTGAAACCTTCAGTGCTGAAATATGCTTACACCATGTCAAATAACCTCTAGTGTTTTTTTCTTATCCTTTTGGCTGCAGACTTTTTTCTATGTTCAGATTTCTAATATTCTGTTTTTCCCCTCTGGCCTGATCACCCAGGGTAGAAACTTTTTAATACTCTTTCTGATTCTTCTCTTTGATAATCCCTTCCCCTCCACACACAGCTAAGCATTAAGTTGCAAGGGCTGCTCTACCACGGTTACCGTAGGGTGAAAGAAAAGCTTGTAGGTTTGGTGCTATGCTCTCTTACCTTGTTAGTGTTCCTGTTTGTAAAATGCATTCCCCTGGTAGAAGTTATTGAAACACATGCTATTAATCTGTGTTGACCATATATAAACTATAATAAAACATTGAAGGTGAACTACTATAAACAACCTTTAGTTTTACATAGAGGGTAACTAAGGTATCAAGAAGCTTGAAGGTCATGTTGGATGAAATGTCTGTAAGCCCCCCTTGTGGGTGGGTTTATTTCTATCCTTATGGACCCCCCTGGTGCTTAGGGAGTTTGTGTGCTATGGGGGGGTGTCTTTCCTTTTGCTGTCAGTTGGAGGCAGCACAGGTTGTAGATGTAGATATAGATCCCGCTCCTTCTGAGATATATATATATATGTGTGCTAGGCAGGACTGGGATACAGACTGGTGGAATTTTCTGCAGGGCAGTTCATTGGAAGGTTTCCCTCCTCCTCTCAGGCAGGTCAGCAGTTTCTGGTGGTGGTGCCAGGCCCTTGGTTTTGGGGTCTCCATGGGAGGGAAGACAGGCAGTTGCGGTCATTGGGTCCAGGGTTTTCTTGGGCATCAGGTGGTGAGAGCAAGCATGGGAGCAGAGTAGCTGGGCATAGCAGGGAGTATAGGACCCCGGGGGCATTTGGGATCAGTTTTGATGGTGTGCTTTCTTGGGCTTTTGGGGGAGGTTGTGGCAGGACTTCGACAGGGATCGGAGGATGGTGGCAGCTCCTACTGATCCCTGTTCCTCACATGGCATGACAGTTCAAGGGGTGGGAGTGGGTAATGGCCTGGACTTGATGGGGCCTGTCATGCCCATGTCTCAGGGCTTACAAATGGGTAGGCCTTTAGGCCAAAATAGGCCATATCTATACCTGGAAACAGGAGTTCAGTTGGAAGTGTGAGTCACTGTAACCATTTTGGAGGGCTTGGCTCTGGGGAGAGCCACAGGGACTGTCTGAGGGAGAGCACAGCAGATACCAGGCCTGGACCAGGTTGAACAGGAGTAACATTTATGGGAGCAGCCTCGGAGGTTTCAGGCTGAAAAAATTTCACCCTGAGCATGAATTGACTTCGTGGCAGCAGATGAATACATCACTCCCCTGAAGATGAGAAAAAGAAATGGAAGGAGGTTCAGCATAAAAGAAACAGTAACAAATTAGGGCTCTTACCAGTGACAGTGGGTCATCAGGAGCTCACATCCCTGGGAATCATTCAGCAATCAGTCTCTGGTCCTGGGAGTTAAGTTTGCTGCTGGTTCCATTGTATGGAAAATCCATGTCTAAGAATGTCTGTAGCACTCTGTTTCTGTTTCTCACTCAACAAATGAGTTTTGGTAAATAAGTTAGCCCCATGGAGCTGTATTTCAAGGATTTTAAACCACTGTGCCCCTGAGCTCTGTAATCATTTAGGAGTTCAGGAGAATTAAATCTGATTCATTTATAGATATCATAGTCCAATCTAATTATTGCTGTGGAAGGATTTAACAAACTATAAATTCTCTAGTTTTTAGAGATCTTCACGGTACTTTCTGGGGTCTGAAGTATTGAATTGCTTATGCCTTCTGCTCCAGGTCTAGTGGGTTGCAGAAGCCTGAAGATCAACTGACCATGGCCACCTTCCAGATCTCCTCCTGCTGGGTAAGAAGCTGACCACTCTTGGGGTTCAGTGTCTTGGGGTTTGAAGGCATCTTAAGGTAAGACACCCATGTTTTTCTATTTTTATTCTGAGGATAACTTGGTGGGGTTCTAGATTCTGAGTCCCCCTTCTCCTGCATGACATCTGGTCCTAGATATTGAGAAGGAGACTAAGGAACATGGGGACTTGTTGGGATTCCTTTCTTTACCCAGCAGGTTGTTTTTGCCCCTATTTCAGAGCCTGGAGGAGCTGGCAGGGCTGGCTGCCTTGGGGCTAGGCCTGTGTGGTGCAGTTTCAGTGGGGTGGTGCATGGTAGGCCTATTTCAGATGGCTATGCCTCATCACCCTCCAGTCCCTCTTACGTGAGCGCATGACTGGGAGGTCAAGTGCATGCCTCAGCCTCTCTGATTGGCTGCTAGTGTGGTGTGAGTAGAGAAGGAATGTGAGTGGGCACCATTTTGCTGAGGAGACAGGAGAGTTTGGAAGCCTGTGTTGGGAATTCCTGATCTGTGTTGGAGAAGAGGAAAGGCCTTTATTTGAACAACTAGTGTTCCACCTTTTCTGAAGTGCAAAATCCAAAGAAAAAGGTGTGGAAGGTGACTGCTGGCAGGAAACAAAAGATGACTGAAGAATTTACTCCCCAAGAGGAACCACAGGCAATGGTTCCTACCTCACTGCTAACATGGTTGTGGAATTTGGCAGGAAGGGGTCAGTTTAACGAAAGATGTTTCAGATGTGGATTTAAAGAGTAGTAGTAGTCAGGCTGCCAGTATGTGCAATTTGCTCCAGCTCTGTTCCTGAAGGCATTTTTGATTGTGTGCCACCTACTTTTCACCGGGGGTACCCTTCCAATACCTCATAGAATGTCATTCATATGGTAGCAAGGGAGTTTGGAGGCCAGGGCCCTTGAAGGTCATGCTTCAGGACAAAGGAGACATGGGGAAGATAAGAGAACCATCCCCAGAGATCATCACGGAACTGATGGAAGAAGAGATAAAAGAGGTGGTGGTGGGGAGCACAGCCATCTGCCCAGCTCTGAATTTAATGAGGAAAAATTGCTTTTCAAACATCACCAGTTTGCTGATTATGAAATTCAGCAGGTTATCCTCCAGCCCTTCCACCACTCAGTCACCCTGGCAGATAAAATCCTGTGCCTGGCAGCATGTTCTAAAGCTTTGAGGGTCCATATGGATGGACTTATAAGAAGTGACCCTCTCAATGTGGCATGTCATACTGGAGTGTGGCTGGAACCTGGAGTGGCCCAGAGGACCAGTGTTAGGAAGCTAACTGAATGGTCCTAGGCAGAGTGGTGGATAAGAACGAGGATCCACATAGAGTACCCTACTGCAGACTATCCATATATATCACAAAAGATGTGGCATGTCATAGAAAAAAATGCATGAGGACTGGGTGTATAAAGAGCCACTCAAGAACCTGTGGTTCAAGCCTGGAAGTTCCAGTCATCCATCCCAGCAACTCTTCCAGAAAGCTTGTGCTATGTTCTTCACTGCACCTTGTTCCGGCTTGACTTTGTTCAAGCATTTTGCCCTAGTTCAGGACTTGGCCAGCTGCAAAATGAAGTTTTACATAATTGTCAAGGATGTGTTTGAGGACCTCACTACTAAGCCTGATCTTGGCTTTTATTTCCCACAGGGTGGAGTTCCTGCCATTTAGATCCCAGAGAACTGCACTGTGCCAAAAAGATTTCTCATCGGAGCAGGAGCCTGTTTCAGGGCTGTTCGTGTTTACAATTTAAATTCCTAAATTAATGACTTTTGGGACAGTAACAATTCTAATTTTAATTTTTGTTTTAAGAAAAAAGAGAGAAGCTAATTCTAATCTTATAAATTTGTTTATTCAGTTTCATTATTAAATTAAGACTGAGTACTTAAACTCTGTCTTGTGTGAGAGAACATTGAGAGGTTGATTTGGTGGGTGGTATGGGAAAGGGACCTTAAGAGTATATGTATTTTCAATAATCAAAAGGTTCTTAATGCCGAAATGTAATTTAAAAGGTTTAAGACCTCCTGGCACAGGAAAGTTAGGATCATTTTGGGTTTTTTTCTCTGTGGTTTTAGCAGTAGCTGGAAGGGTTTTTCCCCCTTTGGATCAAACATTTTGTGGGTATCCCCTCCATTTTGGGGGATATGTATTACTTAGCTTGGTTGGATTGGGGGTCCTGCTTGGCTCTCTGCCCTTATTTCCAGGAGAAAATGGGTTTTGAGTTGGGGAGAGTGTAAGCCCCCTTTGCAGGAGGGCTTACTTCTACCCTTAGGGACCCCCACCGGTGCTTACGGAGTTTGCGCTCTGTGTGGGGTGTTTTTTCTGTTGCTGCCAGTTGGGTGCAGCAGAGGGATGGATAGAGGTAGACAGAGGGAGAGAGATGGAGATGGGGAGATAGAGAGAGAGAGGTAGAGAAATGGAGATGGAGGGGGAGAGAGAGATAGATAGAGATGGAGGGAGAGAGAGAGGGAGATGGGGAGAGAGATGGGGTGTATACATATATATATATGTGTATATGTATATATGTATGTATATGTGTGTGTGTGTATATATATATATATGTATGTGTATATATATATATATATATATATATATATATATATATATATATGTATGTATATGTTATATATATATGTATATTCATGGCAAAAACTTTGTTTAATGCATCAGTTAGGGTTAAATTGACAAAAGTGGGGAAATGACATGTTAGGGTTGAGCCCCTAACCCACCTACCCCCCCACCCCATCCTCCACAGACCAACAGATGCCAGGATGTGCCATCGAGTCATGAGGCCTAGCTCTCACCCCATTCTCCTTTACTGTAGCATGTCAACCTGTTTACACATGCACTCTCGAGGACATCTGTTACCAAGGAAACCTCTCGATAGAAGAGTATCCTTCTTTGTGTATGACTGCTCATACACAATCTTTTATAGTGTATGGGCAGTCACAACATAGAAAATCACACAAAACCCACTAGTGAAGACAACAGAGAATAGGAATTTTAACGTTTTCTTATTTTTTTTTTGATTGACGGTGTGCTGCAGATGTTCCTGCAAGTTCAAGTTAAAAAAGAAAACAACTTCCTGCTTAACTGGATAGAGGAAAGCAACTATAGAGTATAGTGGAATGCTGTTGTGCATGGAATTCCATGCCTGGAATATGCTTGTTCTGCTGCACTAGTGACATCATTATGTTGTTCTGCTGCAGTAGTGATGTCACTACTGCAGCAGAACCACTTGGAATGCTGGCACATTGTTGATTTCCTCTAATTCTGTGGTAAGACAGTATTCTAGCACCTCTAGAGACTTCACAAGTCAGTTTCATTATGAAAAAGAGAAAGAAAACAATGCACACATTTCACATAATACTACTATACACTATAAAAATACAGGATGAGCAACTTTATGCACAACCTGTGTGTTCTGTCACCTCGGGATTCTGATTCCCACGGACCTCTCGAGCTTCTCTCTCGAGGTTAGAGGGAATCAAAACCCCTCTGTGGCAGAACACACTGGTTGTGCATAGTTGCCCATCCAGTATTCTCTATATGTAGTAGCATTCCAGGTTGTTTTGCTGCAGTAGTGACTTCACTACTGCAGCAGAACAACATAATGATGTCACTACTGCAGCAGAACAAGCATATTCCAGGCATGGAATTCCATGCATAACAGCATTCCACCATACACTATAATATACTGGTATGTCAATGTATACAGACACACGTACACACATAAGCACATACAGTATATATGTATGTATTTATATATAAAGTTTACAGTACTTAGTGACACAAATGTGACCATCACATAGTCCTTCTATATGGTATATTTCCTCTCACGTCCTGCATACAGCTCCAACTGTTAAACCCTTGGCCTGTTATGTAACTCAGAAAAGGCATAAAATGTATTCACCAAACAGCTTTCTGTAACTTATTGGGACATATAATTTCAAAACAGCAGTCATTATTACACCTGTGTTGTGGACACAACAGATGACTATATTTTGACAGTTCTGTTAGCTACATAGGTTGATGCATGATGGATGTCACAGGATGTGGGAAAGGTTTGTAAGGAAGATATAAAAACACTTTTTGAGGATGCTGAGTAATTTTTGTCAGTCAATTTGCTGTGAAGGCTTTGTGTTGAAAAGAAATGTGTTTGTTAGGATGAGAAGGTTGTGCTGGCGGTAAACTTTATAAATTTCTGCTTGTATACCAAAGAGTGAGGGTGTGACATCAAGTAAGTTATTCAAGAGTGGAACAGAAATAAGCAAGGCACAAAATATGTTATTTGCAGCAGTCTTATCAGTGACTGGGAGATAGATATATATATATATATATATATATATATATATATATATATATATATATATATATATATACACACACACACACACACACACACACACACACACATATATATATATATATATATATATATATATATATATATATATATATATATATATGGCAAAAAACTCAGTTTAATGCATTAGTTAGGGTTGTTCACAGACGACAAAAGTGAGGAAATTAGCACAGTAGGGTTGAAAACCTAACTCCGAATTCACCCCCAGCACCACACACACACACACACACACATATGCAAGTATGGGGGAGGACCAAGTCAACACAACCAATGACAGACATCCAGCAGCAGGTGACAGAAATAAAAAACAATTGTCTAAATGTACTACAAGACATCTCCACCCACCTGACCAGGTACTGCATGCTCAGTGGAGATCAACAGCAAAACTGAGGCCATGTACACCAAACATACACATCCCTGACTGCAGCTGCACACAACATACCACACTTAGTAGTTGCATGGCCTTATCTACTGATGCCCCACACCACACCACACCACACCACATGTGGTGAGCCACCTGAGCAATAGAGTTCAGCAAAACCAAGGAGTTGTACAGGTATAATATCTCTGATTATAACAAGGGTTTGAGAAATGCAGCTTTCTAATTGACTGTAAACATTGTAACTTCCTTATGTTTAGTTTTTATTAACATACATGTAGAGCCTAACCATATAATGAACATGGTTTAATGTTGTTTAAAGAACAGTTTTATTATGATAGCAATAAGCCACTCCCAGGTATTATGTTAATGGTCAGTTTATCACTGTCTAGCGACATGTGGCACTCGGCTATGCCTCCTTCAACATTAAACCCCTACAGGGTGATTAACAGACCATTTAACATAACTGTTGGTCATGCCTTATTGCTTAATTGTCTTTATGAGTAGATACTCTCCCTCTGCTAGGCACTGCAGCAGCTTTGCAACACAGTGTCCCACCCAGTTACACCATACACTGTCTAGTTACTGGAGAATGGCTGTGAATATGAACTCATGAAGATGAACAGTGTAACTTGATCATTATAGTCATCGAAACATTAGTGTAATTATAACTGACAGAGTCAGTGATAGAGAATAACCCCTGCTGTCCTAGTACACTTACCCCATTGTGAGTTAAATCAATACTAAAAGACATTCTGTTTATATCTACACCATACCTACTTGATTCCTGTTGTACCACAATTAACATAGTTATCACTTTGATAGCATCAGTGACAGAAGTGTGGCAAACCCAAACACTAGGCATACAGCCTGAGTATGAAACAACTGTTAAAAAAATTACACTGTGTCCATAAGTGGCATAGATCACTCATTGCAACAATAGTAAATGTATTACTATTTGAATAAGTTAGTCATCACAGATGCAATGAGATTGTCTTTATCAGGTACAACATACTCAGAAGTGCCTACAGGAAAATCTATCCTATATACATCTTCGCTACAGGTACGTCATTGTTGGCTCAGTAGTGCTATGATATTTAGAAGTTGCTTGGCCTGATCCATGCAATTACACTGTTTCTTACAAAGAATACTTACTGCATCTTTAGTATTGAAACACACTGAATGTCTATGTATGTACATCAGCAGTACATCTTCATCAGTAAGAATGCATCTGATACTGGCAGTACGAATTTCACAGCGTTGAACAGGCAATGCTTTTCCATACGTTTACATCAGCCTCTCGATCTTGAGTAAACCGTTGCAGTAAATGTACTACTATGTAAATCACATACTAAATGTAACACTACTTTTATCTTGAGCATGCTAATGTCTTGTAGTTAATTTATGTACTTTCTCTTAATTAATGTATACTTACTAGTGTTAAAACCTTTCTACAACTGTCATCATGCACCTTCAGCATTTATATTGACTAACGGCACAGTACCAGTTGTGGTGTGGTGTGGGGCATCGGTAGGTAAGGCCATGCAACTACTAAGTGTGGTACATTGTGTGCAGCTGCAATCAGGGATGTGTATGTTTGGTGTACATGGCCTCAGTTTTGCTGTTGATCTCCACTGAGCATGCAGTACTTGGTCAGGTGGGTGGGGATGTCTCGTAGTACATTTAGACAATTGTTTGTTATTTCTGTCACCTGCTGCTGGATGTCTGTCATTGGTTGTGTTGACTTGGTCCTCCCCCATACTTGCATATGTGTGTGTGTGTGTCTGTGTGTGTGTGGTGCTGGGGGGGTGAATTCGGAGTTAGGGTTTTCAACCCTAACAGCGAATTTCCTCACTTTTGTCGCTGTGGAACAACCCTAACTAATGCATTAAATGGAGTTTTTTGCCTCTAATTTCCCTTCTTTTTGAGAATGATGATGAGAAATAGTGAATGTAATGCAGCGGCGGGAGCGCAGGCCCCTTTGGGCCCCGCTCTCCCGCCACATGATGTCTTGTGGCATAGTAACAGGAAGAGCGACACAAACAGAAGCACTAACAGTGGCGCACATGGTAACGCAAGCGCAAATGACAACAGAAAGGGCAATGCACACGGTGGCATAGATGGGAACAGTCTGCCACATGATGTGTTGTCACATAGAAACATGATGCCTGCAAATGGAAATGTCAATGGGCATGGTGACGCAAAGTGAAACAGAAAGAGAAACAGTACTGTAGACACAAATGGCAAAAAATAACAGAAACGCAAGCGCAAATGAAAACGCAAAGGATAACGCACATAGGACCCCGCGCTCCTGGCACGTAATGCAGCAGCGGGAGCGCGGGGCCCAAAGGGCCCTGCACTCCCAGCACATGATGTCTTGTGGCATAGTAACAGGAACAGCAACGCAAACAGAAGCACTAACAGTGGTGCACAAGGTAACGCAACTGCAAATGAGAACAGAAAGGGTAACAAACACGGTGGCGTAGACGGGAACGGTGTGCCACGTGATGTCTTGTCTCATAGTAACATGGTGCCTGCAAACGGAAATGTCAATGGGCATGGTGACGCAAAGTGAAACAGAAAGACAAACAGTACGGTGGACACAAATGGCAAAAAATAACAGAAACGCAAGCACAAATGAAAACGCAAAGGATGACGCACGTGGTGGCGTAGACGTCAACGGTAAGTGAAACGGGTATGGAAATCGCAAGCGGATAGGGCAATGGTAACAGTAATGTAAGCGCACAGGCTGGTTTTCCCAAAAGCTGAATAGAGAAAGACAGTGAGTACAAAGAATGTATGCATAATAATGGGTATCGGAGCAGAAAATGAGGACTTGGAATACTAAATAGGTTATATCTCAGGAACCGACGTATGTAGAAAAAAAATTGAAAAAGTCGTATGATTTATGACTGTCCTTGGTTAGTTTTGTACTTAGCCCCTGTTAGGGGCTAAGAATTTTTCCAACAAAGTCAGTATCTCGCACCGCTTCCAGATACGGCCCTGAAAGGTGCGGCGTAATGCCATAATGTTATCCTATGGGGAAAAGAGAAGTTTGGAGTGCCATAACTTTGCCTCCCTGTAATATTTTTTCACCAAACCACTGAAAGGCACATCTGTGGGCTGTTGGCTGTCTTCCCTCCAAATTTCAGGAAAAAAGACCAAACCGTTATTTTGCAGCAGGGTGCCAAAGGATTCCTGTAATGCATCGGGCGCCGTAATGTTATCCTATGGGAAAAACCGTCAACTTTGGAGTGCTGTAACTTTGCAGCCATGTAATATTTATTTCAATACAACACTGAAAAGCACATCTGTGAGATGCCCAGCTGCGTTACCTCAAATTTCAGCCCAAAACTCCCAACCGCTCTTTTGCAGTGCAGTGCCAAAGAATTGCTGTCATTTTCCCACAGATAGAAAAATTACTGTCGCAATTCTATAAGTCACAAACATTTCGACTCTTTTCAGGAGCATGAAAGTACTTTATGAAAGTACTTTTTCCAGAAATCTGAAAAACATATTTCTGGGGTGTTTTACCCCAAAATAAAGACATGGCTAGCATCCTCAGGGTCCGACTAGGTGAATACAAAAAGAATTTGGTTGCTAGAGGGTCCCAAATTTAAATGCCAAGCATTTTTCTAATCACCAACTGAAAACAAAATGGCCGATTTGCGAAAGTAAAAATGCATTTGCGAAAGTGTTGAACTTTTTGTTAACTTTTCCCATTGACTTATAATGGGGAAATTGTTTTTTGAATAACTTTGAACGCTTAATATTTTTCACCAAATCTTCAAAAAGCACATCGGGACCCCGTTGCATCGTTCCTGAAGATTTCGGCCAGTCGCTCAAACTGTGTGACCTGTACGTGTGACCGTAGAATTCCATAAAAAGCGTAAATGCGCGTGCGCAAATCACGCTTAATAACTCCACAGCTGTGTATCCAAGTAGTACAAAACTTAGCAGATGCCAAGGCCTATGTTTCTTGATCATGTATTCCAAATGTCAGCCAAATCTGTCAAACAGTTGCAAAGTTATTAAGTGCAAAGTTTTGGATTTAAATATAGAGATGGCTCCTCAACTTAACTATGGCAGCACCACCATGCTACCATAATATATAGATATTGAGGCTGAATTCGTATTGACAGTTGTTCCACAGCTAAAAGTGAGACTGTTGTTAGGTTGAAACTTCGTTCCCCCTCGGGTATTGGGTGCAATGTTAGCCCTAACTCTCACCCCATCACATGTAAAGCAGCAGAAGTAGGAGAATGGGTGAGAGTTGGACCGACACCAATGCACACCCCAATGCTGGTTGGGGTGGCAGGGTCCAAGGGGCTTTTCAACCCTAACAGCTTAATTTCTCACTTTGTCCCTGTGGAACAACCCTAACTAATGCATTAAATGGAGTTTTTTGCCTCAATTTCTTTTGGAGAATGAAAACGCAGAAATAGTGAATGTAATGCATGGGTAACAGGAACAGCAACGCAAACAGAAGCTGCTAACAGTGGCCATGGTAATGGCGCGAACGAGAACAAGAGGGTAACGCATGGTGGCGTGAGACGGAACGCCTGCCACGTGATGCTGTCACATAGTAACATGGTGCCTGCAAACTGAAATTTCAATGGCAGGGACGCAAACTAAAACAGAAAGAGAAACAATACTGTAGACACAAATGGCAAAAATAACAGAAACGCAACCAAAATGAAAACGCTTAAGGATAACGACGGTGGCGCAAACGCTAACGGTACGTGAACGGGCGTTACGGAACCGCAAGCAGAAAGGGCAACAGTAACAGTAATGTATGCGCACAGGCTGGTTTTCCCAAAACCTGTATAGAGAAAGACAGTGAGCGGCAAATAATGTATGTAATAATAATGAGTATCGGACAGAAAATGAGGACTTGAATACTAAATAGGTTATATCTCAGAACCGTGACGAAAAAAAAAATTGAAAAGTCAGGATGATTTATGACTGTCCTGGCTAGTTTTGTACTTAGCTCCTGTTAGGGGGCTAAAAAATTTTCCGATGAAAAGTCCGTATCTCGCACTGTTTCCGAGATACAGGCCCTGAAAGGCGCGGCGAATGCCATAATGTTATCGTATGGGGAAAAAAAGAGAAGTTTGGAGTGACATAACTTTGCATCCCTGTAATATTTTTTCACCAAACCACTGAAAGGCACATCTGTGGGCTGTTGGCTGTCTTTCCTCCAAATTTCAGGAGAAAAGACCAAACCGTTATTTTGCAGCAGGAATCCAAAGGATTTCTGAAATGCATCGGGCGCCGTAATGTTATCCTATGGGAAAAACCGTTAACTTTGGAGTGCCGTAACTTTGCTGCCGTGTAATATTTTTTCAATACAACACTGAAAAGCACATTTGTGATGTCAAGGCGTTCCTCCAAATTTCAGCCTAAAAACTCCCCAACGGCTCTTTTGCAGTGCAGTGCCAAAGAATCGCTGTCACTTTCCCACAGATGGAAAACTACTGTCGCATTTGCAAAAGCTTTCAAGTTCAACACTTTCGTGAGCACGAAAGTAATTTGTGAAAGTACTTTTTCAGAAATTTGAAAACACATTTCTGGGTGTTTACCACAAAATAAAGACATGGCAAGCATCCCTGTGGTCCGACTAGGTGAATACAAAAAGAATTAGTTGCTAGAGGGTCCTAAATTTAAATGCCAACCATTTTTCTGATCACCAACTGAAAACAAAATGGCTGATTTGCGAAAGTAACAGGCCTATTTATGCAAAGTAAAATGCATTTCTGACACTGTCAAACTTTTTCTTAACTTTTCCCATTGACTTATAATGGGAAATTGTTCTTTGAATAACTTTTGAACCGTTTAATATTTTTTTCACCAAATCTTCGAAAGGCACATCGGGGACCCTGGCCTCACATTCCCTGAAGATTTCAGGCCGGTCATGCAAACCGTGTGACCTGTACATGCGACCGTAGAATTCCAGAAAAAGCGTAAACGTGCACGAAAATCACACTTAATAACTCCGCAGCCGTGTATCCAACTGGTACAAAACTTGGCAGATACCAAGGCCTATGGTTCTTGATCGTGTATTCCAAATTTCAGCCAAATATTTCATAATGGGTGCAAAGTTTTGGGCTTTAACATAGAAATGGCTCAACTCTAATTCATGGTAGCACTACCGTGCTACCATAATGTATGTATGTATGTGTATATATATATATATATATATATATATATATATATATATATATATATATATATATGTATATGTATGTATATATATATATATATATATATATATGTGTGTGTATGTGTATATATATTTATATATGTATATATATATATATAGATAGAGGTAAAACTTCTGTTTAATGATATTGTTGCTTTGATAAAGTGAGAAATGCTGTTAGGTTGAAAACTTGACTTCTGCTACACTGGCATTGGGTGCATTGTCATCAGGCCCAACTTCACCCCATCAAATGTGTAAAGCAGCAGGAGTATAGGAGAATGGGGTGAGAGTTAGACCGATGACCCCAGTGCACACCCCAATGCCGGGTTGGGGTGGGCAGGGGTCCAAGGGGGTTTTCAACCCAACAGCGAATTTCACTTTTGTCGCTGTGGAACAACCCTAACTAATGCATTAAACAGAGTTTTTTGCCTCTAATTTCCCTTCTTTTTGAGAATGATAACAAGAAATAGTGAATATAATGCGGCAGCGGGAGCCGATGTCTTATGGCATAGTAACAGGAAGAGCAACGCAACAGAAGCGCTAACAGTGGCGCACATGGTAACGCAAGCGCAAATGACAACAGAAAGGGCAATGCATACGGTGGCATGGATGGGAACAGTCTGCCACGTGATGTGTTGTCACATAGTAACATGGTGCCTGCAAACGGAAATGTCAATGGGCATGGTGACGCAAAGTGAAACAGAAAGAGAAACAGTACTGTAGACTCAAATGGCAAAAAAATAACAGAAACGCAAGCGCAAATGAAAACGCAAAGGATAACACACATAGGGCCACGCACTCCCGGCACGTAATGCAGCAGCGGGAGCGCAGGGCCCAAAGGGCCCCGCACTCCCACCACATGATGTCTTGTGGCATAGTAACAGGAACAGCAACGCAAACAGAAGCGCTAACAGTGGTGCACAAGGTAACGCAAGCGCGAATGAACAGAAAGGGTAACAAACACGGTGGCGTAGACGGGAACGGTGTGCCACGTGATGTCTTGTCTCATAGTAACATGGTGCCTGCAAACAGAAATGTCAATGGGCATGGTGACGCAAAGTGAAACAGAAAGAGAAACAGTACTGTAGACTCAAATGGCAAAAAATAACAGAAATGCAAGCGCAAATGAAAACGCAAAGGATAACACACATAGGGCCATGCGCTCCCAGCACGTAATGCAGCAGCGGGAGCGCGGGGCCCAAAGGGCCCCGCACTCCCACCACATGATGTCTTGTGGCATAGTAACAGGAACAGCAACGCAAACAGAAGCGCTAACAGTGGCGCACAAGGTAACGCAAGCGCGAATGAGAACAGAAAGGGTAACAAACACGGTGGTAGACGGGAACGGTGTGCCACGTGATGTCTTGTCACATAGTAACATGGTGCCTGCAAACGGAAATGTCAATGGGCATGGTGATGCAAAGTGAAACAGAAAGAGAAACAGTACAGTAGACACAAATGACAAAAAATAACAGAAACGCAAGCGCAAATGAAAACGCAAAGGATGACGACGTGGTATGCAGACGCCAACGGCAAGTGAAACGGGCAATGGAACTGCAAGCGAAAGGCAATGGTAACAGTAATGTAAGCTTACAGGCTGGTTTTCCCCAAAAGCTGAATAGAGAAAGACAGTGAGTACAAAGAATGTATGCATAATAATGGGTATCGGAGCAGAAAATGAGGACTTGGAATACTAAATAGGTTATATCTCAGGAACCGTACGACGTAGAAAAAAACATAAAAGTCGTATGATTTATGACTGTCCTGGCTAGTTTTTCCGATGAAAAGTCCATATCTCGCACCGTTTCCGAGATACGGGCCCTGAAAGGGGCTGCGAACGCCGTAATGTTATCCTATGGGGAAAAAAGAGAAATTCGGAGCACCATAACTTTGCCTCCCTGTAATATTTTTTCACCAAACCACTGAAAGGCACATCTGTGGGCTGTTGGCTGTCTTCCCTCCAAATTTCAGGAAAAAAGACCAAACCTTTATTTTGCAGCAGGGTGCCAAAGGATTCCTGTAATGCATCGGGCGCCGTAATGTTATCCTATGGGAAAAACTGTCAACTTTGGAGTGCCGTAACTTTGCAGCCATGTAATATTTTTTCAATACAACACTGAAAGGCACATCTGTGAGATGTCGGCTGCGTTCCCTCCAAATTTCAGCACAAAACTCCCAACCGTTCTTTTGCAGTGCAGTGCCAAAGAATTGCTGTCATTTTCCCACAGATAGAAAATTACTGTCGCAATTTGCGAAAGCTTTCACAAACATTTGCAACACTTTCGTGAGCAAGAAAGTACTTTGTGAAAGTTCTTTTTCCAGAAATCTTAAAAACATATTTCTGGGGTGTTTTACCCCAAAATAAAGACATGGCTAGCATCCTCAGGGTCCGACTAGGTGAATACAAAAAGAATTAGGTTGCTAGAGGGTCCCAAATTTAAATGCCAAGCATTTTTCTAACCACCAACTGAAAACAAAATGGCCGATTTGCGAAAGTAACAGGACCATTTGCGAAAGTAAAAATGCATTTGCGAAAGTGTTGAACTTTTTGTTAACTTTTCCCATTGACTTATAATGGGAAATTGTTTTTTGAATAACTTTTGAACCGTTTAATATTTTTTCACCAAATCTTCAAAAGGCACATTGGGGACCCTGGCCACACATTCCCTGAAGATTTCAGGCCAGTCGCACAAACCGTGCGACCTGTACATGCGACCGTAGAATTCCAGAAAAAGCGTAAATGCGCGCGCAAATCACGCTTAATAACTCTGCAGCTGTGTATCTGACTGGTACAAAACTTAGCAGATGCCAAGGCCTATGGTTCTTGATTGTGTATTCCAAATTTCAGCCAAATCTGTCTAACGGTTGCAAAGTTATTAAGGTGCAAAGTTTTGGGGTTTAACATAGAAATGGCTCCTCAACCCTAACTATATATGTATATGTGTGTTTATGTATATATGTATATGTGTGTATATGTGTATATGTATGTGTGTATATATATAATATTAGACAGATAGAGAGATATAATGAATATATATGAGAGAGACTGGCAGGGTTTGCTGCAGGGCAGTTCGGGGGGGGGATCACCCCCCACTCTTAGGCAGGTTGGCAGTTTCAGTGGTGGTGCACCGATTCCTGGGTTTTGGGGTCTCAGTGGGAGGGAAGATGGGCAGTTGTGCTCAATGGATGCAGGGTTACCTTGGACATCAGATGGTGAGAGCATCCATGGGAGCAGAGTAGCCTGGCATAACAGGGAGTATAGCACCCCTGGGGGCGTTTGGGCCCAGTTTTGGTGGTGTGTTTTCTTGGACTGTCGGGGGCTGTTGTGGTTGTGGCAGGGCCTCAACAGGGGATTGGAGAATGGTGGCAGCTCCTGCTGATCCCGGTTCCCCACTTGGCATGTTGGCTCAGGGAATGGAAGGTGAGAGTGGGTGGTGGCCTGGATTCAGTGAGGCATGCTGTGCCCATGTCTGGGGTAGGTCTCAGGGCCTACAAACGGGTAGACTTTTAGGCCAATATAGGCCATGCCCATCCCTGGAAATAGGAGTTTTGTTGGAAGTGAGAGCTACTATAACTGTCTTGGAAGGCTTGGCTCCAGGGATAGTAATGGGGAATGTTTTAGAGACAGCACACCAAGTACCAGGCCAGGAATTGGTTTAACGGGAGGAATGAATTAACTGTGTGGCAGCAGAGGAGTACATCACTCCCCTGAGGAGGAGAAAAGGAAATGAAAGGAGGTTCAGCATAAAAGAAGCGGTAATGGATTAGGGCTCTTATCAGTGCCAGTGGATCATCGGGAGCTTCACATTCCTAGGAATTCCTAGGAATCATTAAGCAATCATTCGCTGGTCCTGGGGATTAAGTTTGCTGCTGGTTCTTTTGTATGGAAAATCCATGCCTAAGAATGTCTGTATCTCTCTCTCTCTCTACAAATCAGTTTTGGTAAATAAGTTAGCCCCATAGAGCTGTATTATCTCAAGATGTTAAGCCACTGGGCCCCTATCTCTGTAATAATTTAGGAGCTCAGGAGAATAACAACTGATTTGTTTATAGAAATCTGAGTTCAGTCTGATTATTGCTATGGACGGATTTTAATGACTTACATGTCCTCTAATATTTAAGGATCTTCACAGTCCTTCCTGGTGTCTGAAGTATTGAATTGCTTACAGCTTCAGCACCAGGTCCGGTTAGTTGGAGAAGCTTGAAGATGAACTGACCACTTCTGCCTTCCAGATCTCCTGCTGGGTAAGAAGCTGAAAACCATTGGAGTTCAATATCTCAGGGTTTGAAGATGTCTCAAGGTAAGACACCCATGTTTTTTCTATTTTTATTCTGAGGAGAACATGGTGAGGTTCTAGATTTTGGAGCTCACTTCCTCTCTAATATCTGGCCCATAGACATTGGGAAGGGGGGGTACATGTATAAAACAAATGTTTTTACAAATTGCCACAAACAATTAATTAGCAGTGCCTTTTGTTTTACATTGCTGACCTCTACTGCTTTTTCTGCTAGTAAATGAAATGTTTGACCACAAACTATGCACTGATTGCTATATGTTTAAGATAAAAATATCTGTTTAAGAGCTATCTGGCTCCATGTGCATTTGGTTTATTGGCCTCCATTTTATGAAGTTCTATGGGCTCAGGCCAGCTGGAATCAGTGTGCTGTATTGAGCCCTGCCATGAGGGAGTCTGGTAACCAAAAAGGTACTGTAGGACTTCCTCTGAAAACACACACCACCACACACTCCAGAGCCAGGACAGGTAGCCCTCCAGTGAAGGTGGTCAGGTAGGACTTCCTGTCTGTGACTTCCCTTCTTTATTTTCTTTGTACCTTATTTCGTGATTGCATAAAAGCATGTATGTATTAAAATGTTTGTCATGTTTTGTTTACTTTTCTGTATGAAACAGCCACAGTAATTAAGGTATCAAGAAGCCTGAGTCTCTTAAATGTATAAAGCATGTGTTTAATAAACTGCCACAAACAATGCATTAGCAATGCCATTTGTTTTACATTGCTGGGCCAGGATTACAAAAAAGTGCAAAGTGCAGTGCAAAATTTCCATTGCACTTTGCCATTCCCCAGGTGGTTAAATGCTATCCACAGATGGATAGGGCAGGACAGTGTAACTCCATTATTGCTAACTCTAACTCCACTAGCACTGCCCTGCATTCCCTGAAATGGCACTGCAATGAATAGTGCCAGTGTGCTATTTGATATTCACAAAAGCAGACATGCAAATGAGCCCATTGGGCATGCAAGGTGCTTGCTGGCCATTTGCATGCCCATTATGGGCTCATTTACATGCGCTGCGGGTGTCCTACAATGGGGGAGGGGGAGGAAACCACTAGACTGCCAGGGAAACATTTTGTAAACCTATGGGACAGTGATTGGAGAATGGAATGGGGAGAGAACCACTAGACTGCCAAGCAAACATTTTGTAAGCCTAAGGGATGGTGATCAGAGAATGGGGAGTGGGATGGGGCCACTACATCACTACTGACATTTTTATTTTATTCTTCCAGAATCAGGGATTAGCATAATGGATGAGGAGGGACCACTACATTATCAATTACATTTTCTTATTATGAAAGGGTTGGGCTTGGCAGTACCTCCTGTAGCCACAAGGGTTGCACAGAATATCACCAGGTCTCTGTCGGCAGTATTTTCTCCATGCAAGGGTACCCCACAAATGACCCTTGTGTGGAGAAAATCTTTGGTGAATGGGACTGTGCCTATATGCAGGTCACCTTCCCCTCACTCGCATTGCAGTTGCCTCAAAATTTTGCCCCATCACAACCCCAGTTTTGTGGGTGCAAACTGGGCTTTTGTGAATATGCAAATTGGGTTTGCAACGGGTCAGTTTTGTAAATCTAGTGCCTGTATCTATTGTATTTTTCTGGCATTAAATTAAATGTTTATTTGAGCACAAACTATGCACTCATTGCTATATGTTGAGGATAAAAAATTACCTGTTTAAGAAAAAGCTGGCTCTGTGTGCTTTTGATTTGCTGGCCCCCACCTTGTGGAGTCCTATTGGCTCAGGCCAGCTGGAATCAGTGGGCTTTACAGAGCCTTGGCATGAGGGAGTCTGGGAACAAGATAAATAAGAGTTCCTGACTGTGTTCCCTTCTTTATTTTCTTCTTACCTTATTTTGTGATTGCATGAAAGTATGTATGTATGTGTTAAAATTTTGTTTTTCATGTTCTGTTTACTTTTTTTGGTGTAAAACAGCCATATATAATATTGCTGTAAACGTTTAAGAGTTAAGGCATGATTGACAGGTCAAGTGATCTCTAGCAGTATAAAAGGGGCTGACTAAGCACAGTCTGGCAGGTAAGATGAGATTTGGACTGTGAAATGAGCAGTCCTCTACAAGAGAGAACTGACTTGATGAAAGAAGGGAGTAGTTGGTGCTGGGGAAGTCTCAGAAAGACTGATCAGTGGTGGTGCTAGCCAAGGCTGGGAGGTTTTGGACCAGAGCTAAGTTGAGCAGCTTGAGGGGTGATTGGTCTACCTGAAGTATGGACTACAAAGGTGCACATGCATGTATGATCAGCCCCAGGTACTGATTTTGTACTTGTTAACCCATTTGGCTAAGTAGGAGCCAAAAGCCTTTTAAGCCAAGTGTTTATAGTCACCCAAGATCATTCTGACCAGTCAAGTACTAGAAGCAATTCAGAAATTCCAGATATGCACTGTCTGAACTGTTTATTTCGTTGTTTAATGTATTGAAGTCCTTATGTAATAAAGTGCACTACCCTATAGGACATTTTAAAGAACTTTTCTTGCCTTCCGTATCTTCACTCCAACCCACCCTCCCACATACCCCGGCAAACGTTTAGTGTACAGGCTGGTTAACTCTACAGAGCCCATAAGGCACGGGTAGTACCATGATGCTAGATACAGGGATATTGTTTGATACTGAAGACAAACAGGATGAGCAGTCTTAAAAAGGTTGGCTTACCTATCAGGTCTCTGAATGTATTGCTTGAGAAAGGCTAGAGCTACTGTAAAGGCAAAACAGAATATGAGGGCATGTTGGAAGAGATTCTTGCCTTTTTAAAAGTGAACCTGCTTATGGAAGATTCACCTCCTACACTACCAGCTCAGTAACAGGATGATAAAAGGAGTGTAAAAGCTTCTATCAACATTAGTTATTTCTTTCATATTCTTGCTGCTAGTGCTACCTTTTCTGTCCTCCTCTTTGGACTCCCATGCCCTGCCTCAAGAGCTATGCAGAATTTTCAAATTTCACTTCTGCCAGAATTCCACAGAATTCTAAAATTACGCCTAATTCCATGGAATTCCAAAATTCTGAAAGTCAAATGTTAACTGTGGACCTGTCTTCTGCAGTTTATGTAAACTACAGATTCATTTTCTGCAAAGATTACATGATCTGCAGAATATTGTTCCACAGTTTAGAAATGCATTTTGGAACACCATAGAATTAAAAAAGAAAATTTGCAAAGCATTTTCAGAAACAGAATGGCCATTCAGCACAAATTCCACTACTGGAATTCTGCATTCTGCAAAGGTCTTTCTGCCTGATTTTATTCTGTTGTGCTCAGTAAAGTCCATTCACATTTCAGTTTCTTACCCATTTGCTGCCTAATCTGTGACAGACCATAACTATTTATGTTGGCTTGACTGGTGAACATTGTGCAACCCGAGGCCAAACTTCTAGGAGACAAATTCTTTGGATGGACTACTCCATGCTTGCTGGTTGTTTACTCCATAAGCTAAGTTAACAAAGTCTGGCCAGAGCTGATAGGGCTGCATGAAAGGAATTTGGTATACAAATATTGAAAATTACGTAAGATACAAGCTTGCATTAGGAAAATGTAATGTAGGCTCATAAAGTTGTTGTTTTGTAATATTTATTCACCAGATTGACAACATAGCCTTGTTATGACCCCGCCTCATTAAGAAGGGCAAATCAAATGTTCAACTCCTGCCTGAAAGTTGATTTCGTGCAAATACTGTGAACTCAACTTTCAGGATGCAAAAGCACATTTTAGAGGTGCTCTAAAGAAATGGCTATGTTGTAAATTTGGGGTCAACATATTTAAAATTACAAAAAGTTATGAGTCTGCATTTGCAAACTGCAATGTAGGGCCATAACATTGTTGTTTTTCAATATTTGTACACCAAATTTTCATCATAGCCTTCTTATGCCCCCTCCTGATGAACAAGGGTAGAGAAAATGTTCAGCTCCTGCCCAAAAGGTGATTTTGCATAAGGAACACAACATCACCTTTCAGGATGTAAAAACATTTTGCCCAGGACTTAAAAAATGACAGCTGTCACATTCATGAGGTGCTGTAAAGATATTGCTATGTTGTAAATTTGGGGTTAAAATATTAAAGTACAAAAGTTATGAGCCTGCATTTGCAAAATTCAATGTAGGCTTATACCTTTTTTGCTTGTTTAATATTTTTTACACCAGATTTTCAACATAGCCTCCTTATGAACCCACCTCATGATCAGGGGCAGAGAAAATGTTCAACTCCTGCCTGAAAGGTGATTTTGCGCAGGTGCTGCAAAATCACCTTTTGGGATGTAAAATAAACCAAAAAATTTTAATTTTGCCTAGGATTTGAAAAATGACACCTGTCACATTCATGAGGTGCTGTAAAGATATGGCTATTTGTAAATTTGGGGTACAGATATTGAAAATTACCAAAAGTTATGAGCCTGCATTCGAAACATCTGTCATCTAGGCTCACTACTTTTCCTTTTATACTTAATCTGATTACTCTGTTAAGCTGCCATATAAAAGACCTGCCCCAAAACAACAGAGGATATCTTAAGCTCCATTTAAATTCTGGTGTGTTACAGTAATGGATTTATTTCTTCTACCTTTCATTATTTATTTATATGGCTAGATAAGAATCTTTTTTATATGGCCAGATAAGGACCTTTTCTTTAGCATAAACATTGACATTGTTACTGTTACCATTCATTGCTTGCTTATATGGCCAAGTAGAAACATATACAGACTGAAGGACTGAATTGGGACCCAGTGCTAAAACCAAAAGAGGTACAGCCCTGGGTCCCAATGCTGCCTTCCCCAAATTGGACAATGGGGCTGTACGGTGGCCAACTACAATCTCCAACCCCTATGGGTTGGTCCAGTAGTATGGTCAGTCAAAACATGTTGAATCTACTAACCCAGTAATAATGGTGCAAATACAAGTAACCTAATGGTAACTAGAAAATGTAAATATTTGGGAGAAAATGTATTTAGGACAAACCCTGTCCACTCCAACAATAATAAAACAGGCTAATGCCCCCCCCCTCTAAAAAATCTAGTTCAGTATTTAACTTATGACCAGAACCCCCTGTGGCCATTATCAACTACCAAGTAATGTCAATAATTCATTGCATTAAATAATTCCATGCTAGTTCTTTCTGTAACCTGTATCTCAGGTCTAATGTGCTGAATTTGTCTATGCAATAGGCTTCCCTTAATGAAAGATTTTTTCAATGTCCCCTCTCTAATTGGGTTCTATTCTGTTAAGGGAAGCATATAGGATAGCCAGATTTGGCACATTAGACGTGAGATACAAGTTAGATGAAGAAATAGCATAGAATGATTTCATGCAATGATTTACTGACATTACTTGGATGTTAGGTAGACAATGGCCACCGGGGTTCTGGTTATAAGTTGACTACTGTACAAGATTTGTTTTGGTGAGGGGCATTAGCCTGTTTGATTATTGTTGGAGTGCACAGGGTTTGTCTTAGATACATTTTCTCCTCAGGATTTACATTTTCTAGTTACCATTGGGTTACTTGCTGTTTGCACCATTATTAGTGGGTTAACAGATTCTACATGTTTTAACTGGATACCTACTATTAGACCAACCCATAGGGGTTGGAGATTGTAGGTGGCCACCATACAGCCCCATTGACCAATCAGGCTTCGGTGGGTCAAGTACTGGTTTCTTTTTGGCTATATAAATAAGCAATGAATGGTAACTGTAAGAATATCAGTTTTTATGTTTTAAAGAAATGGTTCACATGTGGCCATTTAACACTGCCTGTGACCTCTATGTCCCCTTCACTAGAAATCACACCAAAAAGCAAAGCATGCCCTGGGTTACCCCTTCCCTCCTTCACAAACTTAAAATGAGAGACAACCTGCAGCACATTGTCGTGGAATCTGGCAAGCCAGCTGATAGGCAAGCATACAACGCTGAGCACAATAAGTGTACTCGGGCCATTCAACACACCAAAGCCCAGTACTACCAATCCACTCTTGCCTCCTCCTGGGGGTCGGTTAGAAATTTTTGGGATAATGTAAAGCAGCTGACTGGGAAATTCCACTCACCACCCCCTCTCAACTCTCCTTTAATGGAACTGTCTGCTCTGAAATCCTTGGCATTGCAGATTGCCTAAACCACACTTTCTCAGACCTGAGTTCAGTCCTTCCCAGTAACATCTTTGACCCCATCCCAGTATCATCCCTGCCCACTCTAAAGAGACCTCCTTTCTATCTATGTACCATCTCCCCATTGGAGGCTAGACCCCTTCTACAAAAAGCCGTTAGAAGTAACAACCCCGGTACTGACCTGCTGGACACTAGGCTACTTTGTCTGACATTGGATGCTATGCTGATTCCACTTACCGAGCTGCTCAACCACTCTCTGTGCCTGGGGCAGTTCCCCAGCACATGGTAAACTACCATCATCACTCCCATCCTAAAGATTGGCAATCGAGCGAACCTTGGGTAACTTATGACCTATCTACATCCTCCCCCCCACTCTCTAAGGCCCTTGAAAAAGTAGTTGCCAACCAGCTTGCTGAATACCTGGCCATGCACAATACCCTGTGCCCTGAATGGCATGCCGTTCATGCAGGTCACAGCACCACAACCATGCTACTTGAATTCTCCAACTTCCTGCACTCTGCTCTTGATGCCAGAAGTCCTGCTGGTGCCTTGTTCATTGCCCTCTTCAAAGCCTTTGACATGGTTTGCCATCCCCTCCTGCTTGACTCCTTCAGATGCCTTAGTTTCTCCCCCAGCCCTCCCTTGCATGGTTCACCAGCTACATCTCTGCCAGAACTCAGTGTGCAAAAATCAATAGCACCCTATCTGACACATGACCTGTCTGCTCTGGGGTTCCCCAGGGCTCCATTTTAGGCCCTCTCCTCTTCAGTCTCTACCTCAACTCCCTCCCCTTGACCTGCCCAAGTAAGATCCTCCTCTACGCGGATGACGCTGTGCTGTTTGCCTCTGACCACAACCCCAACACACTCCAGGCCACCCTCCAACAAGCTTTGGATAGATCTGAGCATTGGTTCACATCACGAAGGCTAGTTCTGAACCTAAAAAAGACCAAAGCTATGCCCTTCTCGCATCACCAAAGCAAAGCCAGTGGTGCCCCTCTCGTGATACTGCCTAGCACACTAAACCCCATTGAGCAGATTTCCTCCTACAAGAATCTGGGCATTACCTTTGATTCGGCACCCTCCTTCCATTCCCATATCCATGCCCTTTTGCTACCACCAATGTCAGGATTAGACTGTTATACCACCATAGGGACTGCCTACCACAAGAGGCCCTTAGATTGGCAATCACCTCCTCTGTCCTGTCGCTAATCGACTATAGGCTGCCCATCTATGTTGCTGCTGACAACACTGCGCTTGCAAGAATCCAGCTTCCTATAAACAAGGCATGCAGACTAATGCTTGGAGCCCCTAGGTGCACCCATACATGCCTGCTGTACTCCACCACCAACTTGCTCAACCTTGAAGAAAGACTCTGCTTCCAAACCTGCCTTCTTGTAAAAAAGGCCCTGCTAGGGCTCTCCCCTGCCTAGGATTACAGCCTCCCTGCAGCATGCCTCCCCTTCAGTCTCCACCCGCAGCACTGTCAACCTCCCTTATTGTCCACAGGGTAAGGACCTCTATGGACCAGAGATCCTTTTGCTATTGGGCTCCCTCCTGGCTCAGTTCCCTCCCAGACAACATACCTGACTCCACTAAGCTTGGTTCTTTCAAGGTCTCCCTCAGAAGCCATCTGACAAGCACTCACTGCTGCAACTGCACATAATCCCCCACCTGCCCCTTACCCTCACCCCAGGCTGGGTCTGCCCTGTCTACTTTTGCTGTATATACGTGGGGTCTCAGGCAACATCTGCAGACTAATGTAATAAAATATCTCTAGTTGCTACCTGACGTGGTACTTGTGTACCTATATTATGACTACTCTGATCTACCTATTACAAAGTGTGTACCACCAGTGAATGCCTGTAACACTGGTTGCTTTTTTAATCTAAGCGTTATGTACTGTACTGTTTTGTTTGCTGTGATATATTGCTCGCTTGATGAGGTGCCTTTGTAAGTGAGACTTTGACTCGAAGGTCTGTAAACCAATGATCTAATATATAAATACATAAATAATGAAAGCTAGAAGAAATAAATCTGTTACTGTAGCACTCCAGAATTAAACAGAGCTCAAGATCTTCTGTTCTTTTGGGGTTGGCCTTTTATATGGCAGCTTCCCAGACTATAGTCAAAGTAAGAATAAAAGGAGAGAGATTAAATGATGATAATACAGTCAAAAACATTTTAAAAATGCTGAATTTTAATAACTGAGCATGCATGAAAGTTTCATGCACTTTTCTATCTTGCCATGGCTATGAGGGCACTATTTAAATGGAACAGTAAGTGCCAGTCTGCAGCCACACAACATAAAAAACCCAGCACTAGAGATTAGGAGCCGCTTATATGATTTTATTGTAGAACTGATTGGATGGCTGTAGAATATTGATTTGTTTCATTTTCACATGTGTCTGGTATTTAATATTTAGTTAGGGTAGCAAATTGAGTCTATCTGATAAAAAGATTAAGCACTGAATGAATATACATAAAATGACTGTGCTATTTCAACCGTTGTTTAAGATAGTAGATACACTATTCAAGGGAGCTATAAGAGGTGGCTGACATCTGCACAGTAAAACAAAGTTAAATATTAATGGTGAGATGGCATGGCTTTAATAGTAGCAGTTTAAAGGCAGGACAATAAGAAATATTTTATAGTTGAACTCGTGAACACTGTTAAATAAACCTACTACTTGGGATTTAATGCAGTTTACATTCATAACATGGGATAAGGATTTACTCATATACTATGTACCTGGAGGCAATAGAATTAGAGGTAACAGTGGGAAACCCAGAAGGTAGCAGAATAAAGTTTTTAAAAACTCAATAGACTTTAATGGAAGGAGTTTTTTCTTGTGTAGACACCAACTGGTGCGTACGGCTCTGTTGAAATATTGTCCTCATAACCATGGCAACAGTGAAATTCACACAACTTTGATACATGCTCAGTCACCAAAACTGAACACTTTGAAATATTTTGATACTATTAACATCTAAACTCACTGCCTTTCATTTTATACTTAGTGAGACTATATTCTGGGAAGCTGCCATATAAAAGACCAACTCCAAAACAACAGAGGATCTCGAGCTCTGTTTAAATTCTGGTGTTACAATAACAGATTTATTTCTTCTACCTTTCATTATTTATTTATATGGGCACATAAGAACCTTTTCTTTAAAATATTAAAACTGATATTCTTACTGTTACCATTCATTTCCTATTTATATGTCCAACTAGAAACTTAGCCAGACTAGAGGACTCAATCAGGACCCAGTACTAAACCAAAAGAGGTACAGCCATGGGTCCTGACCCAGTCTGCTCCAAATCATACAATGGGGGCTGTACAGTGGCCACCTAAAGTCTCCAGCCCCTAAGGGCTGGTCCGATAGTATGTGTCAGTCAAAACATATGGATCTGCTAACCCACTAATAACTGTAAATACAGGTAACCTAATGGTAACTAGAAAATGTAAATCCTGAGGAGAAAATGCATCTAAGGCAAACCCTGTTCACTTCAACAATAATAAAACAGGCTAATGTCCCAAACAAATCTAGTACAGTAGTCACCTTATATATAACCAGAACCCCTTTGGCCATTATCTATGTACCATCCAAGTAACAAATAATTCATTGCATGAAATAATTTCATGTTATTTATTCGTTTAACCTGTATCTGTGGTCTAATGTGCTGAATCTATCTATGCAATAGACTTCCCTCAATGGAGCTGGTGCCATGGTGGAGTGGAGTGGAGAGGGTGGCTGGTTACAGTGTGCAGGGTGCAGGGTTCAGTGCTGTGTAGGGATATGGAGTTTTGGAAAGGAGGGAGAGGGAGGACATGATAGAAATGTTTATGTACCTCAGTGGAATCAACAAAGTCCAAGAGGGTAGCATCTTTCAGAAAAAGAGATGTGCAGGAACAAGGGGACACAATTTGTAGATAGAGGGGGGACGGCTCAGGGGCAATGTGAGGAAGTGTTTTTTCACAGAGAGGGTGGTGGATGCATGGAACAGCCTTCCTGAGGTGGTTGTGGGGTCTAAAACTGTGGGAGAATTCAAGAATGCATGGGACAGACATAAGGCAATTTTTGTGGGGGTAGGAAGAAATAGGCTGTTGGTTAAATAGGATCTACAGCTTATCCTCTAGGTAGGGAAATGGGCAGACTAGGTGGGCCAAAGCGGTCCTTATCTGCCATCAAAGTCTATGTTTCTATGTTTTCTATGTAATGGAAGCCTTTTTCATTATCCCCTCCTCTAATTGGGTTCTATTCTGTTAACAGCACATAGTACCTCAGAAATGGATAAAATGAAGGACTAGCATGGAATGAGTTCATGCAGTTATTTATTTATTTATTTATTTATTCATTTATTTAAGAGATTTACCAGATAAGCATTCTGAGCGGGGACCGCTCGTTTCCAGATGCGACCTGGGGTTACATAGGTCAGACAACAGATACAGTAATCAATAAAACACAGTACATTCGATACAGTAAAGCAGTAAAACACAGTACATCAGTGTTACATAGGTCTAGAGTGGCTAACAGTAGTCATAGTCATAGTTAAAGTGCACAGCGGGAAGACAACAGACAGCGGTTCAGAGGCAAATATTATTATTTGGCAACTAGGTCTTCGGTAGCAATTACAGGCAGAGTAGTAGGACCTCAGGAGTGGTTTGAGAGCCCAGTGGGAGTCTGAATGCCTGATGTCTGCAGGTAGCTCATTCCATAGTTTTGGCAGACGGTGCATGAAGGCCATTTGGCCCTTAGAGGTGCGTATGAAAGGTACATGGAGCTTTTTCTGATCATAAGCTCTGAGCGGGTAGGCCGGGGGAGGTTGGGCAGATAGAGCACTGCTGAGGTAGAGGGGGAGGGTATTTGACCAGTACTTGTAGATAAGGTTAGTGCAATGTTGTTTACGCTGAGACTCTAAGGATGGGAAGGCCAGGGCGCTGTACAGGTCGCAGTGATGGGTGGTGGGAGGGCGGTCAAGGGCGTAATGGCAGAACGAGTAATAGAGGGGGTCCAGTCCAGCCAATGTGGATGGGGGCACCGCTTGAGACCACGCCCCATAGTCAAAGATGGGAAGGATCATTTGAGGACTAACTCCCATCTAACATAGGTGGGAAGGAGCTCTTTTGACGGTACAGAGCTCCTAACCTAGGGTGAAGTTTTCTCTGTAGTGATTCGATGTGGGCGTGAAAATCGAGGTGTTGATCTAGCCATATCCCTAGGTACCTGAAGGAGGTGCAGGAATCTAGGTTTGAGCCATCCAGGGTGTGGAAGACAGGGGGGGCTGCTGGGCGGGATAACTTGGGATGGGTGCCGAAGGTTATGGAGACGGTGATGAACTGACATTACTTGGATGTTACTTAAATAATGGCCACAGGTGTTCTGGTTCTAAGTTGAATACTGAACTTGTTTTTTTTGGGGGGGGGCAGGACATTAGCTTGTTTTATTATTCCTGGAGTGGACAGGGTTTGCCTTAAATACATTTTCTCCCAAATATTTACATTTTCTATTTACCATTAGGTTACTTGTTGTTTGCACCATTATTAGTGGGTTAGCAGATTCTACATGTTTTGACTGATCACCTACTACTGGACCAGCTCTTAGGGGGTTGGAGATTGTAGGTGGCCACCATAAAGCATCATTGTCCAATCTGGGCAGGATGGGCCAGGTATAGGTTTCTATTTGGCCATATAAATAAGCAATGAATGGTAACTGTAAGAATATTAGTTTTTATGTTTTAAAGAAAAGATTCTCATGTGGCTGTATAAATAAATGATGAAAGGTAGATGAAATAAATCTGTTACTGTAGCACACCATAATTTAAACAGAGCTCGAGATCCTCTGTTTTGGGGTTGGTCTTTTATATGGCAGTTTCTCATAGTATAGACAGACTAAGAACAAGCATTTGTCAATGCTGAATGTTGCTTGCTTATATGTGCTGTTTCGGTATTTGGAAGTGATAGTATCATGCCTAAGAACTGTCTGGTCCCCCCCCCCACCCAAAACATCCAATGAGTCTTTCTGTTCAGTATTCACAGAAGAGGGGGAGGGGCAAGGGCCACATCAGTACAGCAGTAGCAAAGGCATGAAGAGGTGGACAATAGTCCATTCACAGGCAGAAGAATCATGCAGGAGGTGACTAAACTGAAGGTGGACAAAGCAATGGGACCAGATGGCATACACCCGAGGATATTAAGAGAACTGTGAAGGGAGATAGCAGTGCCTCTGGCAGCCATGTTCATTGAATCATTCATCACAGGGGTGGTACCAGAGAATTGGAGGAGGGTGCACGAGGTCCCTTCATACAAATTCAGCAGTAGGGAGGAGGCAGGGAACTATAGGCCAGTCAGCGTCACCTCAGTAGTGGGGAAGATTATGGAGACATTGCTTAAAGAAAGGATAGTGGGGCATCTAAAAGCCATTGGAGACCAGGACCATAGGCAACATAGATTCACAGTAGGGAGATCATGTCAGATGAATCTGGTTGATCTCTTTGACTGGGTACCAAAGGAAGTAAATTAGAGTGGGGCAGTGGACAACACTCACCTTGATTTAAGCAAAGCCTTTGACACTGACCCACATAGGAGGCTGATAAAATAGCTAAGTAGGCTGAGCATAGGGGAAAGGGTGACAACAACAAACAAAATCTGGGTAATGGTGTCTTTAAAGTGATATGCTTCGTGACTCCTTAGAAGGTGCTTCAATATCCAAATTCAACCAAAAACGGCTGGAGTCCTCAATTTTGAAAAATCTTCTCCTTTATTTCAATGAAATCCCCCTACGTTTCGCTCCTATGAGCTTGTTCATGGGGTTTGTTTAAATATGTTTAGAAACAAATATACATTTAATTTTCTTTCTAAATATCTGCTTTCTTTTACAAGTTTATTTATAAATATTATTTAAACCCCGTTGTCTGTACTACTCCTGTCCCAGGCCCTACACTTTGTGTAATCTGATATCTAGTGACCGGTGTGACTGCCCTATCGAGTTACCTGTACGGCTCCTGTCTCATGCCGTATGTTTCTTGGAATCTGACACTGTAGACCTGTTTGGCTGTTATCACACTTCCATGACATACCATTATGCTGCTAAACCCTGTTATCCTACTGTTGTCAATTATTCCATATTTTGCTCTGTATTACACCACCAATGTTTGCTGTAACCATGTGCCTTTAATGCGTGTCTGTTTATACTGATGCTCTTCTTTGTATGTACCCTGTTTTCTGTATGAACTGTATTATCTACCATTGTTGACGAGGTACCTTTGGAAATGAGCCTTTGGCTCAAAGGTTGTAAACTGATTGCAATAAATAAATAAATAAATAAAAATAAACACGGTTAGTCTACCTGTCTGATTCTCATTTAGAACACTGAATTCATTTCACTTCAGAAAAGTTCTTTAACTTCTTCCTAAAAGGAATGAAATGTAAACATTATACCACTGCATCAATATTTATAAATAAACTTGTAAAAGAAAGCAGATATTTAGAAAGAAAATTAAATGTATATTTGTTTCTAAACAGATTTAAACAAACCCCGTGAACAAGCTCATAGGAGCGAAACGTAGGGGGATTTCATTGAAATAAAGGAGAAGATTTTTCAAAATTGAGGACTCCAGTCATTTTTGGTTGGAATTGGGAAAGGGTGACACACTTGGTTAGAAACTGGCTGACAGGAGACAGAGTGGAGGTAAATGGGGTGCAGTCTGGGGAGAGGGGGTGACCAGTGGGGTGCTACAGGGATTGGTCCTGGGGCCAGTCTTGTTCAATGTCTTCATTAGTGACATTGAAGAAGGGCTGAAGGGAAAGGTCTGCCTGTTTGCAGATGACACCAAGATCTGTAACACAGTGGATACCCCCGACGGGGTACAGAAAATGAGGAGGGACCTGGGGAAGCTTGAAAAATGGTCCAAAGACTGACAACTGACGTTTAATTCAAAAAAGTGCAACATTATGCACCTGGGACACAGTTACCCTGGGGAAAGCTACAGGATGGGGGGGGAGGAGTTGCTGACAGTCACAAAGAAGGAAAGGGATCTGGGGGTTCTTATTTCAGATGACCTGAAAATGTCAAAGTGGTAATGCAGCTGGAAGGGCCAGTGACATGCTGGGGTGCATAGGCAGGGGCATCACCAGCATAAGGAGGGAGGTAGTGATGCCTTTACATAAAATCATGGTCAGGCCTTACATGGAGTACTGTGTGTAGTTCAGAGGTAGCACCTTCGTAAGGATATTAACAGGCTGGAGATGGTCCAGAGACGGGCGAATGAGATGGTACAGAACTTGCAACACATGACTTATGAGGAGAAATTAAGGGATCTCAATATGTACTCACTGGAAGAGAGGAGGGAAAGAGGGGATATGATAGAAACATTCAAGTACCTCAAGGGTATAACTACTGAGAAGCAGCAGACAGCTGCTATAGAGATATGTGCCACCTTCTGTGTGATATTCTTTTGTTCTTGTACATCTGTAATCTTCATTATTTCAGTAACCACATAACCACACTGCCTTTTTTAGGCAATTTTATGATGGTTGATGCCTGGTGTCAGATGGCAGACAGAGGACTCACCAGATTGTGTTACCATTTGAAAAACTTCATAGAGTGTTCTTTCACTGGTAAGTGTTTTGGAAAGCTGGTGAAGGTCTCACAATTTTTATTATGATTTTATCTCATTTCTGTACTCTTTTTGTCCCCCCATCCCCACACCCCAACAGTCATCCGTGCCACAGCTGCAGCCTTCTTCTTACCAAGATGGTGGGTGGGCAGCTGCCTTCACAGTCTGTGAAGTCTGACATCTTTCAGTGCCACTTATTGGTCATCTTCCAACACAGACGAGGCACTGCCAGCCCAAAACTAACTCAGGACAAGCAGCTTTCAAAGTGGGGATGGAATGGAGTGACCAAGAATCAAGTACTCATTCAGATGTGGAATTGATTTTAAGATCAGCATACTGATGTGGACACTGCAAATAGAACCCCAGCTCTTTAAGCAGCTTTATGAAGAGTAAAGGCTTCTCAAAGCACTGGGGTTCTGTTTATTGTACTGTAAGTGGGCTGCATCTAATTAGGTAATTTACTGTACTTTACATCTGGATTTCTGGTAGACCCAACTTTAAACACTGCACCTGAATGAACACATGATACTATAGAAACATACAATTTGTCAGCAGAAAAGGACCGCTCAGCCCATCCAATCTACCCAGGTGTTCTCTACCTACTTGTAACTCCTGCCTGTATATGTTACTGCATGTCTGATTCTGCCTGCGTCCATCAGGACCTCCTTGTGAATGAGCTTGCTCAATGGATTTTTCCTGCAATGAACTTGAACCTACTCCACCTTCATAGCCCTACTGATCTGATCTCTGTTGACCCCCTCCTTCCCCTTTTTCTAATATACTCCTATGTTTATCCCTTGCATGCTTCATGCCTCTTACCATTTTAGCTTCCACCACTTCTCCTGGCAGTTTGTTCAAGGCGTCTACCACCCTTTCAGTAAAAAAAATATTTCTTCACATCTATCCTGAACTCCTCCCTCCCAGCTTCATTGTATCACCCTTGGTTTGGGTGCTCATCCTCATTTGAAGGAAACTCCCCAACTGTACCCAGTTTACCCCTGTGAGGTACTTTGTAGGTCTTGATCACCTCTCCTCCTCCTCTCTTCCAGAGTGTACATGTTGAGATTCTCCAGCCTTTCCTTGTAGGGATTCCTGTGAAAATCCTGAACCATTTTAGTTGCCCTCCTCTGGAAAATCTGCACCTTATGTCCTTTCTGAGGTGTGGACTGTAAAACTGGACACAGTACTCCAGCTGGGGGTATACCAGGGAGTGATAACATGGCAGCACAACATCCCTCCTCCTCCTACTGGAGATGACACTCCTTATGCACCCCAGAATCCAATTTGCCCTGCCCATAGCCTTGTCACACTGTACTGCCATCTTGAGGTCCTCTAATACAATAACCCCAAATACCCTTTCACGTCTAGTGAGTATCAGTATCTCCTGTCATCCTATACTCAGCATCGGAGTTCCTATGCCCTATGTACATGATTTTACACTTGTTGGCACTGAACCCCAACTAGGTAAGAAAATGGAATTGATTTGAATAAAGTGCAGGCTTTTAAGCAGCTTTTCGGTGTGTGTGTGTGTGGGGCTCTGTTACTATAACTATTAGCTTTTGATTTGGTCCTCAAATCAGGTGCACTCCTGTAAACAGATAAAACATGTTTAAGAAAGACTCATAAGAAATGTGATTAAGTCTTTGTACATTAGCGTGGTTTGAGCTTGCAGGCAGGAGAAATAGAAACATAGACTTTGACAGCAGATAAGGACTGCTTGGCCCACATAATCTGCCCATTTTCCTATATACAGGATAAGCTGCAGATCCTAGTTAACCAACAGTCTATTTCTTCCTACTTCCACAAGAATTGACTTATGTCTGTCCCATGCATTCTCCCACAGCTTTAGAGCCCACAACCACCTCAGAAAGGCTGCTCCATGCATCCACCACCCTCTCTGTGAAAAAAATACTTCCTCACATTGCCTCTGAGCTGTCCCCCCTCTGTCTTCAAATTGTGTCCCCTTGTTTTTGCACATCTCTTTTTCTGAAAGATGCTACCCTCTTGGAATGTGTTGATTCTACTGATGTACTTAAAAGTTTCTATCGTGTCCCCCCTCTCCCTCCTTTCCTCAAGGGTATACATATTAAGTTCCTTTAGTCTGTTCTCGTATAGCTTATCTTGCAGTCCTTGCACCATTTTAGTTACCCTCCTCTGGACTGCCTCCATCCTGTCTGTCCTTATGGAGGTGGGGTCTCCAGAAATGGATGCAGTACTCCAGATGGGGTATCACCAACTGTCTGTACAGAGAGATAACAAGTTCCTGTTTTCTGCTGGTGATGCCTCTCCTTATACATCCCAGTATCCCCAGCCCTTCCTACTGCCTTCTTACATTGCTTTCTAACCTTAAGATCATCTGATATGATTACCCCAAGATCTCTTTCCATTTTTGTTGTTTTTACTACCCCCCCCCCCCATTGTATAATCTTGCTCTGGGTTTTTGTTTCCCAGGTGCATTATTTTGCAATTCTTTGTATTGAATCCAAGCTGCCATACTTCTGACCATTCCTCCAACCTTGCCAAGTCCCCTGTCATCCTTTCCACATCTCCTTCTGTATCAGCCCTGCTGCAGATGTTTATGTCATCTGCAAAGAGGCATACTTTTCCTTCCAGTCCCTCTGCAATGTCACTTATAAAGACATTAAAAAGGAGATGCAGTCTGTTCCTAATTAATGAACTTCCCACAGGTCACCTGTGAGCTTCTTATGGGCTAGAGCTTACTACACAAGCATTTGTCAATGCCAAATGGTTGCTTGCTGACATTAGCAGTGGAAGTGCAGGAGTTAGACAGATGGGGCAACGATTCTCATAGCCCTGTGTTGGATGCAAGGTGCTTGCGGTGAACAGATACGGTCCAAGGTGCACCTTGCGTCTATGTTTGCCCTCCTTGCAATTCACAAAGGTGGCCTGCATCGACCACAGTCCACCTACCCCAAACAGGGCTTGCACCTGCAATGCATTGTGGCATGGCAGTAGGGGGACTATGGCCGATGCAAGCTGCATCCTGCGATTCACTGACATCACCTGGTGGGAGAATTTCTAAGTGTCCTTAAACCAGCCAGGGCAGCCATAAGGGGACTTAGATATTCTCCCCTGGGTGACATGCCTGTGCATGGCACACCATGGGTGAAGGTCCACCCACCATACACCCCAGAGTGTGGCCCCATATGTGTGGCCCCCATCCTAGTGGTCCAGTGGCACCCCTTACAGCTCCACAATGCCACCTGCAGTATGTGCCATGTTGGTACCCCCATTCTGATGTGGTTCTCCTGATCCCTGCTACCTGCCCCATCAGGGCAATTGCAGCACCAATGTATGGTGGTACAGTGCCCACCCATGCCCCAGCAGGTGGTGGACAAACCCTCCATACATCAGTCCAGACTACTCCCCAGTGCTCAGCACATCCCACCACTCATCTTCGTGGCCAGGCACCAATTGCACCAAACATGGTAGGGGGACATCGACACACCAGGTTGGGTCCACAAGCCCATTACCTAGTGGGACAGGAGGTCCTGAGTTAGTCTCTGGTGGCCTACGGTGGACCTGTGCAGTGTGCCAGGGGTTTGTCACAGGGTTCCAGTCAGTGCTAGCGTGAGGACTTAGCCACTGGGACCCCTCCTGTATCTGAATCAGGTGCAGGGTCCTTGGTGCACCAGGCATTGGTGCAAGGTGCTGCTTGCTGCAGCTTGTGCCAGACACAGGCCACTATGAGAATCGGGGCCCATGCAGTGTAGGAATGGCGGTGAAGTACTGAACTGATGCCCACCCCAACCCCACCATGCAGAGATGGTCAGGCACTGGGGGTGTGCCTTTGGGTCATTGCCCATAACGGTCATGACATTTCCCCTCACCCTACCCTGCAGACACTGACAAGTGTCAAGGTGTGCCTTGGGTGTTTGGGCTTTACTCATCTCATTCCATAAGAAAATATGCTGAAATGGGTGCAGTATAGTAGATTTGGATGGATTCTGGGGCCAAAGAGTCCAAGGCACACCTCAAAGCTTGTCACTGGCTGCAGGGTGTGGGTGGGGTTGGAATGGCATTAGCATTACTGTCGACAATCCCAAGTCGCATCCCTGATGCCTGTAGGGCATTATGGTTGAAAACCCTAACACCCTGAGTGTTTCTTGGTATTTTTACTCCAAGTTTTCAACAAGGGCTTTTTGTTGTGATCCCACTGCATGAACAAAGACACTATCAGTTTGTTAGCTGAAAGGTGATTTTGCACCGTGACTACAGCATTTGGCGCTGCAGGTGTGAAAACACATTTCGAACAGGATGTTAAAAATGCCAGCTGTACTGTTCATGAGGAGGTGTAAAAAAATGGCAATGTTGAAAATTTGGAATGAATATATAAAATAAACTGGTGAAGTCATGAGTTTGCATAGAAACTGCGCAATGTACACCCATAATGTAATTAGTTTGGGGATTTTTTACAGCAGAGTTTCAACATAGGCATTTTAGTACCTTCACTCATGAACAGTGTCACTGTGATTTTATTAATCTAGCTGATTCTGAATCTGATTTCCCATAGCGACCGTGCTATTCTGCATCGGAAGTGTGAAAACACATTTCAGCCAGGTTGTGAAAAATTACAGCTGTACTCTTCATAAGGAGGTGTGGAAAAATGACAATGTTGGAAATCTGGATTGAAAAGATTACGAATTTGTGAACGTACGAGGGTGTGTGGAAATTGCACAATGTACACTCGTAATGCAGTCATTTTATGGACTTTTGTCACCAAATTTTCAACATAGCCAGTTTAAGACCTCTGCTCATGAACAGTGTCACTGTGATTTTCTTAATCTGTCCTGAACATTGATTTTGCACACTGGCCACGCCACTGTACACTATATGTCCGAAAACACATATCGGGTGAAATATGAAAAATGACAGTTATATTGTTCATAAGGGGGTGTGGTAAAATGGCAATGCTGAAAACCTGGAGTGAAAATATTAAAAATGCTCGAAGTTATGAGCATGCATAGGAACTGCACAACTCACGCTTGTAAAACAGTCATTTTGGGGAATGTTTTCACTAAATTTTCAACATAGCCATTTTAACACCTCTGCTCATGAACAGTGTCACTATGATTTTCTTAATGTGTCCTGAACGCTGATTTCACACACCAACCACACCATTTTGTGCTACATGTGCGAAAACACATTTCAGGTGAGATGTGACAAATGACAGCTACAGTATACTGTTCATAAGAAGGTGGGGTAAAATGACAATGTTGAAAATCTGGAGTGAAAATATTAATAATGTTCGAACTTACAAGCGTGCATAGGAACTGTGAAATGCATTTGCGTAAAACAGTCATTTTTGGGAATTTTTTCACCACATTTTCAACATAGGGTTTTGGGGGGCATACCTCATGAACTATGACACTGTCATTTCATTAATCAGTCCCGAAAGGTGGTTCCACGCAGTGACTGCAAAATCACCTTTTGGAACAGAATAACAAAATGACAGTGACTGAATTCATGAGGTGGGGTCCCAAGAACCCCATGTTTAAAATTTGGTGAACAGATTTCCAAAAATAGATGAGATATGCACCAAAGTTGAAAAAAAAACATGTATGCCATTATACAGCTTACTGGCATTTCTTCAGTTTGCGGTTGGCTTTGAAGAGTGCAGACATGTTCCTGGTCCACTGAAGATCATCGAACTGGGCTCCCAAGGTAAGTATGGGGTGTGGGGAGGTGGGGTACGCAGAAGGTGGGCATGGGTTGGGGGAGGTATCGACGAGGGACCGTTTTCTACTTTACAGATTTATTTTTAAAAAACAAATTGCGGGAAGGTTTTCTTTTTTACAAGGACATTTTGTTTGGGCACACTGGGGTGGGCTCTCAGCATGCCACCTGACTGTTTTGGGGGGTTGTAGCTGACGGGGGATTGGAACCCCCGTCGGCACCTATCGAATGCAGGGGGCAGGGAAAGATAAGAGCCAAGGGGGATTGGGCACCCCTTCCCCTCAGCACAGGAGAAATTTGGAAAGGGGAGGATTATGCCAACAGGGAGTGGGCTACCACATCGGTTTTTATTTTCTTGAAGTGTTTCACCAGGAAGGCACTCTAAAGGTGGGGGTGGCAGCTTACAGCTCTGTAATAGGCTGCTGCATTCAGGGAGCATACCAAACAGTTGATTGCGTACTGACTGGGCACTCCCTGATTGCAGCAGTTCAGTTCCTTTGATGTAGTGGCCTGCTTGTTAACTGTGGTGATCCAGGGCATGCTCCTCTGTTGGTCAGGCAGAGACCAGGCCCTGAATGGGCTGCTGCCATTCTGTACAACACTGCCGCGCCTCCATAACCTGCTTGTAAAATACTGACACAATGTGTTTCTCGCACATGCATGCAAGCAACACAATAAAAGGAATGGTAGTAAAGCAATTGATTATGAGTAGAGGAGGACCTTTTAATTGCCTTAATAGGGCGCACAGTCTAATGCATGAAATGTTGGTGGCAGGTGTGCTACTACTTTTTCTGTTTTTAACCAAATAAAATGTAGTTTTGCATCAAACCAAATGTTTTCTTACCTGTTTCTTGCACCTGTAGCCTGGCTTTCTTTTGTTTATGGATACCTGTTCCCATTCTTTTCTTAGGCTCATTGTTAAGTAGACCCCTTGACGCCTACCTGCTGTTTTCACATTTTCAAGACTGTCTGCCTGGTTGAATTAGGAGGTAGATGAAGTGCAAATAACAAGGGGGAAAACACTTGAGGAAATAATACATTATTACAAACAGAAAATAAAAGCAGCCAAAGTGCAATTTTTGGGAAAGGCTAATCGGGCATGTCATCAATGCAACAATAAATCAGAATGGAAAACATTATTACCTGTGTTCATGTCTACTAGCTACCAGTTCTGCATTGTTGTCCTGCACAGTGATGAACACAGCATTCCTCTGGAAGAGCTGTCATGATGGTAACAGAGACTATCAGAGGGATGGTGGAGTTGACCTAAATCTAAAAAAAAAAAAAAACAACAACTGAGTGACTCTGCTCCTGCCTGGAGTAGACTTAGGGATGCCACGTTGATTATCATTTAATGGCAAAGAAAACTGAGCTATATAAAGAAAATGTGCACACTCAAATTATTAAGGCAGTAGATAGAGGATCCTGCAGTATGGGATATGGGACAGTCTCAGACAGATTGCAGGATACAGAACATTCATTCGTATTTGTGTTAGCAGAACTAGAGCTCATGCACTGAAAGAAAACATTTTTTTTTCTTGTTGCTATTATTACAAAGAGTGTAGTATTGTATTGTAGCACTTAACTATCCTCTTGCTGTGTTGCCTAGGCTAGGAAGGGAATGAAACAGACTTTTAACGGGACATGAATTTTGTGTGAGCGATAACACATCATTTATGATGTCAATTGGTGGTGTCACTCTCACACACTGTTTGCCCGGTATTGGTGTGGAGCTGTCAAATGAGTCTGTATGAGGACAAGTGGTGCACAGTGTTCTTGAACATCTTTTTTTTTTTTTCAGAAAAATGCTTCTCTAGCATATGTGTTGTACTTGGCAGCAGGAAAGTGTTTTTTTTAAGTTTATATGTCTTTCCTTGACCATTTCTTGTAGCTTTCAGTGGTATGGTGTGTTTGCCTGAAAATGCCACCTCATCCCCCATAAGTTTGTCTGTTTAGTTATCGGGGTGACACAGTAAGTGGCTTGGCCCATGAAAATTAGTTATCCTCCCATGTAGTTATGCAATGTAATGTTGAAAGACTGAAAGTGGACAGCTGTCATGTATTTTCTGTGTGTGTGTATTTTAAAGTCCGTGTGTGAATTAAAAGGGGGGGGGGTGAGTGTCGAATTTCTATCACACTTTGATTGTGCATTGAATGCTGTAGTGGTTCTCATTCAAATTTAATCCTACTAGTTAATGACTACAGATTTGTGAGAATGTTAGATATAGTTCTTTTGTCATGTTTGTCCTTTAGATATGCACCAAGTCATAATACATCAGTACATTGTGTAGTGAATGGCATATCAGTTCCCAGTGCAGTTTCCTTTATGGATCAACCGCAATACGGTAGAAAATCATACCAAGAGTGCTGTCTCCATTAACTCATTTTTTGTATTTTGTGTTACTTTTTCATATCCTGTAATACTGTCAGTTGTGTTTGATGAAGAACCACAGAAATTCCTATTTTGTTAAAAGCTGCTATTTATGCATTGTGAGCTTAGATGCTGAGTTACATAATCATGAATGTAAAGAGATGTTCATGTCAGGGCTAACAATATACTGTTGTGCCTGTAACGCATACTGTTGTGTCCCTGACTGTCCCCATTTATGCAATGTCCAAATACTGCGCCTTCCTCCATATCTACATGGTACTCTTTGGACAATTTCATATGTACTACACATCCCGCAGTGTTCTGGCATGCAGCGTCTAGTTACAAGCAACTGCTTTATGACCATATTAAAAAATGTTGTTTTAAATTTATTTGTCTGTCATTCCCAGGATGCATACCTATAACTAACCTCCAAACCAGATTTCACAGTGGCATGAGTGAAGTAATGAACCATTTTGCTGTCTTGTTAGTAGCATGCAGACCCATTGCATGCTGTGTAGAGAATATAATTGTGAGCAACCACCAACTGTTCCTGAATACACCCTGCAGGGGCTGCTTTGCAAATGTCAGTGTCAGTGGGTGACTGCCAGGTAGGGTGCCAATTACAGCTCTCCCTTGGATACATATGTCAGCTGCAGATCATGATACCCTGGTGTCTGACATTACCGATCACCTGACCACGGACACCATTTACCGCATGCACAATGGAGTGCCCACCTGCATGTCACCAGCCAAGTGGCATAGCAGCCAGATGAGCAATGCACAGTGGACACCTAGAGAAGCATTGGCATGAGGATGTAACACACTGTGACCCAGTGTCACCACTGCATGACCCCAGGATACTACCATGAGTGCTGCAGTGGTATAGATGTGCCACACAATACATGCTAAAGGAAGCCCTGCCTCTGAAGGACACAGCCACACTGGTTGACCATAGCCACGGCCACACCAACTGCCCAGTCATAGCCTGGTGCTAGCACCAAGGACACAGGGCTATGGCATGTGGCATTCCACAGTGCAGGTGCACATTCATAGGGAACTCTTGCTTCCTGACTCATTCTCCAAGGCAGCAGCCCCATATAATGTCACTGCTCAGGCCATGTCCTATCATCTCATGGGGTGTGTGAACAGGTGAAGCACCCTGGCACCATGACGGGGACTGAGGGGCTGTTGTAGTTTGGAAACTTGATTTGGTAACACATGCCACTGTCCATGGGCATGTGTTCTGGAGATGGCAGTGCTGCCCAGGGACATCAACCTGTACTACTGACTGTGCCCAGCAGGAGGATGGCTGTGGATGGGGGAAATGACAGCATCACGCCAGCCCCACCATCACTCACTGCCAGTACAGGCCAGGGCTATATACAGTCTCCAGGCAAGGGTTTTTTGGGGGGACCAGTTTTTGCCATGGCCTGTTCCAATACATATTGCCTCTGTATGCAACCTTGGGTTGTTCTGTGCAGCAGTGTCTCTCCATTCATGCAGCTGCTACTGACTGTAGAGGTGTGTACAGCCAGTAGACCACTTTAGGTTGGTCTAACCATGGAGCACGCTTGAGGTCTGTACGGGGATTTGCAAATCCTGCCATTGGGGATATAATGTTTTCAGCTTGCAAGTGAGGCAAAACAGGGGGAAATAATGTTTTAGGATGAGTGATCTATACCTTTTTACTCAGTACGTTGTAATATATTCTTTTTTTTTTTAGTCGTTTAACCAGGAGTAGCACACTAAGCTGAAAGCTTTTTTACAGGTGCAACCTGGGAGCACAGGGAAGTTTAGTGACTTTCTTAGGGTCACACAGTATGCAAGTGGAAGCTGTGGGATTCGAACCCAGGTCTGGTTTGCTGGATGTCACCAGATTTGCAGCTCAGAGCATTAAACCACTGCCTCCCCAAGACAAGTGAATGAATTAGATCCCTATTGTCCTGCATTGTTGCGACTCACAGAGATCCAGTCACAAGCACGACTGCCTCTCAGCTGCTTTGCCAGTGCTGAGTACACATAGTTCAACAGCCAGCACTAAAACAGATTAGCTGCTATTTGTCACAAAAAATCCTATACACTGGGGCATATCTGTATGCTGATGGGAAGATGGCATCCGTTCTGCCATAGAGGGAATGAATACAATATAAATGGGTCTGACACAGTTCAGACTACACATTGCATTAAAAATAACACATACCAGAGAATGGGCTAACACCACTGCCAGAGGGTTCCTTCAAAAACCAAGGGCAGTAGTCTGGTGTAAGTCATAAATTACAGAATATGTTAGTTAACACACAAAATTGTATGTAAAACTACAGACATCATTACTCATACATAACTGCCGTTCTCTTCACATAGGGAATCGGGGGAACATGAAACAAAGCCTTGATGAGCCAATTTCTTATCTAAATATGACAGCTCTAAAAAGAAACACGTTCATTCATGAAAAGTAATTCATCAAAACTAAAGCCCACCATTTATACATGGGAGGCTGACAGGCAACAGCACACATTCACATGAGGACTGACATAACAATGAACTATGACATTGCATCATTGAGAACACTTCTTGCTTCTCATGCAGAATCACAGAAAACAGCACACGGAAAAAAAATCACACAGGTACAGACTGGTGTAGCATAAAACTCTATTAAATTCAAATTAATACTACCACACATGTTGCTTATTTAGTGGTTGCCCAAAGATGTCTCACAGTGCCTTCATAATGCACAGAGAATGAATTCCTGTCCCTTGAGTGACATTTGAATTGAAATCATGTAATTACACACTAGCTTACCTTTTCACCTAATGGTTATGGCTGAGGTTAGTTGACCCAGCACTGTAAAGATTGAAATTCAAAGTTCAGAATGAAGGGGAGGTGACTTGGAAGTTGGCACTTGGCAACCGATTGCTGGGCAGTTGCAACTTGTGACTATGTGGCAGAGTGGAGTGGATGGTCGCAGAAGGGTGGGTTCAGGTACAGCAAGCCAGATGGTCAGTTGGTCAGTATAGGCAGAATACAGATGGCAGGAGGTGGGCAGTGCCTCAGGCAGCACATGGGAGTGCAGTGCATTGCTTTTATTAGCCTCTGAGGAGTCTGACAACCAGGTAGTAGTAGTAGTAGTAGTTGCACTAGCTAGCTAGCAACTAAGGGATGAATGCTGCACTGATCAAGATATATATGTATTAAGCATGTATTGTTTTCACTAGGTGCATTAGACAGAGCCAGGGTACCATCCAGATTGTACTTCACAGTTGCTGCATTTACATGTACTCACTGATCGAAGATCGACTTCTGACACGACTGCAGCTTGCTTCTGTTTACATGCGAACTGAGTTGGATCCATGAGCTCCACGTTAGTTTACATGAGTTTTCCGGCTGTGAATTGGAAGCCAGTGTCTGTTTTATTTGCACATGCATTAGCAACTGAGAAGACAACAGTCATGCACAAATCAATTAAACATTTTTGCGCTTGTGTAAGGAACTGATTGCACAGGGGATCGGTGTTTACATGTGGCGCTCAACCCGACTAGTGAGTATCAATGAAAATAAACTGCATGCCACCAATCAGCATGGTAGTCCAATCAGATCCTAACATCCCTCAGGTTTACATGGTGTTCATAACTGATGAACTGAAAATCGATAAACTGTATCAAGGATTGCTAACCGCATTACATGCTCCATGTAAATGAGGTAACTAGCATCGGGATTTACAACTTAAAAGCACAGCCACAGCAGCTGACAAGCCAAAGTGTGGATTTTCTGATGCTTGAGGGGTAGGGGGTAACTGGTTCTAAAACTGTCTGAGAGAGTGGGACAGCAGCAGCAGCAGTTAAGATAAACTACCGGACAAGCTTCAAAGGCAGGAAATTAGTGTATGTATGTAAGTGTTCTCACCAATGATGGGGCTGGGAGTTACTTACATATACGAAAACAGATTTTCAGTTCATTCTTGGTATTTTAAGTGACCGCCTTTGTTAAATTGAATATTGCTTGCATTTGTTTTAAAGAAATGGAGGGGGCTGCAGCTGTGATCTTGATTATATGTCAGTGTCAGTGGCTCAGTATGTAGCACACTCACCTCTGAGGCTGGGAGATCAGAGGGCTGTGGGTTCAGTTCCCATATCTGGCACTTGGGTTACTATCCTAGTACTGACACTGTAGTGCAGCATGAGAGGGGTGCTGCACTTCTGAGGTGCCGTCTTTTGGATGAGACGTTAAACCGAGGTCCCATCTGCCTGGATTGGTGGTAGTTCAGGTGGACGTTAAAGGTCCCATGGCACTTATTGAAAAGAGTAGGGGAGTTTTTATTGGAAAATTAAACATAAACAACAACACAGTAAAATCACAGAAAACAAGAAAAAATCTGAGTAAATCCAGGTTCCAAAAGCAAAATCATATAAACCTTAATGGAAAAATAAAAACCGGGGAATAACCACCAAATTACTTGAACTTTATAAAATGATGAAACCCTTTCCACCACCTCCAAAGTTTAGCCGGAGCCAACCTCTGTGCATCCTGAGAATAAATTCTTGAAAGTTCATTTGAGATCAATACACTGACACAAGGATAGGGCATTTTTCTTTGGTATATCACCCATTGGCACCTAGCTTGCCATAAATAATATTTTAAGCAACAAAAAAATAATGACAATGTCCCCTCATGAAAATACTTAAGATTTCCTGAATAAAGCCCAAGAATTAATACATCATACGTAATCAAGGTTAGCCATTTAAACCCCTTGAGGCTGCCAAATAAGCCCACAACCCCTTTGAATAAGAACATTAAAATAAAAAATGATCCATTGATTCTTCAATATTAGTACAGTCTAAATAGGGACAATTTCGCTCTTCTATTGCCTTATACTTAGCATTACCCCTAAGATTTAGGCGACCATAGAAAATCAACCACTGTGTTTCCCATTGCGATTGAGGCAATTTGATGCAATTCAACGGTGCTAATACCTTGGGTTTGAGGGCAGAAGGACAATTTTTAAAGCATGGCTCTTGAGGGTACAAATTTCCCATTACTAATTGGTAAAAACGTTTTACGTTATTATTTAAAATCATCTCTTTTGTAATTCCCCATCTATAAATTTTTGGGCAGCAGACCTAAATTACTGTGGAATATAAATATGAGGATTCAATTTTGGGGCCAAAATGTGCCAATTCAAAATATATTTCCCCAATGACCTAGAGATCCAACATATCTCAATCCGGTCCCTAAAACACTTTTAACTGAACTCATGAAAAATAAAGTATGTACAAAGACCACGGGACCCATCATCCCAAGACCTCCTGATTTTGTACCTTAATAAGTACAACACCTCTTAACAGGGTTCAAACGGTTGCCCCTCAGCATTTGAAAACACAGACTATAAATCCTGGTTTCTAAGTGAGCTGGGAGAGGAAAAACCATGGCTACATGCTGTAGTCCAGGTAAAAGAAACTGTTTAATCACCTGTATTCATTTTAACTTTGAAAGTTTCCACTGCCTCCACCTAGTTACCTTTTTTTCCATCACCTGGAGGGCCATTTCCCAGTTATCCACTGGTATATTTTGGGGACCAAACAAAATACCCAAAATTTTAAGGGGTGGGTTCGGGAAATGTAAATACCTTTTTGTATGACTGCAATTGGCCCAGCTGTTCCAATGAACAACCCTTTTGTTTTATGCAGATTTAATTTTGCATTAGAGACTTTCTAAAAAGAATCAAAGGCTTTCAAAAACATGGGAACAGATGACTGATCTGAAAAATATAATACCAAATCATCTGCATAAGCCTGTAAGACAAGATACTGATCTTGAGGCAAATTATCCGAAATTCCAGTCCAGTGCTGGAATATAGTTAACTGCTGTAAAAAAAAGGATCCAATGAAAATATATAAAGGAGAGGGCTTAGGGGACAACCCTGCCGTACCCCTGTAGAAAGATGAAAACTTTCCGCAGTGCATCCATTCAAAAAGGGGAACACTATATTATGTTTATAAATTGTCTTAATTAACTGAACCAGTTGCATTGGGACCCCATAATGTTCCAGAGTTAAAAATAGAAAGGGTAAATGTACCCTATCAAATGCTTTGCCGAAATTTGCAATGACCATACAGCTTAAAATACCTGTTGAAGAAAGATGCTCAATAACATCACGTATGACCAATAATGCTGATTGTATCCATCTATCCGGAATTCCACAGAATTGGTAGGGAGAAATTACTAATTTGGCATGATATTTTAACCTATTGTTCAATATACTAGTAAAAATCTTATAGTCAGAATTTAGGAGAGTAATAGGCTGCCAAGTCGTAATGTCTTGTCTATCCCCTGATTTGAATAGGTAGATTAATAATCTATCAGAAAATGAAGGAAAAATAACTGAGTTCTGAATAAGATATTCAAACAAAATACAAAGACATTGACTCAATTCAACAGAAAAAACTTTGTACAAGGAATTAGAGAGGCCATCCATGCCTGGAGATATATTTGATTTTAGAGTCCAAATGACATTTACAATTTCCTCATGAGATATAGGTTCCAATAATTTGGAAGTTTCTGCCAACTCAGAATGGGAGGGAAGCCTACTTAAATATGAGGTCATAGATATATCTAGGATTGGGAAAGAGGGTTCTAAAGACTGGAAGTGGTCAATAATTAATGCCCTTTGCTGTACCTCGGATGTGGCTAAAGAGCCATCAGGCCTTTTTAAAGAGCCAAGAGTGGAAGGATCCTTCAAAGTTTTACACATCTCAAAGGGATCCCCTATAGGGAATTTTTTTATACCCCATTGGTAAGGATCACCTGTAGGGTCTTAGCCCTATCATACTGATAAAACTTCATACTCTCTTTAAGTTTGGTAATTTGCTCAGAATAGTCATATCTAGAGGTATATGCCACTGATGTAAGTCTCTGAAGCTGCTGCCTAAGCGACAGGTATTTCAGAAAATTATGGTTTTTAGCCCTTACCCATTGTTTTTTAAACCAATTCCGTAAGTCCTTCTTGGTCTCCAACCACCAATCCCCTAGATTAGTATAAAGGAAGGCAACTGATAATCTGGCTTTTAAGATACTTTTTACCCCTAGCTGGATATGAGGTAACTCTAGAATTGAGGTGTTAAGCTTCCACCTCACCTGCCTAAACTCGGGAAAGCCTAAAGACTAAAAAGTGCATAATAAAAATGAATGGTCTGAAAATTCACTAAGAATCATTTCAAAGGAATTTACCTGCATGGAAGGGGAGACTAACATATAGTCTATTAAGGAAAAAATGTTCCCTTTTATAAAGGAATATCGGGGCCTATGAGAGGAAAAAGAAATGCAATTAATAAGCCCAGCCAATTTAACAATTTTGGCCAGCGCATTTGAATCACAATAAATTTTTTTATTCTGGTTTGGTGAGTCAATGATTGTGCAATTGAAGTCTCCACCCCATAATATTTTTACTGTTGTTACCAAAAAGGGCTGAATAGCTTTTAAACAGGCCACTCTATTGGCCTTGGTTTGCGGATTATATATATGTTAATAAACCTATAACAAATATTATGCCATTTCCCATCCAATATCAAAACTCTACATGGTATTAGGTCAATTAAATTATGCAATGTAAATGCAAAAGAGGTAAATAATATGCCTATACCATCAGCTCTGTCCATTCCAAATGACCCAAAAAAAGAACCCCACACCCAATTCCGTTTGAAAGAGTTTAACTGTTCTGTCGAGTGCATCCAAGTTTCTTGTAAAAAGCAAACTGAAATCTGTAAACCACGTATATGTCGAAAGAGTGCTTGCTGTTTCATGGTATTCAGCAAGCTATGGGTATTAAGGGAACCCCAGGACAACCGCATTGCAAGCTATAGAAATGTCAAACCGACCTCTCTTTTTTCCTTTTTTTTCTTTTTCTTCTCTTTATAGTTATCTACTGGTTGCAACAGAGTAGAAAATGAGGATTTTTGGGAGTCCGAGTCCCCAACTTCATCTCTGTGTCCCCCCATGGGGTAAACAAGGCCGCATAGGAATTACTGGTTTCTACAGTAGGGGCAACAGGTGGAGTTTTGGGATGTAGATGTCTCGATGATCTGCGTCGAGGCAAAGGGGACCCAGGGATCAAGTTCTTGGTCTCTTTCCCAGACACTGCTGATGCATTGTCAATATAGCACACTGGAGGAAACTCCAAGGGGTCAGGTGGACCCATACAAGGTACTATATCCTTCACTGAACCTGAACCAAGGGTTTGGTCAGTTTTACCAAGCTCAGTAGAAGGCTTCCTGGCAGAGGGGTCTGCAGTAGTAGTCTTATTTTTAGAAAGAGGAGACAGAGAAAAGGAGAAAGGGGATGAAGGTGGAGGGGAAGGGAACAAGGGGGAGGAGCACTAGCAGTGTCTTGAGCCTTCTGTATTAATAACTCTGGGCTAATACAAGATGCCTTATTCTTAGCAGCCCAAGGACATTCTCGAAAACATGCCCATATTCCTCACAAAGATCGCACCTAGAGTGATTGGCACATTGCATAGTGATGTGACCCACCTCCCCACAATTGTCACAACGTGGCTGGTCACATACGCTAGAAAGATGTGTCCGGGATCCACATTCATAGCATGCTCTTGGCTGACCGCTATAAAAACAGACCCCCCTATCCCTGCCTAACAAAAATGAATTAGGTATGTGTTCTACCCCTGAGTCAGATTGCCTCAATTTAATTTTATACTTCCAACCCCCAGTCCAGAACTGTTCTGAATCCAAGATGGGTTCGGGGGAACTGAACACCTCACATTTCTGGGACAGCCAAAAGGTGATATCCTCCACATGGACTCCCTCATTCCGAAACATGACTGTTACATATTTTATTAGTGGCTTGGTTAAAAGAATGACCAAAAAGGGGGTCCATGTGGCAGAAAATTTCACCTGCCCATATCGGTCCCAAAATAAGTCCAATGCATGCGAAGTCCGAAAAATGATATCATAGTTGTCCTCTCCCGAAATGTTGATGAAAGCGAAGACCTCCTGGGGAGTAAAATGAAATGAGTCTTTTAACAGAGTTCTCCCCACATAGTATCTGTCCAGCCTATTTTCCAAACCCCCTTTGTAGCGTATCCAAACCGCATTTCAGCGTGGCGCTGCTTTCCTCTTTGCAGTATTAAAAAGATCAGACATCAAAGGTTTCTGTGGAGGGGATTTAGGCAAGGTAGAGTCTTTTACTGAAGAAATATCATCCCGGAGAGGAGGGTCTAAGGCTGGTTTAGGCAAGGCAGGTGGTTGTACCTGCACCTCAGGAGCCATGAGAATAGAAGGAGACTGTGCCAGCTCAATTAATGCTTTATTTCAGCACAAACTGTCAGTCTGAACCTTCTGTGCAAAGTCAGGTTTCCGCTCAGGGGAATGCTGTGTAAAGGGGAAATCCGAATCCCAAGATGGGTCAGGCTTCCAGACGCCTGACAAAGCCTGCTTCCAGCCTGCCCCTAAAAGAGCTTTATCTGGAGACCAGGCTTCCTGAACCAGTGAGGCAGCCCCTGCTACAGCAGGATGTATGGATATTTGTGGTGTTTCTTTTTTACATGGGGAAAAAAATTCAGTAGCCCCCTCTTGTGAAACTACAGTTGATTGATAGATTACTGGAGGCTGTGCTTGCAATCCCTTGATAACAGGATATTTTTTTAAACAAAACCTGTCACTTTATCTAAAGGAGCATTCCCACTCTGAACAAATGCAGATTTAAATGGTTTTCGTGAACTGTCATATTGTGCAATCGTAGGCAAAGCTTTTACTTTTGGCCCCAGTAATGGAGTAGCAGGCTGTAGGAACTCGTAACTGTTTACGATTTTACTGCCAGCCTGTGTAGTGACCTCTGTAGCATTGGATGCACCTGGGTCTGCGGAAATGTTCAGCAGAATCTGATCGCACCCTTTCAGGGCCTTCAGAGGTGTTCACCGCAGCCAGGAGAATGACAGAGGTAGCATTACTGCTGTCAGCCAGTAACTCCCCCCTCTGACATTTGCCAGCTGAAACACTGTGCACCATTGAACTCTCCAGACAGCTTGTAGGAGAGTGAGTCACTTGAATTTTCCCCTCTAAAACCACAGCAGGGGCTGGTTGCATCAGAGGTAGGTTCTCCGAACTCTGGAAGCAGTTGCTATTTAGTGTAACTTCACTGCAAACTGTGGCAATCATGTTTTGTGATAAACAAATGTTAGAGGTATGCAGAGGGAATGACTCACCGCTCTCCGCGGGCTCTCCTACCTCATCCAGTACAGCTGTGGAAATGTCGGAAGCAGCCGTGCTGCTGACAAGAGGTAACAGCAGACTTGCTTGTAGGTGTGCTACTGCTGGGCTTGGTTTTAGCCCGTACTCCATTTCACCGACAACCTGTTCTCCCGTAGCTTGAAACGCTGTTGCAAACTGTTTCTCAGAGGTAACTACAAATTTACTTAGTTCTTCCAGACCCACAGGTGCATCGTGAAATTCGGTGTCTGACTCCATTTCCATGATAGTAGAAGAAAAAGCCTCCTTGTTGCAAGTAGTGGGAGCAAAGGCCAGAGCTCCCACCACACAGACGTCTTCCTCCTTTGGTGTCCCGCACAGAGTGGCCATCCTGATGATGGCCTGTCCCCCTACTTGCAGCAATGCAGTAGGGGAATTTCCCCGGTGTCCTGGCCAAATTTCCCTCATTCACTAAAAATACCACCAACAGCTTAATCTGGTACAAGGTTAGTTGGCATTCATCTGTATTCCCCTCCCCTGGGTTGTGCCTGAAAATAGGTAGGATTTGTCTAGTGCACTTACCCGGGTCAACATTAACTAAATAAATATATGTTTGCATTAGGAGGCTCAGCTGAAATGTAAAAAAAAAAAAAGCTGCCAGGGTAGGATGACAAGGTGAAATGGCATTCTGGACCATTCCACCTCAGTTTAACCTCTGGCTAGTATAAACAGAGGCATTTATTTTTCTCAGGACGTGGGCTGAAAACTTGCAGATTAGTACCTGCTGAAGATATCTGATGGATTTTCTACTGTACACTAAAACCCTGATATAATATTATCTGTAGTCAAAAACTATAGATTTATAAAGGTGCCATATATGAAACTTTCTGCGTTAAGCACTCTTTTCAAACAAAAAGATGGAGAGAACTGTCTTCCTATGAAGAAGAGGTCTTTTGTAAGATTTTTGGAAGAGATGACTTTTTCAGTCCTAGTTTGGCATCAACTTATAGCTCAGTTTGAATTTTCCTGCTACAGTGCATTATCTTGCAATATGAGTATAATTTTTGCAAAGCTAAAGTTAATCTGACAGTTTATCGAGAATGTGCCTATAATTCAGTATGCTGATTACCTTTTGCAGCTGGAGATTATGCACTTTGTTAAATTGTGGCAACTGCCACAGAAAAATACCTTAGGCAATGATCACAGAGGGACTGAACAATAAAAAATAATTTATAAAAAAGAAGAATGTTAGATTGTTTCACTCCACCATCCAAGCTGAAAATCATCTAGTTTGTTTTCATCCCATTCCAGCAATATACTGTAGTCTAGGAGGGGTGCTAGTTGCTACACGTTCATGTTACGTTTTTGGTTGAAGGGGGAAGGGATCTAAGCAAAACAGTCTCATGGTAGGAAAATGATTACTAGTAAAATCCTAAAGGGCTTGGCAAAAATAGAAGATAAAAAAAGAATTCAATATGTCTTCATCAATATGGGAACTGTCACACGTCATTAGCGGGGAATTTTGTGCTAAAAATGCCAGTGGTTCACCCCAGTTTAACTCAGTCCAGGAATCTAGTAAGTAAGAAACACATTGGCCAATAAAAGTGTGTTAAAATGTGCACTATAATGCATATTGTTTCAACAGCGAATAAATTAAACAGGAAAATGGATGACTTACCAGCTTATTATAACCCATGAGACATACTAATTGAAGCAAGATAAAATGCTACAAATGGTGAGAAAGAGAGTAAATGAGGCAGCTGGTTGTTTAACAAAACAGATCATAAACTGAAGGTACAGTATATGGTCTGCTTTGTGGTCTTTCTTTAGAAACCTTCTGAACACTACTTGAGAAAGGGCAGGTTCATACATTTCCTTGAAATAATGTTATTACAGTTATGTTGTACTAGGGAGACTAAGACATGGCTCTGGATGCAGCTCATCAGTCCCTCCTTTTTTGTTTGCCCTTTAAGTATTTGTTGTTGTTTCTTAGAGGACAGTCTCAATTATAAACTGTATGTTGATATTGCAATGTGGATTTATGAAAGTTGTATGGTTTTTCCAACTTATCTCAATAAAATGTATATGTGTGTGTGTGTGTGTGTGTGTGTGTGTGTGTGTGTGTGTGTGTGTGTGTGTGTGTGTGTATATATATATATATATATATATATATATATATATATATGCACACACATATATATATAATGACATAATGGTACAGTTAATGAGAAGTCATCCGAGTTTCATAAGCTTCTGAGCCTGCAGGCAAAAATATTTAACTGCAGCCCTGTAATAAAAACACCCATTCGTTTGCCCTAACAATGTTCTTCATTGTAACTGGATGCACCCATAAGAGATCTCAGTAGCATGATTAGTAAGGCAACTATAAGCAACATCATTACTTAAGAAATCTCAGTACCCAAACTAGAACAGTTTAATTTTGCAGACAGTCTTTTGGTTTGATATGTTTCTAGATTCTGGTAACAAGCAAGTGGAGCAGACTTTGCAAAAGGAATGTTTCAGAAGGGTCAAATATGGCAGTATGATCCACCTGCATCTTTGTGTGATTGAATGCATCCAGGTGCACCTGCCCTAATTTGTAAAGGGCTGCAGGCATTTGCAACAAAAGTTGTGATTTGTGGTAGTGCCATTTTTATCGTGATGCATGCATCATTTTAAGCATGAAAATACTGACTTTTCAAATGCAATTGTAATTGTGATTCAGATGCTGGTAGAACATCTAATAGATGGTTTACCAGTGCAAATATAAGTTCACTTCAAAAATAACAGCTGATTTATCTGTGATGGCTCCATTTAGCAATGTTGCCATTTGCCTCTAGGAGGGTAGGTGTATACTTTAGAATGATCAAGTGGACTGCTACTGCTAAAGTAGGTCTTGACCAAGAATGGTTGGGCACACAGTAAAGAAACTTGTTGTGCTGCCACAGCTCTGTTACAAGTAGTGGGTATTTCTAAGTACTACAGTATATAATGGAAAGTAGCAGAAAGGTGAAAAAGCTATAGGTACACAAATTTGTATATGTTTGCTCATCAAGTATTTAAAATATCTTTAAAAAATAAAACATGAAATTTGTTCAATGACTTTGCCTAGAAAGAAAACAAAGTTTAGCAATATGCAACATTTTCTTTATGGTTGCCAGTGTTTTTGGCAATATGTCTTTAAGGAATTAAAGCTGTACCAAATGTTTAACCGCAGAAAAGAAAATGCATGCAGTGTCAGTGGCTCAGTAGGTAGCACACTCGTCTCTGAGGCCAGGAGATCAGAGGGCTGTGGGTTCAGTTCCCTTGGCACTTGGGTTAATATCCCAATACTGACACTGTAGTGCAGCATGAGAAGGGTGCTGCACTTCTGAGGTGCCGTCTTTCGGATGAGACATTAAACTGAGGTCCCATCTGCCTGGATTGGTGGTAGTTCAGGTGGATGCTAAAGATCCCATGTCACTTATCGAAAAAGAGTTGGGGAACTTCCCTGGTGTCCTGGCCAAATTCCCCCCACTCACTAAAAAAAAAAATACCACCAACAGCTTAATCTGGTTAAGTTTCAGTTGCTTACCATCTGTATCCCCATCCCCCCAGTCGCCCCTGAAAAAAAGGGACTTCTAGGCCCAGTGGGCTTATTGGGTCAAAAAAATTCAATAAATAAATAATATTTCTCTGATTGCTTCTTCAGAATCTTTGACAATTTCCAAATGGCTTTGCCAGGTTGGGTGATTCCTACTGAGAAAATAAATTTTACAACAACAAAATCCTAATGCTACCGAATCTGCCTTTCTCTTTACAAAACAAATTAGAAAAAAAAAAAAGATAAACAGAAAAAAGGACCATTCCCCGATAGTACAAAGCAGAGTAGAACAGTACACTGAAGTGACAAATACATCACTAAAAAGGGTAAACTGAGGAAAATCTAAAGGAGCGGTATCACATTAGAAAAAAAAATGAGCACAATAATTATGGCAATGCATAACACAAAATTATAAAATAGAAAAAATGAAACAAGCCACAAAAGTGGGTACATGAGAGCTGTTTCTAGAGGAGGAGATCTTCTTTCATGAAGGGACACAATACTGGCCACCAAGAAGGTAACCACGACACAAGTGGCAATAGTAAATCTAACAGAGAAAGAACTGTGGCATGATGACCAATTAAAGGTACCTGTAAACGAGCTTTCTCATGTGACAGTAAAGGGTCTGACTGCATCTAGAATAATAGAAATCCTTTATAAATGATACTGACAGACCCCCCACCCCATTCACATGTTGCATGTGTGTATATTACAGGAAATAAGACCACACAGATGGGGTAGACACAGTTAAATGGAATATGCAACCAAGGAAATCATATACATCATCACAGGGCTCATTTGACCTTTCTGCAAAACTGAGTATGGGAAGGGTCCAACCGAAAATGATATGAAGCATTTCAAATGGGCTATATTGAGAAAATAGATTTGACAACATGCTGTATGCATGGTTTTGCAGGTGTCCCTATCAGAGATCGGGGTGTGCAGATGTCTGTTGCCCACACTGTGGCGAACTCTGCTTTTGGTCCATACTCAGTTTGCAGTGAGGTTGAATGAGCCCTTTTATTATGTATGTGATTTCCTTGGTTGCATATTCTGTATATTTGTGTCTACTCCATCTGTTTTGTCTCATTTCCACTGATGTATAATAAATTTATTATGTTGTTGTTGCATTTCAGAAACTCACTACTGCAGAGGACTCACAAAAATCCCTGTGACTGATGTCAGTGGGCGATTACTGACTGCCTTTAGAAACTGGGACTTCTCTTAGTTAGTTACTGGAAAGGACTGCAACTGGAGTCAGAAGGCTGAGGAGACTGTTTTTTTTTTTTGTTTTTGTTTTTCCCTCCCCCTGCACTGAATGACTGCAAATGAACTTGAGAAATTCAACAGGAGTCCCTCTTTTTTCCCTGTCCGCAGATCCAACCAGCAGCAAAGCTACAGAGATTTCACCCTGGCGGGGTTGGGAGCAAGTGAGGCGGGTTACATCGGCACCATGAGCTGCGAGTCGGGTGACATTGGCACCATGAGCTACAACTGGACAATGTGGCAGACGGCTGAGAGGAATTTCGAAAAGTCAGTCAATATATGTGGTGAATGATTAAATGAAAAGGTGCTCAGTCACGCGCATATGTTTGCTACTAAAAATTAGGGATTTTCGTGAGGGACTACGAATTTCATGGCATTGAGAAAATTTGCAAATTTTATGGTAATTGTGAAATTCATGACCCCTGTGAAACAATTACAGCCTAAATAATAATTCACACTTGGAACATGTGAGTAGGGTGGGGGAATCTGTTATCATGGGGAAGGTGAGCTGAATGGGTATAAGCTGAAGAATGGGTAGGGTAGTGAGAAACAATGCAGTAAGGCAGAAGTAGAGAGATGGATGGGAGAAGGGGAGAATAAAAATTTAGGGGAATAGATGGTGGGGATTTACTTGCTAAACCTCATTCTATTCTTTCACTGCTACTTAAAGCTATTAATTACAGGGACCGTCTTAACTACTACAGTAAAAATGACCACAATCTGAAATTTCTGTACACTAGCTAGCTAAATACTTCAGATTAGCTACTCAGGAGACTGAAGCAATGCAGTGGTTAGTGAAACTGGAAACATTAAAATGCAGATCCAGTACAAAAATGTCAACAGAATAGTACTGTAGCTGAGACTAACCATGGCCATGACAACCAACCAATCAACCATCAGTCATCTGTGCCAGCAGCAGATGAACCTTTGGTTGCTACATGCCTGTAAAATCCCAGACCTCATCAAATAAGAAAACTATTTTAACAAAATCTGTAGCAATCCAGGTTGATCAGCATTAAGCAACTTACTTCACAACATAAGGTCCAACAACCAAATGTTGTTTGTACTACTGTTTGCTAAGTCACTGAACTTGGCAGACGGGGGCAGTGATGCAATGGGATGTATTCAGCAGTATCACCAAGGCTGTGATACCTGACTTACTCAGTCACTAACTCACTGACACATTATTTGGCAGCCCTAGTATTTTTACTGTCTCTGCTCACAACACATAAGTCAGGTCATCTTATACTGCAGGTTAGTACCTGTCTATTTAGTGCAATTTCTCCAGACACACCTCTTTTCCATTTCATTGTTGTCTCACTTATGTGCAAGTTAAACACTGCCATCTGCAGAGCTCACTTGTTGTCATACCCAAAGCACAGGAAAAAAGAGTGTATAGAGCCCCTAGATCTGGGTTTTAGTGTTCACTGAGTGATAAGGTATAACGTTTTCTGGAGGCAGATTGTTTTTTTCCTCATTTAAGGTCAGGGCTGGGCTTTGTCTCTAATCCAGGTAGAAAAAGTAATTATCAAAAATGTGATATTTTGAAGCCTTAACTAAGGCAATCTCATTTTGAAAGAATGTATGCTATTATTTATGAAATCTCTGCAAGTAGTAACAATATATGACCTCAGTCTGACTGGCAGTGACAGTAGGAACTCAAAGCTCTACTTATCCCATTTTGGCATAGTATTTTTATCAAATTAGAAATTACATAAATACAACCTTCCAGTGGTGATAATCATTGAAAGCTGGCTTTTTAAATAGTTTTAATTTCAAAATGATACTTTACAAGTTTCCGGTTTCCACCAAAACATTTCATTTTTCAAACCTGAGGGACTATGAGGAGTAAATTTCCTCTCTCATTGAAAACAAATATGTATCTATTTAGAAGGTGTATTCTTCCCCTCAGAGCTTCATTTACAGTAACACTGACTGTACTAACTCATTTTGATTTCAGCAGCTGTCTCTGTCAACACACTGCTCAGGGTCCCAGGCAGAGACAGGTCTGGTTTGACTCGCACCCAGGATCTTGGGCACACTGCAGAATCCAGGACACACCACCACCTCTCGATATTCAAACTTCTAATTTCTGGGAGGCTCCTGTGTATTCAAAATAGACTAGCACCATGCGGTCCATACAGTACAGCAAGCAAAGACAGAAAAGAACTAAAGGTAACTTTGCCCTTTTGAGCACACTGTGAGTATCATACCAAACACTGCTGACCAATTAGCTTAGGGTCAGGATTCTGTACCCTAAAGCTAATTTGTGCAAACCCTCTATCCTGCATTTGTTGCATGACTCTCACTTAGGAAAGGCATGATAGGGGCAATGTGGGCCATTGAATAAGTTGCCCACTTGCTGTGTCTGATTTCTTCCTTCCGACCTTTGTTTCAGTTGATATTTAGAGCACTTGCCTGCGGCAAACAATAAAGAGGAAAGGGGATAAACAAAACACAAAACATAGTGTGAGTCATTTGATTCACACTTGTGCTGCCTCCCCACAGTCTTAAAAGTTCTGAACTACTGACTCGGGCAATACTGGCAGTGGCACCTGCCCACCAGGCCCCCTAAAACACAGTATTTGGCATATTTATTTTTCCTTAGAGCACAGTCAGAGGAAAAAAGAATTAAAAATTAGTTTAAAAAAAACATGTAACTGTTTCATGGTGCCCTGATTGTATGGCATTCTAGGCAGCCACCTAGTTTGCCTATCCTTAAGGCTGGCCCTGCTCCTTTGGGGATTTCAATGCTGGTCTTGGGGTGGGTATCAGCAGGAAACATCGAGTGTCTTCAGTTAAAGCTGTATCATGTAAAATGCCCGACTGGGCTGTAAATAAATAACATCTGTGGGTGTGGGAAACCATGGCAATGCAGGAGATGGTGGCAGATGTACTCTTGTGGAAGCACGGTCCCTTTGACAGTAGCCCTAACAAGGAGAAAAAATAGTGCAGTGCGAGTCGAGGCAACTGTGGAGAAAGTCTGATATGTTGTTCCTTGGGAAAGAATGCAAGGAATGCAGGAGTCCTTTTTGAAAGCAATAGGACTTCACGGCTCTGAGTGTGGAATGCTCCAAGGTGGAGGTGACTTTTTTTGTCACTTTATCATGTTGTGCGTTCACAAGGAATGATGCAGTGCTTTTTTAGTCACTGCAATAGGTCTGCAGGGCTATGCCCACTGCAGCCCTAACAATTGATTCCATGCTTCTACCATGGAGAAACTTTAAGAATCCTTGCTGGCTTATTACACATGGGTTTCTGCACCATTATCATCATCACTATTACACAATCAAATTGTTTGGCAAAGTTGGCTGACTATTTTGTGTCCAACACTTTTGCTACACCACATCATCAGGTTTGTCAGTGATGAGCAAATATATAAATTGAAAACAGTAGTTTAACCTTTACTGTGGTGAACTGCATTCTTGATATCTGCAGTTTTTGGGCTATATATGGCCTTATAGACAAAAGTTAATTCTTGGCAAGTTGGCCGAGTCCAACACTTGAGTTCAAGCACATTGTCTATCCTCAGCCTAACTTGATGTCTTTTCCAGAAGCTTCATCAGTGGCAAATGGACAACATTGTTGGAACCAGTACCATTCATGGTGGGCAATTGCACCATTGTGCTCTTCAGGTTCTGCCTTCTGGCTACATACAATAGTGACGAATAATAGGTTGCCCCATGTCATGGCACGTCAATCAGTAACTCATAATTACTCCATTTAACAGTGGGCAATCCTATCAACTTGGCTAGAAGAACCATGATAATGGTATAAGGATGTCTTTAGTTATAACAGAACCTATCACTATTGAGCACCAATGTAAGCCTTATAGGAACACATTGAATTTGTCAGCAAACATGGTTGACTACTGTACTCTGCATCCAACTCTTTTATGACTCATATTATTAGGTTTATCAGTTATGAATGAGCATCATGTTTAGATCTAGCATCCTTCACTGTGGGCCACTGTACTGTTACATGTGTGTGACCTAGCCTGGCAGAAAGGAAATGCTCTCCTAGTTCAATCTTAATTACACAACAGCTGAACCAGGGTAAATTATTCAAACCTATTTGGACTTTGGAGACCTTTGCCTAATTCAAAGGCTGAGAGTTCATAAGGTTGAACTTTGGATGGATCACACTGTTCAAATATAGTTATGCCAGTTGTATCCTTCTAGCCAACATGTTCTATTTTATGCAACATGAGCATGCTGGCTGCAAAAGTTACAGCTGTCATACCATCCTGTACACACAAGTATAGTAAGAACACTTTCACTGACCTAATACCATGCTGTAAGCATGAAAACCCAAGATGTGACATAATTTGAATGTGTTGACACACATTTTAGAAAACACGTTGTTGGCTCTTCACAGGAAGCCTTTGTAATCCAAACAATCTGGGGGCTATATTTTCACTAGGCTTAGTATCTGTAATTAACTTTCCAGCAGAAGATTTAATAATGACAGAGCACAAGTTCCAGCGTAGTTGGAGTAGGTCAGCACTCTTAAGTACGAAGAGGAATACATCTTCAAAATGCAAAAAGCATAGTTTATTATAGTCAGCAAGCACAACAGCTAGAGAAAGATATTTGCACCAAAAGCAATATATCTTACAGCATAACACAGCATAAATGCAGTAAACGCAGTGGGTCAAAAAAGTCTTAATCACTAGCATGTATCAAAAATGAGTGATAGTGCACCCAGAAGTCCAGAGCACACCTAGACTCTATCTGAGAAGTGCCATGTGTTCGGTCCGTGTCATGGATTCAGAAGTTGCTCACGGTAATATGAGGGTTGTGTCTCACAAAGACCAGTGTTTTCTGTTAGCCATAACCTGCCACAAAGTTCCTGTAATGGCAATGAACAGTAGCATCTGGCGCAGTTCCAAACAGTGAGTCCATGGTGGCTGCTGGTTAGTTTCTGGACAGCAACACACTTACATTTCGACAAACATCATCATTAGATGGACCACTGTGTTTACTGCATTTATGCTGTGTTATGTTGCAAGATATACTGCTTCTGTTGCAAATATATTTCTCTAGCTATTGTGCTTGCTGAGTACAATAAACTGTGCTTTTTGCATTTTGAAGGTGTTTTCCTCTTTGTACTTAGGAGTGCTGACCTACTCCAGCTGCACTGGAACCTGTACTCTGTCATTATTTACACACTGCCAGGTATGTACACCCAATACAGGTGAGAGTCCACACCCCTGTGCTCCAGAAGATTTAATAACTTGAAGTCATTGTGACTGTTATGACTGAATCCAAATCAGAATGAAGTTACAATAATCCAATAAGGAATAAATGAGTGAATGCATCAAGGTAATAAGTTCAGATATGGTGAATAAAGACTTTAGATAAGCAATGTTTTTCATGTGACAACCTTTGACTACAGATGAAGCATGTTAAAGACCACTTAATTCACTGTGTAAAATGAGGCAAAGCTTTCAGGCTTCTTTGACGTTTCAGTGGTGCTCGATCAAATGTAGCAAGAGTAAGATTTAACCTGAATAGTCTACCCTAGATTCAGAACCTAAATGGGCTTATGTTTTGTTTAAAAATAGTTTGAACCAGCTGGAGAACATTAATTTCTAAATTTCAGCTAGGCACTTAGACACTGTTGTGACAGGTACTGTATGATCAAGACTGAGATATACAACATATAAAGTTTGGGACCAGCTACACGGCACTGAAATCCAACTTTGTGTCCTAAGTATGCACCAAGAGTGAGTATACAGTAGTCATTAAAACATATCAGAATTAGTGCAGATTGTTGAGGGACCCCAAAAGTGATAAGGACTGAGACAAATGACAATGGGGGTCTATTCACAAAATTTTGCGCACCACTTATGTATGCTATATAGGCATGCCTATGGCTGAATGCCATGCAGCAGGATGTAGCAGACTCCTGGTAGCATTTACTACAGGTGCGATAGTGCCTTGCATACTGGATCCCCCAGCTGCTCACGCAGCTATGCACAACAAACAGTCTGAGGGTGTGCCAGTGGGCATGCCAGCACTCTATGCCATTCACTAATGTATGGAGTGCTGGGCCAGAGGGCACAAGTTACGTGATGGGGGAATCTTGCCTTATGGGCCCCCCAATGGATACCCACTGGGTACAATGGCAATGAGTATCCCCCGTTCACTGGTGCCCCTGCCCACCAGGGTGCCTGGTAGGGCTGGAGCAGTCATCCGAGCAGTTCCGTATCAGCTTCCACATCCCGGGGTCTCCACAGTCCCAGGATACCCTACACACATGTAGCAGGAGATCCACTTTGGGACCCAGGACAGGCATCAGATTGGATGCCCACCCAGGTCCCGAATTCTGCCCCCTGTGCAGCTGCGATCCACACCTGCAAATTGCATGATGGGGGCAGGGGCACGAACAGGTGGCCAGCAATGCTGCAAGGGTGCTCTCATATGCAGAGCTGCATGGGCTCTGTACTCATGAATCGCATGTATAACTGACACTTTTATGAACAGGGACTAATATTTCTTAGCCACATGCAGTGTGAGATCAGTGAATGACACATACGAATAGGTGATGGATGGTTATGAGATATGATTTTTATCTTTTTTTTTTATATTTTTTTGTTTAACCAGGAGAGAGACACTAAGCTGAAGCTTGTTTACAGGTGCGACCTGGGAGCACAAGAAAATTACGTGACTTGCTCAGGGTGACACAGTATGCAAGTGGGGGCTGTGGGATTCAAACCCAGGTCTCCAGATTTGCAGCTCAGAGCCTTAGTCCACTGTGCTATACTGCCTCTTAATGAGTAATCTTAATGAGTAGTCAGTAACATATGAACATATGAAATTGGCAGCAGAAACCAACCTCGAGTTTTGTGAGTCTGCTCGGGTGTGCAGCTAGCACCTCATCTCTCAGCCGCCCCTCCTGCTCCGCTCTTCCCAGTATCCCATCCCCTGTCCCAACCCCTCTTGAAACTGCTCACTGTCTTACAGGACACTATCTTGTCTGGTAAGGCGTTCCATTTGTCCACCACTCCTTCAGTGAAAAAATGTCTCCTCATCTCCCTCCTAAATTTTCCCCCCTCCATTCTCAGTCCATGCCCTTTCATGTCCCTTCCCATTCTCATCTGGAAAATCCCTTCTGTCTTGGTACTGTTTATCTTCGTCAGATACTTAAAGGTCTCAATCATACCCCCCCCCCACACCTCTCCTCTCCTCTAGTGAATACATATTCAACTCTCCTAGCCTGTTCTCTTAGGGCTTGCTCTCTAATCCCTGGATCATTTTTGTGGCTCTTCGCTGGATCCCCATCCAACAATCTGATGTCCTTCGTCAGGAATGGGCACCAGTACTTCACACAGTACTCCAGGTGGGGCCTAACCAATGACCTATGCAGGGGCAGGATAACCTCCCTCTTTCTGGAGGAGATCCCTCTTGCAATACACCCCAAATTTTTGTTGGATTTGCTGATGCCTTCCTCTACTGAGCAGAGTTGTCTACGCTCCCTGTAATGATCACTCCTAGGTCCTTCTCTGTGGAGCTCCCCAACTGTATCCCATTCAAGTGATAATCCCTCCCCTGGTTTGTGGCTCCAAAGTGCAGAACCTTGCTCTTCTTGGTACTGAACCTCAACTGCCTTGTTTCTGCCCACTCCTGCAGCTTAGTTAGGTCCTCCTGCAACCCCTTCCACCCCTCTGCATCATCACCCACAGCTCCCATCTTGGTGTCATCAGTGAACAGACTGATCCTGCTCTGGATCCCTTGTGAGCTATCTGCAATACAAATCCCAAACAGCACCGGTCCCAGTAACGATCCTTGTGGTACCCCGCTCGTTGATGAGAGGTGCCTACCCCACCACCACCCTTTGCTGCTTTCCCTTTAGCCAGTTTGTGATCCATTTCACCATTTTTGGTCCCACCCCCACATATTCCAGTTCCCACCCTCACAACCTCCCTTGTGGCACTGAATTAAAGGCCTTGCTGAAGTCTAAATACAGGATATCAACTGCTTGGCCCTAGTCCAGTTCCCGCATCACCCAGTCGTAGTACTCTACAAGATTTGTCTGGCAGGATCTGCCTGCTACAAACCTATGCTGTTGACCATCCCGGAGATAATTTTCTTCCAAGAAGCTCACCAGCCTCTCTTTTAGGATGATCTCCATGAGCTTTTCCAAGATCAATGTGAGGCTCACTGGCCTGTCATTTCCTGGTTCATCCTTTGGGCCACTTTTGTGAATGGGCACCACATGGGTCATTCTCCAGTCCTGTGGTACACATCCTGTGTCCTGGGATTTATTGAACAGATGGGCCAGTGGCCCTGCCAGGACCTCTGCCAACTCCCTTAGTACCCTAGGGTGAATGCCATCAGGTCCAGCTGCTTTGTTCACCTTTAATGCCCTCAGCCCATCTAGTAGCCTGCTCTCTGTAATCCCTACATCTGTCATTTCCTCCTCCTCCCCCCCCCCCACTTTGGGTATCTGTCCCCCCTTCTCCTGTTTGACTACAGAGCAGAAGTATTGGTTTTGTGCCTCTGCCTGCTCCACCCCTTTCTCCACTCAGCACCCATCCTTCTTAATCCTCACCAGCTGATCCTTGCTCCTTCTTTTCTCTATGACATAGTGGAAGAAGTCTTTTTCTCCACTTTTGATTCCCCTGTGCCAGTCTCAGCGCCCTGGATGCCTTGGCCACCCTGACCAGTCTGGTAACCTCCCTGGACATCTCCATGTCTGTATCCTTATCTTGACCCCTCCCTGATTTCCTGTACTTTCAAAATGCTGCCCTCTTGGTTGTCACCCCTTCCATAACCTCTGTCAGCCAACTGGTTTCTTTGCCCTTCCCTTCTTTATTTCTTCCTAGTGCAAGACTCTGCAGCCTCCTCCATCCCTTCCTTTATGATGTCCCATTTTTAATCTGCATCCATGTGTAGTTGCTTATCTGCCACATGCCTGCCCAAAATTGCCCCTATCTTCCTGGTCCTCCCCACTGAACTCAATCACCCTTGTACCCATTCCCCCTGTTTTTCTCTTATGTTGAGTGTGAACCACACCGAATAGTGGTCACTCCCAGTTGGTGTTTCCTCCACTTCCAGATTCCTTACAGCCTCCACATTATCCAGTACAAGGTCCAGAGTCCTTTCTAACGGAGTCTGCCCCTGGACCAGCTGTGTCAGGAAGCTGTCTTGAAATGCTTCTAACAGGACCCACTCCCTTGCACTCATTGTGGATGGAGTGCCCCACTCCACCCTCGGTAGGTTGAAGTCCCCCACCACCACTGTGCTCCCCTTCCAGAAAACCTTTTTAATTTGTTCAGCTAATTCCCTATCCAGGTCACTCCCCTGAGCTGGTGTCCTGTACAGCACCCCCATCCTCAGTGTCCTATTCTTTGCATCTTGGAACTGCATCCATAGTGCTTCTGTCCTCCCCACCTCCCCTTCTTCCCTTACACACTCTATCCCCTCCCTTACATAGATTGACACCCCCCCCCATTCCCCCTAGCCCTATGCTTTCTGAATAATCTAAACCCCAGGGTCATTATATATCAGTACTGGGTGGCCCACATTTCCATGATGGCAGCAGTGTCCACCCCCTCCACTGCCAAAAGAGCCTGAAACTCCGCTGTTCTATTCCTTAGGCTTCTTGCATTCAGTGAGACCACTCTCCAGCCTGTCTCCTCTCTTTTGCTACCCCTATTCTTCCTCCCTTATTCCTCCCTGTGCCGCTTCCATGCTGCCTTTGCCCATAACTAGGGGGTGAACTCACTAGGCTCTCCTTTTCAGACCCTTTTCCCATCAGCAGTCTCCTTGTCACCCCCCTTCTAGTTTAAATCCACCATTGTTGAAATATACCCCTCTATTCCCCATTTTAGTACTCCTTTCCCCATCCTGCTCAAATGTAACCTGTCCACTGCATATAGGTCACTATTGCCCCAGGTCCTGCCCCAGTCTGACACAAATCTGTACTCCCTGATATGGCACCTCAGCCACTCATTGAACTCCTGTATCCTTTTTTTCATCACTGTACTCTCACACGGTACCAGGAGTACCTCAGAGAATGCCACCGATTTTCCCCCACCTCCTCACACTGCCTACCCAAATCCTCGAACCTCCCCTTTTCCACCTCTATCGTCTCCACCACCAAGTCATTTATACCCATGTGTATCACTATGTGAGGTTTCTTCCTTCACTTCTGTGCACACTTGAGAAGTACCTGCCCCGCCCTGCCAGTGATCAACCCCAGAATAACCTCGACCCAGATAAGACTCTGCCTTTCTCCCCTTCTGCCCTATCTGACCCCTTTCTGTATAGAATTCCCCAGCACTAGTACCCCATCTTCTTGTCCTGTACTTCCTCCTCCTGTTTTCACTGTCCACATTTCCAGAGTCCACACTGCCCAGCTCTTTATTACCTCTATCCACACCATTTGTGACTCCTACATCTTCCCCCCTCCCGTTTCTGCCTCTACCCAGCTCTTCCCCTCCCTCCTTATTTTTTTCCCAGCCTGACTCCTGGGGCTTCACTACCCTTCCCCCCACCGATCTCCGACACATCCCCTACCACCTCTGTACCTCTTGCCCACATGTGGCAAAGCCACACATGAGGTAAAGAGAGGTCACTGACCACGAGTTGAAGATAAACATCATATCTCGTAAGCACCCATCAGATGTCCCATTTACATGCTATACATTAATGTTTTTAGTGTTTTATTTATAAGTGAAAGTTTCCCATAGAGTAGGAGATTTGAAGAGCTGCCAGCTGCCATGTGCTGTTTGTCAGAGGTACTGCATGCTGGCTTGAGTGCAAGGATCAATTGATAGATAGGCACAGGTTGTAGAAAAGGTTATTTGTGATATACCTGACTAGCAAGATAAATTTTATGACTTATCATACTGTGAAGATAAAAAAATGTATTTAGCTAGTTGGTGTTCTCTGCTATAGACAACATTATTATTTAGTGTAAAACATGCTAATGTAGTGTATAAATTTAGATACATAAGTGGTTAAAGTCAGATAAGGGACCTTCAGCCATCTAATTGCCCTATTTTCTACTTAACATGACTAGTCCCCTTACTTAAACTTTTAATTCTGCTTTCCCCACACTACTTCTTTGTACCTTTCCCACTTGATCTTGAAAGATAATTTTTTAATTTTTTTATTTGCAATTTTTGACCAGGAAAGTCACACAAAGCTATGATAGCTTTTTTCCAGGCAAGTCCTTTGGGATGGATAGCATTGGACCTATTTTATTTACAGTGGGAATATTGGCCATGACACTGGGGTAACTCCCCTGCTCTTTTTTAATAAGTGCCATGGGATCTTTTACTTCCACCTGGACAGTGACCAGGGATGAGCAGAAGGGACATGGGTTTAACATGTCACCCAAAAAATGGCACTTCTTCAGTGCAGCACTCCCCCATACTACTACAGTGTCAGTTATCTGTATTTCCCAAAGGCCAGGTGTGGGGATAGATCCCATGACTATCTGCTCTTCCAGCCCCAGATGTGAGTGTGCAACCTGCTGAGCCATATACACTGCCAGCAATCACCACTTCCTGGTGATGGTCTGTTCTACTGGTTCGTGTCTCTCTCAATAAAGAAAAATGCCATTAAGCCCTTTCTGAATGCACCTCCTGACAGTTTGGGGTTATACCCCTTGGTGTTTGTTTGACCCTTATGTTGGACTAGCTTATTGAAGTTTGCTATATTATGTCCCACAGTGTAGTTGTACATTGCTGCCCAGCACCAGGTTCCTTTATGTCCAGTCATGTTGATCTGTATTTTCATTGAAGAACCATCTAGAATAGTCTAGGCCAACACTTTGCCTTTGTCTATCTTCTTGCAATTTGCCAGCAGGCAATTAGACCCTGCAGACTTAAGGATTTGAGGAGGCACACATATATGCAGCACTGTTTCTGTACAACACCACCTGCTTATTTCAAATCAACTGAAAAGGGGGATAAAATGTTCTTCAGGTATATAAGCGAAAAGAAGAAAAGCAAGGCAGTGATAGTAAGACTCAAAGGGGGTGTATGTGTGTGGAAGAGGACCAGAAGAAAGCTGACATACTGAATAAGTACTTTTGTTCAGTATTCACAAAGGAAGGGGTAGATGATGGGCCACAGATAGTGGAGAAGGGCATTAAGGAAAGGGAGGCAGACTCTAGCCCTTTTACAGAGGAAAGAGTCCTCAGGGAAGTAGCACAACTGAAAGTGGACTAGGTTATGGGGCTGGACAGGGTTTACCCTAGGATACTGAAGAAACTAAAGAAGGAACTGTCTGCGCCTCTGATGGTCCTGTTCAATCTATTATTGGATATGGGGAAGATCTGGGGGACTGGAGGAGAGCAGATGTGGTCCCACTTCACAAAAGTGGGACTAGGGAGGAGGCTGGAAACTACCGACTTGTAAGCATGACTTGGTGGTGGGCAAGGTTATGGAAACTCTACTTAAAGAAAGGACTGGAGAATACCTTAACACCAGTGGATTGCAGGATCCAAAGCAGCATGGGTTCACAGGGGTAGATCTTGCCAAACAAACCTGATAGATTTGTTTGACTTGGTTACCAGCGAGGTGGATCAGAGAGGAGTGGTGGATATGGCCTACCTGGATTTTAGTAAGGCCTTCAACACAGTTCCACACAGGAGACTGGTAAACAAGCTAGGCAGCATGGGAGTGAGTCCAAAGATAGTAAAATGGGTACAAAACTGGCTAAGTAACATAACTCAGAAGGTGGTGGTAAATGGAGTTCACAGGGGTTAGTACTGGGACTGGCCCTTTTCAATGTCTTTATTAGCGACATAGTGGAGGGGTGGAAAGGAAAGGTATGCCTGTTCACAGATGACACATAAATCTTCAACAGAGTGGACACACGGTGGGGGGAGAGAAAATGAAGTAAGAAAAAAGGTCCGTCTCCCCATTCGACGCACAGGGAAAATGCCAAACTTCACCCAACAACTAACACACCGAAATCTGGCCAATGGAAAATCATGTACACAAATGCTCATGGCCTAGGAAATTAGATCCCAGACCTGCAGGCAATAATGTCAGAAGCTAAACTGGACATAGTAGCAGTTAATGAGACATGGTTCACCAGTAACCACACTTGGGAGACTTCAGCACCTGGCTATGTACTGTTCAGAAGAGACCAAGGTGCAAAAAGGGTGAGGGTGAAGTGGCCCTGTATATCAATGAAAATATCAAAGCTACAGAAATTCAGAATACACATAAGGAGCCAGAAGAACTGTGGGTCACCCTGGAAACAGGAAATGGGACAGCCATAAGAACTGGGGTTGTCTACAAGCCCCAGACCAGGGGAGGACATAGACACATTATTGTTAGAATATATACAAAACATGACAGCTAAAGTGGAGGTTCTGATAATGGGAGACTTCAACATGCTGGATACAGATTGGTCAATACCAGCAGGAACATCTACCAGAACTAGACACATGGTGGATTCCCTGCATGGGGAGGGCCTCAAACAACTGGTACCACAACCCACAAGAGATAGGGCTATCCTAAATCTAGTACTGACTAACAGGAAGGGATCACAGATCTCAGGTAGAAGGTCACCTGGGGCCAGTGACCATCACATGGTATGGTTCAATTTGGCCACTACATCTAAATCATCCCATTCCAAGGCAAAATATGGGACTTCAGAGGAGCTGACTTTGATAAGATGGCCAACAGAGTTAAGCTAGCCCTGGCAAAAAGAAAGACAGGTGAGGGGGTACAGGCAAAGTGGGCAAGCATTAAGGATGCAATACTTAAAGCAACATCCCATTGGGTTAGACAGAGAAGGAAGTGCAAAAGAAGTAGGAAACCACTTTTGTTCTCAAATGCAGTAGCAGAAAAGGTCAGAGCCAAAAGGCTGGACTTCAGGAAATATAAGGGAACACAGCGGGATGAAGATAGAGAGGCATACCAAACTGCCCTAAGGGAAGCAGGGAAGGCAGTAAGGCAGACAAAGTCCCAAACTGAGGAAACACTAGCACAAACAGTAAAGAAGGTGACAAGACTTTCCATAGATACATTAGTGAAAGGAGAAAGTCCAGAGGAATTGCTAAGCTCAAATAAGAAAGGGGGCATGTGAGGAGGAGGACCATGTAAAAGTATCTATCCTAAATAGATACTTTTGGTCAGTATTTACTGAAGAGAAGGTAGGGCAGGGCCCACAGCTCAGCACCATGGACACAGGGGGGATGGAGGTGAGCACTACTCCCGTCACAAAAAAAAGGGTCTTACAAGAGCTCGCTAAGCTCAGGGTGGACAAGGCAATGGGACCTGATGGCATACATCCCAGGGTACTTGAGCTAAGGGTGGAACTAGCAGAGCCATTAGCAGAATGGTTTAGTGAGTCTCTGAGCACAGGAGAGGGCCTAGAAGACTGGAGAAGGGCTCATGTGATCCCGCTCCACAAGAGTGGTAGCAGGGAGGAGGCAGGGAACTACAGATCAGTCAGTCTTACCTCAGTAGTGGGCAAGATTATGGAGGCACTCCTTAAGGAAAGGATAGTGCAACACCTGGAATCCATAGGGACACAGGATCCAAGACAGCATGGGTTTACAAAAGGAAGGTCCTGTCAAACTAATCTCATAGATTTCTTTGACTGGGTAACCAGAGTGGTGGACCAAGGGGGAGCAGTTGATGTCACCTACCTTGACTTTAACAAAGCTTTTGACACTGTTCCACATAGCAGATTGATAAATAAGCTGGGTAGGCTTGGGGTGGGTCAAAAGTTGGTCAACTGGGTGGGAAACTGGTTGGCGGACAGAAAACAGAGAGTGGTGGTAAATGGTATACAGTCAGAAGAGATGCAAGTCACAAGTGGGGTACCTCAGGGATCAGTCCTTGGGCCAGTCCTCTTCAATATCTTCATTAGTGACATTGCAGATGGACTAGAGGGTAAGGCTTGTCTGTTTGCAGATAACACCAAGATCTGCAACAGAGTAGATGATCCAGATGGGGTGGGCAGAATGAGAAGAGATCTGGATAAACTAGCAAAATGGTCAGAAGAGTAGCAACTGGGATTTAATGCAAAGAAGTGCAAGATCATGCACATAGGGAAGAGAAACCATGAAGCCACCTATAGGCTAGGAGGGGAGTTGCTGGCAGTCACAAAGAAAGAAAGAGACTTGAGCATCATCATCACCGATGACCTGAAATCATCCAAGCAGACCACTAAAGCAGTAGGTAAGGCTAGGGGGGGGATCTTAGGGTATATTAGTAGGGGTATCACAGGTCGTAAGAGGGAGGTAATAATCCCTCTTTACAAGACACTGGTTAGGCCCCATCTGGAGTACTGCATGCAGTACTGGAGGCCACATCTTCACAAGGACATTAACCAAATTGAGGCAGTCAGAGAAGGGCAACCAAAATGGTGCAGGGACTGCATCAGAAGACATATGAGGACAGATTAACAGAGCTCAATATGTATACCCTTGAGCAAAGGAGAGAGAGAGGTGATATGATCGAAACATTCAAACACCTTAAGGGTATTAACAATGTGAAAGAGTCTAACATGTTTAAATATAAGAAACATAGCAGGGCAAGAGGACACAGCATGAGAATAGAGGGAGGCCGATTAAGGGGGAATGCGAGGAAATTATTTTTCACAGAAAGAGTGGTGGATGCATGGAACAGCCTACCTCAGGAAGTGGTAGCTATGAATACAGTGCAGGGCTTCAAACAGGCATGGGATAGGCATAAGGGAGCAATATAGATGAATATGGATAGATAGGTCATTGACAGTGTAAAGGTGTGTGGCACATTCATAAGGTAGAAAAAATAGGCAGACTGGATGGGCCTTCCGGTCCTTATCTGCTGTCAACCTCTATGTTTCTATGTAAGATCTAAAAAAACAGCTTGGTCAAGGGTTTGGAATGGCTTCAATGCCAACAAATGTAAAATTATGCACATGGGGCACAGAAACCTAAGGGCAACATCTCATTTGGGGAGATATTAACAGAACAGGAACCTGATAACCTGAAGGTAGCAAAGCATTGTGATAAGGCAGTAGGAAAGGCTAATAGGATGCTGGAGTGCATAGGGAGGAGTATTACCAGCAGAAAAAGGTAGTATTACCCCTATACACTGTAGATCAATGGTGAGGCCACACCCAGAGTACTGTATCCAGTTCTGGAGGCCTCACCTCAGGAAGAACATAGACCACTTGAAGGTGGTACAGAGGAGGGCAACCAGAATGGTGCATGGACTGCATTAGAAGCCCTTCGAGGAAAGACTCAGGGAATTAAACATGTAATCACTGGAGGAAAGGAGTGAAAGGGGAGAAATGATAGAAACATTCAAATACCTCAAGGGTATCAATAAGGTACAGCAAGGTGGCATACTGTACAGAAAAAGATGCTCAAAGACAAGGGGGCATAACATGAAGTGGAAGGGAGAGACTTAGAGGAGATGTGAGGAAACATTTATTCTTAGAAAGGTGGGGGAATGCCTGAAACAGGGTCCCAGCAGAGGTGGTGGGTACGGAAATGGTAACAGGTTTCCAGCATGCATGGGATTCACACAGGGGGACCTTAGCAACTGGGCTGGGGGTGGATTAAGGCTGTAGATCAATTAGGGTCTACTGTAGTACAGTAGGTAGGGACTATAGGGCATACTAGGTGGGCCAAGAGGCCCTTTTCTGCTGACAGCTTCTTTGTTTCTATGACTACTTAATACCTTGCAGACGATGACATATATTTATAACATTTAAAAATTGCGATGCCACGAGACACCGGGCATTATAACTAGCTGTGACTGAGGACATAATAACAGTAGATCAGAACACCTTTAGTCATGATGGAACCTAAAGTTGGGCAACATTAAGTCTCTGGCATATCCTCTCTCTCAATTCTCCTCAAATTAGTGCATAATATGGTCTACCAGACTCCTAGTACGGTAGTTCCTATGTTGCTGTACCTGTAAAATTTCAGTTGCCCTTTACTGTATTTTCTCAAGTTTATCCTTATATAGAGGTGGGTTCCAAAACTTCAGGCAGTACGCTAGATGAAGTCTGACCTGTGACATAAAAACATGCATAGAAATAGAATTTGTCTGCAGATAAGGACCACTTGGCACACCCAGTCTGCACATTTTTCCCTACCTACAATATTATCATAGACCCTACTTGATCTCCAGCTCTTTCTGTCTCCCTCCATTCCTTTCCACAAAAACTCCCTTATGCCTATCCCTTGAATTCTTGAACCCCAGCACTGTGTTTGCCCCTACAACCTTGGCTGGTAGGCTGGTTCAGGAATTCACCACTCTTTCTTTGAAGAATTACTTCCTCACATCTCTGCCCCCAGGTTACTGGTGCTGGGGGACTTCAATGCCTGGGTCAATGATGAATTTTTGCATTTTGGACAGGAGCTCCTCCAGTTGATGTCTTCACTGGGACTGACACAGGCAGTTGCCTCTGAAATCCATCAGTATGGCCACATACTGAATCTGGTTTTCTCACTGGGACTTGACATTGGTGCAGTCAAGGCTAATCTGGTCTTTTGGTCAGATTATTATTCAGTTGTTTCTGTGTGGGGTCTCCTGTTCAAATACCTCCTTTGTGGAGAATATCCAGTGCTATCCTAAACATAAACTGGAGCTAGCCTGTGCACACGATCCAGAGATGGCCATGGAGCACTAATATGGTATTTACTACTCCCCAGGCACCTTTCTATGTTCACCCCTTGACCTCCCACATTAGCTTACCATGGTACTGTGCTGAGCTGCAGCAGTTGAAAACTAAGAGGCATAGGTTGGAGCATTCCAGAGGAAGATCTTGATCTATGGAGGACAGATTGGTGTTGAGAATTCACTAAGCTGAATATCAGTGGGTAATTGACCAGAAAGACAGAATCCCTGTCACGGTCAATTGCTACAGCAAAACATAGCCCAGCCCAGTTCTTTTGCATTGTAGACAGACTGCTAAATCCTCCTTCTCCACAGTCTGTGGGAGCTATTTTTGCAGAAAAGTGTGAGGAGTTTGGGCACTTTTTCGCTGACAAAGTGTCAGCTATTAGATTGAGTATTTCTTCTAGTCGCCTGGATTGGACTGGGGTGGTCACACCTATAGTGACATAGATCTGTCTGCTTGGGATGAGTTTCAACTGAGCTTGAGGACCTCTCAGTGGTCTTCAGTCTGCATCCCACAAACTCTACTGGATCCAGGTCCAACATGGCTGATTCTCAGCTGCACTGAGTTCCTAGGTCCAATCTTCCCAGAGATCATGAATGGATCCTTGAGGGAGAGTGTCTTTTCTTTGGTCTTGAAAAGGGCTGTAGTCAGACACATTCTAAAAAAGATATTGTTGTACCCTGTCATTTTAGTGAATTACAGGCATGTCTCTAAACTATTCTTTCTAGGAAAGGTTATTGAAAAGGTGTTGACTGAGCAACTGACAGATTGCTTCGAGCCTCTTTCCATCTAAGAACCTCTGTCAGTTTTTAGACCTTGGCATAGCACTGAGATGGCTCGTGTCAGATTGACTAATGATCTCCTCCTTGCCAGGGACCGAGGGCAGTACTCAACCTTGGTGTTCTTGGACCTTTCATCAGCATTTGACACAGTAGATCCTGGGATGCTGCTGGATCACCTGAAAAACTATTTGGGCCTCACTGGTGTAGTTTTGTGCTGGTTTGAGTCATACTTGGCTGGAGAACACAGCAGGCAGTTTGGGGGAGCTTTGCCTCAGAGCCATCTGTTTTGTCTGTGCCCACTGTGTTGACGTATATCTTTTTACCCTGAGAACAATGACATCATATAGGAATGTCTCTTTCAGTCTGTGCTCTTTGTAGTTTTGGAGTGGCATTCATAGACTGTATAAAGAGGCATACCTGTAAGAACCTGAATCAACTCCATCTCAATTTGGAGGGGAGGAGGGAAATCCTTAAGTTGAAAATAGAGGGGTTCATTAGTGAAAAGTGGGGTTTAAACTTGTGAAGGGGGGATGGTAGAAAAGGCTGTCGAGGGGGGTCTGATAAAGGAGGGACTCTGTCTCCAGCCCCCTGGGGAGCTGGAGGAATGTGGGAAAAGACCGACTGGTAAAGTGCAGACCAGGGGAAAATGGAATCCCTATGGGAACACGAGCAGTGGAAATGGAAGTATACGGAAAGGGTGGAAGGTAGTCCTGCTAAATGCCAGGAGCTAGGGCAATAAAATGCCTGAGCTCCAGGCGATGCTAACTGATGGAGCAGTGGATGCGGCAGTGTGGTCACTGAGACCTGGGCCACCGCAGGACACGACTGGGACCTGAACCTGCAGGGTTACACTATGTTCAGGAAGGACAGGGGGGAGGGAAGGGGAGGAGAGGTAGCAATAATAGTCAAAAACTGCATTGGCATAGGGGGAGTAGAGGAGGTGGAGGGAACCATGGAGGTGATTTGGGTCACCTTGATAACAAGGTGGGGGGCAAGAGAGTAAAAATAGGAGTGGTGTATAGACCCCCTGTGCTGGTGGAGGAGCTGGAGGAGACTCTGGTGGCAGATGTTGGGAGACACTGCAGATTGGGCAGGGGAAGGGTGGTGGTGTTGGGGGACTTAAACATGCCAGGAACAGACTGGGAGACTATGACATCCTCGGTGGCCAGGGAACAGAGGTTGTTGGATGTCTTTCGAGATGTGTTCCTAACTCAGCAGGTAGGGGAACTAACCAGGGAGGCGCGGGTACTGGATGTGGTCCTGGCAGACAGTGACCAGATTGGGGGCCTGGAGGTAAGGGACCCGTTGGCAGGGAGTGACCATGCCACGGTCTGGTTCTGCCTGTACCTAGGAGGGGTAGAAGGATGCACAAAGACAGAGGTAACTGACTTCAGGGGGGGTGGATTTTAAGGAAATGGGAAGGATCCTTAAGGAGCATTTGGATGTGATTGGGTCAGACATGGATGCTGACAGTAGGTGGGAAATCATCAGGAGAGGGGTGCAGGATGCTACCAGTCCCTGTGCCAGAGTAAGATGAAAATGCAGTATGGCCGGAAAACCCTGCTGGTGGACCAGAGAGGTCCAGGAGGTGGTACGGGGAAAGAAGGCAGCCTATAGGCAATTCAAGTGCTCAAGGAGTGAAAGGGATCGAGGGGAGTACAAACTGAAGGCTAGAAGGGCCACTAGGGTGGTGAGGGTGGCTAAGACAAGGAAGGAGCAGAACCTGGCCAGGGAAATTAGGAGAGGGAACAAGGGGTTCTTTAGATACATTGGGGAAAAACTAAGGGTGAAGGGGCAGATTAGCAGGATTAAAACAGGGGAGAGATGGGCACAAGACCCGGGGAAGCAGGCTGAGGTACTAAATGAGTACTTCACCTCAGTTTTCACCAAGGAAAATGTGGGTGCTGCATCATACATGGAAGGAGACAGTAATACTGAGGAGGGGGGACCCTTACCGATCGGCGGGTCTGGGGAGAGGCATCACTGGCAGGAGGGGGGAAGGCTAAGCAGGGAGAAGAGGTAGCGGAGGTGGAAATCACAGCAGAGAGAGTGAGGGAAGTCAGGTCTCTTAAGATGGAGGAAGCACCGGGGCTGGATAAATTACATCCTAGAGTGCTGAAGGGACTTGCAGATGCCCTGGAGAAACCCCTGGTGGAGGTTTTAACTGTTTCTCTGAGGACAGGGTGGGTGCCCCATGACTGGAAGGTGGCACATATAGTGCCTATCCACAAGGAGGGATCAAGGGAGGTGGCAGGGAACTACAGGCCTGTCAGCCTGACATCGGTGGTGGGCAAGGTGATGGAGGGCATTGTCAAGGAGAGGCTGGGGGGGTCCTGGAAAAGTCAGGGTGCCTAGACGGTAGACAGCATGGATTCGCCCCAGGGAAATCGTGTCAGACAAACCTTGTGGAGTTCTATGACTGGGTGATGAGTGCCTTGGACCTGGGTAGACCAGTGGACATCCTCTTTCTGGACTTCAGCAAGGCATTTGACTCTGTTCCTCATGAGGGCCTGTTGGATAAGCTGGGAGAAATGGGGGTGGGGAACCAGATGATCAGATGGATAGACAATTGGCTCCAGGACTGGACCCAGAGGGTCTTAGTTGGTGGGATAGTCTCATCCCCAAGGAGGGTCATTAGTGGGGTCCCACAGGGATCAGTCCTTGGGCCCCTCCTGTTCAACACCTATGTCTCTGACATAAGGACAGGTATCAGGAGTGAGATGAGTCTCTTTGCGGATGACTCAAAACTGGGGGCGGTGGTGGATGGGGAGGAGGGGAGGGTGGCCCTACAGGGGGACCTGGAGGCTCTGGAAAGATGGTCTAGAAAGTGGAAGCTGAGGTTCAATGCAGGAAATGCAAGGTACTGCACCTGGGGGCCAGGAAACCGGGCCAGTGTACACCCTGGGGGAATGCAAAGTCTTGATGGATGAGAGGAACCTGGGGTGGTGGTGGATGTCAAGATGAACAACTCGGAGACTTGTGGGAGGCAGCAGCCAAGGCCAACAGGATGCTGGGATGCATCACTAGGGGGATCACCTCCAGAAGGAGGGAAGTGATGCTCCCTCTGTATAACTGCTTGGTGAGGCCACACCTTGAGTACTGTGTGCAGTTTTGGAGGCCACACTTAAAGAGGGACATTAAACTCATGGCGAGGGTCCAGAGGAGGGCAACCAAAATGATTTGGGGCTTGGGGAACAGGACCTCTGGGGAGAGGCTTGAAGAGCTAAATATGTACACATCGGAAGAGAGAAGGGACTGGGGGGACATGATAGAGGTCTTCAGGTACATGAAGGGGGTAAATAGGGGAGGAGCAGTCAGGATGCTTCAAAGGAAGGAGGAGGGGCAACTAGAGGGCATGCGTGGAAGCTGGAGGGGGGAAGATTCAGGGGAGAAAGGAGGAGGTGCTACTTCACTGAGAGGGTGGTGGAGCCATGGAATGCGCTACCCAGGGGGCTGATGGAGGCAGAGACAGTGGAGGGGTTCAAGAGGGGGTGGGACAGGTACAGGGGAAGGGTTCTATAAGCAAAATCCAGTTCAGCGAGAATATCTGGAACTGGGAAGGGAGAAGCCAGAGAAGGCGAGGGGGACAGCAAGGTCATCTCCCAGGGTGGGGGCTGACCAAACGAGCAGACACGAAAGACCGTTAGGCCTATTCTGCTGGCATTTTAGTATGTTAGTATGTAACTCATCTTAGGTTATAAGTTCCTGTAAGTTGTTCAAAGGAGGCACACTCCATGATCCCGGTACACTGGGCAAATCCTGTGAGACATTTTCTCTCCCAGTAGCATAGCCACCATCCAGTTTTGGAGAATTGAAAGATTCCTCATATCTTCTGAGGGAGAGAGATCTGATCTCATTAGGAGTGTTTATTTCCTTAAGTTTTATTAGGATGTGTAGTGTATACCTGGTTCAGGGATTGTCAACATGTGACAAGAGTTGGGGAGTTATCACTGCTGATGGTAGTATCCACAAAGCCCTAGCTGGGAGTATGTCTTTCTTTATCTGGTACCACCCTGAGATTGTCATTTGTTTGGCACAAGTACATATAAATGCCCTCTGAACTGTTAAATAATAAATACATAGACAGGGCAGGCCCAGCCCCCCTCTTGGTTTCAGTAAAACTTTCTTTACAACTCTTGGCTGCATATAGCTGTCTATAGTGTGTTCCAGAATTGTACTGGTATCAAGATGGGGTGTCTCTGAAAATAAAAAACTAGACTAGATAGGATATTCATTTTAATGTCCTAAGTCCTGCCATATAGGGTCAGGTGCAATAAGTTCCATCGGGCAAAGCCCACCTGCAGTGTGTGATGTAATTTATTCTTGGTATTAGGAAATTAATTTATACAGGAATTTAATTGTTTGAAATGTTTTGTACATGCTATAATTTATGACATTGGTGGTGGTTTTAATTATTTTATGTTCTGTAACTGTTGATGTACAGTATTGTTAATCTGTTACCTCTTTTTCCCCAGGCCACCTTTCTGGTAAAATCAATAAATAAATACAATAAAATACAATAAATAATTTAAGGTGGTTGTTTTTTAATCAGGTGAGAGATGTCTGCTGACACGTGTATCCATAAGTATCTAAATATGCTGTGCTATGCCCAGGCAAATGTAATGTTTGCTCTAAACTGCAGAGGAGATTCCCCACTTAGTATCATGGCCTCAGATTTTATAACATCAATTTTGTAGTCTGCTAGTATTCTAAAGTCCTTTAATGTCTGCAATAGGTAAGGAAGGGAGACAGCAGGGTAACCTAAAAAGAACAAGGAGTCATTGGCATGAAGTGCCAGTTTCTAATTTATCCCTCCCACCATGATACCCCTGATGAGCTCATTGGCCCACACTGAGATCGCCAAATATTCAAGGCTAAGTACAAACAAGAGTGGTGCGGGCACCCCATCTAGTGCCACGCTCCAGTCTGAGAGGTGCCCATTCAGCCTTACCATGCACAATCTCTGGGTCTTGGTACAGGGATACAATACCTGAAATAAAGTGAGGACCCTGTGCAAACTTTCTCATGGTGGTTTCTTAAAAGACCCAGTCCACACTATTGAAGACCTTCTCAGCATCCATACTAATGGCAAGCTGGAAGGCCCTCTGTTTCTTCTGTAAGGGGTAATGATGATCAAAAATCTCCCAATATTGTTTTGCAGTATTCTTCCAGAAAGGAGTCATGTTTGATTATGGTGTACCACCTGGACAATACATCTATGGAATCTGCCTATTAAGATGCCTGTAAAGACCTTGAAATCTGCTGGTAAAAGAGATATGGATCGATAGGACCTACAGTAGTCTGTGTCCTTCTCTGGCTTTAATAACACCAAAATTTGGGCCAGGCTCCATGATGATGGGATATGCTCCCCATTTCCCAGAACATAGTTAAAAGATTTAGTCAACAGGTGTATCACTAGGTCAATACCACACAAGAAAGAGAGCATGGTATTAACCGTGCTGTATATAGTGCACCTGGAATTACAGTGATGGGGTAGAACAGTCATAGGTAATTACCGCTATCCTTGTTGCTGTACAATGACACAGCAAAAGTACCAGGTTGCAGTGTGCTGGGGTAATGGTTGAGCCACTCCCATGGTGGAGTGGCTAAGGCACCAGCACATGGCAGAAATGGAGATCTGGGACCATGGTTTGATTCTTACCTGGGCTCCCTGTGCAGCAACTTTTTGCAGCTTTAATTTTTTTTTTAAATAAATTTTTCCCCTCCTGAGTTACTGCCATCTCCGAAGTCCACCCCTCCCTCAGAGTTTGTTATAATAATTCCGGGGGGGGGGGTATGCAAAGCCCCCATGTCAGTGGTTAAGGGGGGGCTTCCCCCCCACAAAAATGCAAAAAAGTTCATTGTTTTAAAGAGCAATCGACACCACTTCTGCTACATTGCAGAATTAGAATAAGCATACCCCCAGGAAATCTCATACCAAAAACTAGATTTCTACAGTACTTCTTTTTAAAGGTACAAGCTATTTTGTAACCCTGATTTCACTACCTGTTCAAAAAAGCCTGTGTCAGTAAAGAGCTGCTGATGATGTCGTCTTAGGAACTCAGTCTAGTACTCCCTGTCAGCAAGCTTTATAGGACCTGTGTCTCCAAAGTTCTAAAGATCATGTGCAATGGTTTTCACAAGTAAAAAAAGGCAGTACAATTCAAAAAACATTGCTTTAGGAACTGTGTGTCAGGCTTTGTAACAAAACTGACAATATTTTTGGGGTTGCCTTTTTGTTGACCTTTTTTCCAGGGTTGCTGGATGTTGGGTCACAGCACACTGTTGTGAGGTTTGCAGACTGAATAAGTTTCTGATGTGGTGAAAGGCTGAGCTCAATCACACCCATCATTCAATTGAGGCAACTTCTAAGGATGGCACTTTGAAACAATTATTCCATCTCCTTGTCAATGGGGGTGGGAGAGGTAATGCTGTTTTGAAACCTTACTAAGCATTTCTAATTTAGCCAGCCCAATGTTTTCTCCCCATCAGGTTGTTTTGACCAACATTCAGATTCAGCTATGTTCTACTCTAAATTAAACTGATCATTTTACCAGCACTAACATGTCCACCCCTAGTAGAAATTAACACATATAAGATCCCTATTAAAACTTATTGTAAAACAGACACTGACAAACAGCAGTGAAGTTACCAACATTACAATACTAGTAGCAATACAATGTCCTAATATGCACAGCAGCACTCCAAATGGCATCAGCAGCCTGGAGGCATGCTGACTCAGCATTCAGCAACCCTGGAGCTACTGAATACATGTCAACACAGCCTGACAGGGAGAGCACATTGGACTGGCAAAATTGGAAATCCCTAGTTAGGTTCCAAAACAGCATTGCCTCTCCCACCCCCATTGACAAGAAGACAGAATAATTGTTGTAAAGTGCCATCCTTAGAAATCGCCTCAATTGAGTGATAGGTGTGAATGATCTCAGCCTTTCACCACATCAGAAACTTATTCAGTCTGCAAAACTCACAACAGTGTGTTACGACCCAGCATCCAGCAACCCTGGAAAAAAGGTCCATAACAAAAAGGCACCCCTCAAAAAATTGTTAGTTTTCTTACAAAACCTGAAACATATATAGTTTTTAAAGCAATGTTTATTGGATGGTGTTGCCAGTTTTACTTGTGAAAACCATTGCCCATGATCTTTACAGCTTTGGAGAAACATGTCATATAAGCTCGCTGACAGGGAGTATTAGACTGCGAGTTCTTGAGACAACATCATCAGCAGCTCTTCACTGATACAGGCTTTTTTGACCAGTTAGTGAAATAGGGGTTACAAAATAGCTTATAAATTTACAATGGAGTAACTTAGAAATCTAGTTTTTGGTATGAGGTTTACTGGGGGCATGGTTATTCTAACTCTGCAATGTAGCAGTTTAGGTCAGAGTGGTGTCAGTTGCTCTTTATAGGGTGTGTGTGCTGTTTGTGTCGGGTCAGTGTTTTACCTAACAATATTGCAGTGCATGTCCTTTTGCTTGTTGCATTGGTTGCTGCATGGTTTTTGCTTTTGGCAGAATGACACCATGCTGTATCACTAAATGGGGCAAAGCTTTTAAAAAATTCCATATGACACCCATCTGTCCATGGTGAGTTACCATTTTTTAAACTTTGATTTTTTTTCTGCCCCCTCCTGTTTTGTAAAAGGGGCATCTATACCATGCATGCTTGAGGTCCCCCACTGTTCTAGTCTCCACCACATTCACTGGCAATCTTTTCCAGGCATCCACTACCCTTTCAGTGAAAAATTATTTTCCCACATCACTCTTGAATCCAAGGCCTCTCTAACTTCATTGCATGCCCACTGATCCCCCCCAGTGCTTATTCTCATTTGAAAGAAACTACCCAGCTGTACTCCAGTCATGTCATTTAAGGTACTTGTATGTCTCTGTCATATCCCCTTTTTCCCTCCTTTACTCCAGAGTATACATGCATAGATTTTAACCCAGAATGGACCCTAGTTTGACTTGTAGGAAGCCTGCCAGATAATAAAACATTCAGAAGGAAAGAAGAGCATAACAGAAGCTTTGTTAGATGAACAGTAACTTGTATTTTAAACAAAAGGATCTCTAAAATATTAAATGCTAATTAAAAACATACCCCAATTCATTTCTGTGGGGCGCACTTCTGTGTGCATCACTCTCTAAACTCAAACATCACAAGGTGTTCTAGCGCAGGTGTGTGGCAGCACATCAAGAAATGGAAGAATTGGGCTGCCAGCCCCTCTAAACAAAACCACAATCCCTTCCCTTACTTTTTTCCTGCCTTTGTTACCTTTATTCCACTGCCTGCATCCTGATCCTGGTCTCCACCTAAACTCTCCCCTGGCCTTTTTTTTTTCTAACATGATTGTCTAGTCCAGATGATTTAAGGATGTCCCTTAGGGCAGAGTCCCACCTCCGACTGACTTGGCAACAGACTGTTCAAAGGGGGAATTGTTTTCCAGAAGTGCCAGCACTAGTAATAGCATGTGTTCTCATGAATGATCTGGATGGTGCCAGAGGACATGTGGTCAACCACACCACTGACCACTCTTCTGGGCTGCTCCTAGGTGTCATTGAGTGAACCATATCTTTATGCAATTCACTCCTGGAAGTAAAGCATCCTTTCTGATGCTCTGAGCCCTCCCAGTCAGCTGTTGCTCTTGATGTCCTGACTTTAGAACATGAGCCCACATCCCCAGTGTACCACAGCAGTTCCTTACCATTGGGCACTACCCTTCTTTCCCTTAAAGTGAGTTTAAGAATGTGTTGCTGTATTGATCCCTGTGCAAAACTATGAACAAAATGGGTGATTTGCTACCTTTTCTTGGACCAACAAGAGATTCACAGAATGCTTTGAGCTTTTGAACTTACACAGAGTTCTTCATAGAAAAATGGCAGTTATACAAAGAAATCATTTTAAGCAACTGGGGCAGAACTGGTATAAAACAGACAGAAAATAGAGATAAGAAAGCAGTCTTTGAAAACCTAGTAGGGTGTAAATCTACTCCTATCAGGATGGAATGTGATGTGGCAGCAGAAAGCCTAAAAATTGTCAGTTCCTAATTATCTTCCTGAAAATAGACCGCATACTGTGTTAAAGTGAGTCTGCCACTTTCTGAGAAAACTTTGGGAGTTTAAATTTATGGAAACCTTTAACAACTCTACAGTAACTCAAGACAGAGACAAAGGCCTCATGTCACATTTTTAATTTGTGTTAGATGTCCATGAGCAATACAAAGCTTGTTTATATCCATGTACTTTAACTTGAACTGGATAAATATACCCAAGGCCCCTAGCATTCTGCAGCCGCAGAATTTTGTGCAGAACTTGCAATCTACTGCAGAACTTCTGTGGTGCCACAGAATTCACTCTTCTTGGTGATTTTTTATTAACATTTCTGTTTATCCATAGAATCTGGTTCCTGTCCCCTCTTTTTATATCCAAACCCCCTATATGTTCAGAATGTGATGTTATCATTGCTATAACATCATGCATTAGCTAATGAAATGGCTGCATTCTGCAACAGAAATGAGCAGTCACTTATCTACCACATGGCACAGCACATCATGCATGGTGATATTTACTCAACCTGCACTACAGCCTAATACAATTTTCAGTCTTAAATTATTGCACTGGGGCCAACTTAAACAAAACCTTGTCAATAGCACAGACCTGTTAAGTCCATACCTCACTTTGTACAAACCTATTTGTGCCTTTAAGGTATAGAGACACCATCTGAAATGAATAACTGGTCAAATGAATTTAACTGTCATTTTTAAGAAAAATAAAGTAATTATGCCCTGAAAAGTGGAATACAATAATGTGTAGACCTGTTGAAAGAATAGACCTGTTAAATAAATAATTGCCCTGTATGCATTTTTGCCAGGGTTATTGATTACATATTGTCACTGGTTGATAGAATCACCTAAAGATTATGGAGAAATGTTGTGTGCAAGGACAGCTGTTGGACCAGAGGGTAGCATGCTGTGTTTCCATGCCGGCAACTCAGGTTCAGAGATTACTGTAGTTCTGAGAGCTGGCTGGGCAGCACAAGGATTGGTGGAACACATCTGCTCGGAGCCTGGGAAGGTATGGTGCAGTGTTCTGTCACATGGTGGACACATTGTGATGGGTTGGAGAGCTCTATCTCACAATTGGTTCACATGCATGTCATGGCCTGATGGTGTTATGCAGTGCATCAGGGAAAGCAGGTTGACATGAAAAATGAGTTTTGCAATAACTCCTCTATTCCATTTCCAATGGGACCTGTATGAATGAGGATGCAAGTTCATGGAAATAAAAAAAAATAATAATTATACACACACACACACACACACACACACACACACATATATACAGTATCTCTGTCTCTCTCACCACACACACACACATATATTTGTATGTATGTATGTTACAGATTGCATATAAATATATAAGTGATACACAGTGGGAAACTCATGAGTGGTGTAGGAAGCACACACAAATATATAAGTGATAGACAGTGGAGACCTCATTAGTGGGATACATAGCATGTATATAGAAATACCTTATTTATCACATAAGATCATCTCTGCATATGTCATTTATGCAACAGGCTAGGACCTTAGGGAAAGAGACATTTGTTTTGCTTTTTTAGGCATAAAATTATTTTTATAAGTCTGTTATTTTTTGAACTAGTGTTACTGTGCTTTCCACCATCCTGATTGCTATAACCACTGCCATGAAAGTGAAGTCAGGATGACAAGCTTACACTGTGATGTGGTAATTTGTTAGTGCCGCAGGACTTCCGCAGAAATTACAAACCACCGCCGCAGAAGTTCTGCGGCAAATGGTAGTCTTGCCACAGAACTTGGTCCCACTGTGCCGCAGAAAAGTAGGGGCCCTGAATATACCCTTCCTGTGTTTAGAACTGATCCCCTATAAAAGAAGTTTCTGGTTATATTGTGTACCATACCTCATGAAGTGGCAATACGCCTTGAAAGCTTGTATCTTTAATTCAGTTCAGTTCAATCTTTATTTAACCAGGTGAGACATCTTTGAGCAAGCTCATTTACAATATGGTCCTGGGAGGACAAATGATAATTACATTGATCAACAAAAATAAGACAGAAAAAATACAAATGAAATACATTGAGGACATATATGCTGCACGTGGCTATACTCACAAGGAGTAGAACATACTGATATGCATAAGCAGAGTTACATAAAAAACAATAGGTTTTACAGGGAATGCATAGGAAAACATGTAATAACAACAATAAATGAAAGTAATACCCAGTTAAGACCATATTATAAGCCACTTCACAGGTTCAGAGCTACTACATCTCTTTTCATAGGATGCACTAGAGGGGAGACAAGAGATATAAGGTAAGTGCTTTGGTACATAAATAGATGGGAAAGTACTTAGGAATTGATGGCAGAGTGGGGAAGGAGGTTCAAAGAGAGTAGAGGGAAGGGATGACAGGTTGGGGTAGTTTGAAGGTAAGGGTAATGGGGAGGGACTGGGGGAACAGTGTTAAAGAAGGGAGCAATAAGGTAAGGCTGATGGTAAGAGAGGGAGGGTGGAAAGGTGAATGAACTAAAGCAGGAGGCATAGAGGCTTGGAGGGGAAGGGATGGGGAAGTGCTAGATGCTGGGGCAGCTTATGTGTGGTTACCATACTGAAGCTGTCAAGGCAGTTACTGTAGGAGTGACAGGAATATGTTTCTGTTAGTGAGATGTTTAGTAGGGATTGGAAAGTGGCTAGCCCAGGAATTTGAGTAAGTCTTAATGACTTCTGAAGGACATTCCATAGAGAAGGGAGGGTCACGCTTATGGCTGTGGTACCATAATGCATTCTGACCTTGGGGATGTCAAACAAGACAGGGAAGTAACTCCTCAGGCAGTAGAAACCCTGTGCATATGAGAAGAGCTTGGCTATGTATTGGGGGAGTCTAGCAGCATTTTTCATCCTTCTAGCACTGAGCGACGGCCAGCCTAACTTTTCATATAGAAAGCAGTGGTGTGCAATAAAAGGGGCATTGGTAATGAATCTCAGTGTGCAGTGATACAGAGCATCAAGTTTGGATAGGACAGATTTTGGACAATGACTGTAGAGAATGTCAGCGTAGTTGATCAGAGGGAGAAAGGTAGTTTGCACTAATTTTATTTTAGCTTCGTAGTTGAGGAGGTGTCTAATATGGTAGAAGATGCTCAATCTCTAAGTTTTTAGCTACCTCTTCAATATGGGATAAGAAAGAGTTTATTGTCAATCCAAAAGCCCAAGTATTTGAATTTATCTACTATTTCCAATGGTTCCTCAGACAAGGTCCAAATCTGTAGATTGGGATTCAGTAGGTTGGCTGTTGTTGCTTGTGCAGGGGTGGAGATAAATGTAGCTTTTTTTTTTACATTAAGTAGTAACTTCAGCCTTAAGAGGTCATGCTGTACATTAAAGTCCACTGTAACTCTGTGCAAGAAAGCTTGAGGGTGGGCCTGGTGTTGTAAATTACTGTCTGTGTGAAAAGATGCACTTTTGCCATGCTGATATTGGAGTCTATGCTATTTATGTATATTGCAAAAAGAACAGGTCCAAGGATTGACTCTTGTGGCACCCCTCTTTTTAGAATTTTGAGTGTTAAGAGTTCCCTTGTGCTTTGACTTGTTGCTTTCTATCAGTAAGATAACATTCAAACCCCTTCATAGCAATGTCATCTAGGGCAAGGCAACACAGCAAGGACAAAAGCAGGTAGTGGTTTATGGTGCCAAAGGCCTTGCTTAGGTCTAGGAAGAGGGCACAGATACAATCCTTTGAGTCAAGAGCATTTTGTCAATTGTTGGTTATCTTTGTGGGGGCGGTGACCCTGCTATGTTTTTGCCTAAAGCAAGACTGGATAGGGTTTAACAAGTGTTTGGACTCCAAATACTCTCTCAGTTGAAGGTTAACTAATTTTTACAGCAGTTTAGTCAGGATATGTAGCAGGGAAATGTGTCAGGAATTATTGAGATCACAGGTGTCTCCAGATTTAAAGAGAGGGATGATATAGGCTATTTTCCAGATAGCTGGGAGGTCACCTGAAAATAAGGATAGGTTGAAGAGGTGCGTGTTGGGGATGGTCAGGTAGTGATATCCTAATTTTAGGAAGAGGGGTTCTAGTAGATCGGCACCAGTGCTTTTCTTGATGTCCAGGATAACTAGGAGGTCCTCTACCTGTCTGAATGATATGGGGCTGAAACTGGAGGGGTGTGAATTGCTCATGGTATCAGAGCAATAAGGGTCCTTATTATATGACTGGTTAAGGAGCTTACTTCCTGGAGAGGCATCAAAAGCTAAACCTGCCATAGCAAAGTGGTTGTTGAGTTGGTCTAGAATGCTAACCCTGTCTGTGTAGGTTCTGTTTCCAGTAATAATCTTGGAGGGCAAGGGTGATGAAGGCGTATGGCCTTCTATTTCTCTAAGAATGTTCCAGAACTTAGTTGAGTTATTTTGGGAAGATTTGAGCAATGATTAGAAGTAATTAGCTTTTTCAGCTCTTATGAATTTGGTACAAAGATTTCCAGAGGCTCTGAAGGCCATCCAGTCTGGGACTGATTTTGTTTTATGGGCCCTTTTCCATAATCTGTCCCTATCTTTTAGGGCTGTTTTTCAATGCAGGTGTGAACCAAGGACATGATCTTTTTCTAGTCTTTGTTTTTACATTGGGGCATGCTTACCCTTACAGAAATAATTATATTAAATGTTTTCATGCTGCACACATAAAACTACCCAAGTGATATGTGTGCTGCAGGTATGATTTAAATGTTATATTGGAACTGAATACATGCATATGGTATTTGTGCAGCAAGCAAGTGTGGAAACCATGATTTTTATATTAAATTGGGAAAGACTATGCATGTGGCATGCAGGCAAAAAGCAAGTCGTTCCTGATAACTACACATGTAAAAGTTAAGTGACTTGCTGAGGAACACACCATACACAAGTGGGGGGTGATGAGATTCAAACCCAAGTCTTCATGCCTCCAAATCTCCTGGCTTGCAGTTCAGTGCCTTTAACCACTAAGCCATACTGTCTGTACACACATGGCTCACCTGTACATCAATATATATTGCATCTGAATACATCTGCATACATGCAGCATGCTTGTAGCCACTGTTATGCTTTTCAGTTTTCTTCTCTCCCTCATCTCAGTTTCACAGTTGAACTATAGCACACATACCAATGGAAACACATGCGTTTTTTCCCATCCCCCAAAAAACGCTTACCCATAACACCACTTAATTACTTCTGTCGGGCCTGTACTCCTACTATTTTCTCTCCATAGTTTTGAATGCTTTCAAGCAAACAAACTTTAAGGTGCAAACACAAAAGTAGCAATAACTCTACACATACCCCATGCACAGACACACTGTAGCAGGTATGGCCATACTACTATAAACAACCCACCAAGTGTAGATATAAGCAAAAAGTCTCTTACTTGAGTACTAGGGAGCCAGAGGCAGGAGTCTTTAAACAATATGATGTCCATGGATCAGAGTGCTGGGTGTACCCCTTGAAATGAATGGAGTTATTTTTATTACTATTTTATATGTTATGATGATGAGTTGGAGAATAATGAAGGCCACTGTTCTACTAACAAGGCCCTTGTTTGTTGAGTGGTGGCCTTCATTAATCTCCTACTCTCCATCAATGTATAAAATAGTAATAAGAAAGTACCCCCATTCATTTCAGTGCAAACCCCTGCAGTCTCCCTTGCCCTTTGTCATAATGTGCCTGAGAATGGGGATGTGGAGATCAGCTTCACTGGGGGGGTACATAAGCCTGACTATAGTGGAGCTCCAATAGTCTGCACATACCATACCACTCAACTGTCTGTGAATGCAAGGGACAGCTCTAGAATGTCTAACATCTCTAAAATGTACAACTTACTTGTTTTTTACTGAAAAGTGATATGCAAATTAGGAAAAATTCAAATGTGTAAGATTCATCTGTATGTACCCCGGAGTAGTGCATCAGATTTGGGCTTAAACCCACACAGTCACTAACTAATTTGTTTCCTGGCTGAAGTTCTGCCCCCCCACTCCAAAAGAACTTAGTCCTGATTTTTCTCCCCAACTCCATTCCATTCAATACCCATCCCCTATAGGTCATGAAGCTGCCCAAAGCTGAAGAAACATGAAAAACACATCAGTATTTCAGTCCTTTCTTCTTCCTCAATCCCCCTGTAAAAAAAATTATTTACTTTTACTTACCTGGCCATATGGCCAGATCCTGCAGCCTGGCGCAATGTGCCACCAGCCCAGTTTTTGGTCTGCTCCCTCTCTCCTATCACCAGAAGCTAGATGCTAGAACTGCCCATCACAGATCCCCAACATAGTCCATGACCAAGTCACTTCACCAACTGAACCCACTCAACGTAGGCTGCTTGCTTCTTTCTACATTGCTGCTGTGGCTACTGCCACACTGCATTGAGCAAGGCCTATAAAGGCCTTGCAAATCACTGTGGCCATTGATGCTAAGCCTAGCTTGCTGCCATGGGGGTCTGTGCTATTTTTTTTTTTTTGCAAGGCAAGTCTAATAGATTAATTAGGTAGCTTAGTCTTGAGTTAGCTTCTAGTTCACCCTCTGCCCCTTCAGCCACCAGGGGAGACAGACTCACTAAGAGTAGTGCAAAAAAAATATGCTGCCACCACACTGCTATTTATTTATTTAAGAGTTTAACCAGAAGGCATACTCAGCAGAGTACTTCTCGATTTCAGAAGCATCTTGGGTACAGTACAATAAAATGGTAGTACAACAAAGATAATTCAGCAACGGTCAAGATCATCAAGTTAGTACATGTACAGCAGGACAATCAGGACAATGACAGGGTTTGAAAACAATATGTAGGCACTGATTAAGCAATCAAAACAATTACACTTATATACAAAAATGAAGAGGTACCAGAAATTAGCAAACAAAATAATGATACATAATTACAGAAACAGTGAGGTACAGGTAAGGTACTTTACTAATCATTGGTGCAGTACAAAGTAGAACAATGCAGATACAAAGGGAGAGATTGGGAGAACGGGCCATGCCCTGAGATTGAGGTTAGGCACATTGACAGGTGGAGAAGTAGGCTGAAAGGGGAGTGAGGTGCTGGGAGTGGGAGGAGTGATGAATTTCAGGAGGGAGGGAGTTCCATAGTTTAGGCATGCGATAGCTGAAAGCTGCCTGGCCTGTTGAGGAGGACTTATGGGAGATTTGTAAGAGTCTAGTGTCATTGTTCTGAGGGTGTAGGCGGGGGGAGTGGACAGCACTGAAGAGAGGTTGGTGGGCTGGGATTGTGTCCAAAACATGGCAGTGAATCATGCACCATGAGCCAATCTGCAGTTCTGTATGGAAGGGAGGCCCAGGGCATGATAAAGGGTGCAGTAGGGACAGTCAAGTGCAAAACGACAAGCGTGGAAGAGAGTCCAGTCTGGACAGGATGGACTTGGGGGTGGCACTGTAGACCATGTCACCATAGTCAAAGATTGGCAGAATCATTTTCTGTATGATTGCTGTGTGAGTCGGCAATGGGATGCTCCCACAATTGTGGTATAGGGCACCCAGCCTGGGGTGGAGTTTTTTGTGGATGTCATCTAAGTGTACAGAAAAGTCAAGGTGTTGGTCAAGCCAGACCCTGAGGTATCTGAAGGAGGGGCTGGCCTCCAGGGAAGTCCAATCCAGGATGTGGAAGGTTTGGAGGAGGGGAACCATGAAAGTCTCTGCCTTGTGCCGAAGGTCATGGAGACGGTTTTCTTGGCATTGAGGTGAAGCTGATTGGTGTGAAAGGAGTGCTGGACACTGTATAAATCCTGCTGAAGTCTGTTTATGACATCAGTAGCAGAGGGGCCAGATGTATACAGCACTACCATCTTCATACATGTGGATGAATATGAGTGGGCAGGCAGAGGGTAGGTCATTGAGGAAGATGGAAAACAGGAGAGGCCCCAGGACAGAGCCCAGTGGCACTCCTGACATGACTAGGATGGAGACAGAGGTGGAATTAACAATCCTGACAGATTGTGTCCAGCCTACCAAGTAGGAGTGGAACCAGTCAGTAGCTGCACTTGAAAGACCTGCACTGGAGAGCTTTTCCAGGAGGAGAGAGTGGAAAACTGTCGAACACTTTGGCAAGGTCGACAAAGATAGCTGAGGTGATGTGTCCATTATCCATGGTGGAAAGGATGGAGTTGGTAAGTCTCAGCAGGGAGGTGGTGGTGGAATGGGACTTCCTGAACCCAGACTGGAAAGGGGGTGAAGAAGGATGAGGAGTCGAGGAAGGAAGAAAGTTGAGAGAGGACAAGGGTTTCTTGGAGTTAAGCCAGAACGGGAAGGAGGGAGATGGGATGGTAGTTTCCAGGGGCCAAGAGGTCATCATCTTTGGGGAGTGGGATGACCATGGCATGCTTCCATTCTGATGGTGGGGCGGCAACGGCAGGTGCTGACAGATGCAACATTTTGGTGTCCAGGCTCGTGGGGCATTTGCCTTTGTTTGGGTTGAGGGCGAGTAGGGCATTGTACACCTCAAGTGGAGTAATAAGGTGGAAGGATAAGGAAGAGAGGGGAGGGGGGGCCCTGGTTTGCAGGGAGGGGAGGGTGGAGATGAGGGTGATGGGAGTGAAGATAGGAGTTAAGTGATGCAGTTAGTGAAGGAGTTGAACACTGTGGCAACAATAGGGGGTCAGCAACTGTGGACCCTGTTATGTTTAGGATGGGCACTGGAGGCTGGGAGGGGGTGAGAACAGTGACTTAACAACCTTCCCAGAACTTGGCAGGTTGATTAATCTTTGTTTGGAAAGCAGTATGGAAGTATTTGGCTTTTGCCTGATGGATTAGCCTAGTGCAAGCATTGCACAGAGCACAGTAAGTAGTGTGATCAAGGGGCAATCTGGAGATCTTGTAAGCTTTCCATGCTAGGTCCCTTAATTTGAGGTTGTCGATGTCTGCAGAGATCTAGGGAAGGTGGGCGCCTCTCACCATAGCCCTTCTAAGTGGAGCATGGTGGTTTCAGATAACAAGGAACTTGAACCTGAAGCCCTCCAAAGCGGCATCAGTGGAAGTAGCTAGGTGGATGGAAGACCAGTCTGCAGTTGCCAGATCATTTAGCAGAGCAGCGAAGTCCATAGATTTGTACGCCCTGGTCAGGAGGTTGTGGGGGGGAGGTGCCTTCGGTCTGAAGATTTTCCTGACCATGTAAATCATGTAGTGATCGCTTAAAGAATCGGGGAGTAAGTCTGTAGCTAATATTCTGTGCAGGTGGGAGGTGAGAGACCAGTTGGAGAGAGTAGTTTAGTGATTTGGGGTTCAAGTGAGTGGGATCTGTGATCATTTGAGACCAGTTTAGGGCTCCTACTTTGTGCAGAAGTTTGGAGTTGGCTCCAGAGAGCCAATTTTGATTGAAGTCATCAAGTATGAGGAGTTTGCCCCCTGAGGCCATGTTTTTACGTCACTGAGGTGGTCCAAGATTGTGGGCAGGGGGGTGTCCAGTGTGCAGTAGGAACCTGCCATGAAGATGGGAGCAGAGTGGGGTAGGGCTAACTTAAGTATAGCATCTATGGATTGCATGGGTAGGGATGGCATGATTTTGGTGAACTGCAGTATGGACGCTATATACATGGTGACGCCGCCATCTCTTTTGCAGCCTGGGTGGTCCTGGCATATGACCGTATAACCTGGGAAGGAGATTTTGGTGTCTTTGATGCAGGGCTTTAGCCAGGACTCTGATATAATCAGGACATCGGGGCAAAGGGCAAGTGCGGTAGGCTGCAGCAGGGGTAGCTTGGTCAGAAGGCTGCTTATGTTCAGATGAACCAATTTCAGCCCTCTGGAACTGAGAGGGAGTTGCAGAGGGAAGCCCGGGGAGGGGAGAAAGGGCCAGGATGGGGTTCAATGTTCCCAGATAACAGAATCATAGAGTTATCATCAGTTTGGATAAGGGCCTTACCCACAGGCCCTTGCCGGTAGGTGCTGGAGCAGAATTTATAGGCACCAGGAAGGCTTGAGCAGTGGAGTTTAGAGCCATTAGGCCTGTGTGGAAGGAGGGCAGAATGATGGCTGGACCCACTACTGGAAATTGTCAACAAGTTACGGGGATCCTACCTTCAAGGGAGGTACCGGTGGGGAGAGTTATCAGGGTAAGCGGAGTTCACAGGTACACAGGCAATTCTGGGTGGATGGAGGTTGGAAGAGGCAGTGGGGGAGGCCAAAACAGTCAGAATTACTAATGTTGGCAGCATGTTAGGGAGGTATGAGGAGTAACTAAGCTGAGCAATTGAGGGGAGTGAGCAGTGGCCACTAGTGGCAGGCTCTGATGACCTGCAAATGGAGAAGTGTTGATTGGTTTAGTGCACCATGTGACTTGTACTATATATGTGATAGTTCACCAAGGGTGTGGCGGGGCAGTGGGGTAGCCAACGCAAAGTGTTGATGGGGCTCCTTTAGTCTGCCGATTGATATTTTCTTAGCTGTTAGAGCCCGCAGCTCTGCCGTGTTTCCCGCATTTACAGCAGATTCAAATTTGTACCTTTATTCTGTTTCAGGCAGGGGATCCTGTGTAGCTGCTCTGGGAAGGGCCATGCAACCTTGTCCTCATGACCACCCATTAGGGGAGCTTGGGATGTGAGGCTGTGGACATAGCACAAGGGGAATTAGAACAGAACAGGTAAAGGGAGGGGCCTTAGAGAACTGCCTGCACTCATACAAAATATAGGGGCAAAGAAAGCTGAAGAGGAGCTGGTCCCAGGAGAGATTTGGGAGAAAGGCAGCAATTATAGCACTATAGCTCACGTTAAAGTATGCAGCTCTCCTTGTCTCAGAGCACCGCAGGGAACAATTAGAGTAAAAGAAGGGGTTCTAAAAGCTAGCACACAACATCCAAAGCAGGACTGCATGTACTGTAAGGGGAGCTTTCAAGGCACAAATTACCAGAGGGAAGTTCCATTGCAGGGTAAGAAGTGTGGGAATTAACATTAACCACTAACCAGATAAAATGGGTAGGCAGAATGAAAGTCCAGAATTTGCTGCAAAATGGCTAATTACATTCTGAGCAGGACCACACATAAGAAAAAATCACAGCTAATGTGTTCCAGGCTGAAACTAGCTAAAATTGTAAGAAAAGGCACCAGGATAAAATGAGCAGAATTACTTTGATTGCTAGAAATGAGCAATGTCTGGAACCCTAATGTAATCTATTAAGGCACTCAGCAATATGATTTAAAACTACTGTCAAATTTGATAGACAATTGCATAAACCTAACAGCAAAACAATTGCAAATCCTGTACAAACTGATAAACAAATGTGCATAAAACTATCAGTCTTAGTCTGCCAATGGATTTTTTTTAGCCGTTGGAGCCAGCAGCTCTGCTGCATTTCCCACGTTTCCAGCAGACTCAAATTCGTACCTTTATTCTGTTTCAGGCAGGGGATCCTGTGTAGCTGCTCTGAGGAAGGCCATGCACCTGGACCTCATGACCACCCACAAGGGGAGTTTGGGACTTCTGCTATTGAGAGTTCAGTGCTTACCGACTCCTCCAAGCTGCAGTGTGCAGTCTGTCTGTTCTGTGGAGGGAAAGACAGTGTCACACTTGAAAGACTCATGTGCTCTTTCTTAGCTTGAGCTCATCCACATCACATGTGATGGTGCCACCGCTAATAGGTGGAGATGGTGAACACAGTACAGTCACAGTTGAGTATGGAGAGTACCTGCAATGTGAGCACACACAGGCCAGGTGGGCAATTATTGTGCAAAAGATTAAATCCAAATTTAATGCAATTATTGCCACACCATAAGAACAACCTAGGCACAAATATGGGGGGGGTGGGGTGGCAACTGCCCCCGTCTGCCCTAGCTAAATGGCACCCCTGCTTAATGGTAGAAATTCATTCTCAGGTGCTAATGCAATGGTTTCCACTGTGTTCTGAGGTACTGTAGCTCCATGTTTCATGATTTCTCCTGATCATCATGTTACTCAGCAAAAAGAGTGCTATGCATGGCCATAATGTACATCCTCGATACAGAATGACAATGGGAAAGTAAGTGACATAAAACAGTCATGGAGAAACACATTTGTAGCACTAAATATGCATAAGGGATGTTTGCATGGTCCATTGAAATATAGAAACGTAAGTTGATGGCAGATAAGGACTGCAAGGCCCATCCAGTTTGCCCATTTTTTTCTACCTAATGAATGTGCTATAGGCCTTTACTCTGTCAATGGCCTATCTATTCATACTCATCTGTATTGCTCCCTTATGCTTATCCCATACCCGCTTAAAGCCCTGCACTATATTCATATCCACCACTTCCTGACATAGGCTATCCCATGCATCCACCACCCTTTCTGTGAAAAAGAACTTCCTCACATTACCCCTTAATCAGCCTCCCTCTAATCTCATGCTGTGTCCTCTTGTCCTGCTATTTTTCTTATATTGAAACATGTTAGAATCTTTCACCTTGTTAATGCCCTTAAGGTGTTTGAATGTTTTGATCATATCACCTCTCTCCCTCCTTTGCTCTAGGGTATACATATCGAGCTTCATTAATCTGTCCACATATGTTTTCTGATGCAGTCTCTGCATCATTTTGGTTGCTCTTCTCTGGACTGCCTTCATTTTGTTAATGTCCTTGTGCAGGTGTGGCCTCCAGCACTGCACACAATACTCCAGATGGGGTCTAACCAGTGTCTTTTAAAGAGGGATTATTATCTCCCTCTAATGACTTGTGATACCCCTATTAATACACCCCAACATCCCTCGAGTCTTACCTATTGCTTTAGTGGTCTGCTTGGATGATTTAAGGTAATCTGTGATGATGCCCAAGTCCCTTTCTTCCCTTGTGATTGCCAGCAACTCCTCTCCCAACCTATAAGTAGCTTCAGGGTTACTCTTCCCTATGTGCATGATCTTGAAATTCTTTGCATTAAACCCCAGTTGCCACTCTTTCAACCATTTTGCCAGTTTTTCCAGATCTCTTCTCATTCTGCCCACCTCACCTGGATCATCTACTCAGTTGCAGATCTTGGTGTCATCTGCCAGTTGAAGATGACTGACCCAAGCACTGATCCCTGAGGTTCCTCATTTGTGACTTGCATCTCTTCTGACTGTATACCATTTACCACCACTCTGTTTTCTGCCCGCCAACCAGTTTGCCACCCAGTTGACAAACCTCTGACCCTCCTCAAGCCTACCCAGCTTATTAATCAATCTTCTATGTGAAGCCGTATCGAAAGCTTTGCTGAAGTCAAGGTAGGCAACATCAACTACACTCCCGTGGTCCACCACTCTGGTGACCCAGTCAAAGAAATCTGAGATTAGCTTGACAGGACCTTCCTGTTGTAAACCCATGCTGTCTTGGATCCTGTGCTCCTATGGATTCCAGGTGTTGCACTATCCTTTCCTTAAGGAGTGCCTTAATAATCCTCCCACTTCTGAGGTAAGACTGAATGGTCTGTTGTTCCCTGCCTCCTCCTTTCTGACACTGTTGTGGAATGGGATCACATGAGCCCTTCTCCAGTCTTCAGGGACCTGTCCTATGTTCAGACTCACTAAACAGTTCTGCTAATGGCTCTGCTTGCTCCACCCTTAGCTCCTTTAGTACCCTGGGATATATGCCATCAGGTCCCATTGCCTTGACCACCCTGAGCTTAGCAAGCTCTTGTAGAGCCCTTTCTTTGTGAAGAGACTTGTGCACACCTCCCTCTCCCCTGTGTCAATGGTGCTGAGCTGTGGGCCCTGCTCTACCTTCCTCTCAGTAAATACTGAGCAGAAGTATCTATTTAGGATAGATGCTTTTCCTTGGTCCTTCTCCACATACTCCCCGTTATCCCTTTTGATCTTAACAATACTCCCTCTTGATGATCTCCTTTCACTAATGTATCTATAGACAGTCTTGTCCCCTTCTACTGTTCATGCTAGTGTTTCCTCAGTTTGGGCCTTTGCCTGCCTTACTGCCTTCCCTGCTTCCCTTAGATAAGTTTGATATGCCCCCCTATCTTTGTTCACCTGCATTTCCTTATATTTTCTGAAGGCCAACCTTTTGGCTCTGATCTCTTCTGCTACTGTTTTTGAGATCCAAAGTAATTTCCTCCTTATTTTGCTCTTACTTTTCTCCCAAACACAAAGGAAAGTTGCTTAAAGTATTGCATCCTTAATGCTTGCCCACTTTGCCTGTACCCCCTCACCTATATTTCTTCATGCCAGGGACAGCTTAATTCTGTTGGCCATCTTATCAAAGTCTGTTCCTCTGCAGTCCCATATTCTTGCCCTGGAATGGGATGATTTAATCCAAAATAAAAAGGATAGGCTTCACAACACAGAGGCCCCTCTTCGTAAATCTGGAATGGGGGATGTTGACTGGCTATATCCTAAGCATTTAATGCCATAAGCAGACAATACTTTACAAATTAATGACAAAAATCAGAAGCAATTAAACAACTTGCAAAAATGACCAGAATTAATGAGTTTACCTAATTTTTATGGGAGTTCAAATAAAAATATATTTTAATGACTTTAATTGCTAGCAGTAGTACAAGAAATAGAAACTGATGTATTTTTTAGATTAAATTTGCACCAGTTTAGCTGCTGCACACATGGCAAGCATGCAGCATGTGACCCTGATGTGATGTTTAAAGGATGTTCACACCAGCTTAAATGCTGCACTCATGTCAAGCATGTAACATGCTAACCTGATGTGATTTTTAGAAGATGTTCACACCAGCTTACCTGCTGCACACATGTCAAACTTGCAGCATGTGAACCTAATTTGTTTTTTAGACCTGGTTCGCTTAGGTTCACTTTGTGTATGCGAACCACATGCAAACATTGCACAGTTAAGCATGTGGCATGCATTCTGCATGTACACAGCACACCTATATTTCTGTAAGGGTATCAACCACCCTCAGTACAAGGCTCTAAAAGATGTTGCAAGCCTTGGAAACTGAAGATGCCGAATAAAAATCATACCATCTGATCTGGCTTAAGTCTGCTAGGAATGCAGATTGGCTGAACTTTTTAAGGTTCCTTTTTTGTCTGTAGGTGGAAGTGGAGGTAAGCTCTGGTGTGCGTCTAACACAGGCTACTGCTCTGTGATCACTTATATCATTGTGAAACACTCCTGAGTGGGAAATATTATGAGGCTTGTTGACAAGTAGCAAGTCAAGGAGGGAGCTGCGAGTAGTATTTTTGGTGTTGAGGTGGTTAATGTCAGGGGTAATTTGTGAGAGACAATGGCTAGCACAAAGTTCTTTCAGCTGTTTGGAACAATTGGAGTTCCAGTCAAGATTAAGGTCACCCATAATACATTCAGAGTTGGCATTCTCCAATAAGTTTTTCCATAGCCTACAAAAGGTGTCATATTTAGTTAATAAAATACTCCTCTGGAGGATCAAAATGGTTGCTGGCAATAGTTTCCTTTGATTTAGTGCTCCTGACATTTCTGTGTTAAAACTCCTCTTTTGGAATGCTATATGTGATGGAGGAAGCCAACAAGGATAAAAGAGAAAGCAAGAGTCTTCCTTAACAGGAGAGATCTCATAAGTGAAATATGGTCCCTTGGATGAATTCTTTAATCATGGTAGGCCCAGCCCTGGAAGTGAGGTAAAGCAAGCCAAGACCAGAGCAAAGCCTGCCTAACCCCCCCCCCCATGGCAACTTTAATACCTGAAACAGTTTTGCAAGGGTAGCATACAGCCTGCAGAAAAATCTTAAACCTGACTGGATTTAAATCATTTCTGATTTCAGACCACCCTACTAAATAAAAGTAAACAACTCTATTAGACTCCTGGATGGCAACAACTTAGCCTTCCAGGAATGGGAAAATTCTTGAGTAAATGATTCCAATGCTTAACAATAATAGGCCATATGCACTAAAGGGTAGACTGGCTATGCATCACGTATCTGTGGCATGTACACACTCTGCACCCATTGCACCCCCATGCTGGATGAACTAATGGGTGGTGTGCAGCCCTAATGCACCTGATGCCCAAGGTCCATGCACTGCAATGCACCGGGGTTGGGCTATGGGCATGCCAGCACTGCGTACCATGCACTAAGGTGCACAGTGCTGGCCATGGGGGTGCAGAGGAGGGTGCCTACAATGCCAGGTGGAACCCTGCCACAGGTGCCCTATGCACCCAGCCCTGCACACCCAGCTGCCCCAGCGCCATTACCCCATATGTCCCCAGCCCCCACACAGTGCAGCCCCATCCCTGATCAGCCACAGGCACCCCCTGCCACAACACAGTGCAGCCCTGTTCACAGTTGCAGGAACTCCCCCAGTACCCATCAGCCCTTACCCCTGTTTATTGCTGGTATACCCCCCACCTATGTATACCTCAACCCCAATGAATGTGAGCCCCTACAACACAGTGCAGCTCTGGCACTGTTGGGCAATCCCACCCCACACACACAACCAATGCCCTGGGCCACAGATAGGACCCTCAGGTGTTCAATGGTTCCCCCACCCACCTGCAACACTGATGCCCTCTCCAGCTCCCCCACCTGCCTGTTAGTGCAACATCTCAGGATGGCCAGCAGCACAGCCTTCCTCACACCACTTCAGCCACCGACTGTCTAAGTGCTGCTGGGTGCGCTTCACCTATATATAGTGGTGTGCTCCAGCCAGCACTTGGACAGCAGGCAGTAAAGGAGCTCTGAGGAGGGCCATGCTGCTGGCCATCCCAAGATGTGGCACTGATGGACAGGTAGGGGGGCCAAGGGGGTGTTAGTGCCGTGGGGTGGGAGTTCACTGAACACCAGTGATCATCCTGAGAAGCAGGGTACAGGTGCCAGGGAATGTCTGGTTTTGCTGTTCTGGGTGGAGGGGGACTGTGTGGACAGATGGGGCATGGGGCAATGGTGTTTGTGGGGTCTGCCTTCATGGGGACAAAGCCCCCATATGTGTGTGGTTGGGGCTTGGTGCCTATGGGGTACAGGATCCTGTGTTTGTGGTGGGGGTCAGTGGTACATTTTGGGCCATGGCCTTGATGTGCAGTGGGTGGAGGGTTAGTTCTTTCGACTTCTGGGCATCAGGAAATGGCTGCTTAGGTCTGGGTGTCTGCAAGTGCTATTCACGCACCCAGTCCTGCACCCCACCATGTAAGGGATCCACTATGGGTCCTATGCTGGGCATCCCATTGGATGCCCAACTGGGTCCATGATTATGACCCAGTCACCCTGCAGAGTGCTGCACACCGGGGGGGGGGTGCCTGCAGACCGGTTGTGGCTCTTGCTGAATACTGGCATCACGCACCTGTCTGCAGGTGTGGAGCTATGTAGGTGGGATACGGGCCTCTGGCACATGATTCTTGCCTGTTCATGCATAGGCATCATTGGCAGTTGATTTATTTAAACTTTTGTTCGCTGAGTAAGCACATGAGCCACTAGCCCTTTTTAATTTGCGACCCAAGACCATTATATAAAACTGTCACATTTTTACATAAGAACAGACAGTAATACAAACATTCAACATTCAATACATGATACTGTACATCAGTATTTATAAAGTTAAGAAAAACATAAGCATTCCAAATGACTAAAAAGGTGCTTCTTTAGTTCTTTTTTAAAAGTATCATGACTTATGCAAAATTGTAAAGCTGCAGCAAGGTCATTCAAAGTTTTCACAGCCTTAATCAAGAAAGCTTGATCTCCCATTTATGTTTGTCTTCCAGACTATAAAACTAGGTATTTCATTCGACCACAGGTTTCTTGTAAACTCTGTAAATTGAAATAAAGAAAATAAAGGAGAGTTGACTCTTTGTCTGACAACATTTTCTGTAAGACAACTCAAACTACTGTATATAAGCTACTTTGGGCTAATGGAAGCATCCAGTAACCTGATATAAAATACAATGATGAGTATGGTAAGGGAGCTTATGAGTAAATCTACAAATACTGTGAAATGTTGATATAAGAGTGGCCAGATGCTGTTTGGTTAGATCTGTAAATAAAAATTAGTTGTAGCTAAATTTGATACAAATTTGCTCTTGGCTATGGCAATCCTTGCTTGAAGTGTTAGTGAGTGTTGTAGTTTAAAGAGAACTCCCAGGTTTTGATTCACTTGTCAGGTTACTTTTCTGATATGATAGGAGAAATTTAATTGTGGGTGTAAATAAATGCCCAGATATTTGAACAGAGTAACCTATTCTAAGATAGTACCAGAGTTGTTGAAAATATTTAATTCATCAGCTTTTCCAAGCCTCAGTTTCAATCCAAAAAGCATACTTTTGGTGTTTGTACAGTTTAGGGACAGCTGAAGTTTACTTAACCAGCATTCCAATTCATGGAAATCCTTATTCAGAAGCTGGTTAATAGTTTCTACCGAATTTGAGCTACAGTACTATTCAATATTATATCATCAGCATAAAATATTTTATTAGTATTTGTTAAGTGGAAGAGATAACATCAATAAACAAGATAAAGTGGAGTAGCCCAAGAATTGAGCTATGAGGGACTCCCCATTCTAGCTGTCTATTTTCAGATAAGGTACCTCCATAAGAGACATTCAGAGGTCTAACCTTTAAATAGCTATTGAACCATTCAATGGGCAAGTTGGTAAGCCCTATGTCACCTAAGCTCCTGAACAGCAGGCGATGGTCCACCACGTCAAAAACCTCGGACAGGTCCACAAACATAGCACCAGCAAGAATCCCTCCATGCATAGCTCCATTGATGTGGTCTGTGAACCTGGCCAAGGCAGTGCTGGTTTCATGGAACTTTCTAAAGCCATGCTGCTTGGGAGCCTTGAGCTCTCTCGACTGTAAGTATGTTGTAAGTTGGTCATTAGCCAATTTTTCTAATATTTTACCTAGTGGAGGAAGCGAAGATGTAGGTCGATAGCTACTCATGTCCTTTGAATCACCACCTTTAAAAATTAGTGTCACAATTGTTTGTTTCCATTGTTGTGGGAAACAACCAGTGGTCGAGGACAGATTAAATATCTTAGTTAAGGGAGAGTTAATATGGGCCACTATTAACTTTAAGAACTTAGGCTGAAGTTCACTGGCTCTTGAGCTTTTTATGGGCAGTTGCTTTAATAATTAAAGCACCTAAGACAATGTCATTACTTTAGAATAGAAAGTGTTCTTATTAAATTAATGACATTTACTTTGAGTTTCAGTATCTATTCCTGTACCCTGTTGAATTTACTTAAATTCAAAAAAAATTTAAGAATGTGTTACTGATTTCTGGTGCGTTATTTATGATTTTACCTTCTTTATTAAAAATCTTGATCTGGTCCCTCACAGTTGGGTTTGTTAATGATTTTAATGATGTCCACAAATTCTTAGTGTTTTTTAACTCCAATTCCTGTTGATCCAAATATTATTTTTATTTACTTTGACATAACATTGCATTACACTCATTATGAAGTCTGCAATAAATATTAAAATCGTGAGAGGTTTTAGTTAGTTTAAAATTTCTCCAGGCTATATCCCTATGTTTCATTAATTTAAATTGATCAGGGGTGCTCCACTTACTTACAGTACCCCTCATTCTTCTTTTTTTTTTTTTTGCATTATGTGTTTATACCCTCCTCCTGTGCTTCACTGTTCCCCACTCCTTCAGGCTCTACAAGTTCCCTTCGTCCCCACTGACCTTAGCCAGCCCTCCTCAGGTCCTCAGATCACAGCTGATCCCCGGGATATCCCGGTGTATCCCTATCACCGGGTGGGTCCCCCTCCTCTGAGGGGGAAGGGCACCGGGGAGAGGGGAAGGACCCCAGCTCACACTCTATTAGGGCCCGGGGATGCTGCTGAGGAACAGGAGGCCCTGGCCAGGCACTGGGGGTGCTCCAGGAATGGAGAGCCATCATCTTGGTGGGCAGCAAGTAGATTTTCCGGTTTTCCTGTGGGGGAGTGACGTCTGACATCAAGGCATACGCCGACGTCTGCCACCGCCCCCTTGAACACCATGCTCCGCCTGTATGCTGCACTCCCAGCCTCCGCCAGGAGTCAGCCTACCCTGCCCACCCCCCAGAGAAGGAGAGCTGTCCCCGGATGCTTCTATCCTTCTCCCCCCGGCCGGCCCTCAGGCAACCCAAGTCTGTTCCCGAACCCGGGTCACCGCTTCGCAAGCGGAAATCCAAATCGCTGCGCCGACGACCCCTCACTCTTCTAATGATGATTGGAAAATATTTATCCTGAAGTTTTAAAAGGGTAGAAGTAAAAAAAAATCCACAGCCAAGTCAACATAAGGTATAGCATCCAAATAGGTCCAATCAATCAATTGGGGATCCAACAGCAGACCATTGTTCAATTCTCCAGAAAACTTACTATAAGAAATGAAACAGGGGTGGTGGGCTTCAATCTTTTACACTTCCAGGTGCAGTAAGTGGCCATGTGATCACTCACTGTATCTAAGAGTACTCCCATAGTATTTTTTTTACATTTGCCTGCTTATTAGTTACTATCCAATCAAGTATGGTATGATTATTACATTTAGTATTCATTCTAGTACAGGTCTGCATCAATTGACTCAATCCTGCATTAGTGAGCTGGGAATCTGTACCTGGGTCTGCAAGTCAGTCCCAGTGAATGTTAAAATCCCCTTGGGCTATGAACTCTCCTCCAATTTGTAGGGTAGCAATAAAATGTAAGAAATCCTCAAGGCCTTGATAGCCAGACTAGAAACGTGGTTGAAGCAGCTCTGCTCCTGACTCCATATGACTGAAACTTCTATAAACCAAACTGAAAAAGAAGTCATTACTGTTTCGAAGGACATTGAAACATATAATTTGATAGCAAATAAGGACTGCTTGGCCCATCTAGTCTGCCCATTTCCCTACCTTCTGTAATACATACATACATTGTTGTCAGCAGATTAGGCCTAATGGTCTATCTTTTCTGCCTGACTTGGCTCATTGGTAGTGTATAGTAGCTGTTCTACTTCCCCCCTCTCCTTCCCCTCCCTGTATATCTGTTATTCACCAAACCCCCACCCTGTACCTTGCCCCTGTACCTGTCCCAACCCTTCTTGAAACCTTCCACAATTACCATTCTTACCAGGTCATCCAGCAGTGCATTTCATGGTGCCACCACCATCTCCATGAAATAATGCCCCCTCACGTCTCCTCTGTACCACCCCCCCGGCCAACTTTACACTATGGCCTCTCATAGTCCCCTCCTCCCTTAACTTGAACATACACTCCTTGTTCCTTCTGTTGAACCCCTTCAGGTATTTGAAGGTCTCTGGTATATCCCAATAACTCTTCTATCCTCCAGAGAGTAGTGGTGAGCGAAGTGGGCACAGTTTGCTCCACAAAGTGATTCATGGAGTGAAGGTGAATTTGCAGAGCACTCCACAATGTGAAGCATAGCAATTCACATTATGATGGGTAACACGAAGTCCATTGAAAACAATGACTTCACGTTACTCCGCCTTCCCAGACCACTACTCCACCAATTTTAAAGGTGAAGTGCATTGAGAACAATGTACTTCACTTCACTTTGCCTTATTTTTAAACTCCAAAGGTGAATTTTGCAGTGATTCATGGGATTTCAGGTCACATGGGCTCTATATTGTTCTGCACAGCCTCAGTATGGGGTAGTGTGTAAGTAAGTAAGTAAATTTTTATTTCTTTAAGGCACCCTTCCAAAGCTCAGGGCGCCTTTACAATATCAATCATACAAATCAAAACCACACTGTAAACAACATCAAATTCAGAAACAATCCAGTATAATTTAAATCACTAAAAAAATACTTGGTTAAAAAGGAAGGTCTTTAAAGCTTTTTTAAAGCTCTCCACAGTCAGGCAATTGCGTATCTGGCAAGGTAGATAATTCCACAGGGTAGGAGCCATAAAGGCAAATGTTCTTCCATCAGATGTTTTTAAGGTTACCCTGGGAATCTCCAGCAATCCCTCACCAGAGGATCAGAGGGAGAAGGAGGGACAGTAAGAAGTCAGGAGTTCTTTCAGGTAGCGAGGTCCAAAACTGTGTAGGGCTTTATAGGTCATCAACATGACCTTGAAAGTGATCCGCCACTGTACAGGCAGCCAGTGCACCCACAAGCACAGGTGTTATATGGCTGGACCTCTGGCTTCCAGTCAACAACCTAGCTGCCGCGTTTTGCACCAGCTGTAAGCGATGGATATCCACTCCTGGCAGCCCTAGATAAAGGGTGTTGCAGTAATCAAGACGATTGGACATAAAGGCGTGGACCAGGGTAGGAAGATCCCCTGATGGAATCAAGTGTTTCACCCATGCTATATTCTTTAGATGAAAAAAGGATGATTTTACTATGGCTGACACCTGTGCCCTCAGGGTCAAGCCCTCGTCAAATATAACACCAAGGTTACGCACCTGACCAGATGCCATAAGCGGGGTTCCTCCCAGAAATAAACCTGAGAGTTTTCCCGCCCATGGAATTGATATCCTTACCCCTGGTTCCACCACCAATACCTCTGTTTTTCCCGGGTTCAACCTCAGCCAATTAGCACTCATCCAGTTCTGTATCTCCTGGAGGCAGTTGTTAAACAATGTACTTGACTCAGACTCCTGCTCGGGCACAAAAGACATATAGAGTTGAGAATCATCGGCATAGCAATGAAAACTCAAACCAAAATGTCTTATAATGTCCCCTAATGGAAGCATATACACTGCAAATAACATGTGGGACAACACCGAACCCTGTGGCACTCCACAGTGTAGGCAGCGAGAGGTCAAGGAATAAATCCCCGACACTACTCTCTGAGTCCTACCCTGCAGAAAAGATTTAAACCAACTGTGGACCACCCCCCTTAGTCCACAGAGAGACCACAGGTGTTCAAGCAGCACCCCATGATCCACAGTGTCAAATGCAGCTGAAAGATCAAGGAGAACCAAGATAGAACGAGTTCTCCGATCTCTTGCCATCAGATCATCATTCAATACTCGAACAAGAGCCATCTCAGTACTGTGCTGTTTTCTGAAGCCAGACTGAAGAGGGTTATAGATATTGTGGATGTTTAAATAATCTTCCAGCTGCAAAGCGACCACCTTCTCAATAATCTTCCCCAAAAAGGGAAGATTCAAGATTGATCTGTAGTTTCCTGGGCAGTCGGGATCAAGGGAGGGCTTTTTCAGAAGGGGACCTACTATTGCCTCCTTCAAAGGATCAGGAAAGATCCCTCTCTCCAATGATGCCACTACTATCCCAGTAAGGATCGGGCCAATAACCTCTACACATCCCATGAGTAGGCGTGTAGGACCCGGATCCAGCCCACAGAAGGTTGGGCGCAGAGTCTGGACGATTCTCACTATATCCATAACTACCGTTGACTGAACGTGGACCAGGTCAAATGGGTACTTGTGTCTCTCGATTGGTTACTGCAAGACCCAATGGGGAGGCCCTGGCTGATCTCATCTCATCTCTGATAGCAGACACCTTATCAGCAAAGAATGTCGCAAACTCCTCACACTGTAACTGTGATAATGCTCGACCGGCATGAAGACAGACTGGATTGCACAGTCTGTCCACAGTCCGGAAGAGCTGGGCCGGTCTATTCCTTGCTGTAGCAATCTCCCTGGACAGGAACTCTGCCTTCTTATGGGAGATTGCTAACTGGTAGATTTTATAATGATCTAGCAGTCTAAGCCTGTCAACTTCCAGGTGAGTCTTCCGCCAGCATCTCTCCAATCTTCGGCCCTGTCTCTTCAGCCCATGAATCTCCACAGTAAACCACGGGGACTGGGGGTGAAGAGTACAGGGCCAAACTCAGAAAGGAGCAATGACATCCAGGCCCCCACAACTGCCCTATTATAGGTCAGCACTAAAGACCCTGGATCCATACTATCCATTGGAAAGCCCGAGAAGTCCAGCTTCATCATTAGGCCTTCTGAGGTAACTCCTCTCAAAGGACGGAACTGTACTATCTCCTTAGGGGCAGGCCTCTTTCGGGGAGCCATGAAACTGAACCTCAGGGCATGATGGTCAGACCAGCCAATGGGCTCCACCTCCACATCGGAGATTTCCATCCCCAGATGGAATATCAAGTCCAATGAATGTCCCCCCTAGTGGGTTGCAGTGGTAATAACCCATGTCAGGCCCAATGAATCAGTCAATTGGAGGAGATTTTGTCCAAAAAGCTTGAGTTCATCGTCGACCCAGGCATTGAAATCCCCCAGAATTATCCATCGGGGGAATTGCAAAACCCTCTTGGCGATGAAATCCGTCACCTCCCTCAGGAATTCTCTCCCATCACCTGGTGGACGGTAAATGAGGAGCATCCTGAATCCTGCACCTGCACCCACAATATATTCAAAGGAGTTGGTATATCCAACCGGCTCCTCCCTGAGGTCCAGTTCCTGTCTAAAACAGACTGCAACTTCCCTGCCCCTCCGGTCCAGTCTCGGGTGGTGAATCACCAAGAACCCGTCCGGAACCACATATCCCAAAATGGGGCCTGCATTTTCATCAAGCCAGGTCTTGGTGATGCAAGCTAAGTCCACAGAAGCAACAAGATCTGCCACTAAAGCAGTCTTGTTTCTAATAGACCTAGCATTGCTTAACATGGCCCGAAAGGGACAAGACTCCAAGGATGACTCCGCTTCCTGCCTGATCAAGTCAGTGCCCTTGGGTATGGACGCAAGATATGATGGACCATGCTCCTGCATCCATTTTGCCCCAGGGTGCCTCCTGGTTCTAACTGTTCCTATCCGCCCACTCCTTTCCCATCCCCCCCAAGAGTTCCAGGATCTCCTATTCCCACCACTCCTACGTCTCGAAATGCCAAGTATTCGGCATTTCCTATACACTTCTGAAGGGAGTGTGGGACATTCAAAAGGTCGGAGATCCTTTAGTCTTGAGGGGGAGTACTGCCTGACTGTGCTTTCACCAACCCAACACATTAAACCTATTAATACCACTAAAAATAACACTTTAATAATACGCCCCAATCCACTTAACCAAAACAAAAAATAATAATAAAACAAACAAAAACACAAAACACTCTTTTGATGAAAACTCCACCACTTCCTCTCACAAAGTAGTGGAAAAAAGAGGCAAATTATTTACCAATCCCACCCACTGTCTCTCACACAGAGGGGAGACAAAAACCCAAATCAACAAACATAATAAAATTATAATAACTAAACCATCAAATATAATAACACATATAAAAGTAATATAAAGTAAAAACTAACGCAAACAGCACTTTCAACTAAAAATTTTACCAATCAATAAAAATCCTTCAGGAACAACTGCAGTTCTTGGAGCATACACTTTAGCCAAATAAATGTCCAAAAAAAGTCCAATCTGTACAGTCTCACGAAGACAGAATAGAACCCTTGACTAGGTGAGAAAGATGGAAGGCCAGGTACTCACGTTACTTGGGGGGGGGAGAGAGGACAGTGCAGCAAAAACATGCACAACCTCTCACATAGGTAGGTTAAACTAAAAAGTTATTGAAAAAATAGCAGACTGATTAGGTACTCTCACTACCCAGTAAATTTTCAAACCAAAAATGGTTCTGTCCAAACTACCTCTCACATAGAAGACAGAGCCATAAATGATACCAACTGAAAATTAAAAATGCTTTCCACTGTTTCCAGCTGTAAACTGAGTAACAAATGAAAAATCTGACCGTAACCAAAATCCAGTACTTATTCCAGGCGAATCTTCATATGGAGTTCCAGGCTCTCAAATTAAATACAATCCAGACTCACCAACCACCAGAAAGCTAACAGGGGGCCCTAAATATTCTGACCCAGGGAAACCACAGCCAGAAATATTCCCCCACTGCAGCTACGATCCCCAGCAGGAGACAGCCCACCGGCCAACTCCCTGAAGATCTCGGAGCCCCAGGGCAGACCAGTTGGCTCCCCAACCGGTACAACCCTGACTCCTGCACAGTGAGGGATCCAGCAATAAAGCACCCCGGAACAGATTAGACCCCCTCCTCCATACCAGCGGGTAGTCTCACATAAAACCAAGAACAGTCCAATAGTACAATCTCCACGGCAAAAGGAAACTCAGCTAAGCCCCAAGTTCTTCACCAAAAATGACCGGCAAGGAATCCAAGAGAGGAGCAGTTCAAGGCAGCTAGGAAATGGCCAGGAAGCAACAAAGCACAGCTCTTCAAGGAGCGAAATTCCCTCTGCACGATCCTCCAAAAACAAAAGATTTTCTTCAGCGCAGGACTCCTCCTCTAGATGCCAAAAAAGGAAAGCCAGTCCAGTTCAGCTTACTTTGAGTGGTAATAAAACCATTTATGCCACTTAGCGCTCAGAAAGGAGAACCCGAGAAAAGAAATACTCAGTGCACTTGCAGCGTCTCTCACTTACTGTCAAAAACTTATTCCAAGTAACGAGTTGTTTGAAAAGCAAAAACAGTAAAAACAGCAGCTCACAGCATAGAGCTCAAATGCACTGCTTGCCCAGCATGGCGGCGACAAGTGACGTCAACAGGCACCTCGTCACTTCGAAGCACTTCTTCACAGAAAACAGGAAGGTTAGGAAGCTGTAGGAGACAGTCTGCTCTGAGAGCTCTCTGTGATTCAAACCTTCTAAAAGCTGTTAAAAAAAGCCTTTTTAAGTATTTTTTTTGCCCAAACTTTAGTTCATTGATTGTAGGAAACCCTCCTGTGCTCATCATTGAGCGTTTATTGTTTGTGTGTGGATTTTGAATGTTAATGTTCAACATTCAGTCTGTGTAGTAAGAGACAGTGAAAGTGTGCTTTGGGGGAGGGGTGTATCTGTGGTGTAGGTAGATTTAAGTTGGAGAAATAGGGAGCTCTTTGTTTTTTGGTTATATTTTTGTTATATAACTGACTTTGTTAATGTACACACAGTAAAATTGTCAGTAATTGTTGAAATTTTTTGCTGATTGTGTGTTGTGTGGATCTGGTGCAGCAATTCATAATTTCAGGTTGTTTAAAATACGTGGTATATTACTGAAGTTTTCAATTTACTATGCATTACTTGTAAACAAATTGTGTGTGTGTGTGTGTGTGTGTGTGTATCTGTGTGTGCTCGTGCAGTGCATGACATCAAATAACACACCTTTTATTGTGCCACAGTATAATTGCAGATGCAGCAGTGTAAACCTGCTATCCACTGCAGCTGCGTGATTTTTGTACTGTCATTGTGGTATCTTTTCTTTGTTTTGCTGCTTACACCACCATAAAAATTTTCAGTCAGTGCCCCGCCCCTCCCACTGGCAAAAGGAATTATTTTCCAGATCGGATTGTTTGTGACTTCAGCACCACTGGTTAGTTAAGGTGTTGTTAAACTTGTGACTTTGCATCTGTATCTGTTGCTGAAGCCACAGTTGTTTTTTTGTCTTCACATTCAGCATCCCCCCACCCAGAGTGAATGTTCCAAAATGTAAATTTGTTTAGAATATTATTGTTGATCCCCAAAATGCCTGCAAGCATAGCTGTTTATCACCATGGCACTGCTGCCAGTGGTAAGATTGTCTGGGGGCATGGTAGTATGCAGACACAGAAGTGCATTGCTGATGTGAGGAAAGATATTTTTCCTGCAATATTTTTTACAGCCCAATCAGTAGCTTCACTCATAGTTGGAGGAGATGATGTTGTCCCAGCTGGTGGTGTTGGTGCAGTTGCCGGTGGTGGTATGAGTATTGCTGCCTCAAGCTCCACTTCTGACAAATTTACCATGTCCAAAAATATAGTGGACTGTGAAGCAGTGCAGGTGAGTGGCAGTGTAGATGATGTCATACTTCCCAGTAACATCCCAGTAACTGAACATAAAGATTCTGATCATCATGTCAATGATAGCATATAATGTGACATTTCTTCCACTGTAGTTCAGGGCACACATTTGCCATGTAGTGATTCACAGTGTGGTAAAAAAATATCAGGTGGTTGTGATGATGATGATGATGATGCTGTGGTTGCAACATGCAGTCCTCATGCCAGCATCCAAGCAGAAGATGTAGATGTGGGTGATGTTGATGAATATGATGATGATGTAAGAAACCCCAGTTGGGAATCATAAAAAAAAAACATTCAAGGTGGCTGTGTCTGGGTCTGTTTGCATTAATCCCGGCCCCCCAGTAAAAAGTTGTGATTTACCAGTTTCAGATGGTTGTCATGGTGATGGTGATGATGATGACCGGTAATAATGGTAGGTAGTCGTGGTGGTCAGTTTCAGTCCAAGTGTGTGCTGCCTGAAAAATCACATAGCACACCCCCCACTTCATGGCTTTAAGAAACAGAGTCCAATAAGCAGCATCCGGGACATGTCAAAACTAGAGCATCACAATCCCTTGTTTGGGATTTTTTTGTTCAAGATGCAAATGATGAGTCAGTTGCAATCTGCCAGGTTTGCCATGCACGTGAGTCGAGGTAAAAGGGGGAGCCATCTGGGCACAGGGGGACAGCATACACATCTTAAGAATAGGCACATGGCACTGTGGACCCAGCACAAGATGGCAGCTAATACCACAGTGGGGTGTTCACCCTCATCATCAACCATAACGAGCATGTTATCCCCTTTCATGACTGTTAAATCAAGTAGGAAATTAAATGTGTGCAGTAGTGAAATAAGAGCAGAGGATTACTACAGGCATGATGAGGTGGAGGAACATAATGATTTTGAAACGTCATCCAGTGCTGGTGAGAGTAGCAGTTTTGGTGGTGGTGGTGGGGGTGGTGAATGCAATATGTCTAGTGCAAGTGGTACATCAACCCCGGTTGGTAAATCTGGTAAAAAAAACTGCATTTCTGGGTTTGTCATCACCTGTGCAACCATCTTCATCAAACATCCACACTCCACCCCCTGCCATTCTCAGAGCAGAACCATTTGTCATCACACCCCGTGTAAAATGTTTGTCAGCCCATGTTACAGAGTGATTTTGCACACAAGCTAAAGAACTCACCCAATCAAACAGTGTCAAATGAACTTAATGCTGATGCAGCTGAAATGCTGGCAATTGATCTTTTTCCCTTTTCCTTTGTGGAGAATTCTGGGTTCTGGCAGTTTGCTGCACGTGCCTGTCCAAAATGGAAAGTCCCATCCATGACAGACTTTTCAACCCATGCTGTCCCTGAGTTGTACTGTACTGTGTCCAACTCTGTAAGACATGCCCTTCAACATTCCTCCTCTCCATTCATCCATTTAAGTATGGATATGTGGACAAGTGGCAAAACCGTGAGGAGTTCATATTTGTGTATAACTGCTCATTGGGCATAGGAGCTGGGTGTTTGTGCTGTTAGTGTGAATAATCAGCACAATAAGGTGGAGTGTCATGGTAGCAATCTTCCAGGAATTTGACAGCATGCAACAATTGCTATGTGCAATGTAACCTGTTCACACACTGGTGAAAACATGTTGGACTTGGTACTGATGGAAATTGACAAGTGGTTGTACCCCCTGTCCCTGAGAACTGGGCTCATAGCAAGTGACAGTTGGTCAAATGTAATGAAATGCATCACAAATGGTGGCTTTGTTCATGTTCCATGCATGGCCCACTTTTTAAATCTTGTTGTGCAGGAGTTTCTGCAGCACCCTGATGTAAAGGAAATGCTGACAGTTGCACTCCATATCTGTTCTCATTTTTCGCTATCTGCAGAGGCCCGTGACCAACTTCGGCAGCTGCAGATCTAAAACAGCTTCCCTCAGCACCACTTGAAGCTGGAAGTTGTCACCCAGTGGAACTCCACTTTATACATGGCAGAGAGGTTGTATGAACAATACAAAGCCATCTCAGAATATCTTGTCATGCACACTAGCCGTGACAGTTCCGGGGCCTCCATGTCTATGACAACTGAACAGTGGTGACTCATGGACTCTGTAATAAAATTGTTGTGGCCTTTTGAACATGCCACACAGGCAGTGAGTGGTGAGTCTGCCTCCATTAGCCAATCAATTCCACTGCTGCGGGTGCTGAGGCAGACATTGGTGAATGTACAGCATAGCCTTGATGTTGCCGGAGGCAGTGCTAGCAGTATGTTGCTGAAACACATGCTGACAGTATTCACCAGAATTATCACATCTTGAGCATTCAGCGTAGTGACAACTTTGCAATAGCAACAATGCTGGACCCATGATACAAATGTGGAATTGCCTCAGTACTGGAGGAAGGGCCTGAACAGGTAAAAAATGTCAGTGGGCAACTGGTGAGCTTGGTTCCTGGGGCACAGAAGTCACGTGCCAAGGTCAGCAAACCTCAACAGCATAATCAGGCTGAAGGTTAACCTGGAGGAGTATCAAGCAAATCCTGTATGGGGAAGGGTACTGCAGTTGCAGGTGGTCTGCCATCCAAGGCAGTCGGTGTCAACCCACTGTGGGAGACTTTGTCCCAAGTGAGGATCTGTGACATAAATGATTCCAGAGAACAGGATGATGCATCAACCACTGGACTTAGTGCAGCACAGAGAATGGTTGAGTCATATTTGTCTGTCTGAAAACAGGCATCTGTCAATAACTGATTATCCTCTTTTATACTGGAGCAGAAAGGCCAGTGAATGGCCAGAGCTGACTGCAGTGGCACTGAAGTACCTGACAAGCCCACCCTCATGTGTAAGTGTTGAGATGGTATTCAGCTCAGCAGGTGCAATAGTTTGGGATCATCATACAAACCTCTCTCCTGCAAATGTCAGTTTGCTAACATTCATAAAAATGAATGAGAAGCACATACCAGCTCAGACTGCAACCTCTGTATTCATACCCCAGCATAGTCATGGTTTTGGTGATGTGGAAATGGCCATCCTGGTGGCACTGGCAGTGGCAGCATGAAATGGCCTACCACTGACATAGATGATGACACAATGGAGTAAGAATTTCCCAGTGGTCAGACTTCAGATGTAGATGACTATGAGGGCAGCTTTCTTTATGAAGATGATGATGAGGTTAATGTTGGCAGGTTTTAACTTAAGTTGTTAATAGGCTGTCACATTTGTTGTATGATACATGTTTTCTTTTTCATAAAGTTAAATGAGTGTCCCACTTAGAGTGACTCAAATTCCATATGTCACGTCACATTTGTAACAGAGAGCACAATATATCCTGGCCCCTGGACCACCACCATAAGATTGCTGTTAGCCACTGCCACCACAGGTAATGACTTTCTCTGTCCCCCTGGACCACCATTATAAGACTGCTGTTAGCCACTGCCACCACCACCAGATGCAGGAAGATGTCGGAGGGAATGTTATAATGTGCCACAGCTATGACCACCAGCGTCATTCTGACAGTGTTTTTCCATTACACTGACCATGCCAAGGCAGAGGGAGTTGAACAGGAGACCACATCCATCAGCCACAGGCACAAGACTTTTTACTATTAAAACTATACAGTGAGTATGTGTACTAATGTTTTTTATGCTATTCAACTTCCTTTAGCTGTGTGTTTTGTTTTCTGTTGCTTTTCTGAGCTGCAATGGTCAAACACATATGGTAAACTTATTTTGTTTTTTTACAGGTTAACAACAAACGACTCTCCTTCGCTGAAAGTCGGTATCAATGGTACAGCAGCAGTACTGTCTACAGGAACCTATGGAATATCCATTTACAATCCATACTGGTAAGTATATTTTATTTCATCTGTTCTTTTTTTTTTTCATAAGAGTGCAACAAATTCGACTGAGTATTCATGAACTAGGTGACGTGTACATCACAAAAAATTTTTCTGCAACATATCGTGCACTGTATTCCAAATTTTCAGCTGTGCAGCCATGACAGTGTTGAAAAAGTTGGACCCAGTTTGTGTTACTTGACAAGATGTGGTTTTGAAATGTAACTTGTGTTGAGATGCAGGGACACTGACACAGTGTATTTGTTACACAGCCTGGTACCAAATTAAGTTGTGATCTGCTGATTGCAGTGGGACAGCTTGCTATCTGTGTTAATCCAGATACCAGTGGAGCTTAAACAATGTGTTACTGCTGCAATCAAGTTGTAACAAGTCCTTCATTTATATTTTTAGGAAACTTCCAGATGCTTTGTTGTGTCATAGTTGCCTTATCCAAAGAAGTTCTTCAACATTAGGGCCCCAGCCCGGGCTGGGGCAGACATGCAACACGCAGAAGTCATTTCAATCGATGACCATGACCATCATTACCAACCAGACTCAAGAAGGATGCAGATGAAATCTGTGAAGTAACCAAATAAGAAACCATTAATGAGACCTACTTGCAAGTATGCTTCCCCCCCCAAAAAAAAAAATACTTACCTTCATTGGCTTGAGAGTATTCCATTTCCAATTTCAATACAAAAATGTTTCATCAAGCACTGGAATGTGCACACCAACAGGATCTGTGATCTGTGATGCAAAACAATACAATGAGTACATGTCTGTATGTCAACCCCACCTAGAAAATTATATATATATATATATATATATATATATATATATATGTGTGTGTGTGTGTGTGTGTGTGTGTGTGTGTGTGTATATATATATATATATATATATATATATATATATATATATATATATATATACACACACATATACATACACTCACCAAGCTACTATTAGTGTACACACAAAGGACATCCTTCCATCCGTTGAGGTGATTGTATCGCATTTGCGGGATTCACAGCACACTTTGGCCCAGCAACAGTTATCTCATTGTCATCATTTCTGATGGAACACTGAATGGATTCATGTCATGTTATCCCTCCTTCCCATGGTTTGGCAAGACACTGCATCATGAGTACATCATCATCACTGAGTATGTAAACTTTCTGGACACAAGACAGATGCATTTTGGGGATGCTGAAAAATTCTGGGGACTATGTGTGACCACTGTGTGCATGAGTGACTGCGCAATAAATTCTGGGGGACTTTGCATGTGGTGTAATGATCCCATTTCACTTCCTCAGCACTTGGCAATTTTCTGGACACAAGACAGATGCATTTTGTGTGTTGTGATTGTGAGCACATAATGTCATACTTAAATTATAAATTAAAGCAGCAGTGCAACAATGTGGTGAAAATTTTGACCTATACTTTTTTATGCTATTTTACATTGCTAGCCACTAGTTACCTCCTGACTTGTATGATACCCTTCTTTTCACAGTTTGTGTCTGCTTTACTACTTTTTCTTATGTCTGGGAAAAAAAAAGGAGCACGCCTTTTATTATGGCTCTGACCAGGTTTTCATCACTATTTGCAGCTGTTTTTGAATAAATATTGTTCTGTGAGATTATAAAACACTGCCTGCTGCATAATTATTAATTTTACAACAGAAGTAATATATAACAGCTGATGGAGAAAAACAGCAGAAACTACTGATGAAGACCTGGTCCACACCGTATTAAAAGGAGTGCTCCTTTTATTATTTCAGACATGAAAAAAGGTACTAAAGCAGACTTAAATGCTGGAAAGAATAGAATCACACAAGTCAGGATGTAAGTAAAGTGGCAATGTAAAATAGCATAAAAAAGTATAGGTCAAAATGTTCAACAGATTGTTGCAATGCTGCTTTAAAGAGATTCACCATGTTACATTGTTGTGGTATTGCACCCAATATATGGGTGCCTAACCTCCAGGGGAATCTTTGTTGCTCCACATGTCCTTACATAGTGCAATACTTTTCTGGCAAAAACGTTCATAATTTCAGTACACTGGGTCCCAGAGGACTTCCTGTTCTGAAGAGCCACCCAAGTTCTGCCCCCGCACTCAGCAACATTATGACATTATGCCAGGGAGAGCGCGGGGGTGCACTCCATTATACTGAATGGCCGGCAGCTTTCAGAATGTTTTTTATGTTATAATTGTCAGTTTGTGGTGAAACGTGATCATGTTTTGACTAATAAGACCAACAGGAGCTCCTGCTCCCTGCAAGGCTTACCTACTGGTTAAGCCTTTTAAGTGCGTTGCGGCATTTTTCTCATACTGCAACAATCTTAATTTTAATAAGGAAAAGTCAGTGACCACAATGGATGGCGGACACTATGGGGGCTCCATTATGTGTAAAGGAAAGGTGTGGCAGAGATGCACCATGCACTTCAATACTTATCTATCTGCATTATCACACACACACAAAACTTATAAAAAAAAGAAATTGGTCACCAAAAAGAACTGACGAAACAGTACAAAAAACCTAAAAAATCATCTTTTAAAAAAGCTTTTGGGTTTTCTGAAATTTGCTCAAGAAAGAAATTAATAATGAACTCTCCTCTCCTACACAAAATGCTTCTCCTTCTACCTCTGCAAAGGGGAAACCGAAAGTATCTGCTTGCAGGACACTTCCTTCCTGCCTGGCTAAATCATGTGACTTACAGTACTGTAAGCCATGTGATGTGTGTGTGTGGGGGGGTCTGCCTAAAGTGTCTATATTGTTGCCATTCCACCTTACTTCGTGTTAAGGCAGAATAACAATGCAGAGTCATAGTAACAAGGTGAAGTGAGCACTTTTCAATGGTCACTTCGAATAGCATTCTGATAACACAAAGTGCTTTGTTCACTGCATCTGCAAATTTTAAATTTGCTGCATCTCTACCAGAGAGAACATGTTCAGCTCTCTATGTCTGTCCTCATGACAACCCCCCAGACCACTAATCATCCTCATCACCCTTCTATGGATTCTCTCAAGCAACACCACAGATATTACTTGATCTCTGTTTTTTACCCTCCCTTTCCTACCTGCTAAGGTTCCCTTTTACTTATCCCATGCATTCTTGAATTCCATCATAGTTTTTGCCCCCCCACCACCACATAGATGCTTGTGAGGCAGCAATTCAGACAGTAAATGCTCTTGGAGAGTCTGTCAAATACTGCCTTGTGCCATAAGGTACCATACAGTCAGTAGAAAAATCACTTAAGCAAAGTAATTTAGACTGGTGGGAATTCTTATCCTTTGTGATGCACTGTAAAAAATTACCCATAAAGTGAATGATAAAAATACTGGCAGTTATGCTGCCAACCATTTACTGTTTTTTATATATTATACCATAAAACAATAACACTCATTACCATAATATTTATATAATTTTTAGATTTAAAAGAAGAATCTTGGACCATTAAAATCACATGCAAACACTGTTATACAGAAATATTGTCAGTTAAATTAATGTGATATTACCAAAAAATAATTTGATTTACCATGTTATGTGACTTTTGTTTCCTATTGTATAAGACTATTAAACCATTCTGACATAAAGAACAACAGCATAAAAACAAGGGTTATCTGAAAATGGCATTGGCAACAAAGACAAGTTGCACAGAAATACAGAATTACATATACCTCAATAATGCAAATCACCTTGAAAAACGTTACTGGTTCTATTCCAAGCACAATAGCATGGTGTGACATGACCTCTCACACAGCCTGCAAAGGCTAAGAACAGAAGACTTATACACACCTTTCATCCTTTTCAGGATGCATCAGTGTGCCTCATCTGTATTTCAAGCTAGGGGAAAATGAACAAGCCCTTTTGAGGTCTTGCTTGTTTGGGTCATGGTGGGCCCACAGTAAGAAAGAAAGCTAAAAAGACAACAGTTCTCAGCACAAAAGCATTGAGGCAAAAGTTACCCAGAAAGGACAATGGCAAAAAAGCCAGATTTTACAGAAATGCAGACTCACACATACTGTACCCCAATAATGCAAAGGATCATGAGCAGTACATCCAAATCACAATGAAATTGCAGACTGGCACTGCTGTAAGAAGGAATGCATAGCATCTTGAACTACTACTTAAATCAGAACCAGTCTACACTTTTTTGGTGAGCTGCATATATAACCCTTTACAACCTTTGTTATTTGCCATAAAAAAAGTTTTTCCTTTGTGTGTTAAGTATGCAATAAGATACAATTGATCATTGATTGTACTTCCTTTACCATACATCACATTGTGGGGTATGGTGCATCATACCGATGGGCATACAGTACATCTAGTGCTATATGTCTGAGTATCTTATTGCTTATATAATGTAACATGCCTTTTCATGGACATCATAAAAGAAATGCACTTTTAAAATTGATGGTAAATTAAAATCATAGAAATTTATGAAAAGTAGATAGGGCAATAAGATTTTTTTTTTTTTATTATTGAGCTACTCAATTGAGGTAGTTGCATTGGACACAGGGGAGTTATCTGGCAGATTATGTGTAAAGGCTGGATTATCAGACCATACTGTACCTCTGCCAGATTTGCTTACAGGATTTGTAATGGCACAAAACTGTACTTTGACTATGTTAAGAACAAAAAAAGTTGTATTGTCAAAACCCTGTTAAACTACTAGAATTGTTTGCAGAGTACCCAATATCCCACTATGAATTAACTTGTTAAAGTAATACTGATGGAGACATGCTAATTCTCAAAATATATTCCACCTCTGGTGACTAAGCATGCTTGTCTACCCTTAAAATAGTTGAATCTGAATTTGTTAGTTTCTAATGTCTGCAATTGTCTTTTTTTTATCAAAACAGTTGAGACATGACCTTTAACCTGGCCAGACTTAAAAAAAAAAAAAACAAACAAAAAAAAAACTCCTGTATCAAGTGTGCAGATTTTCAGTCTAACCTGATTTTTCCCTGTCATCCCAATGATGGAGGAAAATGCTTTTATCACTGTGAGGGGTCTAGGAGATAACTAATTTGGGAGCTTTCATTTCATTACTAAGTCTAACCAAGGTGAAAATCAATTATCGGAACAAGTCTTGATTTAATCCCAATCAGTTACTGGATTTTTTGTGCTCTAAAATACTGCAACATGAAATGCTGCCCTTTGGGAAGACTCTGTATCCTTCAACTCCACCTCCAGTAATGAACTCTTAATGGCAGTGGCATCAGTTGGAAATACCCTTGTTGGAGCTTCAATGCTTTAATATTCCTAAAGAGTGTAACAGATTAATTTCCAATATTATCTATTAGGATTTTAGCACACCTCAGCATTCTAGTTCTCTATCATGTAGATAATACTAAAGATTATTTGTTTTTGGGCTACTTTGGATAGGTTGTGCTGCTTCTTATGTAGAGGTTATCATAACAATTTTTTACCCTGGAATTACAACAGCACCTGCCTGCCTCAACTTTTCTACAGTCAATTTTGTTTTTGTAAACGTCTCATTGGTTTCTTCCAGATGAGTGGGGCTGTACCAAACTGTGTATCTTTAATTCTTTTATTCTTTCTTGTTGTTTTTGACTAACAAGTGGTCTTTGTTTGTGCATATGTGACTTAGAAAAAAATGTAAAATAAAGTATAAAAAGATCCTCTTTTGTTACTCTCGTGAAGAAACTCTGAAAACATTATATTTAGGCTAAATTCTGCATTTCCCTTCCCTTTGTCCTTTATTACTGGGTTAATTTACTTATATTGAAACCAGATCATTGCCACCTAGTGTTCCTCTATACCTTATTGCTTAATTATTTGCTAAAGCCATAGTTCTCTGTTTATGATATCACTGATTTGTTTCTGTGGAAATTATTGTGATTTCATAAACAGAGACTTGTGATTTTAGCAAATGATTACACAGCAGCAGAGCAACTCAAGGGGACAGGGACATTGATTCCAGGTAACTGAACCTAACAATAAGGAAAACAACTAGAAATACAGTACATCCAACAATAAAAGCTGAATGGTGTATAAATATGTTTTTAAAGCTTTCCTAAAAGTGAAAAACCCAATTTAAATGTTACATGTGCAAAATTGGATGTGTAGCCCTGCCTTAGATTTATTACAGTCTTTTTGTAAATACCAGGAGCTAAGGTGTCTGTATGTATTTATCTAGAGAACAACTGGTGCCCTTTAATCTAGCACAATATTGATTTGATTTCTAGTTCCTCGTTCTTTTAACATTGCTGCCTTAATAACTAAAATAAATACATTTTATCAGGCTGATGTTGATGGTTAACAGAAATCTGGCAAACTGTAACACTTCTGTAATAGATTCCGGGGAGGGAAGGTCTCTACAGTTGGGCCACAGGTACTTAAACCACTAACTGTACTTTATTTGTGTTTGTCAGAAAGGTCTATGACCACCAACAGCACAAATCCATCGCATCTGCTTCTGTTTACACCCATAGTAACACTCTCAAAAGTACTGTGTTAATTGCTCTGTTACATATCAACTGTTGACACATTCTCCTAAGAGATTTTCATAAGCACACTGTTGTAAACCTGCTAATGACCCTGTTTCTTTCCAAACAGCCTTTCCAGGAAGCAAACATACTTGCAGATTAATGATTGTGGAATTAAGAAATGTGACACGCTACTGTATCCAGCTAACTACTGTGCTTGCTAGCTTTTAGTATTTGCAGACAGTGTCATTAAAGTAGCAATTAATGATTAAATAGGAAAAGTGGGGCATGCATATTTAGGGAGGGTGAAACATCAAATGGTGACAATATTAGGATGTGACTTTGTTAATGTGGTGATAAATACCTCACCTCTTCCATCGCCACAGTTTAACACAACCCTGTCAAAGAATATAGCTGTCTCTGTAAGCCAGGCATTATTCTATCCATTGTGCATAAAATCTTCTGACAACAATCAAGACATTTCCTTGCCCGTTCTGGTTCATCACTCTTACATGCATACATTCTTGTTAAAATATGATACTGTATTTGTGACAGTATCACACATACATTTCAGTATGTTGCTTTCTTCAGCTGTATACTACTTAGAAGCCTGATGCCTGCAAGTTAATGTGGTGCTATTATATTGCAATCCTCATTTGACTCCTGTGAATATGTAAAATATAGTATATATAGCAATTTCGAAATATGTAAATGTAAAACTTGATACTCTTTTTAGTCTTTTGCTTCACTTTGTTGTCTTTGTGGGTTTTGTTCAAGGAATCCATTTGTGCATCCACTAATGCAGCTCTGTGAATCTCTTGGCCAGGTCACTGCTGTAAATTAAAACTTTTTCTTAAGAGTTTTTTTTTCCTTTCTCACCTGGTTCAATATACAATTGAAAAAATGAAATTAAGTTAAGCAAACAAAGTTGTACTTTACTTGAGTGGGGCACAATTTGTACAATACAATATATAAAAATGTCATTTCATTATTAAAACTTTAAAACTAGTATTCTAAATGTCTTATAAGACTTATTTGCTGTACATCACTGTAGAGATCAGTCAGTTGTTAAATACACCTTCAATACTTTTTGTTCACTATATTTGGAGACTTTTTCCAGAAATCTATTTGCTTTAAAATCTACTGTATTTTCATTGTAATAGGATATTGTGCTTGGCCATTCCAAGCTGATGTGTATATATATCCATAAACACACATATATACTGTATAGAAACATAGAATTTGTCAACAGAAAAGAACCAGTAGGCCTATTCAGTCTGACATATTTTTCTCTTCCTATTCTGACACCTCAAACCCTATTTGGTCACTGGTATCCCTCCCTCCCTTCCCCCTTCCTCTGTTTATTATACCTGTGTGCCTATGTCTTGCATGCTTGAAGTTCCCTGCTGTTTTCTTCTGCACCACTTCTTCTGGCAGGCTGTTCCAGGCATCCACTACCCTTTCTGTGAAGAAGTATTTTCTCACATCCTTTTAACTCCCCCTTCATTGCACATCCCCATGTTCTGGTGCTTTTCCTCCTCTGAAGAAACTCCCCACCAGCACCTTGTTCACCCCTGTGAGGTACACTTGCCTACAGCTTTGTCACACTGCCTTGACACCTTTGTCATCAGATATGATTACCCTGAGGTCCCTATCTTGCTTGGTGACTGTCAGTAACTCAACAACATGTTATACACAGCTCCCAGATTCCCTGCCCCAGCTACATGCTTTGCACTTTTTGGCATTGAAACCAAATTGCCACACCATAGACCACTCCTCTGGTTTACCCAGATCCCTTTGCATTCTCTGCACCCCTTCCTAAGTGTCTGCCCTGTTGCATATTTTTGTTTTATCTGCAAAGAGAAATACCTTCCCCTACATTCCCTCAGCAATGTCAGTTATGAAGGCATTGAAGAGGACCGGTCCCAGAACTGATCCCTGTGGTACCCCACTAGTCATTCTCCCATACTCCAAGTGTCGGCCATTTATCACCACCCTTTGCCTCCTATCCTTCAATCAGTTTGATACCCAGCTTGCCATTTCCTCTCCAACCCCCAGGCTGCTTAGTTTCTTCATTGGCCTCATGTATAGCAGAGTGCTGAAGGCCTTGCTGAAGTCCAGCTAGGCCACATCCATTGTCCCCTTTGGTCCACCTCCATTCTCACCTATTCAAGGAAATCTTTGAGAATTGTTTCGCATGATCATCCCCCCATGAAACTCAATCAATCAATCAAAATCTTTATTTACCCAGGTGATCACCATTGAGCAAGCTCATTTGCAAGGTGGACCTGCAGTTTGCAAGGACGAGGGTACAGAATAGAGTACAAGTAAAATATACATAAAACAGTAGCAAGACGTATACAACAAAATATATATAGTGTAGAAATAAAGGTAAATAATATATACAGAGATGCCTTTATAATCCTATCCATCAATAACATGTTCATAGCCTGTAAAGGAGTCCCTGGGATATGGAAAAGTGCACGCATAGAAGGCAGGGATGCTGGCAGAAAAATTCTGGGATACTAAGCAGGTGGTATCAGGGCATAAGAGTAGGTGATAGGGGTGTGTGTTGCAGTGAGTACGTAGTACTGGTGGGACTGGAATGGACTGAGGTGAACCGGTAGTACTGGTAGTACTGGTGGGACTAGAATGGACTGACTGAACTGATGAAACTGTGCTGTCAGTGGTCCTGTAGCCTATTTGTCTCCAGGTACTGCATCAGCCTCTCCTTCAGCAGGGTCTACATTAATTTCCCCACCACTTACGTGTGACTGAGTGGCCTGTAGTTGTTTGCTTCCACCCTGCTGCTGCTCTTGTGCAGAGATACCACATTGGCTCTCCTTCCCATCTCCAGTGAGGTGCTGAATAATAATGCCAGAGGGGTGGCTAGCACTGTGCTCAGTTCTCTTAGAACCATTGGTTGAATCCCATTCAGCCTAATTTCCTTGTTCTTCTTTAGGGCTTCCAATACATTCATATTTGGGAAATAAAAAAATAATACAAGTAAAAACAAGAGTGAGCTGGTGCCAACAAGGATGGCCTTGTGACATCAATGTTGTTATACAGGGAAATAACGATTTTTGTTTATTCTCTCCACCCTATTTCATCCCCACTACACTCTCTCCCAGATATCATCGTGGGTATTAAGTTACCTGATATACTAGAAGGAATTGTTTTACGCCACCACCAGTGCAAAAAGATTGTTCCCACTGGCAGGACCAAGATCACTGGTATTTGGGCCTGGTGGTTAGAGCAAACGGGTGACATTTGCTGTGTTGCACTGCACTGTACATGGTCTAGGTGGAGGATGTTGAGACCTTGCCCCATGATTACAGTAAGCTAATGATCTGGCATTGCGGGGCCAGTAGTGAAGACTTATGCATGCCAGGGCATTACTGGTTTATCAGTTTATGTAATGCATGCATACTGTTACTTGAAACATTATTTGGAATTAGCAATTTGACAATTAGATGTACTTCATAATGATTTATATAGAGAAAAGGCATAGCTGAAAGTTACAGTGCCTTTTCCTTTTCTTTATTATGCTTAAAGGGAAATGCTATTTCTGCTGCGTGGCAACTATTTAAAATATTCCCATTACCAGAGATAAAATTCATACTATCAAATGTTCCACATGTATAGTAACTGTAGCTGAATAAATATTGATGTAAAACAATGTTTTATGTTGCTTCATTTTCATGGACAACATTCTATAGAATTCATTTCATAGAACCAACAATTTGGAGTACTATGACCAAGTTTACAATAAGATTATAGGGTTGGAAGGAGCAATATGGTTGCCTAGGTTGCAGTAGCATTCTGAGGGAGCTCATACCATGATTTCTAATCTGTGCTGGATTTTTCTGAAAAAGGTTTTGATTATTTGCCTAGTTGCATATGTCTGAAAAATTGAAAGCCAGGCCGTCCTCTTAACTGAGTGAAGGGTTTGTCTCACTGCTAATTCATCCTTTGAAGAAAAGATTTCTTCAGTCTGGACTCAGCCCTGGTAGTGGAGCCAGCCACTACCACAGCATTCTCCCCATCTGGAACATCAAAGGAGCCAGCCTTTGAAATGCCAGCAAAGGTGTCAGTGTTAGCCCATGCTGTCCATCAAACGCTGTCACACTCTAGCCCATCACCTATTGTCAGTGATGAAAAATTTCAAATAAATACAAACTTCAGACAAGAACTTGCAGATTCCTCAGTGGCTTAGCCTAAAACAGAACAACTTGCTCAGAGGGCTGTGCATGAGACCAAGGCAATAGTGACTACTCCCATTATGTTCCTAGAGGATGCAGTTTTCCAACAACTGAAATGCAGACTCAAACAACAGGTCAGTACTCTTTGAAATCTTTGGGTATGGCAATTGATAGGATACAGCTGATACTAGAAAAGCAAGAAAGGAAACAAACATAATGACCACAAAAACAGAATATCTACAGAAAGAAACAAGAAATACAAAGGAAAGTTGTGAGAAGAACTCCAAACAAGCGGACAAGCACTCTCAGGAAATAATGTCTATGGACAATAAAGTCATTGCTTGGGGAAACTACAAATACTGCAGTTGTCAAGGAAAATTATAGTTTACACAGAAGGATGGAGAACCTAGGAAATCAAATCAGATACAAAAATCTTACAACTGTGTGCCTCTCCAATCATCTTGATTCAGACTTGGACAACATTTACTGAAGTTTTGACATTCCCTTGGAAAATGTAACATTCATCGTGAAGACGTTTAGGCTGCATACAAGGGGAATTGAAAAGATGGTTGCTAATATTCAAGAAAATGTGCAAGAAAACGATGCCCCAGAAGGTCCATCAGGATCATATTTGAATGCAAAAAGCACAATCTTAATTAGCTTTGCGTTTGAGTCTGACATGGGTCTCCTTGCTAAACTGTCTAGAATAAAAGGAATTCTTACATACAAAATGCACAGGTTTTTCATTTATCCAGATTTTGCATTTCAGACACAACAAAGATGAAGGAAGCTGCTATCATATCATCAAGAAATATTGGAATTTGGTGGATCTTTCCAGTTGCTGGCACCTTCAAAAGTGTGCATCTCTCTCAAAAATAAGACTAAAGTATTTTTTCAAAATAGATCAATTGGTAAACTTTTTATTTATACAATATCAAAATTTGGGAAGACAGCTCTCTTAGCTGGGCTGCCCCCATGGCCTGGAACACGTTCCAGGAATCACTTAAATTGAGTTCATTTCTTAGCCCCCATCATTTCCAAACCCTTCTTGACCAATATTGTGTGTACAAATGTGTTTGCTATTAGAATCTAATTATTCCTTATATTAATTTTGACATACTAAAAATGTTCTCTCTCTATGCTGTAACTCCTAAATCAAAATGCTTTTGTTGTGTTAGTCCTTGTGCTAGAGAAGAATGGATGACTTGTAACTTGAACTAATCTCTAACTCTGCATTTTATTATCTGTTCTCTATGACGTCATTTCAGTTACTGTATTGCGATCTGTCCTACCCATGACCTCTTTACAAATGAGCCCTGATCAGTGGAGCTTTTTCCTGGTAAAATAAATACAAATACAGCATATGATCAAGATTTCTCTAAAGAGGGGGAGTCCACATATAATTCAAAGACTTTTCAGATGCCACTCTGGAGAGAGAGAAGGAATGATCTGTTATGAAAAAAATAATAGACAATGAAATGCAAATAGAATAAATGAAATAGTAGGATGATATGATGTTTAGGATATTTACTTTAGTCACATTATACGTTTTATTGTAAGTTCACTAATTTATTGCCTTAGGTAACTACAATGTGATATTATCAATACTATTTCTATATATGTAATGAGTTTTTATTGCAGCTCTGAGTTCCAGTCTATATCAGTTTAAATATATGTTTCAAAATGTATCTCCTTTACAGGCCTGAAATTTAAATATGTTTGGATGCTGGCTGTTTATGTATGTCTAAAAAGTTTGTCTGTCTACTGTTACATGTTGTATTGTTTCTCACATAATATGGACTGGTTACCATAAAGTATGTAAAGATGTTGATTTACATGTTAAAAATGATGAAATTCAATAAAATGTAGATTAAATAATGTGGAGTTTTTATTATATCACAGCTGGTGTACAGAATGCTGAGCTGTTTACCTATATGAAAGGTGTTTCAAGTTCTGTACAGATAGTCAAAACTTCAAATTATTTGTTACATTAAAAGAACCCTACAGAATGTTACCAATGAAAATAAAACAAAACAATACAAAATAAAGTTCTTCACATAAGCTTTTATTCAAGTGTAACCCCTAGGTGGCGCTATCATATGGGCTACTACCCCTGCCTGCATGACTATGCACAGGTTGAGGGGGCTGAGCTTGATGAATGGGTGCCTCCACCTAGAGGAATGGTTTTGGGGGTAGCGTAACTGATGTTGGTATAGCCCTCAGGGATGCGATAACCACCCACCAACTCTTCTAGTCGCTTAAACAGTTCAGCAATAAGGCAATCACATATACCATATAACAGTAATAATATGCTCACACTCACCACCAGGGCTGGATCTACTGCAACTGCCCTGGGGACCCCCTGAAAAATAAGACCAGTGATATAACAATACAATGACAATACAATATCCCCCAGCAAGAAGGTACACACTAGCCAGGCTAAACATGAACAACCACAATCTGATTTAGTCAGGGGGATGTGAAGAAGGGTGGGGAATGAATCTAGCAGGTGACTAGCAGATCTAATTAAATTCAGGCTGAACAAACATGCACTGTAAGTCCCTCTGACAAAGTCACACAACCCTGGGTACCCAGTTGTAAAACAGGCTAGTCTGAAGCATTGCCAGTGGTAGGCCGGTGTTGCAGCTCTTGTTGGAACCCTTAGGAAAGAAAACAGTTAGCATGCACACAACCCAAAATTTGTAATCTGCAGCTGGATGGCTCAGTTCATTGTAATAAACCCAGACACGCAAATTAGATGACACACAATGATTGCAGCTTATGTTGCTGTTAGCTACCCTGTTTGTACTCACACTACTCAGACCAGGATGCAGGACAGACAAAATGAAGACCTCTGGATGTTGTATTAGATTGCCAGGGGAAGCAGGGCCAATATGACTCACCATGGTGGTCACTACCTGTTTGGTGGTGTTGAGCAGGGGGCTGAATCCCCAAGCAGGTCTTTCACTGGAATGTGTCAGAATTGGGAGTAGCAGCCTAACCGTGATGACAGGGCCCAGGCAGAGTAGGTAGTTTGGATGAAGTCCATAATAATGTGCTGGAACAACATCCAGCTGGTGTAGCAGAACTCAGTGTGGGGAACCAAATTGTGACCCACACGGCACATTCAGCACATCTATAACACTTTAAAGTACCTTGCCACAGTTTGAATTCTGTTTGCAAATCGCAGGTTCTCTGTACAAACCCTTCTATCTGAGGCTAACTTCTGTACTGGGTAGGCTGACCACTTCTGAAGCAAGTCTTCAGTCCACTCTCATGTACCAGCAACACAATTTTCTGTCTTTAGATACAGGTCTTAATTGGGTAATCTGATAAATCCAACTTCCACGCTGAAAGGCAGCTCTTGACACTGGAAGATGTGACAGGTAGGCCAGCATAGCCTTCCCGCCGATTCTCCCATGCTCCTACACAAAGGCAGCTGCTCGATGACTCAAGTTGTTCACTCTCCAAACTCCAGCTCTCAACTGACACACTGCTGCAGCAGTTATGGGCTTTCCCTGTAATCCAAAAGGTTCGGTTGGCTGATGGAACTGTCTGTCACAGAGAAGGCTGCCCCCCAGGTCCATTTGGGTGCCAAACCCTTAAAATTACAATTCCTACATATTTCAATCCCACAAAACCTCTGGGGACAGTCTCCATTTTAGGTCCCCTGAGGTTAGATTGGTCCAACTCTGGCAGTTCCAGAACCAGAATTGTGGTTCCAATCCAAATGTTTGTGCTACTAATGGAAGCAGATTAGACAAACTCCTACAGCACTACTATTATAACAAATAAACACTAAATAAGAAGTATTCCTAACAGAGCTCCCTCTAAGCAAGTAGCAACTGCAAAATGGAAAAGAAAAACAGACTGTCTGGCTAGTTGAGAGCCTTGAATCACTCGGACCCAACCCAGACTAATTTTCTCACACAGAATACAGCTCTCTTAGGGGGACTGGAATGGAGGCTTACTATAGTACTCTCATGCAGGCGATTTTAAACAGCTGGACACAGAACACCATCCTGACAGTAAGCATTAGGCAAGCCCAGGAAGACATTATAGGACACCCTTATTTGTGAGTGGGTTACACAAGTACAGTTAAACAGGGAGTGTTTGAGGAAATGAGTGTAATTTTTCAAACTATGAACATTACAAACAGCTGCCACTTAAAATTAATTTCCTGTCCTCTCTGAAGAAGACTGAAAAGTTGAAATGTTGGTATAACTTTATTTACTATTTTGTACATTCCTCAATTAATGTATGTATTTGATTAAGTTTCTGCGTAAGTGCACTGAGCCACATGACCCTTTCTTAGGCAGGGCTTGGGTAAGATGAAAATTACAATAAAGTAATATATACAAACAATACAATGAATGCAATTAACTATGCACATAGCTACATACTATAAAACATAATAAAAATACTGCCCAAAATGCCCCGAGGTATAGGCAAAGACTTTTGGACTACTCTTATACCATTGTTATTTGTAACATGTTACAGTGATAAACTTCGTACAATGAACTGTGTGACTGCTTGAAGCTATCATACTAACCCGTACTGTACTCTGTAACCATATTGTTCAATAAACTTGAAGAAAGTAAAAATATATACTGTACAAAACATGATAAATGCATAAGAATCAAGATTTAAAATAATAAAATCATAACTAAAGATGGTGCATATAAACTGGATAAAATGCATGTAATGATTTTTATCAAATAGATTACAATGCATTACATACAGTGCATTCTGTTTGGTATGACAATTTAATGTGGGAATCTTTTCTTGTTAATATACTATATATTTATTATAATGACAAATGTACATTAGAGATGTACAATGTTGACAAACTTTATGGGGCAGATTCTCAGAGTTCTGAGATTGACACAGGCACCTTGTGTCAATCATAAACAACGCACATGGTGCCTTGCCTCAAATACTGCCCGCAGAGCTATTCACAAAAACAGCCTTCATCAACCGCAGGCTGTCTGCCCCAAATGGGGCTTGCATCACCCCTGTGCCCAGAAATGGGCTGCGACATGGGGCTAGGGGCTTGTGACAGAGGCAGGCTGCCATAGCTCCACAACTGATATTCACAAATATCACCCAGAGGATGAATTTCTAAGTACCTATAGACCAGTCAGGACGTGTCTATGGGTACTTAGAATTTCACCCTCTGGTTGAGATGTACACTGTGCAATGTGCTGAGGTCCCCACCCCCTTATGTATATATAATAAATCCCTGTTAGTCTAATGGCCCCCTCCCCAATTCTGCCTGTGTTATTAGTATAAAACACCCTGTCCTGGTGATCCAGTGCCCCCTCTTCATCCCAGATTCTGCCAGCATTACTATGAAAATACCCCCTATCCTGATCCCTGATGCTGCCATGTATTTAATAACATAGTCTCCCACCTGATACCTGAAACTTCCTAGTTAGTGAATTAATGGAATACCCACTTCCCAATCCCTGATGCCACTGATCTCACAAAATACTCCTTATGCTGGTGATCTAGTGGCCCCCCCACCAGCAAGGTGCCTTCACCACCCAGTCCCCCCAATCCTGTAATACAGCCATCACCAGTACAGTCCTCCTCTCACCTCTGCAGCTGGTGTCGACTGATCTATCTCTTTAGATAGCTGCACTGTATTGCATACACTATACAGTACAGATATCTAAATAGTTCAATTAGCGCAACCCACAGTGGTGAGAGGAGGGCTGTGCCTGTACAGGCTCTATTAAGGGATGGGGGAGCTGTGTGGTGGGCACTATCTGCTAGGGTTGGGGGACAAGGGCCACTAAATCACCAGAATAAGGGGGTATTTTGTGAGAATGGCAGCATCGGGTATCAGAAAGGGGGGTCACTGCATTAATTCACTAAATGGAAAGCGTTGGGGATTGGGTGGGTAATCTTGTTACTAAATATAGGGCAGCATCAGGGAGGGGGCACTATGTTATGTGCATGACGGGGGAGTTTCGGGGATCGGAGGGGGATCTTGTTATTAAATACAGGACAGCATCAGGGAGTGAGGTGCTTTATTTAAATAATGGGGAGCATAAGGGATTGGGTGGGGGAACACACTATTAATTACATACACGGCAGCATCAGGGAGGGAGGGCATTTGTCTCAAGATTCCTGCTGCAGGCCCTTCCCATGCACCAGATGTTTGCCACATGAGAGGTGTTGCCACAAGTGTGGGGTCTTCAGTGCCGGGATCCCACCTGTACCAGAATCTGGTGCAGGGTCACTGGTGCAGGGGGCTTCAGTGCAAGCTTTGAGAATCGGGCCCTATGAATTCATTTGCAACATTTGCCAAATTTGCAAAGCACAAAGGGCGGATTTCACAATGTTTTCAGCAGGTGAAGTTATACTTTTTCAAGTAAAGTCAAACATGTTCATAGGAGAAGTTGCAACTACACCATGAGTTCAGTGCCACTACACTAGGATTTCGCTGAGAAGAAAGGAACAGCAGAAGACCAACGGTCCATGACTGCTGCCCTTCCACATCAGTGGTGGTAGTCTCCTATTTATTTCTCAGTTATATAAATATCCAATCTATGTTTAAATGAGTTAAAAGATTCACTCTGAGCTATTGTATATCAGCTGGTAAGTTGTTTCAAATTCCTACAACTCTGTGTGTGTAAAATATAGCTTTTGCCTGTTAGTTTTGAAAGCAGTCAGTTTCAGCTGTTTATTATGTCCCTTTGTAATAATGTTGAGTTTTGGTATTCATGTTCAGACTATTTAGCAGGTCAGGGTTGTTATTATGGTGCTGCGGTAGTGCCACTACAGTAGTAGTAGTAGTAGGTTTAATTTATTAAGTGCCCTTTCTGAAGGCTCAGGGTGCTGTGCAAATCAGGCAGACAGGACCATTACAATAAATACGTAGTATAAAAACAGTAGTGATATCAGAAGAGGATAGAACAGTACTTGAGTTTCAAATGCTTGCCTGAAAAGGGGTGTCTTCAGGCCCTGTTTAAAGACTTTCATTGATGGGGACCTGCCTCAGAGATCTGTGAAGTGAGTTCCACAGGACAACCACCACCACCACTTCAAAGGCTCAATCACCAGGTGATTTAATCCAGGCCCTGGGAACCACCAGAAGGCCCTCCTCAGCAGGCCAGAGAGCACACAAGCAGCAGGTCGGAGTCAGGAGGCTTGTAGATAGCCCATACCTGAACCATACAGGGCCTTATAGGTGAGTAAACCCACCTTGAAGGAGATCCTCCACCTAACTGGCTGCCAATGCAGGTTATGTAGCACTAGGGTCACATGACAAGACCTTGATAGGCCCATAAGCAGCTTGGCTGCTGCATTATGCAACAGCTACAGGTGGCACAGAACTCCTCCACTGACCTTGAGATAAACAGCATTACAGTAGTCGAGCCTTGACATCACGAAGGCATATACTAGTGATGGTAGGTTGCCAGGAGCTACAGTATAAAGGCTTTGATCTGGGTGATATTCCTAAAATGGTAAAAACCAGTCTAGACAACAGATGACACCTGAGCTTCAAGTTTCAATCTGCTGTCTAAGAACACACCCAGATTTTTCACTTTTTTCGACATCAAAAGAGGACTGTCCCAAACATTAATCCCATTTCAGCCCTCCTGGCATCACCTCTCTGCGGTGACCTGACTCAATCACCAGTAACTCTGTTTTACCCAGATTGAACCTCAACTAGTTAGAGGACATCCAGTTCTGGATCTCAGCAAGACAGTTATTTAGCATCACATGTCCCAGGCACAAAAGACATATATAGCTGAGTGTCATCGGCATAGCAATAAAACTCCACACTGTAACATCTAATGATCTCACCCATGGGCAGCATGTACACTGCAAACAGCATGGGCAAAAGGACAGACCTTAAGGGTACTCCACAAAGCTAAAGCTTTGGGGTGGAAGGAAAATTTCCCATCACCACCTTCTCTGACCTGCCTGTGAGAAAGGACTCAGACCAGCTGATGACAGTGTCAGTGAGTCCACATAACCCCCTCAGGCAATCCAATAACACCCAGTGGTCCACAGTGTCAAATACTGATGACAGATTAAGGAGAACAAGTGTTGACTGCTCTCCTCCATCTCTTGCTCTGACAAGATCATTTTGTACCCTAACCAACACAGTTTTGGTGATGTGCCCAGGCCTAAATCCAGATTGGAGAGGCTCATAGATGTCAAAGACCGCGAGGTGTGCCTCGAGCTGCATTTGTTTCATGAGAACAACACAATTTCAAGAAAGAGGATTGGTTCATATGAAAGAAAAAGTTGGACTTAGTTTTTTTTGACATTCTTGTTTCATATGAACCAATTTTTTTTTTTGGTTCATATGAACCAATCCTCTTTTGTGAGAATGATACAATCTCTTGAAACAGGATTGCTTCATATATAACAAGAATCTGGATTTATTTTTTCACATTCTTGTTTCATATGAAGCAGTCCTCTTCTGTGAGAATGATGTAATTTCATGAAAAGGGGTTTGTTCATCTGAAAGGAGAATTTGGACTTATTTTTTTTTTTTTTTTGCACATTTCAAATTTACCAAGCCATAACTCTGTCAATATTTTTTGTTAAGGGACAGTCTGTGTGTAACAGAAAGGTTTCAATGAGTACTGTAACATAAATACATAATGCCCTCCCCCAAAAATCTAGGGCTGTATAAAAAAAAAGTAAAATAAAAAAAAAAAGATTTTAAAAATTAAAATGTCATTAGGATAACATTGCAACTTTATCAAGTTATGCTTAACATTTGCAGTTAATGGACAATCTACAGTATATACCAAAAGAAAGGTGTGAATAAGTTCTACAAGAGTAAGCCCATAAGAAATGTCAACTGAAAATAGACACATGAAAGTCATTATAGTTAAAAAATTAAAATTCCTAAATATAACATTGCAACCTTAACCAGCTTTAACTCTGTCCCCACAAAAAACAACAATTATTCAACAAAGCAGATAAATTGCTTTACTGGAGGGACACTTTCCATCAGTCCTGGCCCTGCATATCCATAATAACATGGCCCATTCAGCCCAGGAGTTGCTTGGGGACCGCCCGCCCGCTGAAACACAAGCCTGTCCTGTACCTTAGGGAATTCAGCCCAGGAGCTGCTCGGGGACTGCCCACCGAAACACAAACATGTCCTGTAACTTAGGGCATTCAGCCCAGGAGCTGCTCAGTGACCGCCTGCCCACCGAAACACAAGCCTGTCCTGTAACTTAGGGCATTCAGCCCAGGAGCTGTTAGGGGACTGCCCGCCCACCGAAACACAAGGTACAGGACAAAGGAAGAATTGGCTTGCATTCCACGCTTTCAAATTTGGCGCCTTTTTGATTCCTGTCTGTAACTATTTTCCCCTGCCTGTATCTCCATCTCATAGCTCTCTATGGCCACTCCGTGTAGCACTGCATGGCAGACTGGTTTGTTCACTGTGCTGCTTGATTATTGTTGATGTAGGCTTTTAACTGGAGTTTAACTTTCCCTTGCGACTGGCAAATCTACCTGCAGTGCAGCACAGCCGTGGGAGCTTTATGTTACTCCACATGCATAGCTCCTGGCAATTTATTTGAAAACTCAATGAGGTCATTAATTTAAGAAATTGTCTACCACTCTGCTGGTGATACTGCACAGGTGATACCCCACTGGCGCTGTGCGCTGCTCCCCACCCACCCCCACTCTCCTCCCAGGCTTGGCATTCACTTATATAGTGTCAGGTTGTCAATTTCATCCTGACGTCTAACAGGCCAGTTTACCGTTTGCTCCTTATAGTGTATCACCACTAGAGGCATCTGCTCTTCTCAAGTGTTCATTTTCCAAACCTGGAGCTTGCTATCAAGTTCTGCACAATAGGTTAAACGTGTTTCTCTTATACTTATACTTTCTGGCAACAGTTACTGTGTACTTCCCTTCTTTTCGGCTTCCATTTCTGGAACAGACCACAATGGCACCTAATAATAACGTTCTGGTCTCTCTTGCGACCAGTTTGCTGCTCTTCTTTCTTACTAGAATATCCCTGCTACCATACTCCCATAGTGGAATTGGTCAAATTGAACAGAACGACACATTCAAGTTCTCGAACATGCTGGTTAGACATATTGTTTACCCCAATCTCACTCCACTAATGATCCCTAAATTTATCTACTACCTGGTAACTGCCTATGTACACCCTAGACTCTACTCTAGAACCAAACTGTGTTCTTCTTTTATTCATCGCAAGCTCTGGTATCTCATACTGACTGCGCTACTGCTGGCAGGAGATGTGGAATTGAACCCTGGTCCCATACATACCCAACCATGCAATAATGTCTCCTGGGCTTCACACTCTGGGCTCTGGATAGCCCATCTAAACATTAGGAGCCTCATGCACAATTTTGCTGAGTTGGAGGCGTGGGCCACCACCTACAACCCTGACATTCTGTGCCTGTCTGAGACGTGGCTTAAACCATCCACCCCTGACTCTATCTGCTCTTTACTAAACTATAGCCTTCTTAGAAATGACAGGATATCTACAAAGTGATTTCAGAAACAAATTTAAGTGGCACTGCTAGACCAGGTCTGGTGCTAAGCTACAAAAAGGCAACCAGCCAAACACATACCATGGCACAAAAACGAAGCAGCACCAAGTGTGTTTCTGCAAAATATTTTCTTTTTACTGACAAAATATAAAGGTACAAGCAGAAGTAAACACACAGCAGTAATACAAAAAGGGTGTCTAGTTGCTGTCTGCAGCATGACTGGGTAACTAAGGTAGTGGACCAGAGAGGTGTTGTGGATATGGTCTTTCTGGACTTCAGAAAGGCCTTCAACACCATCCCCCATAGAAGGCTGATTAACAAACTGCACAGCCTTGGGGTGAATCCTAAAATAGTTCTGTGGGTGGAGAACTGGCAGAATGGCAGCAGTCACAGGGTTGTGGTAAACAGGGAGTACTCTGGAGAGGTGATGAGCAGGGTGCTGCAGGGGTTAGTGTTGGGGCTAGTCCTGTTCCATGTCTTTATTGGGGACATTGCAGAGGAACTGGAGGAAATGATACAAAAGTATGCAATGAGGTGGACATGCAGGGGGTGTTAAAAGAATGAGGGACAATCTTAAAAAACTGGAGAAATAGTCTGAAAAATGGCAGCTGGGATTCAATGCAAAGAAGACCTGGATCATGCACATAAGGCACAAGAATGCAGGGGTCAAGCACAAACTAGGTGGGGAGGTACTGACAGTCACAAAGCAGGAAAGGGATCTTTGAGCTTTTGTCTCAGAGAAACTAGGCAGTGTGATAACATGGCTGGAAAGGCTAGCCAGATGCTTGGATGTATAGTAAGTGGAATCAGGAGTATAAAGATAGAGTCCATCTTGGCCCTGTATAAGACACTCATGAGATTGCACCTGCAACACTGCATCCAGTTCTGGAGGCTGCATCTGAAAAAGAACATAGACAGGACAGAGGCAGTGCAGTGGAGGGCATTAAAATGGTACAGTGCCTGTGGGATAAGACCTATGAGGAAAGATAAGCCAAGGCAATATTTAAAATATCTATTTAATTTGGGTAAAGCACTTAACACGTTTTAATTATTGCAGTTCTACAGGGTATGCCAGTTGTGTCAGTTGACATTTGATATGTCATTTACAGTGTGGTCATGCTTTTACCCATTTGTTTCTAATGTATTTGTACAATGTAGATCTACTGACAGGCAGTTTCAATGTGGTCTTCCTTTTACACATTTTTACGATGTGTTTTCCTAAAATATGCCTGCTGATTGCTATATCAATCAATCAAAACTTTATTTAACCAGGCATATCACCATTGAGCAAGCTCATTTTCAAAGTGGTCCTGGAAATTACAAGTACATGATGGATAAAAAAGGTAATACACAACAGAAAAATAGACATAACAATAATTGTAAAACAATTAGATAGTCAGAGATAGCAAACATAAAATAAAACAAGAACAGACTTACTACATTGCTACCTGATTGAGTAATTTCACATGTCCTCTGGTGTGTACCATAGCAAAAAAAAAAAGCATACAACAGCCACAATCCAAAATAATCAGATACCCCCTACAGAAGTAGAGGAAGGAAGGAAGGAAGGAAAGAGAGAAAGAGAGAAAGAGAGAAAGAGAGAAAGAGAGAAAGAGAGAAAGAGAGAAAGAGAGAAAGAAAGAAAGAAAGAAAGAAAGAAAGAATATTAGGGGACAGTAACCATAGCCTAAAGAGGAAGAAGGTAAAGAGAGGATGAAAAGAAAAAGGAATTATAGTTCGAGAAAGGTGCTATGGAGAAATAGGCAAAGTTTAAAAGTTGTAGAGCCAAAAGTTACATATTTAGCCTGGATAGTTCACAGAAGATGTGACATCTTTTTTTCAGTGGAGTTCTACATCTACACATTATTATGATGCATTGCACAAAATCAGAACACAACGAAAAGAATATTTTACATATGTACTAGACTACCCTGGATAAATACATTGTAAAAATGGGTAAGATCATGACCCCACTGAAAACAAGATATTGCATCTAATCTGTGCTATGAAAATGAGATGTAGCATCTCCCTTGTGCTATCTGGAATACAAAATATAGGATAGGAAATATTTAAAGGAAATCTATAATTTTTTTATATACTATCATTATGTAAATCATGTAGTCAAGATGTGGTGAAGAGGCTAAGCTGATGAATCCATTATTTTAATCATTAAACAGCTGAATATAAATATATAATTTCATTTACCATCATAGCAAATTCTAAATTGTAAATTATATGAATATATATGAATATACGAAGAAGCCTGCAGAAGAAGGCCATTTGGTCTATCAAGTCTGCTCATATTGCAGGGTCCACAGCTTGAGCTAATGTCCTTTCCCTCCCTCCCCACTCCTCCCATCCTCCCTACCCATGATTCTTACCTTCCCCCATGCCTATCCCAGCCTCTCTTAAAGCTACCCATCGTATTCAATGAGATGACCTCTTCTGGCAGTGCATTCCAAGTGTCCACCACCCTCTCTGTGAAGAAGTGCTTCCTGACCTCTCTCCTAAACCTTCCACCCTCCAGCTTAAGATTGTGCCCCCTTGTGATATGGTTGCCACTCAGCTTAAAGAGACTCTCCTTATCAACTTTATGTATCCCTTTCGAGTACTTAAATGTCCCAATCATGTCCTCTCTCTCTCTCTCTCTCTCTCTCTCCTGTCTTCCAGGGAGTACATGTTCAGTGCCCTCAACCTCTCCTCGTATACCTGCCCTGCTGACCGGCTATCATCTTTGTAGCCCTCCTCTGTACCTTCTCCAGCAGGTTAATGTCCTTTTTGAGGTGTGGGCACCAGTACTGCACTCCATACTCTAGATGCAGCCTTACCAGTGACATGTACAAGGGCAGTATAACCTCCTCTCTCCTACTGCTGATTCCCCTAGCTATGCATCCCAGCATCTTGTTTGCCTTTGCTGCTGCTTTCTTGCACTGTGTGGAGTGCTTCAGGTCACTTCACTGTGTTCCATATAACCAAGACTGACATAAACAAAGTTTCCTTATTGTTTTATAACACATTAGGCTGCAGTATTTATTTTGAATGTTGTGGCCATGATGATGGTGTGTATGTGTGTGCTTGTTTGAGTGAAAGGGATTAATGAAACAGCTGTATTCTGATATAGTAAACTATGTTGGGCATAGTTCTGGGGGCTGTAATATGTTCTTAGATTTGAAACCAGAAAAGTTTCTATTTACAGGGCTAAAGGTTACAGGATGTTTGCCAGCAATACTGTACCGTAGCTCAATATGCATATTTTCCCCCAAAAAAGCAAAGTAAAATAGAAACAAAAGACACAGTTCTTTTTGTCTTAGCGATTAAAGAAGCAGCTGTCTTCTGCTGTACTAAAATGCATTCTAGATACTGCAGAAAGCAGCAACAAGTTTTAAAATAATTGGTTGTGCTATGCACTTAGATTTAAAATCAGAAAAGGTGGCTGTTTCTGGGCTAAAGGTTTCATAATGTGTGTGTCAGCTAAAGTACAATATAAATATTTTTTTTCAGAAAGCATAGTAAAAGTAGTAACAAAAGATAACAGTTCTTTGTCTTAGGGGTTAAAGAAACAGATGTCTTCTGTTATAGTAAACTATGTCTGAGACAGTGCTAATCAGATAGTGTCTTAAGAGGTTAACACAACTAAATCTTTTTACGAGATTTGTTGCTGGGAAAGGGTAACTAAGCGGACATGTTTATGAGCTATGAAACTTTCTTGAAAGATAATTATGCCCACATTAAAAATTAGCACACACAATAGTGCATTGCAGCATTGCTCACCTCAAAGAACACAACAGAGTGGAGTGATAACACAACCTCCAATTTTATCTAGTTTATGAGGAATCTTGGGAACTCCCTTTTTCAACTGTAATAGCAAAATCGTCTGCAGGGCTCCACCCACTGCAGCCATAAGAACACAAATACATTTTTATAAGTTTTTTTTTACATGAACAATACACAACAATGAATAAGGAGACACACAACCTGAGATAATTACAAAGAAGTTACTGTCATTATTATAGTAAAACAGTAACTTCAATAGCTAAACAACATAAAAATCAATAGTCAAATCAGACTGAAAAAAAAATCAGTAAAACACATCAAACTGTTCTACAGAACTTAAATTACAAATCAGAAAAAAACAGAAAAAATAATTAAGAAACACTGATGGAAACAGCACTAGTGCTCACATACAGAGCTAACTTGCTTACTGCAAGCTAGCTAAACAGCTTCCTTCCCCCACAACATTACTTTACTACACAAAACAAAAAATGGCTTTAAATTAAATGAATCAGAAAAAATACCAAAAAGGCAGTCTAGACAATTTTAGGAGTGATTCTGTTCAAAAGACTGCATGTTTAAAGTGCTTTTGAAAGGTTTTGAACATAGAGATTCAGAGTAGGCTTAACACCAACTCTCTCTCTTCATAAGACTGCACTGAATTCAGCCTGCAGATGGCAGTGCAGCTTATTGCAGTGCCATGTGACCTCCAATCCCATGGTACATTGTAAACTTCACCTGTGGGCCCAATTCACAGGCAAATATATGAAATCCACTATTCATGAAGTATCACCATGATGTGAATTAAAACTTCACATTGCAGAGTAAATTCATGAATTGAAGAGGATATGCAAATGTCTCTGCAAGGTGAAGTTTTCTAACTTCACACACCTCTAGTGTTATGGCCTCAAGATTTTCCTGGAGAGGCAGTGGCAAGAATATTATAGATCATTTCAATTACATTATAAGTTCTTTCTTTGGCATGTTTTTAAACTTAATGTTCAGTCTTAGAATTGTTTGGAATGGTTTCATCATTTGGATCAGAATCTCCTCAAACAAATTCAAACAAGCAATCTTTGTGGGTGTCGCATCTGCCACCATGTTGTTCAAAACAGATCTTGGAGGAAGTACATCTGCTTTTATCTTTCTGAAACAGTATGAGCACATGTGCACAATTTCATCTAGAACAAATTCACTTTTAAGTAGTAAGTATGCCACCAAATGACCCCAGATATCATTCCATTGGCAACTTGTGTCAAATCAGCTTTAACTCTGAACTATAAAATGTCTGCTTACAAAAACACATTCGATTTCAAACTTTTTTCTCTTTGCCAGTTTGGATGTGGCTATCTCATTTCCAGATTTACCCATTTACTGTGTTTCAGTCAATTTCACAAAGCTTGACGTATGCGGTGCATCCTGGACTGAGTGTTCTTCAGTAGGCGCATCATGTTTATGGAGTTCATGAATGTAAGATGTGGCACTGTCCATGTCATCTTCTCACAATAAAAGATCTGGGAATGCAAATTTTCAAACAGTACTCCTGACCCAGTAAATTTTTGAAACAGATCTGTGCATTCCTGAGTTGTGCACAGCAGTTGTGCATGTGGTGGAACATGCTGACACACACTCCTGTGTGCAAGCATGCCAACAAAAAATGACTCATCAAACCAGTGAAAGATCCAATTGGGCATTTGTCAATGTTTTATGTCAGTTTGTATGTTTTATTAGTGTCCATAATGATAAAACAATTGATGAAGTCCTTGACCTCATCAAAATATTTTGGTTTAAGGTTACATGTGTAATCACATGTCCATGTCAGACACTGTCTCTTGTTTTGTTCTGCTGAAGACTAATTGTCTTGCTCCATTTCATGCATGTTATAATGTTCATTATGACATTAATGGTGGGAAAGGTAATGGAATCCCTGCTACTGGAAAATATTCTGGAATATCTTGAATCCAGTTGGTTACAAGACCTGAGGCAGCATGGATTCATGGTGGGAGAGGGGGGAGTCATGTAAAACAAGTCTGATAGAATTTCTTTGACTGGATGACCAGGGAGTTAGATCAGGGTAGAGCAGTGGATGTAACACACCTCAATTTTAATAAGGCTTTCCACACCATTCCACATAGGAGATAAGGAAGCTTGGACAGCTTAGTAGTGGGTGCAAAAGTGGTAAATTGAATAAGAAATTGGTTAGAGAATAGGTGACAGAGGGTGGAAGTAAACAGAGTTCACTCTGAAGAAGAGAATGTGATCATCAGGGTGCTTCACAAATCAGTACCGGGACCCATTCCCTATAATATCATTATACGTGACATTGCAGAGGATCTGGAAGGGAAGGTCTGCCTCTTTGTAGATGACACTAAACTCTGCAATCAGGTGGATACTCTGAGGTATAGAAAGGAAGATCAGAAACCTGAGAGAACTTGAGGAGTGGCCAAGGGTATGCAAAAAGAGCAAAATGATGCATTTAGGGCACAGAAACCCAGGACTGGCATGCAAAATGGGCAGGGAGGTAGTGACAGCCACCAAATAGGAGAGATATCTGGTGGTATTCATATCTGATGACCTAAAGATGACCAGGCAGTGTGACAAAGCAGTTGGAAGGGCTAGAGGGATGCTAGGGTGCATAGGGAGGGGTATTACCAGCAGAAAGAGGGTGGTGGTATTGCCTCTATATAGATTGCTAATAAAGACTTCACCTAGAGTACTGTGTACAGTTCTGGAGATCACATTTCTGGATGAACATTGACAAAGTGGAGGATGTCCAGAGGATGTCAACTAAAATGGTGCAGGGTCTGCATCAGAAGCCCTATAAGGAGAGACTAAGTGACCTCAATATGTAAACCATGGAATAGAGGAGAGAGGGGGATATGATAGAGACCTTTAACTACCTCACAGGAGTAAACATAAAGTACAAGTGGGAAGTATTTTTTTAAAAAAGCTCTAGAATAAAGGGACATGCAACAAAACTGGAGGGGGGTTGATTCAGGAAACATGCACGGAAGTACTTTACAGAAAGAGTGGTGTATACCTGGATAAGTCTTCCAGTGGAGGTGGTGGGGGCAAAGACAGTGGTGGAGTTCAAAAATGCATGGGACAGGTATAAGGAAATCTTAGTGGACAGGAAGTGTGGAAGAGCTGGAGATCAAGTAGGGTCTGTGGTGAAACTGTAGATAGGGAAAAATGGGCAGACTGGGTGGGCAAAGTCATCCTTATCTTCCATCAAATTCTATATGTTTCTGTGTGTTCAATCCTGGGGAAAATATTGTGTGTTTCCTAGACTTCAACACAGAAAGCTACTTACTTGTTCTGTGGATGGTAGGTTTCTTCCCAAATAAATGCCTCTCTGCTCACTGTGCAGCCAAGACCTATGAAAGATGTGACAGATGTTCTCTAAGGTGTGGGAACACCCACAACTTCTTTTTAATCTTGAAAATCTTTATTTTAGTTTGTCAATTTGACCCATCATCTGTGACCACTAACGTGATCTGAAATTTTAAGCAACATGTAGGAATTGTTTAACTTTGAGATGTAGATTCATAAGCTGAGTTTTTTAGCTTTACATCTCATTATTGCTGATATTATCTATTCTATTTTCACTTTGGCAGAAAACATCTTAAAATACTGCAAGTAGCACAAGTTTGATAGATGCTAGCTGCACACTGTTTTTTTTTTCTTCTGCTTTCTTTGTTGCATAGTAGACTGGATTGTTTTTTTTCCCTATCTTTTGCTACCTACATTGTGTTTTTTCCTATGACGACATGGGGTCATATTAATAAACAAAAACAGCATGGCAATAAATGCCACAGGCAAAATGGTGTCCACAAAAATAAAGTCAGTTAAAACACTGACTTTACAAAAAACAGTGCACCCCATTGAAAACTATGGGGCTTTCGGTGTTTTGTGGAGGGCTCTGTTCCCACACCCCATAGACTTCAAAATAACTAATGTGGAGGGGGTGTTGACTTCGGGGATGGGGAGAAACATGGAAGGGGGAAAATTATTTTTTCAATAAAAAAAGCTGCAAAACCAGGAGACCTGGGGGGAACTGAACCATGGTCCCAGGTCTCCTACCCTGTCATGTGCTGGTGCCCTAGCCACTCCAGCATGGGAGCAGCTTGACCAGGCACCACACACACAGCAACTTGTTCCCTCCCTCCTTGCAGCAGATGACTGAGGTAGCAGTAATTCCCTAATGCAATTCTATCCCAATCGCTGTCAATGTCACTATCCTGGCAGCACGGTTAATACTGCTCTGTTATTACAGTGACATATTGACCTGGCACCTCTATGACAAACCATGGACTTTATTGACATGTCTGCCATGTTGTTGTTTTTTTGTCTTCTTTAATGTTGGTGAATGACAGGCACCAATTGTTGCCTGTTTCGTCCTATGTGTTACTGCACCACCACATTCATGAGGCATGCCATAAGTATGAAAGTGTCTTATACACCTTTCTTGTTTTCTAATTCTTTGTTGTGGGCATTTTCCCATAACTATATAGCTATGACAAGTTCAATGCAGTATCTGTAAAAAATAAACAAAACAAAAAAAGAACAATACGCTGGTTTCTTTTTTAGAAAGTTGTCATACTGTAGTAGCATTACCAACACAAGCAACATTACTGTATTACAGACAGATCCTGTGGAAACATTTAACTGTGTCAAATAAACTGGATACTCACAGTCAAACATTATCAACCAATAATATAAAAAAAAATGACAATAGCTCTTTTACTGAGTTTTTTTTATTTACCATCATGTCATTGAAAATAAATATCTTCTCATATGAACAGATTCTTCTTTTGTGAGCCACTCATGAAAGAAGAATTTTTGATTCATGAAAGAAGAACAATTTTAAACTGGAAATGAAATCCCTAGACCAATCAGAATGCAGTGCTGACATCATAACCAAATAAGAAGTTGACCATCTTTTCACAACATGAAATACAAAGCACTACAGCTTAGGAAGTGCAGCTCTCACATTTTTTTTATTGATGCAATCAAGTCAGATCATAAATATAATATAGTATGCAGTACTGATGTGAAATAGGTATGTTTTATCCTTGCAGTTACTATTTTCTTTGCAATTCAATATAGTAGAAATGCCAAAGTCAGAAAAGCATTTATCTTGTTTCTTCTTTCATGACTCAGTGTTCTTCTTTTATGAGTAGCTCACAAAAGAAGAATCAACTCATAAAAGAAGATGATAGAGTCACTAAAGAAGAATTTTTTTTAAATGTACAAAATGTTGCAAAATGTTTACTGGACTTCAGAAATTACAAACATCAAATTATACTCATAAAGAAAATGATGAGAAATTGATCAGACAATAAAAGTACCACCATGTTAAGTACAAATACAATTTTACTTTCTAGCATATAGAAGTCTATTTTCTGACACAGCAACAGCTACACTTCTATAATATAGAGCCATTAAACTAATTCTGCCACCTGTATTTAATATTATTGCCCAATTATAACACATTCCACTGCACTATCATAAGAAATTTGAAAACTGATATAATGGTCTTACTGCCTAGGATACTAGCCAAAAGAGAGTGAAAAATGTGAGTCACAGAATATATGTGGCTTTCATTGGCCAATCAGACACAATTGCATACTTTGAAGTCGTTTGTGAAAATGGGCTTGTCCCACAAACCAGTCAGTATACAAATAAAAATGAAATGAAATGAAGTCAAATAATGTCCAATCATTTACAAATATTTTTCCTCCAAAAAAAATGTAAGTTTTCTGCCATTTAACCAATGTCATTTTAATATAGATAAGCCTGTAGAAATGATAATCAAATCATGGTACTAGCTAAGCCTTATTGTTAAAGTTGTAAGCTCACTGGTAAACAGTTTACCAATGCTTTCCAATCAAATGCTAAGAATGTGCTAAACTGCATGTTTTGTCTGCTTGGCATCACCGAGCTGTTAATTTGAAAGTAAACTATCACTTGGCAGAGACTGATGTGGGAGACCCACATTTTTAGGATTTTTGTTATTTGCAGTATCTTACAAGCAATTCAGCATGGCAGAAAGCTTTATAACTACAATTTGGATTGTGGGTAGTCCACTTGTGCTATGGAGTACACAGTTTGCCAGGAGAAGTCATTTTTAGACTGATTTAGTACTGCAAAACTATGATGCTCATTGAGTTGGTAAGGGTGGCATGCAATAGGAGCAGCTCATGCCAACATACGTAGATTTTGAACAGTCACCATGAGCCAGACATAGTTCTCATATATGTTGGAGGTAATGATTTGGGCTAAAGAAGGGGTATCAATCTAACTGCATCAGCTAAATCAGATTTGACTGAGCTATGTGGAATGTTGCCTAACTATAAGATTCTGTTCTCAGATATTAAAGAAGGCATGATCTGAAATGGCCAACAATATGCCCCTGGCATTGAAAGGTCATGCAGAAAGCTCAGTATTCAAATGTCTGGCTTTTTGAATGATCTGGGTATGCACACCATTACTCAGCACCAAACTGAATATTATAATGATTCTCTTTCTAAAAGATGGCATGTATTTCTCAGATATTGGAAATGTTATTTTCCTGGTGACCTCCAACATGGGATCCAAAGTGTGCTGTGATTTATGTAAATAGATTAATACATACACATGTGCAGTACCCTGATGCCACCCCACAATGACTCTTTCAGAGTCACACCTACTTTGGTCACAAAATAGATACAAGAAATATGATTAACACACATAAAGGAACCATACACAGGGTTTGTGAAATGAAATAAATCACTTCATAATGCTCTACACAGACTGTTAAATAACTTTTTTTACCAATTTTTTCATTTACTTTTTGCAGATCATGCTAAAAACTGGAGTGGTGAGGAGGCACTCAGTTGGTCAGTGGCCTGAAAAGGTATGGAAAGGGAGAGACAGTGATCAGGAGGATTAACCTGCCATTGTCAAAAACATGGCAGGATGTGAGCAGTTTCCTGTGGAGCAAAGGCAGGGTTTTAAATAATTGATTAGCAGTTTTTCTTGGGACTATACTAACTGTACATAAAGTATTTATATAAATTTTCTAGAAGTGCTGTGTTTGTTAAACACAGTGAGGCAAAAGTTATGCATTTTCACAAAGATTTAGCACTTTTATGAGCAAAATGCTAATCAATTTTTAGAGTTAAATAAATCCCTGAAAGGTGTTAGCAAATAACTAGATGCTTGCTGTCAGAAGTGGGAAATGCTCCAGCAGCGGTTCTGCAAGCTGATCAAAACTGTTGATGTCCAGGACAATGAGAAGGACTGGTTCAGGTGCACCGTGAAGATTTGGGAAAAGGCAGGGAAGCCATAGTTGGGAGGCAGACAATATAGAAGTAAACAACTTAAGGAAAAACAATTAGGAAAGGCTCTTTTATATATAACTGTGTCATACTCTTTAAATGTTGCATTAATATTAATGTAAATGAAGACTGGTGTATAATATAAAAGATAATGAACTGTATGGCAGCCATACAAGACAAGCCTGTGTCTGCACCAAGAGGTACCTATGCCAACCAGAAACCTCAAGAGTGAAGCTCAAGAGATTCATTATTTGCCATAGAAAACTCGAGATGAACACAAACGTCTGTCTGTGTAATGATGTCCATATATTATCTTTTATAGTGAATGGACATCCATGCCCTTTTCAGACTGTTTCCTTTCAGTAAATTGGGGGTTTGGGAGGCACCTGAGGATTGGTGGTGGGATCAAAACACTGAGTCAGTGTATTGCAGCTTTTTCTGTTAGATGACTTTATAATAAAACAGCTTTCACACTGATTGGAAAGTGGAAAATACCTGTGTGGCAGCATTTTAAGTTATTGTGCTGCAGTAGTGACTTCACAGCTGCAAAACAAACCACATAATTCTCTCACTACTACAGTACAACAAACATATTTGAAGCATAGACTTTTATGCATAACATAGTTCCAGCATACACTACATTAATATATGTGACTACAGCCTATGCAGAATTAATATAATGTTATATTTAGACATGACCAAAACTTACAGTAACTATAAGGTTCATTAGTTACCACAGAAAATCTGAGATGAACATAGGCTTGTCTGTGCATAGATGTCAATTTATTATCTTTGATAGTGAATGGGCACCCATGCCTATTTCAGGCACTCTGTTTCCTTTCAGTGAACCAGGAGCTGAGGGTAAACACTTGAGGATTTGTGGTGGGCTCAACCTGCTGATTCAATGTGTTGCAGCTTTTCCTGTAAGTTAAATGTTTGAAAAAATATATTAAATTACTTAGACATGACCAATCTTACATTAACTATGGTATAATCTAAAACTAATGTTTCATACTGGTTTACAACACCATGGGCTGGATATTCAGACTGCGCCGGGCAGTGGTGCAAGCCTGGTCACAGCGCAACTGGGCTGTGTCGGGGCCAGGACCAGGTGATATTCAATGGTGATGTGCCATGGCTCAGCACCATTGAATATGGCATGGTCAGTGCACATACTGCACATGGCGCAGTGGCACTGCACCAGTGCAAGCCACAGAGAGGGAGCACAGGGATGCACCAGCACAAGTGCAGTTGTGCTAGGTGCATCACCCATGATATTCAGCTGGGGGCATGTAATGAGGCCATAATCTCTGCAAGGCACAAATGGGGCCATTTTTATTTTATTTATTTATTCAATCTAGGATTACAAGTACCTTTGAGCACCAAGCAGCTTATTTACAAAGGTTCCACATCAATAGGGAGGTACAGATCCATAATGGAAAACAGACTGGTTTCACAAACAATTAAGCAATTTGTATTACAACATACAGAATAAGAGAACAGCAAATAAATACACATTAGTTTAGCATGTGATTCAAGGCAGGGAGTGAGAAGAGGAGGGAATTAGGAGGGGAGCCAGATCAAGAAGGGGAGAGCAACCAGGCAGCATTGTCAAGTAGCAGCTAGGAAAGTAAGGGATGAAAAGCAAGGAAGACAGTGGGGGGGAGAAAAAGAGGGGGTGATGGGAGGGCAGGAAGGGAGAGGAGAGTGAGAGGGCAAGACAAGTAGAGAGAACAGCAGAAGAACGGTGAGGGGGTGAGGTCCTAGGAAGACAGACTGCCCCTCCTAAAGAAAGTGACCCATCAAATGATCAAGTTTGACTAAATATCTCTACGGGATGGGGATACGGAGGTGGGAGAGGAAGTGCAAAACCTTGGGGGTGAGCATCATTTTGAGGGCATTGACTTTCCCAAGAAGGAGAGATGAAGTGTACTCAAGCGAGTGAGGTCAGCAGTTAGAGTCGAGAAGGGGATCACAGTTAGCATGGCAAATGTGAATGGAGGAAGGGGTAATATGGTAAGTAATGCCTTCTGCAGCCTATTTCCATTTGGTGTCAACAAAGTGAGAATGAAGGCAAAAGAGATTTAGAAGGATCGTTTTGGATTTTGTATGATTGTCTCATAGACCTGAAATACCAGAAAAGATAATCAGAATGGACTGCAAAGTAATGCTGGATATGGGGACATTAGACAGGAGAAGTAACAAATCACCTGCATATAGGAGACATCTGTATTTAGAGCAAAGAGTTTTGAAGCCAGCAACCTCAGAGACAGACTGTAGGCCGAAGGAGAGGGGTTCAATGGCCAAAAGAAAAGTAAAGGAGAAAGCAGACAGTCCTGTTGGGCGCCTTGGAACAGAGGGAAAGGTGGGGAGATTAAACCATCAGTTAAAATTCAGGCAGAGTGACATTTATATAGGGTTTGATGGGCATAGAGAAAGTAGTGACCAAATCCCATATGTTTCAAGTCTTCAAAAAGGAAAGCCCATTCTATAGAATTAGACATTTTCAAAGTCAATGGTGAGAGTGGCAGTAGGCATGGTGAAGGACTAGGCTAAATACTAACTGTTAAGCAGGGCACAGAGGGGATCAGAACTGAGGCATCTTTTAATGAAATTGGCTTGTGATGGGTGCATAAGGGAGGGCAGATGTTTCTTCAGGCGGGTGACTAAAATTTTTGCAACTATCTTAGCATCGACATTGTTGAGGGAGATCAGCCTGTAACTGCTGGGAGAGAGGGGGTTCTTACCTTTCTTAGGAAGAACAGTGATGATAGATTCATTAAAGGTGGCCTGAAGGTGTCAATGTTGAATGGCATATGTGAAAGTATGGAGGAGAAGGGTTGATAAAATACCAATGGAAGACTGATAGAATTCAATAGGAAACCCATGTCCCCCAGGAGACTTGTTTTTACACATAGATTTTATCAGCAATATGACCTCGTCATTGGAAATGGGAAAGCCTAAGGAAGATTGTTGGGAGGGGAGATGCATGGGAGATCCAGCGGATCAAGGAAGGAGACAAACCTTTTGGGGATGGGGTGGACCTGGGAGGAGTAAAGACTGGAATAAAACAGATGCAATAGGGTATTAATCTGAAGGGGGTCCATATGCACTTGTCCAACAGGATCTAGAAGGCCCACAATGTGCCGTTCAACTTGCTGCCAATGTAAACATTAGGTAAGAAGCTTGGTGGTATGCTCCCCACCTTCCCAATAGGTATGGTTCAGTCATGAGAGGACCAATTCTGCCTTACAGATATAAAGACTGTTAAGAGAAGTATGGGTCTTAATCAATTCAGAGGGATCTAGGGATGTGCCAAATTTTAGAAGGGACTCTAGGGTGGTCAGCATCTTGATTGGCTGCTCTCACACAGAGAAGCCCACCATTGGCCGCCTGCCCTAGCCACGGCTTTCCTATTGGTTGCACCTACTAACCTAGTGCTGTGAGCCAAGCTTGGGCACCCGGGCTGAGACTCTCAGTGCCATTTGCACTGGTTGATTTTGGCACTTTCTCCAACTCAAATTTTCTCCCACCTCTCTCCCCAACCCCCAGCACTCTTTAAATCCACCTTCCTGCAGTCTCCTCCCTACCGCTCCTTTCTCTCTCAGATTGGTTCTCTCCTTTAGAGCACATTTGTCCCTTAAAATCACCACTTCCACTTTTTTCACCCACCTTGCTTGTACTGCACATAGTTGCTGGCCAGTTCCCCCTCCTCTCCTCCTGCCTGGCAGCACTGATTATTATCTAATGTTCTGTCAAGACTACCTGCTCAGCCATGAAGTCTCTCTTATTGTCTTTTGTGGTGGTATCTCTTGTAGGCACCTTCTTGGCAGCTGACTTCTGTGCCTCAATTCTCACCTCTGATCAGCAGACCTCAAACAATTCCATATCACCGCCTGTCCCCCCCCTTACATCCCTCCTCCACCAAGATGGGTATGCTCCTCACTCGGACCACTCACACTTGCATTTCTCCCCAACCCATAGTGTTGCCTACTTGAATTTTTCCTTCACTCCCTATCTCTTGGCACCCAGTACTCCTACCACCTACTTTTTCACTGCTCCTGTTGGATAGTGATATTGAAACTAACCCTGGCATTATCAATACTCCAATTACATCAACCTGTGGTATTTGGACCAGTGCTTCTGGTCTGAAACTTGCACATGTGAACATATGCAGTCTCCATGTTAAATTTCCTGATCTCAAAGCCTGGGTTTCCCTTCACAGACCCAATGCATTTTGTCTCACTGAGACCTGGTTGAAGCCCCAGAACAACGATGCCATGTTCCAACCAGCCAGCTACACCCTTCTGTGTAAGGACAGGCCAGGCAAAAAAAAAGGGTGGTGGTGCTGCCATACTAGTCAGGGACCCCCTTTCTGCCTAGATTGCCCTTTGCATGTGAAATGGCTCCCCTAGTGACTGGCTCATTAATGAAATTACTCTTTGCTCAACAAAAAAGCTCTAACTGGGTTGCTGCTACAACCCCCCCCCCCCGGACAGTGGTGCAGCTGGCCTCCAGAACCTGCTCTCAGGTTTAGGATCCCTATCCCCAGACAGAGAAACCATCCTCTTTGGGGACTATAATCTAAATTGGCTGGGTCCCCAAGAACCTGACTCTGGCAACCAGATCAAGCAGCACAACCTGGCACCTATTGATCTACCCGCAATTGCACTGGTTCACTTGCCTTGAACCCCCCATCGAATGTGCCCTCCACTGCCTCACCCTTTACCCTTGCACTTGTAATGGTGCTATTTTTCCCACCCTAGAGTGTTGTCCCCTACCTGACTCTCTCCCTTGACCCTTAAGCCTGAAGCCTACTCTCCCAATGGCTGTACTGTGCAAGGGTCCTCACAGTTATCCTATTAGGATACTGGCACATTTGTCTAAGCTACCTCCTCTCATTGCTCATGCCGATGCTTGTGTTGATTGATGCACTTTATTGCAGATGCTGCTAAGGAAACTGTATTAACTATGTACTCTGTACCCTCGACTTGTTTGTTATGTTATTTGTTCCTCTATTTTTTTAACCCATAGCAATTACTGTATTATACTGTTTGTTGGTTGCTGACAATGTCTCTGGCTGCTACTGTCTCCTACCCATGCCTGTGCTTCCCTGCCTATGTTCTGATGAGGATCCTTTACAAACATAGGAACATGTGAAATCTGCCAGCAGAAACAGACCACCCAGTCTACCAATGTCTGCCTAAGTGTGCAGCTAGCACCCTAGATTGCAGCTGCCCCAACCCCTTCCCCATCTGTCATTTCCATGAAGGCCTCAGCCCCCCTCCACCCAGAACCTCCCTCTTGCTTTGTCCCACTCCCTCTTAAAACTTCCTACAGTCTTGCATGATACCACCTGCTCTGGCAGAGCGTTCCATTTAGACACCACCCTCTCTGTGAAGTAGTGCCTCCTTATCTCCCTCCTGAATCTTCCACCCTCCAATCTTAATCCATGCTCCTTGATGTCCCTACCCCTCCTCAGTTTAAACACCCCTTCAGTGCTAGCTTTGTTTATCCCCCTCAAATACTTGAATGTTTCAGTCATATCCCCCTACACCTCCTCTCCTCCAGTGTGTACATTTTCAGCTCATTCAGCCTGTCTTCATATGCCTTGCCCTCCATCCCCTGTAATATTTTTGTTGTCCTCTATTGCACACCTTCCAGTAAAATATCCCTTTTCAGATATGGCAGCCAGTACTGCACACAGTACTCCAAGTGTGGCCTGACCAAAGATCTGTAGAGGGGCAGGATCACCTCCCTATGCCTGGCTGAGAAACCCTTTGTGATACAGCCCAGCATCCTGTTTGCCTTAGCTGCTGCTGTCCTGCATTGGACAGAGTTGTTCATGCTCCCTGTTTTTTTTTTTTTTTTTTTTTTTTTAATTTGAAGGTGTCAGCGTGGCTCAGTTGGTAGCACATCCACCTCTGGACCAGAAGGTCATGGGTTCTCGTCCCACACCGGGATTGGACTTGCACCTAAAAATCGCTGACATCCGAGTGCAGTATTGGGGGATGCTGTACTGCTGGGGTGTGCCGTCCTTCAGAGGAGATGTTAAACCAAGGTCCCTTCTGCCCATCCTGGTGTTGTCCTGGTGGGTGTCCAGGTGGAAGTAAAAAGAACCCAGGGCACTCTTTGCAAAGAGCAGGGAACATTCCCGGTGTCCTGGCCAACATTCCCCTTCCCAGAAACTGGTTCATGCAATTATCCAGGCTGTGTGTGGGTGATGATGTGCGATATGGCTGCCACCACACATTCAGTCACTTCACTACCAGTCTAGCATTGCTTGTAAAGCACTTTGGGATACTGTGTATGAAAAGTGCTATATAAATGCTGATTCTTCTTCTTCGTATTAAGTTTATCACATTTATTAAGTTTTACCACATACAAAAACACATAGGTATTACTAAGTAGGGGAGGTAACATAAATACAATATATTACATTATTATTTATATGTTCATTCTTACATAAAAATAGATGAAGGACAGCTGCGATATTCATTAATACATTTGTCTCATAAAGCTTGACACAAATCCTTATGTACTAATCCCTGAAGATTTCTAATTCATTATCTCCATTCTTCTATTTCTCTATGGTATAAATTACAGATGGACTTGAAACTTCTAAAGTGCCCATTGATTTACAGAGTTGTCAAGAAAAGCAACCTCCATTCGTATTTGGGAAAGGGAAGATAGCAGTCTGCTCTCTTCCCATTTTTAAGTATCAATCTTTTTATAGCCATATTATTTGCTTGAAAAAGTTTTTTTTTTCTATTTCATTAAATCTTTTATTACTATACATTTATAAAGGGGGACATTGGGGTTGTTCCATCCATGGTTTCTAAACCCAATTTGTTCTAGTATATCATAAGCTTTTCACCACCTTTCCTTACTAAGTTTACAATTCCAAAACATACAGCTGCATATCTGCCCTTTTCCCATTACAATGTCATCACCTATCATTTTCCAACATCTTCATCTTATATAATCTGTATGGAGTGTAGTAGGCTCTATTTAATATTTTGTACTGAATAACTTGCTCCCTTGTTAAATTATAATACATTACTGCCCCACATGCCAACTCCCATTGTATCAATGTGCATTCATGACCTAAATCTTGTTCCCATTTTTGGAAAGATGATTTCTAAACTTTCACATACTGTATCATTTTTGAATATTTCTTAACAACCAGGTAAACAATTGTATGCCTTTATTATTCAGTATCTTTGATAGGTTTATATCCATATTTTTGTTATTTGGTGTCCTTTCCCATCTAGTGTAATTTTTCCTGTACACACAGACTAATTGATTAAAGAAAAAAGAATGATTTTTGTCTAAAGAATATTTTCCCTGATTTCTTTCCACCTTGGGTTTTTCCCTTTATAAAATAGATCTTTCCATCTTTTTATTCCTTTCCCCTCCCATAACTTATTATGAATTGCCCCCTCTGATCCTATAATTTGGATTATCCCAGATTCTATTTTCAGGGGATACATAGATTTCCCACTTTGTTCTATTTATATATTTAAGTATGCATTCAGCCAAGTTTCTAATAGCACTTTCAGACCTTCTAAACAGTCTTGACTTATAACCAATTTAGGATATGTCAATCTGTTCTGAAAATGAAGTCTGGACTATATTATTTATCAAAAATATATTGCCCTTTTCTGCTTCATAATTTTTAGTCCAAAGTAGGGCCAACTTGAACATATATACCAAATAATACTTTCCTATATCTGGACATGCCAAACCTCCCTGTGTTGTGGGGAGGCAAAGCTTATCCCATGAAATTCTAGCTTGCTTGTTGTGCCATATAAATGCTCTTAACTGTTAATTTATCTGTTTAAACCACTTTTCTGGGACTGGAGACAGTATCGTTTGAAATCTAAATGATAGATACGGTATCACCATGATTTTTATTACTTGTATCTTTCCCCATAAGGACATTGAGATTTTAACCCTGCATTACAATCTGATCTTTATTGAGTCTAAAAGCTCTTGAAAATTGAGTTTATAAAGTGAGTTTATCTTGTTTTGAATATTGATGCCCAAATATCACATATCATATTGCTTTACCTCTGCCTTTAAATGTTGTTGATTATGATCCAGATTTTGTATATGAAAAGTAATCATTTCCATTTTTGTTTCATTAATTTCATATCCAGCTACTTCAGAAAATCTTTTAATGATTTTACAGACTTCTTGTATGCTATTTACTGGATTTTGCAATAATTACATGACAACATCTGCAAATGCATTTCTCTTCCTATCTTAATTCCTTTAACTTTATCATTTAGTCTGATCTCATTCAGTAATGGCTCCAATCCCAGAGCAAAAAGTGAAGGGGAAAGGGGACAGTCCTGTCAAACTCCCCTATGTAATTCTATCTTTTTTGAAAGATTTCCATTTATTTTAATTTGGCCTGTAGGTTGAGCATACAGAATTTGAATAACCTCAGTAAGTTCCTCGGGGAATCCAAATGCTTTAAGTATATTGAAAAGATAAGGCCTCTTCAACCTATCAAAGGCCTTGGTTGCATCCAGAGCCATAAATATCGTAAGGGTAGTTATATTTTCTAAATGTTCTATCAAAAATTAAATTTTAAATAACCCTCTTTGAATGGTCCTAGTGGGGATACATCCTGACTGGTTAATATGGATTAATGAGCCTAGTAATAATGTTATTCTATTGTTTATTAATGTAGCAAACATTTTGTAATCCACATTCAGGATTGCTATTGGTCTAAAATTCTCTGCTTTATCTGTAGGCTTTCCTTGTTTAGGTAATACTGTTATATAGGCTTGTGAAAAGGAATAAGGGATTATTTTTTTCTTAATATTTGATTAAATAACATTTGAAGGAAATATAATACGTTTTCCACTACTATATAGAACTCTAATGAAAAACTCTCCAGACCTGGCGATTTAGATTTTGGCATAGAATTAATTATTTCTTTAATTTCTGACACTGTAAAATCCTTAATTAAAGCCTTTTGCTCATTTTCACTCAGCTTAGCTCCCACTAACTTTTCGTAATGGGATAATTTGTCTTGAGTCAGAGTACATTCTGATGTATACAATCTATAGTAATATTGAGCAAAAATTCAACAATCTTAGATTGGTTATTAACCTCCTGACCATCATCCAATATTATTGAGGTGATCTTCCCCTTTTCTCTTTCTAACACCTGCAACCTCTTCGCTAAAGTCTTACCCACTATTTCACTATTTGTTTTCCAATTTTTATTATGCCAGGCCCAGCTTTTTTTCAGATTGAATTATTCTGAAGATTCAATCAATCTTCTTAGATCTTTTAATTGTTTCATTTTTGCATTGTCTCCTCCTTTTACTTTTGATTCCAATTGTAATTACTTCCCTTCAATTTCCTTCTGTTCTTTCTCCCTTCTTTTATTCCTCCATGAGGCCTCCAAAATTATTACACCTCATAATGTTGCTTTAAAAGCATCCCATACATCTATTATATTCTCCTTAGTAACCAGGTTTTCATCCATACAATAATGTATATGTTGTAAAATTATTCCTACAAATAAGTTGTCCTGTAACATTTATTATTTATACACCAGAACCTGGTTCCTCTATTCCCACCAAACTTTAAGAAGAGGTCCAAGGTTACTGGACTATGGTCCAAAATTAATCTAGGCTCTATAGTAGATAAATTACTCTTACTTTCAATCAACAAATCCCTTGTGATAAAAACATAGTTCAGTCTAGAATAAGTTGCAAATCTTGAAGAAAAATGTGTAAAGTCCTTCTGGTCTCCATTAATATCTCTCCAGATATATACTAAATTATTTAAGTCTAAAAAAGTGTGCAGCAGCTTAGACTTATACTTATCCTGAGCAGAGCTTTTAGTGGATTTATCAAACTCTACAATTCAGGTCCCTGCCTAAAACATAGTAAACATTTTCCCAGGTCAACATAAGTTTATTCAATTCAGCTAGAAAATTATTTTATCCTTTAAAAGGTCCATATATTGAACCAAAAACTATATACATGTGATCAGTTTTGATTCTGACCCATACAATTCTACCCTGTTTATCAGAAATAGAATCAATAATTTCCCCTTGAAGTCTTTACCAAAAATAATTGCCACCCCAGCACTTTTCCTTGACAGTCCAAGGGAAAAAGAGATTTCCTGCACACTTTTTTTTAACTTAATCCACTCTCTTTTATCTAAAAAAGTTTCCTGCAGTAACGTTACAGTGGAATTTAGCTTCCTCAGCCTTACCAAGACTCTGGATCTTTTAACCAGAGTTTATACCATTCTCATTCCATGTGCAACCCCTAAGCTGTCCCATCATAAATCATGTAGAAACATGGCATACAATTCCAAGTGACCATTCCTGTTAATACATGTTGTCCTCTTAATTTAAGTGCTTTTTAACCCCCTTCCCCTCATGTTTTATGCCTGAGACCTTTGTCTGGCATATCAATCCTTCACTCTTGGTGACAAGCACTGGCATGGGGGCCAGACCCCCATTTTCCCATCTCTTTTAACCCCCTGGCTGTGCAGCTTATCCTCTAAATCCTTCCTAAAATGTCAAATCCTATACAGGCAAAAACTAGAAATACTAGAATGCTAACCATCCTCATAACCAGCGAATATAGTGGGTAAATGCATTTTCAAATCCAAAAGAGCCTCAGTTGGTGTATTATAAAACAGCTTGATTATTCAATAAAACTTTCAACCTAGCAGGGAAGGTCACATAGGCCTTAATGGTTTTTATCCCATAATTTCTGTTGCAACCCCCCCCAAATGTTTTTCTCTTTTCCCACAATACTTTAGAAAAATAATTTTTAAAGTATATTAGTTGGTACTTATAGGAAAAATTATTTTTGGCATAAAAACTTTCATAATAACATCTTTTGCTTCTAAAGTTAACTTTACTATGGCAGGCCTAGCTTTCTTCCTCTCCTTCCCCGTCCCCAGCCAGTGCACCCTGTCTATCACTGGAGCCTCCATTTCAGTAGATAATAGATTTTGAAAAATCTCAGTCATAATATTTTTTAATGAAAGTTCTTTTTCCCATTCTTCCAACAGTCCAAAAATTTGAATATTTAATTTTCTTGCTCTATTTTCTTGTTCATCTAACTTTGTCTCACAGAAAGTCAATTGCTTTTTTAACATCTGTACTTCTTGTGTAATAAGGAGCATGGAATCTTCTAAATCGGAATGTCTTTTCTCCAGATCAGATAAATGATTTATATTTTTTTCCAATTTACTGTCCATTTTTTTGTATATTCTCAGCCAGAGTATTAATGGAATCTGGTAACATTTTTAATTTGTCCATTGCCTGCTGTAGAACCGACATATCCTTGAGTAACTGTACTGCCCAATCTGGAGGATTTTCAGCTGTAGTATTATAGTCGCATCCTTTATGGATGATGTCAGTTCCATTGTCGAGAAGATGAGCAAGACGCCGAGCAGAATGCGGTCAGGTTGAATGGTGGATCAACGGCCTGGAAAAACACTAAGAAGAAATTAGTTCTCCTCTTTTCCTATCAATCTCCCCCTCTAACTCTTAAATGGTGTAGTAAGAGCTAACGTTCTGAAAGAGAGGGGGAAGAAAATGAACAAAGGTAGAGGTGGCAAAAGTATTGGGAACCTGATATTGTAACCATCAAATTTAATAATGTTAACTCTTACTGCTGCTTCTTATTAGCATTTCTTAATGATACATGTGGAACTTTAGCTAAATATTTCTGTTTGATTTGATTTCAGGAAGAGAGAAAATCCTGAAAGAGTTGATAACATGTCTGAAGGCTTTATTTTTAGGATTACAGAATTGGCTTAAAATAAGAGCTTTGAGCTGAGAAAGTAAGACAGAAACATTACATTACACTTAGTAGAATCGAAAAAAGCTGTTGGAGTGGAATGTCTAAATCTGTGAGAAGCGTAAAAGAGATTACCAGAAATAAAGGTAAGAAATGAGCTGGCAGTAAGCAACAAGACCTGAAAACATCAGACTGACCTGGTATGATATTTCAGTCTAATTTGGTGCTACTGAAGGGTTCTTTAGCAAATGAATTCCTGTCCCCTCTACATTTGACTCCTACCTATTTAACTCCTTAGCCAAAAGAAAAAGGGAAAATTACACAATTTTTACTAAAGGACACAGTGTCTGGAAATCAGGAGGATTAAATACCTCTGCTGGAATTAAATGCTGAAGATACAATGCAAATGCCTAATGCAGATGTAGTACAAACCTGGAAGGCAGAACAGGCAAATGTTTTAATAGTATCTCAAGAAGAAAGTGAGGAAGAAATGGATGGGGAAAGTTTACTACCAAAATGTTTTAATCATCAAGGCTCAATACAGGAGCAAAGTAGTGAAATGTTACAGCAACAGTAAGAACCCCCCCCCCACTCCCTATCAACTCATGAAACTAGGGATACCGAGGAAACCACAGAGAGCTTGATGGTAGCTGTTAAATCACTACAGGTGAACATGATGAGTGCTTTTGGTGACATAACTGTTTCCATTAAAGGGATTTCAGATACAATTAAAACACTTATGGATAGTATGGCAGGGCATATAACATGCACACAAGAGCTAGAACAATGAGTATCACAGATAGAAGATATAAAGGGCCTTATACTGAAAATACAAACCCAACATGAAGTCCATCTACAGAATTTGATGCAAAAAGTAGCAGACCTTGAGGATAGGTCTAGAAGGGGCAATATTCACATCAAGAACTGTCCTGAAGGGATTGAGGGTACAGGGGATCCCGTGCCTTTTTTTTAATAGATGCTGACTCAGCCGGTAGGGAAAAAAATTCCTAAACAGAAGATAGCTCTTGATAGAGCATATATTACTGGCTTGAGGTTCACTAACGTGAATCAAAGTTTTCCCCACTTGATTCTTGTAAAACCCCATAAATTTCAAGATAGGGCGCTGATCCTACAAAAAGCTAGAACAGAAAAAGGATTAAAATACATGAACACCATGTTTAATGTATACCCTGATCTGTCTACTGATACTCAAATCAGGCTCAAATTGCTTAACTCTGGGAATAAAAAATTGTATGACCTTGGTATAAGATTCACAATGCAACAATGCCAGGCTCACCACATTCGATGACCATGAAGAGGCAGAAGAAGCCTTTGAAAAATGCTACAATAGTTCAAAGCATTATTCACCACAATCATCATAATTCTCACAGCTTACCAATTTTTTTTCTTTTTCTTCAAAACAAGTAATAGTGAACACCTCTATGAGTAAGTCATGAGACTGCAAAATCATGACATAGTAATATATCAGCTTTGTTGGGTATCTAAGGGATGGTGTTATTAGATGGAGCATATCCCCCAATATAAATCTTCTTTTTTTTTCCTACCTAGGAAGTAATGAGTGAAGCTGTGGGGTGGGCGGAAGAGGTAAAAAGAGAGTCTGGAGAATAAAAATGTTAATGGCAAACATATTTATTTGCTTTATGGGTTGTGTAACTGAACCATGCCCTGCAGGCACAAGAGATGCCATTGTGAGCATCTCTGCAACAAGGAGGGTGGGGTGGGATTATATTCCCCACAATGGTGGGAGAAGGGCATGAGTGAAATTGTTTTGGGTAAAAGGGTTGCACAAAAAAGGAATATTTTTTAAAAAAATTTTAAAAAAGAGAAAATTATGTAAAATTCGTAAATTATATTCTAAGCATCATGAAAAAAGAGTAAGATGTGGTAATAAATGTGATAAAAATAAAATAAATATATATGGAATGGTAAGGGAACTAGAGAAAAATAAAAATAAACACTATGCTTAAATCATTGAAAATAGGGACATGAAATGTTATAGGGCTAAGACAGAAAATTAAAAAGACCAGGAGTCCGATTCTAGGAGGGTGGCACAAGTCACCACCAAATGCAACTTGCATCACCCCCAATTATGACATTGACCCTGTGCCCTATTCTAGAAGAGGCAGGGTCTCCGCAGCTAAGTCCTGCAACTTGCGACATGTGGCGAGGTACGACGAACTGCGGGAGCACCTGACGAGCATGTCGCAAGCCGCAACATAGATTGCATGTGCCCCCCCATGCCCAGCTTGCCACAATACATGCCCTACAGGGCTGCCCATGTCAACTGCCCCCCAAATCCCTGTATAAGTACAGCCCCACAGGGCTTCCCAGCCCCCAGCCCCAGAAGTGTGCATACAGAGCCCTGTAGGGCTGCCCACACCCCAAGCCCCCTGAATCCCCCATTGTAAAACACCACACAGGACAGCGCTGTCATCCCCGCACCCATGCCCCAACCCTGGAGTCACCAGCCTCAAGTGTGGCAAATAACCTGATAAGTCCTGGTAGTCTAGTGACCTCCCACTCACCACCCAGCTGTGCCAGCCCAGCCAGCACCCCCCAAGTCACCAGCTGGGGATGGGTGGGGAGGTGCTGGGTGGGCTGGCATGGCTGGGGGGGCCACTAGACATGGGGCTTCTCAGGTTATTTGCCGCTTCCCGACATTGGGGACTTTGTTGCTGCCCTTCTGGAATGGGGTGCAACTGCTGCCATAAACCCCCTAGCACCATGTTGCAGGGGGTTTATGGTGCAACTGCAAGCATATCAGCTGTTTGGCACAAGTGGCCTGCAACAACTTTGTAGAATAGCGCAAGTCGCAACTGCTGGCGTAGGTTGCTACTTTCGCCATTCTACTTGGCACAAGTGCTATTACACCAGGCAGTTCTTTTCTAGAATCAGGGCCCAAGATCATAAACTACCTTGATAGAATGAACTTGAAAAACTGAACAAAATGCTGATGGACAAAGTGACAAAATATGATGTGAAAATTAAAAACAAAAGCAAAAGAAATTCCTGAGGGATGAGAGGGATTATTAGAACAACAGGGTGTTTGTCTGGGGAATAAATGAAAAAAACAACTTTAAGTCTATACTTAAGAAAGGTAACACAAAAAGTATGGAAGCATATGGGGAGAAAACAGTGTTAGATTACACCACAGGTCCTTCAGATACCAATGGCTAGGAGCCCCCTTCTGAAAGTGATTTGGGGGGAAGTAGAAACAGGACAGTTCACTGTGTATACCCAGGGGGCAAGGCACAGCCAACAACAATGCAGAACATGCTTTCAAACACCCAATTGTTTAAGAGGAGGACAAGGGGGGGACAGTGTGAAAGAAGAGGCAGGAGCAAGTATTAATACAAAATGCACTGCAAGAGGCAGGCATGCTCCACACTCGTGCCTCTACCCCCACATACTCCACAATGGATAGATCTTCCCACAATGTGAATCTAACACCAGTAGTTAATATTTCAGATTATATTTTGTCAGGAACAGAATTGTCCATTCTTGGAAAAGGTTTAGCATTTTGTCCATCTTCTGACAACAACTTTTTTGGTACTTGTGTAGACTTAAATAAATTTGGTAGAAATTTGACTTTTAAATGCATGTTTGAAAATGACACCACTGATGCACAGTTTAATACTAGGCTCAATCCTCAATCAGAATTCTGCCCCATTTGGAATCCAGTGGGCTCCACTTTTGGGTAAAAAATGTGAATTAGATCTTGAAAACCTTAGAAAAACACCTGCTGTCGCCTGTAGAAACAACTGCAGCAAAGAAGAAAGGTTAGCCATCAAAACCTTGAGTGATAACAAAAATATTGTTATAAAGACTGCAGGCAAGGCAGGGACAGTAGTGGTAATGAATAAAGTGGATTATACCACTGAGGTGCATAGATTGTTAAATGACACTTCTTTTTATAAGTGTGTCCCAAGACAGATGGTGACAGCATTTAAAACAGAAATAGATAATATGTTGAGTGATAGTTATGTGAGGGGTTATATTACAGATGTAATCTATCGTACCATGACAGTGAATTGCCCCATAGTACCTGTCCTTTACATACTACTCAAAATACATAAGAGCATGTCACAACCGCCAGGAAGGCCCATAGTTTCTGGGCATGGTTGGTTAACAGAACCTCTGTCCATGTACAGTATTTGGATCAGTTCCTGCAACCTTTAGTGCAAAATATCAGATCTTATGTCAGAGATTCAACAGAAATTGTTCGATTAGTGGAAGAATTATGGATGGAACCAGAGTGGTATTTTGCTGTGGTTGATGTGAACTCATTGTATACAGTCATTCCCCATTCAGAGGGACTGGATGCAATGGCTTATTTCTTGGAAACAAGAACAGAAGAGGAATGTGTGACAAATCCCACACATTTTCTAGTAGATTTGGCCCGCATGGTATTGCAGAAAAATATTTTCTTATTTCAAGACAAGCTTTACTATCAGATAAGAGGTAAGGCCATGGGCACAGTCATGGTCCCTAGTTATGTCAACCTGTTCATGGGAAGATGGGAGTATGATCATCTGTACAGCACTGCCTCAAATCCATATTTGCACCAGGTGGATTTGTGGCAGTGCTTTATAGATGATATTTTAATTGTGTGGAAGGGAACTAAGGAAGAGTTTGAGTTCTTCATTAAATGGATGGAACAGACCAGCAGCTTTCTGACTTACAAGTATGAAATTAATCAGACAACAATTAATTTTTTGGATTTGAAATTGTACAAGGATGGGAAGGGTTGAGTATGCACCACCTTATTTCAAAAAAAATACTGATTGCAACAGTTTGCTGTGGTTTGAGAGCTGCCACCCTTACCATGTGCTCTAAAATATTCCCAAGGCACAATTAGTTTGCACCTTGCATAATTGTACAGAAAAGGTAAAATACATACAGAAAAGAGGAGCTCAGATCCTTAGATTTCAAGAAAGGGGTTATAACAAAGAAAGTATTGCTTCTGCCATACAAAAAGTGAACAATTTGAGCAGAGAACATACTTTACAATATGCTGATAAAACATCAAATAACAATATGGGGTGTCCTTTTTTAACCAACTTCTCTAGAAGATCAGAAGATGTGAGACAGATAATAAATACTAATTGGTCCATACTACAATTAGAACCAAGACTTGAAACCATAGTGGAACAAGGGGTCTGAATAATATTTCACAAATGTAAAAGTATTGGAGACATGGTAGTTAGCAACACACTACCAGGACCAGAACCATTAAGACAACACTTGCTTGCCCCAGCTCCTGTAGGAACACACTGCTGTGGCAGGTGTACTTTTTGTAAATTTATACATTCATGTAAAGGATTTCCGCACCCCTCTACGGGCAGGATGATACAAATCAAGGATTTCATAACATGGAACAGTAGTGGCATTATCTACATGTTAAATTGTACACGTGGGGATTTCTATACTGGTAGGACAATTAGAAAGTTCTGCATTAGAATGGGGGAACATGTGAGAGCAATTGAAAAAGGAGACCTGTCTTAAGCAATAGCTAAACACATAGCAGGGGATAAATTCAACCAACATCGAATTCAATTTACAGGAATTGAACAGGTTAAAGTAGGAGACAGAGGGGGAGATCTTTAATAAACTTATAGGATGAAGGGAAAGTTACTGGATTTTTGAACTGGGGGCACGTCGAAATAAGGGCCTTAATGACAGCATTGATTTGTCTGCCTTTTTAAAAAAGTACAGGTGTCAGTTTAGACAGGATAGAATTTATTGAATATATTCTTTTAGATTTTACACTTGATATGTGAATAATAGGTTGCTATTTACATATATGGCCCTATTAATAAAGTGGAAGAAAAGGGGTTGGAGCCTCATGTTTGTAATGAAAAATGAAAAAGTTGGTGCCTGGAGCTGACATGACATATATGTATTGACCATAGCAGCCAGACAAAATAATTAGCTACAGAAATTTGATAATAAAGATGTGCAATAGATGTTTTTATATTTAATACATAAATGTAAACAGGATTTATTTGATAATATATAAAAAATTGAAATAAGCTTTATGATTTCTGTACATGACAAGATTTGTCTTACAAAGTCAAATGTCTGCTCCAAGTTTTACAATTAAGTAAAGTTTGCATGCAATGCCTCTTGCACTTTAAAGAAGTGGATTGCCTGTACAAATTAACTAGCATTCCACTGATTGGCTTGTTATTAACATGTGATTTTTTTTGAATTTGTATAACTGTAGCACTTTAATCTTTGTTATAACCACTCTGAAGATGCCTAGCAGCACGCTAGGGGGAACGTTATTTTATTTTTTTTGCCACCTAAATCCAGTTATTGCGCTTACAGCGTTTTATAAAATAAACCACATTAGCAATATATTTGGTCTGCGTAGTTTGTGTTTGGTGTTACGGGTGCTAAAAACCTTCATTTCTTGTTTAATAGAAAACAAGTTAACTGTATATTAATGCAGGAAACACATTTCTTAGAAAAAATTGGGGGAAGGGATTGTTTCTCTCATTTTCTCCATTAGTGAGTAGGGTTGCAATATTTTTTAATGAAAAAAAATGCTTTCATCTAATGTAAAGAAGAAGTTTTTGGACCCAAACAGCAGGTATATCATTGCAGAACTAAAAATTGAAATATAAGCTTTACATTGGAAACCATATATGGTTCGAACTTTAATAATCCAGGATTTTTTACAGAATTATTTTACAGTTGTCAAGCTATAAGTTACCATATATAGTGGATGATGACTTCAATTTTGTATTGACTCACACGGATAGATCTTCAGTTCATTTACATGGGTTTAAGTCCTCTATTAAAGTTATTAAAGGCTTCATGAGAGATCTGAAATTGTTAGACTCTTGGACACAGATGCAGGGAGAAGTAAGACAAGTTTCATACTATTCTAAGCTGTTTTATTCATATTCTAGATTAGACTTTTTCTTGGTCTCTGAATCACTACTCTATACAGTTAAAAACATGATCTATCCAGGTATTTATTTATTTCAATCTAAAATTACAATACCTTTGAGCCGAGGCTCTTTTACAAATGTTCCACATCAGCATGTGCAACAGTCATCATTTTTAGTTACAAACATATAGTCATTGACTTACAGACATGTAATAACCAGTACAGAGACTTGAGCTGTGAGCAAGACAAGAGAAGGATGGTGGGTGGTGGGGAAGTGAGGGTAGGAGATGGAGGGGGGGAAGGAGGTGCAGGGGGTAAGGGAGTATGGGAGGTGGTTGGGATGGGGGCAGGAGTGGAGATACAGGGGGGAGGTGAGTGACGGTGGGAGACAGTGCAGCCAAGGGGCCTTGTCAAGGGAATATGACAGGTAAGGTGCTAGGGGTGCAAAGACTGATTGTAAGTGCTGGGTTCTGGGGCATGTGCAGCTGGAATGGTGGAAATGTTAAGATGAGCAATCGCAGGATACAAACAGTGAGAGGCGCAGCTTGGACTTGAAGAGGCCGAGTGTTGGAGCGGTCACTATGTCGCTGCCAAGAGAGTTGAGCCAGTTGGATGTCCGATAGGTAAATGATGTTTGTCCTTGGGTCATGCAACATCGTGGGATATGTAGTAGATGGGAATTGGATCTCCTTGTAGTGATGTTCCTATGTCTAGGCTTAAGGAGGGCACAGACACCAGGTGGGGCAAGCCCCATTATAATTTTCTTGGCCGTGATGCAGGTTTGGTATTTTATGTGTTTGTCCAGTTGAAGCCATCCAGATTGGGAATAAAGGTCACATGTGTGGGTACAGCAACGTGAGCCAGTGATGAGATGACAGGCCTTATTCAGGGAGGTCATGATACATTTGAGAGCAGTGACAGTTGCAGACCCATATATGATAAGACCATAGTCTATGATGCTGACGGTGGAGCTTTGGATGGACACTAACATTGCTTCTGGGGTTAGGTGGTTCCCGTGCCAGAATAATATGCCTAACCTCGCATTGGCAGACTTTGCAACATTGCTGATATGGACAGCATATGAGAGGTGGGGATCAAGGGTGATGCTGAGGTACTTGAACGATTGTGTTTGCTCTAGGATGGCTCCTTGTTCGGTTGCAATGGAGAGGTGGAGTAGTTTGTTTTTGTTGTGGGGGTTGCAGAAGACCACAGGCTTGTTTTTTTTTCTGATTGAGAAGCAGTTTATGATTTAGGAACCAGTATTCGATGGAGGAGAAGGTCTGCTGAAGTTTATTTTGTAACTGGATTGGATCAGGGTCTGAGGTGAGGATCACATCATCGTCGGCGTAGAGAATTATTTGTTCTGGGCAGCTGTCTGGTAGTGAGTTTAAGAATAGGCTGAAGAGGAGGGGTCCCAGAATGGTGCCCTGGGGGACACCTGAGCGGATCAGTCTAGGGTCCAAGAGTGTATCAGTGATTCTTACTGTTTGGGACCATTCTTCAAGGTAGCTCTTAAACCAGCCAATGTAGTCAGTTGACAGCCCAGTGTTCTGAAGCTGGACAAGCAGGAGGTGGTGACTGATGGTGTTGAAGGTTTTAGTTAAGTCAATGAAGATTGAGCCTAATAGTTCACCGGAGTCAAGTGTATTGTGGATTGTGCCGGTGAATTCAAGTAGGGCTGTGGAGGTGCTGTGACCTTTGTGGAACCCATGTTGTTGCTTGTACAGGATGTTGTACATATCCAGGTATTCTGTGAGCTGGTCTGAGACGATGCATTCTAGTACCTTGGAGAGTGGGGGTAGTATGGAGATAGGTCTGTAGTTATCATGGGCAGTTTTGTCACCACTTTTATGGATTGGGGTGACAGTGGTAGATTTCCATCTGTCCGAGAACTGGCTAAGGCTGAGGGAGAGGTTGAAATTTCTGATCAGAGGACTAAGCACTTCATCAAGTGTGAGAGACAGGATTTTGAGATCGAGGGAGTCATTACTGAATCTTGATTTATCAAGGGCTTTGGTAACATATTTGCATACTTGGTGAGCCTTGACTGCTTTGAAGTAGAAGTGTGGGGAGCTGGTGGGAGTAGTGTTCATTTCAGACAGAGGAGCTTCACCATCTTTGAAGTAGTCCTGGGGTAGGACAGCATTGAGGTTGGCAAAGGCTTTGTTAAAGGTATCTGCAATGGTTTTTGGGTTGAGGGTTGAGGTTCCGTTGATGTTGAATATTGATGGGGGGGTTTTGGGTGGGTTCCCGGTGAGTTCCTTTATGTTCTTCCAGAATTCCCGACCATTACCCCAGGAGTTTGTGCGTGCATGCTTATAGTAGGCGGACTTCATCTGCCGGATGGTTTTGGTGCAGTCATTGTGTGCAGGTTTGTAGTTTTGGATGTCGTTTTGCCTTCCAGAGTTTCTGGCCAGCTCCCATAGGTGGTCTCTTGTTTTTAGCATCCTGAGAAGGTCACCTGTAAGCCAAGGGATACTGAGTTATTTGACTTTGCATTTCTTAATAGGAGCATATGTGTCAAAGGCCACAGTGAAGATGTTTATGAAGTGGTCAAGGGCAGTGTTTATGTTGGTTGCATTGAAGATAGGGGACCAGTCTTGATGGAGGAGGTGGGATTTGAGTCGAGGAAGGTGACCACTGGGTAGAATCCTGCTGGTGATAGTTTTTGGCAGTTGTTTGATGAATTTATTTGACCAGGTGCAGCTAACAGGGGAGTGGTCACTGAAAGAGTCAGGGAGGACATTAGTGTTAGATATCCATGATGGGTGACTGGTAAGGATCCAGTGCAAGAGTGTGCTGGTGCTGGTCCTGTAATTTTTCCTGATTGGTGAGTCAACCATTTGTGTGAGGTTCACTGCAGCAGTGGTATCCCTGTGTGCACCAGCATCAGCTGCAGGCCAGTTGATGTTGAAGTCGCCTAGGAGGATGGATTCGGTGTCCGGTGGGAGTGACTTTACAAAGTCAAGAACAGCTGTTAGACCAGTTCCCTGTTCTTTGGGAGGGATGTAGATGGTGGCAACAGTGAGGGTTTTGTTTTGGACTCTGAGGAGGATTCTTACTGGCAGTATCTGTGCAGTTGTGGGTTGGAGTGAGGTAATGATGTGGTGCCCCGTATGGAGTCTTTTAGGTAGAGAGTGCAGCACCTGCCTCTTTTGGAGAGGCGATTCAGCCTAAAGACGTTGTAGCCAGGAAGGCTGATTGCATGGTCCAGTACTGATGGCGTGAGCCAAGTTTCAACAACTGCCAGGATGTCAGGGCAGTGTTGGCTGGTGAAGGCCTGTAGGACATCCATTTTAGGAAGGAGGCTGCAGATGTTGATTGATATGAATGAGAGGGCACCCGAAGGCTTGCTCAGATTAGTGGCTTTATAGCAGAATGGGCCAGGGTTTGGGTGCACATTACCTGACAGCATTAGGAGGAGGACGACTAGCATCAAGGAGCTGTGGCGTATTTCTTTAAGGGAATGCTTTCACCTGCTAGCATCTTGGGAAGTTGCCGAGCATCAACGATAGTGGGTGAGGGTAAGCCTAGACAGGGGGGACCAGATTGGAGGGCTAGGACCAGTGTGGGTGTAGGACAGTTTCATGGCAGTAGGATGGACCCTGGGCAAGGGGCAGTGACCAGTGTGCAGAGTGCCTATGTGGAGGAAGGATGTAGGAATGTGGAAGCTGTTGGGGAGGGAGGGAAAGCAGGCTTTGGGGGCATGCAGTAGGAGAGGAAGACAGGCAAGAAGAAATAGAATAGGGGTAGAGAATGGTGGAAGTGCATGATTAAGGTAGGATTCGGGGTAGGCAGAGGGACGGGGTTAAGACAGGCTGGTGGGGCTAGGAGAAGGGGGCAGAAGAGCAGTAGCTGGATCAGTGGGAAGTGAGGATACAGCCAGGAAGGCCAGGCAGCTATGGAGTGGGAGGTGGTGACTAAAAGATGGGGGGGAGTCCCAAAACAGGTACCCAATGGAGCATGAATGGGGGGGCGGAGCTACCAGGGGGCGTGGAGGAAGGTCTATAAAGTTAAGGTCGGGGGTGGGCATAAAATGTCAGCCATTTGCCATAGAAATGAATGGGCACAGCAGCCCTGAGCAGAGCAAAGTTTTAGCTGGCTCAAGAGCCAATCCCCGAGCAGGAGGCAAGAGAGCATCCAATCAGGGTGTGGTACAGATACCGTGGGGCCAATGGTGTGGCTGTCAGTGGTCCCGTGGTTCAGGGAAGTCTTACCCAGTTCGAGAGGATCTCGAGGGCAGCAAAGAAGGTATATAGCAAGTAAAGAGGGTAGACTTTTTTTTTTTAAATGAAAGAACAAGAATCCCTCTAGTGGCAGGTCTGTATGACCTGCTAATGGAAAAAAAAAACTTCTATTAGACATTTGAAATGTGTTTAGTTCTATCTAAAATCTATTTGTAAAAAGTAGCAGGTGGCAAAAGCAGGGGAAAAGTCCTGGCCAATCAGAGCGGGTTTGCTGGAAGTGCCCATGTTCCGATTGGCTGCGCTGTCACCGTACCTTCCAAGGAGCTGCAGGCAGCCATCCTGGTCTCGGTCGGTGGCTGGCTGGGTGCCGGCCGACCGTGGGGGAGCTGAAGCAGCCCCGTTCAAGGGCAGGCAGCTGGAGAGAAGAAAAAATAGCAGGGTTTAAATAGCATAGAAGTAGGATAGGTTTAGATTGAGCAGTTTAGCAAGACAAAGGAGAATTAGACTTTTCGGCACCAAGGCAGATTGCTTGGATAGGGGGGTGCAGGAGGAGCAAGGATACAGGAGAGCTGTAAGCACTTCAAAACAGTAGTATTATATCAGTCCACTCCCCATGTTTAATGGAGATTCAGTAATCAAATAATATATTGGGAAGTTACTGTTGGAAAAATGATATTACATTAATTAAAAACCTTGAGATCACTAAAAATATGATGGAAGAAATAAGGGAATTCTTCATTAGAAATGGGAACAACCAGACAGATGAAATGACAGTATGGGATGCATTTAAGGCACGGTTAAGGGGCAAAATACATGAAATTAGTGGAATTAGACAGAAGAAATGGGAACAACAACAAAGAACACTAAAGGGAGAATTGCTAGCACTGGAGCAAATACATTGTAATACCCAAGATATAAATACACTTAACTTATTATTAAAGAAAAAAGATGAATATAATACTTTAATCATTGAAAAGGCAGAAAAACAACTGCTGGGGATAAGATCAAATTATTATATAAACTCTGATAAACCATTGTGGCTCCTGGCCTGGCAATTAAAGAAAGATCAAGAGTGTAGTTTTATCAAACAAATAAAAGATAGGCAGGGAAGGACATATTGTAATCCTGAAGATATAACAAAAGTATTTTTAGAATACTATAAGGAATTATATACCTTTCAGAGACAGACAGACATAAAAGAGGAAACTCAGACTGGTTTCCTGGATAACGTGACATTAAAACAACTATCAGGTGAATGTAGAAAGTCTCTGGATTTACCAATTACAATTATGGAGCTAGAAATAGCACTCCAGAAACTGAAAGTGGGGAAAGCACCAGGACCGGATGGAATACAGTTGGAGTTTTTTAAGAGATTTGGTGAATTTTTCGCTCCTGTGCTTGCAAGTCTTTTCTGTAAAAGTTTCCAATCTAAAATGATACCGGATTAATTTTTGATAGGCATATACATTTATTTTTGAAGACCGATAAAGATCGTGAACTTTATAAATTGTATAGCCCAATATCAATGTTAAATGTTGATTATAAAATTCTTGCCAAAGTTATAGCAAAAAGAATGGAGAAAGTCTTACCAGAACTGATACTTTTAGATCAAAATGGGTTTATTAAAGGGAAAAGAATATCAGAAAATATAAGGTGAACATTAAATTTAATGCAAAACAGTGGAAGTCAGGATTCCATTTTTCTGATGGTTGATGCAGAAAAAGCATTCAACCATGTAGAGTGGTCTTTTGTGTTTAAAATGCTTTGGAAAATGAATTTTGGGAGCTCCTTTATGGATTGGATAAAATAATTTATTAATCACCAAGAGCGCAAATAAAAATCAATGTTCTTCTGTCACCCAGATTTAATCTTTCAAGGGGGACAAGACAAGGTTGTCCACTTTCTCCATTAATATTCGCATTGAGTATTGAGCCCTTGGCAGAAGCAATAAGGCAGAACCCAGGGATAAAAGGTATCAATTATGAAAAGCAGTGCCATAAAATTAGTTTATATGCAAATGATGCATTATTGAATCTTAATAAAGGTTATGATTCAATTAAAGAATTTATTAAAATAACAGAGATGTATGGAAAAGAAGCTGGATTTAAAATAAATTATGATAAATCATTAATATTGAAAGTCAATAATAAATACAATTTTTGGACACCTGAAGAATGCACATGCCCCATAGCTGATTCCTTTAGATATCTGGGCATCTCCTTTTGTAACAACTTGGATAATCTATATTCTGCAAATTATGATAATGCCATTTATCAAATAAGAGCTGATTTGGAGAGATGGCAGACTCTGCCTCTTACATTAATAGGTAGAATAAATGTGATAAAAATGCAGATTCTCCCAAGGTTATTGTATCTGTTTCAGGTCCTCCCTATTTCTATTCCCGAGCTATTCTTTAAAAAATTAAAAAAAGGAACTACAAACTCTATATGGTTAAAAAAATAGACTGAGAATATTGTACGATAAATTAATTCTTCCAAAAGAACTCTGGGGTTTAGCATTTCCTGATTTATAAAAAATATATATATTTTCTAGTAGCACAGATTTCGATTATTTGGAATTGGAATAATAAGAGCAAGGTACAATGAGTGTCAGCAGAAATGGAGAATGCACGGCAAGGATATCCAAACCTAATAAATGTGCTGTTCTCAGGTTTATATCAAGGGAAAAAAACAGGGGATTAAAGACCATACAACTACACAGGTAACACTAGAGAGCTGGTACACATTGCATACAATATTAAAATATAAAATAGGGGTTACTCAGCATACCCCAATTTATAATAACAATAATTTCCCATGGGCCATAAAAAACAGTGTTGAAAGAATGGTTAACATATGGTCTATTTGATATGAGGCAACTTTTTAAGGATAATCAACTCATTAGACCAAATAAAACAACAGTATAATATACCATCTTTTCAATGGTAGCAATACTTATAAATAAAGAACTATATTGTTAAAACCAATGAATCATTGAAATTAACTTCTACTCCAATTTTGGATATACTAAAATAACAGAGTGAAAATAAAAAAACTTATTTCAAGGATGTATACTAGCTTATATATAACTGCAACAAAAGAAATAATGGAAATTAAACAGTGTTGGGAGTTGGATTTGGAGAAAGAACTTCCAGAAACAATTTCCAAAGAGCTGTGAACTAGAATGATAACAGTTTTTTATACAAATAGTAGGTTGAGTAGAGCACAGCAAATCCAATATAATATACTTCATAGACCTTATTACACACCACATAGACTGTATAAAATGAATTCCAATATGACAGATAAATGCCCCAGGTGCCCTAACACTTCAGGCACCCTTACACATTTGATACATAGCTGCCCTAAATTAACACATTTCTGGGCCGAAATATATCAAGTTATGAATAAAGTATTAAATAATCAAATCCTATTTAAAATATTGCTTACTATGTTTGCACTTCACACTCAACAAGAATATTTGGCTCAATACCAGCAAGTCTTTGTTACATCAGTTATGACAACTGCAAAAAATGTATCTTATTACATTGGAAAGATTCAAACCCCCCCAAATTCAAAAATGTGTTTAAACTATATGATGGAAATTATAAAACTAGAAAGAACACAATTTCTGAAAGATGGACAAGAAACAAATTATATGAAGATATGGTAACCCTTCCAGAAATATCTACAGTAAAGAGTTTAAAACAGAATCAAATCATAGGCAAAAAAGTAAGGGTACATAGTAGTTAAATTAAAGCATAAAATATATTAAACTTAAGGCTAGGTTCCCTGGATTGTATCCATAGTTTAGAGTAGAGTATAGTACAGTAGGAGGTTATGATGAAAGGATAAGATGGGATTAAACTGATATAAATATCAGAAAACAAGTCCCTTCTAAATCTATTTCTGAACCTCAAAAAAGAAAGTCAGATAGAAATATAGAAACATAGAAAAATGGACTTTGATTGCAGACAAGGACCGCTTGGCCCACCTAGTCTGCCCATTTCCCTACCTACAGGATAAGCTGCAGATCCTAGTTAATCAACAGCCTATTTCTTCCTACCCCCCACAAGAATTGTCTTATGTCTGTCCCATGCATTCTTGAATTCTCCCACAGTTTTAGACCCCACAACCTCCTCAGGAAGGCTGTTCCATGCGTCCACCACCCTCTCTGTGAAAAAATACTTCCTCACATTGTCCCTGAGCCATCCCCCCTCTATCTTCAAATTGTGTCCCCTTGTTCTTGCACATCTCTTTTTCTGAAAGATGCTACCCTCTTGGACTTTGTTGATTCCACTGAGGTACTTAAAAGTTTCTATCATGTCCCCCATCTCCCTCCTTTCCTCAAAGGTATACGTATTAAGCTCCTTTAGTCTCTCCTCGTATGGCTTCTCTTGTAGAACCTGCACCATTTTAGTTGCCCTCCTCTGGACTTCCTCCATCTTGTCTATGTCCTTGCAGAGATGGGGTCTCCAGAACTGGACACAGTACTCCAGATGGGATCTCACCAACTGTCTGTACAAAGGGATGACAACTTCCTGTTTTCTGCTGGTGATGCCTCTCCCTATACATCCCAGTATCCCCCATCCCTCCCTACTGCCTTTTCACATTGCTTGCTAACCTTAAGGTCATCTGATATGATTACCTCCAGGTCCCTTTCCATTTTGTTGTTGTTACTACCCCTCCCCACCCATTGTGTAATCTTCCCCTGGGTTTTTGTTTCCCAGTTGCATTACTTTGCACTTCTTTGCATTGAATCCAACCTGCCATACTTCTGACCATTCCTCCAACCTTGCCAAGTCCCTTCTCATCCCTTCACGCATCCTTGTGAATCAACCCTGTTGCAGATCTTTGTATCATCTGCAAAGAGGCATTCTTTTCCTTCCAGTCCCTCTGCAATGTCACTTATAAAGACATTAAAAAGGACTGGACCCAGTACTGAACCCTGTGGTACCCCACTAGTTACCCCTCTTTCTTCAGAGTGGACTCCATTTACAATTATCTTCTGTGTCTTGTTGTCCAGCCAATGTTTTTCCCAGGCTACCACCCTGGGACCCACTCCCAGGTTGGTTAATTTGATTATTAATCTTTTGTGTGGGACTGTGTCAAATGCTTTGCTAAAGTCTAGGTAGGCCATGTCCACAGCCCCTCCCTGGTCTACTATTTTGGTCACCCAGTCAAAGAAATCAATTAGATTTGCCTGACATGACCTTCCCGCTGCAAACCCATGCTGCCTTGGGACCTACGCCCCACTTTCCTCTAGATACTCAACAATTCTTTACTTCAGAAAAGATTCCATCACTTTTCCTACCACAGAGGTCAAACTGACAGGTCTGTAGTTACCTGCCTCTGTTTTGCTCCCACTTCAGTGAAGGGGAATCACATCCGCCTTCCTCCAGTCCTCAGGTTCCACACCATCCTCCCATGATTTATTAAAAAGGATAGTCAGTGGTGTCACTAGTTCTCTCCTTAATTATTTTAGAATTTTGGGGTGAATTTCATGAGGCCCCATTGCTTTCTCCACCTTCAGTTTTAGGAGTTCTTTCAGAACCTTTTCTTCTGTGAAAAGACTGGGATCGACCCCACTATCCAGAATGCTTCTGTTAACTGGATTAGGCACCTCCCCCTCCTCTTTTGTGAATACTGAGCAGAAGTATTCATTCAGTATCCCTGCCTTTTCACTGTCCCTCTCTGCCCACCAACCAACCTTTCTATTCAGCCTTACTATCCCTCCCTTTGTCTTTCTACATTCCCTGATGTACCTATAAAAGGTTTTATCCCTCTTCTTAATGGAGTTGGCTATCTTTTCCTCAGTTTGTGCCTTTGCTATTCTGACTTCCCTCCCTGCTTCCTTCTGCCTTAACTGGTACAGTTCTCTGTCCTTCTCCTTCTGTGTTTCCTTATACTTCCTAAAAGCTATCTTTTTCTCCCTAACTTTCCCCGCCACCTCTTTTGAGAATGATAGTGGCTTTTTCTTTCATTTTGATTTGTTTATTTGCTTCACACAAAGGCTTATTGCCTCTGTGATGGCAGTTTTGATGTGTCCCCATTGTTTCTCCACCCCTCCTTCTAGACTGTTTGCTAGTGCTTTTCTAAGGCACTCTCCCGTCTTGCCAAAGTCAGCCCTCCTGAAGTCCAGTACCTTCACTTTTGTATGGCTTGACTCTGTAGCTGAGTTTATCATGAACCACAGTGTTTGGTGGTCACTTGTTCCCAGATGGCTACCCACTTCTAGATCTGATATCCCTCACTGTCCCCATTTGAGAGTATGAGGTCTAAGATTGCTCCCTCATGAGTGGGTTCCAAAACTAGCTGTCTGAGGCATGCCACCTGTAGGGCATCAAGAATAGCCCTGCTCTTTGATGTGGCTGCAGCAAAGGTGCTCCAGTTAACATCTGGCATATTCACGTCCCCCATCAACAGTATCTCCCCTTTCTCTGCCATCCTAAGGATGCCTTCTATCATATCCTTGTCCATTCCCTCTCCCTGACATGGGGGTCTGTATACAACCCCTGTGTGGATTGTGATGCCATTTCCAGTCTCTAAGGTGACCCACAGTGCCTCCTCTCCTCCCTGTTTACTTTTTTGTTCCATTGCTTTTACCCCTTCCCTTACATAGAGAGCTACTCCTCCCCTCTTCTATCCTCTCTGTCTCTCCTGTAGGTTGTGTACCCTGGTATGTTAACATCCCAGTCATGGTTCTCTGTGTACCATGTTTCTGTGACTGCTACAATATCAAGGCATCCCTCTTCCATCAAGGCCACAAGTTCAGGGAGCTTGTTGCCCAGACTAGGGGCACTGGTACTCATTACCCTCCATTTCTTGATGGCCTTACCCCTTTTTTTTGCCCCATCCTTGTCCTTATTGCCTTTGTCATTTTTTCCATTTACCCCTGCCCTTCTCCCTATCGACATCTCTATCTTGGTGTTTACCTCACTTATTACCCTGATTTTTTTTGGGGGGGTGGCTAGGAGTTCCCTGCTGCTTTCCAGTGCCTCCCACCTTGGCTAGTTTAAATGCTTGCCAATGAAGCATTTAAACCTATCACATAGGATCCTGGTTCCCCTCCTAGACAGATGCAGACCATCATTCCAGTATAGGCCTGCATCACTCCAGGTGGACCCCCAGTCCCCAATGAAGCCAAATCCCTGAGCTCTGCACCAGTTTTCAACCACTGATTGAATCCCATGGTGTGGAGCACCCTAGCCTCATCCATGCCATATTCAGGCAACACCTCTGAGAAGGTTATCGTGCATGCTACTTATCCTTATTCCTTGTGCTTATGTTTGAAGTAGAGGCCCCACTAAAGGAATTTATGTTCTCAGAATCTGCCACAAGAGTTTCTGCATCAATGTTCAGCTCTGCTTCCTTTGCTGTGGTCCTATCTTCCCCTTGCACTGCCTTGGAGGATGAGTCTTCAGATACAGGTGAAGTCATTACTGGCTTAATATTTACTGCTGGGCTTTTCCTTCTTTTGTCCCTTTTCTTTTCCCCATTCACTTTTGGGGCCATGGCTGTATGTTTAATATTAACCTGGTTACAGCAGTTCTTAAAGGAGGGTTTTAATTGTCTCAAGTTTCTTAATTTCCTTTCTGGCCAAGAGGTAGATTTACAGAATGGTAGGGACAAACCAATTGGCTGATTTTTTTTAAGTTTTCTCCTGATGCCTGAAACAGTTTGGAAAGCCTCTTTTCCTTTCATTTTGCTTCCTGCTCAGCAACTCCCATGTATAGAGAAAACTTGGCTTGTACGTGTCTAAAAAGTTTCCCAGATACAGCCTTTTTTCTTTTTTGGCCCTTATTCTGGACTGTTAGTAGTTTTGATTAAAAGTACTCAATTTATAGCAGATTCTGGCACTTTGCTGATGATGACACAAAGCTTCTTAGCCACAGTACTACTTAAACTCTCAAATGCAGCACCATTTAACTCATACGGAAAAATATTGCAAAATACTTTCAGCAAACGGTAGCATCTGCCCATTGCTTCTCATCCATTGTCTAGACCAAAATCCCAGTTCCTGTTCTGAAAACCCGGCCGCTATTTTGCATTTCTTAAGTCAATGCTGCTGGTTCAAATATTGGACGCCGCACTCTCACATGCCACACAGAAGTTCTACCTTGCTGCTAAAACCGGCTCTGACACAGCAATATGTCACTTTTTCTTTCAAAAATTGTCACCGCATTTAAATTTTGAGCAGTGGCTGAACTCAGACAGACACTTGCACGCTGCTTCTTAGGAACAAAAATGATTAGCTGGGAGCTGGGGTGAACAGCCACATCGAGATGCTGTCTAGTCCAACTGCCAGCACATTGCATCACTATGCACCACCTTCCTCACTCTGTAAAGGTGTTTTCCCTAAGGTTTCTTGTTCATGCTTCCTGTTATCGACACCTCTAGGTCCTTTTCTTCCTCAGTGATCCCCAGCTTCACCTCTCCCAACCAACAGTCCCCAAAGTGCATAACCTTGCACTTTTTTGCATTGACTCCCAGCTGCCATTTCTCTGACCATATCTCCAGTTTGGTTAAGTCCCCTTGTAGTTGTTCCCATCCATCCTCTTCATTCATCACTACCCCCATTGTGGTATCATCTGCTAACAGACTAACGCCGCTCCCAGCTCCATGTGCAATATCTGAGATAAAGAGCTCAAACAGCACCGGGCCAAGCACCTAGCCTTGCGGCACACCGCACATCACCGGTCTAGGTGTGGAGAGTTCTCCTCCTTTGTAAAAGAGCTTTTAACTCAAAGGTTATAATTCTGACTACTCAATAAATAAATAAATAAATAAATCCTCTCCCTCCCCACCCAACTAAATCATTGGACCGCTACTCATTCCCTAATTGATTGGGTGATAATCAACTATGGGGACCATATCCCTCACATAGGTACCCTATCAGACTCTTTATGTGACCACTCCCCTACCTATGCTATCTTGTCCTCCAAAGCCTCCCCCCCAAATTACTATCCTTCCACAACTTTAACCACCCTGACACCTCTGCGATACTACAATATGTTGGGGACATAAACTGGCATGGCCTCTATGCACCCTCAGATGTGACCCTTGCCATTACTCACTCTATTCGCATCCTCCTGGAGATACAGAACCATAATTTTCCTGTAACTACTAGGAGAGTTCATGGTGGGTGTACTAATTGGATCACTAAGGAGCTCCTCTCGTTCATGAAAGAGAGGGACTGCATGTGGATCAGCCATAAATTAACTCCCTCCCCCACTCTGTGGAATGAATACTAGCACCTGCGCAACCATTGCAAGCACTTGACCTGCTCCTTCAAATGGGACTATTACACCAGTCTGCAGAGGGAGAGTTCAACAATCCCAGAAAATTCTGGAGCTCCATCAGCTCTCTTCTTACTCCTCGTGTGGTAGAGGTGTGTGAGATGAAGAGACACAAGACCACAAAGAATGATTCAAACACACAAAAGTGTGTATTTATATTTAAGAAAGAAAAATATAACTTGCAAATAAAAGCAAAATAAACAGCAGTACACAGCTAGGACTTAAACAGCAGCAGTCCCACCCTCTGTGTCTTCAACCTGCCCTCAGGCTGAACTGAACTAACTTCTGAAGCATTCACCCAGAATATATACACAGAAAAAGTCACATGACTCATAATTCTGCCTCCTAGACTAATACATGATTTGTTCTACTCTAAAACAATTTTAAAATATATTTACTTAACTCAGAATGCAAAGAAATTCAAATTCATATTGTATTTGATGATCTTTAGTGTTTAAAGTGCTTAAATAAAACTATTTCCCTTAGAATGGTTTGAGAAGCTCCACCCATACAGCTGTGATTGACAGCAAGAGGTGTATATCAATAGTAACCATTTGGGGTGAAGGCTCCTAAGGAGAGAGAGACTGCTTGGTTGCTAAGGTAAGTTTGGTTTGCAGTTCTAGAAGTTATACCAGGCTTACAGTCTAGAAGAAATGTTGTTTGTAGACGCAAAAGGGTTGTGCTTTGACAAGATAAAAGGAGGTTTGATTTTTTTAGGAGAATACTGAGCAAAATAAACTAGCACAAAACAACAAAAATGTTGGCCTTGTTTTTCCCTGCATGCAAGGTCTGCGCACAACCTAGCATGCAAGGTAACATTTATACAAAGGCCAATGTACTATAAATGTAATGTTGTGTAAAATAAATAACAAAACTATAATAATTGTTTTTATTTAGGCAAAAAGGGGCGCCCTGCCTAACAGCAGTGTTGCAGAATTGCAAGAGGGAGGAGTGCCTCACAGAAGAGCACTCAGTGCTCCCAATTCAAACTCTTGCACTCCCCCTCTAAGCTGACATTCTGAAATATGTAGATATTCACCCATCGAGTCTTTTCTTTAGGCCCAAAAGGAACTATTGTTTAGCATTTATAACTTAGAGAAGCAGAAGGGTCATGGAATGAAAAAGAAAGGAAAAAAAATATATACATACAAAACAGCTCCATGGTACCACCTGCTTCTCAAACTTACTTATTTCATTAAGGTTCATTTCATTAAGGTTCGAAATGTAACTCATATCCTATTTCTAGCAATAAGGGCAAACATGAAGCATGTGCTTGTAAACAGTCAAAGAATATTTCCCAGCACTTTTAAAGCATAGCTCCATGTCTCCCAATGCTTATGAAAACATTTCGGGCAACTTTGGGCTTGCTTTGATAGGTGTGCTCCTGCACAGCATGTCTTTTATAAAAGCGGCTTAAAAGGACAGCACAAAATCATACCCCTGTACTAAACTGACTGTTAAACTACATGCCTTACTATAATGAACAGAAAATTGTTGCTATTAATACGATGCCGTGCACAGGCCTGCAATTATATTATTGCAGCTCTGCGGCATATGATTTCTCTCAGCGTCGTGCTGCTAACCCAAACATTCATTACTCTTTTATTTTAAAGATGTAACCCAGTTACATAAATTAGAAAGGGCCTAAGCAAACCTAAACAAAGACTGCTTACAAAAATGTGTGTGTTTGTGTGTGTGTGTGGGGGAATCCTCCCAATGGCAGGCAGACAAGGTGAGAGAAACAGAAGAAGGAAAGAATTAACAGGGAAAAAGAGAAGTAGCTGACCAGCCTACAGGACAGAAAAGGATAGAATAGAAAGGGAAAGAAATGCTGTTGCAACAAACTTTAAGAAAAGTGATAGTGTCTCTCTGCACAATGTCTCCCACAAATGGGGGGGAGGGGGGCTCTATCACACCTCGCTGAGGTAGCCAACCCATTTAACCTTAAATTCACTGACCTGTCAGCCCTCCTTTGTAAACTCCTTCCTTGCAATCCCTTCAACTCACAGTCTGGCACCTCCGCTCATACCACCCACCCCGCTGGGTACCCAGTCCACCCTGGAGCTGCTCAGTTCCCCCCTCACATGTGCCTTGCTCTACCTCCCCGGTCTCTGCCCCCACACCTACTGCTACCCCCCTCCCCATTTCAAGATCATCTCCCCTAAGGTCACTCTCTAACTTCTACAGAACCTGCCCAACTGAGGCAGCCCAGGCTCTGACGGCCTCTCCCCGTGTTCCTCAAAACTGTGTCCAGGGCAATTGCCAAACCCCTCACCTTCATTTTCAATCCTGCCCTGACTACCTCCTCTATGCATCTCCCATGGAAATCTGTCCAAAGTCATTCCCATCTTCAAAACTGGCTACCCTCTCTTCTCCGATGATTACCGGCCAATATCCATTCTCTCCCATCTAAGTAAACTCCTCAAAAAAGTAGTGCATCAACAACTATCAGAGTACCTCACCAAATATAATACCTTATGTAGCCAGCAACACGGTTTCTGCAGGCACCACAGTACCACTACTGCCCTAGCCCTATTTACTGACCATATACTTACCAATATGTATCAAGGGCGTGCCACCGATGTCCTGTTTGTGGACCCGCCAAAGGCTTTTGACTTGGTAAATCATACTCTCCTCTTCTCCAAACTGAACCTGATCAGCTCCTCCGAGGAAACCACACACTGGTTTCAGAGTGATCTTACCAACCACTCTGTTTGTTTGCATTGGCTCAGCAACTTCTCCTGCCCTATCTGTCTCCATGGGGTTCTCCAGGGTTCCATTCTGGGACCCCTTCTCTTTACCATATTTTCTCAATACCCTCACCTTGGACTGCCTCACCTGCAAATTCCTCCTCTACACCGACAACCTGGTTATCTACCACAGCAACAAATCCATTCCCCACATATCCTCTGTCCTGACCCAGAATTACTGCACTGCTTACAATTGGTTCACTGATAACTTGATTCTGGTTAATGCCATAAAAGCCAAGGCAATGCTCTTTGGGTCAAAACCTTACCTTGTCCGGGGGTGTGTGGCATAGCTGCTGAACTGAATGGCAGCTTAATTTTTTGGAGCTGCTGCGTGTAGGTGTCTGTATCCGACTAATTCACATCTACGGAGATTAAACTGAGCGGAAGAACCAAGAAGTATGTTAAAAGAGCTCCGGTACATGAATATAAAAAAATTTTTAAATGTGGACAGCCGAAACTAGCTAGAGAGCCCCCTTCAATATCACGGCCTGCAAAATGGCAGAGGTGCCGGGCTCAGCACTCGATTTGGCATACTTTAACAGCCTATTTGAAAAATTACTTCACAGGATGGATGAAGTAACTGATGCGTCGCATCACACCCCAGAAGCAATTAAAAACCTAACAGGGCAGATAGTAACAATTGAACAGAAAGCACTGGTGCAGGATTCCAAAATTGAGGGCATCAAGGGAATGCAGAGTGATCAGCAGGGGAAAATTAATATGCTTCTGGCCAAAGTCGATGATTTGGAAAATTGGAGCAGAAGAAATAACCTATGGGTAATAGGGTTCCCAGAGGGTGTGGAGAAAAGAGACACTGCCTTGTTCCTTCAGCAAGCCTTCCCTGAGATTCTAGTCCTGCAAGCAGACTTTCATCTAGAGATAGAAAGGACGCACAGAGCTACTGTTCCAGCACTGGTTAAAGGAGGCAAGCCAAGGGCTATTTTGTTTAAATTGCTCTCATACAACACACGGCAGGCTTTGCTACAGCGTGCCAGGGAGGTGGGCCATTTGAGCTGGCAGGGGCACTCCATATCATTATATCGGGACTTTTCCAGAGAGCTATTGATTAAGAGAAAATAATATATCCCTCTGCGCCATAAGATGCAAAAACTGGGGATTCAGTACTCCTTAAGGTACCCCTCCACAATGTGGATAGTGCACAACGGGACCCCACTCCTCTTTGAAACCCCGGTAGCCCTGGAGGACTTTTTGAACAGGCACTCAGGTGAAGCACCTAGCCTTTCCACTCATCCTGACCCCTTGGAACCAGAAGAAATGGTGACAGATCCTGAAATACAGCCTGAGTCTTCTACTGGCCTCCCTCACCGAAGTAGAAAAAGAACAGCGAGAGATAGCCACAGGTGAAGAGAACACCCCCAAATTAGAACCAGCCAGTATACTAAGACAGCAGACTGAGAGGTACAACATAGTGAAAGCACGGCCTTGGTGTGCTACATAACCCTCAATCCCTATGAGGCACTGAGATCTCCCTCACCTCCCCCCAATGCGCATTCTGAGGAAGGAATCTCCAGGGTAGAAGCAGATCCCCAAGTCAGCTGTACTATGGTGAGTGAGGCGTTGTTGGAGGGTAATGGTGATGAGGAACCGCAGAAGGAACAACACTCCCCAGGCACAGCATCTGAAGGCTGCGAAGGAGACCAGGCCACTGAAGCAGCGATATCGAGTTACCAGGATCCTTGAGAGGAGCAGCAGCTTCTGGTGTCAATTAGATAAGTAACGCTTCTGTTTTACACCTTGTGCAGCAGAGGGTATCCGGGCATAGCAGATACTACCTGGGCTGGGGTGTTGATTATGTTTTGATTTTAAAATCGGGGCCCATGAGATCACGAGACACTGGGACCTTGACCCCTTCAGGACATATTGATCTCAGGGCTGGAGCCAACCTTCTGTGGGTGGTTCAATATGGGGGAGGGCAGGGGCAACAAATAAATAGAATACAAGGTTGCATGTGCAAACAAATCCTGGGTATGGCATGTGAGTTGGGAAGCGTTTTATAGGCGCTTCTGGAGGTTGGGTATCGGGGGATGGGATGTGTATGGGACTGGGTACTCTAAGATGAGATATCAGTCAGAGGGTGCTACATGGCTGTGCTTGGAGGGTAGACCCCAGTTATGACAGAAACAAGGGCCAGTAGCCTGGTGAGGTATGAGACAAGCCTAGGGAGCTCACAGCCAAGGTGTAAGGGCCTTCTCTGTGAGGCAAATTGCACCTACTTCAATGATATTAGGGGAAGGGATATAATACCATGGAGCGCACAGACGGAATTTCCCCGTATATGGGTAACCCTAGTTTAATTTTTGTGATGGTCAACTGACTGCTAGGCTGTTGAATGTATTTAGGAAGATGCAGTTTTTCTCCTGGGGGTACGTCTAGGCACACAGCCCCCCCCCCCCAACTGCTATGATCTCTGACAAACAGGGTAAGGCTGGGTCGAGTTATGCTCAGACTGCTACGTCCCTGGGAACTACTCTGCAGATCAGGCCTCTTCACGGGAGGCAAATGATCCTATATGCAGGATGGCTCCAACAAAGCACGGAAGTGCAACATGTAAATAGGTTTAGTGTGTGGTTGTTTTGTGTGGTTGGGTTTAAGATTATAAGGTGGTACTTGTTTAACATGGTTTATAGTGTAACTTAGTTGTCAAGGAATGTCACGGGTATGTACAGAGACACTAGTAGACTGGTTGTACAAGGTAAAAGGAGCCTAAAAGTGTCACAAGGTCTGGAACCCAAATCTGGGCTGGGCCACGGGTACTGGTGTGTGGTAGAATGGTGCCTTCCCGTCCACACCGGCAGTTTAAATTTAGCATCTCACATTTCACTGCTTCTCGAGGGTTATGACAATGGCTAAAATAATCTGCATTACTTGAAATGTGAGGGGTATGAATACACTGGTGAAGAGGAAGAAGGTACTGTCATATAGTATCTGAAAAAGATCAAAGCCCATGTGGTTTTCTTGCAGGAGACAAAACTAGATGGGAAAGGCCATGGGCTTCTTAAAAAGGGCTGGGTGGACATAGAGATCCATGCCTCAGCTGCTACAAAAAAGCGTGGAGTAGCTATATTAATACAGAAGCAACTGCACTGTTCTCTCATTGCTTCTAGGGCAGACCCACAAGGCAGATGGGTGATAGGTACATTTCAGACTCCCATGGGGCCTATATTAGTGGGGAACATTTATGGACCAAATGAGAATGATGCAGCCTTTTTCCACCAAACCTCCCAAGTGCTTTTAGACATGAATAAAAATAATATGCCCACTATTTTTCAGAGGAGATTTTACTTTAGTGCCAGACCCCATGGTGGACAAGACCCCAATAAAAAAAGACACTGCCCATCGAAAGGGTAGGAGAGCCCTGCTGAAATGGATGGGTGATCAAGGTTTAATGGATATATGGCAGGCATTGAATCCCAGGGGGAAAGATTACTCCTTTTATTCACCGGTACACAATTCCTACAACCGTATTGATTTTTTCTTAACTTCTCCTCAGATTACACAGGCAGCTATGGAGTCTAATATATTTCCTATTGTAATATAGGACCATGCTCCAGTGCATCTGTCTGCAACATGGGGCCCCTGTGCTCCCACATCTACCTCTTGGAGGTTAGATTCCTTGTTAATAAAAGATGTAAAGTTCGTAGAATGGGTTAAGGAGGAAGCTCAGAGATTTTTTTTGGAAAACCCAGCACAGGACACCACAGCTGGGGTCAGGTGGGAAGCTTTTAAGGCCACTATGAGAGGCAGGATTATTGCCTATGCAGGGGCAAGAAGGAGAGGTAGGGAACAAAAATTAAAGAACCTGGAAGAGGAGCTCAAAGAAGTACAGAGACAGCATAAGGAGCAAAGAGGGAAAGTAAGGCATGATTTTCTCCTAAGAAAGATAGTGGGTCTTGAAATGGAGATAAACTCTCTTTTATCAAGGAGGGCTGAACTCTCTATATTGAGACTGAAGCACAAATATTGGGAAGGGGGAGAGAAAGGGGGGAAGGTGTTAGCATATAGGTTAAAGAAACAGCAAATGGACCAATACATAGCTGGGCTGAGAAATACTGCTGGACTGATGCGTACTAAAAGTGGAGAATTAAATGCAGTCATGGCAGAATACTATCAATCTCTGTATGTTTCATCTAGACAGGCAGATCCCCAAGTAACTCAAGTTTTTCTACAAACATTGAAACGCCCCACTATAACTTCACAGCAGGCGGAGCTACCGGATGCCCCATTAACTATAGAGGAAATAAAAAAGGCCTTACTTTCTCTTAAACCAGGGAAAGGCCCGGGGAGATGGCTATTCAGTAGAATTCTGGCAGGCCTTAGCAGACATTATTGCTCCAATACTTCAACAAGTTTATGTTGAGGCAGAGGTGCAGGGGATATTGCCCCCCATGCTACGTGAAGCGGTTATCACCATATTGCCCAAAAAAGGGAAAGATCCCACCTACTCTGGTAGTTATCAGCCGATCTCACTTTTAAATGTAGATAGTAAAATATTTACCAAAGCATTAGCACTAAGATTGGGTCCCCTGTTACCGCAGTTAATACACCCCTTCCAAGTAGGATTTGTGCCTGGTAGGTTTAGTGCAGATCATCTTAGGACATTAACTAATCTAGCCCATATTGCATCTCAACTATATACCCCAGCAGCGGCGGTAGCTATGGATTTGGAGAAGGCGTTCGATTCCCTGGAGTGGGATTACCTCCATGAGGTGCTGGGTAAGCTGGGAGTAGGCTCCTGCTTTTGATCCTGGGTAACAGCCCTGTACACTTCCCCAATGGCCAGACTATTGACCGACTCTACCCTATCTCCACCTTTTGAGTTGGCTCGTGGTGTACTAGGCAAGGTTGCCCACTCTCCCCACTCCTATTTGTGTTGGCTGTAGAGCCTTTAGTGGCGCACCTTTGGGGTAGTCAATCTATAAAGGGGATACTAGCTGGAAATATAGAATACACCACCCTTTTATATGCTGATGACCTCCTGGTCCTAGTTGCAGATGCAGCTGAGGCATTACCCTCTGTACTCTCCACCTTGCGCCACTTTAAGGAAATCTCTGGACTTCAAATAAATGCCACTAAATCTGAAGTTCTCCCTCTCAATTCCAGATGCGAACCATCGGTACTGGGGGACACGGGTCTGAAGTGGGCGGGGGAAAGCATCACATATTTCACAGCAGACCAGACCTGGGTTTGAATCCCACAGCTTCCACTTGCATACTGTGTGGCCTTGAGCAAGTCACTTAACCTCCTTGTGCTCCCAGGTTGATCCTGTAAAAAAGCTTCCAGCTTATTGTGCTATACCTGGTTAAACAACTAAATAAATAAATAAATATTTAGGTATTCATTTCTCTGCTGAATTCTCAAAACTATGGGAATAAAATCTCCACCCTCTTATGGTGGAAATGCAGGAGGATATGTCCAGATGGAACAAACTTCATTTAACCTTAGCAGGTAAAATAGCTGCGATTAAGATGATCTTGGCCCCAAAAATTTTCTATTTCCTGGCACATATTCCCCTCTCATTGCCACAAAGCTGAATCCAGAAGATAGATAAGGCAATAGGGAGTTTTCTGTCAGCGTGGCTCAGTTGGTAGCACATCCTCCTCTGGACCAGAAGGTTATGGGTTTTCGTCCCACACCTGGATGAACTTGCACCTAAAAGTCGCTGGCATCCGAGTGCAGTATTGGGGGTGCTGTACTGCTGGGGTGTGCCATCCTTCAGATGAGATGTTAAACCGAGGTCCCTTCTGCCCATCCTGGTGTTGTCCTGGTGGGTGTCCAGGTGGAAGTAAAAGAACCCAGGGTACTCTTCGTAAAGAGCAGGGAACATTCCTAGTGTCCTGGCCAACATTTCCCTTCCCTTAAACTGGTTCATGCAATTATCCAGGCTGTGTGTGGGTGATGATGTGCAATATGGCCGCCACCACACATTCAATCACTTCACTACCAGTCTAGCATTGCTTGTAAAGCACTTTGGGATACTGTGTATGAAAAGCGCTATATAAATACTGATTCTTCTTCTTCTTCTGTGGGAAGGGAAGCCCCCCAGGTATAGTAGGAACAAACTTCAGGTGCACTGGAGCATAGGGGTGGTGTCTTCCCTAGTTTGCAGGTTATAAGTGGGCATTTCACCTGGCACAGTTGTTACGTTGGTTGGGTACAGGGACCACCCCTCAACCACAATGGGTGGATATAGACCAAGCTGTAAGTCAAAACATTTCTCTGTCATTGCTTGCCTATAACAGCCCCCCAACAAACTTAAAAAAACATGCCACGATAGGAGCCTCTTTGCAATGTTCGGCAAAAGTAAGGAGGAAGTTGAAGGTAGACTTAACGCCTATCAAACCAACTCTGCTATGGGGAAATGGTAACCTGTGTATAGACAAAAAAAGGTGTACTGGAAGGGCTGGGTAGACAAGGGTATTACCAGGTTAGAAGATATACTAGCCCCGGCCTCCTTGGTAGTAGACGTTTGCTAACCTGCAGGTCAGATGGTCAATTCCGACTTGTGGAAATATTTACAAATATGCAGTGTGGCCCAAAAATATCTGACCCAGGTGGCAAAAAGGGGTACCTTGAATATACCCTCCTGGATAACACAAAAAAAAGGGCTGGCCAATTTAATCTACAGTGCTCTCCGAGATACAATACCCAGCCAAACTGAAAAGTCTAAGCAGAAATGGGAAGGGGCTTTACAACTGGAGATTACAGATGAACAGTGGAAGGAATGCTTGAAAGGGGCTCAAAAATATTTTACAGATGCGAGAAGTAAGTTAATACAAAATAAAATTTGCCACTCCTGGTACCACACACTGGTAGTACTACAGAAGGCTGGGGTAATAAAGTCAAATTTATGTTGGAGATGTAACTCTCATCCTAGAGACTTGGCCCATATACTTTGGTCCTGCCCAATGATACAATCAGTGTGGGATAATATTTGTGAAGTGGGGGCCAAAGTGTTAAAAAAGTGTATTCCTTAGGCCCCATCCTTGCTTCTCCTGGGTATGAAGTCAGAAGCACCCCAGGCTTCTTGTATGTAGATGGAGGACTACATTGATACCTAGTGCCCAAGAGATCCTCACCTCCGTGGTTCACATTGCTACTATGGACAAATTCTCCCACTTGATAAACAACTCCCTAATAGTATATGAGAAATATTGGACCCCCTTTGTTAGATATGCCACCCTAAGACTGGAGTGGGCTGAAATTGTACAACCCAGATCTCTACTAAGGTAATGGAATTATGTAAACAGAACTGTCAAACTTGACTAACCAGGACAGTATGTATGGGTGGCACTATAATGCCTCTTTATTCATATGTGGATGTACCTAATAATATATAGAACAGTGGTTCTTTGTGTTTATTTTTTTCTTTCAGCTAGGGTGCCAGAAGCCTGGACAGCACCCGAAGCATATAAGAGTGTTTTCAAGGTATAAATGTGGAGAATGGAAGCCTTGCCTCTCCATCACTTTAAGATAAGAACCGTATATATTGGGGTAAGTACAGGTCAAATGTAACATTGCTCTTTTTTGCTCCTATGTTGCGTTGTATATGTAACCAACAACTCTTTACTAGGCTTTTGTTTAGAATAAGTGCTACCATTACTGTAAAAGAAAATGTAAATAATAATAAAAAATCTAACAGCAAAAAAAAAAAAAACCTTACCTTGTCCGAGCACACAAAACCAACTCTTCTCTCCAGATCCACCCTTCCAGTGGTCCTGCCTTCGAAAGCATCCACTCCTTCAAATACCTGCTGGTCACATTGGACCCCTCCCTCTCCTTTACTGACCATATTAACTCAGTAGTTCAAAGCATAAATCAGAAGCTCTGTGCTGCCTACCACATCATACCCTTCCTGACTGTGGAGGCCCACCCTGCTATCGCTAGAGGAGACCTTCTTCCTGTTTTGGAATACTGTTCCCCTATCTGCACTCATGTCTCCTCTGCCCTCCAGAATTGACTCATAACTGCATACAACAGTGATTGCCACTTTGCCCTGTCCGCCCCCTACTCCACCGATCATTGTGACCTCTACTGCTTCCTAAACTGGCTCTCATTGCAAGGTCGTTTTTACTTTACCCTCGGCTGCCTCACCAATACTTGCATTAGAAACAGTCCTGCCTCCCCTCTATTCACCTTCTTTAAGCCCCACACCACTCCAAGAAGTCTCCGATCCTCCCTTTTCCCTCCACTGGAGATGCTATGAACTACCACAAACATTGATGGTAATGCACTATTGGTTGCAGCCCCCTACTATGGAATGAACTGCCTGTCCACCTCAGAGCATCCAACAAACCTAATGCCTTCAAACTTAACTTTAAATCCTGGCTCCTCTCTAGGGACAGCTGCAACTGTCTGCCTTGGTAACACTCACCCACCAACTCTCTCTGGACCTGTCATCTCATCTCCTTCCTATCTTGCTAGGATTTCAATCAGAATGGACATATTGCCTCTAGTGGAGAGGGGAGAATTAAACCTCCTTGTGTACCAATAGCTGCCTGTTTTTGTAAAACTTTTTTGCCACTTATATTGTGCCTCAGTATCTTATTTGTAAACTGCATTGTGTTTGTATATAGGTTTGTATTTGTAACTGGTTTGTTCATTCATCACCGCCTGCTTGTCCATGCCTCTGCACTTTATATCGTTTTGCTACCAAATTTGCTGTTGTTTATACTGTTGTTATCTGTATTTCTTTTTTATTTGCTCATGCCTATTAGGCCCGGGTCATGCCTGTAAACAGTCGTCTGGACCAGTGCACCTTACTCGGTCAACAAAGTCATAAATAAATAAATAAAATTTCTAAAGCCTTGGCTTCCTGCTCCTGAAACAGTTTAGTGATGATTTAAATAATATCTTAGTAACATAATAAGTTGTTTTTGAAAATGAATGTCATTTAATTGTTACATATGAATCTCTTACTGTTTATGCAAAAGAAAAACATGTCTCACACATTAAAACAAGTCAGCTTGTGTTTTAAAAATTATGCTTTTAAGTGATACATCTTTTAAGTATTTTTTGTTTTGTTTTCCCTTAACAGATCTACCTGCTCACTGCTACTATGGTCTGGAGTTAAACAATTAAGCAATGATACACAGCAGGGTGTGGTGTATCATGAGATATCGTCACACCTATCTACAAATGCATTGTGAGGCACGAGACCACAGGCCGAGTGTCTCACACACCTGAGAAGTGACAATATCCCATGATATACCACACCCTGGAGTGTATTATTGCGATTATAAAATGGCCCTAAAGTGTTGGTAAATGGCTGATCTTGGTAATCAGTTTTGGACTGTGACTAAATTGTGAGATATCGTCACAGGTCGAAGTCTGATTCAGCAAATCAGCTTCCGGGATTTCTCCTCTCCATTTTATAATGTAAGTTATACATTCTTTCAATGTTACAATTGTGAAACAATGTTATTTATATTGACAATTGTGATGTACTAACTGGTGTTTCACATAGTGTTGCTCTGTAAAGTTAATGGCCCAGATTTTCAAAGCCCCTGAGAATGCTGCAAGCCCCTGGTGCACCAATCATATGGCACAGGGGGCTTGCAACATTCTCCCAGCAGTGACTGAGATTTTCACCCCCATGTGCTACTTGCCAAAAGTTAGATCAGCTCCCCCAGTCTAGCTTGCATCATTCAGCGGGCTGATTTTACAGGGCTTGTGCCAAATAGTGCAAGCTGCCATAAAGTCAGGAAACTGTTGCAAGTGCAACAGAGAATAGAAAATCAGATAAATTTGTACCAAAAAATGGGTTCAACGCAGGGCGTGATGCATACTGTGCATCACCCTTTGAAAACCCACCTCAATATGTCCAAGACTAAAGGTTACATTAGGTTAGCCCACAACAGTAACAATATGTATAATTCAAGCTCATACATCAGTTGTCTGTATTTTTCTGTACATAGGTCTAAATGTTTCCATTTCAGATACAGTCCTTGAGACAGTTAACATTGTTTCACATTGCAAGTCACATAAAAATAGTATTATGTTTTGCAGATGACAGCAATAACATCCACAAGACAGTCATTGGTGGAACACCACTGAGCAGTAGTTTCTTAGCTCACCTATGTTACACTAATATCATCATATTTGATGCCATCACAGTATTTTTCACTCTTAACTGTATTTCATTTCCAACCTCACACATTACTTTTATTTTCTTCATTTGAACATTTCATATGATGACCAGGTGTTCCATTGGGGGAAAAAAAGATTCACAGGATGTTAAAGTTTGGTACAACATTACAATATTTACATGCTTATGTGTGTCATGTCACATGACACATGCACCATTGGTGACAGTATCCTGCCCATAACCTTCCAACATTTCACCCATTGCATCCTTGCTCTGTTAACAATCGACAAGCTGTATTAATCAGTTCATTTGTGTCACATCCACTAATAACTACTGCATGTCCTGATCCATTATACTACTGGTAGCAGTAGTTGAAATACGCTTATTGCTTTGAGGGAGCAAGATGGTGTGTTACTTGAATAATATTAAACATTGTCAAATCTTTACCATTGAAGATAACAGCATGTTGAACATTAGTACCACAGTACGGTATTTATATGCTTGTATGTGCCACATGACATGTCACAAACATGTCATATGATGGTGTCCTCCCCACAACATTCTAACCTTTTATGCATTGCATCCTTGCTCTGTTAGCAATATGCAAGCTGTAGTAATGAATTCATGTGTGGCATGTCCTGTAATAATTATTGAATGTCCTGCTCAATCATACAATTTGCTGTAGCTGTAGTTCAAACATGCATATTGCTTTTAGTGTGTAGAGTGGTGTGCTACTTGAATGACATTAAATCAGCAGTACAACGAAATTGGGCAAAAATGTTACCCTACTTTTTTCACTATAAAATATATCGGGCACCTTCCAGTTTAATCAGTTAAGAAGCTTTCTTGAAGATAATAATAAATTGTCATCTTTTCAATCAGGTTTTAGGACTTCCCATAGTACACAAACAGCTCTGACGAGGGTTGTAAGTAATATCCAGCTGAGTCTGGACAGGAGGTTAATGATTGGAGCCTTATTTATAGATCTTTCAAAGGCATTTGATACCCTTAACCATCGGGTCCTCCTGTCCAGACTCAGCGGGATTGGCTTATCCCCAAACTGTGAGGTGGTTTTCTTCCTACTTGACTAACCGCAGCCAATTTGTAGAAGTGGGTCTTCATAAATCTAGGGTATTGGAGGTAAAAAATGGTGTACCACAGGGTTCAATATTGGGGCCCCTGTTATTTAACATTTATATGAATGAATTTAAAATTACATCAACAGATGCCCGGTATCATATGTATGCAGATGATACCATATTATATGTAGAGGGCGATACCTTAGAATTGATCAATATGAGACTACAATTGGCTTTTGATGAAGTACAGGAATTCTTAAAGTTGAACTATCTTATTTTAAATGCTAATAAAACACAGTCATTATTGTTTAAAAATAATAATAAAAAACAAAATGTATTTTTAGAAATTAATACTAAGGAAGGTATAGCTATTAAGCAGGTGGACACATATAAGTATTTGGGAGTTTGGTTAGATCCATGCTTGAGCTGGGATGTTTATATTGACTCCTCATAAAAAATATAAATAGGAGACTAGGTGTTCTCTATAAGTATAAAAATTTATGACTAGAGAGATTCGTTTGAATGTGGTAGACTCTCTTTTACTCCCAGTAATTGATTATGGAGACCTGCTTTATGGAGGGGCTATTGGGAAGTATTTGGACAAAGTGGACCTAGTTTTCTGTAGGTTGGCTCGTTTTATATTGGATGCCCCTTATAGAACTCATAGGTGTACACTTTTTAAGGAACTAAACTGGTATAAACCGGATGTGAGAAGGGATCTACATTTGTTACAGTTTATGATTAAGGTGTGGTTTGGGGAAGTACCCAAATATGTAGCTGACCTATTTGAAGTTAGGAAGACAAAGGAATGCTTGAGAGCCTCAAATGGAACCCAATTTGTTTCAACTAAATATAACCTGAGTATTGGAAGATCTTCCATACCCTCTAGAGGAATAAGAATATGGAATAATGCTCCCTGGATTTGAGAAAAATAGAACTAGTTATAATAAAAGTGAATTGAGGAGTTGGTGTACTACTGTATTACACAATGATATTAGGTGTTTAAACTGTTAGTGTCTTTATGTATGTTATTATGTTTTTATGTATGTTATCATGTAATGTGATTTTTCTTGATTTGTTTGTTTTGGTTATATTTTGATGTATTGTGTAGTTGTTAACTATATGTGGTTTTAATGATTAGATGTGGCAACTTATTTTAAATTAATTGTGACCTGGAACTTCATTGAAAATGAGCTTTGCTCAATTGAATGTATCCTTTTATTCATTGTGAATAATAAAACGATTTACTACTACTACTACTACTAATTTGATGGCACAAGGTTCTAATTTCACCAAAATTTGAATATTTTATAAATGTTTTGAGTTTTCTTCCACAAGAAAAAAAGATTGCCACCACAATTTGCCTAGAAATAGCACTATAGATCTGGCAAGGGTTAGAATTGAAAACATAAAAAAGTCTCATGGGCATAGGATAAGAGCTACCCAGGCAAGTACATTTGACAGGTATGCTAATATCGTTCTTAACTATAGCTGAAAGTAGCATTTGGAAGAACAGTTTTCATTGCATTGCTGCTTTAACTGTTGTCAAATCTTTATCACTGAATTTCTTTTTTGTCTATATAGTTTCAATACACAGGGTAATATAATGTTAATTGCCATTGTTGTGGAACTCACTTCCACCGTATATTTCAGCAGCCAGCATGGTTGAGGCCTTTAAAGCCTGTTTAAAAACATATTTATTTGAAAATGCTTTTCATTTTCTTTGATAAAGTGATTTTAATTGCTGGGATGTTTTTATTGCACTTTTATTATGTTTGTTAAGCACAATGAGTCCCTGGATAGGGTGCTGTATAAATACAATTTGCATTGCCTTGCCTTAATTTGCTGCTAGTATTTGGTATTCACTGTTTAGCCCATGTATCAACAGCAAAATGCAAATTACAGATATGCACAAAATGAAACTGTATTTGTTCTAATGTGTTCTCTTTTTTGTTGTTGCATGAAGAAAAATCCAGCAGTAGCTTTCAGTGGCGAGTGGGATCTCCAGCTTCTGATGCTGCAGATTGGGTCTCTGGCTGAGTCCCTCTTGGAAGTGTATGCAGCCCAGAAAGAGGTGATAGATTGCATGTGCTGCCATGATGGACTCGATAGGAGAACATATGAGGCACTATGTGCTCTAATGGTCCTAAACAGGAGTGTTCAATGGCTTTCAGAACACTTTGAGGACTACCTTGCTACTGCTGAGACCACTGGGGCTATGCTGCATCAGATTTTAGAAGAACTCATGAAAGTAATACACTCCAGCAGAGGAAAGACCAGGCATTCACCATCTGTGCCTACATTCCACATCCTGTTCTGCAAGAACCTGTTTTACCTGAAGAGCTCCTGGCTTTCAAGAGTGAAGCCGAGGAGCTCTGAATCTACCAGTTGCTCCCACCCCAGACATCACCAGAGCAGCAATTTCTACTTTCAATAACCCCAACAGGAAGCTGCTCACATGTGAGACCCATCATTACTAATGATAGACCAGGGTGAGTGTCTCCTCAACAGTAAAATGGGCAATTTATTGGGAAAAAAGGTTCAGATGCAGATGTGCAGCACCCTCCAACTCCTGCATTAACTGAGGGGGTCCATCGGGATGCTGAAGCACAGGCCTGTGAGTCCATGCAGGTAGAGATGCAGATGGTCAAGGCCCTCTAGGCCCTGTTCTTCATATATTTTTATTTTTCACTTAAATTTACTGTTTATCTGTTTTTTATTTCCAAAATATATTAACTGGTAAATGAGGGATCCATTTTGCTATGGAAGTGCAGGGCCCTCTGGTCCCTGAACTTCCATGGGCACAGATGCAGATGCACAGCACCACTAGGACCTGTTCTAAGTGAGGGGGTCCATCTGGATGCAGAAGCACTGTGGTTCCATGTAGCTACAGATGCAGTTGGGCAAGGCTTTCTGGGACCCATCCATCCAGTGCATGGGAAAGACCCATCTGCATGGGAAAGTACAGGGCTTTCCAGTACCTGTGCTTCCTAAATATTTCTTTTTAAATTAACTTTACTGTTTCTGTGTTTGTATTTCTAAAAACTATGTACTGTTAAGTGAGGGATCCATCTGGTTGTGGAAGCGAAGGGCCCTCCATGCCCTGTGTTTCCTTGGGTACAGATACAGATGCATAGCATCCTCCAGGCCCTGTGCCTAGTGAGGGGGGTCTATTTGGCTGCCGAAGCACAGGGTACTCTGGGCCCTGCACTTCTGTGAATCCACAGGTATAGACATGCAGGGCCTGATGCCATCTAAGGAGTTCATCTGCATGCAAAAGCACAGGGACCTCCAGGCCCTGTGCTTCATTAATTTATTTGACTTAACTTTACTGTTTTTCTGCTTTTATTTCTAAAATATATTAAATGGTAAGTGATGGATCCATCTAGCTGCAGAAGCACAGGGCCCACTGTGCCCTGTGCTTCTTGGGTACGGATGCAGATGTGCAGTGCCCTCCAGCAGTGCACCCCATGCCCTGTGCTAAATGAGAGGTCCATCTACATATGAATCTGCAGTTCCCTCTGGGCCCTGTGCTTTATATATTTTTAACTTTACTGTTTATCTGATTTTACTTCTAAAATACATTGAATGGTAAGTGAGGGATCCATCTGGCTGCAGAATTGTATGGACTTCAGGCCATGCTGTTCTTGTGTACAGATACAGAAGTGTAGCACCCTCCAAGACTTATGTTAAGTGAAGGATCCATCTGTCTGCTGAAGCACAGGGCCCTCTAGGTCTAGCACTTTCATGGGTACAGATGCAGATGTGCAGCATTCTCCAAGCCCTGCAGTATGTGAGTGGGGTCCATCTGGATGTGGAAGTGCTGTGCTTTTATGCAGCTACAGATGCACATGAGTAGTACCCTCTGGTCTCCACACCATCTGAGGTGTCCATATGCATGCAAAAAGTCCCTGTGCTTTATAAAGATTTATTTTATAACTCAATTTCATTGTTTGTGTTTTTATTTCTAAAATATATTAACTTGTGAGTGCAAGATCTATCTGGATGCTGAAGCACAGGGCCCAGAGAGCTCTGCACTTATGTAGTTAAAGATGCAGATGCATAGCACCCTCTGGGTCCTGCATCAAGTGGGGGGGGGGTTCATCTTGTTGAGGAAGCATAGGGCACTCTAGTCTCTGCACTTATTTGCAGCTACAGATGCAGATGTGCAGCACCCAGCACCATCTGAAGAGCCCATCTGCATGTGCAGAGTCCTTCCTTCATAACTTTGTATTTTCCAATATTTTCAACAAAAATTCTCAACACAGCCTTTTTATAACCACACATCCACATATCATAAACCAGTCAAAACAACATTTTCAAGTCACGCTTAAAAGGTGGTTTTTGCAGAAAAACTGAAAAAAATCACATTATGGACCAGTTTGAAAAATGTCCTCTGAATGGTTCATGAACTACGGTCATAAAAAGAGCATGTCGGAAATTGTGTTTTAAAATCTTTAAAATGGCTGAGTTATGAACTGAAGTTATTTTTCCTTACAAATACAACATTCTTTATTCTTGAACCAATTTTCTTCTTTTGTGGGATCATACAAAAGAACAATGGTTCTTTCATGAGATTATAAGAAACAACTGCTGGTCTTTGTGAGAGCTCAAGGAAGAACGACAGTTGTTTTGTATGACCTCTTATGACCCTATCAAAAAATTGGGATTTTTCATGAGATCACATGAAATAACTTTTGTTCTTTCATATGAGCTCATGAAAAAATTAGTTTTCCTATATGAGCCCTTGGGAGCTTCCAGAAACTGAAGCACTCAGACTGCAGCTGCTGCAACTTGCTGAACTGGGATTTGTATATCATTTATATTCTTCTGTATCATTTTAACTTTTAATATTTTATAACATTTTAGTTGCATTCATTTGTATTTTGTTTTACTATAAATCTTGCAGGATTGTTGGTCTTTAGATAGGTTTTAGATAGCGTGTAGTGGTGAATTAGAGGGTTGGGTAGGTTGAGTGCTTCATGGCAGACTGTTTAAGTGGATAACTGCTATTGGTTAATGGTTTGCCAAGGTTTGCCATGGTTACCTGTGGTTACAAAATGTTTTAAGGCTTGGCAGGCTTTCAGAGAATTATCATCTATACTGCTGACTTCATGCTACTATCAGTTCATATTAGCCTGATTGTAGCTTAACCATAGCTGCAGTAGTAGTAGCAGTTTTATAAAGAGTTAGGAGCATTTTAGGGATCATACAAAGGATATTATAGGGAATATATAAACACAAAAATAATATAAAAAGGACAAAAACACATGAATAACATAGCTACGCTTAGCAGAAAAAGTTTACATTTGTCTTTTCTCATGTGTTGACTTTGTCTAATCATTTGTGGCTGAAAAGCATTAATTGAGGAGCACATTGGATTTGATCCAAAATTTGGAGCACAACATTAACTTCAGTTATATTAATGTAAATTGAATGTCCAGTTTAGTAAGAGATTTAGGAGACTACATAGAAACATAGACTTTGATGGCAGATAAGGACTGCTTGGCCCACCTAGTCTGCCCATGATTAGATGATTACTGGATTACCTGAGAAAGTAGTTTCTTCTAAATTTCCTTGTGCATCTCTATAGCATTTCACTTATAAGATAACCTGAGTGATTTTTCCTGGTTGTATGTTGTCAAGTTGACAGCACTCTTAGCCAGTTCAGAAAACTGCTGTTAGTGCACAGCACATTTGATAGCCAAAGGGGAAATCAACACAATGAGTGGGAGCCTGTATTGGACTGTATTGCACTTTTTTATGATTTAGCTAGTCTTCTCTAACATTTGTCTTAACTAATTTTTTTCAGTGACAAACAATGGCTTATTTTTTATACTGTTTATGTATTTAACTCTTTAAGGACTAGTGATTTTATGTGGCATGTCTTTGAGTACACCGGTAGGCAGTAGTTTTTTTATAGTACCTTTATACAACTGTGCCCTTTTTATGTTGCTTGCACACATGTGCAAGAAACATAGTGCCATCATCGGAGATTTCGGAGGTGTGTCATCTCCTCCTCCAATTCAGTCAGTGTGCTGGCAGGCGTGGCCCCTGTAAGCATATGCATTTTGGAGCTGTCTATGACACGCTCCAAAATGCAGTGGTATACAGTTGAAAGGGGGAGCTATGCTTCAGTGAGCACTGATAAGATATCGGCTGCTCATGCACAGCTCCACCCCAGAGACATATGCAGGCATGCGTGCCCCTGCACGCACTGTATAGCCGACGGGGTGCCCAATCCCCATCGGCTGAGCTGCTTCCCCCCCCAGTAGTAGGTGCCACGCTGGGAGCCCACCCCAGCGTGGCAAGCGGTCCTTTGGCCAACGGGGGTTCCCAATCCCCAGTCAGCTGAATGCCCCCCAACATCCTTGTGCCATGCTGGGAGCCCACCCCAGCGTGGCAAACATCTCCGTAGTCATTTTTTTTAAACCTGTAAATGAAAACGGTCCCATGCGCGTCTCCCAACCTCCTCCCACAACCCGCACCCACCCACTGTGCACCAGCCTCCCCACACCCCACCCCATACTTACCTCTGGACCTCGGCGCGGCGATCTTCGGTGGGCGGGGAACACATCTGCACTCTTCAAAGCCGACCGCGAACTGAGGAAATGCGGTAAGCTGTAAATGGGCTAGATAGGGGGTTTCAACTTTGTTGCATATCTCAGGCATTTTTGAATTTTTCCAAATTTACCACATGGGGTTTTGAGACTCCTCCTCATGAATGATGTCACTGTCATGGTGTTATTCAGGTCTGAAGGGTGATTTTTGCGCAGTGACTGCGGAAATCACCCTTCGGCCCAACTACCACCATGACAGTGGACATCATTCATGAGAAGGGGTCCCAAAAACCCCATGTTGAAAATTTGATGCCAAAATTCCAAAAAATGACTGTTTTACGAGCGTGTGTTGCGCAGTTCCTACGCAGGCTCGTAAGTTCACGAAATTTCAATATTTTCACTCCAGATTTTCAACATTGCCATTTTACCACACCTTCTTATGAGTAGTACAGCTGTCATTTTTCACATCTCACCCAAAATGTGTTTCCGCCCATGTAGCGCAGAATGGTGCAGTCGGTGTGCGAAATCAATGTATGGGACAAATTAAGAAAATCACAGTGACACTGTTCATGAGCAGAGGTCTTAAAATGGCTATGTTGAAAATTTGGTGAAAAAATTCCTAAAAATGACTGTTTTACAGTGCGTTGCACAGTTCCCTCACTGCAACTTGTGAGTCTGAATTTTCAATATTTTCACTCCAGATTTCCAACATTGCCATTTTATCACACCTCTTATGAGTAGTACAGCTGCCATTTTCACATCTCACCCAAAACGTGTTTCTGCCCATGTAGCACACAATGGCTAGTCGGTGTGCGAAATCAATGTACTGGATAAATTAAGAAAATTACAGTGACACTGTTCATGAGCAAAGGTCTTAAAATGACTATGTTGAAAATTTGGTGAAAAAATTCCAAAAATGACTGTTTTATGAGCGTGTGTTGTACAGTTCCTATACACCTTTCAGTAAGTTCATGAATTTTCAATATTTTCACTCCAGATTTCCAACATTGCCATTTTGCCACACCTTCTTATAAACAGTACAGCTGTCATTTTTCACATCTCACCCAAAATGTGTTTCCACCCATGTAGGCACAATGGCGAGTCGATTGTCTTGAAATCAATGTATGGGATAAATTAAGAAAATCACAGTGACACTGTTCATGAGCAGAGGTCTTAAAATGGCTATGTTGAAAATTTGGTGAAAAAATTCCCTTCAGATGTTCAGCAATATTACTAATGGAGACATTGAACAGAATTGGCCCCAGGACCGATCCCTGCAGCACCCCACTGGTCGCCCCCTCTCCCTAGACTGCATACCATTTACCACCACTCTCTGCCTCCTGTCTATTAGCCAGTTTCTAACCCAGTTTACCACCCTTTCCCCCATGTCCAGCCTACCCGGCTAGTTTATCAGCCTCCTATATGGGATGGTGTCAAAGGCTTTGCTGAAATCAAGGTAAGCATTGTCTGCTGCCCCACCCTGATTCACTTCCTTTGTCACCCAGTCAAATAAATCAACCAGATTTATCTGACATGATGTCCCCGCTGTGAATCCATGTTGTCTATGGTCCTGGGTTCCAATGGCATCTAGATGCCCCACTATCCTTTCTTTAAGCAATGTCTCCATGATCTTCCCCACTACTGAGGTGAGGCTGAATGGCCTATTGTTCCCGCCTCCTCCCTGCTGCTGGACTTGTGTAGAGGGACCACATGTGCCTCCTCCAATTCACTCATGTTGAATGACTCAGTGAACATGGCTGCCAGAGGTATGCTATCTCCTTCGCAGTTCTGTTAATATCCTTGGCCGTATGCCATTTGGTTCCATCGCTTTTCTACCTTCAATTTAGTGAGCTCCTGCAGGACTCTTTTGTCCACCTCTTCACCCCCTTGGCAACTGCTGTACTGCTGTGGCCCTTGCCCCTCCCACTCTTCTGTGAATACTGAACGGAAAGACACAGTGGATGTCTTGGGAGGAAGGCATGAAACTGTCACTTCCAAATACCTAAACAGCACATACAAGCAAGCAACATTCGGCATTGACAAATGCTTGTTTATACATATCTTAGAATAGTTTAAACTCAAAATTAAAAAAATTCTCCTACAGTGACTAATGAGATGAAATGAAATGAAAATGAAATGAAATTAAACTTTATTTGTATGGCGCCTTTCTCAAACCAAGGTGCCTTACAATATTTAAAACAATAATCAGTAAATAAACAAAAGTCTATAAATAATTTATAAAACACTAAATCTATACAACACTAAATCTTAGCTCCAAGTTACAATCAATGAATTAAAATTAATCCATGATGATAAAAAGGTCTTGAGGTCTTTTTTAAACTCCTCCATGGTCGCACACTGATGAAGCGGATGGGGTAGAGAATTCCAGAGCATCAGAGCAACAAACATAAAAGCATGAGCACCTGATGACTTTAAGGAAACCCTCGAAATCTCTAGCAACTCCTTGTCCGCCGAGCGGAGAGATCGCCTGAGGAGGTAGGGAACCAAATGCTCTTTCAGGTAGTTTGGACCCTATCCATGTAGGGCTTTGTAGGTCAAAAGACCTACTTTAAAGGTGATCCACCACTGAATCGGCAGCAGTGCAGGTCATGTAATACCAGCAAGATATGACAGGTACGGCATGTACCCGTCAATAATCAGGCCGCAGTGTTCTGCACTAGCTGCAAGCAGCAGATATCAACCCCAGGAAGCCCTAGATAAATGGAGTTGCAATAATCCAGGCATGAGGTCACAAAAGCGTGAACCAACATAGGAAGGTCAGCTGGTGGAACAAGGTGCTTAATCCTGGCAATGTTCCTAAGATGATAAAAGGAAAGTTTGACAACTGCAAACACCTGCGAATGTAGTGTCAGTTCATTGTCAAAAATCACCCCCAGGTTCCACACCCATTCAGAGGTAGGGAGCTGGATACCTCACAGAAATGAACCTGAGGATAAACCAGCTCCCATCCCCTCTACCCTCTGACCTGGGTCCACAACTAATACCTCCGTCTTCTCTGAGTTCAACTTCAGCCAGTTCAAACTCATCCAGTCTTGGATTTTGGTGAGGCAGCTATTAATGACCGAAACAGCTCTATCCTGGTCAGGTGCAAAAGACAGAAAGAGCTGAGTATCATCTGCATAGCAGTGAAACTTCAGCCCATACCTTCTTACAATGTCTCTGAGAAGCAGCATATATAGTGCGAACAACATGGGGGACAACACTGAGCCCTGGGGTACCCCACATGACAGTTAGAGTGGGCAGGAAGAATTTAATTCAGACACCACTCTCTGAGTCCTGTCAGTGAGGAAAGATCTAAACCAACTGAGGACTGTCCCTGACAGACCACAGATAAACTCCAGGCACGCGAGAAGTACCCCATGGTCCACAGTATCAAAAGCTGATGAGAGATCAAGAAGAATGAGAATGGAACGATTCTTCTGCTCTCTTGCCATCAGGAGATCATTGAGCACCTGAACCAGCACTATCTCAGTACTATGCCTCTTTTGAAAACCAGACTGGAGGGGTTCATAGATGTCATGGATATTTAAGTGGTTCTCCAATTGTGCAGCCACCACCTACTCAATAATCTTTCCAACAAAGGGAAGATTAGAGATCAGCCTGTAGTTAACATGGCAGTCGGGGTCCAAGGTAGCTTTCTTCAGGACGGGTGTCACCACCGCCTCCCTCAGGGAGCTAGCAAACTCACCCGTATCCAAGGAGCACCAGACTATCTGTGCTAGAACCGGGCCAATCATCTCAAGACAACTCTTTATCAGGGAAGTTGAGCCCGGGTCTAAACTACAGCTCATAGGGTGCATACTTTGCACAATCCTCATGATATCAATGAACTCAGGTCGGTCAAAGAAACTCCAGGAGAGACCGGAGGGACCAACCAAATGCCAATCAGAAACATCTCCAATAGAGGGAGCAGGTTGGAGTGCTGCCCTAATGTCGGCCACCTTATCTGCAAAGAAGCGAGCAAGCTCACTGCACTCTAATTGTGAAAAGGCTTTCCAAACCTGGAGACAGGCTGGGTTGCACAGTCTGTCAACAGTTCAAAAAAGCTGAGCTTGTTGGTTCTGAGCAGCTGCAATCTCTCTGGACAGGAACTCTGCCTCCTTATGAGAGATTGTAGAATGATAGAGTTGATAATGTTCCATCAATCTAAGATGGTCGGCATCAAGGTGAGTTCTCCGCCAACAACACTCTAATCTTCATCCTTGTCACCGCATCTCTCTCTCAAGGCCTCATCAAACCATAGAGAATGAGGTCGAAGGGGGAGAGGACGAACGCGGACAGGAGCAATTTGATCTGGAGCCGAGGAGATAGCCCTATTATAGGCCAGCACCAGGGCATCAGGATCATTGCTCACTTCAGAAAACTCTGATAGGTTAAGTGCCGCTACCAGGCCTACAGAGCTAATATCTCGTAAAGAGTGGCACTTAACCATCTCCACAGGGGTAGGCCTACAGGGGGGTGCAAAAACTGAAGCCCACAGTGTAATGATCAGACCAACTGACGGGTTCCACCCCCACATCAGTGGCCTCAATCCCCAGGAGGAAGACTAAATCCAACGAGTGACCGCTTTTATGCGAGATGATGAATAATTTAATCATTTGTAATCCTGAGGTTATAAAAAAGAAAAGGGTTGGTAAAACCAAAAAGGGCAATCCTAATTTGATAGTAGATCTTCCAAATTTATCATATGAAACAAAATCCAAGAAGAAAATGTCTAAATAAATAAGAATAATTCTTAAGAAACCAAAAATTATGGAGCATTTAGCTGTTAAAACTAACAAAAGAATGCATGTCTCTGGATTAGCAGGCAACTGGAGTCAAAGTCATGATCAGCTTGACCTCTACTCCTTGGATTATTGGCCAGGTGGGTGCCAAGTCACTATGGTCTCTCAATGTAGTTTCTAATCATTTATTAAACTCACTTGAGAAAACCCCTGTATTTTATTTTGAAGGGTCAGATTTAGAAAGAGGTGGCGAGGTATTCATTTGACCTTAAAAAACGTAGATATTAACTCCTTATCAAATTGCTATCGTCAACTGCCAGACCACTCCCCCTCACATATTACTCTGAATAAACTAGGTATAATTGACCGGGGTGATAACCTCTAATGATAGTATTTTTGCTCAATCTGAAGCAGCTAAATCTACAAGAATTGAAAGAAGGATGCTCATAAAATAGATATGACAGAGGTTCTTTCTGACTTGCAGAACACAGTCACTGAGCTGAAAAATCTGGATAGGTTTATAAATTATAGAAAGGAAGCAGTGGATATTAATAAGTCTCATTGGGTATGTCTTGCACTAATGTTAATTGCCAAGTGTTAGCCCTCAGCCTCCTAAGATATTTCAAGTTCTTAATGAAAATATTGAACCCATTACGTATTTCCCTTCCAGTCTTAGTGTGAACATCATTAATGTGATGAGTAACTAGCATGCAGCAAATCTTTTGCTGGTGAACAGCAGGTTATTCTAAGGAATTAGATGGATACTATTAGAGAAGTTATTGCAATTAACAGTGCCAGGATGGATGATATTCTGCGAAGATTTTATACAATACACACTCAAGGAGAATTCTTCTTGGTTGAGAATGTTGAAATAGAACAACCTGTAATTGATAACAGGCATGATTTTAGTTCAATATTTTCCCAGAACAGGTCCCTCTGTAAAAGGGGGGGGAAAAACTAATAAATAAATTAGATAAAAAATGGAAAGAAAAAAAAAGGACATCTAAGGTAAATCAGTCTCAGGTAGTACTGGCTGACCCTATTTACCTAAATGATACTGAGGAGTCAGTAAAGTTGAATAGGTTAGAGGTACTAAGGGATAAGAATAAGACTACAGAACCAAAATCTGTAGACATAGGTGGAGGCAGGTCACTGGTAGCTAAACTACAGGCTACTTGTGCAAACTTGGCCATTATTAAGGAGGTCTATAATTTAATACTGGATAAATTGGGTACCAGACCAGATGATGGAGGAAGTTTGAAGGATTGTCCTCATAAGCTTCATCTGTGTAATAAAAAGTAAGGATAATGATGCGAAGAGTAGAGAAGTGTCTAATATACTGGTTGTACCCTCAGTAACCTCAGTATATCAGGCGGTAATAAGACTTGTAACAAAAAAAAGGATGCAACTTTTGTTGTTGGGGTTGACAGTGCCAGCATTCTTAGATTATATGCATATAACAGAGAGAAATTATTGCCACAGAAACTTCTCCTTTAATGCTAGTACACAGTTGTTTCTAGCTAAAACAGAAGTCCAGGTAAGTGAAGGAGACATCCAGGATGTTATCATTACTAGGGAAAAACATGGTTTAGACTGTGTGCAAATACTGTGTGTAGCCCACAGAGTAGCAAATTATTTTTGGTATAATGGGCATTTTCTAGTAAGACATAGGGCTCCATTTTCAAACCATTGGGGATGGTGCATGGTGCTTGTGCTAACAAGGACTGGCACAAGGGATGTCTTGTGCCACACCATGTGACATTCCCAATATTCTGATGCCACTTGTGGCAACTAGGGGATGTCTGCACTGCCTGGGCTTGCGCCATCCTTGCGACTGATGCACTGGTGCAGTAAGGCAGAGAGGGGCTTGCACCAGGACAGCGCTGCAGTATCCCCTTAATTGGGATTCTGCAAACCCCTCCAAAGGGTGCATGGGATGCTAGAGTTAGACCAGCAGGAAGCTGGTCTAACAGCCCATGCACCATTCTGAGTGCCTTGTTATGGTGGAAGATGGTCCGTACCTCCCATTGCAGCCACTGCCAGCAGATGTCTGCTGCCATCATGTACCTGGTCAGTCACAGTACTGGTCCCCTCACACCCACTGTCTGGCACCATGACAGCCATGCCTTTGCCCTGTCCAGGGTCCATCATCACCCCCAACCTCCAAACCACCCAGTTCTGCCCTGCACAGGCCATGCCAGCTGTCAGATGCATAGCTGGAGGGTCCCTGCCACGGTCACCACTGCTGCCCAAATGTGTTGCTGTTTGCGGCATTCCCTGCCCATGCACCAGTTGTGTGGCATGCAGGATGGCTTGTAGCAAACTCATAGGGTATGATGCCAGGACCCCTCTTTTTGCAAAATTCAGCACAGGGTCCCTGGTGTACCCAAGTTTGCCACTGTCAGGACTTCGTTGCATGGTGTGCTGATTGCAGTGGGGCTTCTAAAATTGGGAACCATAAACTTATTCTGATGTATTTAAATAAGCAGAATTTTTGCTATAAAAATAGTCAGTACATTTATGATGGGTCTCTGTTTATGTTTATTATTTTCTGGTTAAAAAGACTCTATGGTGAAACAAATGCCAGAATAACTAGGTCAGTTTGCTTTTTTTCAGCATATCTTCAAATTTCTGTAGGTAATAAAGGGGATATCATGGCAAAACGATGGGAAGGATTTAATGGAGCTCAAGTAGATGCCATTTTTAGATCCAGACTAATTGCTGATGGGGTGCTGACTAAAAGTGGCCTGCTAGATAGCATGGGAATTTATGTGGACCCAAATAGCTGTTGTAACAGAAACATAGAAACATAGACTCTGATGGCAGATAAGGACTGCTTGGCCCACCTAGTCTGCCCATTTCCCTACCTAATGGATAAGCTGTAGATCCTAATTAACCAACAGCCTACTTCTTTCTAACCCTTCCCCCACTAGAATTGCCTTATATCTGTCCCATGCATTCTTGAATTCTCCCACTGTGTTTACCTCCACTACCTCCTCAGCAAGGCCGTTCCATGTATCCACAACCCTCTCCATGAAAAAATATTTCCTAACATTACCTCTGAGCCATCCCCCCACCATTTTCAAATTATGCCCCCTTCATCTCGCACATCTTTTTCTGAAAGATGCTACCCTCTTGGACTTTGTTGATTCCCTTGAGGAACTTGAAAGATTCTATCATGTCCCCCCTCTCTCTCTTTGCCTCGAGGGTATTCATATTAAGCTCCTTTAATCTCTCTTCATATGTCTTTTGGTGCAGACCCTACACCATTTTAGCTGCCCTCCTCTGGATAGCCTCCATCCTGTCTGTGTCCTTCTGGTGTTGTGGTCTCCAGAACTACAAGCAGTACTCCAGATGGGGTCTCACCAACTGTCTGTACAAAGGGATAACAACTTCTTGTTTTCTACTGGTGATGCCTCTCCCTATGTATCCCAGTATCCCACCAGCCCTCCTTCCTGACTTTTCACATTGCTTGCCCACCTTTAGGTCATCTAATATGACTATCCCCAGGTCCCTTTCCATTTTTATTGTTAGTATCTCACCCCCACATTGTGTACTCTTCCCCTGGGTTTTTGTTTCCCAGGTGCATTACTTTGACCTTCTTTGCACTGAATCTAAGCTGCCGTACATCTGACTATTCCTTCAGCCTTGCCAAGTCGCTTCTCATCCTTTCCACCCGACCTTCTCTAATGACCCTGTTGCAGATCTTTGTTTTGTCTGTAAAGAAACATTCTTTTCCTTCCAGTCCCTCTGCAATGTCACTTCTAAAGACATTAAAGAGTATTGGTCCCAGTACTGAACCCTGCGGTACTCCTCTAGTAACCCCACTTTCTTCAGAGTGGACTCCGTTTACTATTATCCTCTGAGTCCTGTTGTCTAGCCAATGTTTCACCCAGGCTACCACCTTAGGACCCACTCCAAGGCTGGTTAATTTGTACATTAATCTTTTGTATGGGACTGTGTCAAATGCCTCTCTAAAGTCTAGGTAGGCCATGTCCACAGCCCCTCCCTGGTCTACTACTTTGGTCACCCAGTCAAAGAAATCTATCAGATTTGTCTGACATGACCTTTCCATCGTGAATCCATGCTGCCTTGGGTCCTGTGCCCCCCTCTGGCCTCTAGATACTCGACAATTCTTTCCTTCAGAAGTGATTCCATCATTTTACCTACCACTGAGGTCAAACTAACAGATCTGTAGTTTTCTGCTTCTGCCTTGCTCCCACTTTTGTGAAGGGGAATCACATCTGCCCTCCTCCAGTCCTCGGGTAACACCCCATCCTCCCATGATTTGTTAAAGAGGGTAGTCAGTGGTGTCACTAGTTCTACCCTCAGTTCTTTTAGAATTCTTGGGTGAATCCTGTCAGACCCCATTGCTTTGTCCACATTCAGTTTTAAGTGTTCTATCAGAACCCTTTCTTCTGTAAATGGGCTGGTATCAACTTCTGTATCCAGAGTGTTTCTACCGTTTGTTTTAGGTACCTCCCCTTCTTCCTCTGTAAATACTGAGCAAAATATTTGTTTAGTATCTCTGCCTTTTCACAGTCACCCTCTGCCCACCCTCCCTCCCTTTATTAAGCCTCACTATCCCTCCTTGGTCTTCCTTCGCTCCCTGATGTACCCTATAAAGGTTTTATCCCCTTCTTAACTGAGTTGGCTATCTTTTCTCGGTTTGGGCCTTTGCTGTTCTGACTGCCTTCCCAGCTTCCTTTTGCTTTAACTGATACAGTTCTCTGTCCTGCTCCTTCTGTGATTCCTTGTACTTCCTGAATGCTTTTTTTCTTGAACCTTCACTGCCACTTCCTTTGAGAACCATAGTGGTTTCTTACATCGCTTCGCTTTTGTTTATTTGCTTCACACAAAGGCTTGTTACCTCTGTGATGGCAGTTTTATTATTCCCCATTGTTCTTCCACCCTCCTTCCTGCCCATTTGCTAGTGCATTACTTAGGCACTCACCCATTTTGGCAAAGTCAGCACTCCTAAAGTCCAGTACGTTTGCCTTTGTATGGCTTGACTCTATTGCTGTGTTTATTGTGAACCATACTGTTTGATGGTCGCTAGTTCCCAGATGGCTACCCACTTCTACATCTGTGATCCTCTCTTCATCTCCATTTGAGAAAACCAGGTCTAAGATTCCTCCCTCTCGAGCCTACTACCAAAGCTGGATGCACTCCAAGCTTTCATAAGCCAACACAACCCTGACATCCTTGCAGTGGTGGAAACTTGGCTGACACCTAAAGTTCCTGACTCAGCAGTAACAATACAGGGCTACAATGTTCACAGGCTGGACCGGATATCCAAAAAAGGCGGTGGTTGCGAAATCTATATCAAAGACTCCCTGTCTTGGCACCCTGTAGCAACTCCATCACTTTCTGCCTCAGCCCAGATTCTGCCAATAAAAATCATCCTAGGTCCCAACCATAAAGCTCTGACTATTGTCTCCATATATATCCCACCCAGGGACCCTAAACATGGATTCAATGACGTCCTAAACTTTATCAACTCACATCCTCCCGAAACTGAACTTATTCTACTAGGGGATTTCAACATAAACTGGTTAGCATCGAGTGCCAGTGCCTATAAAGACTCCATCTCAGCTGCTAACCTCACGCAAATGGTAAACTCCCCTACTAGGATTAACTACAAGACTGGCACCAGTACCCTCTTGGATTGGGTCCTCACCACTCACCCCACAAGGATTTCTCATACGACCATTCTCCCAGACTCACTCAGTGACCACTCCCCAGTCATGTGTGCATGGTCTAACAAATTCCTTAAGCCCCCTCCCAAAATTATCGCTAGCAGAGTCCTTCCTTGTGGAAAACTTCCACATCTCAAACAACACCTGCTTCTACAAGACTGGCTACCCATCTAGGAAGCAACAGATGTTAACTTGGCTCTTGATCACTTCATCTCAATTTTCAACAAAGCCTGCGACCTCTTTGCCCCTGCTAAAAGGCACAAAACAAAATCTCTCTCTAACCCATGGGTCACCGCGGCTCTTCTCTCACAGCTGAAACTAAGGGATCACCTCTGGGCAGTTGCCAGGGCCACTGGCAAACAACTGGACATCCAAAATTACAAACAAGCATGAAATGCCTGCACAAAAGCCGTATGGCTAATGAAATCCACCTATTACAAAGATGCTCTCACCAATACATGGGGAAATGGTCGTGCTTTCTGGGACAATATCAAGGATGTCACAGGGAAGCAGCCAAAAACCTCTCCAGCCATGTTAATGGTTGATGGATCCTCAACCCTTGACCCCAAGGTGATCGCAAACATCTTTAACACAGCTTTTTCAGACCTTAGTGCTGTTCTACCCCATGACTTTTTCGAAAACAGGGCCTACTCCCCAAATACCTCAACCCCTCAGTCTAACCATCCCCTCTTTTACTTCAGGAAGGAAAGGCTGAATGAAGCTCGCCGCTATGTTACTGCAGCTATCTCTAAATCTAGATCTAGTAGCGACACCCTGGACCTTAAGCTTCTTTTGCTCACCCTCGATGAGGTAATTCATCCATTAACAAAAATCCTAAACCTCTCTCTCAGCTGTGGAAAATTCCCGGACCTATGGAAACAGCCCACGTGACACCCATCCATAAAAGTGGGACAAGGCGATTCACTCAAATTATCGCCCTATCTCCATACTGCCCCACCCTCTAAGGCACTTGGCATCGTGGCTGATCAACTTACCGACCACTTGGATAAATACAATATACCTTGTCCACAACAACACGGCTTCTGGAAAGGTCACAGCACCACCACAGCCCTTCTTGAGTTCACTGGAGCTTTGCACAAATCCCTTGACAACGGCCTTCCTCAGGGGCTGTCTTGCGACCTCTCAAGGCCTTCGATACAGTACACCATGGATTATTAATACACCAACTACTGAATGCCGGGCTATCACCTGACTCTTCTCTCTGGTTTAAAAGCTACTTAGAAAACCGGTCACAGAGAGTAAAATTATGGACGCTCTTTCTAACACCCTGCCTGTTCACTCGGGTGTCCCACAGGGATCCATACTGGGACCCCTCCTTTTTAGCCTTTTCTTAAACTCCCTCCCTTACCACTGCTCTGAGCAGATCATACTATATGCCAATGATGCTGTTGTATTCTCCACTCACAAAGATCCTGCAACTCTTCAACACAACCTTCAACTTGGTTTCAGTTCTGTAGAGACATGGTTTCTTAATCATAAACTGGTCCTCAATGACAAGAAAACCAAATCTATGCTCTTCTGCAGCTCTCATAACCCACACAAGCTACACCACTTGGCTATCTCCACCACCTAGGGGAACACTCTAGATCAGGTGGGGTCCTTCAAATACTTAGGGATACAGCTTGACCCTAATCTCTCCTATGGACTTCATGTAGATAATGTAGCTAGAGCTGCTAACAAACGGCTTGGTCTCCTCTACAAACACAGACCACACCTTACGCCAGAAGCTCTGAAGGTTGCAGTCCTGAGCTCTGTGATCTCTGTAATAGACTATGGTCTCATCATTTATGGCTCGGCCACAACCACAACCCTTAGATGCCTCTCAACTACCTTAAATAAAGCATGTCGGCTCATCACTAGTGCTCACCGTCTCACCCACACATGTGACCTGTACACTCAGACTGGCTGGCTACAACTATCAAACCGCATAAAGTTTCTCACCTGCTCCATGGTGAAAAAAATCTACCTTGGCCTTGCACCTTCTGAGGTCTCAACCCTGTTACAACACCGAATTAACAAATGGCACCTTAGGAGATCCACGCTACAGCTACTGAAAGTCCCCCACTGTCACACTTCACAGGGACAATGCTCTATTGCTTATCGAGTGCCACTCTGGTTCAATGGCCTCAGCCCAACCATCTCCTCTGCCCCAAATATTGGTATGTTTAAAACTAGGCTCCGGGACTATCTCACTACCAACAGCTCCTGTGACTGCCCAACTTAACCTTGATTCTCCACTTCCCTTTCTGCTCTAGTTGTCCCCCCCTCCCCTCCTCACTGGATTCTACCCTCACATCTTGGTATACCCAATGCTGCACTTTTCACCCACTTGCCACCCTTCCTACATTCCTTCTCCCCCCACCCTCTTCCCTCTCCCTATGACTCTGGCACTTCTTATCTGTTGTCTATTTTCTCTGACAAATGCCGCTGGCTGCCTTGTTACAATGCTACCCTTGAACTGTATTAATCTGTACTCTGTTTGCAATGTCCACATTGTTGTAATGCCTGTCTTGATGTTCCCCATAATTTGTATTTCTCTGACGTGGAACCTTTGCAAAAGAGCCATGGCTCAAAGGTAGTTGTAATCCTAGACTTGATAAATAAATAAAATAAATAAACGTGACATAAAAAAAACACACTATGTATCACTGCTTGTCTGCTGGCTTCTTTGCATTATCATTTCAATAAAAATTATTTTAAAACCATGCCAGTTGTTGACTGTTTCATTTAAATCACAAAGCAGCATGATTTAAACTGATCTTTTTCTTCTAGGCTTTCTCAAGGTTTCTGTGGTGCATCCAATATGTGTATTCTCCACAAAGAATGCTATTTATGTGCCACAAAAAACTTTGAGACAAGCCTCCTTTAAAGTGCATTATGCTTGTGTGCTTAATTTATTCTGTGCCTCTTGTGTTGACTCACTTGTACTCTCCTGAATACCACTCCCCCAGGAATTTAGATCCCTGTGTTCAAGGCCAGTTCCGTATCCAGTGACCCGGATGTGTGTGTGCCACTGCTCACATTCTGTGTGTGAGCAAATTCACACCTCTGATTTATGGGTAGCAGATCAGAAGTGGTCGGGTGCTACATTTGACTATAAAAGCCAAGTATTTTCTGTAAAAAAAGCCCATTTGGCTGCCTTTTTTAAAGTTTCAAGAGCTTGTCCATTGACAGTGGTTCCGTTGGTGCACCACCCTCAATCTCGCCTAAAACGTGCTTGCACCTCAGAATAAGCCCCCAAGAACAGTAAGCATTGTACTGAATTATAATCCCTCAGAGTGCCATCAAAGATGAGATTTAATTCATGTTGTGGCTGTAAGGCTTTCTTTTGGGAGTTGTTAGACTCTGTAAGGGCACTGTGTGGATAGGAGCTGGGCTTGGAAAAGGGACATGCATTTTTTTAGTGAATTCCCTTGCCTGGCTGTTTCAAAACAAATTCCTTGTTCTGTTTTTTTTTCCTGAACTGTCTGCTGCTTTCTAATATTACTTAAATGACTACATTGACTTTTTGAGGTACTAGATCAACGTGGTGCAGTGCTCTGAAATGTTTGGAGGTGAGTCCATGAACAGGTGAAAGTTTAATGGCTGCTGGTGTCAGACAATTGTAAAGTAAGCATAAATACCATGGTTTTTTTTTAAATTTTACCAAACAATGTGGTTACATTTTTGGTTTAGTTAGAAATTATCAGCAAGACAGCCTGTTGAGCTGAGACTCCATCTTGTTTCAAAGGGGAAAATGGAAGCTGATATTGCATAGGGTGCTTTTCATGAGAAAGAGTTACCAAAGCGTGACATGAGTGTCATTTTTTTCAAACTCACATAGATTTTTTTTGTTGAACACTCTAACCCAAAAGCAAAAACCTAACCATGTAGTGAGATAACTCCTGAACAGAAAAGTGAGGTACAGCAACATACAGCATACAGTAGTGTGGTGCGTACAACGGTCGACACCAAACAGTGTGGTGCATGCACCAGTGGACACCAAACAGTGTACTTCTCACCATATAATTATTCAAAAATTAACAACAAACATTGCATACTTACAGTATTGGCCTAAAAAAATTTACAAATGTTTCAAGGTGCAATTCCTCCACAAAAAAAGCAGGTTCAATTCTAAGCTTTTACATTTTTCATATTGTCTTAACCTGTCTTGCACAGTTCCCCCCATTCCACCACAACAAACTGTTACACACACCTAGCAAAGTAGACAAATAGACACAAACATGTATATACAGTATTTGACAAACAAAATCACCATTAACAATTCGGTGTGATGTTCGCTCCCAGGTAGTCTTGGTTGATATTCTCCATTAAAAGCATATCTGTGTACCAACTCTGGCCTTCCCTTTACCCGAGGGAAGCCACTTAACATTTGCAAACCTAATGGAGAAGACCTGAAGTCAGGGACACAGAGGTGATGCAAAGTGACCCAGCCCACTTCACTTTCTTTTGTTAGTTTGGCCCGCATGACCTCCGGTTGCTCCCTGGCTGACTTCAAGATGTCCGCCTCACAAGCTTGCCAAAGACCCTCATACAGGATCTGAGACCTCTCCCTGAGGCCAGCTGTGAACCAAATAAAATTCTAGGTTTTACACCTTGCAAAGGCTCTCCCAGCTTCTTAACTTAAAACTGCCCTTTGCACTTTGTGAGAGTTCTCCAGCCTGGAGCTCTGCTATTGCTGCTGAATGCTATCTGTTAACAAAGTACTCCCCAGCCTGCAGCCCAGACTCCAGCTAAATGATTTATTTAACCAATAAATCAAGCTAATTAAATTAAACTATTCTCCAATTAAATGTGTATATGTTTCCAATCAGAAAGCGGGTTCTATAGATTTGTTTTCTTCTCAGCACATGTATCCTGTCTGAAACTTAACAAGGGGTTCCACCATAGTGAAGTGGAAAACAGACCATATGAAAAGGCCCTGATCCTCAGCTCAAACCATTATCTATAAAGTTTTATCTAGTGGAGGGAATAGAAACATAGAAATGTAGAATTTGATGGCAGATAAGGACCACTTGGCTTACCCAGTCTGCCCATTTTCCTATCTAATGGATAAGCTGCAGATCCTAGTTAACCAGTAGCCTACTTCTTCTTACCCCCACCCCCTAGAATTGCCTTATGACTGTCCCATGCATGCTTGAATTCCCCCATTGTTTTTGACTCCACAGCCTCCTCCGAAGGCGTTCCATGCATCCACAACCCTCTCTGTGAAAAAATACTTGCCTTAAATTACCTCTGAACACCCCCATCTTCAAATTATGCCTTGTTCTTACACCACGTTTTTTGACAGATGCTACCCTCTTGGACTTTGTTGATTCCCTTGAGGTACTTGAAAGTTTCTATCATGTCCCCCCTCTCCCTCCTTTCCTCGAGACTATACATATTAAGCTCCTTAAGTCTCTCTTCATATGTCTTCCGGTGCAGACCCTGCACCATTTTAGTTGCCCTCCTCTGGACATCTTCCATCCTGTCTATGTCTTTGCAGAGATTGGGTCTCCAGAACTGCACGCAGTACTCCAGATGGGGTCTCACCAGCTGTCTGTACAGAGGGATAATAACTGCCTGTTTTCTACTGGTGATGCCTCTCCCTATGCATCCCAGTATCCCCCCAGCCCTCCTTGCTGCCCTCTCACATTGCTTTCCCACCTTTAGGTCATCTGATATGACTGCCCCCAGGTCCCTTTCCATTTTTGTTGTTGTTAGTATCTCACCCCCCATTGTGTACTCTTCTTCTGGGTTTTTGTTTCCCAGGTGCATTACCTTGCACTTCTTAGCACTGAATCTAAGCTGCCATGCATTTGACCATTCCTCTAACCTTGTCAAGTCCCTTCTCATCCTTTACACCCCACCTTGTGCATCAACGCTGTTGCAGATCTTTGTGTCATCTGCAAAGAGACATACTTTTCCTTCCAGTCCCTCTGCAATGTCACTTATAAAGACATTGAAGAGGATCGGTCCTAATACTGAACCCTGTGGTACTCCACTAGTAACCCCCCTTTCTTCAGAGTTTACTATTACTCTCTGTGTCCTATTCTCCAGCCAATTCTTTACCCAGGCTGTCATCTTGGGTCCCACTCCCAGGCTGGCTAACTTGAATAAACCATTTGCTGAACTTTGGGCAGTCAGGCTCATTGTGTTAATGACTCCCTTTTGTTATTAACAAGAGGGACCAGCTCTGCACAGCTTAAACTGCATTTTGCATCTGAACTACAGTACCACTCAGTATATCTTAACCAGTCCTGGCCAGAGCTGTTTGGGCTGGCCCAGGCCTTTGCGTGCGAGTGCCCAGCTTGACGTAAACCTGCATGCCATAAAGTCACTCTGACTCTTTCTATCACTTATCTAGTGGCAATATCCGTAGCAATGGACTTGTCTTTTCAAAGTCATGAAAAGAGCAAAGAATTCCCTTTTTATAAAAGTAATTTCTAATTGGTGCAATTTTCACCCATGGCAGTAAGCTGCATACTGCCACTTTTTTTCTCTCTCTCTTATTTTCAAGTTGTTGTTTAACTTGAAAACTTGATGTTTGCTGCGCGTACAATTAGTGCTACTAATACACAGAAAACTAAAAACTGCTTCCATGATATGAATGCAGTGGTTCCAAAACCTTTGCCTGCACTTTATAAATCCTTTCTTATTACTAAATCAACTTGACCTCAACATGTGCTTGAAAGGGGTCAGTTTTGCAAACAGCAGCTGAAGTTACTGACTATAGAAGAAGAAGAAGAAGAATCAGTATTTATATAGCGCTTTTCATACATCCAAAGTGCTTTACAAGCAATGATAGACTGGTAGTGAAGTGACTGAATGTGTGGTGGCGGCCATATCGTACATAATCACCCACACACAGCCTGGATAATTGCATGAACCGGTTTATGGGAAGGGGAATGTTGGCCAGGACACTGGGAATGTTCCCTACTCTTTTTCGAAGAGTGCCCTGGGTTCTTTTATCTCCACCTGGACACCCACCAGGACAACACCAGGATGGGTAGAAAGGACCTCGGTTTAACGTCTCATCTGAAGGACGGCACACCCCAGCAGTACAGCACCCCCCAATACTGCACTCGGATGCCAGCAATTTTTAGGTGCAAGTCCAATCCCAGTGTGGGATGAGAACCCATGACCTTCTAGTCCAGAGGCGAATGTGCTACCAACTGAACCACGCTGACACCTGTCAGATAGCCCAGTCAGACAAAACCACTCTGGAAGAAGCCTGCACTACTGGCTCTGAAACCTTCTATCATGTTAACTGCAAATTTCATGTTTTCTTAGTAGTGACGCCCATTCTCAGTGATGTTCATGAACACTGGTATGAGATACCCAAAACAGTTAATCATGAGTAGTAATGAAATAAAAATGTGAAATAAATGTGCTTTTATAGTTCAAATCAAAATTCCACTCTATCTTGTTAAAAGGTATATGTCAACATAGTGCCTGTGTATATATGTTTATGCAACCCTATACTCAACCTCCCTATCTCCCCCGAACCTGGCTCCTATGCTTCTGATCTATTCCCAACCTGAATCTCCCTTCCATGCCATGGGCACAGATGTGCTCCAGTATGAAATGGCAGCCAATATGCGCTACAGTATGAAATTAGATATCACCTGGGATATGACTCTATACCTTTTGCCCACTGTATAGTAAGGCTGTTTGCAATGTACATTCTCATTTTAAATTCTTTTGTCAATAAAATTCAATTGCATTTTATTATAACTGTATCTCATTGAAGCAAGAAGGTAGAAAGCTTTAGAAAGTAAAAATCTGGAGACTCCAGAAATACTTGGGCTGAATTAGCTGATGCTGTTTCTTTCAACTAACAACCCCAAATTGTTGTTTTCCTGCCTTACAAGCATTTTGCATCTTCAGACCAACATTCTTCCTCATATGTATTTATAATAATAAATTCTGCTGGGAAAATAAATACAGTTTAAACCCTTTGCATGCTGTTACAGGTTTAAAGAAATTTTGTGAAAAAAACAGTTTGTTCTGCCCCTCCCAAACAAATACTTTCATGCTGCCTTCAGACAAAGATGAAGACCCAGTGGGGGAGGGGAACGTGCAGCCTAGCCATCCCATTTAACAGACAGTAGCCTGCAAGTGAAGCAACCGCACAAGCCAGTGCTGAAACTTTTTTTTCTTTTTTGCTGTTAACACAATAGTCATGAATACCATTTTAAAATGTTGAGCTTGCTCTCTACCTAATAGCATGCTAAAGTGGAGCACTCAGCTAAGGTTGTTTTTTTTCACAGTTACAATTCACATATTTTAAAGCTTCTATGTCCACCCCAAGAAAAATAATATTTTGCCAGTTACAGAACTAATATTTCTACTTAATCCCTAAAACCTCCAGCATGCACAAAATGTTGCCAGTTTACAATGCCTACATTTTCAGATAGATCTATAAGGGGAGAGGATACCAGACTTTAGCTTTGCCATTACCAAGGGCGTACTCCCCTTTTTTGTTTTATACATATATTTATTGATTTGATAATTTCAACAAGCAGTCACATGACCATAAGAAAAAAACACTTGAAACTGCCAGCCAACTGACTACTTTATGTGATTCTACTGGAGTTGTGAAAGCACATGGTCTGAGACAATGCAGTGGGGAAGGGGAGCTGGCTCAACAGCTTAAAACCTGAAACTGTAACAGGCAACCACAAATAGCTATTAATTTTCTCAACAATTTATGAAATGAGCTATGGAAACATTCCCTGTGACAGTTGAAGCTGAATTCAGAGCTGAAATTGTCAATTACAGACCACTCTCAGCTATCAACAATCTCTCCAGCAATTCAGTCACAGGTTTAAACCCCCAAAACTATTTTTTTTGATACAGCCAACACAAAGGAACTATCTGGCCCCATGGAGTTGCTTGTCTGTTGAAAGTGAAATTCAGACCCAGCCTAAGAGAACAAAATGCACTGATCAAAATGTTACAGGCTTAAAAGGCATAATTTCTGCTGCTGCCTTAGTATCTTCTTTGACTAAAAATCCCCTGATGTCCTCTCTGGGACTGTTCTAACAGACCTGAGGTAGAGGGGAAAGAGAGCAAACCTCTCAAGTGCAGCCCCTTTCATGGACTACGATCCCCCCTGACCCCAGCCCACCTTCCCCTATGAACTCCTACCTGCCTACTCCTCCTGCTCCTAGTGGGTGGCTACTTCACAACCTACCTGCCCACCCAGGTGTCACTCAGTACATGCCCACAGACAAAGTCCTGCCTGCTGCAGTACCTTACAGGATCTTTCAATAACTTCATATTGTATGAGATTCCCATGAAGAAGGATAAAAAAAATATGTAGGGGCTCTGGTGATCTTGCTTGTTTCATTAAAGTTCATAATAATATCTTCTCTAACTTCATTATGTCAACTGAAATGTGTATTGTCCTTTGTATCAAGATATTCAAGACAATGATGGCAGAAAAAGACAAGAGGTCCATCTAGTGTGCCCAAGTTTCCTATAATCCCTGGAACCTACTGTTTCTCCATGGTACTAACCCTCCCCATCCTCTCTCTATTCTCCTCCGTGGTCCTGTCACCTCTACTAACCATTATTCCCTTCATTATGTCCCAGCCCTGCTTGAATCCCCTACATTAATAAATCCAGCACTCCAGACCAGCATATTCAAAAGTGCAAAAATGTTTATTTAAATATAAATAACTAAATGGAAAAGCAATATTAGATCATTCATGATTTGGAAACTCAATAAATGTATAAGAAGCTATGTTCAACATACATACAGATTTTAGCCCCTGATCCTCAGGGTTTCAAACCCCTTCCTTAGGAGGCATGATCTTACAGAGTGATCCCAGTGTCTTTATATTCACCTCACCACATGTGCAAAACATCTAATAATCAATTAAACCCCATTACATTCATCATGTATGATTAGCAAAAACCACCATTGCAGTTTGCCTGCACTGAAGCATCTTGTAGGCAGCTCTCAGTGTTCTCAGTCCATGCATGCCTGTAATAAACAATAAAATGTCATGGATAATTCCAAAATCATGGACCGTTTGAATCCCCTGACTGTTTTGGCACTTATGAATTTATCATTCATTCTTATAGATATATATCTTCCCTCTTATTCTTCAAAATATTCTGTTACTGAATCTTGGGAAATATGGGGTGGGCTTGATTGAAGACCTTTTTGAGAGTTACTCCAGCTTTTTGATTCTTATTATAGGTGATTTTAATGCCAGGATTTGTAATTTTGATGGGCTTTTAGATAATACAGCAGTAGGTGCATTATGTAGTACTTCTCTACCAGTAGGAATCTCTCATGATAATAAAACAAACAAAGCTGGCATATAGTAGGTCTTGTCCAGTTCATGAAGGATTCTAACTTCTATCCTTTAAATGGCAGGCTTACAGGAGATGAAAAAGGCAGTTGACTTTTATCTCTCCCTCACGAGCATCCATTATAGATTTTGCTTTGTGGAATTGTCTAAGTGAAACATGGTGTTAATTTTTTGTTACAAATAGGGCAGGGAATGACCTCCTGTCTATTTCAATTAAATGGGCTTTGCCTGAGCCTAATTGTAATGAGGTGGTGAGGGTGGCCTCAGATATAATTCCCTCCTTGGATAGGGTTATCAGAAATTGAAAAAGAGTACAGTGGAATGATGATCTCTGTCTCAGATTGGATGAGTTGTCCATTCCTTATTTAGAGAACCTTTTTCAACATGACTCGTCCTTTTTTTTTCTGTGACTGAACTAGAAGGCCAATTAGATTTCCTTTATAATCAAATTCACTCTTTATATAACTTCTCTCCATCTAATAGAAGGAATTTTCTGAATAAGATTAGGAAGACAAGGGCAAATCCTATGAAAAATAATTATAAATAACTAAACTTAGGTTGAAAGCTATATAAAAACCTCTTACATTAAAATAGAAAAACTAGAATATTATCTTACACAATGGAAAATTAGGTTAATTGTGGTTTCCAGAAATGATACTAGAGCTTTTTGGCAACTTGTTGCCAAGGGCACCTATAATTTCTCTGATAGTATAGATAAAAATGTTTCTCCTGAGATATGGGTAGCACACTTCATCTCACTTTGTTATGATCAGACAGTCCAAAATCAATTGACTAACTGTCCAAGGGTGGTATGGGCAACTTAATGTTATGGAAGTATCTCAAGCAATAAATTCCTTGAAATCCAAGAAGGCTCCTGGACCTAACCTAATTCATATGGAGGTCTATTTGCAATCTCCTCTATTGTGGTCTGATTTATTTTTGGTATTTTTTTAATAGAAGTATTAGTGAAAGATTTCTTCCTGATTCATGGTGTGTAACGGACATTGTCCCTATTTTAAAAAAGGAAATAAACTGTATCCACTAATGTACTGGCTAATTAGTTTACTGGATCTCTCATCTAAAATCTTCTGTAAGATCATTTTATTCAGGTTTCCCAAGCAAATTTTAGCCACAAGAGAACTGTCATCCTTTCAGCTTGATTTTGAGGGACAGTGTTCAACTCAGATAACTGTTTTATTCTTAGACACCTGTGGGAAAATATGCACTGATCCTTAAACAGAACTTGTATGTGGCAATTATACACTTTTCTTCAGCATTTGCTTCTGTTTTATGGTTGAAGTTATGGCAAATGATGTGAAACAGGGACACTGATCTAGCTCTTATTTCCATCATTTCTGATTTGCACGATCATTCCTGGGCAACAGTGATGCTGACTGTGGGGGGCAAATGTTTCACAAAATTTTACGACTAATAAAGGTGTGTGTCAAAGCTGGATTTTTGGTCCAACATTGTTCAATATTTATATTGATCATGTTGTAAGGGCACTTATCGCCAGTGTCTAGTTATCCTTATTTATATATATATTTTTCATATAATGGTTCCTGGAATATATCCTGAAACTACTTATATTACCAATTTTCTTTCAGTCCACATTAAGACATTACACAGAAGCGCACATCTGGGTGCATCTTAGTTACATAGATCTGTAAGTTATGTATTGGTACGTTAGTTTACATCTAGATACTAACACATATATCTGGTTGTCAATACATGCCAGAATTCACTTTAACTGATGTAAATTTAAATGAGGGTAATATACCTGTACCTAATAAAAAGGAAGAAAAAAAAATAACATACCGGGGGTGGGACCAGCAAATAATAATCTTTGGCCTGTTCGGCATCCCACCTGATCCACGTTACATAAGGAAAAGGCAAAGTTTATGTTTGTCTACTTCCCCATCAAGGCACTAATCAGGTCTCGACTGTGCAATGTGTAAAAACCAGGGGGTCCAGTAAGTCATCAGCTCCTTGGTTTTACCTTGTAGTCTGGCTGTTAGGCTTTTCATCTTGTTAATATCATAAATCGTATTTTCACAAGAGGTGATATTTGGGGGGGTCTGGGTTAAGCCAAAGTCTAGTTATGCATTATTTAGCTGCACCCAGGAGAACGTTGAGAAGATATTTTTGTTGTTTTTGTTTCATTTGTCTAGGGAAGTGTAAAAGCAGGACCACCTCCAGTGTGAGGGTCCCCAAATTAGTATATAATTCACTGATCATGTTACCCGCCCCCTTCCAAATGGTGTCTAGTGCCGTACAGAACCAGAACACATGGGAATGAGTCGCCACCTCACAGCCACATAACCTCCAACAGGATGAACCCCATTTTTGAATATTTAGCCATGATTAGTGGGGTACGGAAGAATTTAATTGCTACCTTCCACAAAAATTATCTTTAAGAATATGAGTTAGATGTCTTATGTTGTCTTCTCCAGATATGCAACCAGTCATTTGGTGGTAAGCTCTGTTATTAATTCAGCCTCCCACTGCAACTGGATTAGCTCCATGTGTTGGGAAGCTGACCCCTGTAGGGCATGGTCTGCCCAAGAAACCAAGTGGCCCTGATCCCCAACTTCTACAAGGTGGGTCAGAAATGAATGTAATGGGGGAACTGCTGTTTGAGATGTGTCTAAGCCAAGTATTTTATCTAGGAAATGTCTAATCTGCAAATATCTTAAAAAAAAATCCTGCTGAGGTAGAGCATATTTGCTTTGTAATTGTTCAATGGTCTTAAACAAACCTGCTTCATAGAACTGATACGTGTTTGACAGCCCCAGTCAGTCCCATTTTCTAAAAGTGTTGTTCATTAGGGAAGGCATAAAATCCTGGTTCCACACAGGGACACCCATCCAGTCCACCAGAAAAGTATTTTCTGTGAGTGCAAGATATCTGGTCCAGTTCTCCATTATTGCTCTGGTAAAATTGAGCAATTATCTGACTGTTTTAACTGAAAGTGTTGGAATATCTGATATGAGTCTAGAGGAAAGGGAATCATTGCCTGTTTCCGGGACACCTAGATGGGGGCCTCTGATCTAGGCATGAACCACGCTGCCATATGAGTTAAGAACATGGCAATCCAATATTTATATATATTGGGGAGAGCCAACCCCCCACCCATTCCTTGGGGAGTTTAAGTTTGTTCAGGGCTACCAGGGGCCTATTTCCGGCCCATATACAGTATATCACCTAAAGGACTTGTCCCATCTGCCCAAATTCTGCCGGGTTGGGGAAAGTGGGATGCTTTGCATGAGATAAAGTATTTTAGGTAATATGCTGATTTGTATTGATTAGACCCTGGAGAGCAATGATGAGGGTAAGGGGAGCCATCTGTCTAAATCTGACTGTATCTGTTTAGTTTATTGTTTATTTATTTTATTGTTTATTTAGATCAAGGATTACAATTACCTTTGAGCTAAGGCTCTTTTACAAAGGTCCCATGTCAGGAGAGTACATACATGTTAAACATGTTAAACAAGGGCATACAACATTAGAGAGTGCATACAACCATATTCATCAGTTCTGGTACGGCATCACGGTAATTAAGATACATGAATAACACATACAAGGGATCATTTCAGAAACCTAGAAGAAATCAGGGAGGAAGGGTGAGAGGATGGGGGGGCAGCCAAAAAAGAGACTAGAGCAGCTCACAGCATTGTCAAAGAACATCAGAGGGGGGTGGTTGATCTCAATGGTGAAGGGAGAAGTTAGATCCTGATAATTTCATCTTTATAGGTCTTTGAATCTTAGCAGGATCTTGATACCCAAATAAGTAATTGAGGCCTTATTCCATTTGTAATTGTATTCCTTTAATAATGTTGGGGGAGGCGCTCCTTGTATAATAAGCGCTTCTGATTTCCTTGGTTGATAGTGTACCCAGATACTGTTTTATATCTGATAGGAGATAGGACAGTATTTCCAATGATTCTTTGGAATGTGTTGGATATAAAAGTAAGTCATCAGCATAATATGCTACTTTGTGTTCTTTCTCTTCAATGCCGTATCCCTTTATTTGGTTTGTTTGTCTAAGAAATTGAACAATGGGCTCCACAAAAATGGCAAAAAGGTAGGAGGATGGAGGGCACCCCTGCCTGGTGCCATGAGAAAGCCTAAAGTGGGAGGAGTGTGAGCCATTTACCTTCATCACAGCCTCTGGGACAGTGTATATCCCTTTGTTTCTAAAAAAGGGTGTGGGAATGCAAATTTTGACATAGTGGCCAGTAAAAAGTCCCAAACCATCATGTCAAATGCCTTTTGGGCATTTAAACTTAACAGAATCAATGGGGATTTAGTGGATATGGCATGGTTTGTAAGGTATAAGATGTGTTTAATGTTATCTGTGGTTTTTCTAGTTTTAATAAAGCCAGATTGGTCAGGGTGTATTATGGTTGGGAGGGTGTCATCTAGTCTATGGGCTAATATATTTGTTTACATTTTATAATCTTGATTTAATACTGATATGGGGTGATAAGAATCACATAGCTGGAGTGGTTTTTGAGGCTTTAAAATTACTGAGATTGTGGCCTGTCTCTAGGATATTGGACAGGTACATGTGACTTTTTTGCAAGGCCTCTAGTAAGGGTTCATGGATGAGATCCCATGTTCCCTTGTAGAATTCCAGCCCAAAACCATCAGGGCTGGGGCTGTTTCCATTTTTAAGGTGCTTTATTGCCATGTGCAGTTCAGATTCTGTAATTGGAGAGGTAAGTTTGTTTTATTGAGTGGTGGAGAAGGCAGGCAACTCAGTTCAGGACAGAAAGTCTCTAATCAAGCAGGGATCCCGCTCCTTTGGGGAAGAATATAGTTTTTGGTAATATGACCTGAATGCAGTCAGAATGCGGTCAGTGGAATAGTGGGTTTGTCCTGTGTTAGGGTCTTTTATTTTAGAGATATTGTGCAGTTGAAAGTGCCTACAGAGAGGATAAGCTAACAGTTTTGAAGCATGAGCACTCCATTCATAATATCTCTGTCAGAGCCACTTCAGAACTTGTTCAGTTCTGTCTGTTAAAAGTTTCTGTATGGAGTCCTGTGTCTGGGTTAGTAGGGGGAGCACCTCGTTGTCTCCCTGCATATGTACTTCTTGTAGGAACCATAGTTTCTCCTGCAGGAGTTTTAATTGAGAGTCTTGTCATTTTTTTCTTCTGGGTGGCAAATGAAATAATGTATCCGAGTAGGACAGGCTTTATGGTGTCCCATGACAGCTGGGGTGAAACTTGTAGGGATTGATTGTCTCTAATTATTTCTGGGATCTTTTTTTCAAGGAGGTCTCGAAATTCTTTATCTCTGAGTAGGGATGGGTTGTATCTCCACATGGACAATTGTTTTGCTTCTCCTCTGTGTTCAGGTTTAACGATATGGGGGCACGATCCGACAGCCCAATATTCATTATTTCCACCTTGTGAAGTAGATCAATATGTTCTTTACTTGTACAAATGTAATCTAATCTGATGTAGTGCTTATGAGCATGTGAGTAAAAGGTGAATTTCATTTGTTTGGGGTGAAGCTGCAACCAAGTGTCTATTAGTCTAATGTCCTTAATGAGGCATCTGAGATGTTTCTGTCCCGAGCTCTGGGGTGAAGGACGGGCAGCCAAAGTATCGAATAAGGGGTTAAGTTAACAGTTTAGGTCTCCACCCCCTGAAATGTATCTTATATGCACAGAGTAGACAAAGTGAAAAAAACAAAACACTGCAGTGAAATGATTTGCCTCTAAATATGGTGGAAACAGTATTAGGCTCTTGGTTCAGGATTTTGCATCTAAAGTTAATGTAAAGGCTCTCTATAGTGCTAAAATTTGGGCACCTTATAATGTCCTAGAATTAGAAAAATTATTAATCCAGATAATAAAATCTTCACTCAGATATCAGGACATTCGACTTTCATGAAACTTGCCAATTCAAGAGACCTTGCCCTGCAGACCACACATGCAAAATTCATGCAATTCAGTTGAATAGGGCCAAAGTTTTTAAGGTGCAAAGTTAGGGGTTTAACATTAAACACCCTACTGAACCCTAACTATAGGGGCACTATCATGCCCGTATTATCTATATATTAGATAGACAGCTAGACAGACAGACACAGATAGACAGCTAGATAGATATAGGTATAGAGACATAATGTAATCGATAACCCACTACAGAGTGTGAGGTTGTGCTCTGATATATGCATGCCTTGGTGTACATTCAACCACCCAAGGCATGCATATATCAGAACATGACCACCCGCCATGTAGTGGGTTATCTATCTTATAAAATGGCCTCAAATTTTGTGTGTGTGTTGGAGGGGGGGGAGAAAAAGTAGTCCCTGTCTGCACAAATAAATATTTAATTTACAGTAGATGATCTGGTGGATCCTGCTATAATTGTGATAGGTTTTAAGTTATAGGGGATATTTATCTGGTTGAATCCTGCCTTGGTTTTTAAGCAAAAAGTGACTACAAACTGTATGTGGGTGATCCTGTGATTTTCACAGGGTCTTATGGTTTAACCACTTTCATTTTCATATTTGCAGTGTAACGTGACTGAGCGGTGTTAATGCCGGTAATGGACATGCAGGCAGATGTTTAAAATAAGAAATCTCTCAAAAAGTATGTAAAATCGTGTTTTTAACTTCAGGTTATTTAGATTTGTGAACGGGAAGCTGCTGACTGTAGAGAGGGGAGAGCAAGTGAGTTGGCAGTTTCAGAATGGAAGACTCAAGCATGAGTGAGTGTTGCTATAGGAACGGTCGCTCTGGCTTGCATCTTCCCTTCTGAAGCCACCAACTTACATGCTCTCCTCTGTCTACAGTCGGCAGCTTCCTTTACAAAAATCTAGATAACCTCAAGTTAAAAAAATTATTTTACATAATTTTTTGAGAGAAGATGGCTTATTTTAAACATCTGCCAGCATGTCCATTAGCAGCATTAACACTGCTCAGTCATGGTACACTGCGACTACAAAAGTGAAAGTGGTTAATCTGCAAGACAATGAAAATTGTAGGATCATCCAGATACATTTGTTTAAAGTAACTTTTTGTTGAAAAATTAAAAAATTATAGCAGGATCAGCCAGACATACACAGTGTGGGACAGCTGTATTAATTTTCTTATGGCTGTGGGGGCCAACCTGTGTGTGGCAGCCTCTCTGTGCCAGGTGTGTTTGTGTGGTAGACTGTCTATGCCAAGTATGGAGCAATCTCACTACTGGTGAGAAGGTTCTGCGGGCTGGAAAGGGGCCAGAAAGTAGTTGAGGTGTGCAGACATACTCGGAGGTGTGCATTTGTTGTGAGATAATGCATGGTCATGTGACCTGTTTTATCCAGTCAGGGAACCCTATTTTGAGTGATTTTTCTTGTCAGTTTTATAAATAGATATATACAGTATCTTTTCAATTACCAGAGCTGAATATAATGTTATTTTATTGATCTGTCATTGTATTCTGATAAATGGTAAATGAGTGGATCCATTCTGGGGTAAAAGTATCCCCCTTTTCTTTCACACCCTGGTTAGTTATATATTCTTCTCTTGTACATTGCAGGGTCCCAGGTTACTGCTACCTGTCCACCTTCCTTAGTCTTTCCCTCCTACAATTGTTCAGTGAATTTTAAATATTTCCACTGTATCTGCTGTCTTGGTATAACAGGTGTGCCCATGTTTGTTATAAGATAGCCACCCTGCTCCTCTTAGAGGTGTCAATTATCTCTCACGTATGCCAAAGCTGGAACACTGGCAGTCCCTTTATCCACTTCTTCAGCCTGACCTCCAGCCTCTAGTTCCAAAGGCTATGAAACAAAACACATTTATTTTATTTTATTTACAGTATTTCATTGAATAGAAGCTGCATTCAAGTAGTAGCTGCAGGGCACAATGAACACCTTTTAATAAAAGCTGCGCTCAAATATAAGCCATGGCTTCTAATTAGGGTTGAAGTCATGTCAGATAAAGCACTGTAGGTGGGACTCTGATTCTTTTCTCTGAAAATGTTATCATATTTGTATTTCTTTCAAAATTTATGTTTTAAAATTTATAATCTTAGTTAATATTTGTTATTCTTATTTTGCTATGGAGTAGACTTGTAAGAATATGGAGGCAGTATAGTGCAGTGGTTTAAGGCTCTGAGCTGCAAACCTGGAGGCCTGAGTTTGAATCCCACAGCCCTACATGCATACTGTGTGACCCTAAGCAGGTCACTTAACTTCCTTGTGCTCCCAGGCTGCACCTGTAAACAAGCTTTCAGCTTAGTGTGCCTCTCCTGGTTAAAAAAAAAAAGATATATACTTGATAACATTCAGGATGCACAATATTTTATTTTTCACACTTATTATTCCAAGTCACCTTTAAATATAAACTGCCCTTGAATACAAGCTTCAGGTCAAAATACACAATTTTAATAGAAGCTGTCGCTTCTGTTTGATGAAATATGGTATATTTATTTGTTGACAGGGTAAGTACAGTGATCCAAGGTACCTTTTTCTGGAATGACTTGGCCTAAGTAGGAAAAGAAAGGGATGGAGATAAGAGAGGCATGGTTATAAAGAAGTTGGGAAATTCATTTTCATAAGTAAATGAACGTGCAGAAAGAAATTAAGTTAAATCATTTGGATATAATTTCAATAAAGTGGTACAAAAACACATGAATTCATTAGTTATATAAGAAAGAAATACTGGTGCTAATATAGCATAGTGAGAACAAGTGGTGCTAACATATATAAAGAATAATGCGTATGCAGGTGTGTGTTATAAGGATTATTCACACACCCAAGGTGTGATAGTCCATAAACCCCAAGAGTGAAGCTCAAGAGGTTCATGAGATTATCACATACCAAAGGTGTGTGAAAAATCCTCAATAACAGACCTTGCACAGACATTATTTTTTATAATTACAGGGTGCAATAAAGTCAATGTCAAAGGAAGTTACTGAAGGAGCTACGCTGTGATCCCTGGTGCTGCTACTCAGTCCCCCTTCCAGACACACACACACACACACACACACACACACACACACACACACACTCATTTCAAAAGCAGGATAAATTCTTTGTATAATTTCTTTCTTTTTTTTTTTATTACACCGTGGAAACATCGTAGTTGGCCACAGCCCATTTTGGATTACAGTAGCTGTCTCCCAAAGCCCCGCTGAAATGAAGCAACACCAGGATCAACCAGATACTGTAGATTTTTAAAAATAGAAAGGTAGGTTCAAATTCATAAATACTGTAAAGAAAGTAATACCTTAATTGAAGTGCGGTCTGACTCCTCGGTAGTGGAAAAACTACAGCCATGTTTGTTAATGTGTTTTGCCTACCCACACACAGAGTAAGAGCCAATGAGGTGGCACACTAAAGAAGAGTGACACAAGCCACCATAATAATTGAGTCTACTGGTTATCACAGCATTTGAAACACGTCTCTAGTCTGTATCTTAAAGGAGGTCATCAGTAATTATTGCTGGATATATATAGTATAAATTGACAAGACAGTAGGTAGTGTCTTAGGCTGTACAACTACAGTGGAATGCATTTAATAGGTGGCCAAGAAGTTGTGATTTAAAGAGGAGATGGGAGGGGGAAGAGCTAGTTCCCACTGAAAGGGCATTCCAGAGATATGGGCCAGCATAAGAGAAAGCAATTTTACCCATGTTAGAATTTACGCATGGTACTTCAAGCAGTAGGCAATCTGAGAAACACAGGTCATGTGGATTTGTTTTGTGCCACAGAAACCTTGAAAAGGGAAAAAGAATAAGGGTGCATACTGATTTATCAATCAGGCAGCAGAGGGTGAAGTACCTGCATGCCTCTGGAGAGAGCCAGCCAAGATTACTGTAAAAGTCACAGTGGTGTATTTTAAATGGGGCCAATAAGGAAAACAAATCACTGTATGCTGTTGTAAATTGTGGTTAGCAGGCAGATATCTTTTGCAGTGACTTGTGAGTTAATGCGAGAGGCATAATCCAGTACGAGCAGCACGGTATTTTTGGCAAAGATGAGGCAACCTTTCGGTATCATGGTCTGCTTCAGTCTGTTAAATCCAATTTTTGGTGAATTCTTCTTCTTAGAGAATTAATGTGATCTGAATAGGTGAGGGAGGGGTTAAGTGTGACTCTAGGTATTTGAAGGAGTGTATAGTACAAACCACATTAAACTGTTTCATCAATGAGTTGGTTTAGCATTGTTTTTTACAGTTGCCAATGCAATGTCAACTCATTTTGCATTGCTTTTCAGTGTTTAAACAGCTCAAGAGCAATGTTTGTAAAATGTGTTTGCAGCTCACTTGGAATGCATCTGCAGTGCAGTCACAATGCACTGCAAAGATGAGTTTTAACTCTTAAGAAACAGTCTGTGCAGGGTTTGTGCTGGATCCAGAAACACTTATGCAATTCAGTCAGAAATGCTAAAGCAACTCACTGTGGAACAGTTTAATGTGACTTGTACTGTCCCTAATCTACGATCAGGCCATCAGAGTAGGCAATATGTAGGTAGATGGACTGGTGGGTAGTGATTTGCGAAGTGTACCCAATTCGCTCTGTGGAGTGATTCGCGGAGTGAGGGCGAATTCACAGAGTGCTCCGCAATGCAAAGCAGAGTACTTTGCGTTATTAATGGGTAACGCGAAGTCTATTGAAAACACTGACTTCACTTTATTCCGCCTTCCCAAACCACTACTTCACCAATTTAAGGCGAAGTACATTGAAAACAATGTACTTCGCCTCACTTCGCCTTGTTTTTAAGCTCCAAAGGTGAATTTTGCAGTGATTCATGAGATTTCAGATCACATGGGCTCTAGATTGTTCTGCACAGCCTCAGTTTGGGGTAGTGTGTGTAGGAAGCTGTAGGAGACAATCTGCTCTGAGAGCTCGCTGTGATTCCAACCTTCAAAAAGCCGTTAAAAAAGCCTTTTTGAGTCTTTTTGTTTGCTGAAGCTTTAGTTCATCGATTATAGGAAACCCTCCTGTGCTCATATCATCGAGCGTTTATTGTTTGTGTATGGATTTTGAATGTTAATGTACAACATTCAGTCTGTGTACTGGGAGAGTGGAAGTGTACTTTGGGGGAGGGGCATATCTGTGGTGTAGGTAGATTAACTTGGAGAAAAAGGCTGCTTTCTGTTTTGGTGATATTTTTCTTGTATAACTGTGTTAATGTACACACAGTAATATTTTCAATCTGTCTTGCCATTTTTTTTCTGATTGTTGAGGTGCAGCAGTGCATAATTTTAGTGTGTTTAAAATATTTGGTTATATTACTGAAGTTTTCAATTTGCTATGCATTACTTAGTGTGTGTGTGAGTACTGTATGTGTGTGATGCGTGTCATCAAATCAGACACCTTTTATTGTGCCACATAATAATTTCAGCAATGTGAAGCTGCTATCCACTGTGGCTGTGTGATTTTTGTACTTCTTTGTGGTATCTTTACTGGTACTAGTACTAGTGACAGCTACTGCCGCAGTGCATAATTTTAGTTTGTTTAAAATATGTGGTTATATTACTGAAGTTTTCAATTTGCTATGCATTACTTGGTGTGTGCGTGAGTATGTGTGTGATGCATGTCATCAAATCAAACACCTTTTATTGTGCCACATAACAATTTCAGCAATGTGAAGCTGCTATCCACTGCAGCTGTATGATTTTTGTACTTCTTTGTGGCATCTTTACCGGTACTAGTACTAGTGACTGTTATTGCAGCAGTGCAGTACACTGCCCCCCCCCCCCGTGGCCCACTCCAACCGGCAAAGGTATTCTTTTCCAGACTTTAATTTCTGATGGTGAGCACTGGTTAGGTGTTGTGCCTTTGTGTCTGCATCTCTTCAGTGCACAGTGCAATCTTAATCTGTCTGTGCATTTGCATCTCTTTAGGGCCCAATCTCCATCTGTAACTTAAGTCACAGTTGTTTCTTTGGCTTCCTTTCAGAGTACTGGACAGATGTGGTGCTTAATTCTGCATGAACATTGTACTCATTAATATGCTTTTTAAGTCAGGATCATCATGATTCACTTGCGATACAAATCACGTTCATCATCACGGTCACAAATGCAGTCACAAATCATGATTCACGATCATCCACGTTACGAATCACAACATTAATTTTTTTTTTTAGTTACTTGGATGTATTGTAAGCCTGTTTTGTAGTATCTCTCCAGGCTTCACCACTCCACCACTGTACTCATTGATACGTGTTTTTAAGTCTGGGAGTTTTAAGCTATAGCTCATTGGGGAAGTACAGCCGTAGGCGGTAGACATTCATGTTTCTTCATCATCATGGTCACAAATGCAGTCGCAAATCGCGATTCACGATCACGTCATGAATTACAACATTCATTTTTTTTAACAGTTACTTGAATGTATTGTAAGCCTGTTTTGTAGTATCTCTCCATGCTTCACCACCCCACCATTGTACTTATTAATGTTTGTTTTTAAGTCAGGGAGTTGCAGTGTCTGCAGTACATACACAGACTGGAAAGAAGACTGACTGCACACATGCAGTATAGTACAGTATACTTGCACTGCTCAGAATACAAAGTGTCACGCATACGGAAACATAGAAACATAGACTTTGATGGCAGATAAGGACTGCTTGGCCCACCTAGTCTGCCCATTTCCCTACCTAGAGGATAAGCTGCAGATCCTATTTAACCAACAGCCTATTTCTTCCTGCCCCCCCCCCCACAAAAATTGCCTTATGTCTGTCCCATGCATTCTTGAATTCTCCCACAGTTTTATACCCCACAACCTCCTCAGGAAGGCTGTTCCATGCATCCACCACCGTCTCTGTGAAAAAATACTTCCTCACACTGGCCCTGAGCTGTCCCCCCTCTATCTTCTAATTGTGTCCCCTTGCTCTTGCACATCACTTTTTCTGAAAGATGCTACCCTCTTGGACTTTGTTGATTCCACTGAGGTACTTAAACGTTTCTATCATGTCCCCCCTCTCCCTCCTTTCCTTAAGGGTATACATATTAAGCTCCTTTAGTCTCTCCTTGTATGGCTTCTCTTGTAGACCCTGCACCATTTTAGTTGCCCTCCTCTGAACTGCCTCCATCCTGTCTATGTCCTTGCGGAGATGGGATCTCCAGAACTGGATGCAGTACTCCAGATGGGGTCTCACCAAATGTCTGTATAGGAGGATAACAATTTCCTATTTTCTGCTGGTGATGCCTCTCCCTATACATCCCAGTATCCCCTCAGCCCTCCCTACTGCCTTCTTACATTGCTTGCCAACCTTAAGGTCATCTGATATGATTACCCTCAGGTCCCTTTCCATTTTTGTTGTTGTTACTATCTCCCTCCCATTGTGTAATCTTCCACTGGGTTTTTGTTTCCCAGGTGCATTATTTTGCTCTTCTTTGCATTGAATCCAAGCTGCCATTCGTCTGCCCATTCCTCCAACCTTGCCAAGTCCCTTCTCATCCTTTCCACGCCTCCTTGTGTATGAACTCTATTGCAGATCTTTGTGTCATCTGCAAAGAGGCATACTTTTTCTTCCAGTCCCTCTGCAATGTCACTTATATAAGAAGACAACAAAAAAAGAGCATAATTACATACAAGGGTCCGGGATGGTGGAGGAATACATTTTATAACACAGCAAGGAAGGTGTGGAGGGGCACGTGGTGTGAGGAAAAAAAAATAATGTGGGATTCCATGGTGATCCAGCAGCAGATCCAGCATGGACATAATTTGCAACTGATGTCCCTCCATGTGATCAAGCTGCTGCTCCACAGCACTCACCCTCTCATTGTTATCCTGGGCAGCACTCTAGAGAACTGCCAAGTCAGCCTGTGTTACATGCAGCTCTCTGGGGTCCACACATTCTACAGGCTGACCTGCTGGTGGTGGTGGTGGTGGAGGTGGGGGTGCTAGTGGAGCAGCAGGTGCTGCTGTGGCCCTCCTCTTCTTAGGGATGCCACAATGCATAGCTGCACCCGCTACCACAGAATGGCCAGCAGGTGCAGGCATGGTCCATTCTGTCGCAGCCTGCCACTCCAACTGCTAGTGATTGAGCATATGGGTGTGCTGGCTCCCAGTCCCCAGGTGAGTCCCTCAGGGGCCATGGCACACCTCCACCTCACATAAGCGGCACTTGTCCACACTGCTGTCCCCCCAACACAGTCAAAAAACTGCCAAACAATGGAGGTGCGGGGAGGACCAGGCACAGGAAGGGGATGGCCAGATGAACTGGCAGCCGACTGGTCACAGTGCTAAACAGGGATGGGATCCACACCTGGGCCCAGGGGAACAGGCACATCTTGCTCCAGAGGACCTGGTGCTGGACTTGGTGGTGGTGGTGGTTCAACTGCCTCAGAGTCAGGAAAGGAGGCGGTGCTGGTCCTGCTACTGGGGGGTGGGGGAACACTCACAAGTTTTGAGTGGTCCAACAGGAATGGGCACCCTTGCCCTCCACACATGTGCACAGTACAATGCTTACCACTACCACTCTCTCCCAGAGCTGCCCCCACCCCAGACATTCCCTCATCCTGGTCCATCTCTCCTACTGAGCTCCCTCAGTATGAGCAATCACTACTCACACTGTCAAACAACACACACACAGTCACACAGACACAGACAAACAACTAGCTACTTATAAAGATATGAAAAATAAAATTTACAGAAAGAGCAAATTAAGTAAAAAAGAGTACAAAAAAGACAGAAACATGTAGCTTTTAAAAAAGCTGTTGTGTCTAAATCAAAGTTTAAATCTTCTCCTCATTCTGATTTCAAAGTATCAGCAGTCACAAAACACACTACTCTCTCTCTCTGTCTGAGTAGGAGAAAGTAAAAGTGTCTACTTGTATGACTCACTTTCTTCCTGCCTAGCTAAAGAGCTAGTGATTTACAGTACTGCAAGCTATGTGATGTGCGGGGGGCTGCCAAATCTGAAACACCAAGTGGGTCACTTAGAATCATAATGAGGAATGCAAAGTCCATTAAAAACTATGGCCCAGATATTCAAACTGCGCCCAAAAAGTGTGCAACAGCAGGAGCAAGCACAAGTCCACTGCTCCCATGCGCAAGAAGCGCGATATTCAAAAACTGCGCAGGCCAAGATGCGCCTACGGCCAACCACTGAATATCACACCACCTGCACCATAGCTCAACTAAGGAGGTGAAGCTGAGCATATCTGATGCGCCATAGCACAACAAGGGATGTTCAGGTGAGCAGTCCAGATGCGCCATAGCACAACCAGGGATGCCCCCCAGCAGCAGGGCAGCAATGCTACAGCACAACCAGGGATGCAGGGGCCCACCACCCATGCCACAGATGGGCAGAGGAACACACAGCAGAACAGACATCTTCCCCCCACACCCCATACACTACACAACTGGGGGAGGGCTGGAATAACCACTGGCCCATGGAGACCAGCAACCAACCCATAGCTGGGCCATGGTGCCCCATCAAACCCCCTGGCAAGCTGTGACCAGCACACAAAGATGGCCGACCACCGCATACCACCCCATCCCACAAATGCAGAGCACACCCTGCACCATGATCCCCATACACCCTGCCCAGGAGTAGCACCCAACAGTGCAGGACACCCCATGCATGCCACCACCCCCACTGTGACAATGCAACCCTGTGCACCATGGAGCCATGCAAGGCAGCCCCACCATGGACACACTCCAGTGGGTGGCAGCAGACAGTGATGCAACAGATGCATACATAGTGCCACCCTGCACGTCCCCCCCTGAGGTACAGCTGAGAGATCGACCATGAGTCAGCACACGAGGTACCCCACATGCAACAGGGCATGCCCCGGACCCCACCTCCAGCGGTACAGCGCCCAGCACACCCTCCCAGGGACACATCCCATCCCAGCGCTGGCCACAGCAGCCACCACTGACACGCCAGCAGACTGTGCATATCACAGACATGCAAGGATGTCAGCTGCACAGGCCATGGACTGTCTGACAGGGGTGCCATGCACACAGTGCAGGCCCCATGGACCACTGCACACAGGCATCCAGTGCACAGAGTACAACACACAAACCACAGACAGTGACTGATTCCCCCTGCCCACACCATAGGTGGTTCACCTCTGCACACACACACACACACACACACACACACACACACACACGCCCATGCGTGCACCACCCCTGACGCCATGCACCACTGCAGCTGAGCACCTGTAGCCCACTGCAAATCAGAGACCACGACAGTTGTTATAACAAAATGTATGTATTAAAATATAAGAACTCTGAAACATATTTACAAATATGTACAAGGGTGGGGGAAAGGGCTACAAACCAGGTGGGGGCGGCATGGGGCAGGGTTGTACAAATGGGAGAGGGAAAAAGGGGTGTGAGGGTGGGTCCAGGGGTAATGGGTGTCAGGGGGTCATTGAAGGCCTATTCTCTGCCCTGCTTTCCGCTCCTGTGGCACCTCTGGTTTCTCCTCCTCTGGACCCCATGTCGCTCCAATCTCACCAATGCTGCCAGGGATGCCCATGCCAGCTGAAGAATCTCTTGTATGGCCCATTCCGGGGCCATCCAGCATTGTCCACCTAGGACAAGGGAGCAGAGTCAATATGTGTGACTGCCAGTCCCCTGCAGCAAACCCTTTGTGCATGGCATACAGCCATGTGCCATGCCCCTGTGATTGTGTGCGACCACCCACAGTGACCATGTCCACAAGACCTACCTACCCAGGCAGCCACAGCCATGTGGACCACTGCACGCACCCACTGCCCATGTCCTGCACAGCACAACTGTGGCCGTACAGTGACTTGGCTATGTGGTGTGAAGGCAGTGGCACAGTCATGTGCCCAGTGCACGCATGGACCACCATTGACGCACTCCCAGACATGCAGTGCCACTGGACAGTGCTGACTGTAACAAGTTGCGTGCATGGCAGTGGTGTCAATGGATGGTGGTCATGCCCCGCTGCCCGCCCTGTTACACAGCATGCAATAGTAATCATGGATGTAAGGCACTCACCATCATCAGGCTGGTCCCTGCGCCTCTGCGGACCTTCTCCCCTCCCAGACTGATGGTCCTCCTAGCTGCGCCTCCTCTCCCTCACCAGCCTGTGCTCCTCTGGACCTAAGGTGCAAACATGGAGAGAGGAACATCAGGACAATCCTGTAGCAAAGTCCCCCTGCCCCCATGTGTGTGAGCAATCCCACACAGCCAGACCCACCCACCCACACCCTGATAACACCACCACGGCCAACACCAGATGCCCCCCCCATGTGCCGGACACATGCAACTGTGATACCCTTATGGAAGATAAAAGTGTTTGGATGTTGCACCTACCTGGCTGTGGCACTGTACCCCTCCTGGCATGTGCCAGCAGATGGGCAAGCAGATCCGGGTCCCTCCGCCTCAGGTCCCCGTATCGGTGGCGGCACTGCTCTGCCATCCGCCGCATACCGGTGGCTTCCTCCAGGGTGTCGGCCACCTCCTGCCACACCTGACTCCTGGCCCTGTCCAGGGGTGCCTCCCCAAATAGTGGGCCAACATGTGAGTCCACAATGGCAACCAGGTTCGCCAGCTCCACCTGGCTCCACTGCACAGCTCGCCTCCGTGCCATCTCTGCTGCTCAGTTAAGTCAAAATTGTGCTCTGCAGCGTGGTTCTGCCACATGCAGATGCTGAGTGGTACAGCGCTGCCATTCCCTATCGTACTGTCACCGAACAGTGCAATAGTAGTGCACCCATGCCTGACGCATGGCGCCTAGGGGGCAAAGGTCAGGCACAGGGTCAAGGGTCTCTGGCACACGGACAGCCACAGCGTGATTGGAACCCAATGCATCTAGCACAATTGGGTGCCTCTGTGCCACCTCCTGTAGCGGCCTACTGTGCTGTTGCCCCAGTGCGCCTATGACGCCCCAGTGCCACAGCACCATATAGGTGAACAGCACTGTAGCACCACTGGTACAATGGTGGCCATGCCCTGCATTGCCTCCCATGGACAGCACATCAGCAGTGCAGCAGGTGCCTGCATCATCAACCCGGGCGTACGCAGTTAGGTGTGTACTGTGCATGTCACAGAACTGCGCCCTTGGCTCAGCACGTTCAACACAATTGCGCAAAGCGCAACAGCACGATATTTAGCCGGCATATGCAGATCAGCTAATCAGCCATTCAATGGTGCAGTCACTGCATTTGCATCCACATAAAGATGCGCCTCGCCTCATTTGCATGGGTTGCGCTATAAAAGTGCGACATTGGGCTGCACTGGCCATAGTCGGTTACTGCAGTCTATTGGTGAGTTGCATGCTGTTTGGGATTGTGGACTGTGGATTTTGGGACATGCATGGGACTGCACAGTCACAGGTAACACCTGTCATTCTCACAGGCTGAATCATGACCGAGTGTGTTGTGGAGGAAGAGGAACAGAGTTGTGGGAGGAGGAGGAGGCCAAATTTCATGAAGGCTGAGATGGATGCCCTGTTCGAGGCCTACCTAGACCAGGAGTCACTTCTCAACAGACACCAGGGAACACCACAGGCCCATGCTGCTGTATGGGAGGAGGTGGCATGTGCTGTAAACCTGCATGGCAGCCACCAGCGCTCTGTGCAGGAGTGCAAGAAGAAGATGGGCACAGTCAGGTGGAGGATTAAGGAGAAGGTGGCTGCCATCAGGGCAGCACGGTCTCCGACAGGTGGGGGACAGCTGGAGATGCTACGCCTGACCCCATAGGAGGAGAGGGTTGCTGGTAGCATGCAGCGCTGTGCCATTGAGGGTGTTCCAGGTGGTGGATTCCAGACGGGTGGTAGCTCATCACTGCATGGTAGGTCATGGTCTGTCTATTGGGGGGGACAGGGTAGGTCACATGCAGTAACGTGACTTTGTTTTCCCTTACAGCTCCTGACCATCTGCATGGGTCAGCGGTGGTGGGCTTCTCCACTGAGGCCAGTCAGATGGAGATGGAGGAGGGCCCATCCACCTCCACAGAAATATGTGGCTCAGGGTGACAGTGGGCCCACCTGGACATCCAGATTGATGGTGGAACAGGTGCGGAGGAGGCCCTGCCCGTGTCCCAGCGTGCCAGCGTCCACAGATGCCAGCATGCTGAGACTCGGGCTGGTGCCGGATCCGTCACCGATGATGATGTTGCTAATGTCATGGGCAGTGACACGTGTGTGCCACAGGATGGCCACGCAGCAGGTTACATCACGGCCATGGCTGTGGGTGGTGCCGCCGTGGAGGCCTGCATGTTATCACAGTCCCAGCCTGTGCTTGTCAGCACCGATGGGATAGCACTGGTGTGTGTACAGGACAGTGGGACTGTTGCGGCCACTGCGGTGGCACCATTGAGCCCTGGGGAGTGGCAGCCGGAGGGGCAGCATCAGCAGTCGGCCAGTGGGCATGGGGGTACAGTGTCAGGGGGCAGCATCAGTGCACTACCTGTGGACATGCCCAGGCCTGGCCCTGGTGTGCAGTGCCCACCCTCAAGGGGTGATGAGCATCAGGGCCGCGAACACCCTGAGGGACAGCATGCCAATCAGGCAGATGACCTCTTGGGTGAGCCCACCCGCATACTGCAAGCATCAGTCAATCAGCAGATGCGGCTTGTGACGGCGGTGGATGCACTGAGTGCTGCTTTGCACCAGGCAGAGGAGCGTTGCAGCAGAGAAACCACTCTGCTCCTGGCAGGGATGGACCGGATGTGGGAGGATGTGACCGCTGCCATTGACAGGCTGACACAGACAATCACAGCTGCCATGGCCACAGTGGGCACACAGTTATTTGCCCACACATTGCAGACACCGCGCAGTGCAATGTCCACCCCCCGTTCCCGGCGTCATTTGACACCATCCTTGTCGACACCGGGTTCAGCTGTGGGCATCCCGAGCATGCCTGGCATAGGCATGTTCGGGGTGCTGCAGACTCCTGCGAGAGCACGGTCACGTTCACACAGTGGAACCCCTGGGGGACCATTGGTGCCACCCCATGAGGCCAGTGGTCAGCCTGTCACTGCTGGCAGGTCTCGGCGGGGCCGCCCATGTATCCGTGGTGGCTGGGGCACTGTGGCGCGTGACTGACCTTTCTCCCAGCATGGCTACTGTCTGATGCTGCCTTGTATGCATTGTGTCATTCAGTGGGCAATGCATGGGTGGATACCCGGCCCTGCATGCACACACACACAGTCCATCTGCACACCCTCCCGGCTGCTGTCTGCAGTTGCGTGTGCATGATGATGCCTGCATTGCACTGTACACCAGTGTGCAATGGTGCCCAGCGTCTGACACATGCACAATGACAGGCAGTGGGCGTGGTGGTCTGTGGACATGTGTGTGGCTAGGGGTGGCATTCTGGGTCAGTGTGCCTCGTACCCTTTGTGCATGTCTGTTGATTTGTGTGTGTGTGTGTGTCTGACCGCGTGCCATGTTAGACCTCACCATCCCTGGCAGTGTGTGTGGTTCCATGCCTGGCCACTTCCCTTGATGGCATGCACCCCTGGTGTGTGTCCATGTGTGTTTGTGGGTTGTGCCTTTGCCACTGGTGGTTGCACATGGCCCCATGACTCACCTGGGTTGGCTGAAGTGCTCTTCCATGATGGTGTCCCTGTGCAGCTGTGCCAGCCGGAGCAGTCAGGGGTCCCATCGCCCAAGGGGGGGCTGCCCATCACCATTGTCACCGGTGTCCTCATCGTCCCCATCACTGTCCCCCTCTTCAACCAGTACGGCTATCCCACATTTGTTGGCCATGTTGTGCAGGATGCAACAGGCCAGGAATAGCCCACAGGCCTTTGAGGGGCTGTACTGTAGGGCACCGCTGGAGGTGTCCAGGCAGCAGAAATGTGCCTTCAGCATACCGAACACCCGCTCAATGACATTACGTGTGGTGGCATGTGCCTCATTGTAGTGTTGCTACGATGGGGTCACGGGCCACCAGTATGGTGTGAGCAGCCAGGGATGGAGTGGGTATCCACTGTCACCTGTGTGTAGAGGGTGGAGGTTAGTTTGGTGATCAGCATCGCCCTGCCCAGGCCATGTAGGCCACTACCCATGTCACCTGTGACCATACCCCTCCCAAGCCCTAAGTTTGTCCATGTGGTTTGCATACTCACCCACTAAGTGGCCAGTGGGGATGTCCCCACTCTAGAATCTGTGGCACAGTGCCGACTGGTGCCAGATGAAGGCATCGTGTGCTCCCCCAGGGTGCGTGGCACAGACATTAATTATGTGCCCCTTGGCATCGCACACCACCTGGCAGTTGATGCTAGCAGAGCCCTTCCGATTAATATATGCGGCCCCCTCAGGCCAGGTGGTGTGCGGATGACCACATGGGTGCAGTCTATTGCCCCTAGCATGCCAGGCATACGTGCTACCCTGTGGAACTCCTGTATGTTTGCTGTGCGCTCTGCCGGTGTGCTGGGGAAATGGATGTACTCTGCAGCATGTGACAGCAGTGTGCTGAGGAATTGGGTGAGGTGGCATGACGCGCCACTGGGTTATACCTGTGGTGTCCCCTGTTGGTCTCTGGAAGGAACCCATGGCGAGCAAGCACATGCAAGCTGTCACTTTAGTCTCCACTGACAGAGCATGGCTCCGTCGTGTGGGTGCCTGCATCACATCACTGCACAGCTTACAGAGCCGCCTCAGAATTGCCCAATTCAGGCGGTACTGGCCACGATCTCAGTATCACTGTACAGCTCGAAGCTGGTGTGGGCTTGGTACTGCCTGTTGGGGGCATACTGCCGACAGGCCCTTCCACGCCGCCCCTGCTGCCCATCTTCTCACCCCCCTCATTACTGCCTCCATCTGGATGGTGGCACTGGCCATGTCCCTGGCTTGTGTTCACCCCCTGGCAGCTATTTCTGTGTTCCCCACTGTCCTGGCTGCTACTTCCCCTGCACCGGGAACACCTAACTGTGGTGGCCTCAGTGCTGTGTGGCACTTCCCCCTTCTGCACTGTGGCTGTGGCTGTGGCTCCCCACACCTTCCCTGTGCCTGTGGGTTCCAGGTGCCCTCTCTCTGTCCTGCCCTGTGTGTCTGTATCGCCTGTGTGGCTGGCTATAGTTCAGCAACATGTGCCTTCCCTGTAACGTTCTTGTGCCTCTCCCTTGTTCCTTTTTATTTTGGCTCATTTCCGCTATCGCGCAACTTCCGCTTGCTCCCCTATTGCGCATGGCGCATGTTGTTGAATATCACACTGTGCCATTTATGCATGGTTCCTCCCCCTTCAGTTGCGCATACATTCATTATCATTGCACTATTGCTCAGTGTGATTTGGGGGGTGCAACTGCCTCCCGCTGAATATCACAGAATGGCGCATTTTCAGACTAGCGCTGGAGCAACCCTATTGCGCATGGCGCAACCCTTTTGAATCTCTGGGCCAATGACTTCACATTGCCATTCTGCCTTAATGTGAAGTGGTAATGACAAGATGAAGTGAACACTTTGCATTGCCCACTCCGCATAGCGGAGTGGCAACACGAAGTTCCCACTTCGTGTTCACTTCGCTATCGGAATTTAAATTTGCTGCATCTCTACTGGTGAGGGAAACATAGGAACATAGAAGTTATCAGCAGAAAAGGACCATTTGGCCCCCCAGTCTGTCCAGATGGTAACTGTCTAGTCTGTCTCTGCAAACTCTAGCAGGTTTGCTGCAACCTTCTTTCTTCCCTGCCCATTTCCTAATATTCACCTGTGTCTATTCCATGAATGCTGGAAGTCTCCTTTGTCTTTACCTCCACCACTTCTTCTGACAGTCTATTACTGGCATCAACAACTCTTTCAATGAAGTAGTACTTCCTCACATTTCTCCTAAATATCCCCCCCCCCCAGCTTCATCACATGCTGTCTAGTTCTGGTGCTCTTCCTCATTTGAAACAGACTGCCCTCCTGCATGCTGTTTGGGTGTGAACAGTCTGCAGGAGTGGAGTTTCTTTCAAATGATGAAGGGCACCAGATACTTGTAGGTCTCTCTCGTGTCCCCTCTCGATCTTCTGTCTTCCTGTGCCTGTACTTGTTGAGATAGTAATACTACAATAAACCAACTGTTCCCCGAGTTTCATGCGTCAGACACGGTTTGCCCAAAACACACCTGTCCAACATTAGAAATTCACCTGCTGCAGAGTTGATTATATTAAGTAAGGGAGGGCCACAATGGGGAGTATGGAGTGGGGAGGTGAAGCACCCCTGAAACATAAAATTACCTCCACTGCAGGGGAATTTTAAATGTCGGGCAAGTGTGTTTTGGGCAAATGGTGTCAGGCTAAGGAAACTCAGGGAAGAGATTTGGTTTATCATACTATATCTGTTGAAATCCCTCAATCTCTCCTTGTAGTGTTTTTTTTGCAACTCCTGCACCATTTTAGTTGCCTTTCTCTGGACTGCCTCCACCCTATGTCCTTTCTGAGGTGCAGCCTTCCGAACTTGGCACAATGCTCCAGTTGGGGTCTCACCAGTGAGCAATATAGTGGCAACACCACCTCCCTCCACCTGCTGGAGATACCTCTCCCTATGCATCCCAGCATCCCACTGGCTCTACCCACTGTCACACTGCCTGCCACTATGATGTCATAAGCGAGGATAACCTCAAGGTCCCTTTCCTGCTTATTGACTGACTGTACCTCCCCCATCCAAAATTCAGTTCTTGGGTTCCTATGCCATAGGTGCATGATTTTGCACTTCCTGGCATTAAATCCCAGCTGTCATGCTCTTCACCACTCCTCAAGATTCCCAGAATCCCTATGCATTTTTTCCACCCTTCCTTATTGTCCACTGTATTACATATTTTGGTATCTTCTTCAAAAAGTTATACCTTCCCTTCCAGTTCATCGGCAATGTCACTTATGAAGACACCAAAGAGAACCAGTCCCAGTACTGAGCCCTGCGGCACCTCGCTGGTGACTCTCCTGTTGTTAGATTTAGTGCTTTTAACCACTGGCCTATCCATTAGCAGGTTTCTACCTCATTTCAGCACATTGGATGCCACCCCTAGGCTGTACAATTCCTTCATCAGTCTCCTGTCTAGCACAGAGTTGAAAGCCATGCTAAAGTCCAGGCAGTCCACAACCACTGCTGTCCCCTGGTCTATTTCTTTGCTCGCCCAGTGAAAGAACTTCATCAGATTCATATAGCATTACCTCCCCCACCCCCATGTGTATCCATGCTACCTTTGGTCTTGCAACCCATTGGATTCAGAATACTCTTCCAACCTTTTGTATAACAGTGTTTCCATTAATTTTCCCCAGCACTGAGGTGAGGCTCACTGACCTATAGTTACTAGCTTTTTTCTGCTGCTGCTCTAATGCAGAGGGACCACATCTGTTCTCCTCCAATCCACCAGAACCACACTTGATTCCAGTGAGCTGTTCATAAAGGCCATCAGTGTGGCACCCAGCACCTCCATGAGTTCTTTTAGTACCCTTGAGTGTATCCCATTTGGTCCCATGGCCTTGTCCACTTTGAGAGTTGCAAGTCCCTTCAGGACCCTTTCTTCACCTCACATCCCCCTTTTTTCCAGCTGATCACTGAGGTCTGTCACCCTTCCCACCACTGTGAAGGTGCAGCAGAAGTACCTCTTCAGGATGTCTCATTTTTCTAGGTCCTCTGTCACGCCGCCTCCCTCTGCCACCCTCCTTAGCCTCACTCTCCTTCCCCTTGCTTTCTTCTTTTCACTTATGTACCTGTAGAAAGTCTGATCCCTATTTGCTACCCCTTTGAATATCCTTTTTGGCTGTCCTTTCCTCTCTGTGTGCCTTTGCTTCCCTTCCTGCCTTACTTGTGTCTATGTTTTACAGGGTACACCTCCCTGTCTTCATTCATCTGCATTTTCTTATACCTCCTGAATGCCTCCCTTTTTTTCTTCCCAACCATGTTCACTTTCTGAGAGTCAAATAATGTAGTTCCTCAGCCACACACTACAAAATTTAACTTCCAAGTGTTGCATTATTCACATCACCAACCAATGCCCTCCAGACCAAGCCCAATGTTTTTCCCTATACATAGCCTTTTTCAGAGAAGAGAGTCAGTGTGTAAAACCAATTTCATTAATTTTAGAACACATTTTTTTCTAAAAAAAAGTGTAATATTCACAATTATTTATATACTATATCACAACACCAGTTCATCACCAGAGCGCCTGATGCACATGCATTTTCAATCATTGTATCTCAGAAGTCTTCCATATAACATAATATTGATATTTTTCCTGTTCAGATTATTAACATCACCAAGTGGAGAATATTTCATGCTCATATTTGGCAATTCCTTTAAGGTAGGCCTGTTGACCTACAAAGCCCTACACTGTCTTGGTCCTGACTATTTGAAAGAGTTCTTGATTCCTTACAGCCCTGTGCAACAGCGCTCCGCTTGGCTGACGAGGGGTTGCTGGAAATTCTGAGGGTTACTTTGAAATCTTCTGAGGCCCATGCTTTTGCTTTTGTGGCCTCTACCCTCTGGAATTCTCTGCCATGTCAGCTTCAGGAGTGCACGACCATTGGGGACTTTAAGCAGGCACTGAAAACATTTTTGTGGACACTGGCATTCCCAGAAATATAATGGATTTTACTGTTTATATTTACTGTAATGTTTTATGATTATGTTTTTACTGTAAGGTGCCTTGATATTTGAAAGGCGCCCTTAAAATAAAGGTTTATTATTATTATTATTAATATATGCACCACTAAGAACACTCCTATTTCTATTCATATTTCTTGTAGCAGTTTATCTTTGTATTTTAGACTGCCATCACATTTGTTATATTTACACAGCAGTAATAAATTTGTGTATTTAGCATCACATAAGTATGTATTTTCAAGTAGTCAAAACTGTGCTAATATATAGTGATGTACAAAATTCCAGTGAATGTCTGTTAAATCAATCTAAAATAATTCTCATTCTTTACTCCTAAAAATAATGTGCATATTCACACTGGATTTTACCTTGTTATAGACAGTTTTTCATATACAAAAGTATTAGGTGACCTTCATTTTCTGATTTTAATCTTTCTAAAACATGTTAAAAAACAAACAAAAATTATGTAAGTATCAGTGATTAAAATTAAGTCTTTGGGCTTGATTTTCAAAGGGCCGAGAATGATGCAAGGTGCTTGCTCCAGAAAAGAATGATGCAAGGAGCAGGCTGCATCAAAACATGCATGAAATCTGATTTTCTAATGCTATTTGCATCAAAAGCAGAACTGCTTGTGCTGTAGTGGCTTGCATCATGCTTGCATCAAAAAAATGGGTGCACCGCCAGCCCGCCTGCACAGCAATTGGATTTTCATCTACAACGCCAGTGACCTGGGTTCAGGAACAAGCCTGGACCTCTTGGGGGCCGGCTGGGGGGAGAAGGCTTGAGCATCCCATGACTGCTAGTCTTCTCTGGGGGAGGACGGGGACCATGGCCGCAACTAGTATGACCCCAGGCAGAGGCTCACGGAACAACAAGTTCTGCAAGCACTTGAGGCATGTGGTGGACGTTGATGCATAGCACCTAGACATCTGGGCATACACCACACACGAGAGAAAATGGCAGAAAAAGGGAGCACTGGAGCGCTGAGGGAAAGAGCACTGGCATGAACCCTGATTGCTCCCACCTACCTGGCCTCGATAGGGGGAACCAACAAAATTAGAAAGTTCGGGGTGCATAGCCCCACTTCGTACCTGCCTGGGGGTTAAACCACAGCTCCCTGGGGGATCCTCCGAGGTTCCAGGTAGGTGGAGAAGCAGGGTGTGCCTAAGCATCTCCTGACTGAGCTGGGCTTCCAGTGCTGGGAGTATAAATAAAGAGAAAAAAAAAATGGCACACCTTGTTGTAGCAGGGCTTGTGTCAAATAAATGAGGCAATATCCATTTTTTTATTTTCAAAGCTGGAGGCTGTTGACACTAAACCAAAGAAGCATGCTGCTGTTAGACCAGCCAGAGCTTATCTAACTGGCACTGGAGCATATAAAAGTAAAGGTAGATTATGTACAAACATATGAAGTTGCCAGCAGAAACAGGCCTCCCAGTCTATCAAGTCTACTTGAGTGTGCAGCTAGCACCTCATCTCTCAGCTGCCCCTCCCGCCCCCCTTTTCCTAGTATCCCTTCCCCTTATCCTGTCCCAACCCCTCTTGAAACTGCCCACTATCTTACAGGATACTATGTCATCTGGTAAGGGATTCCATTTGTCCACCACTCTTTCAGTGAAAAAACATCTCCTCATCTCCCTCCTGAATCTTCCCCCTTCCAAACTCAGTCCATACCCTCTCATGTCCCTTCCCCTTCTCATCTGGAAAATCCCTTCTGTGTTGGTCTTGTTTATCCCCTTCAGATACTTAAAGGTCTTGATCATATCCCCCTATCCCTTCACTCCTCCAGCGAATGCATATTCAACTCTCTGAGCCTGTCCTCAAAGGGCTTGCGCTCTAATCCCTGGATCATCTTTGTGGCTCTTCACTGCACACCCTCCAACAATCTGATGTCCTTCTTCAGGAATTGGTGCCAGTACTGCATTCAATACTCCAGGTGGGGCCTGACCAATGACCTATACAAGGGCAGGATAACCTCCCTCCTTCTGGAGGAGATCCCTGTTGCAATACACCTCAACATTTTGTTGGCTTTTGCTGCCGCCTTCCTGCACTGAGCAGAGTTCATGCTACCTGTAATGATCACTCCTAGGTCCTTCTCTTCTTCGGAGCTCCTCAACTGTACCCCATTCAAGTGATAATCCCTCCCTTGGGTCCGATCTCCAAAGTACAGAACCTTGCATCTCCTGGCACTGAACCCCAACTGCCATGTTTCCACCCACTCCTGCAGCTTAGTTAAGCCCTCCTGCAACTTCTTCCACCCCTCTGCATCATCAACCACAGCTCCCATCTCGGTATCATCTGCAAACAGACTGATCTACTGAGGATCCCGAGTGAGATTTCTGCAATACAAATCCAAAACAGCAGAATTCCCAGTACCAACCCCTGTGGCACCCCGCTCGTCACCACTCTCAGTGACGAGAGGTGCTCCGCCACCACCGCCACCATCCTTTGCTGCCTTCCCTTTAGCCAGGTTGTGATCCATTTCACCATTTTTGGTCCCGTCCCACATATTACAGTTTCTTGCCCAACCTCCCATGTGGCACTGAATCAAAGGCCTTGCTGAAGTCTAAATACAGGACATTCACTGCATAGCCCTTGTCCAGTTCCCATGTTAGCCAGTTGTAGCACTCTAGAAGGAATGTCTGGTAGGATCTGCCCGCTACAAACATGTGCTGTTGACCATCCCGGAGACCGTTTTCCTCCAAGAAGCTCACTATCATCTCTTTTAGGATGGTCTCCATGAGCTTTCCCATGACCAATGTAAGGCTCACTGTCCTATAGTTTCCTGGTTCATCCTTTGGGCCACTATTGTGGATGGGCACCACATAGGCCATTCTCCAATTCTGTGGTACACATCCTGTGTCCAGGAAGGTATTGATCAGGTATGCCAGTGGTCCTGCCAGGACCTCTGCCAACTCCCTTAGTACCCTATGGTGAATGCCATCAGGTCCAGGTGCTTTGTCTACCTTTAATGCCCTCAACCCATCTAGTACCCTGCTCTCTGTAATCCCTACATCTGTCATCTCCTCCCTCCCCACCAACACCCCCCTCACCTGGGGTTACTATCCCCCTTTTCCTGTGTGAATAAAGAGCAGAAGTATTCGTTCAGTGCCTCTGCTTGCTCTGCCCCTTTCTCTACCCACCCCAAGTCCTTCTTAATCCTCACCAGCTGAGTTGCTCCTTCTCTCTCTGATGTAGTGGAAGATGTATTTTTCTCCACTTTTGATTCCCTGCACCAGTCTCAGTTCCCTGGACACCTTGGCCACCCTGATCAGTCTGGTAAGCTCCCTGGACATCTCTATGTATGTATCATTATCTTCACCTCCCCCTGATTTCCTGTACTTTCAAAATGCTGCATCTTGGCCCTCACCTCTTCCATAGCCTCCTGTGTCAGCCAACTGGGTTTCATTGCCCTTCCCTTCTTGCTTTTCTTCCTAGTGCAAGACTCCATAGCCTCTGCCAGTCCTTCCTTTATGGTGTCCCATCTCTGGTCTTCATCCATGTGTGGTTGCATACCTGCCAGGCGCCTGCCCAAAATTTCCCCAATCTTCTTAAAGTCCACCCCCCTGAACTCAGTCACCCTTGTGCCCCCTCTTTCCCTCCCCATGAGTGAACCACACCGAATAGTGATCATTCCCAGCTAGTGGTTCCTCCACTTCCAGATTCCTTACAGCTTTCCTGTTATCCAGTACAAGGTCCAGAGTCCTTTCTAATTGAGTTGGCCTCTGGACCAGCTGTGTCAGGAAGCTGTCTTGAAATGCTTCTAACAGGACCCACTCCCTTGCACTCGTGGTGGATGGGGTACCACACCCCACCCCCGGTAGGTTGAAGTCCCCCACCACCACTGTGCTCCCCTTCCTGCAGACCTTCCTAATTTGTTCAGCTAATTCTCTATCCAGGTCACTCACTTGTGCTGGTGGCCTGTACACCACCCCCATCCTCAGTGTCCTATTTTTTGCATTTTGGAACTGCATCCATAGTACTTCTGTCCTCCCCTCCTCCCCTTCCTCCCTTTCACACTTTATCCACTCCCTTACATAGATTGCCAATCCCCCCATTCCCCTTAGCCCTATCCTTTCTGAATAACTTGAACCCTGGGAACATCATATCCCAGTCCTGGTACTGGGTGACCCACGTTTCCATGATGGCCACAATGTCCACCCCCTCCACCACCATGAGAGCCTGAAACTCCGCTGTTCTATGCATTAGGCTTCTTGCATTCAGTGAGACACCCTATAGCCTGTCTTCTTCCTTCCCCTACCCCTGTTCTTCTCCCCCTTTATCCCTCCCCATGCTGCATCCCCACTGCCTTTACCCATAACTGGGAGGGTGAGATAAGCTCACTAGGCTCCCCTTTCCAGACCCTTTTCCCATCAGCGGTCCCCTCATCACTCCCCCTCCTAATTTAAATCCATCTTTGTTGATATATACCTTTCTATTCCCCATGTTAATACTCCCTTCCCCTCCCTGCTCAAACGTAACCAGTTCCCTGCATATAGGTCACTATTGCCCCAGGTCCTGCCTCAGTCTTACATTAATCTGTACATAGAAACATAGAATTTGATGGCAGATAAGGACCGCTTGGCCCATCTAGTCTGCCCATTTTCCTACCTAAAAGATAAGCTGCAGATCCTAGTTAACCAACAGCTTACTTCCTCCTACCCCCCACTAGGACTGCCTTATGCCTGTCCCATGCATTCTTGAATTTACCCACTGTTCTTGACTCCACGACCTCCTCAGGGAGGCTGTTCCATGCATCCACAACCCCCTCTGTGAAAAAATACTTCCTCACATTACCTCTGAGCCATCCCCCCTCTATCTTCAAATTGTGCCCCCTTTTTCTTGCACATCTCTTTTTCTGAAAGATGCTACCCTCTTGGACTTTGTTGATTCCCTTGTACTCCCTGATATGGCACCATTCACTCAGCCACTCTTTGAACTCCTCTATCCTTTTTTCCTCACTGTAAACACATGGTACTGGGAGTACCTCCGTGAATGCCACCGACCCCCCCACCTCCTCACACTGCCTACCAAAATTCTTGAACCTCCCCTTTACCACCTCTACTGTCTCCCCTGCCAAGTCGCTTGTTCCCACATGCATCACTATGTGAGATTTCTTCCTCCCCCTCCATGCACACTTGAGAAGTACCTACCCCACCCTGCCTGCAGTCAACCCAGAATAGCCTCGAACCAGATATGACTGTGCCTTTCTTCCCTTCCACCCCATCTGACCCCTTTCAGTATAGAATCCCCCAGCATTAATACCTCCATCTTCTTGTCCCACACCCCCTCCTCCTGTTTTCACTGTCTCCATTTCCAGAGTCCACACTGCCCTGCTTCTTATTACCTTTATCCACACCATTTGCAACTCCTACATCTTCCCCTCCTGTTTCTGCCTCTCCCTCTACCCTTCTTTTTTCCTCCACCTTTCTTTCTTTCTTCCCCAGCCTGACTCATGACTCCTGGGCCATCACTACCCTTCTCCTTCCCCTCAACAATCTCCAACACCTCCCCTACCACCTCCAATGCCAACACTGCAAACCTATTACTTGGTACCCCCACAATGGTGCCATCTCCTCCTTCCCCCTGCCCTGAGCCTTCCCTCCACTTACTCTCTTCTCCTTATCCCATCCCCTTCCCCACATCCTCACAGGATTTAGCCCTGCTGTTCCTCCTCTGCTTCTTTGAGCTACTCCTCTCTGGGGTCCCTCTTGCCTCAGCCCCCCCACCATCTCCAGCTCCCTCCAGAGCCCCTGTACTGCCTCTTCCAGTTTGCTCAGCCTGTAACAAATTGGACAACCCCCCAATTTGCATAGTATATTCATCCAAACAACCACCCCACAACCATTGCAACCCACTATCCTACCTGTGCCTACCACCCTCACTCCATGGTGTGCCCCATTCCATTCACTCTTCCGATGTCTCCAGCCACCCTTATTCATGTCCCTCCACTCCCAGTGTGATCCCCCCATAATACCCCATTTCCCTTCCCTCCATTATTCACACTTAACTTAAATGTTGGTTATAGAGCCAATATTTCCTTTTGGGACTACTTGACAGTGTTTTAGGGGTGTAACATGCCATTGTCATGGGCATTTCTTCTGTGGTAATTTTGGGCTCAGCGTGTGTCATGTTTGCTCCTTTTTGCTCCATGCACCATTTTTTGACTCAACTTGCTTTGTTTTTTTCCCCTCAAGTTGAATCATTTTTAGACTCTGCTTTGAGTCAGTTTACTCCTTGCATGCAGTTTTTGACTCAGCTTGCTTCATTTATTTTCACTCAACTTGCTTCATTTTTTGACTCAGCTTGCATCATTTTTTAGGCTGCTTGGGTGGAGTTCCACAGCCATATTGCTATAATTGTATCTCTTCTATCATTGTGGAAGCTGTGATCAGACAGTGCTCTGGCATGCTTCCAGAGTTCAGGGGCACAGCTCCACTTCTGTGTGTCTCTACAGTCCTTCCCCTCTAGAAACACACCCTCTTTGCGGGGTACCACTTTTTCTCCTGCAATTGTGGAATTGATGGCTGCTTTTCCCAAGATGGTGGACAAAGGAAAAGTGAATGCACGAGTACCACGGATGCGCAGTTCTGTTACAGTGGCCATCTTGGGCAGAGAATCGAATGAGACATGTGCACTTCTGCTCCCCCAGCCATGTTCTGTACAGCTGACTCTGGCATGACAACAACTCTGATTACTGTCTCACTAAGCTTTTGCCACTCTGAGCAGCTGTACTGGCTCTGACCAGAGTTTTAGACTCTGCTTTTTGTTTTCTCCTTGCATGTGGTTTTGACTCAACTTGCTTAATTTTTTTGTACTCAACTTGCATCATTTTTAGACTCAGTTTTTCACTTTTCTCCACGTATGCGATTCTTAAATCAACTTGATTCATATTTTTTACTAAACTTGCTTCATTTTGTTTTACTCAACTTGCATCATTTTTAGACTCAGCTTTTCACTTTTCTCCATGTATGTGGTTTTAAATTCAACTTGCTTCATTCTTGTGGCTCAGCTTGCTTCATTTCTTTAGTTCAACTTGCATCATTTTCACTCTGCATCATATTTGACTCATTCTTGCTCCATCTCTCTCCATGCATCACATTTTTGCCTCAGCTTCGATTCATTCTCAGCCTACATCATTCATACCCCAGGCATCATATGTTTGACACAGTGAAACTCTTGTATCATTTTGGGGAACTTTGCCCACATAGAATGAGTTTCTTGAAAAATAGGGTGCACAGTCTGGCACACCTGTATGTGATGCAAGGTAGATGTTTGATGCCCCTTGCATCATTCTAATGGCCCTTTGAAAATCTGGCCCTCTGTTTATATGTGAGTATATGGGGCAGGATTTTCAAAACATGGTGCAGGGCTTGAGTCCAGCTCTGTGCCACAACTCTTTGGTTCTGGCAGTGTGCCAAACCCTCCACTGCAACTGCACCCAATTTTACAATCTAGGGTGCAGTTGCGACAGTTTTCACAAATTACAGCGGCTTGCACCAGATATTTGGCACAAGCTCAATAGAACAGGCATCCAGGATTGCCGCAAGTTAGACCAGAAAAGTTGGTCTAATTTCTGGCAGTTGTTACATGGATAGAAAATCCAGTTAGATGCTGCAAGCCCCATGCGCTGTATTGTCAGTGCATGAGGGCTTGAGGCAATCTAGGACATTTGAAAATCCTGACCCTGCAGTTCAAGAATACCTTAAAGGACATCACTGTAGTAGTTCCAACATGTGTCATATCTTATAGTTAATAACATTTCTCTTCTCCTTACTAGGAGTGAATGTATTTGTTATGACCTATTAAAAGACGTTTAATAAACAAAAAAGTTTGTTCACTTTTTAAGTTAAGTTTAATTAGTCCAAATTCATAAAGTTAACATTATGGCCTTGATTCTCAAAGGGCCCTTAGACTGATGCAAGCTGTGGCAAAAGGTAGCTTGCATCAAAGCCTGGTGTGCCAGGGACCCTGCACCTGATTCCGTATTGGGCAGGGTCCTGGCAGCAAAGTCCCTCAGCTTGTGACAACCATGGCCTTGCACCACACAGATGGCACATCCTAAGGGTTTGTCACAAGCTGTGGGGCAGCTGTGGCTAGTGGCACCTCCCCAGCCTCAATCTGCCTGCATCATGTGATCTAGCGGCCTCCAGCCCTGATCAGCCTATACAGTAAAATGTACAAATAAATCCTTCTGGCAGAGGTTGTCTGAACCTTCTTTTGCTGAGCAGTTGGGGAAAGGATTTTAGTTGCTGGATAAGCTTTAAATTCTTTTTCTGTCTGTGAACTTTAGGGCAGGAGTGCTGACTTGTTTAATACAGTTGTGTGGTATGGGGGATCCATAGTGGAAGCTGGATATTCTTGTATCTTTTCTACAGGCATTGTAAGTAGCTTTCTGGATGTTTCTGTCCTTCTCAGCCAGGATCCATTTACAGCTCATTGGGGCTTAAATACCAGGGCTTCTCACATAGCAGTACTGTAGAAACAGTTGGGGTGTGGCAGAGGTTGTCTGAACCTTCTTTTGCTGAGCAGTTGGGGAGAAGATTTTAGTTTCTGGCTAAGTTTTAAATTCTTTTTCAGTCTGTGGACTTTAGGGTAGGAGAGCTGACTTGTTTAATACAGTGTTTGTGTATGTGTAGGACCTTCCTCAGTAGGAGGTTGCAGTGCTTGAAGGTGCAGTGAGGGGCAGACACAGGGCTGATACACTCTCATGAGAGTTGGGTGGGCTCTAATCCCACCCTCCCACCCTCCCTCCCAGACCACAGCTCATTTATAGGGGAACACCTACCCTGCAATTGGAGGAAGGGGCTTCAGGTGCAGCTCATGTAGTTCTATTCAATAATGCAGCCACAAGGCAGGGAAAAAGCATAGGTAGGTCTCAAATAGGAGTACAGCATCCACAATGAATTGTTGATTAGTGTAATAGGTGTATCTTGTGGAGGGCCTTCAACTGTAATATATCAGGTAAAATTTCTGTTAGATGCTGGGCTAGGATTAGTTAATTCTACTTGTTGTAGGGATAGGTAGTGTGGAGAGGCTGTATAGGTAGGGTAGACTATGGGTAGGATTGTTGGGTGCAATGGTTGTGGGGCAGTAATGTGGATGAATATACTGTGGAGGCTGGGAAGGTACCCAATGTGCCACAGGCTAAGGAGGCTTTAGGAAGAGGTTCAGTGGCTTGGCAGGGAGCTGGGGAGGTTGAGGGATGAGGGAGGAATGCATCAGTAGGAGGACTGACATCTGAGAGTATTGTGGGGCACCACAGAAGGAACAGTGGGTCAAGGAGGGGGATGGGGCAAACTAGACGAAGCCAACTCATGAATGGTGGACTCTAGCAGAACCTAGAAAAAGAGGAGCAGCAGTAGGCAGGAGGGAGGACAAAGCACATAGTAAGGCAAAGGGGATAGGGAGCATGCTTACTTTACTAACAACACATGGGAAAGAGAATGCAGGAGGTGATTGCACAAGGGATAGCACTGACAAAGAAAAGGGAGTGAGGGGCATTACAAGTGGAGAGATTGATCATGGTGTGGCAGGGGGAGGGATAATACTCGGAGAGATGAGGAGGGAGACGGGAGGTCATCAGTCAAACAGGAGGAGGGGAAGGGGTCTTAATTGGCAGGGACAGGGGATAAATACACTGGGGCACATGGTAAAAAAAGTCTTGAGTGGCTCCAAAAATGAGAACCTGGGTGGGTGGGTGGTGACGGGCACAAAGAAAGAGGATGGGGTGTACTGGTGTTGTGGGACTCCATACTCTAGGGGATCAGATGGGGCAGCAAGTGGGAGAGGCACAGTTGGCTATGGGTGGAGTCCATACCAGGATTAAAGGCAGACAATCCTAAGGTGTGTAAAGAGGGGTAGGAGGAAACTGCACATTGTGGTACATGTGGAGACAAATGACCTCACAGGGGAAATGGTGGAGGTAATGAGGGAGAGGTATGAGGATGTGGGAAGGTTGTGAAAGGAGACAGGGGAGTCTGTGGCCTTCTCCAAAGTGCTCCAAGTACCCTGCACAAGCACAGTGAGAAAGGAGATGATTAGAGAGTTGAACACATGGTTAGTAGAATGGTGTTGAACTAAGGGGTATGGGGTTGTGGGCAGCTGGGGCAGTACCTGGGATAATAACAACCTGTTTGCAAGGGATAGGCTGCACCTGAGTGGGAAGGGGAAGGAGGTATTAAAGCAAGGACTGGGGAGGTATATTGTGATAAGGGTGGATTTAAACTAAATTGGGGGGGTAGCAAGTGGACAGCAGGTAGGCAGGTATCCGATAGAGTGGAGTCACAGCCTACCCCCAGGCTAGCAGGGAAGGACTCAGGGTTGCCAAAAAAGGAGGGAGTAGAAGGGAGGAGATGGAGGCTAGTGAAGGGAAGGGGCATTATGGAGGGTGTTCTCATTGAATGCAAGAAGCCTAGGAAACAAATCCACTGTGCTACAAGCACTCTAAGCAGTGAGAAGGGTGGATATTGCAGCTGTCACAGAAACATGGGCAACTGAGCACCAGGACCTGGAGTTGGCAATCCCACGATACAAATTATATAGGAAGGACTGTAAGGGGGGGTGGGGTGGCATTCTATGTGAGGGATGGGATCAAATGCACAAGGGACGAGGGAGAAGAAAGGATAACAGAGGCAATCTAGCTGCAGCTCCTAAACTCAAGGGGTAGGAAATTGAGGTTTGGGGTGTTATACAGGCCACCGTCAGAGTCTGAGAAGCTTGACAGGGAGTTAGTGGGACAAATCAAAAAGGTATGTAGAAAAGTGAAGGTGGTCATCGTGGGGGATTTCAACTTGCTGGGGGTTAACTGGAATATTCCAGTCACCTCCAGTGCTAGGGAGCAAGAGCTAATGGATGCGATCCAGGAGGGTCTCCTGACACAGTTGGTTACTGTACCTACTAGGCTAAAGAACACTTTAGATCTGGTATTGTCGAATGGGGATGCAGTGAGGGAAATAAAGGTAGAAGACCCACTAGCCGACAACGATCACCAAATGGTGTGGTTTAATATCATGATGTGCAGGGAGCCAGAGAAATCAGTTACTTGGGTGGTAAACGTCAGGGGGGCAGACTTTGGGAGGATGCAGGAAGTTCTGAAAGGGAAACTGGAGGACATAAGGCAGGAGATGGACATGGAGCAGAAATGGGATATTATTAAATGGGGGTTACAGAGGTAAAAGAAGCCTGCACCAAGGCATAGAGTAAGGAGCAGAGCAAGAAAACCATGCTGGTTGAACAGAGAGGTTGCGGAGGTGGTGAAGGCAAAATGAGTGGTGCACCAGAAGTTTAGGAGGCCAGGGAAGGAAGTGGACAGGAAGCAATATGCAAGATGGTCCAGGGAGGTGACCAGAAAAGTGAGAGAAGCCAAGGCCCAGAAGGAGCTGAGATTAGTGGAGGGAATTAAAGGGGGGGGGAATACTTTTTCAGATACATCAGGGAGAAAAGGACATGCAAGAAGGCAATAGTGAGGATAAAAAGGGGTGGGGAGTGGACAGAATTTATTTATTGAAAATGTTTCACCAGGAGAGGCACACTGAGCAAAAAGATGTTCGTCTCACAGTGCGACCTGGGGGGACATGGGAGGAGTATACATAAAACAATCAATAGGTTGAACTTAGAGTCAAGCAATTCAAACAATTGTTACATAGTTAAGTGTGGCTATGTAACTTGTTACATGAGGAGACACTACATATATGTGCCACAAGGATGGTGGCATAACATATTTGATTACACATCTGGAATGATACATGATTACATAAGTGCCTATATCTAGAGATTGATTTGAAGTATGATGCACCAAGTTGGCAAAGAGAAATAGAAGCCTGAGCTTGGGGCCAGGGAGAGGTGACAGGTCTGGGTAGTAAACACAGGGAAAAATGAGGGGGTTGACTTAAGGAAGACATTGACAGGAATAAAAAGGGAGGAGCAGAAGTGTCATGAGAGGGTAAGTGCATGGCTTGTTAGGGCAATATATAAGCCAGTCATTTGGGCGAAGGCCAAGCCACTGGTCAGGTGCATAAGGGGGAGGGGATCAAGGGGGCAAAGAGAGTCAGTCAGGGGGTCTGGGGCAGGTACAGCTGGGTGTGAGGAAGTTAGTGAGGGCAGAGGATAGAGAGTGTTTGGAGGAAGAATGGTGGATTTGGGCCAGCAGGTCATTCCAGAGCTTAGGGAGGAGGTAAGAGAAAGCTGATTGGCCTGCAGAAGTCCTTCGGTGAGGGATTGCTAATAGCCTGGAGTCAGTAGACCTGAGGGCATGTACGGGGGTTGGTGGGGAAGATAGGGAGGAGACGACGTAGAGCAGAAGGGAACCGAGCCAGAAATCAGAAACAAATTTAGCACTGTGAAGTAGGCGCCGGTTGCTCAGGGATGGAAGGGCCAGCAAATGGAAGAGCTCACAGTGATGGGTGCGGGGCCGGGCATCGAGGGCGAAGCGGCAGAAAGCATTGAAGAGGGGGTCCAGTCTGGATAAGGTGGACTTGGAGGCAGAGCTGTAGACAACATTGCAGTAGTCGAAGCAAGGTAGAATCATTTTCTGGATTATTTCGCGTCTCACAGGAAGTGGAAGATTAATGCAGTTTCTATAGAGGGCACCAAGCTTAGGGCGCAGTTTTGATGGGATGGCGTCCACGTGTGTGGAAAAGGAGAGGTGGTGATCAAGCCAAACCCCAGGTACCTAAAGGAGGGCACGTCTTCAAGGATGATGTTATTTAGGGTATGGAAGATCATAGGGGATGTAAGTCTGGATAGTCTCTGTCTAGTGCCGAAAGACATAGAGACTGTTTTCTTGGCATTTAGGGAGAGTTGGTTGGAGATGAACCAGTGTTGTACTTTGTTGAAGTCGGTCTGAAGATTAGAAGTGACTTCTTCATAGGTACGGCCAGAAGTTAAGAGGACCGTGTCATCAGCGTACATGTGTATTGAGGAAGTGGACCAAGTCTTTGGCAGATCATTTAGTAGGATGGAGAAGAGAATGGGGCCAAGGACTGAGCCCTGGAGAATGCTGGTGGTAATAGGGAGTGGGGGGGAGGTGCAGTCAGTTATTTTTGTAGATTGGGTTCTATTTTGTAGGTAGGCACTGAACCAATTTGTGGCCAATGGCGATAGCCCAGCTCCTGATTGGCAGGATAGTAGGAAGGAGTGAGATACCGTATCGAAAGCTTTGGCTAGGTTGATGAAAATAGCTGCAGTAATTTGTCCTTTGTTCATCCCAGAGAGGATGGAGTCTGTGAGTCTTAGTAAGGAGGCGGTGGTAGAGTGTTTTTTTCTAAAACCGGACTGGAATGCAGTAAAGAAGTTAGTTTCAGAGAGAAAGTGGGAGAGTTGTGGTAAGACTAGGTGTTCCTGGAGTTTGCCGAGAGTGGGGAGGAGGGATGGGGCGGTAGTAAGCAGCGGAGGTAGGGTCACCTCCTTTTGGTAGTGGTAGGACAGTGGCATGTTTCCACTCTGTAGGAAGTGACTCAGTGGTGAATGAAAGATTTAGCAGGGCAGCGAGGGGAGTAGCCATGGCTGGGGCAGATAGGAAGAGGAGTTTATTGTCGAGACCGTCGGGAGATTTACCTTTGGTGGGATTCAGGGAGTGAAGGGCATCTAAGGTTTCGATGGGGGAGATGTGTCTGAAAGAGAAAGGGTTCTGGCCAGGTAGTAGGGGGGTAGCTGTCTGGGGAGTGGGTGGGATTACAGGAGGAAGGGAGTCCAGGAGAGTCATAGTACAAGTAGTGAAGTAGAAATTGAACTTGAAGGCTACCATCATGGGGTTGGAGCGTAGAGTCCCTTGGGCAAGGAGAGGGGGAGGATTTGCTGTTGGGGGAAGAAAAGGGAGTTGATGATTTTCAGAATTTAGAAGGCCTCCCAAGATTTATGTTTAGGGTGTTGTTATAATATTCGGCCTTTGCTAAGCGGATGGCCTTTGTGCACTTGTTTCAGAGCATGTGGTAGGTGATATTGACACCTGGGAGGAGCATGGATTTGTAAATATGCCATGCCTTGTCACAGGCTTGTTGGCAAGCTATCAGGAACAGGGCAGAAGCAGTAAATGAATACTTTTGCTCAGTGTTCACGGAAAGGGGAAGTACTGCATGGGCTGGAGGTGGGGACTGGGGTAGAGGAAGTGACAGATGGATGAATTGAGGCAAGTAGAGTCCTTGAGGGACTGAGGACACTGAAGGTAGACAAGGCACCAGGGCTGGATGGTATCCACCCCTGGGTGCTGAGGGAGATGGTGGAGCCACTGGTGGATTTGTACAGCTCCTCACTGGAGTCGGGATGTGTGCCACTAGACTGGAGGATGGCACATGTAGTACCATTACACAACAGCGAGCCAAGGGATGAACCAGGTAATTATTGTCTGATAAGTTTCACCTCCATAGTGTGCAAACTCATGGAAACAATTCTAAAGGAAAGACTGATATCGTACCTGGAGGACAATGGCTTCCAGGATGTGAGGCAGCATGAGCTTGTTTCTGGGAAGTCTTGTCAAACATCCTCATACAATATTATGACTGGGTGACAAGGGAGCTGGATAGGGGTCATTCGGTGGATGTTCTTTACTTGGACTTCAGCAAGGCCTTTGATTCAGTGCTTCGTGGGTGGCTTGGGGAGAATCTAACTGGTGTAGGGGTAGGGACAAAAATGGTGAACTGGATTACAAGCTGGCTGAGTGGTAGGCTGTAACGGGTGGTGGTGAGAGGGGAGCTCTCAACTCCAAGGCCGGTGATGAGTGGGGTGCCACAGGGCTCTGTGTTGGGGCCAGTGTTGCTTGGGCTCTTCATATCAGACATTGCACATGGGGTGGTGATCAAGGTAAGTCTGTTCACTGATGACACCAAAATCGGAGCAGTGGTGGATAGAGAGGAGGGATGGAAGCAGCTGCAGGGGGACCTACACAAGCCAGAGGAGTGGTCAGAGAGGTGGCAGCTGGGGTTCATTGCAAAGAAGTGTAAGGTTATGCACTTTGGGGTGAAGAACCCAAGGAGAGAATACTGGCTGGGGGGGTTAAGCTGGGGATCACTGAAGAGGAGAAGGGCTTAGGGGTAATGATAACAGGGACCATGAACAACACTACCCAGTGCAGGAGAGTGGCTGCAAGAGTGAACAAAATGCTTGGGTGCATAGCGAGGTGGGTTTTGTCCAGGCGAAGAGAGGTGATCTGGCCCCTCTACAGGTCACTGGTAAGGCTCCACTTAGAGTATTGTGTGCAGTTTTGGAGGACATACCTAAAGCGTGATATCAGGCTACTGGAGGGGGTGCAGAGGAGGGAAACAAAGATGATATGTGGAATGGAGGGGAGAGACTATGACAGCAGGCTTGGAGACCTGAATATGTACACCCTGGAGGATAGAAGGGAGGGGGGCATAATAGAGACATTCAAATATCTGAGGGGAATCAATAAGGATGGGGCAGATGGGGTCTATAAGTTAAGGAGTGGGAGGGTCACCAGGGGGCATGGGCTAAGAATAGAGGGGGAAGATTTAGGAAGGAAATGAGGAGACACTATTTCACAGAGAGGGTGGTAGCAAAATGGAATGCCCTACCAGAATGGGTGGTATCATGTAAATCTGAACAACTCCAAAAGGGCATGGGACAGGGAACAGGGGAGAGTGAGGGTGGGGAGGGGGCGGCAGTGGGATGGCAAAGAGGAGGGGGGGGGATGGGCAGCTGCAAACTAAGCATGTTGGCTGCACATTTGAGCAGACTTAGATAGACCGGGTGGTCTGTTTCTGCTGGCACATTTGCATGTTCGTATGTTCGTATTCCCTGGGGATCTAACAAACTCCCCATCCCCAATCTGCCTGTAAATTAAAATGTTAAGAAAGATTATTCCCCGGTGATCTTGTGCCTCCCCCAACCCTGAAAGATCATTCTTTGGTGATCTAGCAGTCCCCATATCCCCAATCTGCCCATAAATTACAATGTTTATATAATTATTTCCTGGTGGTCTAGTGAACCCACATCCCCAACCCTGGCAAGCAGTGACCACCACCCTGCCCCCTCCAGCTTGAACCCTGAGCCAGTGACCAGCACAGCCCTCCTCTCACCACCATGGCTGGCTACTGACTGAACTGTCACTGAGTGCACACTGTACATGGTACATGCTCATTGATTGACAGCTCAGAGTTAGGCAGCACTTTCTAACCAGTGGTAGCAGTCTCTCAATTCATGGCTGCTGACCAATCAGCACATAGCACAAAGCACATTAGCTTCCACCTTTACTGTCACTGAAAAAATCAGCTAGTCCTAAAAATGAAACTCTCTCAAAATTATTTTCCCTTTATAATCCTCTTCATACACAGAAATGGCAATTAAAACAAGCATTTGTCAATGCCGAATGTTTGCTTGCTGGTATTAGCATTGGAAATGCAGGAGTTAGACAGATGCAGAATAGGAATGGCAATGAAGTATTAAACTTCACGTCAACCCCACCTTCATCCTGTAGAGACTGACAGGCATTGGGGTAAGTGTTTGGGTTGTCACCCATGACGGTCATGCCATGTCACTTCACCCTATTCTGCAGACACCGACATGTGTTGAGGAGTGCCTTGGGGTGTTTGGCTTTATAGTCACCCCATTCCATAAGGACATATGCTGAAATGGGTGCAGTATAGGACAAGGGGGTGAAGTCTGTGGCTGAAGAGTCCAAGGTACACCTTGATGCCTGGCAGAGGCTGGGGGTGGGGGTGAGTTGACATGAGCAGTACAGTTGGCAATGAGAAGGTACACCCCAATGCCTGTCAGTCTGTACAGGGTGGGACGATATGCTTAGAAACCCTAACTCCCCTGGGCGTTTACACTACACATTTTCAACATGGCTTTTTTGTGACCCCACCTCATGAAAGCATTTGGGACCTCTTCTCATGAAGAGTGGCAGTATGATTCTGTCAATGTATCCAGAACTTTGAGTTCCCACAGCGACCGTGCCATTCTGCACCACATGTATGAAAACACAGATTGGGCAGGATGTGAAAAATGACAGCCGTACCATCCATAGGGAGGTGTGAAGAGATGGCAGTGTTGAAAATCTATAGTGGGAATATTAAATATCTTCGCACTTCCGAGCATACATGGAAACTGCGCAATGCATGCTCATAACAGTCATTTTATGGACTTTCATCACAACATTTTCAACATAGGCATTTTAGGACCTCTGCTAATGAACAGTGTCACTGTGATTTTCTTAATGTGTCCCAAACACTGATTTCCCACAACAACCATGCTATTCTGCGCTGTAAGTGTGAAAACACATTTCAGCCAGGATGTGAAAAATGACAGCTGTATTGTTCATAAGGAGGTGTGGAAAAATGGCAATGTTGAAAATCTGGAGTGAAAATATTGCAAATTCGCTAAGTTATGAGCATGCTTAGCAACTGCGCAACTCACACTCGTAAAACAGTCATTTCTCGGATTTGTTCCATTAAATTTGCAACATAGACTTTTTGAGAGGCCACCTCATGAACACTTGCACTGTCATTTTATTAATCAGTCCCAAAAGGCAATTCCATGTAGTGACCACGAAGTCACATTTTGGGACCGAATAATGCCATGACAGTGGCTGAATTCATGAGGAGGGGCTCCAATAACTCCATGTTGAAAATGTGGTGCCAAATTCCCCAAAATGCCTGAGATATGCACCAAAGTTGAAAAAAAAAACATTATTTATGCCATTATACAGCTTACTGGCATTTCTTCAGTTCACGGTCGGCTTTGAAGAGTGCAGACATGTTCCCGGTCCACCGAAGATTATAGCGCTGGGCTCCGGAGGTAAATATGGGGTGAGGGGTGGTGGTGTGGGGAGGCAGGGTGCACAGAGAGTGGGTGTGGGTTGTGGGGCCAGGCCACTGGATTCAATGAGGGACCATTTTCTGATCTACAGGGGAAAAAAAACAAACATCACAGGACTTCTTTTTTTCTTCACAGGGACATTCGGCACTCTGGGGTGGGCTCCCAGCTTGCCACACGAGTGTTTTTTTGGGAAGGGCTGTAGCTGACTGGGGATTGGGCATCCCCATCAGCACATATGGAGGGCAAGAGCTGAGGGGGATTGGGCACCTCTTCGGCACAAAACCAATGTTTTTTGGGGAGGGACATTATGCCGACGGGAAGTGGGATCCCCATTGGCAAATTACACTGGGAAGGGGGGAATGAAGCAGACAGGGATTGGGGCCCCCATCAGCAAATGAAAACTGTTTTGAGGGTGGCACATGATGCTGAGGGGGACTGTGCATCCCCTCGGCACAAGGGCTATCTAATATTTTTTGTGAACATGGTGGTGGCTTGCTGCCGTGTTCACAAACAATATTACACTAGGCAATGTTCTGCCCAGCAATGACAGGTCGCTCCCTCATTGCAGCAGAATGGCTGACGCTGCAATGACGAGGCGGCCCCAATTGCTGTGGCAAAAACGTTACAACTTGTTGGCACTTTTGGAAGCCAGTGTCATCAGCACTCTGTGCCTCTGTTGGTCCACCAGTGCCAAGCCCACAAATGCAATGCCTCTGTTGGCTGCACAGTGCCGCGCCTCCACAACCCGCTTCTCTCCTAAGCTGCCACATAATGTTTCTTGTGCATGCACACAAGCAAACATAAAAATGAAGTACTACTCATAGATTTACTTTCATGAGCATCTTTCCTGACCATCAAAAACCCCTTTCATTAGCCTTACCTGCATACCAGGGAAGTCTCTGCTGCTTACCCTGCCTAGATTAAACTGAATCACTGTCTTTGCTGGGGCCTTCTTTTGTCTGTGTTTGTGTCGAGAGAGGTGAACATTCTGCCAGTAGAGTTCTGCAGTTTCATTTCTTGCATTCCATAATCAACAAACATTCTATTGACTAAATGTGTGGAAAGACAGATGATAGATTGGTGGACAGACTTTTGTTACTAGTTGGTTTGGACAAAAATGAATACCTGCTGTCAATAAAAAAAGGTTGACTCTTTTAACATTTCCTATTTTTTTTAAATTCTCAGTTTCCCCATTTTATAAAAGCAATAAAACACATCAGAATGTGGGTAGTTATGCGATGACCATATTTCTAGGTGCTAAAAGCACTCAGTGTAAATGCCTCATTCCTCGCATTGCACCTGGGAGTGTGTTTATCAGATAACTACCCACACTCTAATATGTCTTATTACGTACAAACTCACAGAAAATGCTACCTGTTACTCAGTTGCAAGACTACAACAAACAGGAAGTGAATAATGATGAAAACACATTCAGTGAACTGTATTTTGTTTTAATGCCTCCTCGCTCTCTTAAAGCTGCAGTACTGTACACATTGATACAAACCGTAAAACACTCTGATCCATTTAATTACTTAAAACCATTTTATAAGGCGGATACAGGTAATTATTAGTGCTGTGTGGCATGTGGATTTCTGGTGTTTGAATTCTGTGTCTACCAAGCTTAACAGAATTGTGGCAAATCCCATGGCATTCCACCCAGTGAGCTGTAATTTTTGAAAGTAAGCTGTGAGTTTTGTATGTGAACTGTATTATTGTTTTTTTATGTTGAGGAGGCATTTTATACAGAAAATGATGGAAACTGTGGAATTTTCTGCAGAATTTTTCTTTTTTTTATTTATCACAGTGAAAAAGGCTTACTATAGTCCATGTCTGAAACATTTAGCAACTTTTCTGAAAAATGTATCAGTAGCAGAATTTCAAAATTCTACATTGCACTAGGAGTTATGCTTAACAGTCAAGGTTTCTGATTTATGGTGATTAAAGTAATGAAATTCCATTTTCAAGACATGAAATTCTGGAAATTGTTTGGTGATTGTCAGTCTAATTTCCAGATTTTACTGGGATTCTACTGTCATTCTTTTAGTATGCATATAACTAATCAGAACAAACTCTGGCCAGAATCAGTAAGGCTGTAGCTCAGAAGTTTGTGGTAAAAATATTGTAAATTACCAATTACAAGCGTGCATTTGCAAAATGTAACATAGGCTCATAAATGTGTTGATTTGTAAAATTTTTACACCAAATTTTCAACACATCCTTGTTATGACTCTGCCTCATGAAGACATGCAGACAAAATGTTCAGCTCCTGGCTTAAAGGTGTTTTTGTCCAGGGAATGCAAAATCAGATTTCGGGATGCAAAAATGCATTTTGGGCAGGAGCTGAAAAATGACAGCTATCACATTTATGAGGTGCTGTAATGAAATGGCTATGTTGAACATTTGAGGAAAAAATATTGAATTTTACTGAACCTATGAGCTTGCGTTTGCAAAAATCAATGTGGGATCATAACTTGTTTGTTTTTTAATGTTTTTACACCAAATTCCCACCATAACCTTCTTATAACCCCACCTCATTAATAAGGGCAGGGAAAACTTTCTACTTCTGGGTGAAAGGTGATTTCTTGCAGGGACCATGAAATCACCTTCTGGGATGTAAAAAAAAAAAACATATTGGCCAGGATTTGAAAAATGACAGCTGCCACATCCATGAGATGCTGTAAAGATATGGCTATGTTGTAAAATTGGGGAAATAAATATTTAAAATTACGAGCCTACATTCGCAGACTTCTACGTGGGCTCATAACTGGATTGTTTTTATGTTGGCGTGCTTACACAGTCAACATAGTGGAACAGTGTAGCTTTAGAGGTGCGGTCGCTGTTCAGCAAATGCAGGGCACGTACCAGTAGGTGCGTCCCGCATTTCCCAATCAGCCTGCATGCTGGCACCACACCATGCATACATAATGGGGCAAGCACATCTAAGAATAGGTCCGCTGCAATCTGAGCAAAGCTTATCAGACGCAGCGGTCCTTTTCTTGCCGTGCTCACTGCCATTATGTGCATGGTCAGCGACCGGGCAGCCACCTAACATCTGCCAACTTCAGGGGTGCCCAATCCCCCTGTTGGTTAACCCCCTCCCTGCTGTCTTTGTGTGCCGATGGGGAGTAGGCTCCCTTTGGCATAACCCCCAATTGTTGAATGCAGAAAGGGTGCCCAATCCCCTCAGCTCGTGCCCCACTTTCTTTCTGTGCCGTTGGTGCCAAACCACGTCAGCATCTTCCTCCCCCTGTTGTGTGTCGTGACGAGGGTGCCCAATCCCCCATTGGCTACTGACACCCCCAAAATAGTTAGGTGGCATGCTGGGAGCCCACCCCAGCTTGCCAAATACCCTGCAAAAGAAAACTGTCCCACGATGTTTTTTCTGTTTTTTAACCTGTAAAATGAAAATGGTCCCGCTTAATCTCGATGCCCCTCCCCACCCGCACTCCACCCACTGTGCACCCTGCCTCCTCACCCCCAACCCATACTTACCTCCAGAGTCCGCGCGATGATCTTCTGTGGACTGGGAACATGTCTGCACTCCTCAAAGTCGACCACGAACTGAGGAAATTCCAGTAAGCTGTATAATGGAATGAGTAGGGTTTTTTCAACTTTAATGCATATCTCTGGCATTTTTGGGAATTTTGGCCCCAAATTTTCAACATGGGGTTTTTGGGACCCCTTCTCATGAATTCTTGCACTGACATGGCATTATTCAGTCCCAAAAGGTAATTTCGCAGTCACTGTGCAGAATCACCTTTCGGGACTGAGTAACGAAATGACAGTGTGACTGTTCATGAGAGGGGCTCTCAAAAAGCCTATGTTGCAAGTTTGTGGGAAAAATCAAAATTATTGTTTACTAGCGTGCATAGCAACTGCACAATGCACGTCAGAAGCATGATTCACACTATTTTCATGCCAGATTCTCAAAATTGCCATTTTACCACACCTTCTTGTGAACCATACAGTTGTCATTTTTCAAATCCTGCCCAAAATGTGTTTTCGCACTTCCGGCGTAGAATAGCACGGTCACTGTGCGAAATCAGTGTTCGGGACACATTACAAAAATGACAGTGATACTGTTCATGAGCACAGGTCCTAAAATGCCTGTGTTGAAAATTTGGTGACAATACTCCATAAAATGACTGTTTTACGAGGTGCATAGCAACTGCGCAATGCATGCTCGTAACTTAGCGCATTCGCAATATTTTCATGCCAGATTCTCAGATTTTGGCATTTTACTACACCTTCTTGTGTACTGTATAGCTGTCACTTTTCCACATCCTTGCCGAAATGTGTTTTTGCACTTTCGGCACACAATAGCATGTTCGCTGTGCGAAATCAGTGTTCGGGACACATTACAAAAATGACAGTGACACTGTTCACGAGCAGAGGTCCTAAAATGCCTGTGTTGAAAATTTGGTGACAATCTCCATAAAATGACTGTGTTACGAGCATGCATTGTGCAGTTTGCACGCACGCTCGTACATTCGCAAACTTCTAATATTCTCACTCCAGATTTGCTACAGTGCCATTGTTCTGCGCCTCCCTAATGAACAGTACAGCTGTCATTTTTCACATCCTGACCAAAATCTGTTTTTGTAGTTCCAGTGCAGAATAGCATGGTCGCTGTGGAAAGTCCGTGTTTGAGACACATGATGAAAATGACAGTGACACTGTTCATTAGCAGATGCCCTAAAATGCCTATGTTGAAAATTTGGGAACGAAAGTCAATAAAATGAGTGTTTTATGAGCGTGCGTTGCACAGTTTGCACGTACGCTCATGACTTTCTGAATTTGTAATACTTTCACTCCAGCTGTTCATCATTGGCATTTTTCAATACCTCCTTATGAATACTCCAGCTGCCTGAAATGTTTCCTTGCACGTCCGGCACAGAATTGCATGGCTGCTGTGCGAAATCAGTTTTTGGGACAGTTTGAGGAAATGACGGTGACACTATTCATGAGCAGAGGTCCTAAAATGCCTATGTTGAACATTTGGTGCCGAAACTCCATACAATGACTGTGTTGCAAGCGTGCATTGCGCAGTTTCCATGCACCCTTGTAACTTCGCCAATCTGCAATATTTTCATGCCGCATTTTCACCACTGGCATTTGTGCACGTCTCCTTATCAACAGTCAAGCTGCCATTTTTCACAGCCTGCCTAAAACGTGTTTCTGCAGCTGTGGCGCACAATGGCGTGCTCACTGTGCAAAATCACCTTTTGAGACACATTCACAAATCACAGCACTATGCGTCTCTTGCTACACCACTCCCACTGCCAATGCCAGCGCGACAACATTCGGCATTGACAAATGCTTGTTTAATATTGTTGCACCAAATTTTCAATATAGCCTTCTTATGATCCCACCTCATGAACAAGGCAGAGAACATTTTCAGCTGGTGCCTGAATGGTGATTTTGCACAAGGACCACAAAATCACCTTTCAGGATGTAAAAACACATTTTGGACAGGGTTTGAAAAATGACAGCTATCACAGTCATGAGGTGCTGTAAAGATATGGCTATGTTGTATATCTGTGTTAAAATATTGAGACATACCAACGTTATGCGCCTGCATTCACAAAATTGAACATAGGTGCATAACTTTATTGTTTTTGAATATTGTTACACCGTATTTTTAACATAACCTTCTTATGACCCCACCTCATGAACAAGGGCAGAGAAGAATTTCAACTCCTGCCAGAAAGGTGATTTCATGCAGGGACTATGAAATCACCTTCAGGACAGATCTGCCTAACAACAGGGATATGGTTCATGAGGTGGTGTCCCAAAGATGGCGTGTTGAAAATCTGGGCCAAACATATATGTAAAAATGCCCAAATGATGGCACAAAGTTCAAAACCCCATTGAAATACATTGAACTGCATACCTGTGTCTTCAGTTTGTGGTCTGATTTGAAGACTGAAGATGTGTCTGCAGTCCAGAGAGGATTACAGTGTTGGACCCCCAGTGGGTAAGTAAGAGCCTGGAGGGTGCGGGGTGGTGGATGCTCAGTGGGGGGGTTGGATGGGGGGTAAGGAATGGCCACAAAAGACATCGATGAACAGTTTTGTTTTGACAGGTGAAAATTAAAAAGAGACTGATTATCCCCAATCATGACACTGGGGGATTGAGCATCCTCAGTGAAACAGTTATGTGGGGAAAAGATATTAATGGACCTTTTTTTCAGGTGAAAAACAAACAAAAATAAACAATGATCCCCAATCGTGACACTGGGGGACTGGGCACCCTCAGTGTCAGAAAAACGAATGAAGATCCCCAGTCATGACATTGGGGGATTGGGCATCCACAGTGTCTTTTCTATGTTTCTGGGGGTCAAAAAGACCAATGATCCTCGATCGCGACACTGGGGTATTGGGCACCCCTACTGTCACAGTTATGTTTTTGGGGGCTGATTGCAACATTCAGGGATTTTTATTTATTTTGATTTATTTATTTAACAAATCAGAAAGGCCTTTGAGCCAGAGGCTCTTTTACAGAGATTCCACATCAAGTCACAAGAATGACAAATTACAATGGTTTCAGTAAGTAGTACAACATGAGGAAAGTAATTACATAAACAAAAGAATAATATGGCAAGATAAATATTGTGTCAAGTGCAGCCAGTGGCCTTGTCTGAAGAGGAGTGAAAGGGATTACAAGGAGAGAAGGACAGAGGGTGAATTGGGGGGTGGAAGGAGCAAAACAAGATGTAGGAGGGAGATGCCACAATGAAGCTTATGCAGGAAAGACCCATGGGGGTGGGGGATAGAGGAAGAGAACAAGGTGAGGACACAGAGTAGGGAGGGAGAAGTGGAAGTGGAGGGGTAAAGGAAGGGGGGATGAGGTAGGATGAAAAGAAGGCAGGAATGGGGATGGGAAAGGGATGAAGGAAGGAAGTGCTGTAAGTGGAATTGTGCAGCAACAGGGTAGGGCTATACAGGGGCGAATGGTAAAAGAGGGAGGTCCAAGTGCATTTAGCTGTCAGCAGAGATTAGGTATAGCGGTCACAAGATGCTCTGGAAACTAAGAATTGATGCAACTTCTGCTTAAATGGTCCCAAGGTTGCAGTTGTCACAAAAGGAGGAAGGGAAATAAATAAATTAGCAGCTCTAACTGCAATGGATCGCTGATGGAGCAAGGTTCAACAGCGAGGGGCAGTAAAAGTTTGGCTCACAGAACTTCATGTGTTACGAGTGTACCATACAGGAACTGAAAAGCTGAAAGGAACCTGGTAGTAGGAGACCAAGATCTGCCTTCTTAGCTAGAAGGCAGGTTTGATATTCAATGCGAGCCTGGAGTTGAAGCCAGTTTGCTAGTCCATAAAGGTCACAAGTGAGAGTATGATACACTGCACCAGTTAGTAGACAGCATGCCTTATTCAGAGCTGTGGCAAGCTGAAGTAGGGTTGTGTCCGTGGTGGAACCATAAATGACCAACCATAGTCAGTAATAGACACAATTGAACTTTGGATTGCCAATCTGAGGGCTTTGGTAATAAGGCAGTGTTTATGCTTGTTTAGAAAATGGCAAGAATGGATTCTCAATGCTGATTGGCTAATACCACCTCCAAGCTGGGTATTTATTTTTCAATAGATGCCCAGTACCAAATTAGTACCAGCCTAACTGCCACTTTACCACATACTCTTGCACAGGGGTGCTCAGCCCGCTTTGTCATTGGCTGAAACCACCAGATAAAATTTAAAATCCCTGCTATGTTTTTCTCTCGCTTAACGAGAACTAATGGTCCCCCCCCACTGCAACACTGTTCCCTCAGTCCCAGCTCCTTTCGCACAAAAAACAAAGAACACCAGTTGAAATTATCTTCAGGGAAAGAGTGGAAAACACCCTTCTTTCTTTTACAATGGCACCACTCTCCCAACCACATTCTCGCACCACACACCAACCGCAAATACAAACAAAGCCAGTCAGTCATGATCATGGTAGCAGCAGCACAGAACTCCCCCATGGCATAATATCTCCAGAGTTAGTAACCCTTCTCATATTCAGAGCCTTCACAAATAAAATAAATAAATAATTTACCTCACTCCTTTCCCTTGAGGCAGATGCTGAGTCCATCTCCATTAGGGTCAAAGGTAATGAGTTCACAGAGAGCTTCCGAGTTCTGACTGCAACAAAATAAAAAAAAATGCTGCAAATGTTCAGCGTAATGAAAAAAATGTCCAAACACTACTAAGGAGGTTTTCTTGTGCCCAGTCCTTTTCTTCTTAATGTGGCACTCTGCGTGTGTGCATGTTGGTAAGGTCTGTGTGTGGATGGGGGAGGAGGGGTGATAATCCACTAGAACAGCTCTGTAGGGAGGAGTAACAGACCTGTAACAGCCTGTGGACTACTTTTTGAAACAAGTTTTTTTTATACTTATATTAATTTTTAACACTCATGTTCTGTCTTATTTTACCAATTCATTAAAATTCACAAACATGGCCATTTTCTAAGCATAATAAAATCCTCCTGGGTGGGCATTATTGGGAAATACCTGACCTTCAAGGGGCTATAAGACCCTGCACCTGTGGCGTCAGGCCTCATTATGCCTCTTGGCGATCTGGTATTTCCCAATAATGTCCACCCTGTCGGGTATTATTGCTTATGTAGAAGGCCTAGGTGAATGTTAACTGCCTTGGCAACATTCTCAACATGGTTGGAGTAGGAGAGCATACTATCCAGAGTAACTCCTAGGTATTTAAAAGATTGAGTCTGATCAAGGGCCACACCCACACTGTTTTTAATCACCAACTGTTTGGCTTTGTGCTTGCTGTGGGTACCATGGAAGAGCATGAGCTTTGTTTTTTTGCAATTAAGCACCAATTTATGAGAGGTGAACTAGGACTCAGATTCAGTAAAACTTTTCTGAAGTTGGGCCTGAAGGAGGGTAGGGTCATCAGTCTTTGAGAAAATGACTGCATCATCTGCGTAGAGGAGTACTGGTTCAGAACAGGATGCTGGAAGATGATTGAGGAAGGTGCTAAATAGGAGTCCCAGTATCGATCCTTGAGGAACCCCAGAGCAGACAGACAGTTTAGCAGAAAGGGTAGACCCTATTCTTACCTGCTGAGTGTGGTTTGCTAGATAGTTGGTGAACCACTTTAGGGCTTCTGAAGGTATACCAAGCCCAGCAAGTTGATGTGTCAGCAAATGGTGATTGACCGTGTCTAATACTTTGGACAGGTCAATAAAGGTTGTGCCAACAAGTTGACCCTGATCAAGAGTATGGTGAATGAAAACTGTGATTTTTATGTTTCTGTGTGTGTGTGGGGTGGTGGTTTCTGAGAGGGAGGGTCAGATGAGGGAATTTCTATAATATAAAAAATATATAAATAAATAAGTGCCGGTGGTCACTGCGGAAAATGGTCAATTCCACCATGACCAAGATGGTCACCACATGCTACTGCACATGTGCGACTGCTAGAGCATGTGCAGTAGAGTTTGGCAGCCATCTTGGACATGATATAGTATGCCATGTTCTGCCACGATCACCGACAATGTGAAATAGTGCAGTGCTGTGGTCAGTAGGGACAACATGGGTGGACTGCTTTACAGATGCTGAGGCGAATGTGATGCAATCCAACACGTTGTTCATTCAGAAGGAACACAGAGTCATTTTATTCAATGATCATAAAAGGTCTGCAGGGCCACACCCACTGCAGCCCTAATAAATGATTGCCTAATATACTGAATGTTAAAAAAAAATAAAATAAAATAGCACAGGAAATAATTATAAGAAAAATACAACTTCTATAGATTTATTGAGCTAGCATAAAATGCTAAATTCTGTGAAATTCTGTGTTTATCAGTGTGCAGACTATCCAAATTCCAGCATTTTACTGGATTTTGAGGTTTAACCCAATTGGCAGTGGCCTTGTTTTTTGTCCCCCCTTCTGTTTCTCACTGTGCTCTGATGGCGATATCCCCTACTCCGTGCCTCCTCGTCCATTGCCAGTGTCCTCTGACAACCTTCTGTAACTTAAGCCCATGGCTTTTCCCCAACAGTGGGTCCCCTAAAGGGGAGAGCGAGATCAGCTGTTCTGTTGCCAGGCTGGCTGTGGCATTATTCGGTGCAGGGCAGAGGATTCCACTCTGCACAATCACACAGGGTTTTCTGCTTTTTGTCCCCCCAGAGGCATGGACATGCAATGACATTAGTGCAGAATGGACATGCTCCAGCACCCATTCCACAAACATCTGCCATCTCCTCCCCACTTTAAAGTGACCCTGGCTGTTGCACACCCACCCTCAACTGGGTGTCCCTGATAGTCAGGGAAACCATGACCCCCCAAGAGAAGGAGAGCTGTCCATTGGATGCTCATCTTACCTCTCCATGTCTGACCCTCTGACATCTGACACTCGCTCCCAAATTCAGGTCATCAGTGCCGCAAGCAGCAGTGCTACTACTGCACCGGTGGCCAGCAGTGGTCTTGTTAATAGTAACATCTTTCCAGCTGTTTAGAATTATTGTCCTTTAGAATCAGGACATAAACTACTAAGTCAGGATATTGCTATAGCATAATCTTTGCAAGTCAGGCTTTGATTACTATACAGTATGTGTCTCAGCCTTTTACTTGAAATGCTCCATTTTGAACACTAGAGGGCAGTACTGCCGATGGCACTGTTCTGAGTTTGTGCCTTGCTCCACAGGGGAACTGTGCCTTTGCTTCCAGATTATGTTTCACAAACAGCAAGTCAGGTACAGGTGAGTGGGGCTCTCACTCATGACGCATACACACTCAATGACATGGCATGTGGGATGTATTTGTTTTAGAGCCAGTGTGGAGCTCACATTGCTTCTATAACCTAGTGAGTTGGGAGCCACAGGGGAAATTAAGTATATTCTTGGTGAGTACTGCTGATATAATTCACATTGCTATTTGCACTTTTCAGATAGCTCCCCTCCTGTGAGAATAGAATGTTGTACTTAAAGAGCCAGAGTAACCAAAAATGGCAGATAGGAAATGTTACAAATTTTAAGAAGTCATTTTAACTTTATTTCTGAGTTAGTTTTTTTTTTTTCATTTTGCTCATTTGAAAGTTTCTATTTGGTAGAATAAGGTTGGATGTGTGGAATAACACTCTGACAGCTGCTTTGTCTATATCTATTCCTCGCACTACATCATCATCACTGTGCTCTCACTGACAATGACATCACAGGTGACTGACCTAGCAGCTACTGAGTGGCTCTTTCTCTGCAGCTGTGATGTCACAGTCAGTGAAGTCACAATGCTGGTGATGTAATGGGAGGAACAGAGCTAGATATGTCAACTGCCAGGAAGAGTGCTGTTCCACACATCACACCTACTGATATCAAGTAAAAATTATTCAAATTAATGAAAGGGAAAAGAAAAGTACCTCAGATATAAAAGCTAATAGTTGACTATTTAGTTTTAGTCAGTAAACTAGCTCTTTAACTCATCTCTTTCTTAACAGAATATTAACATAAGTCTGTACACTTTTAAGGGGGAGGTCAAATCTTGTTTGGAAGCTTACTTTTTACCTGGTAGTATTGACTTCTCTTTATTTTATTGGATGTTAGATAGCATGAGACATGGTATTTTAACACATCATTGTTTAAGTTTATTACAGTCACAATAATACCTTAGAAATAAGAATATTTTTTATATAATTTTTGTTGTACTCTTGGAGGTGCAAATTTTTTTTATTTTAACTTAGAACAGTATATTTGAGTTATGGCTTTGCTTAGGATTCATACTAGATCATATAGTTATTATATACAGCAAAACATTTATTTTTATGTTGGCTTGAGCGCATGCGCAAGCAACATTTTGTGGTAGTAGCACTGTACTGGCACTTTCAAAGGTGTGTCAGTGTTGTGGCAAATCCAGGGGATGCTTCATCCAGTGTGTCCCTCAGCCGCCAACCAGTGAGCATGCTGCTGACGACAGCAGTTTCAGAGAGTGCCACCTACTTGAAAGAAATCTGCCGCTGCAATGAGAGATGGGCTCATCATTGCAGCAGCAGATCTGACATGCCTCCATTATGTGCCATTCTCGGTGAAACATTTAAATAAATATGGCAGCAGCTCTCACTGTCCACCTCTCGCAATCCCTAGAAAGACGATTTCAGGAGTGTCCAATCCCCCTGTCGGCATGCCCCCTCCCCAGTTCAATTTGTTTGCCCATGGGGGTGCTCAATCCCCATCAGCATAATGCCCCCCCAGTTTTGTCTGCCAACTGGAGTGCCAAATCCCCCTCGGCATCAGCCTCCCCCCAAAAACAGACATGCTTTATTTGCCAACAGGGCACCTAATCCCTGTCGGCTCCAGTCCCCCCAAAAATTCAGGTGGCACACTGGAAGTCCACCCCAGTGTGCCCAAATGTCTTGGTGTCACCTGTAAAACCAAAAACCTTCCCCAAAAGTTTTTTTTTCCCTGCAAAACAAGAAAACAGTCTCTTGTTGTCCACAGCGCCCCCTCCCCAACCCACATCTACTTTCTGTGCACCCCACCTCCCCACCCCATACTTACCTCTGGAGATCAGCGGGGTGATCTTCGGTGGAGCCAACCGCAAACTGAAGAAATGCCAGTAAGCTGTATAATGGCATAAATGGGGGGTTTCAACTTAGGTGGATATCTCAGCCATGTTTTTGACTTTTGGCTCCAAATTTTCAGCATGGGGTTCTTGGGACCCCACCTCATGAAATCAGTCACTGTCATTTTGTTATTCAGTCCCAAAAGGTCATTTCACAGTCACTGCATGGAATCACCTTTCAGGATGGATTAATGAAATGACAGTGCCACTGTTCATGAGGTGGACGCCCAAAAAGCCTATGTTGCAAATTTGGTGAAAAAATTCCAAAAAATGATACTTTTTTATTTTTATTTTTATACTTCTCTTTCTAGCCCTCCAGTTTGGAACTCTCTCAGGCCACTGCTCTCACCAACTCACTCTACCATCTGCTGTGTTTCCCTGCCATCTTCAAGTTCATCATAGTTCCCTGGGTCAAGGGACGGCAACTCAAAGAGACTGCAGGGGGCAGTGGTGGGGAACCAGCTTAGGACGTGTGGTGGTGGCACTGGCAGGGCCATCGCCTTTCTGGACTGAAGGGGTATTTCTCTCCTTTTTCTCCTCCTGTGGGTACTTCCCTCTCCCCCCGTGTGTGTGGTGCACATCTGACATGATGGCACACGGCAACCCTGCCTACATCAGCCACACTCCCTCACGTACAGCTCAAATACTCTGTGGCACCTCCAGTCTCCACCAGGGGCTTCCAGAGTGCAGAGCAATCCCACAACCTCCCCCCAGAAGAGGAGAGCAGCCCTGCAGGTGCTTGATCCTTCTCTCTTCCTGACAACCCCTGACACCTGAGCTCACTCCTGAACTCGTGTCATCGGCATGGGACAAGGTGTGGCATCCAGTGTATCAACCCTCAGCACCACGGGGCCGGCCCAAAAATGACTGTTACGAGCATGCATTGTGCAGTTTCCACACATGCTTGTAACTTCAAGAATTTGTTATATTTTCATTCCAGATTTTCAACATTGCCAGTTTTTCAGACCTGCTTACGAACAGTACAGCTGTCATTTTTCACAGCTTGCCCAAAATGTGTTTTCACACATGTGGTGCACAATGGTGTGATCGCTGTGGAAAATCAATGTTTGGGACAGATTAAGAAAATCACAGTAACACTGTTCATGAGAAGAGGTCCCAAAATACCTATGTTGAAAATTTGGTGAAAAAATTCCCAAAAATGACTGTCACGAGCGTGCATTGTGCAGTTTCCACACACTCTTGTAACTTTGAAAATTTCTGATATTTTTCACTCCTGATTTTCAAAATTGCCATTTTTGCACCCCTCCTTATGAACAGTACAGCTGTCATTTTTCACATCCTACCTAAAATATGTTTTCACACCTATGGTACACAGTGGGCGCGGTCGCTGAGCGAAATCAACTTTCAGGACAGAGTAACAAAATCACAGTGTCTCTGTTCATGAGGAGAGGTCCCAAAATGCCCATGTTGAAAATCTGGTAAAAAAAATCCCAAAAATGACTGCATTATGGGTGTGCGTTGTGCAGTATCTACGCATGCTCATAAGTTTGCAAATTGTTCATATTTTTTCTCCAGATTTTCAACATTGCCATTTTTTTTTAACACCTCGTCATGAACAGTACAGCTGTCATTTTTCACAACCTGCCTAAAATGTGTTTCCTGCATCTGTGGCTCCCAATGGTGCAGTTGCTGTGTGAAATCACCTTTCAGGATCGAGTAACGAAATGATAGCACCCCTGCTCATGAGGTGGGGTCTCAAAAAGTCACTGTTAAAAATTTGGAATGAAAAATACCAGCAAACACCTGGGCATTAAGGTTTCCAACCATACACCCACCCTGTAGAGACTGACAGGTTCGGGGCGTAACTTGTGTTCATTGGCCATAATGTTCTCAGAATTCTACCCCACCCCACCCTACAGCCACTGACAGGCACTGAGGTGTGCCTTGGGTTCCATCACCCTAACATTCACCCCATTCTCCTATACTACACCCATCTCCACTTATTTCCTTATTGAATGGCATGAGCATAAAGGCTGAAGACACCAATGCACACCCCGGCACCTGTCGCTCTCTGCAGGGTGGGTTGAGGTAGAATGGTATCAGCATTATGGGAGACCCAAAACCACACTCCCAACACCTTTCAGTCTCTGTGGTGGTGGGGGGGTTAGTGTTACTTCAAAACTTCGCTGCCATTCCTATTTTGCATTTCTAACTCCTGCACTACCAATGCCAATGCCAGCAAGCCAACATTCGGCATTGACAAATGCTTGTTAACAGAAAAAGAACTAGCTGTTCCTGCTTAAGGTTGACTTGTCATGTTCATACCACCAGTGACTCCACATAAAAATGGTTTTAAATATTTCCTTTCACTAGACTGCGTTCACACTACAGAAAGATGTTAATAAGTCTGTTTTAATTAAGTTAAAAACATACTTTTGGTTCCATGTCATAATAGCACCTAAAAAATTGCTCGGAACAAAAGCAGCCACTAAAAAAGGAAAGACAAAAAAAACAAACGTATCACTATAACGTGCTATCAAATGATGCTATTACCTTTCCTTTTGTCTTTGGGGGGGCTTCACACTCAGCACCCCCCCATTTGTGGGGGGCTATGCCCACCACACCCCTGACTTAAAAATAATCAACTCCATGGGGGATGACACTGAGGAATGGGCATAAATTGGAAGGGGGGGCCACTCCCAAGGGGCACTACAATTGGCAGGGGGATAAGACTAGGGGTTGGGGCAACTTGTGGGTGGGGGTACAAAGCCAGAAGAGTGGGTTGAATGGGAGATAAATAAAAAAAATTAGCGCAAGAAACACGGACCTAAAAAATACTTTCAGCAACCAGCTCAAACCTGGTCTGTCAGCAGCACTTGCAGTGATTCTGACCACTACACTAGATGGCACACACAACTCCCCATATGAAGCATGACATCACTGCTCCCTACAATGCTGAAATCTCTCAAAAAGCCCTACAAAATGCACTAACCTAACAATGTGCTATTAATAGCACATAGCCCATAACACAGTTGCTGTTTTAACTTCCCCATTTTTCACTCGCTCCAAATGACTCGCTATATTAATAGACTACCCATATGTTATGATATTTACTTGATGTTTGGTAGGGACTTATCATTTGGAGGTGTTCTATGTCTGGAAAGAAACTATGGGTGCTCTGCATGAATGTGCAGAGAGGCTATGAGCCATGAATCCGCAGTACATAGCCACCTCACACCCATTGTGCCCCCCATGTGCCCCTATGTGGGATGCACAAAAGGGGTGCACAATCCATCACACCAAATCCCCCCAGCCATGCAGGAAGCAATGCACAGGGGGGGTGGGGGCCATGCCAGTACTATGTGCCATTCACAATGGAGCATAGTACTGCCCACAGGGGTGCGTAGGAGGGCACAGGTTATGGCAGGGGGGACCATGCTGTAACCCACTGTGTGCCCCATGGACTTCACCAGCTGGCACAGCTGGACCAGGTAATGACCCACCGTGCTGCCCCAGCCCACTAGGCAGATGGAGAGGGTTGGGGCAGCAGACCAGACAAGTGCTCATACATGCATATGGTGTGTCCTGTAGTGCCATTAGTGCCATTCAACCCCCCCATACACAGGCCAGCCCCGCCCCAGTACCTCCTAGCACCCCCCCACACACATCTGCCCTGCTCTGTTGGTGCCACTCATACCCCCCAAACACAGGTGTGTCTTGACCTCATTAGTGCCAAGAACACCCCCACAACATGTATGCCTGGGCCCTGTATTTGGCACTGAAGCCCCCCAAACACATGTCTGCCCTGTCCCTGTAAGTTTCTTTTATACCACCCCCCTTATCATGTCAACCCTGACCTAGTATTGTACCAGACCCCCCCCACACACACAGTGTTGCCCTTGTCACCTATACCATAACCCCCTATCCTGCAACCCCTGCTGTACCATTGGTGGTCAGAGCCCCCCACCCTCATGGTACCAACACTCCCCAACCCTGTATCATTCAGTTAGTGCCACAGCCTGGGATGGCCAGCGGCACAGCCCTCTGCACACCTCCTTGGCTGCTGGCTGTCCAAATACTGCTGGGAATGCACCTCCATATAGAGGTATTGTGCTCCCAGCATCACTGGGATGGCCGGTGGCTGAGGAGGTGTGCAGATGGCTGTGCCACTAGCCATCCAGTGCTGCAGCACCACCTATCAGGCATGGGGTTGGGATGGGGGTGTTGTCAGTGCCATGGGTGGGTTGGAGGGATCCAGTGTCCACCTATGATTTCGCACAGGCAATGGGACCAGGGATCAGGGTTGATGGTCTGGGGCATGGCAGGGGGGAAGGCCTTGTTGTACATGGGATTGAGGCTTCCATGTATTGGGGTGGAGGGGCTGTTTACGGCATCGTGGACCAGGCTTCCATGTGATGTGTTGGGAGGTGGTTACCTGCAAGGGGTCAGGGCTGGCATGTGATGGGGTAGTGGGGGTGTTGTACAGCATTCAATGTTGTGGCCTCCATAAGTTGGGTGCTGGTTCACCCATGCGGCCGTGGTGCCACTGGGGCTTGGGAAGGGTCCTCTTGCCAACTGGCCATGGGTGCATGGGTTTGGGTGACTGTGTGTGCTGTTCATGCATCCAGACCCATGCCATTCCATGCAGGTGATCCACTATGGGATCAAGGCTGGGCATCTGATTGGATGCCCACCTGAGTCCACTACTCTGCCCCAGCCACCATGCGTGGCCCTGTGCACCGGGGGATGGGGCCATGGACAGATGGTGGCTGTTGATGCATATCAGCCTGTGCACACCTGTCAATAAGCGGGGTATGCATCTTTGGTATGTACTTACCACCCATTAGTGCATAGTGCCCAATATAAGTAGTGAGGTTGTATGCATGTATACCATGGGGGAGCAGATAAATGTATCAAGATAACAGCTGTAATCTGCACTGAAGAGGTGGCTACTGAGGAAATAACATCGAAATCATGTTATTTGCACAGTAGCTATGTTATCTATATAGCATATCTCAATCACAGTTGCAGTGTTCATATGAATTCACTGTGTGCGGTTTCAGACTGTGTTAACAAAATGAGTTCAGAAGAGAAAAGAGTGTTAGATACTTAATGAAGTAACACACAGGACTTCAAAACCCTTTATATTTATTTATTTTTTTTAAATTGACATTACATGACTTGCATTTCCTACATCGTTTATTTACATGTTCTGTAGCAGGAACAGGAATAACATTTATTACACAGATCATAATTAACAAGTCAATAATAACAAGCCAATAATAAATATGCATAACTTTAACAAGCAACATACTGTATGTCCTAAATCTTGCCATCTACATTAATCTAAAAAGTCTGTGTGCCATGGACATTTTGAAGGCTGAAAGTTCACTGAGCAGCTGAAATGACCATTCCATTGCACAGGCTCCATGACCGGTGAACTGCAGTGTGCTTTTCATGCTGACAGCTGCAGTCTTCCTGAAGTAATTGTGTTAGCATGAGTAACATAAATGAGGCAAACTGTTGGAAAAGTCATAGAAACAATTAACCTCCTTCATGTCAGTAGATTACAGTTTTACAGTTGTCATGGAAGACATACTGTACCTTTCCAAACATGACAATGATTTCCTTGATGAAACAGCTGAAACAGTACAAAGTAGGGAATCTGCTTCTACTGACACCAAGAATGCCTCTGTTAATGCTGCCAAAAAAGTAAATAACATAAAAAAGGTTCCTTTTATGTACCACGGCAAGAGTAGCTCTGAAAATGCAACCTACAGTGCTGAAAATGACAACGCAGCTGACCAATCACAATTCCTTATTTCAGGTGACAGCCAACAGAGTACCAGAAACAATGAAGCAATCAGCACATTGTTTGGGGAAACCACTCATCTGAAACATAGATCTCAGCATGGCACTCATAAGACAGAAATGGGAGAAACGAATCACAGTATTAAAGTTGCACCGTGATGGCCAGCAAACAAAGTTGATAATCTAAATGGTACAGTATCACTTCTCTACTACTACAAATAAGAAAACACCTTATGGCAGCATATGAGACTGTACTTAAGTTACCCATCAGCAATTGGCCCCCTATAAAACATTCAAATAATAGGCAAAAAAGCAGCACCAATATAAACTGCAAATCTTTCTTTACTTTCTGCCAGTAAATTTTTGTGTGTACTGTGGTGGTCATAAACAAACACAGTGGTTCACGCCCATGGTATACATCAATTATCCCATGAGGTACTGTACTCTCAGTATTGTTCACTCTCTCTTTATTATCGTGTTCTTCACGGTAATAAAAAGAGCACGAACAATGCCGGGTCACAAAAATTAACACAGTTACAGATGTTCAAGAGTTCATCGAAATGCTCCTCAGCACCCCCTACCTTGCTGGGGGGGGGGGGTCTCTCTCTGGGTGCAGAGTATGTCAACCACTCAGAAACTCCAAGAAGTATTGCCAGAACTCAGCACCTCAATGGTGGCTAAAGGACCCCGTCACAGATCAACAGAAAGACATGTCCATTGAAATGTTCCCTCATCCCTACTTTGAGCTGCAGTCAGTAACAATAGTGCGAGAAGTGGCTTGGAGCTAGTGTGAAGCCTCCCCAGTTTACTGTGCTGTGTGCTTCCCCCAAACTATTGCAGGGAGGGTACTGACTGTAATTGATTATGTGATGTGAAATGAAAATGAAGAAAGTAAAATGAAGAGCATCTTGCTTGGCTGCTGTTATCGCCAAGTTATCACATAGGTCACAGGTGTGCGATTAACAATCGTGAACATTACTGTACGCGATATAGTGTACAGGGCTGGAATCGCTAACATTTTCAGACACAAACTTAATCTGTTCTACAGTACCTCCAGATATGCATGTTATCTGATTTGAAATGTTATTATTTCCACTGTGCACTCATGCTGCACCACACTTACAAGAGTGCAATAACAGCAACATTCCAGACAAGATAGCATGCATATCTGGAGCTACCTCATGAGATAATCCATATTTATACAACAGGTGTGAAAATTAATTTTTCAAGAGAAACATGCTATTTTGGGCAACATGAGCAAGATAAATGAAGTTGATCACTGACCATGCTCAGAAATTTATCTCACTCATTTTGGTCACAATGAACATGTTCAGAAATGTATTCCCACATGTGATGATAAATTTCAGAGCATGCTCAGAGACCAGCTTCATTTATCTTTTCCAGGACATCTATGACAATGAATGACTGTGGCTCTGCAAGCCTTTTCTGATAAAACTCTTTCAATAAATAAATAAAATGTGAGATGCCATTTATTGTTTGTTTGAATATGCAGTAGTCTATGTAGTTTCTTTTTTTTTAACTTTTGAACCTTTTTATCATTTCTATGACAAACCACCTAAACACCTGTTGTATAAATGTGCTGACTCAAGGTATAAAGGATAATGCATTGGACAATGTGCACAACAAGGCTGTGTTGCCTTCAAGAGGTTGTCATGACAACCAACAGACCTTGCGAGCACATCATTATTTGAAACTCTTCACCCCAAATCACAAAAGAGTGTTTTACAATGCTGTTTTAATTTTAAACATTTATTTGATTGCACACAATGAGTTGTAACATAGTAATGACATACTCAAGAGGGTACAGCAGTATTTTGACGTCACTAATATAGTACAACAACTGTGGGATTATTGCTAATTTTCATTTGTAGCAGCACTCTTCCATATACAATGTCATTTTTATCTTCATGACAACAAATTGGTCTGTTTATATCTCATGAGTGGAGAGAGATAGCAGTTGACCAAGATCCACAATTGACGATAAAATGCCATAGTATTTGGGAGAGTGATGTTATGAATGAAAATCAGCAACAATCCCAGAGTTGTTGTACCATAGTAGTGACATCAAAATGTTGTTGTACCCTCTTGAATATATCATTACTATGGTACAACAACATGGAATGCCATCATACTGCGCTGTTAGGTTTAAACACTCCATGATCACATCTTTTTTTTTCATTCAAGTTGCCTCCAGGCAACAGCAGTGCAGCTTTTTAATTTTGCTGTGCATGCACGGCAGCAAACTTCTTGAAATAAGTTGCTTTTGAAGGGTGTGTCACTGTCTGTTCAATGCAGAGTGGTCTGCAAGGGGCACTACAGTGCCACACCAATTATCTGCCATGCTGATCATGATTGTGATGGTGTTTTGCCTGAAACATTCTCTACTTGAAAAGAAAAAGAAGCACCAATCATACGTGGGTTTTTTCCTTTCATCTGCAGCACACCACCCAGCAAACTGCTGTTTGGTGTCCAGATCAGCCTGGCTGTGTAACCTCCCCCCACTTTGTCACTTCACTGTCCCTTCCTTCATTGTCTCTGCATGTCCCACCTGCTGTCTTTGGCATCAGAGAGTAGGCATGCAGCTGAATCTCGAGTCCCACTGTCCCACATCCGATCTTCTGGAATACCAGCTTTCTTACACTGTTCCCCAATCTTCTCTGCAGGGCATCTCAGCTAGATGTCTACTGGCAACCCCTCACCCTCTCATTCAGCTTTTTATCTTATAATAATGTTTGTCTGATATTGGGGTGCCCAATCCAAGTGTTGGCAATCCCCCCACCCATAGTGTCCAACATCGGGGTGCCCAATCCCAGTGTTGGCAATCCTCCCAGTACTGTCTGACATCAGGGTAACAATCCTCATATCATCAATCCTCCCTCCCTCGTAAAGTGTCTGACATCGGGGTGCCAATCCCTGTGTCAGTGATCCTCCCCAGTACTGTCCAACACTGGGGTGCCCAATACCCATGTCCACGATCCCCCCTGTACCATGGGATATGGGGGAGGCCACCCCCAATGTCCCCAGTAATGTTACTCCCCCCACAACTCTGGAACACTGGGGAGCCCACCCCAGTGTCCTGAAACATTTTTTATCCCTGAGAAAAGGAAAACCATCCCCCAACATCTTTTTTTAAATTAAACCTGTAAAGAAGAAAACAGTCCATCAACATGTCCCCTATCCCCATCCCTCCCTCCCCATCCCAACCTCCCTTTTGCACCCACCTCCCCGCACCCTGCCTTACCCCATACTTACCTCCAGAGGTTGGCGGCTGGCATCTTCTGTGGACAGGGACACTTCTGGACTTTTCAAAGCTGAACCGTGAACTGAAGAATCCAGGTAAGTGCCGTATAATGGTTATCAAAAGCGTTTTGAACTTTATTTATTTATTTAGTTTTTGTTGACCGGGTAAGTGAACTAGACAAATCCTGTCTATTTTCAGGCATGACCCAGGGAAGGGGGTACAGATGAATGCCAGTTGACCTTGAACCAGATTAAACTGTTGGTGGTATTTTTAGTGAATGAGGGAAATTTGGCCAGGACACCGGGGAAATTCCCCTACTTTTTTTGATAAGTGCCATGGGATCTTTAACATCCACCTGAACTACCACCAATCCAGGCAGATGGGACCTTGGTTTAACGTCTCATCTGAAAGACGGCACCTCAGAAGTGCAGCACCCCTCTCATGATGCACTACAGTGTCAGTACTAGGATATTAATCCAAGTGCCAGATGTGGGAACTGAACCCACAGCCCTCTGATCTCCCAGTCTCAGAAGTGAGTGTGCTACCTAGTTGATATGTCAGCTATTTTTAGGTCTTTTAGCACCAAACTTTCAACATGGGCTTTTTGGGACCCCACCTCATGAACACTTACACTGTCATTTCATTACTCAGTCCCAAAAGGTGATTTTGTGGTCGCTGTGCAGAATCACCATTAGGGACCAAGTAATAAAATGACAGTGCCACTGTTCATGAGCTGAGGTCCCAAAAAGCCCATGTTGAAAATCTGGTGGAAAAAATTCCCCAAAATGGCCTCATTATGAGCATGCATTGCACAGTTTCTATGCAGGCACATAACTTTTTGAATTTTTTATATTTTCACTCCAAATTGTCAACATACAGATTTTTTCACACCACCTCATGAACAGTATGGCTGCCATTTCTCACATCCTGCCCAAAATGTGTTTTTGCACCTGTGGCACAGAATGGCACAATCCTTGCACAAAATCACCTTTTGGGGCTGAGTAACAAAATGACAGCTCCACTGTTCATGAAGTGGGTTTCAAAAAGCCCATGTTGAAAATTTGGAGCAAAACTACCAAAAAATGCCTGAGTTACGTGTGCTTGTTGACGTTTTCCTACGCATGCACATAACTTTGACAATTTCTCATATTTTCACTCCCAATTTTCAACATAACCATTTTTTCACACCACCTCATGAACACTACAGCTGTCATTTCTCAAATTCTGCACAAAACGACTTTATGCATCTGTGGTGCAGAATGGCATTTTGTTAAGGATTAAAACATTTCCACCTATGGGGTTTATGAGGTAAGGTGATAAGAAGATGATATTGAACATTTGGAGTCAAAATGTGAATAAATTACAAAGTAATCATGGCAACAAACAAGAGACTGCTTGCTGCGCCTACATCCTGGGTTCAGAGACGGACTCAAGGATGGAGAGTCGGCTGATGCAGTAGGATTGAGTGTCCAGGGGACTGCTCTCATGCTCTGGGGGGGGAGGGGGAACAGTGTCCGGCACATTGTGCACCTCTGGCAGAGGCACTGCCAACACCTCATGCAAGGGTGGTGAGGCAGATGCTGGCATCATTGCAGGTCCTCACCCACAGGGATCTTTAAGAATAAGCATACAATAAATTCTGATCCCAAGCATGATGCCCCCACCTTCACTGCCACTCCTGCTGCGACTAATAAGAGAGAGAGAAAGACTATTGGGGGCCAAAGAGAAATTTTATAGTTACAGAAATCACAAATAAAGTTTATTCTTGGCCCCAGTGTGGCTGTGTGTGTGTGCACAGGGCAAGAGTAGACTGGCAAAATAAATCTTCGACTTGTGCCACCATCCAGAGGAGAAAGAGAGAGAGCGAGAAAGAGGGAAAGAGACTATTGGGGACCAAAGAGAAATGTTACAGTCACAGAAATTAAAAAATAAAGTTTATTCTTGGCCCCAGTGTGGATTTGTGTATACACAGGGTAAGAGCAGACAGACACAATAAGTCTTTGACTTGTGTCACCTTCCAGAAAAGAAAGAAAGGGAGAGACTATTGGAGGTCAAAGAGAAACATTACAATCACAGAAATCACATGTAAAGATTATTATTGGCCTGAGTGTAGTTGAGTGTGTGCACAGGGCAAGAGCAGGCTGGCAAAATAAATCTTTGACTTGTGCCACCATCTGAGGAGAAGGAGAGAGAGAGAGAGAGAGAGAGAGAGAGAGAGAGAGACACAGAGACACAGAGACACAGAGCGACACAGAGACAGAGAGACACAGAGACGGACATAGGGAGGTAGGGAGGGAGGGAGGGAGACAGACAGACAGACTGAGACCGAGACAGAGACAGAGACTGACTATTGGGGCCAAGGAGAAATCTTATTGTTAGAGAAATCACATATAAAGTTTATTCTAGGCCCCCGTGTGGCTGTGTGTGTGCACTGGGCAAGAGCAGACTTGTAATACAAATCTTTGACTTGTGCCACCATCCAGAGGAGAAAAAGAGAGAGAGAGTGAGTATTGGGGGGCCAATTACAAATGTTATAGTCACAGAAATCACAAATAGTTTATTCTTGGCCCCAGTTTGGCTGTGTGTTTACACAGGGTAAGAGCAAGCTGGCAAAATAAGTCTCTGACTTCTGCCACCATCCAGAGGAGAAAGAGAGAGGGGGGAGAGAGAGAGAGAGAGAGAGAGAGAGAGAGAGAGAGAGGCTGACTATTGGGGGCCAAAGAGAAATGTTATAGTTACAGAAATCACAAATAAAGTTTATTCTTGGCCCCAATGTGGCTGTGCGTACACAGAGCAAGAACAGGCTGTCAAAAGAAATCTTCAGTCTTGGCCTCAGTGTGGTTGTGCAGTATGTGTACACTGTACAGGACAGGTAGGCAGGAAAATCATGCTTGCATCTGTCTGTCTGTCTGTCTGTCTCTCACACTCTCTGTCTCTCTCCCAGCACACTCACATCATGGGCCATAGCAGGATATGCCACCAGTACATGTGAATGTATGGAATGGTCTGCTACAAGAGGTGGTAGGAGCAAGCACTGTGGTTGCATTTAAACATGCATGGGACAGGCATAGGGGAACCATAGAGGTAAAGCAGAGGGAGGGTCAGAGCTGTAATCAAGTACAGGGCTTATAGGCAGACTGGATGAGCCTAGCAGTTCTTATCTGACAACAAATTCTATGTTTCTATGTTTCACAACAAAATGGAGATACTATTATACTATCTGAAAAAGTAAGTAAATTAATTTCAAAAAACTTAATTAATGCATCAGTTATATTAAAAACAAGTGAGGTTTCTAGACACCCAGGAGTAACACTATAAACGCCCCACCTCCTAAAAACCCAAGGACATCCATTATGAGCAAAACAACTCATCAAAATACATAAAGAACTACACATAAAAACATAGTGCAACTGGGCATATCTGCACAGATTAAAGCTATATACCAATGCAACGTCTATCCAACAATCATAATAAGAAATTTACAAAAAAAGCAGACAGATCGATGTCATTAAAACCCCTACCCACCCAGGCTCCTAGGTGATAACTCCAGTAGCAGATCTGCCCATTTGTGTTGTATGTTTTTACTATGTGTTCACCACTGCACTCTATAATACGTATATCTTACAGTAGGGCTCTTTGAAGCTAGTAGCATTCTTGCCATACTTTCCCTGGCATGATTTATATGTAATTCTTTCTTGTCAGGTTATGCTAGGGAGTTAGAGGCATTTATGTAATATACAGTATGGGCACAGCATCGGTGTAAGTACAGTTAAATTATATTGTTTGGGGCCATTAATATTTATTTGCATCTGCGATAATAAATCCTGTTTTCTGCCCGCTAAATATCTGAATAGCATTGAGTAGTCTTTGTGTACTTACTTTACGCTACCCTTAAATATTTTTAGCAGGCTGTTTTTTCAGCACTGTTTTAGAAGCTTTGAATTTAGCTGTCTTTGCTACAGTATGTGCTTTTGAGGGGCATTACTTGACCTGTAAAAATAGTGCAGCCATTACCAGAGCAGCTGGTTTGAACCACATTATTGTTATGTATGATTTTATCATATTTGCATATGAACCTCTATATAAGGTGCACTTTTGTTGTATGGAGGATACTCTGAAAAAGCTTGGGACCCCTCAAGCAAAACGTTAATTTATGACCAGAATGACATCATAGCCTTGGTGGGTTATTTGTGCACACTGCTGATGTAGGACTGTTATCTGTACTACCTTTTAATAAATGGTAAGAATATTTTTTTCACTATTAGCCCTATTTGTGTGGAGTTCTTATCAGCCAGTACTTGGAAAGTGACTAAAACCTCAGGAACATACCTCTCAACTCTCCCTGATTTTTAGGGATGGCTCTGATTTTGCCTCAACATTTCCCTCTGTTCCTCATTACATTTGTATTTCTGACTGTGACTGAACACTGGGGATTGTAAGCACAAAATAATGCATAACAGGTACAGACTTGCTCTGCCCCATCCAGTATAATACCAATACCAATGGCGAACTTCGGCATTGACAAACGGTTGTTTTCTCTGTCTTTATTCAAAGACCGCTCAGTCAGCCAGAATACTGATCTTCTGAAAAGTGGGACTGTTTCAGTTTTGTTTTATTTAAAAAAATGTTCAGCTTTGATTTCACACAGTTGACAAAATGGCAAACTCAATTTGTACAATCAAATTTTTAAAGCTGCAACAACATTGTACAGTACTTTTTATGATTTAGGGTGGGGAGTTTAAAATAATGATTGCTAGTCAGAAAATGTGCTGTGGGGAGATCACTGTATAAGGTGTCCCATGTACTAATAAAGACAACATATGGGAAACTTTGCAAAACAAGGCCGATTTGCTTTCTTGAAGTTGTCATGACATCCTCAGTCCTCTCAAGCTGCACACTTAAGCTGTATTGGTTGTGATGACCACCTCTCGAAGGCAATACAGCCTTGTCATGCACAATGTCCCATTCATTATCCTTTATATAATAACTGGGTCTTCATTTTTTCTGTAGAAAAACCGTGGTGTTATTTGCCATAGTAAAGGAGTGTTTATTATGGCAAGCGCACGCATGTTTTTTTCTTGTTTTGCTCATATACCCACCACAACTCAATGTCCCAGACCGCTGGCCACCACCACCACTCGAACTCAGGGGTAAGTCATAAAAAAAACCTCACAACTTTTAACATTAAAAAGAAAACCTTCAGCTCTGGGCACAAGTAAATGTACAATCAAGTTCAAATAAATAAATGCGACCTTGGACAGCATACTAAAACCTAAGCGGATCGCGGCCTCACAGGGACGCCTTTTTTTATTTTATATAATTACTGCAGTGAAAAATGAAAACTCAACAATTATATAAAGTAAAATATAGGGTAGTGTGTGTGTAAACTCAGAGTTTACATGCACACTTGGGTTAGATGTTTGCACAAACTCCTCGAGCTTTGCTTTCGGGGTTTATGTAGCATCTAACCCCTCGGGTGCGTGTAAACTTCACATTACACACACCACCCCATACTTTATTCTATATATCTTTGTCAGTCCATGTCATATCACCTATACTTTGTGTTTGTGTAATGTGATAAATCCAAAATGGATTTGATGATACTAAGAATTTTGCTCTGACGGTAATGGTAGGGGTATATCCAACTTTTTTTTTATACAGACTACAAGTTATACAGCTTGTTTTGATATGAAACTTTGTTAATATTTTCTGTTAATAAAAAGGAAAAACATTTTTTTTCTACACTGTATTTCCCCAATGACTGCACACCCTGAGGAAGAGGGTCACCTCAATACATAGAAACAGAATTTGTCAGAAGATAAGGACCACTAGGCCCACCTAATCTGCCCATTTGTACCTGCCTGTACCATCATTGCAGACCCTACCTGATCTCTGGCTACCCCCCCAACTTCATTCCCCTGAGCCTGTCCCATGCATTCTTAAAGCTCAACACTATTTTCGTTCCCACTTCCTCCACTAGAAGATTGTTCTAGGCATCTGGCAAATAAGAAAACAACTGTGCACACTGCAGGACATCAAAAGGTTCTGCTGATTATGACAGTACAGACTTTCAAGGCAGAAAACTCAATGCACACATTGACTGTAATAGAAAATAAAAAAAATTATTTGTGGGTGACCAAAATGGCTACTACCATACTCCCCCATGTAGTGTCTCTGTATGAGGCTTCATCAGGGGGCATAGCCTAGTACAAAGTGCACTCCTTAAATAGTGAAACATTTATACATTTATTACAGACTGGAAACTTTGTGCAAAAGGGCAAGAGCAGAAGTTAAGTGCAGTGTGCCATGGTTATAAGAATTCTAAACAGAAATACCAGTGTAGTTAAAAAGCAAACATTACACTTCACATCAACAATGTAAACTTTTTACTAGTACCATTTCACATATTATAGTAAAAGGAACAGCACATATTTACTTGGAGGTTCACAAACAATGGAACTCTGCCAGTGGCTTGTCAATTCAAAAATTAGCTTTCATATTATAGGTACATTAGGGAGCGTAGAAAGACAAAGGGAGGGATAATGAGGCTGAATTGAATTGACGGTGGGTGGGCAGAGGGACAGTGAAAAAGTAGAGATACTGAATGAATACTTCTGCTCAGTATTCACAAAAGGGGGGTGGGACCAAATCCAATTAACAGAAGTACTCTGGATAGAGGAGTTGATCCCAGTCCTTTCACAGAAGAAAGGGTTCTAAAAGAACTCCTAAAACTGAAGGTGAACAAAGCAATGGGGGCTGATGGGATTCACCCCAGAATTCTGAAAGAATTAAGGGGAGAACTACTGACACCACTGACAACCATGAGAGGATGGTGTGGTACCTAAGGACTGGAGGAGGGCAGATGTGATTCCCCTTCACAAAAGTGGGAGCAAGACAGAGGCAGGAAACTACAGACCTGTCAGTTTGGCCTCTGTGGTAAGGAAAATAATGGACTCACTTCTGAAGGAAAGAACTGAGTACCTAGAGGGCAGTGGGGCACAGGACCCAAGACAGCATGGATTCACAGTGGGATGGTCATGTCAGATGAATCTAATTGATTTCTTTTACTGGGTGACCAAAGTAGTAGACCAGGGAGGGGCTGTGGACATGGCCTGCCTAGACTTTAGCAAGACATTTGACAGAGTCCCACACAAAAGATTAATAAACAAATTGGACAGCTTTGGAGTGAGTCCCAAGGTGGTAGACTGGGTAAAACATTGGCTGGATAAAAGGACACAGAAGGTAATAGTAAACGGAGTCCACTCTGAAGAAAGAAGGGTTACTAGTGGGATACTGCAGGGTTCATTACTGGGTCCAGTCATTTTTGATGTCTTTATAAGTGACATTGCAGAGGGACTGGAAGGAAAAGTATGCCTCTTTGCAGATGACACAAAGATCTGTAACAGGGTTGATACACAAGGGGTGTGGAAAGGATAAGAAGGGACTTGAATGATTGGAGGAATGGTCAGAAGTATGGCAGCTTGGATTCAATGCAAAGAAGTGCAAAATAATTCACTTGCAAAACAAAAACCCAGGGGAAGAGTACACAATGGACATGGAGGTAGTAAGAACAACAAAAATGGAAAGGAACCTGGGGATAATCATATCAGGTAACCTTAAGGTTGGCAAGCAATGTGAGAAGGCAGTAGGGAGGGCTGGGGGAATACTGGGATGCATAGTGAGAGGCATCAGCAGCAGAAAACAGGAAGTTGTTATCCTTCTGTACTTACAGACAGTTGGTGAGACCCCATCTGGCGTACTGCATCCAGTTCTGGAGACCCCATCTCCGAAAGGACATAGACAAGATGGAGGGAGTCCAGAGGACGACAACTAAAATGGTGCAGGGTCTACAAGAGAAGCCATACAAGGAGAGACCAAAGGAACTTAATATGTATACCCTTGAGGAAAGGACGGAGAGGGGGGACATGATAGAAACTTTTAAGTATCTCAGTGGAATCAACAAAGTCCAAGAGGGTAGTATCTTTCAGAAAACAAGATGTGCAAGAGAAAGGGGACACAATTTGAAGATGGGGGGATGGGGACAGCTCAGGGGCAATGTGAGGAAGTAGTTTTTCACAGAGAGGGTGGTAGACGCATGGAACCTCCTTCCTGAGGAGGATGTGGGGTCTAAAACTGTGGGAGAATTCAAGAATGCATGGGACAGACATAAGGCAATTCTTGTGGGGGGTAGGAAGAAATAGGTTGCTGGTTAACCAGGATCTGCAGCTCATCCAGTAGGTAGGGGAAATGAGCAGACTAGGTGGGTCAAAGCGGTCCTTATCTGCCATCAAAGTCTATGTTTCTATTATACAAATTACTACATGTAGGGCAACTGGGTGTTCTGATCATATAAATAGTTTAGACGTTATCAAAATCATCTGAAATGGCTCCAGAGAATATTAAATCAAAAACAAATAGTGCACATAGAGCAATTTGACACATTAAAATGCATGAAATGCAGATGAAAAACAAATACCTCAAAGTTATTTCTAAACAACCACTAAATAGCTAATGCAACGTTAAATAACTATTGTAATATAAATATTAATGATAAAGAATCAACAAACCCTACACCCCTCTTATTCTGTGTAACAAAGTAATTTGGGATAAGTGGGAGAAATAGGAAAAGATTGTAAGAAGCTTATGAATCAGAGGTAGTTACATTTTATCAACCCATTACTGGGCGTATCAAATATATTTGAAAAAAAAAAGTCCAAAAATAAGCCAAGGGTGTTCACAGGAGACAGCAACACACCAATAACAAAAATGTTACTGCTAGAGATATGACCTTAATGTAACTTATATGCTCCCTGTTAAAGCCTTACAATAAACCCCATTGTGATTCTGCCATTATTTCAAAGCATGCTACAGTAGATTAATTACACTCAATGTCAGGTGGTAAAAAAAAAATTCTAATCTTATATGTAAATGATGGGGGCGAATAAAAAAGGGAAACCCCACTACTCAAAAGAATCTGATTATACACTAAAACCTCAAATCTATGCAAGTTTAGGAAGATTTAAACCTGCTAATAAGTAGGCATGCTGAAAAAAGCTAACAAACAACTCTCAGGATGTAAACGGGTCACCATTTTAAATGAGTTTAAAGACCACCATTTTAAATGAGTTTATGGGTTACGATTTTAAATGAGTTTTACTCAATGGTCTAACCCATTTAATAATTCAATGGCCTATGCAGCCAGTATGATGTTATGCTTGTGCAACTGTGTTACTTGGTTTTGGCCATTTGCACTCTCTATTCCAGAGGAATTACCACCCTGTAGGAGTTCCAAAGGCAAGAAACCCTTGAAGAGGGTTCCACCCCTAGAGGTGCCACAGGACAATTTCCTTGGCTAAAGGTACCTTAGGAAGCATCCTAAGGAGAGAGGTGATGCTTCTGGAGGGGAGGATGGCAGGACAAAAAAAAGTGCTTGAGAGAGAGGCTCAGAGAACCTGCTTATGTAGCACAGGAAGGAGGAGTGGCTGTCTGCTTGTCCATTGAACCACAGGCATAGTCTTTCAATTCAAAGGCCTATGCAGCCAGTATGATGTTATGCTTGTGCAACTGTGTTACTTGGTTTTGGCCATTCACACTCTCTGTTTCAGAGGAATTACCACCCAGTAGGGGTACCAAAGGCAAGGAATCTTCGAAGAGGGTTCTACCCCTAGAGGTGCCATGGGACGATTGCCTTGGCTAAAGGTACCTTAGGAAGCATCCCCCAAAAGAAAAGTAGTAGTACAAAAGCATGTTAGCAATCAGTAGTTGTGATGCATAGTAAATTGGCCACCAGGCAGCTTGATAAGTTAATGAGATGCGCAGGTTAGCAATGGCATGAGTATGATGGGTTGTGTTGGAGATTGAGGGGGCCACCTAAGGAGAGAGAGGGAATGGTAAGCTGGGACACCATCCACCTCCATCCAACAGTGGAACCTACCTAAAGGAACTAAGGAACACTAACTATGGCTAACTAACGTTTATGACCTGAGGCACAGTGGAGAGGAAAAAAAACCTTTGAGGAAGAAATCTCTGGGGATCCAAGGCCTAGGTCACCTTCTCTCCAGGCTTCATATGTTTTGTTTAGTGACAGCTCTGCTGCTGCAATTTAGAAACCCAATTAAGGGGGGGGTGGATATTCAAATTTTGAGGAAAGCTCTCGCTTGATCTCTCTAACGGGAATGCCATGGAAGGTTGTGAGAGTAGTCTGCAACATCAGGGCAACCAAGGTGAGAGGAGGAGAGCAACAACTGCTGAGGCACTCACCTGGCCTACCCAACCTACAAACAAACCAGGTGAACTAGAAGCAGTTGTAGGGAGAATGTGGTGAAGGTGCCTTGCTGGTAGAATACTAGAGCCAAAGGAGATTGCTATAACCACTCTTCGTGGCTAGTCTTAAATTGTACACCAGGAGCTGCTGTTGAGACTCGAATGGCTAAAGCCAGGCCCGGAGCAAAGACATTCCCAGCTATAGGCCAGGTGAGAAGGACCCCGCCCCAAGTTAGGCATGCTCAAGATGCTGACTTCATTGGTGCAAAGCGAGACCATCAGCTGCAGGGAGGCCCTGTGCCATGGAATGGTTATGGCTGGCATGTCCCAGAAAACAGTTGAGAAGGAGCTGAATGAAGTGTTGAGTGCTGGGCCCCTCACATAGGTGAGACATGGTAGTAGCGTTCATTGAGCAAATGAATTGAGTAAGTAATGAGTGGACCTGCACGTAGCTTAGTAAGCAAATTAAGCAAATGTTCGAACCTGCACAGAGGTCGAAGGAGCAGCAAATATGAATAGTGGGGCAAGCCATCCAGGCCATCAAGGAAGCCAATGAAAGGTGACAAAATACTTGGAGGATTTTAGTAGCAAAAGCAGGAATTGAACAGGAGTTAGTATGCCACACAGGGCCATGGCTCCTCAACAACACCTCCAGTCCCCTGCCATAAGAAAAGCAAGAAAGTGATGGGAAGGTACCATGACCCACATGCAGATATCAAAACTAGCTTACAGCATCAGTGGTAACTTAGCTGACCTCTAGAGTATAATAGCAGTGTGCAAACATAATAGAGCAGCATCAGTATTGAGTAATTATGAGTTATAGGGTAGCCATTCGAATGAACATCGACTGTATGGAGGCAACACTCTGAAAGCAAATTGGCTAGGCAGTGCAGTGAGAACAGCAGCAATGAGGTACATGGTATAAGTACAAGAAGGAGGAATGAGCTACGTGGGCTAGGGTTCAGAGTGAGCCTGAACCAGCTGAAAACAATTAAGGTGCATAGCATGGAGAGCAACAGCAGGGAAGCCACTTGAGCTGAAACACACAGATAACAATTGCAGTTGAATTGTGAGTAAATAGGAGCAAGTAGCATGAGCTCTGGATTAGAAAAAAATACAAGAAGTTTAGAAACAGAAGCCCCCCAAAAAGAATGCAAAACAAAAGATACAAAAACCACAGAAGAACAGGGAGCAAGCAGCACAAAGAAGCACACAGACCAAGGCAAGCAATACAAACCAAATGCAGGAGAACAGAAAACAGAAGTCTAGCAAAAACAAGCAGAGGCAAAAACACAGCAAGGTTCGGGGGAGGCAAAGAACAGGCCGACAGAGCCTCCAGCTGCAAAGAAAAATTGTTGCGAGAGAGGCTCGGAGGAACTTCTTGTGTAGCACAGGAAGGGGGAGTGGCTAGCTGCTTGTCCATTGAACCACAGGCATAGCCTTCCAAAAATGAATGAATGAAAATGAAAAAAAACTCCAAGATCAAAGTTACATGTGAATAGAAAATCAATAGTACAAATTATTAGATTACATTAATGCAGAAATGGTTTCCAGTCAATTACATCATTTAAGCCTCTTGGCTGCAAAGCTTCCTATTTGTAGATCCATTCTGATTCTTTCATCAGAAGGGTGTTGAGTCTATTACCTCCCCTTTGAGGCAATTTCACCTATTCCAGGCCCTTAAATTCAAAGAATTTGGTGGTACAGTTGTGGCAGTCTCCAAAGGGGTTTGCCAGTGCACTTTTTCTGTTTTCTTTGGTCATAGCTAAGAAATGATCTTGAACCCTCTCTTTGAGAGGTCTACTGGTACACCCCACATAGGCCCTGTCCACATTAACACATTTTTACTGAGTTTTAAACCATTTCAACTCTGTTAAAATGGTTTAAAAGTCTTGCCTCCACACTGAAGCACAGTAAAACCATGCTAGAAACAATGTTTAAAAAACGTGCTAAAACCCTGATTGGAGCAGGGCTTTAGCTCAGTTTCAAGCCAACACAGTTGACTTATACCATGTTAACAGCAGTGTGGACACATACTGTGCTGTAACACAGTTCAAGGCAATTGCAAGGAAACTTCTGTGGCTTTTAACTGCAGACACCATAAAAAAAATGGAGACTTTACTCACATTTTGGAGATCACACTGAGCTCCCGAACATAACCGTGCCTTTTTCTGCTGAATCCATTACTGTGCTCAGTCGTGAGTATCCCAGCATGCATTGTGGCACCTGGTATTGCCACAATAATGCTTGGGAACTGGAGCCAGCAAATAAGGTGTTGAAGCGTAGTGTCAATGCTCCGACTAGCTGGACTGAAGCTCGTTAAAGAAAACATTTTTAAAAATGTTTGGAAAAATTCATGTAGGGTGGACAGAGCCTTAGATTCTGCCACAACTGCAACATCCTCAATAAACCACATAAGAACATGCAAAATTGCCAGCAGAAGCAGGCCTCCTGGTCTATCGAGTCTGCTTGAGTGTGCAACTAGCACCTTATCTCGCAGTTGCTCCCCCACCCCTCTTCTTCCCAGTATCCCTTCCCCACATAAGGTGTTCTGTAGTTAATCTTGGATTTGGGTTAAGTATTCTTTCTCATTAACTACATGTTTAAAAGTAGGACCCACATCTGCAAATCGGCAGAAATTACACTTCTGACAAGGGTCAAAATCCAGTCTTCCTAGCTGTCGGTTTTTTGTTTTGTCTGCAGAATGACTGAGTCAACATATTCGAGAAGTGTGTCCCCCTCCTAAATGTCATTCAGGCTCTGTTGCCCACCAACAGTGTTAGATGTGGGTCACTTGTAAGAACTGACCATCTGCTTCATGACTGTAGCATGTGGATTGTAGTCAATTACAAAATTAATCTTAGCATCCTCCTGGTACTGCCTAAGTTGTAATGTTGGAGCTAAGAGGTCCTTCCTTTCTATCTGATCAGCTTCCCCTTTAGCTCTCATCACAGTTGCAGCTGGGTATCCTCTCTCTTTGAACCCTGTCAAACATTCCCACTTCAGTTTGATAGGTGTTATCTAAAGTATAGTTCCTTTTCAAACTATCAATAGGGGATGCTGTTGACCAGGGCCCTGAGGTGTGCATTCTCAGCTCTTAGGAAACTAATGCCTGCTATGGGTTTGCAGTGTGTTTCACTAATCACATTTGAATCAGTATCAATTTTGAATTGAATTTCTAAAAAGCCAATTTGTCTGGTTCTTGTCTGAAAGATGCATTTGATATTCATACTGGGCTCTGCGCACTAATGTGCAGGTTGCCTACACACTGTGTATGTGAGGTATGTAGGCAAACCTAAGTCAGAATGCTGTGCAGCAGGGATCCAGTGGACCACTGGGAATATTCACAGCAGGGACACAAGTCCCTTGCATACTGGATCCCATGGTTGGTCACACAGCCATGCACATGGATGGTCTGAGGGAGTGTCAGGAATGTGTCTGCACTCCATACAATGCACAAAGGTGCATAGTGTTGGGCAAGGGGGAGCACAGGATATGGCAGCAGGAACTCTGCTCTATCTAGTGCACACCCCCACCAATGACACCTACAGGCTTTGTTGGGACAGGGAATCCCCCACCTTGATGCCCCAGCCCTTCTAGATGCATGGTAGGGTTGGGGGTAACCCTCTGGGCATTTGCCCATACTTTAAAAATCCCAAGACCCATGCTGCCCAAAATCCTCTGCTTGCTTGGAGCATGGGATCCACTATGGGACCCAGGATGGGCATCTGATTGGATGCTCACCTGTGTCCTCCACTCATTACCCATCTGCCCCTGTGATTCTGTGTGCCAGGGGGATGGGGCTGCAGACAGGTAACTGGTGATCATGAATGCTGTCTGGTGCATGCCTGTCTGTGGGTGTGGAGCTTCGCAGGCTAAGTACACAACACTCATGTGTACTGGACTCAGTTCTTGTATACAGCCCATTGTTACTTATAAGCCATTCAATGAATTCTATCACAGTACCCGGGCCCCCACCCCAGACACACAATATGTGGTCAATAAAATGATGCCAATGCACTATTTGTCTGAGGTGGGGGTCCAGGTCAGTGAAGACATGGTTCTTTTCCCACTAAGTCATGAATAAAGTGGCACACAATGAGGTGAATGTGGCCCAATTGCTGTTCCTTGTGTTCAAAGAAAAAAATCTCCCATTGAAGGTGAAATAGTCGTGATTCACAGTGAAGTTGTAGCAGATCCAGAATAAGTTTTTGTGGATCTGGTCTCAGTTCTGGGTCTGCTGCTAAAAATTCTTCACAGGCTATGATCCCATGGACATGCTTCATACTTGCATAGAAGAAATTGATATCTACAGCTATCCAACAGTAGCCATCTTACCATTCCAGGCCCTCCAGTTTGCCAATTATGTCCATGGACTCTCTGATGCGTGAGCTAGTTTTGGGGACCAGTTTTTTAAGGAAATGGTCCACAATGGTCTACAAATCTGGAGGGACCCTGACTCAGAGACCTAATGCCAAAGGCAGTCGGGCATCCAGGAGGGTCCCTTACGGATCTGTGTACCTTGGGAAGTGTATAAAAAATGATGCACACTGGTGACTCTGTTTTCAGGAATGTGCACTCATTACTATCAATTAAGCCATTCAAGTAGGCGTCTTCAATTATACCATCAAGGATGGATTTATAAGCATATGTGGGGTTAAAGGTCAGAATTTGATAGCAGTCAGGGTTACACAATTGCTGTTCTATCTCAGCCACATATTTGTCTGTGTCCTGAATGACTACCATCTTACATCTATTGGCCTGTTTGATGGCAACGTGACTCATAGATTGCAATTCTTAGTATGCTGCAATTCTCTTGCGGCTATGTATTCATGCACTGGAAAACTGCTATACCCCCTTAGAGATAATTACTGAAGTTCATGTTTTAAATCATCCTGTATTAGTCTTCACATGTTTTGATGGTGGGATGTCTAACAACTTAAGGGCAAAAAGTGTATTTGGGTCTAAGCCCTCTACTTCACGTTACAATATGTTCAATCTCTGATTACATATCAGAATTCTCTAAATTGGGAGAAAACCGTACATTTAAAAAACTGGCATCAATTACTGTATTCAAGTCCATAACTTCAATCTACAGAATGTCTGTTGCTATAGACAAATTTACTTTAGCTCTTCAAAGTGAGTTCCCTCTCCTCCCATAGTTGAGGAACCCATTTCTTCTATTTGTGATGGTCCAATAGCAAAATTAATAGACAAACAGTGTGTGTTATTGTCCCTGAAATAACATTTCCAGTCTATTTTGTGCAATAGTTTATATGTGTCTGCTTGTAGTTGGAACTCATTGATGGTGCTAGTGGGTGCAAACAGCCTGTTAGCTTGTATGGAACTTTGTCAATGAGGGTCTGTGAAAAACTGTTTAGTACAGGCAAGTTCATCTCTGTTGTGTTCTCCTTCCCTTTGCCAATATCTGTGTTCGCCCAGCATTATGTTCTCCCCTTTCTTGTCTTCCTTGTCCTTTTACATTTATTTAACTTGTATTTTGTTGTTGTTGGTGCTGGTTCATTGACAATTTTAGAAAATTAACTTGTCTGATTTTTTTTTCTGAACTATTGTCTGTGTTAATGTTTAAGTCCAATTTAAAAACCTTCCTTTTTGCTAAGGCTTTTCCCTGACCTTTTTAATTAATGTTAATTATGAATCATACCCACTGCCTGTTTTATAATATAGTTTTGTGGTTTGTATTTATTGTAAAGTGCCCTGAGACCTTAGGAAAGGGCACTGTAGAAATAAAGTTGCCTTGCCTTAATATCACTATTCCTTGTGATGCTTGATATTCCTGCTCCCTTTTTGTTCCCCATTTCCCTTTTTTGAGACCTTCCACAACTACAGGAGTGTATAGGTTTCTGATCCCAAGAAAAGTTTCTGCCTGACTTGTAGTCTTTCCTATGTCTTTTCAGATCTATTATTCTTCCCCGTCTCTGCTTCCTTTTCATGTTTGACTCTTTTTTCTCTTTCAGTTGTATGTCCAATTGTGTGTATTCATTAGTGTTCTGATAGATCTCAAGTTCTTTCTTTAGTTCCCCAATGGCTGTTTTAGTTTTATTGAGGGGTCTCTTATCTTATGACACTCATGATGTACGGAGAACAAAAGGCAGAAGCCCATGATAGTCTCCTGTCTAGGAAAGATTGTAATATACCACATCTCCAATACATGCAATACAATAAACTAATCTTCTCTTGAATATATTTTTGTTTTCACTGATTATAATTTGCTCTGGTAATCTATTCCATAGATTAGCAGCTCTCTGAGTATAAAAATATTGTCTTTTTTGGTTCTGAACTTATTTTTGACTTGAAGTGGGTGATCATGTGTCACTGAATCAATATTCTTATATTCAGTATTGAGTTCATCTATCAGGATTGGCTCATTCATAATACTATAATAAAACAGCATGTCTCCCCTTCTTCTTCTTCTTAACTCTAAACTGTGTAGCTGCAATTTTTCCAATCTTGATGTATAAGGAAGATGTTTGAGATTCTTAATTGATTTTGTAAATCTACTGTGCACTCTCTCTCTATCCTACCAGTATCTCCTTTATTTTAAGGGCTCCATAGTTAAGATGCATAATCAAGTATAGGTCTTGCATATGACAGGTACAGAGGCATAATTATCTCCATATTTCTGTTTTTTATATTTCTCTTAATGGCTTCTATTGCTCTGTTAGCTCTAGCTACTACAGTTATGCATTTATCTTTGAAGCTTAGTTTATTATCTATCAATATACCCAAATCTCTTTCCATTGTTTTTGACTATAGTATCATGCCCTTTACGGAAGTGTTTTTGTGGATGACGGAGACCTATATGTAGTACACAGCACTTATAAATATTTAATGCCATTCCCCAGTTATAGTCCCAATCTATAATAGCATCCAGATCTTCTTGTATGGTTTTGATGTGATCAGGTGTTTTGCAAAGGCCACCCAATTTGCATCATCTGCATATTTTGTAATATGACTTTTGATCCAATCATCAAGGTCCACCATGAACAAATGGAAAATAACAGGCCCCAACACTGATCCCTGTTTCACTCCACTAGGCACATCTCCAACAGACAAAAGATGTCCTCTTATTGTTACCCTCTGTGTTCTAAATCAAAGCTACTTGTTTACCCAAGCAACAATGTGCTGGTCTATTCCACACTTGTTTAATTTAATACTAACTGCCCAGTGTGGCACATAACCAAAGGTTCTCCTAAAATCCAATAACACTACATCCACATGATCCCCACTATCCAGGTGTTTACTTACATATCCATAAAAACATAATAGGTTTTTGGTGCATGACTTTCTCTGCTTGAAACCGTGTTGGTTTGTATCAAATAATGGAATGTTTCCTAAATTAGATTATTTTATCTTTTATTATCTGTTCTAAAATTGTACATGGCACTGAATTCAGGATTATAGGCCCATAGTTAGAAATATTTAATTTACAACCCTTCTTATAGATGGGCAATACCTTTGCCAGTCTCCACTTATTTGGAATTGTCCCAGTACTGAGGGAATTTTCAACAGTAATTTTAAACAGAATACAAATACTGCCTTTCATTAACTTCAGCATTAAAAGTGTGATGACATCGACCCCAGGTGCACTATGTGGTTTTTGTTTATCTATATATCCTATAATGTAATCTATTTGTATTTCAAGGTTACCCTTCTTAATGCATGGAATTTCCTTTTTGGGGTTTTCCTATGATGGGTTGTAAATAGAGCAAAAGGATTTATTGAAAATGTCAGCCATTTCACATGGATCTGTTATTAAATGATTGTTATCCCTTATAGTCATTAATTCTTGGTTGTTGTTCATGGGCGAGTTTATATGTCCATAAAACTGTTTGCTATGTATTTGACTTGCATTTCTAGCTAAAGTTTCCTCAAACTTTTTTTTGGACTTGTTTATCTTATTTTACATACAGTATCTTCTGTATAGTTTTGAATACAAGCCAACTTTCTTTGGTACCATGTTGTTTGTATTGCCAGTATGCCCTAATTCTCTTTTTTAATAATTTTAATATTCCTTTATTTAGCCATTTAGGCTTTTTTCCTTTGCTATAGTATTTGTTTACACATCGTACATATTGTTTCATGACTGCATGTATAGTTTCTTTAATATATATCCAGTCTTCATCTACTGTTTTATCTGATAATATTGTTTTCCAATCAATATTGTTTAAGTCTTCATTGATACAATTGATGTTAGCAGTATTATATAAATAAATTTGTGTGCAACCTTTCTGGTGACCTCTCATGTTTTCAGAAGAGAAGATAACACAGTCATGGCCACTATTTCCAAGTGGGGCTGAAGTTTTACAATTATTTGCCAATATATTTTCAGAGCTTATGACCAGATTCAAAATGTTATCCATTCTAGTAGAAGTATTGACATGTTGTATTACATTGTTTTCTTAATAATTTTCTAGAAATGCCTTTCTTTGCTTTGATTTTGTTTCCTTTTTTTGTCCAGCCTATATCAGGATAATTAAAATCCCCTGTGAACAAAATATTCCCTAAATTTAAGGCAATCATGATTTCCTCTAATATGGCATTATGTGTATTTTCAGTAGTGTCTGGTGGTCTATAACATAGTCCTAAAATAAAATCACCATAATATGAATTAGATATTTTCAGCCAAATTTTCTTTGTTGTGGAAAATTGTTTCTTAATTGTACTTGATATATCAATGATTTTTAAAGCTTGTGAGATGTAAATTACAATGCCCACTCCCCTATTATTTTCTCTATCCACTCTGATTAACTGGTACCCATCAATATTTTTATTCCAAATATCATCTTGTTGTGATACAATCTCAACTAGCTCAGTAGAGCAATGTCAGAATGAACCCTCCCAGTGTTCTCATAGGTCCTCATCTAAGGTATCTGCTGAGGGTACCTCATATACTTGTAGCCCCCTAGGAACTCATTGTTTTTCTAGCATTTTTTGCAGAGTCACACTATCAAACCACAGGTTGATTTTCTGTGGTTTTACTTTCTCCAACAGATGGAACAGGTGTTTCAACTCACAGTTCATGGATACTCCCACTTGATATTCACTGGATAATTCCTCTAAGAAGCTGTGTCTTGCTGCACTACTTCCTGCAGCTTTTAGCCCCTGTTGTTCACTAATGTATCATAAAGGATGCCATCTTCTTCATCTTTTAATAGTGCTGCTGACACTGCTGGTGTGGCCATACTATTCAGATACCCTGATCCTCTTCCAGCTGCCTTCTTATTGTGAGTTTTGAAGCATTTTCACTTCTGCATCTGCCCTGAATCTCTGTGAGGATGTTTGAGATCCAAGCTGGTGGCATTTCCTTCAGTTTGTGGTGTTCACATACTCCACGTTTAGTGGAATCAGGTGCTTAGTTAATATAAAAATAATAACTAGCTATTATTTTTCCCTGTAAGGGAAACCAGGTTACAATTTGGCATTATAACCTGCAGGTTATAACAGTGAACATGTGTCAAGTTTCCCATGTATTACACATATGCCAGCCACTACTCTCCTTTCCTCTCTGCTGACTGCCATTCCTTAGCACTGAACACTTCACCGCTAGTTGGAGTCGGTGGCAAGTACATTTTAAAATAAAAACAACTGGGCTAAAAAACACTTTTTAAGTATTAAACTGGGCTGCTTTTTATTTTTTTCTTAAAAAATGTACTCAAACATGACCGGTCCACAGATCCACAGGGAAAGCTGTTTATTTTAGCTAACTGATGTGGTGAAAAAATTATCCCCAGCAATTTTATAAAATAAAGGCTGGGTAGGTGTGTAAAACTCAAATTGTGTACACACCCTCAGTGTGGGATGCCTTTACAAACCCCTCGAGTTTTGCTCTCGTGGTTTCTGTGGCTTCCCACACCTTGGGGGGAGGTGTAAAATTCTTGTTATAACCCCATAACCTGCCATTATTCTATATGTAATGGGATAAGAAAATAAAACTGTGCACACTGCAGAACTTCTAAAGGTGCTGCTGTTTATGACAATACAGGCTTTTGAGGTGGAAAAAGCAATGCACACACTGACTGGTATAGAAAATGAATAATTTTTTAGTGGGTGATCAAAAAGGCTATTATCATACTTCCCTATATAGCACCTCTGTATGAGGCTTAGTAAGTGGGTGGAGTCTTGTACAAGGTGCACACCCGAAATATTGAAATATATATTCATTACAGATTGGAGCTGTGTACAAAAATTGCAAGAGCAGAAGTTAAGTGCAGGGTGCCACAATTATAAGAATTATTATAAATACTAGAGCAGTTAAAAAGCAAACCACATGACATTTCATATAAACAATGTGAATTTCTTACTAGTGCCATTTCACATTAGGAACACCATGTATTTACTTGGAGGTTCACAAAAAATGGAACCAATCAACCAAGATTCCCTTGTGCCTACCCCATGAATGGTTGAAGCCCACAACTGTTTTGCCCCATTACCTCGACTGGGAGACTGCTCCATGCATCCACCACTCTTACAGTGAAGAAGTAACATAGAAACATAGAAACATAGACTTTGACGGCAGATAAGGACCACTTGGCCCACCTAGTCTGCCCATTTCCCTACCTACAGGATAGGCCGCAGATCCTAGTTACCCAGTAGCCTATTTCTTCCAACCCTCCACAAGAACTGCCTTATGTCTGTCCCATGCATTCTTGAATTCTCCTAGAGTTTTAGACCCCACAACCTCCTCAGGAAGGCTGTTCCATGCATCCACTACCCTCTCTGTGAAAAAAATACTTCCTCACATTGCCCTGGAACTGCCCCCCTCATCTTTAAATTGTGTCCCCTTGTTCTTGCAAGTCTCTTTTTCTGAAAGATGCTACCCTCTTGGACTTTGTTGATTCCACTGAGGCACTTAAAAGTTTCTATCATGTCCCCCCTCTCCCTTCTTTCCTCAAGGGTATATGTATTAAGCTCCTTTAGTCTCTCCTTGTATGGCTTCTCTTGCAGACCCTGCACTATTTTAGTTGCCCTCCTCTGGACTGCCTCTATCCTGTCTATGTCCTTGCGGAGATGAGGTTTCCAGAACTGGATGCAGTACTCCAGATAGAGTCTCACCAACTGTCTTTACAGAGGGATAACAACTTCCTGTTTTCTGCTGCTGATGCCTCTCCCTATGCATCCCAGTATACCCCCCAGCCCTCCCTACTGCCTTCTCACATTGCTTGCTAACCTTAAGGTTATCTGATATGATTACCCCAGGTCCCTTTCCTTTTTTGTTGTAGTTACTACCTCCCCCCCCCATTGTGTAATCTTCCCCTGGGTTTCTTGCTTCCCAGGTGCATTATTTTGCACTTCTTTGCATTGAATCCTAGCTGCCATACTTCTGACCATTCCTCCAACCTTGCCAAGTCCCTTCTCATCCTTTCCATGACTCCTTGTGTATCAACCCTGTTGCAGATCTTTGTGTCATCTGCAAAGAGGCATACTTATCCTTCCAGTCCCTCTGCAATGTCACTTATAAAGACATTAAAAAGGACTGGACCCAGTACTGAACCCTGCGGTACCCCACTAGTAACCCCTCTTTCTTCAGAGTGGACTCCATTTACAATTACATTTTGTGTCCTGTTGTCCAGCCAATGTTTTACCCAGGCTACCGCCCTGGGACCCAATCCCAGGCTGGTTAATTTAATTATTAATCTTTTGTGTGGGACTGTGTCAAATGCCTTGCTAAAGTCTAGGTAGGTCATGTCCACTTCCTCAAATCCCTCCTAAGTTCCCCCTTTTGAGTTTCATTGCATGCCCCATGTTCTTGTGCTCCTTCTCCTCTGAAAAATACTTCCCTTCTGTATCTTATCCTACCTAGATGTATTTATAGGTCTGTATCATGCCCCCCTCTCCCTTTCGTTTTCCACTGGTATTAGGCAGTACTGTGCCCAAGGGTGTATGAATATAATAATACCTTTATTATAAATTTAAAAGAATATGGTAGTGAGTCTAGTGTCCAATATTTTTTTGACTATAGTATAATTCCCTGTCTGACATATTTATTTATTTGAAATTCAGAAACCAGGAAAGGCACATTGAGCAAAGGATCATTTCCAGGTGCAACACGGGGGAGAGGAAATGAATGGTGCATAGCAACAATGAAAGTAACAAGGTACAATATTGCAATACATAGGATCACACAAATCATGAATTAGTACTTTCATTTAGCTGGCATAAAATTTGAGATGTTACTGGTTAGTGCATCCCTAGGGAAAAATCAGTTAAGAATAGGAGATAGGGTAGATATGTCATTCTTTACTTATATTGAATTAATTGTTTTTCTCTTACATGTTAACCTTCTCTTCTCAGGTCACAATTAGAAATCAGTGCTGTTTCAGTGTGACTTTCTTAGAAAACAATTTTAAATTAAAAAAATATATACTTTTCCTCATCTGGGGTTGTCTCTGTTTTGTGTGTTATATTAATTCTAATAATAGTGCTCCATGGGTCAAAATCTTAAAAAAAAACACACCAAAGTTATGAAGGTACATTGAAAATGTTAAACATTCATTCAAAACTTCAGTACTTTTCAATATTTTGACCACAAGTATTTCACATACCTATTTTTCTCATCACCTTATGAACAGGGTATGTGTTGCTTTTATGGTTCATCAGTAGCCACACTTGGGAGACTTCAGTACCCAGCTAAGTACAGTTCAGAAGAGACCGAGGTGCAAAAGGCGGGGAGTAGCCCTTTATGTCAATGAAAATATCAAAGCTACAGAAATTCAGAATATACATAAGGAGCCAGAAGAACTGTGGGTCACCCTGGAAACAGGAAATGGGACAGCCATACGAACTGGGGTTGTCTACAGGCCTCCAGACTAGGGAAAGGACATAGACACATTACTGTTAGAAGATGTACAAAACATGACAGCTAAAGGGGAGGTTCTGATAATGGGACACTTCAACATGCCAGAAACAGATTGATCAGTACCAGCAGGGCCATCCACCAGAACTAGACACATAGTGGATTCCCTGCTGGGGGATGGCCTCAAACAACTGGTACAAAAACCCACAAGAGACAGGGCTATCCTAGATCTAGTAATGACTAATGGTGAAAGGATCACAGAACTCCAGGCAGAAGGTCACCTGGGCACCAGTGACCATCACATAGTATGGTTCAATTTGGCCACTAGAACTAAATCATCCCATTCCAATGAAAGAATATGGGACTTCAGAGGAGCTGACTTTGATAAGATGGCCAACAGGGTTAAGCTAGCCCTGGCAAGAGGAAATACAGGTGAGGGGTTCAGGCAAAGTGGGCAAACATTAAGGATACAATACTTGAAGCAACATTCCATTGTGTTAGGGAGAAAAGCAAGAGCAAAAGGAGGAAACCACTTTGGTTCTCAAAAACAGTAGCAGAAAAGGTCAGCACCAAAAGACTGGTCTTCAGGAAATATAGGGGAATGCAGCATGACGAAGATAGGGAGGCATACCAAACTTCCCTAAGGGAAGCAAGGAAGGCAGTAAGGCAGGCAAAAGCCAAAACAAAGGAAACATTAGCGCGAACGGTAAAAGAAGGGGACAAGACTTTCTATAGATACATTAGTGAAAGGAGAAAGTCCAGGGGGGTATTGCTAAGATCAAAGGGAATAAGCTGGAGTGTGTGGAGGAGGACCAAGGAAAAGCATCTATCCTAAATAGATACTTCTGTTCAGTGTTTACTGAGGAGAAAGTAGAGCAGAGCCCACAGACTCAGCACCATGGACACAGGGGGGAGGGAAGTGTGCACAAGTCCCTTCACAAAAGAAAAGGTCCTACAAGAGCTTGCTAAGCTCAGGGTGGATACGGCAATGGGACCGGATGGCATACATCCCAGGGTACTTAAGGAGCTAAGGGTGGAACTAGCAGAGTCATTATCAGAACTGTTTAGTGAGTCTCTGAGCACAGGAGAGGTCCCAGAAGACTGGAGAAGGGCTCATGTGATCCCTCTCCACAAGTGTGGTAGCAGGGATGAGGCAGGCAACTACAGACCAGTCAGTCATATCTCAGTAGTGGGCAAGATTATGGAGGCACTCCTTAAGGAAAGGATAGTGAAACACCTGGAATCCATAGGAGCACAGGATCCAAGACAGCATGGGTTTACAGCAGGAAGGTCCTGTCAAACTAATCTCATAGACTTCTTTAATTGGGTAACCAGAGTGGTGGACTAAGGGGGTGCAGTTGATGTTGCCTACCTTGACTTCAGCAAAGCTTTTGATGCTGTTCCACATAGAAGATTGATTAATAAGATGGGTAGGCTTGGGGTGGGTCAGAAGTTGGTCAACTGGGTGGCAAACTGGTTGGTGGTCAGAAAACAGAGAGGGGTGGTAAACGGTACACAGTCATAAGAGATGCAAGTTACAAGTGGGGTACCTCAGGGATTAGTCCTGGGGCCAGTCCTCTTCATTATCTTCATCAGTGACATTGCATATGAACTGGACGGTAAGGTTTGTCTGTTTGCAGATGACACGAAGATCTGCAACAAAGCAGATGATCCAGATGGGGTGGGCAGAATGAGAAGAGTTCTGGATAAACTGGCAAAATGGTTGGAAGAGTGGCAACTAGGGTTTAACACAAAGAAGTGCAAGATCATGCACATAGGGAAGAGAAACCCTGAAGCCACATATAGGTTGGGTGGGGAGTTGCTGGCAATCTCAGTGACCTAAATTAATCCAAGCAGACCACTAAAGCAGTAGATAAGGCTAGAGAGATGTTGGGGTGTATTAGTAGGGGTATCACAAGTCATTAGAGGGAGGTAATAATTCCTCTTTACAAGACACTGGTTAGGCCCCATTTAGAGTACTGCATGTAGTACTGGAGGCTGAATCTTCACAAGCACATTAACAAATTGGAGGTAGTCCAGCGAAGGGCAACCAAAATGATGCAGGGACTGCATCAGAAAACATATGAGGACAGATTAACGGAGCTCAATATGTATACCCTAGAGCAAAGAAGAGAGAGAGAGAGAGGGGATATGATCAAAACATTCGGACACCTTAAGGGCATTAACAAGGTGAAAGAGTGTAGCATTTCAATATAAGAAAAATAGCAGGACAAGAGGACACAGCATGAGATTAGAGGGATGCCAATTAAGGGATAATGTGAGGAAATTGTTTTTCACAGAAAGGGTGGTGGATGCATGGAATGGCCTACCTCAGCAAGTGGTGGATATGAATACAGTGCAGGTCTTCAAACAGGCATGGGACAGGCATGAGGGAGCAATACAAATGAGTATGAATAGACAGGCCATTAACAGAGTAAAGGCATATGGCACATTCATAAGGTAGAAAAAAATTGGTCAAACTGGATGGGCCATGCAGTCCTTATCTGCTGTCAACTTCTATGTTTCTATGTTTAAAATCCTGGCTAAAGTGTGTTTTTGCACTTGTGGCTAGGGATGGGTGAATCTGCTGCTACCCAATTCTGATTCCTACTCTGATTTTTTTCCAAAAAGTTCTGATTTACTTCTATAAGTTATAGCTCTAACAAGGTGGTCTCTCCCCCCATCCAATCACCCACCTGACATAATGTAACAAGTTTCCCTGGTGTCCAGTGGTCCCCGTCCCTATTTTCCTTTCCCTATAATAGAATAAAATACTAGTCCATTCCTTGGTGTCTAATTGGACCCCCCACCCCAGCAGGTAGTGCCGCACTACTCCACTCCCCCAACCCCGACCCTGAGCCAGCAATGGGCACATCCCTCCACTCTCCACCACAGCCAGCTGCTGACTGAGCTGTCAATGAATGAGTACATACTTTTACAACTGTGGTAATTCATTGACAAGGTAGGTCTGTCAGCTGCTGGCCATGGTGGATACAGGAGCAGAGGGTTATTCTGGTCACTAGCTGGGGGTTGGAATGAGGGGGGGGAATGGTGTGGTGGATCCTCAAAAGAAAGTATCTACCATGCCATCCCCCCCCCCCCAAGATGGTGACTGGAACAGCCCTCTGCTCTTGTCTCCACCACAGCTGGCTGCTGATAGAGCTGTCATAAATGAACATGAGCTGAAATGAATGAGCATGTACTTGTACAAGTACGTGCTCATTCATTGGCAGCTCAGTTGGTGGCTGGTCGTGGTGGAGACCAGAGGGCTGTGCCAGTCACCAGCTCAGGGTCGGCGAGAAGCGGCCTGGTGGGGCACTACCTGCTGGGGTGGGGGGAGGGTCACTAGACACTAGGGAATGGACTAGTACCTTATTCTTTTGCAAGGGAATGGGGCTGGGGAGGAGGCTCTGCTAGACACCAGGGAATGGTATATAACTTCTAGGGGATTCAGATGGGGTGAACCACTGGACACCAGGGAAACTTGTTACATTATGGTGGGTGATTGGGTGGGGTGAGGGACCACTGGACACCAGAGAATATTCTACAGATTACATGGACATGGGTGTGGGGGGGGGGGGACCGCTAGACAGCAGGAAAAGATAATGTAATTTGACTAATGAGTCTTTTTCTTTAACTGTCAAATTACTGTACCTTAGATTAGGAATATAGTATGCAAGCAATTAATCACAGAACAGTGATAAATTGTCATACTGAGCCCAACCACACTTCCAAACTGGGCCAACTTGGCAACCTGGGTTAAGCCATGAAGGGATCAGTACTCTTGGTTAAAGCTGGGTTGGCCCAGTCCAAGGATGTTCGTATGTGCAGCAGATCCAATTCGTCCATCCCTACTTGTGGTCCAAAATGATGTTTCAAACAGTATTTTATAAATGACATGTCTCATGATTGGGGAGTCATAAAAAGACTGTTGAAAATGTGGAGTCAAAATGTAAAAAAACATAAATGATTATGAAGTAATGTTTTTTGCATGGCCAGTGGTTGGCCCAGCAGGTAGTGGACAAGCTAGCAAACATTTGGCACCGACAAATGTTTGTTTAAATGTGTACTTTTGCAGAGAAATGTGGTGGCAGGTTGCTCTGCGAATCATAGCTGCCAGAGCAGAGCTATTTTACAGTCTGGAAAATTCAAATGAAATCCCTACCAACATGCAGGCTCTGGGGCTTTTCAGATTAATTGAAAATGTGTTACATAAACTGAAGTGTATCACAGTGCAAATTACCGGAGTACTAGGTCGGCATAAGTACTTCTTTTCTAGGCCAGAGCTACAAGTGCTTTATAGAAACATAGACTTTGACGGCAGATAAGGACTGCTAGGCCCATCTAGTCTGCCCATTTCCCTACCTACAGGATAGGCCGCAGATCCTAGTTAACCAACAGCCTATTTCTTCCTACCCCACACAAGAATTGCCTTATGTCTGTCCCATGCATTCTTGAATTCTCCCACAGTTATAGACCCCACAACCTCCTCAGGAAGGCTGTTCCATGCATCCACTACCCTCTCTGTGAAATAATACTTTCTCACATTGCCCCTGAACCGCCCTCCTTCTATCTTTAAATTGTGTCCCCTTGTTCTTGCAAGTCTCTTTTTCTGAAAGATGCTACCCTTTTGGACTATGTTGATTCTACTGAGGTACTTAAAAGTTTCTATCATGTCCCCCCTCTCCCTTCTTTCCTCAAGGGTATAGATATTAAGCTCCTTTAGTCTCTCCTCATACGGCTTCTCTTGCAGACCCTGCACCATTTTAGTTGCCGTCCTCTGGACTGCCTCTATCCTGTCTATGTCCTTGCAGAGATGGGGTCTCCAGAACTGGACACAGTACTCCAGATGGGGTCTCACCAACTGTCCGTACAGAGGGATAACAACTTCCTGTTTTCTGCTAATGATGCCTCTCCTATACATCCCAGTATACCCCAGCCCTCTCTACTGCCTTCTCACATTGCTTGCTAACCTTAAGGTCATCTGATATGATTACCCCAGGTCCCTTTCCTTTTTGTTGTTGTTACTACCTCCCCACCCATTGTGTATTCTTCCCTGGGTTCTTGTTTCCCAGGTGCATTATTTGCACTTCTTTGCATTGAATCCTAGCTGCCATACTTCTGACCATTCCTCCAACCTTGCCAAGTCCCTTTCATCCTTTCCACGCCTCCTTGTGTATCAACCCTGTTGCAGATCTTTGTGTCATCTGCAAAAGGCATACTTTTCCTTCCAGTCCCTCTGCAATGTCACTGATGAAGACATTAAAAGGACTGGACCCAATACTGAACCTTATGTACCCACTAGTAACCCCTTTCTTCAGAGTGGACTCCATTTACAATTACCTTCTGTGTCCTGTTGTCCAGCCAATGTTTTACCCAGGCTACCATCCTGGGTCCCACTCCCAGGCTGGTTAATTTGACTATTAATCTTTTGTGTGGGACTGTGTCAAATGCCTTGCTAAAGTCTAGGTAGGCCATGTCCACAGCCCCTCCCTGGTCTACTACTTTGTCACCCAGTCAAAGAAATCTATTAGATCTGTCTGACAGGACCTTCCCGCTAGAACCCATGCTGCCTTGGGTCCTGTGCTCCACTGGCCTCTAGGTACTGACTATTCTTCCTTCAGAAGTGACTCCATCACTTTCCCTACCACAGAGGTCAGACTGACAGGTCTGTAGTTTCCTGCCTCTGTCTTGGACCCACTTTGTGAAGGGAATCACATCAGCCTTCCTCCAGTCCTCGGGTACCACACCATCCTCCATGATTTATTAAAAAGAGTAGCCAGTGGTTTCACTAGTTCCTCCCTTAATTCTTTTAGAATTCTGGGGTGAATTCCATCAGGACCAATTTCTTTGTCCACCTTCAGTTTTAGGAGTTCTTGCAGAACCCTTTCTTCTGTGAAAGGACTGGGATTGACCCCCCCATCAAGAGTGCTTCTGTTAATTGGATTAGGCACTTCCCCCTCCTCTTTTGGAATACTGAGCAGAAATATTCGTTCAGTATTCCTGCTTTTCACTGTCCCCTCTGCTCACCCACTCGCTCATTCTATTCAGCCTCACTATCCCTCCCTTTGTCTTTTCTACTCGCTGATGTACCTATAAAGGTTTTATCCCCTTCTTAACTGAGTTGGCTATCTTTTCCTCAGTTTGTGCCTTTGCTATTCTGACTTCCTCCTGCTTCCTTCTGCTTTAACTGGTACAGCTCTCTGTCCTGCTCCTTCTGTGTTTCCTTATACTTCCGGAATGCTATCTTTTCTTCCTGACTTTCACAGCCACCTCTTTTGAGAACCATAGTGGCTTTTTCTTTCATTTTGATTTGTTTATTTGCTTCACACAAAGGCTTGTTGCCTCTGTGATGGCAGTTTGATAATTCCCCATTGTTGCTCCACACCTCCTTCTAGCCTGTTTGCTAGTGCTTTTCTGAGCACTCTCCCATCTTGCCAAAGTCAGCCCTCCTAAAGTCCAGTACCTCACTTTTGTATGGCTTGACTCTGTAGCTGAGTTTAACGTGAACCACACTGTTTGATGGTCACTTGTCCCCAGATGGCAACCCACTTCTAGATCTGAGATCCTCTCACTGCCCCCGTTTGAGAGTATGAGGTCTAAGATTGCTCCCTCACGATTGGGTTCCGAAACTAGCTGTCTAATGCCTGCCACCTGTAGGGCATCAAGAATGGCCCTGCTCTTGGATGTGGCTGCAGCAAATGTGCTCCAGTTAACATCTGGCATATTCAGGTCTCCCATCAACAGTATCTCCCCTTTCTCTGCCATTCTAAGAATGCCTTCTATCATATCCTTGTCCATTCCTTCCCCCTGACATGGGGGTTTGTACACAACCCCTGTGCAGATTGTGGTGCCCTTTCCAGTCTCCAAGGTGACCCACAGTGCCTCCTCTCCTCCCTGTTTACTCTTTTGTTCAGTTGCTTTTATCCCTTCCTTTACATAGAGAGCTACTCCTCCCCTCTTCTCTGCCTGTCTCTCTCTCTAGGTTATGTACCCTGGTATGTTAACATCCCAGTCATGGTTCTCTGTGTACCATGTTTCTGTGACTGCTATGATATCAGGCATCCCTCTTCCATAGGCCATCAGCTCAGGAGCTTGTTGCCCAGACTACGGGCATTGGTACTCATTACCCTCCATTTCCTGATGGCCTTACTCCTTTTGCCCCATCCCTGTCCTTCTTGCCTTTGTCACTTTCTCCATTTACCCCTGCCCTTCTCCCTATCGACACCTCTATGTTGGTGTTTGCCACACTTACTACCGTGATTATTTGGGGAGCTAGGATTTTCCTGCTCCTTTCCAGTGCTTCCCCCCTTGGCTAGTTTAAAAGCTTGCCAATGAAGCATTTAAACCTATCACCTAGGATCCTGGTTCCTCCCAGACAGATGCAGCCCATCATGCCAGTATAGGCTTGCATCACTCCAGGTGGACCCCCAGTCCCCAATGAAGCCAAATCCCTGAGCTCCACACCAGTTTTTCAACCACTGATTGAATCCCATAGTGCGGAACACCCTAGCCTCTCCTATGCCATAGATGGGTAGCACCTCCGAGAAGGTTACCGTGCGTGCTACTTGACTAAGGCCCCTCCCCAATCCACAAACTCTTCCTGCACTTCTCTAATCCCTTTCTTAGCCAGGTCATTTGTCCCTAGGTGGACAATGACATCCAGCTCCCTCCCCTGCGCAGCTGCTCCGGCAATCCTGAGGATTCGCTCCCTGTCCCTCCAAGCCATGGCGCCAGGCAGGCACCTTACCTCCCTCTCCCCTTCCTCCCCAGTTCTACCTTCCTAACAATGGAGTCCCCCACCAGGAGTTGTTTCCTTCCCCTGCAGGGTCCCCTGTCACCCTCCTGTGGGTCTCCTTTGTGGAGGTTCCTAGCATCCTCCTTGGTCTCCACTGTGGGTGCCTCCATAGAGGAACCACACTTTGCCAGAATGGCATAGGAATTGTGGAGAGGTACAATGGGAGGGATGTGCCTCTGTTCCACCACCCTCACCCTCCCTGAGCCTACTGTGGTCCAACCGCTCCTCTTTCTTGGCAACCTCTGAGGCAATGGCAGTGGCACTGGTGGTCCCTGGATGGAAGAGGAGGTCCCACAAATCCTGGCCAACTCAGCCTGGAGATGAGCAACCTCCTCCCTCAGCCCAGAGAGGTGCCTGCAGATGGGACAACACTGCATCCTCTAGAACATCTCCCGGAAGACTGCTGCTCCACAGCCACTGCACTGCACCACTCCAATCATGTCTTATTTCTGGCCCCTTAACTGTTTGCAATCCTTACTCTTTCCTCTGTTTTATTTTTCTCTCCTTACTTTCTGCCTGTGTGCCCTTTAAGCTCCTGATTGTCCTGTTCTGAGACAAGAATATCCTATATTTCACTGTAGACCACTTACTTGCTGAGAGGCAGATCTCCAGCAGCTAGAGGGGGCCGGAGAGCTACTCTAGCCCTTCTAGGATGGTGGGTCCTTGGTGGTTCTGTGATCACTCACTTCCTGCCCCTAAACAGGAAGTTCCTGTTGTCAGTCAAATCCTGTGCCTATAAAATAGAACTAGCTTTGGGGGGTAGAGGGAGGGAAGGAGGCAATATAGTCCCAGCAAAGAAGTTCAGTCACACAGCAGTCCTTTCTTCTGGTGTCTTCTGCCAAGTTATTAGCAGAAACTTTCTAAGGCAGTCTTTAAATGTAGCTTCCTTCTAGCTAAGCCACCCCTACTTACCAGATCTTTCTACAAGTAATTTAAACCTCACAGCAGTTAAGTCCTTTCAGTCACCTGAGATTTACACCTAGATAACTCTTCAGATACCCATTCAGTTCAGTTAACCCAAACACACACTTTTTTTTTTTGTATGTTAGTTTTTTTTACCCTTAATTAAAGGTCAAATACAAAAGTTCTTCTACTTTAGTCCCAGCAGAGAAGTTCAGTCACACAACAGTCCTTTCTCCTGGTGTCTTCTGCAAAGTTTATTTATCTATTCAAGACAAGCAAACCTTATAACAGACTTTGGTGCTATATAGGGTAGCATTTCTAAGTGGCAATCAATGACCACAGTTTTTTTTAATTTACAATGACTGTTTTTATACAGTTGCTAAATGAGTTGTGAAGAAAATACTTGCTATTTTCAGCAAAGCGTTCCACATAAATAAAACCACATGGCTCATTTTGGCATTAAGCTTACCAGATATGTTTATGTGTGTCCATTCCTGCTGAGCAAACAACAATACTGACAAAAAATGTTTGGACTGTAGTGTGACTGTGACAAAATGTGTGCCTAACTGTCAACTGTTCAGCATCACCATCTTTACATACAGCTAGTAGGACACATGAGACTAAAAGCAATGTCCTCTGTAACCTTGTTGGGCTCTGTCTTTGATTTTGTTTTGAAGTCTAAGTTTAAGGCAGCTGATTCAAACAATTGCAGCAGTATGTAACATGGACATTTAAAATGAGTCCCAATGTGCAGTTTATTTTTAAAACCCCTGCTTGTTTGCATCATACTAGGACACAGAAATCTGACCCCTCACCCTCCACCCAGCTCCCTAAAGAAACAACTCATTTTAAATTCCTTACGGATTATTTTTTTGAGTCAGTGTTCCATTTGGCTAAATAATTGCTGTGTTTGCCTTTTGATTAGCAGAATGTTTATATATTCTAGAGATCCTTTCATGTTTATGAATAACGTATATAAGCATTATGAGAGTGCTACAAAGATGATGAAAATTAATTGCCATCCATTAAAGACTCTTTTGTAAATTATCATCATCCAGAAGCAGGCAGCACAATTCCGAAGAGGAACTGAGGTGTTTAATTAAGCTGATGAAGCCTCTGATTTCTAATTGTTGTCTACTATTGATGGGTATAGTTGACTCAGCTTTTGTCTTAAGCCTGTTCTACAGTGATTTCAGGATCATGCTGGTACTGGACTTCTGATCAAGCAATTAAAGCTCCAGCTGCCTGCTGCAAACCTGCATAGATGTTTGCATCTATAATATCCCTAATATAAACCTGAAGTGCCAGCTTTTCTTGCAAGCTGAAATTGAGTACTGTCAGAAATGACAATTTTGAATTTTCAGCAAAATTGTAAAAGTATTAAAAATAAATATTATTTAACATTATTAGATAACCCCATAACTGTGACTTAAACCAAATGCCACTTTTACTATTTGTTAGATTGGTGAACTATATAAATATAATCTAGGCTGATTGGAGAATTAAATGGCCCTTAAGCTTTGGAGGAAGTCCATGCATGACTTTGCTTGAGAGAGCATATGAACAGCTAACTCCTTCTCTGTCTGTAGTTAAGTTGTCTTACCTCGAAATAGTCCTTGATTATCAGGGGACTGGGGTTCCGCCTGGAGGGATGCAGGCCTGTACAGGGGCCATGGTCTGCATCTATCCTGGGGGGGTGGACAGAATCCTCAGTGGGAGATATAAATGTAAAAACAAAAACAAGGCACTGCGTCAGCATGTGGTCTAAAAACAAAACAAAATGGTTATATTAAATGCACGCTGAAAATAGAAACTAGAGTTAAAAATCTATATTTTGACCATAGGTCTTCTTCAGAAAATATCTAAAAGAGAGAAAAACAAAGTTAGTGTAGAGGGGAGGTAAAATGATATATATATATATATATATATATATATATATATAAAGAAAAAAGGGGAGTCTCAGGGAGAAGTGATAAATGGCAAGATTAAGACAGAATCTGTGAAACAAAAAGGTAATGATGGGAACGATAAAGCAAAATAGGAGTGAAAGAGCTAGAGAAGTCCCCAGGTGGGGACTAATTAACAGGGCCTAGTAAGAAGGCTGAAAGGTGACAAATTTGGGGGAAGGAGACAGAAATGGAGACCTTTTATAGTGAAAATGAAAAAGAAATTAAATGTGTACAGATACAAACAGACTTTAGGGAAAATAAGGGGTGGCTGAAAGATGTTAGTGGAAAATAAGTCTATCATTTAAACCAGAGGGCTGCTAGGAGCCCAGGCGGATGATCAGCTTGGCTTCCATGTTTTTTCTATGGTCAGAATCCCAGAATCCCTGCTGAAGGACACAAACAGAAAGGTCATTGCCACTGTGGTCCCTGGAGATAAAGTGGGATACAATGTGTTTAGCAGTGTCACCATTCCTGACTGCACTGTAATGTTCCCTGAAATGGTCTGCAAGGCGCCTACCAGTCTCTCCGATGTAAATAGCTGTACACTTCCTGCAAAGAATACAATATTCTACATTAGTGGAGGTGCATGAGAACTCCTTGGTGATGTGAAAAACCCCTGCAGGCCCCCAAATTTTAATCACACTGGAAACAAATTTGCAGGTGTAGCAGTGAGTCCTGTTGCAAGGTTTGGTACCTGGTAGAGAGGAACTGTTAGGAGTAGGTAGACTGTTTTTAACCAGGAGATTCCACAGGTCAGGTGGCCAGCGGTAGGAAGCAATAGGTGGATCTGTAAAGGAAGCACCAATGTTAGGGTCAGTTTGCAAAATAGGAAAGTTACTGGTGATGATCCTGTGAAAAGAAGGTGTGCTCTGATGGAAAGGAAGCACTAGTGGAATTGGCTGTTGTTCTTGCGTGACAGTATCCTTCCTGCAGGGGTCAAGGTTATGGAGCATGTTACTGTCCCAGGAGAGTGCTTTGTCCACTGTGCTTTTAGGGTATCCCCTGTTGATAAAAAAATTAGCATTATTTGGGTCTGCTCAGCAAAATCATCCTCTTCACAGCATAACCTGCAAAGTCTAAGAAACTGTGAATAAGGCAGGCCATTCTTGACATGTTTAGAATGGAAGAAGCTATGGAGGAGGAAACTGTGAGAGTCAGTGGGTTTGTAATAAATGGATTTCTTCAGACCAGTGTTCTGTACTGACAGGTGGATATCCAGAAAAGGCAGTGTAGAGGAGGATACTTCAACAGTGTATTGAAGGGAAGTATGGGCCGTGGTTAACTTATCAAGGAAGACTTGGAGGGTCTCCCTGGAGCAGGAGGTGGCTCCCACACAGTCATATATGTAGTGTTTGTAGAGTCCAGGCACAATTCCTGTGAATGAGAGAAAAAAAAGTTCCTCCACCCAACCCACAAACAGATTAGCAAAGCTGGGACCTATCTTGGTACCCATGGCAACTCCACTGACCTGCTGAAAAAAACTGTTATTAAAAGAAAAAACATTGAGTGTAAGAAACAGTTCTGCTAGATGAGTTAGTGTGTGTGCGGGTGGCTGCTGGTCTTCCTGCTTATTCAAGAAATGCTGCAAAGCTGTCAGACCATCATCATGGGAGATCACTGTGTAAAGAGATCTGATGTCCATGGTGAAGATTTAAATGTTTCATCAGCAAGAATTTAAACTAGCCAAGGGGGGGGGGGGGAAATTAGCTGGGTGAAGCAAACAGCGCTTCCCCCTCCCAAAATGATACAGACAGCAAAGAGGATGATAAGGTTGAGAAATCACCAAAGATAACTAAAACCAAAATAGGTAAAAATGCAGAGAAAAGGCTGAATGAGAGTAAGGACAAGAGGGATATAGAGGAAAGACATGGGGATAGGAGGGGAGTTATTAGGAGAGGAGGCAGTAAAAATTAGAAGGCCATGTGCACAAATGCCCACAGTCTGGCAAACAAAATCCCAGACCTAGTGGCCCTGATGAATGAGGCAGACCTGGACATTGTCGCTGTAACCAAGACATGGTTCATGGGGAACTGTGACTGGGATATGACAATATTAGGTTACACTCTATTCAGGAGGGACAGGGTAGTTAAAAAAGGAGGAGGAGTGGCTATCTACTTCAGGGATGGAATTAAGGCAACTGAGGTACAGGGAATGGAGGGAGAGATGGAGGCACTGTGGATCACCCTAGAAATGAGAAATGGCACTGCCATTTGCACTGGTGTGAGCTACAGACCTTCCGTACAAAGGGAAGTTCTGGACAGGGTACTTGTAGAAGCCATCCACAGACTGATAGCTAAAGGGGAGGTGCTGCCAGTAGGTGACTTTAGTATGCCAGATGTGGACTGGAGCAACCAGGCTGCAGCCTAAGCCAGGAACAGAGACATCCTGGATGCCCTGCAGGGGGCATGCCTAAGACAGCTAGTGATGGAGCCCACATGAGAGGTAGCGGTTTTGGACCTGATACTCACCAGTGGGGACAGAATTACAAATGTAAAAGTGGGGAGCCATCTTGGATTAAGTGATCACAGTATGGTGTGGTTCAATGTGAATACAGCAGAAGAGTCAAACCACAGGAAAACCAGTGTTCTGGATTTCAGGCAGGCTGATTTTGCAAAGATGGGGGAATGTCTTAAGAAATCACTGGCAGAGAAGGAGAGAGGGGTGGAGGAACAATGGGAGAATCTTAAAAGAGCCCTAGCAGAAGAAACAAACCATTGCATTAGGCAAGTAAGTAAAACAAAGAGAAATAAAAAAAAAACACTATGGTTCTCAAACAAAGTGGCCAAGAAGCTAAGGACGAAAAGGGTGGCATTCAGGAGGTACAAGGAAACAGAGGGAAGAAGACAGGGAACTGCATCTGGAAAAGCAGAGTGAGGTGGGAAAAGCAGACAGGAGCACAAAGGTGCAAACAGAAGAAAAAAAAAGCCTGGATAATAACAAAAGGGGTCAAGAACTTGTTTTAGGTACATTGGTGAAAGAAAAAAAGACTACTTGTGGGATTGTGAAGCTAAAAAGGGAAGGAGTGAAGTGTGCAGAGGGGGAACAAGAAAAGGCAGAAATCCTGAACAAGTATTTTTGTTCAGTATTCACAGAAGAAGGGGAAGGGGAGGGACCAAAGTTAAGTGATGGAAGCACCACTGGAAGGGAGGTGGACACCAGTCCATTTTAGGAGGAGAGAGTCTTAAAGGAACTCGCTAATCTGAAAGTGGACAAGAAAATGGGGCCAGATGGGATACATCCCAGAGTATTAAAAGAACTCAGAGAGGTGCTGGCAGCACCACTGACAGCTCTGCTCAACAGTTCGCTGTAAACAGGTGTGGTACAAAAGGACTGGAAGAGGGCAAATGTAGTCCTTTTCCCCAAAAGTGGGATCAGAGAGGTGGCTGGCAATTACAGGCCAGTCAGCCTGATCTCAAGGGTGGTGAAACTAATGGAATCACCACCAAAATAAAGCTTTGTGATATATCTTGAATCCAGCGGAGCACAGGATCCAAGGCAGCATGGATTCACAGCGAGAAGATCTTGTCAAACAAATCTGATCAATTTATTTGACTCGGTGACTAGGGAGGTGAATCAGGAAGGAGCAGTGGATGCGGCCTACCTGGAGTTCATCAAGGCCTTCACATCGTCCCACATAGAAGACTAGTAAACAAGCTGGGCAGCCTGGAGTGGGTCCCAGGGTGGTAAACTGGGTCAAAAATTGGCTGAGTGATAGGACACAGAGGGTGGTGGTGAACAGAGTTCAATCCAAAGAGAGAGGTGTGACCAGTAGGGTCCTGCAGGGATCAGTGCTTTGACCAGTCCTCTTTAATGTCTTCATAAATTACATTATAGAGGGTTTGGACAAGAAGGTGTGTCTCTTTGCAGATGGCATGAAGATCTGCAACAGGGTTGACACTCCAAAAGGGATAGAGAAAATGAGAAGGGATCTAAGAAAGCTTGAGGAGTGGTCAAGGATATGGCAGCTAAGATTCAATGTGAAGAAGTGCAAGATCATACACTTGTGGCACAGAAATGCAGGGGAGGAGTACATGATATGGGTGGAGGCACTGACGGCCAACAAACAGGAAATGGACCTCTGAGTAATCATATCTCATGATCTAAATGTTACCAAACAATGTGAGAAAGTTGTGATGAAAGCCAGTGGAATGCTTTGGTACATAAGGAGAGGTATCTCCAACAGAAGGAAGGAGCTGGTGATGCCACTGTATAGAACATTGGTGAGACCTCATCTAAAATACTGTGTCCAGTTCTGGAGGCCACATGTCTGGAAGGACATGAACAGAGTAGCAGTGTTTCATAGAAGAGCGACACAAATGGTGCAGGGGCCGCACTAAAAGTCATATGAGGGAAGACTGGAGGATCTCAATATGTATTCCTTGGAGGAGGAGGAGGGGGGATACGATAGAGAATTTCAAACACCTCAAGGGTGTAAATAAGGTACAAGAGGGTAGCATCTTTCAGAAAAAAAGATCTTTAAGAACAAGGGACCATGATATGAAGATAGAGGGGGGTACACTTAGGGGTAACATAAGAAAGTATTTTTTCTTGTAAAGAGTGGGGGATCCATGGAACAGCCTCCCGGCAGAAATTGTAGGGGCAAAAACTGTAGGGGAATTAAAAAATGCATGGGACAGGCATAACGGAACTCTAGTGATAGGAAAGAGAAGGTAAGCCACAGATCATTTAACATCTGCTGTATATGAAACAGGTAGGGAAAATGGACAGACTAGGTGGGTCAAGAGGTCCTTATCTGCCATCAGATTCTGTGTTTCTATGTTTCTCATTTTGCCTCAGAAATTTCCTCCATCCCTCAAATGTGACATTTCTGTCAATAATGTCTATGGATTTGAAATATAAGTTGATACAGCCATTAATGTTACAGTCTAGTTTTCATTAAGAAAATGCTACTTACACTAAGGAGCATATTATACACAATTTCCAGCACTGATATTTCTGTTTTGTCACCTGTTTCCCTGATTTTGGTAATTGTCCCTGATTTGTTTTAAGCCTTGTTCTGGATTTGTGAGGCAGGATGTTGAAAGGTTTACAAACTGGTACTTTGTTGTTGCTGTTGAAAGTAAGAATGGCTCAAGTCACATGTGTTACAGTACGTGGTGCAACCTATGATTTGGTATGTTTATACCCCCCTTACTTGCACATAGCCTTGACTTGGTTAATAATTTCATTTTTTTCTCATTCCTGATGACTTTCAAAAATGCTTTATTTCAGCTTGTCCTCTCCTTGCATTTACTGGACAATACTCATCTTGCAAACTATCTTTCGAATGTGCTTTCTCCAAGTTACTAATGTAACAGCTGGGAAACTTCTCTCTTGGCTGTACCAGGACCCTCAGGGTCTCACTTATCCACACCTCCAGAGGGGGCTGGCCAGGGTTCATAAAAGGGTGTGCTACACTGTAAAGTGGTGCGGTGCCTCCACCTGGGGTAGTGATAAGGGATACCAAGTGACTGAATCACAAGGTTACCACCCCCAAGAAAAATATAAATAACTGCCCATATAGTCCCTTCCCACAACAGATGACTGCACAAACAATGACCAACCCCACATCATAAAATACAATTCAAACAACAGTTTATTTAAAGGAAGGGGAAGGAGTGAACAAGGGTTAGCAAGGGGAAATTGGAAGCAGTAAGGTATCGCTATCTCTATACTCTAAGCAACAAAAGCAATTCAATTAAATGTGATTTACTTTTTACCCCAAAACTCTCAGTCCACCCCCAACCCCCAGGTAGTCCTTGAACACCAATGTGAGTTGCACCCTACTTAATTTACCCCACAGGCCATGGTTGAGAGCTTTCAGTCATTGCACTGGGTGCCACACTGGTGACACAGTTGCTTCCCTGAGGGTGTAGCTCAGTGGTGCACTTAAACTGTGGTGAAAAAACAGTTCTAAAGCACAGTGGCAATCACAGCTTTAGCTGGAAAGGAGAAGGAAAATCCTAGCCACCCCAAAAAAAATCAAGGTATTAAGTGAGGTAGACACCAACATAGAGATGTCAATAGGGAGAAGCGCTGAGGTAAATGGAGAAAGTGGCAAACGCAGTAAGGACAAGGATGAGGCAAAAAGGGGTAAGGCCATCAAGAAATGGAGGGTAATGAGTACCGATGCCCACTGTCTGGGCAACAAGCTCCCTGAACTGGTGGCCTTGATGGAAGAGGGATGCCTGGATATCGTAGCAGTCACAGAAACATGGTACACAGAGAACCATGACTGGGTTGTTAACATACCAGGGTACACAACCTACAGGAGAGACAGGGAGGCAGAAGGGGGGTAGCTCTCTATGTAAGGGAAGGGATAAAAGCAACTGAACAAAAGAGTAAACAGGGAGGAGAGGAGGCACTGTGGGTCACTTTAGAGACTGGAAATGGCACCACAATCTGCACAGGGGTTGTATACAGACTCCCATGTCAGGGGGAGGGAATGGACAAGGATATGATAGAAGGCATACCTAGGATGGCAGACAAAGGGGAGATACTGTTGATGGGGGACCTTAATATGCCAGATGTTAACTGGAGCACCTTTGCTGCAGCCACATCCAAAAGCAGGGCCATTCTTGATGCCCTTCAGGTGGCATGCCTCAGACAGCTAGTTTTGGAACCTACTCATGAGGGAGCAATCTTAGACCTTGTACTCTCAAATGGGGACAGTGAGAGGATCTCAGATCTAGAAATGGGTAGCCATTTGGGAACAAGTGACCACCAAACAGTGTGGTTCACGATAAACTCAGCTACAGAGTCAAGCCATACAAAAGTGAGGGTTCTGGACTTCAGGAGGGCTGACTTTGACAAGATGGGAGAGTGCCTTAGAAAAGCACTAGCAAACAGGCTAGAAGGAGGGATGAAGCAACAATGGGGAAATATCAAAACTGCCATCACAGAGGCAACAAGCCTTTATGTGAAGCATAAAAAAAATCAAAATGAAAGAAAAAGCCACTATGGTTCTCAAAAGAAGTGGCGGTGAAGGTTAGGGAGAAAAAGATAGCATTTAGGAAGTATAAGGAAACACAGAAGGAACAAGGCAGAGAACTATACCAGTTAAGGCAGAAGGAAGCAGGGAGTATAGTCAGAATAGCAAAGGCACAAACTGAGGAAAAGATAGCCAACTCAGTTAAGAAGGGGGATAAAACCTTTTATAGGTACAGTATATCAGGGAGCATAGAAAGACAAAGAGAGGGATAGTGAGGCTGAACAGAATGGATGGTGGTTGGGCAGAGAGTGACAGGAAAAAAGCAGGGATACTGAATGAATACTTATGTTCAGTATTCACAAAAGAGGAAGTGGGGGAGGTGCCTAATCCAATTAACAGAAGCACTCTGAAGAGGGGGGCCGATCCCAGTCCTTTCACAGAAGAAAGGGTCCTGAAAGAACTCCTAAAACTGAAGGTGAACAAAGCAATGGGGCCAGATGGAATTCACCCCAGAATACTGAAAGAATTAAGCAGAGAACTAGTGACACCACTGACTACCCTTTATAACAAATCATGGGAGGATGGTGTGGTACCTGAGGACTGGAAGAAGGCTGATGTGATTCCCCTTCACAAAAGTGGGAGCAAGACAGAGGCAGGAAACTACAGACCTGTCAGTTTGACCTCTGTGGTAGGGAAAGTGATGGAATCACTTCTGAAGAAAAGAACTGTTGAGTACCTAGAGGCCAGTGGGGCACAGGACCCAAGGCAGCATGGGTTCACAGTGGGAAGGTCATGTCAGATGAATCTAATTGATTCCTTTGACTGGGTGACCAAAGTAGTAGACCAGGGAGGGGTTGTGGACATGGCCTACCTAGACTTTAGCAAGGCATTTGACACAGTCCCGCACAAAAGATTAGTAGTCAAATTAACCAGACTTGGAGTGGGTCCCAGGGTGGTAGCCTGTGTAAAACACTGGCTGAACAACAGGACACAGAAGGTAATTGTAAATGGAGACCACTCTGAAGAAAGAGGGTTACTAGTGGGTACTGCAGGGTTCAGTACTGGGTCCAGTCCTTTTAATGTCTTTATAAGTGACATTGCAGAGGGACTGGAAGGTAAGTATGCCTCTTTGCAGATGACACAAAGATCTGCAACAGGGTTGATACACAAGGAGGCGTGGAAAGGATGAGAAGGACTTGGCAAGGTTGGAGAAATGGTCAGAAGTATGGCAGCTTAATTTCAATGCAAAGAAGTGCAAAGTAATGCACCTGGGAAACAAAAACCCAGGGAAGATTAAGCAATTGGGGAGGTAGTAACAACAACAAAAATGGAAAGGGACCTGGGTGTAATCATATCAGATGACCTTAAGATTGGCAAGCAATCTGAGAAAGTGGTAGGGAGGGCTGGGGGGGATACTGGGATGTACAGGGAGAGGCATCAGCAGCAGAAAACAGGAAGTTGTTATCCCCTCGTACAGACAGTTGGCGAGACCCCATCTGGAGTACTGTGTCCAGTTCTGGAGACCCCATCTCCACAAGGACAAAGTCAGGATGGAGGCAGTTCAGTGGAGGGCAACTAAAATGGTGCAGGGTCTGCAAGAGAAGCCATACGAGGAGAGGCTAAAGGAGCTTAATATGTATACCCTTGAGGAAAGGAGGGAGAGGGGGGACATGATAAATTCGTTTAAGTACCTCAGTGGAATCAACAAAGTCCAAGAGGGTAGCATCTTTCAGAAAAAGAGATGTGCAAGAACAAGGGGACACAATTTGATGATAGAGGGGGAGACGGCTCAGGGGCTATGTGAGGAAGTATTTTTTTCACAGAGAGGGTGGTGGACGCATGGAACAGCCTTCCTGAGGAGGTTGTGGGGTCTAAAACTGTGGGAGAATTCAAGAATGCATGGGACAGACAGGCAATTTTTGTGAGGGTTAGGAAAAAATAGGCTGTTGGTTAAATAGGATCTGCAGCTTGTCCTCTTGGTAGGGAAATGGGAAGACTAGGTGGCCAAGCGGTCCTTATCTGGCATCAAAGTCTATGTTTCTATGTTTGTGCACACTTGGAAGAAAGGGGCCCCCCATTTATAATCCGAAAGGGATTTGCTTGGCATATAGTCCTAATAGGATCTTCTGCCTGGGCTCCTAGCAGAGACACGGTCCTGCCCAGGACTCATCTTTCACATTTAAAACAATATTGTTACAGCTGGAGGGGTGGAGCCCTGCAGACATCTTACTATCCCTTGGGGGGGAAAGGTCACTTCAGACTCCTTCCAAAGCACAATTTCGGAGTTGAACCATAATCCTTCTACTACCTGAAATCACTACACTGAGAGGGGAAAGAAAGAGTTCCTTTCCTACAAGTAGCATTTTCCTGCCATCTCAATTTACAGTCAGTGGAGTGTAAACAGAACAGGCAGATTGTTTTACTCTGTAAGAACACCTATACCCTCTTTTTACACATTTTTAACTAAACAATGCCTTTTTGGCAGGCATGCAGTGCTCCCATACTTCTTAAAATCTTCCATGATGTTTTTTTTTTTATATAGTTCTTCAGGCAGCAGTCTTAAATCAGCAACTGGACAGTCTTGAAGCACAGCTGTAAGGGGACATTGTTTTATCTCTCTGCTGAATTCTTTCACAGAGCAGTACAAGGTGATTTGAGATCAGGTTTCAGCTTGTGGCAGTGGGGTCACTGGACTGGGACAAGCATACAGTCATTGTGATGAGCATCTAATTGAGTAAAACAGGCAGTCTCATTTTTTTAATAAATCTGTTTTGTTTGCTATGATAAAATTACTTTTCCTACCAAGGTAAGTATAAATCATGTAACCCTTTGTCCAGGTTTTGTATTGACAATCCTGTGGAAGAATTTGGGTGGTTATACTTTATTTGCATTTGTAAGAAGTTTATTTGGAAATATTGCATGATTTATAATAAAGTATCAGTTTTATTGGTGCCTGTGTCTATGGCTATCTTCCCTCTGGGACTGTAAGCAAGAGTCTTCTCTATTTAATACTATAATCAAACATGTAAACAGTAAAACTGAATAGCTATGCCATTAAACTAGGATTACACTTAGCTGAAACCTGCCCTATAGTAATGCCTAATTACGCACCTGTGATAGCACGGACCCTGGAGTTGAATGCACTGCTCTGTTTTGACTTGTCATATTGTCTCCTACATATCTGTGTGATATTTTTCCTTTTGTATTAAATGAAGCATTTGGCTGATATGGTAATGCTATGTATGTTTTGCTGTCCAAACAAACAAGCAGAAGTCAGTGACAAACATATTTGCTTTCATGCTGTTACAAGTTAGAGCAACAGTATTTTGAGGCTACAGACACGCCTTTCTTACCCCCATGAGCCATTATTTCATAGACTTTGGGTTCCATTGGAACGTAAGGTAAGGAGTATAGGCCCCCATATTCAGAGCTGGCCATGTACAGTCTGTGGCAGTTTGCACATAGCCTGCCCCGGTTGGGGGGGGGGCTATATTCAGACAATTAGCTCACTGTAACTTGAGTGTGCTAACTGTCTAAATATGGGGCCAAGTCAGTACAGTGCATAGTGACTTTGCACTATGCTGACACAGGCCCAGACTGAATATGGCTAACAGGAGTGCAATGGAGGTAGTGCTGATCAAATGGGGATGGTAGCAGGGCTTCTGTGGACCATAATAAGCCCTAGCATGCTAATGACCCCTTTGGGCATGGAGGCAGCTATGTCCCATTTGCATGCCAATTATGGGCCCATAAACATATGTGCATGCCCCCCCCCCCCCAATTTGGTAGGAGTCTTACATATTTCTTGAAGTCTCGTGCTCCTCCTACCCCCATTTTCACCTGTCCTTTAGATGTCTCAAATATTGGTGCTGTAGTAGTTCCTGTACCCCATGATTGACTGTTCTGTAGCTGTCTTCGATATTCTTGGTAGTCTAGTGGTCTCCCACCCCCTGATCACTTGTCCTGTAGCTGTCTTGAATATTCCTGGTAGTCTAGTGGTCCCTCCCTCCCCGTAGGAGCATCTGATTCTCTGTCAATTCACTTTCTCAGGGCCCTCTTCCCCACAACTTCCTCCCTCAGGTCACCTAAGCCAAAGTACAGCAATAGTGACAGTGACCTTCACAGCCCTATGCTCACCACCTTGGCTGTCCATCATCAGATTACTAGTTAGCGATCGTGAGTACAGTAGACACAGGTATTTGTACAGTACTTGCGATTGTTCAGAGACCATCAGATTGAAACCAGTTGAGGTGGTGAGCAGAGGGCTGTGCCAGTCATCACTATTGCTTCAGTTTGCATTATGTGGCCAGGGCTGTGGGGGTGCTTGAGAATGTGAGTTGGTGAGGGAGTCAGACGCCCTTATGGGGAGAAACCCTAGGCCACCAGGAAGAAGAAGAAGAATCAGTATTTATATAGTGCTTTTCATACATCCAAAGTGCTTTACAAGCAATGCCAGACTGGTAGTGAAGTGACTGAATGTGTGGTGGTGGCAGCCATATCGCACATCATCACCCACACACAGCCTGGATAATTGCACAAACCGGTTTATGGGAAGGGGAATGTTGGCCAGGACACCGGGAATGTTCCCTACTCTTAGCTAAGAGTGCCCTGGGTTCTTTAGTTCCACCTGGACACCCACCAGGACAACACCAGGATGGACAGAAGGACCTCTGTTTAACATCTCATCCGAAGGACGGCACACCCCAGCAGTACAGCACCCCTCAATACTGCACTCAGATGCCAGCGATTTTTAGGTGCAAGTCCAATCCTGGTGTGGGACGAGAACCCACGACCTTCTGGTTCAGAGGCGGATGTGCTACCAACTGAGCCACGCTGACACCAGGCGTATACCAGACAGCTGCAAGATGGGTGGTCTGGATGCTTTTATAATGTATTTTCCTAGGACAGATCAGCTTACATGCAACTTTTGCTTTTCAGTGGGGTTCTGCGGTTCTGCTGTAGGGTCCTGCTTTTACAGTTTTACAATATATTTACTCAGGATAGCCCAGATAAATTGTGATATCTTGTTTGCAGTGAGGTTCTGTTTGACCCAGTTTTTACACTATGTTTACCCAGGATAGTACAGTGGAGGTGCAATATCTTTTTTTTTTTTTTCAGTAGGGTCCTCCTTTGACCAATTTTTTATGCATTTACCTGTGATAGCCTAAGTGAGAGGCACTTTCTCATTTTCAGTGGGGTCCAGCTTTTATTATATATTTTTCAAGGATAGAGCAGTACAGTATACTAATTAATTTAACTAACTTATTTAATGTAGCAAAGCAGTAGTGCATGTTTAAATGTATTCTGCATGAATAATTAGTAACTTAATAACCTGGCAGTGGAACTTTGTTCTCGTCTTGAAGTCGGTACTGTTTGTTCATGTGAAAGATAGATCTGCAATCTGGGGAATGTCCTGCAGAAATCGTCTAACCCAGCGAGTGGCTAGCTGTACATGTGTGGCTGGAGGTGTGGTTGGTACTATGCGGAGTGCGAGCGGGGAGCAGCCGACTGGTTGTGCCATATGAGCCTGTGAGGTATTTATTTTCACAAGTCAGGAGTTGGGACTTGGCTGGGATCGAGTGAGTTAGACTGTCGGTGTAAACGAAACAATATGAATTAATTAATAACCAACCTGGCTTTATCATAAAAGGAGTAGTGAGGTAAGTAAGCTGTTTTACATTAATAACTTTGTATTGAATGGCCTTATCTGATGGTGAGGGGCTGGGCTGGGCTGGGCTGCATCCAAATGACTCGAGTGAACTCTCATCCCCTCCCCCAAGATTGCTTCTTGCTGCCAGCCTCCTATCCACCCACTGTGAGCAGACATGAAACACATGAAGTGAAGTCCACATGCATCTGATGGTGGATGGCAATTCTTCAGCATTAAAGCCTGTTCTGCATTCGGATGCGGCATTAGATTATAAGTGTTTTTTGGCTTTGGTGTCTGTGATGACTTCTCAGTGGGTGTTTAGGGTGGGATGAGCTTACCACTGGCATTGCCTCTGCCCTTGCCATGTGACTGTGCTGTATACATTTCATCGGACGTGCTTGGCATTAGGTCATCATCTGTTACAGTTGGCTATGCACCCTTGCAGGTCTGTTTGACATGTGTGGGTTATGCTGGAGTGCTTGATGGTGTTGTGATTCCTTTGTTTGACATGTGAGGATTTGGAAGTTGGCTGCCATGTACTGGATATGAATGGGAAACATCACCCTGCTGTAGAGCAGTGATAATTATGGTCATGCCATTGTCTAAGGCCTCATACAAGTTGTATAACCCTTGCTCCATGTCAAGTCTGTGGGCTGCGATGTCACTGTATATGCCCTTTATTTAAACATGGAAACATAGAATTTGATAGCAGATAAGGACCACTTGGCCCACCTAATCTGCCCATTTCCCTACCTAATGGATAAGTTGCAGATCCTAGTTAACCAACCACCTACTTCCTACTACCCCCCACTAGAATTGCCTTATGTCTGTCCCATGCATTCTTGAATTACTCCACTGTTTTTGACTCTATGACCTCCTCAGGAAGGCTGTTCCATGCATCTACAACCCACTCTGTGAAGAAATACTTCCTCACATTACCTCTGAGCCATCCCACCTCTATCTTCAAATTGTGCCCCCTTGTCCTTGCACATCGCTTTTTCTGAAAGATGCTACCCTCTTGGATTTTGTTGATTCCTTTGAGGTATTTGAAAGTTTCTATCATGTCCCCCTCCTCCTCCTTTCCTCAAGGCTATACATCTTAAGCTCCTTTAGTCTTTCTTCATAGGTCTTCTGGTGCAGACCCTGCACCATTTTGGTTGCCCTCCTCTGGACAACTGCCACCCTGTCTATGTCTTTGCGGAAATGGGGTCTCCAGAACTGTGCACAGTACTCCAGATGTGATCTTACCAACTGTCTGTACAGAGGGCCAACAACTTCCTGTTTTCCACTTGTGATGCCTCTCCCTATGCATCCCAGAGTCCCTCCAGCCCTCCTTACTGCCTTCTCACATTGCTGGCTCACCTTTAGGTCATCTGATATGACCACCCCCAGGTCCCTTTCCATTTTTGTTGTTGTTAGTATCTCAGCCCCCATTGTGTACTCTTCCCCTGGGTTTTTGTTTCCCAGGTCCATTACTTTGCACTTCTTTGCATTGAAACTAAGCTGCCATACATTTGACCATTCCTCCAACCTCGCCAAGTCGCATTTCATCCTTTCCACCCCACCTTGTGTATCAACCCTGTTGCAGATCTTTGTGTCATCTGCTAAGACACATACTTTTCCTTCCAGTCCCTCTGCAATGTCATTTATAAAGACATTAAAAAGATTCTGCCACAGTACTGAACCCTGCAGTACCCTACTAGTAACCCCCCTTTCTTCACTGTGGACTCCATTTACTATTACCCTCTGTGTCCTGTGGTCCAGCCAGTGTTTTACCCAGGCTACCACCCTGGGACCCACTCCCAGGCTGGCTAATTTGTTTATTAATCTTTTGTGTGGGACTGTGTCAAATGCCTTGCTAAAGTCTAGGTAGGCCATGTCCACAACCCCTCCCTGGTCTACTACTTTGGTCACCCAGTCAGAGAAATCAATTATATTTGTCTAAAATGACATTCCTGCTGTGAATCCATGCTGCCTTGGGTCTTGTGCCCCACTGGCTTCTAGGTACTCAACAATTCTTTCCTTCAGAAACGATTCCATCATTTTCCCTACCACTGAGGTCAAACTGACAAGTCGGTAGTTTTCTGCCTCTGTTTTGCTCCCACTTTTGTAAAGGGGAATCACATCTGCCCTCCTCCAGTCATCAGGTACCACACCATCCTCCCATGATTTATTAAAAAGGGTAGTCTGTGGTGTTACTAGTTCTTCCCTTAGATCTTTTAGAATTCTGGGTTGAATCCCATCAGGCCCCATTGCTTTCTCCACCTTCAGTTTTAAGAGTTCTTTCAGAACTCTTTCTTCTGTGAAAGGACTAATATCAACCCCCCCAATCCAGAGTGCTTCTATTGACTGGATTAGGTATCTCCCCCTGCTTTTCCATTGTGAATACTGAGCAGAAGTATTTGTTCAGTATCCCTGCTTTTTCACTGTTGCTCTCTGCCCAACCACCTTCCTCTTTATTTCGCCTCAGTATCACTGCCTTAGTCTTTCTTTCCTCACTAATGTACCTATAAAAGGTTTTATCACCCTTCTTAACTGAGTTGCCTATTTTTTCCTCAGTTTGGGCCTTTGCTATTTTGACTGCCTTCCCCACTTTCTTCTGCTTAACTGGTACAGTTCTCTGTCCTGCTTCTTCTGTGTTTCCTTATACTTACTGAATGCTATCTTTTTCTTCCTAAACTTCCCCGCCACTTCTTTTGAGAACCATAGTGTTTTTTTCCTTTGTTTTGATTTGTTTATTTGCTTCACACAAAGGCTTTTTGCTTCTGTGATGGCAGTTTTGATGTTTCCCCCATTGTTCCTCCACCCCACCTTCTTGCCCTGTTTGCTAGTGCTTTTCTGAGGCACTCTCCCATTTTGACAAAATCAGCCCTCTTGACATCCAGTACCTTCACTTTTGTATGGCTTGACTCTATAGCTAAGTTTATTATGAACCACAGTGTTTGGTGGTTGCTTGTTCCCAGATGGCTACCCACTTCAGGATCGAAGATCCTCTCTCCATCCCCATTTGAGAGTACCAGGTCTAAGATTTCTCCCTCCCAAGTGGGTTCCAAAACTAGGTGTCTGAGGCATGCCTCCTGTAGGGCATGAAGAATGGCCCTGCTCTTAGATGTGGCTGCAGCAAAGGTGCTCCAGTTAACATCTGACATATTCAGGTCCCTCATCAGCAATTTCTCTCCTTTCTCTGCCATCCTAAGGATGCCTTCTATCATTTCATTGTCCATTTCCTCCTCCTGAGATGGGGGTCTATATATAATCCCTGTGTGGATTGTGGTGCCATTTCCAGTCTCCAGGGTGACCCACAGTGCCATCTGTCCTCCCTGTTTACCCTTTAGTTCTGTTGCTTTGATCCCTTCCCTTACATGATCTACTCCTCCTCCTTTTCTTCCCTCCCTGTCCCTCCTGTAGATTGTGTACCCTGGTATGTTGACATCCCAGTCATGGTTCTCTGTGTACCATGTTTCTGTGACTGCCATGATATCCAGGCATCCCTCTTCCATCAAAGCCACCATTTTGGGGAGCTTTTTACCTAGACTATGGGCATTGGTACTCATTATGCTCCATTTTTTTATGGCTTTATTTCTTTTGGCCCCATCCCCGTCCTTACTGCCTTTGTCTTTTTCTTCATTTACCCCTGCCCTTTTCCCTATCGACTGCTCTATCTTGGTGTTTACCTCACTAACTACCCTGATTTCTTAGGGGGGATAGGATTTATTTTCTCCTTTTCAGTGCTTCCCCCCCTTGGCTAGTTTAAATGCTTGCCAATGAAGCATTTAAACCTATCACCTAGGATCCTGGTTCCCCTCCTGGATAGATGCAGACCATCGCACCAGTATAGGTCTGCATCCCTCCAGGTGAAACTGCAGTCCCCAATGAAGCCAAATCCCTGAGCTCTGCACCAGTTTTTCAACCAGTCATTGAATCCCATGGTGCAGAGTACCCTAGCCTCATCCATGCCATAGACAGGTAGTACTTCTGAGAAAGTTACCATGTGTGCTACCTGTCTAAGGCCCCTCCCCAGCTCTGCAAACTAAATAAAAAACAAAGCTCCACCATTCATCCTCCTCCCCCCATTTCTCATTCTCTCTCTCTCTAGGAACTAGACTTATACAGGGAAATGCTGAAAGGTGAAGCTGACCAAACATGATAACTAACTTGACTTTTTTGTCAGCTTAAAAGTTTAAATTATTTCCCAGACTTTTACAAATAAAGCTTACTATGTGCACTGAATGGAGACTGATGGCTTGAATAAAAAATTCTGTATTTTTGTAATCATTTACTGTAACCTACAGAATATGCATGTAATGCTCATCACTGCTGGGCTTGATGGAGTGCATACAGTAGTACTATATGGCACAGGTATTTAATTTGTTTTCTTTTTAGTTTTGTTTGATTCTCAAGCCCGCATCTCCTTACCCCTCCCCCAACAACCATCACAGACAGATCTGTGTCTACATTTGCTCTGTAAACCAACTGTGTGAGTGCAAAACTGTAAGAGCTCTATGCCTTATCCATTTGAATTACATAACCTGCCATACATCGAAATGTAGCCCTCTCTCCCTGTGTCTTGGGGTATGAATGGAATATGTCCGTGGGAAGGGGGCACCCACAGCAGCAGAAACACGTCCAGTGGCCATGTTATCCAGGCCCATATGTCATACAAAGGGTCCCTCTTCCTCGCTGGTGCTTGATGAAAACAACAGGTTAATTCATTTCCATTCAAATTTTATTATAGTTTTTCCAATACAGAGAATAAATCCACAACACGATTAACATGGTACAGCCAGCTTGAATACAAATATTGTGATGATTCATTCTCTCCCCCCCTCCATCCACCCCCATAACCCTCCCCTATTTCCCAGCACAGCCTTATACAACCCAGACTGCACCTTATGGTATAGTATCAACAAACCTTAAGCTTGTAATGAGTATAGGGTTTGTAATGGGCCCCATATCCTATTGAACTTCTTTACTTTGTTGTGGAGACTTGAAATGGTCTTCTCCATTCTAAGATTAGCAAGAAGTTCCTGGAGCCATTCAACATAGGTTAATTCAACGGAATCTTTCCAGTGTTTAAGGACCACTTTTTTGATGGATAGTGAGATTAACGCCATGTAATATTTCCTGTTCACCACCGAGATAAAGGAAAAATCACTCAAAAGACATATTTTGGGTGTGAACAAGTCAGACAACCCTAAAAGAGGGTCAGCCCTTTGTTTAATAGTGGTCCAAAGTGGAACAACTTTAGAGCAGCTCCAGAAAATATGGAGAAGATCCCCTCTTTGCAATTGCCATCTTGTACAGGTATGAGAGGGCACAATACCTAACCTAGCCAATTTCTGTGGGGAATAATAAATATTATGCAAAATTTTGAATTGCATGAGCCTAAGTCTATCTTGAAGCAAATATTTGTGACAATTTTGCCAAAGAAGAAACCAATCCAGCTCCTTACCCGGGAAAAGAGAAGACCAGAAAGCAACAGGAACAAAATTGTCAGGGTAGGCCCAGCTATATAAGGCACTATATATTTTGGAAACAGCATGTGGTAAACCGGCCAATTCGGTTAAAGTAGCCTGGAAGTGGACATAGGTAACTTGAGGCGGGACTATCCCTATTACCATTAACAAAAGACGCCGAAGCTGAAGAATTTTAAAAATATTTGTGCGGGGAATTTGAAACTTGTACATAATTTCCGCTGAAGAACACCATTGCCTGTCAGCTGTCATAAAATCTTCGAGCTGACAATCTCCTATCTGGGGAAGCCAGTTGGCTAAATGGGACTTACCATCTAATTGAAATTTGGGATTACCTCTTATAGGTTGAGATAAATCTTTGATATTTTCATATTTCAGGAACACACACAGCTGAGAATGAGCCTTGGTTGAGATTGCAATAGGGGAGCTATGTAAAGATACAGGGAGGGATCAATTTAGTATATAACATCACACTAGGAGAGTAACCATGTTTTTTTATGCTAGCTAGTTCCACTTTTAACCAAATCGGAGTGTATAAAGAATGAGCTAAAAGATGTTCCGCAGTCAACCATCTGAGATATTTGTTAGCCTGACTGGCCCAATAATACAAACCAGTATGCGGAAGTCTTAATCCTCCTTTTGCCTTGGGTGCTGCTAATTTATGAAATGCCATTCTTGATTTTTTATGCCCCCATATAAAGAGGGTGATCGTACTGTGAACTTTTTTAAAACAAGACAATGGAAGACCAACATCCAATAAATTGAGAGGATAAAAGAGACGGGGAAAAATGTTCATTTTAATTAAATTAATCCTTCCCCACAGGGAAAGGGGGAGTAGGGTCCACCTGCTTAAATCCTGATCTATTTTAGGAACCAGGGAATCTAAATTAAGCTGTCTAATATGATCTGCACTCCGTGTTAAGATAAGCCTAAGGTATTTAATAGAGTCAGGTTTCCAAGCGAGCCCAAAAGCAGTAATTTCATGATTATAAACCCTGTGATTGAGAGGAAAGACCACTGTTTTTCCGACATTAGGTCTGTAATTAGAAACCTTACTAAAACCATCTATTATTTTAAGAATAGAAGGAATAGATATCACTGGGTGCGTTATTTGAAGCAGGAGGTCATCTACATATGCTGCCACTTTAGCTATCTGTCCATTCAAAGGAATACCGAAGATGTCCTAAACTATTTTAACCTCTGAATAAGGGGTTCTAAATATATATTAATGAGCAAAGGGGACTGAGGACATCCCTGTCTAGTTCCCACGAGCAATTTAAAAGGAGTTGAAATTACCCCATTATAGGAAATTCTAGCAAAGGGGGCTATAAAGAGCGAGCTGATCCATTTACGGAATTTCGTGGGAAAACCAAATACCTCCATGGCTGCAAATAAATAGTTCCAGTGGACCCTGTCAAAAGCCTTCTCAGCGTCCAGGGAGACCAAGACCATTGGAAGGACAGCATCCCTGGAGGCTGAGAAAACATGACCCAAAGTCCGCAGATGGTCCACCAAAGATCTTCCCTTCATGAAATCTACCTGCTCTACCCCTATTAGTGAGGGAAGGACTACATTCATATGCTTAGCCAATAGTTTAGCCAGAATTTTAATATCATGATTAAGGAGAGAGATTGGTCTATAGCTTGAGACCAAGTCTTGCGGCTTGTCTGGTTTAGGCAGCAATACAATTAAGGCCTCGAATAGAGATAGATCAAATGACTGACCAGTAAGAAGGTATTGAAAGAGTGGTAAAAGAATAGGAGTTAACTGCTTGGAAAATACTTTGTAAAAATTAGAGGAAAACCCATCTGGGCCGGGGGTTTTATCAGATGGAAGGGATTTAATAACCCTTTCTATCTCACCATCAGAAATACCAGTCACAAGTGTAGCTTGTTGAGATTGTGTGAGGGAAGGTAACTGCAATTACCTCAGGTACTCCTGCAAATCTGCCTCAGAAGGGGGATTTACCATGGGACCATATAATTCAAGGAAATAATTAGTAAATTCCTCTGCTATCTCTGACGGTGAGGTTTTGAGGGAATTATCTTCAGCTGAATGGACCACAGCTATGAATCTAGCAGATTCCTGTTGCTTGATATGCATTGCTAGCATCCAACCAGCCTTCTCTCCTTGGTCAGTATAAGCTGCTTTCGTTTTAAGGATTGCAAACTCAACTTGCTCCCCTAACAAGCTGAGATAAGCATCTTTCAGTTTAACTAATTCTTGCTTGTAAGTCTCTGAGGAGAGTGAAGAGAGGTTGGATACCATACCTCGAATTTGAGACAGAAGAGAAGAAACACGATTTTCTCTCTCTTTTTTTCTTCTTGACATTAGACCAATTATAATTCCTCTCAAATAGGCTTTAAGTGCCCCCCATTCAATGTCAGGCCGCCCGGTGGCATTGTTATTAATAACAGTAAACTGCTCTATTTGGGATGCTATATATTTGACCATTTCTGGGTCCTTCAATATTTGATTGTTTAGTTTCCATCTACTACCCTTTTTTGGTAAAGCTGAAACAGATAATAAACAGATGACTGCTGAATGGTCAGTTGGTGGTCCTGCCACAATACTGGAGTCTAGAACCCCAGATAACAAAGTTTGGGAAATTAGAATTTAGTCAATCTGTGAGGAGGTTCCATGTACCTGTGAAATAAAGGTATACTCCCTTACTTTAGGATGAAGGACTCACCACACATCACAGAGACCCGCAGAATCTAACAAATCTCTGAAGACCCTTTGGGCTGGGGAAAGTCCTTTACGAGATTGACCTGATCTATCTAAGAGCTGATCAAAGACAAGGTTTAAATCACCCCCTATAATTATGGGGATACTTAAAAATGGGGTTAAGGCTTCCATTATTTGGGCAAAAAACCCTGGAGTGTCTATGTTGGGGCCATAAACACTTCCCAGGACAATATCCAGAGTATGCAATCTGCCTTTTACAAATAAAAACCTTCCTGAGGGGTCGCAGACAATTTGGAGAGGTTTAAAGGGGACAGATCTATGTAAGAGGATCATAACCCCACTACTCTGGGTAGTGCCTTCCGCAGCGAAAATCTGTCCCACTTGTTGGCATTTCATTTTGTCAGCTTCGGCATTAAGCAGGTGTGTTTCCTGAAAGAACATGATTTCTGATTTCAAATGACTTAGATATTTCAAGATTTTATATTGTTTGGTCTTATGTCTCGCCCCTTTCACAGTCCAGCTGATAAATTTGATGTCCCTAGCCATTACCTTTTCCAACAACAGGTTAATTCATATTAAACAGTTCCTTTCAATAATGGAATATCTACACGGAACTTGAAGAAACAACAGGGATCCCAAATTCATTAAACATATTCACACATAGCTCTGAGTAGCATTAGTTAATTTGTGGGGAAAACGTTTGGCTTTCATATGGCCAGTGTGGCCATAATAACAGCTTTTACCTGGATCAAGGAGGCTGCACAGTCTCTAGGGTAGCATTAACTCAGGACCGCTACTGTCACAAAAGTTTGAAGACAGCACAAGTCCCAAAACAGTTCATAGTGCCTAACAGCCCATTATTCTTCACAGGCACCCAAACTCTGAACAATACCCATCTCTCTCTCTCTCTCTCTGTCTGTCTGCACTGGCTCAGCAGTCCCCCTTGGAACATGCGATCCTTGTGACTTGGGGATTTGTGGATTCCCTCATGACCACTGCATCCTTTCCCAGAACTGAGGATCTAAAAGTTACTTACTGTGAACCAGCAGCATGAGGCGGGTGCTTTAAACAGGGCAGCCAGCCCAAAAGTGCAACAATAGTTCTCCAAAGTTAAGCACTACTATGCCACAAAGCTACAAACTGCAAAATATGTTGAAATAAACTGATTTATTGTGGTGAGTTGCCAGTCAAAGAAAACACCAGTACCCCAGCACTTCAGGTTAACAGCCTTTGTAAGGGGAGCACTGTCCCTGAATTGAGGAGGAGGACATATCCCATGGAGCACCAAGGCAACTTGCTCTGTGGACACTACACTCTCTGCCCCATTTTTGCCCACTGGATCCCTACATGAATTGGTGCAGGTTGACAGGGCACTCTGTGACTTGCAGCTGCTATCTCCCCTCTCGACTTTAGCTGTCCTCCAAGATACTGTACAGGTTGTGGCTACTGGCTCCCACCATATTACAAAGTCCCACAAAAGATTAATAAACAAGTTAGCCAGCCTGGGAGTGAGTCCCAGGGTGGTAACCTGGGTAAAAAAATTGGCTGGACAACAAGATGCAGAGTGTAATAGTAAACGGAGTCCACTCTGAAGAAAGGGGGTTACAAGTGGGATACCACAGGGTTCAGTACTGTAACCAGTATTCTTTTGAATGTTTTTATAGGTGACATTGCAGAAGGACTGGAAGGGAAAGTATGCTTCTTTGCAGACAACACAAAGATCTGCAACAGGGTTGATACACGAGGGTGTGTGTGGAAAGGATGAGAAGGGGCTTGGCAAGGTTGGAGGAATGGTCAAAAGTATGGCAGTTTGGCTCCAATGCAAAGAAGTGCAAAGTAATGCACCTGGGAAACAAAAACCCAGGGATAAAGTACACAATGGAGGGAGGAGGTACTGACAACAACAAAAATGGAAAGGGACTTGGGGGGTAGTCATATCAGATGACCTAAAGGTAGGCAAGCAATGTGAGAAGGCAGTAAGGAGGGCTGGGGGGATACTGGGATGCATAGAGAGAGGCATCACCAGTAGAAAATAGGAAGTTTTTATCCCTTTGTGCAATCATGTATCCTTATGCTGCTTTTTATTTGCTTCTGTTAACTGTTCACTTGATAACCTGCATGTTATCATATCCATGTGTACCCTCCCCCCCAGGTCACACCAGGAGACAAGCATCTTGTTGCTCAGTGTGCCTTTCCTGGTGAAACAATTGCAATAAATAAATAAATAGTTGGTGAGACCCCATCTGGAGTACTGTGTTCAGTTCTGGAGACCCCATCTCCGCAAGGACATAGATAGGATGGAGGCAGTCTGGAGGAGGGCAACTAAAATGGTGCAGGGTCTGCACTAGAAGCCATACGAAGAGAGTCTAAAGGAGCTTAATATGTATACCCTTGAGGAAAGGAGGAAGAAAGGGAACAAAATAGAAACTTTCAAGTACCTAAAGGGAATCAACAAAGTCCAAGAGACCCAACGTTTTCCAATATTTTATGATTACATTCATCTGTATATGTAGTACTAAAGCATATTTGTTCATTTCAAAAACGTCAAGTATCCAAAAGGACTGAACGACGATACAGGATTTAGTAGTTACTTGTAAAAACACTCCAGAGTATGCATGTTAGCTACCGATATCTGCTACATTTAGTTTTTAATTTTGTTTTAATTTAGGATAGAACATGTATTATGGTAATAAGTAATACTGACTCCAAAAGACATTAAAGACATTAGCTAATATAGAAGGGTGTACTTAAGATTATAATGAATGAGATTGTGCATATGGGATTTAAAGAATCAGATGGTAAGCACAAAGGATTTTTTATAAAGAAAGTAAATAAGTTTCATAAAAAGTAAAAAGTCATATTATGGAATAGATGATTGAGAAAAAACACAAAATGTTTGGTAAAATAACAAAAAAATATATTTTGATAAAACAGAGGTTGTACAATGATATGTTATAATAAACAGCACACTGCACTGGTATGGATCGAGTTCAAACAGTAAACACAAAAGAAAGGGGTTGTCAAAAGAATGCACTAATGTTTATTGTTGCCATAGTAACCCAAAGGTATAAAAGGCTACAAAACCCAATAGATGCCCACTCTGAAAAGGAGCCTTGAGCTCCAAAACAAAAGCATGCAGGAACGTAGAACCAGTTGTTGAAGAAAACATTTTTTACAAACACCAACACAGGAGAAGTGTGAGAGCTGCTGGATACCCACAGCACAGGGATCCACAGAAGTGCAAAACACTTGAGCAATATTACTTAAACTGAAACTACACAGCACAGAAAATGAGGGCCACATTCATTAAAGGTTAAAACACTACAGGGAAGGGTGACCATAACCCAAAGGAAGGAATCCCCATATGGAATGAATTAGGAGATTCGAGCCATGAACAAACGGGACCTCCAAGTAACTGGTATTGTGACTTTTTATACAAATTTGGTCAGGACAATATTGCAACTGAAGTTAGGCACATACTAAAATGTGTCATGTAACAAGTTGAATTTTACAAGACTGCCTTTCATAAAATAAAAAAAGGTTATCAAAAATAACAGAAGTTTGGTTAACTTTTTTAAGTACGCTAATAGACCCGTTCTTACTGAACAAACAAAAACATCTGTAACTTTAATGTTTGACATTATTTTCTGTTTACAATCCCCACTGTACAGTCACAAAAATGCAAATTTTGTGAGGGACAGAGTAAAATTGTGAGGCAAAATCAGGGATGTCCCTCAAAATCACAGACAGTTGAGAGGTATGTTGACCACTAGGATTCCACTTAGAATGTCACTGCCGGCACTGTTCCTTATAAGGCTTGACATTCTATTTACTCAGAAGGTCTGACCCATGATCCCTTCCCAGAAGTCTCTGTGAGTGTGCTTCCCATGGGGCCTGCCATGTTTGTTTACATTTCATATGTCAATTTTAACAGGCGGCTACAGTTCAGCTTGAGTCCCACAATATTCATTTTAGCATATTCTGGCCCCAAGTGCAGTCCTGGGGCCAGACCTATGCTTGTTTTGCAGTGCACACATGCCATTGACAAGTCAGGGGCTTGTTTTGTGAGGCAGCCTTTTGAACCACTCCCCCATTGCTGTGCCCATGTGCATAACTGTCTTTTGAGTTCTTGGCCCCCTTTGCAGTTCCGAGGCTTAGAAATTTTTTTTATCCTGCACTCAATGCTGCTCCTCTGCACGGTCCTGTCTCCAGTTACCATCCAGGAGTCAGGACAGCTCCTTGATTTGGGCATACCACCTGGTTTCAGGTCTGGAGCTCTGTCTCTGTTCGGGTGCTCAGTGCGCATGCATGGCAGATGACTTTGCTGCTACACATCTCTTAGTTCGATCCCTCACCCATCTTCAGCTCCTGAAACTGGGGAGAATAAACCACTACATCTTCCTCCTTCTTACCATCTGACTCAGCTCCCTAGGAACATTGGAGAGGGTCTGAGGCCTAAGGGTTCCAGGTGGCAATGGGCATAACTTTCTTACAGTTGTGTCCTGGTTTGAATCCTGCCAGGGTGCCTGACGAGATGTTACTGCTGCCTGGCTGATTCCAAAGCTGCAGTCCCTGGAATGGGGAATGAAGAGTCAGGTCAGGGGACATGAAGATACACTTCAGGTAAACCCCAGATCTGAGGGAGGCTTACACTAAAAGCAAATAATGGAGGGGGGGTGATAGCAGTAGCATTGATAGTAGGCAATCTATCAAGAGCACTATTCTAATTTTTATTTCATCACATTTCCCCCCAAAGGGTATGAGATAGTACGGACCAAATTCTCCTTAATTTTTGATTGTAATGGACCTCTTGTCTCCTAAAGAAGATTTTGTTATATTCCTTGGACTAATTATTGAGTCAGGTGTTACATAAAGTACCTTAACATGATAACAGATGCCTTGGTTCTTCACCCTTTCCAGAGCTTTGTCAGGGGCTGAGTCTCTAGCTTCCACTACTTACTTATATAGGCCAGGGGTGCTGATGTCTTTTGTGACATCACAGTTCTGACAGCCACAAACACTGCACTAGGTGAACGTGAGTAAAGTAAATTAAGTAAATAAATTATATTGAAAACAGTGTTTGACAGTCATTTTTGTAAAAAGCACGTATAAAATAAATCACTTTTTGAACTGTCTCCTAGGGTATGTGGATATTGTTATTTGCATATAGTGCACTGACTAACTGTTTTGTTTGTTGAGATTGTTAAGGCTGGCCACATCAGTCAGCACACTGGCACCCTACACCAGATAACACATGCTTCTTTCTGCTCTCTGTGAAGCATGTTTGGGCTCATCTTTTGCTTTGAGCATGGCCTGAAGAGACTCACACAGACCAGTTTAGGACTCATCTGCTGCTCAGTACAGTGCTAGCAAGGTACAGCCCTACTTCCTCAAAAGGTTCATTGCAAAGCACAATGTTAATGATGATTACATTAGAATTTCAAAGCCACAAAAGGAGAGCAATGTGCCACCAGGCCTTTTTTAACTCCAAGGGTCACCCCCTCAACCATCTCTGGCCTCAAGACCCAAGGCTAAGCTACAAGTTGGGGGACATGCCCCATGGGTCTGCTACTTCAAGCTACAGGTCTGGGGAAGGCAGGAGGGGATGTGAAAAAGTATTCTGGGGAGGAGGAGGGGATAGAAGTTCTAGCAGGGGAATGAGCAACAGAATGAAAGGGAGAGGGGAAGAAGGTGTAGAGGGGTGGGAGATATAATTCCAAGGGAATAGAACTATAAAATGTACAGTATGGTAGACTCCTGATAGAGTACTGCTCCACACATCACATCTAATACAGCTAGGAAGAAAATCCTCCTATTAACAAAAAGGAATATAAAAAGTACTTCAGATACATAAGGCGTCAGTGGTTTACTTTTAACATGAATATCAATTTCAATCAGTGTACTATAACTCTTTAATTCCCTTTAGTACATATTTACTACTCTAAAACCATATTACCATGTCTCAGATGTTCTGTGAAATCTAAAGTTAAAAGGTAGTTATATGTCTCTGAATGTGCGGAGTCTTGGAAACAAGATGGATGACCTGCAGGCACTATTAGCAGACAGGAGGGTGGACATAGCTGTAGTAACCAAGACTTGGGCAACATCACACCATGACTGTGTCCTTGCTATCCCTGAATATAAACTATACAGGAGGGACAGAGCAGTTTGGAAGGGGGGAGGGGTGGCAGTTTATATCAGGGAGGGAATAACTTGCATGAGGGTGGAGTCAGAGGAAGGGGAGGTGGAGGCATTGTGAGTTCAGTTAAGGTCCAATAGAGGGAGAAAGGTGAGGTTGCGGGTGGTTTACAGACCACCCAATCAAGATGAGGAGAGAGACAGGGAACTGATCCCATAAATATTGGAAGCTGCAGGGAAAGGAGAGGTGGTAATTGTGGGGGGACTTCAACCTGCCCAGGGTGGACTGGAGTATACCATCTACAACATGTACTAAGAGTCAGGTGATCCTGGAAGGACTGCAGAGTGGGTTCCTGACTCAAGGCGTCATTGAACCAACAACAGCTGGGGCAATTATTGATCTGGTGCTCACAAAAGGGGAGCATATACAGGGAATAATGGTCAATGAGCCACTGGAGGGAAGTGACCATTGCACAGTGTGGTTCCATTTGGATATGGGCAGGGAAAGCATCCTGACTAAGACCAAAATCTTGGATTTCAGGAGGGTGGATTTCAGGAAAATGGGTGAGGTTCTAAGGAGCCATCTGGTGGGCAGCAGAGCAGATATGGGGGTGGACCTAAAGTGATCCATCATTGAGGAAGGAATATTGGTTGCCACAGATGAGTGTGTTAGGCTCAGGGGGAAGAACACAAGGGCCAAAGCGCCCAGCTGGTTCAGTTCTGGGGTTGCCAAGGCAGTAAAGGAAAAGAGGTTGGCCTATAGAAAATACAGAAAGACCAAGAGATAGGTGGATAGGGAAAATTACCTAAGATTGGCTAGTGAGGGAAGTAAGAAAGTAAGGTGAGCAAAGGCACAGAAGGAGCTTCAAATAGCTGAAGGAATTAAGAAGGGGGAGAAGACTTTATTTCACTATATAAGTGAGAAAAAGGACAAGAAGGAAGGGATTGTAAGGCTTAAGAAAGGTGTGGAGTGGGTGGAGGATAATGGAGGAAAATCAGAGATACTAAATGAATACTTCTGTTCTGTCTTCACCAGGGTGAAGGATGGACCAGTGCCTTCAGGAGGGAAAAGAGGAGCGGGGGGGAGGGGAACACAGACACAGTGATAGAGGAGGATAGAGTGAGGGAGGATCTACTGGCATTGAAAGTGGACAAATCACCAGGCCTGGACAGAGTACATCCAAGGGTACTAAAGGAACTGGCTGAGGAGCTGGCAGGGCCACTAGCAGACCTATTTAATAGTTCACTAGAGTCAGGTGTGGTACCACAGGACTGGAGAACAGCACATGTAGTTCTCAAAAGTGGTCCCAAGGATGATCCAGGGAATTACAGATCAGTCAGTCTGACCTCCATTGTGGGCAAGCTCATGGAGACCATACTAAAGGAAAGGTTGGTGGAATATCTAGAGGAACATGGTCTCCAGGGTGATAGGCAGCATGGGTTCATGGGAAGGAGATCATGTCAAACAAATCTGATTGACTTCTTTGACTGTGTCACTAAGACGGTAGACAGGGGCCAAGCGGTAGACATCCTCTATTTTGATTTCAGCAAGGCCTTAGACTCTGTGCCCCACAAAAGGTTAATCAGGAAGTTAATGGATCTTGGAGTTGGAGAAAAGACGGTCAGATGGGTGGAAAACTGGCTGAGGGACAGAACCCAGAGGGTGATGGTGGTTGGAGAGTTAGCCGGCAGCAGAGAGGTAACCAGTGGGGTCCCACAGGGCTTTGTGCTGGGGCCGGTGTTGTTCAATGTCTTCAGCAATGACATTGGGGATGGCATTAAAGGCAAAATGTGTCTATTCACAGATGACACCAAGCTCTGTGGGAGAGTGGACACAGCTGAAGGGATAAGGAACCTACAGGAAGATCTGAAAAAGCTGAACAGGTGGTCCAGGATCTGGCATCTTGGCTTCAATGCCAAGAAATGTGAAGTTATGCATATTTGAGCTAAGAATCCCAGGACAGAGTATTACCTGGGTGGAGTCTGAGTATCTGCATCAGAGGAGGAGAAGGGCCTGGGAGTGATGATCACTAGTGACTTGAAGCACTCCACACAGTGCAAGAAAGCAGCAGCAAAGGCAAACAAGATGCTGGGATGCATAGCTAGAGGGATCAGTAGTAGGAGAGAGGAGATTATACTGCCCTTGTACAGGTCACTGGTAAGGCGGCATCTATAGTATGGAGTTCAGTACTGGTACCCACACCTCAAAAAGGACATTAACCCACTGGAGAAGGTACAGAGGAGGGCTACAAAGATGATAGGCGGTCAGCAGGGCAAGACATATGAGGAGAGATTGAGGGCACTGAACATGTACTCCCTGGAAGACAGGAGAGAGAGAGGGACATGATTAGGACATTCAAGTACTTGAAAGGGATAAATAAGGTTGATAAAGAGAGGCTCTTTAAGCTGAGTGGCAACCATATCACAAGGGGGCACAGTCTTAAGCTGGAGGGTAGGAGGTTTAGGATGGAGGTCAGGACGCACTTCTTCACAGAGAGGGTGGTGGACACTTGGAATGTGCTGCCAGAAGAGGTCATCTTGTTGAAGACAGTGGGCAACTTTAAGGAGGCTGGGATAGGCATTGGGGGAAGGTAAAAATCATGGGTGGGGAGGATGGGAGGAGTGGAGAGGGAGGGCAGGGACATTAGGTCAAGCTGTGGACCCTGTAGTATGAGCAGACTTGATAGACCAAATGGCCTTCTTCTGCTGGCTTCTTCATATGTTCGTATGTTTGTATGTATGCAGCCAAAATACTTATAAAATATAAGGTGGGAGAGAGGTAGAAATATATGGGCAGGGATCCTAGTTCTCTATGGCATTTCAGTTCAGACTTCTGCAGCAGAGCTCCTGGGCTTTTGTGGCAGCATCTATTCATTTCTGCAGCAGGCATTAAATGTTTCTGTGGCAAAACGCAGTCTTGCCATTGGTTAAAACATGATGCCATGTCAATAATAACATCATATGCTTAGCATAGAGGAGGGACTTCAATAAGGAGGAATTAGAAAAGGCACGGGTGGAAGCCATTGGAAAGAAGGCAGAAAAGGAGGAAGTGCTGCTGGTGGGGGACTTCAACCTGCCAGAAGAAGATTGGAGCCTCCCAGCAGCAGCTTCGGCTAGAAGCAGGGACATCCAGGGCTCTCTGCAGGGGGCATTCCTCAGGCAACTAGTCAATGAACCCACTTGTGATGTGGTAATACTGGATCTGGTACTCACTAACAGGGACAGTATTGCAGACATCAAGGTAGGAGGTCACCTGGGGATCAGTGATCACTATACAGTGTGGTTCAATATACAGACAGCTGTGGAACTGAACCACACAAGGGTGAGGTTCCTGGACTTTAGGAGGGAAGATTTTATAAAGATGGGTGAATGCCTCAGGGATGACGTGGCATGGGGATGTCCTGGGGGGTGGAAGAACAGCAGAGGGCAAAGCTAAAAGGGAGCATAGTAAAGGCAATAGACATCTGCATCAAACAAGTGAGCAAAAGCAAGAGGAAAAAGAGGCCACTATGGTTCTTGAAAGAGGTGGCTGAAAAAGTAAAGGCTAAAACCATAGTTTTCAGAAGGTATAAGGGGTCACAAAGGGAGAAGGATAGATAGATGTGTCAAGGCTAAACAGAGGGAAGCAGAAAAAACAGTAAGGAGTGTAAAGGTGCATACTGAAGAGAGAATAGCCCGGGGGTAACAAAAGGGGGCAAGACATGTTTTATGTAGGTAAAGCAAAAGAGGAAGATGAAAGATGGGATTGTAAGGTTAAGAAGGGAGGGGGGATGACTGTGCAGAGTGGGACCAGGAAAAGGCAGACATCCTGAAAAAATACCTTTGTGCTGTGTTCAGAGAGGAAAAAGAAGGGAAGGGCAACAAAAAAGTAGCAGAAGCTTTGGAGGGAGAGAGGTAGACACTAGTCTTTTTTTCAGAGGCCAGAGTCCTGAAGGGTCTCGCTAATCCGTAGGTGTACAAAGCAATAGGCCTAGATGGGGAGCATCCAAGGGTATTGAAGGAGCTCATGGAAATGTTGGCTGCACCCTCTGTTGGTTCTATTTAACAGCTCATTGGAAACGGTAGTAGTTTTGGAGGACTGGAGGAGGGCAGATGTAGACCCACTACACAAAAGTGGTGCCAGGGAGGTGGCTGGCAATTATAGGCCAGTCAGTCTGACATCAGTGGTGGGAAAGTTAATGGAATCTCTGCTGAAGGAAAGGATTGTGGAACAGCTTCAATCCAGTGGGTTACACGACCCAAGGCAACATGAGTTCACCGGGGGGAGGATATGTCAAATGAATCTGATAGATTTCTTTGACTGGGTGACAAAGGATTTAGAGCAGGGTGGAGCAGTGGACATGGTCTACCTAGATTTCATTAAGGCTTCAACATCGTTCCAATAGGAGACTACTGAGCAAGCTAAGTAGCTTAGGAGTGGGCCCAGAGATGGTAATCTTGATGAGAAATTGATTAAGGGATTGGTGACAGAGGGTGGTGGTAAACGAAGTTCACTCTGAGGAAGGGAGGGTGACCACTGGGGTGCCTCAGGGATTAGTGCTGGGAACAATCCTCATTAATGTCTTTATAACTGACATTGCTGAACAGCTGAAACGGAAGATCTGTCTCTTTGTGGATGACACCAAAATATACAAAAGGGTGAAACTCCAGTGGGGGGGGGGTGGAAAGGATGAACAGAGACCTAAGAAAACTAGAGGAGTAGTCATGGATATGGCAAATGGGTTTCAATGCAAAAATCTGCAAACTAATGCACTTAGGGCACAGAAATCCAGGGGCAGAGTACAAACTAGGTGGAATGGTATTGATGACTATGAAGTAGGAAAGAAATCTGGGGGATAATCATATCAGATGACCTAAAGGTGGCCAGGCAGTGCAACAAGGCAGTCAGGGGAGCTGGCTCAATGTTTGAATGTATAAGGAGTGGTCTCACAAGCAGAATGCAGGATGTGTTACTGCCTCTGTATAGATCACTGGTAAGACCTAACCTCGAGTACTGTGTCCAGTTCTGGGGATCACATCTCCAGAATGACATAGACAGAGTGGAGGTGGTCCAGAGGATGGTAAATAAAATGGTGCAGGGTCTAAATTAAGCCCCCAATGAGGAGACACTAAAGGACCTCAATACGTACACCATGCAACAGAGCAGGGAGAGGTGGGATATGATAGAGACCTTTAAATACCTTATGGCGGCAAATATGGTAAGGTAGGTCGCAATTCTTATTAAAAGGCAGGTCCTATTTACGGCAGAGAAGACGGTGGTGGATGCCGAAGGGAGATTTGTTTTGATTCAGGGGGTTCTTAATGGTGAAAAAGTTGTTTTAGGGTCTATATACGGTCCAGTTGGGGGAGATTATAGTTTTTATAGGTCCCTTACGGAAAGACTGATTAGTTTCCTCCCGGCTCAATTTTTACTGGGGGGAGACTGGAACCTCCCTTGCTCGCTGACATTGGATAGAGACCCCCAAGATAAGCATCCATCTTCTCCAGCCCACAGAGCCTTCTCGACCTGAGATCACTGTTAGGGCTATGCGATCCCTGGAGACTTGCCAACCTTCTCTCCGGCCTATACCTTTCTCTCTAATCTCACGCCACAAACTGCCTGACATGATCTTGATGAGTGCCTCCTTTCTCCCTAGTCTCGCTTAGTCGGCATTGATCCAGTTATCCTTTCTGACCACGGTTGTCTGGATTAAGCTTTCCTTAATCCTGAATACTCTGAGACTCGGTCTGAGGCTGAATACACAGCTTTTAAAGGATTCTCAGACAGTAAACAACATAGGATCTTTGATATCAATATTCCGGCAGAGAACCTTAACTCTGTTTCTAGATTTGATCTGATATGGTCAGCTCTTAAGTGTTTTTGAGGGCGAATTTATCAAGAGCTTCTTTCAGAAAAAGGAAAGGCTAGCTGACTCCCTAGCTTTGATGGGTAGAGTTCGGGAACAGGAGGCTAAATATCTCTCGACTTCCTCCCTGGTGGATCTCAAGCAGCTTTTGGTAATTAAAGACAAGTATACGGATCTCTTGAGGGAGAAAACTGAATATGCCCTTATCAAGACCCAGGCCAAATATATCGACCAAGGAGAGAAATCTGGCAAGCTTCTGGCACAGCGTCTCCGGGTACTTGAAAGCTCTAGGCTTATTCCCTCTCTAGTCTCCCTTCTGGGAAGTTCTCATTAGCCGGAAAATTGCTCACGGTTTTGCAGAATTTTATGTTAAGCTGTACAGTGAATTCGAGAAACTGTACAATCCGCTGGGACTTAAACAACTACTTAAATGAGATTGATATTCCTTGTTTGTCGGAGGCTCAGCAGACTACTTTATCTGCTCCATTACTGAGGAGGAAGTTGAAAGAGTTATTGCTTCTCTCACGCCAGACCATCGCCACGGCCAGATGGTTTTCCTCAAGACTTTTATAAGACCTTTATTAAGGACCTTGTCCTTTCTCCTTAGGCTCTATGACTAACTGGTCTCAGCCACTGAAGTAGATCCAGCGCTCTTTGAGGCAACCATTGTTTTAATTCCTAAGCCTGACAAGGTTCTCACGGACCCAGCTAATTACAGACCTATATCACTCCAGAACTATGATATGAAGATCTTTGCTAGAATTTTGGCTGACCGCATTAAAAAGGTATGGTCTACGTTGCTGAGTCCCGAGCAGGCGGGTTTTGTACCTGGCAGATCTTCGGCTGATCACCTGAGGACCCTCTCGCACATCTCGCAGCATGCTCGGTTCTTTCCGCATTCGGCGGTTCTGGTCTCTCTCGATGCCGAAAAGGCTTTAGATCGTGTTGATTGGGGGTTTCTCTGGGCGGTCCTTGAGAAGATGGGCTTCCCGCATGCCTTTGTTAATGCACTTCGGGCGTTTTACAACTGCCCTCTGCCAGAGTATACTGTAATGGGGTTTTTCTTCTTTCCGCCTTTATGGGTACTAGACAGGGCTGTCCACTCTCTCTCCTGTTCAATCTGTACTTGGAACCACTACTCAGGAGGATTAAGGCCTCTGCCCTGGTCAAAGGTCTTACTTTGGGCCAATCGGAACTGGTCCTTTCAGTGTATGCCGACGATATCCTCTTACATCTGGTGGAACCAGTCGAGTCTCTTAGGGAGGTTTTAGGGCTGGTTGAGATGTTTGGGTCCTTTTCTGGATATAAGCTGAATGTTTCCAAATCTGAAATTTTCCCTCTTAACCCTTATGCTATTAAGGCTGAATTCTCTTCCTTTGGTATGAAGTGGGCCCCAAGGTACATTAAATATTTAGGGATTCTTTTCTCTACTGATCCCTCTCTCCTGAAGGAACTAAACCTAGGTCGGCTTAAGGACTCGGCTGCGCAGGACCTTCAACACTGGCCAGCTCTTCCCATTTCACTTTGGGGTCAGATTAATGTGATTAAGATGAATATCCTCCCCAGAGTGTTCTACCCATTGAATCTGGTAAATCTTAAGCTGCCAGTCTCCTATTTTCAGCAGTTCCACACATTGTTCTCTCAATTTATCTGGTCCAAGAAAGCAGTCAGGCGTTCTTATGGTAAACTATCTCTCTCTAAGGATCGAGGAGGTCTCAGATTGCCCAACCTTCTCCTGTACTATTGGGTTGCCCATTTTTCTAGGTTGGGTAGGTGGTTTTCTGCTGAACTGGATGTGTCCTGCCCTCTCTGGCTTCAGTTAGAGCGTGCTTCCCTTGCTGCAATCAAGTTTGATAAGCATGCTCTTTTCTATCTATCTCCGAAGTTGTTAGCTAAATGGATCCCAGATAATGTTATTAGGACTGCTATTGAGGTTCTTCAGCAATGTTTGAGGTATTTCCAGGTTTCTCCTGTGTCGGATTTGGGGCAGCCGATTGTTGCTAATCCTAATATTAAATTAGGTGCATCATGGATTAGTCCTGAATGGGTGCCGCAAATCAAAGGGGCCAGTCTGGGGAACTTCTTTAGTGATAATTCCCTTCTCTCCTCGGGTGATATTCTTGGGAAGTTCCATATTTCCAGCCGATTCATATTCAAGGTTTATCAACTGAGGCACTTAATCAATCAGAGATTCGGCACTTCCCTTGGAAGTCCGTGGTTGCCCCTTTCCTTTCTGAAGTGGCTAGGCTTGCTTCTCAGTCTCATTCGGTCTCTTCGATATACTCTTTTCTTCTGGACTATAACTCACCTGGTGGGGTGGCTGGTTCAGATATTTGGAACCATCTCTTGCCCGGGATTACTTGTGACTGGTCTGGAATCTGGAAGGATCTTCACAGATACCATACCCAGGACAGGTACAGGTTAACTCAGTATTACATTGTTAATAATCTTTACTACACCCCAGCTAAGTTATTTCAATTCGGGAGGGTTTCCCATTCCAGCTGTTTCAGATGCTTGCACGGGGACGGTGATATTGTCCATGTATTCTGGGACTGTCCCAAAGTGGCCCTGTTGTGGTCCCAGATTAAGAGTTATCTTGATCCTCTATTAGGTCTGTCTGGCTTTTTTTGTCCTGAGGTGTGTGTCCTTGGGGATTTTTCGCGGGTTGACAGTGTTGAGCGTAGATATCACATGGCCTTGGTGGCTATGGCTGTTAAAAAAATGGTGTTAAGACATTGGACCGATCAACTGGCCCTAACACTGGCTGACTGGTTAACTGAATTGTTATCATATCTCCAATCCGAAAAGCTTTCTGCTAGTCTTAGAGGGCAGTTGGATCTGTTCCACAGGAGATGGGGTAAGCTACAGGCCCTTTGTTTAAAATAAATTGGTTTCCCTTATTGTAACCCGAATCCCTATGTCCACATACATCTATGTCCCCATTTTCTCTGTTAACCTATTATAACCAGGTTTTTTCCTTATTTTCCTGAAGTACCCATACCTCAAGTTTGTTCTCTGACTATGCTTTGAATTATTGCCAATAGATTTCCATGTTATTACTGTATCAGTTCTGTGGAGCACCCTGGGTGGAGGGGGTCTGGTTTGATGGGGGATGTTGGGAGGTGTTATGGTTTATGCTGTTGTGTATTTCATATGGGTTTCCTCGGGTGGCTGGGTAGATACCTTTGGTATATTTCTGTATATGTTTGGGATTTATCTCTTAGGTGGTTGGGGGGGGGTTGCTTTATGTTTTTGTTGTTTTGTATGTTTATGTCCTGAAATGTTTCTTCCTGGTATGTTTGGACATTGTGTTTTCTTATCTTTAATAACAATAAAATTTAAATTTCAAAAAAAAAAAATATGGTAAGGTACAGAAGGAAAGCATTTTCAGAAAAATGAAGCTGGAGGGGGTTAGATTCAGGAGAGATTTGAGGAAATACTTCTTCACAGAAAGAGTGGTGGATTCCTGGAACAGCCTTCCAGCAGAGGTGGTGGGGTGAAAACAGTGAAGAGATTCAAGAATGCATGGGGTAAGCACAGAGGAAATAGAGTGGAAAGGATGGTGGACAGAGAAAGAGCTGTAAATTGGGAATGGTCTGCAGTAATAGTGTAGGTAGGGAGAATGGGACAGACTGGACGGGCCAAGCAGTCCTAATCTGCCATCAAACTCTATGTCTGTATATTTCAGGTTAAGCAAAGTGACTGGAGCAGAACACTGTAGGAAAACTGTATACTTTAATAGAAAATCACCAAGATCAATTAATTGTATGTCACTACATATATTCTGCAGTGGGATGCAAGATCTGTGAAAAATTTCTGTGATCACTGAACCACAGAATGTACTCTAGGATTTGCTTAAGGAATCAGGATTTTAATTCAGATCTCCTATTAACAGTCCTGTGCCCTAATTATTATGCTATGCTGGCTGCTGGGTGGTAAAGTTGTTGTTTGATATACAGTGCATCCTCGATTATCTGCCCCTTGATTATCCACCATCCTCTCTATCTGCCAGCATTACCTCCTGTACTGTTCATTCTCAATGGAAATTCCCTCTGATATCCATCACCCTCCATAACTGCCATCCATCACCCTCTCCGTGTGTACCATCTGCATAAATAGCTGTTTTGCTCCCCATCTGTCATCTGCCAAAGACATACAGTAACTTGATCGATCTTGGAACCGTGGAGTAGTGCATCATGGTTCTGTTTTGCGTGAAGTTACATTTTCATATTTTAAGATAAAAACTTTTATTATTTGAGATCCAACATTTTAATTTTAATTCTGCACACTGACTTTGTCAGTTATTGTCTGGTATTCTGGTGTGGACTCACTCAGGAAAGACAAAGTGTGTACAGTATTATAAATTTCCCTCCATCCACGTTTGTAAGCTTCACTTTGACAGTCTCAAAGCTGCAGCATGATTGAGTGGTAGATACTGTATGAGTGAGTATTTTCTGAGTTTTAAGGTTGGCATCAATCACTCAGTGTTGGGGCATGTAATAATTGTACAGTACAAGAAACAGTCATTCAGGAATGACAAACTGTGTGTGCTGAGTTTCCCGTGTTCCGTGTTTGTTTCACTCAGACCATCTGGTGGCCTCGGCATGGTTGAGTGGTGGATCCTGACAAAGAGAAACAAGCATTTGTCAATGCCGAATGTTGTCACGCTGGCATTGGCAGTGGCAGAGCTAGAGACACATAGCACTGTGATTTTGTTAATGTGTCCCAAAAGGTGATTTTGCACAGTGAGCACGCCATTGTTCGCCACAGCTCCGGAAACACGTTTTGGACAGGCTGTGAAAAATGGCAGCTGCACTGTTGATAAGGAGGTGTGCACAAATGCCAGTGGTGAAAATGTGGCATGAAAGTGTTGCAGATTGACGAAGTTACAGTTGTGCGTGGAAACTGCTCAATGCACGCTTGCAACACAGTCATTTTAAGGACTTTCGGCACCAAATTTTCAACATGGGCAGTTTAGGACCTCTACTTATAAAAAGTGTCACCATCATTTCCTCAAACCGTCCTGAAAACTGATTTCACACAGCGACCATGCAATTCTGCGCTGGACATGAGAAAACACATTTCAGCCAGCTGTACTGTTCATAAGGAGGTATGGAAAAATGCCAATGATGAACAGCTGGAGTGAAACTATTACAAATTCACAAAGTCATGAGCGTGAGTGCAAACTGTGCAACGCACGCTCATAAAACACTCATTTTATTGACTTTCGTCCCCAAATTTTCAACAAAGGCATTTTAGGACATCTGCTAATGAACAGTGTCACTATCATTTTCATAAAGTGTCTTGAACATGGACTTTTCACAGCGCCTGGGCTATTCTGTGCTGGAACTGCGAAAACAGATTTTGGTCAGGATGTGAAAAATGACAGCTGTACTGTTCATTAGGATGTGCAGAACAATGGTACTGTTGAAAATCTGGAGTGAAAATATAAGTTTGCGAACTTATGAGCGTGCGTACAAACTGCACAACGCACACTCGTAACACAGTCAATTTATGGAGTATTGTCACTAAATTTTCAACACAGGCATTTTAGGACTGCTGCTCATGAACAGTGCCACGATCATTTTCATAATGTGTCCCGAACACTGATTTCGCACAGCAACTGCACTATTCTACGCTGGAAGTACGAAAACATATTTTGGCCAGGATGTGAAAAATGACAGCTGTACAGTTCACAAGAAGGTGTGGTAAAATGCCAATGTTGAGAATCTGGTGTGAAAATATTGCGAATTTGCGAACTTATGGCATGCGTAGCAACTGCGCAACATACGCTTGTAAAACAGTCATTTTTGGGATTTTTCCCACCAAATTTGCAACATAGGCTTTTTGAGATCCCCCCTCATGAACAGTGGCACTATTATTTCATTACTTGGTCCCAAAAGGTGATTCCACGCAGTGACTGCGAAATCACCTTTCGTGCCCGATTAACAAAATGACAGTGACAGAATTCATGAGGTGGGATCCCAAAATCCCATGTTGAAAATTTGGGGCCAAAATTCCCAAAAATGCCTGAGATATGCATCAAAGTTGAAAAAACCCTATTTATTACATTATAGAGTTTACCGGCATTTCCTCAGTTCGCAGTCGGCTTGGAAGAGTGCAGACGTGCTCCCGGTCCACCGAAGATCATTGTGCCAGACATCAGAGGTAAGTATGAGGTGAGGGGGGTGTGGGGAGGCAGGGTACACAGAGAGTGGGTGCAGGTGGGGGGCAGGGAGATTACAAGGAACAGTTTTCATTTTACAGGTGAAAAACAACAAAAAAAACCATTGCGGGACAGTTTTTTTGTTTTAGGGGATTTGGCATGCTGGGGTGGGCTCCCAGTGTGCCACCTAACTGTTTGGGGAGGTCTGTAGCAGACAGGGGATTGGGCATCCCTGTCGGCACACAAAGAAAGTGGGGAGGAGCCAAGCTGAAGGGGATTGGGTACCCCCTCGGCATTTAACAATGGGGGGGTTCTTTATGCCAATAGGGAGTGGGCTTCCCTGTTGGCACACAAGTAAAGAGGGGGGATTAGAACTGAGGGGGATTGGCCACCCCCTCGGCATATAACAAATGGGAGGGGAGGTGATTTATGCTGACAGGGAGTGGGTTCCCCCGTCGGCAGTACAGAGGGGCAGGGTTGACTGACAGGAAGATTGGGCACCCCTGAAGTTGGCAGTTTGGTGGCCACTGTGCCGCCATGCTCATAATGTCGGTGACCACATCCAGGGAAGGTCAGCTGCATCTGACAAGCTTTGCTCGGATTGCAGCAGACCTTTCCTTAGATGTGCTCGCCACATCATGTATGCATGATGTGGATCCGGCATGCAGGCTGATTGGGGAATAAGGGATGCACCTACTGGTGTGTGCTCTGCATTTGCCCAACAGTGACTGCGCCTCCAAAGCTGCACTGCCCGAAGATGTTGGCTGCGCAAGCGCGCCAACATAAAAAGAAACAATCGCCACGGTAAGGATTTTATTAAACACTGTTCAATGTAGTGATCCATCACTTAATTTTATTTGGGTCATTGATTGGGTCAGTTATTGTCTGTTATGCTGATGTGGATTCACTCAGGAATGACAAACTGTGTACATTGAGTTTCCCACGGTCTGTATTTGTTAGTTTGTATGTTTCACTTGGACCATCTGGGAGCCACGGTGTGGTTAAGTGGTAGATCCTGAAATAAGAAACAATTGCTATGTTAAGGGTTTTTTAAACAGATGCTTTAAATTAGTGATTGGGTCAGTTATTGTCTGTTGTGGTGGTGTATAAATTTCACATGGATCCACACTCAATGACGGTTTAGAGATCCAGCATGTGTGTTTCCAGGGATACGGTTTCCACACTTAATGCACTGAACTTTTAATTTCTAGTTGTGCAATAACTAAGCAATTAAGTCCCTCCACCCCAGCTGTAAATAAATGCAGAAGCACATTGTGTTAACGTGGTCTTCTGAATGGCATAGAGGCAACATGTCAGCTATGGCGTCCAGACAGAGCAGAAGAAACAGAAATGTTCTGGAACCTAGCAACAAAGCTGATATTGTTCATTGTATTGCCTTGAACCCAAGCTGTAGACAGCAAGAGATAGCAAACCACTTCTCAGTTCTGTGGCAATCCACCATCACCAGACCCACAATAGGGGACATCCTTGCCTGCAAGTCAAAATGAGACTCTGATATTGTAAATGACTCCCCATGAAAAATTAAAAAAATAAATTACCCTAACTGATTTTTTTTAAAGCAATCTTCCATTAAACAGCATGGGGGATTGCTGAACTGGGCTAGTTAAGTCAAAGTAAAGTAGTGTTACCACTGGAGGTAATATTTCTGCATACAGGCCACTGTGTCCAGAACCTCTGCAGAAAGGGACCACAGAGTCTTTCTGTCACGAACATTTGCTGACAGGAACAGTTCCTTTCTGCACAAAATGCTGTTTGTAACTACAAGTTTGTTTACTTTCTATATATTGAGCATCCCAACGTCATGCCACTACAAATCACCACTAAAGTGAAATTTCTACAAATACAAATTAAAAAAAATGGTAATATTACTGTTCCGAGTCAAACCCGTGTCTTTTACTTTAAAAAAATATATATTTCCTGACTACTTAAATACCATGGTGAGTAAGGCCTGGCAGGTCCTGTTCCTCAGAGTTCATTTTGTAGGTTGTAAGTTTTAGAGTGCTGTGGCCAGGATGTTGATGGGTACCTCAGTGAGGATTATGTTACTCCTGTTCTGCACGCTGTGCACTGACTGCCTGTGAGTTGGTGCATCATCTTCAAGATATGCTTGTTAACTTACAAGGCCCTACGTGGTTTGGGAACTGACTACCTCAAAGAGCTCCTGGTCCTATACTGCTCTATCCACTCCCTACAGGCAGAGAACACCAAGAGGAAGGAGCTGCTGTTATAACTATACTTCTCTACTGAGACTAAAGAACTATGACTCTACTACTGGAACCTTCAATTTAGGGTAAAAACAAAACAAAAAAGTCAGTGTGTTTGTCTGAGTTGACTGAAGTGAATTGTTATCTGTGCAATTAACTAAGTGTAGAGAAAGCTGTAAAGTAGGGGGAGTGGCTTAGCTAGAAGGAAGCCTGGTTAAAGCCAGATTTAAAAACTGCCCTAGATAGCGTCTGCCAGAGAACAGGCAGAGAACACCAAGAGGAAGGAGCTGCTGTTATAACTATACTTCTCTACTGGGACTATATTGCCTTCCTTCCTTCCCCTCCACCCCCCACCCTAAGCCAGTTCTACTTTTATAGGCGCAGGATTTGACTGACAACAGGAACTTCCTGTTTGGGAGCAGGAAGTGAGTGATCACAGAGCCACAAAAGTCTTACCATCCTGGAAGGAAAAGAGTAGCTCTCCGTCCCCCTAGCTGCTGGAGGTCTGACTCTGAGCAAGTAAGGAGACTACTGAGAAATATAGGAACTTCTTATCTTAGAACAGGAAGATCAGGATCTTAAAGGGCACAGAGGCAGTAAATAGGTAGGGAGAAAAAAATAAACAGAGGAAAGAGTAAATATTCCAAACAACAGTTAAGGGGCCAGAAATAAGACATGATGGGAGTGGTGCAGTGCAGTGGCTGTGGAGCAGCAGTCTTCTGGGAGATGTTCTGGAGGATGTGGTGTTGTCCCATCTGCAGACACCTCTCTGGGCTGAGGGAGAAGGTTGCTCATCTCCAGGTTGAGTTGGCAAGGATTTGGGTGACCCCCTCTCCCACCCATGGACCACCAGGGCCACTGCCATTGCCTCACAGTTTACCAAGAAAAAGGAGTGGTTTGACCACAGTGGGCTCAAGGAGGGTGAGGGTGGTGGAGCAGAGGTACATCCCCCCAGCTGTACCTCTCCACAATTCATATACTGTTCTCACAAAGTGTGGTTCCTCTATGGAGGCACCTGTAGTGGAGACCAAGGAGGATGCTGGGAACCTCCACAAAGGAGACACACAGGCAGGCGGCATGGAACCCCACATGAGAAGGAAACAACTCCTGGTAGGGACTCCATTGTTAGGATGGTAGAACTGGGGGAGGAAGGGGAGAGGGAGGTAAGGTGCCTGCCTGGTGCCATGGCTTGGATGGACAGGGAACGAATCCTCAGGATCACGGGAGAAGCTGCATAGGGGAGGGAGCTGGTTGTCATTGTCCATCTAGGAACAAATGACCTGGCTGAGAAAGGGATCAGAGCAGTGCAGGAAGAGTTTGTGGAGTTGGGGAGGGGCCTTAGACAAGTAGCATGCACGGTAACCTTCTTGGAGGTGCTGCTTGTCTATGGTATGGGTGAGGCTAGGGTGTTCCACACCATGGGATTCAATCAGTGTTTGAAAAACTGGTGCAGAGCTCAGGGATTTGGCTTCACTGGGGACTGCGAGTCCACCTGGAGTGATGCAGGCCTATACTGGCATGATGGTCTGCATCTGTCCAGGAGGGAAACCTGGATCCTAGGTGATAGGTTTAAATGCTTCATTGGCAAGCATTTAAACTAGCCAAGGGGAGAGACACTAGAAAGGAGCAGGGAAATCCTAGCCCCCCAAACAATCAGGGTAGTAAGTGAGGTAAACACCAAGATAGAGATGTCGATAGGGAGAAGGACAGGGGTAAATGGAGAAAATGGCAAAGACAATAAGGACAAGGATGGGGCAAAAAGGGAAAAAGCCATCAGGCAATGGAGGGTAATGAGTACCAATGCCCGTAGTCTGGGCAACAAGCTCCCTGAACTGGTGGCCTTGATGGAAGAGGAATGCCTGGATATTGTATCAGACACAGAAAAATGGTACACAGAGAACCGTGACTGGAATGTTAACATACCAGGGTACACAACCTACAGGAGAGACAGGGAGGGGAGAAGAGGGGGAGGAGTAGCTCTCTATGTAAGGGAAGAAATAAAAACAATGGAATAAAACAGTAAACAGGGAGGAGAGGAGGCACTGTGGGTCACCTTAGAGACTGGAAATGGCACCACAATCCACACAGGGGTTGTATACAGACCCCTATGTCAGGGAGAGGGAATGGACAAGGATATGATTAAAGGCATCCTTAGGATGGCAGAGAAAGGGTAAATACTGTTGATGGGGGTCCTGACTATGCCAGATGTCAACTGGAGCACCTTTGCTGCAGCCACATCCAAGAACAGGGCCATTCTCGATGCCCTACAGGTGGCATGCCTCAGACAGCTAATTTAAGAACCCACTCATGAGGGAGCAATCTTAGACCTCATACTCTCAAATGGGGACAGTGAGAGGATCTCAGATCTAGAAGTGTGTAGCCGTCTGGGAACAAGTAACCACTCAGCTACAGAGTCAAGCCATACAAAAGTGAAGGTACTGGACTTCAGGAGGGATGAATTTGGCAAGATGGGAGAGTGCCTTAGAAAAGCTCTAGCACAGGCTAGAAGGAGGGGTGGAGTAGCAATGGGGAAACATCAAAACTGCCATCACAGTGGCAACAAGCCTTTCTGTGAAGCAAATAAACAAATCAGAATTAAAGAAAAACCCACTATCGTTCTCCAAAGAGGTGGCAGGGAAGGTTAGGGAGAAAAAGATAGCATTTAGAAAGTATAAGGACACACAGAAGGAGCAGGACAGAGAACTGTACCAGTTAAGGCAGAAGGAAGCAGGGAGGGAAGTCAGAATAGCAAAGGCCCAAACTGAGAAAAACATAGCCAAGTCAGTTAAGAAGGGGCATAAAACTTTTATAGGTACATCAGGGAGCGTAGAAAGACAAAGGGAGTGGTAGTGAGGCTAAATAGAATGGACGGTGGGTGGGCAGAGAGGGGCAGTGAAAAAGCAGGGATACTGAATGAATACTTCTGCTCAGTATTCACAAAAGAAATGGATGGGGAGGTGCCTAATCCAATTAACAGAAGCACTCTGTATAGGGGGGTCGATCCCAGTCCTTTACAAAAGAAAGGGTTCTGAAAGAACTCCTAAAACTGAAGGTGAACAAAGCAATGGGACCTGACAGAATTCACCCCAGAAATCTAAAAGAATTAAGAGGAGAACTAGTGACACCACTGACTACCCTTTTTAACAAATCATGAGAGGATGGTGTGGTACCTGAGGACTGGAGGAAGGCAGATGGGATTCCCCTTCACAAAAGTGGGAGCAAGACAGAAGCAGGAAACTACAGATCTGTCAGTTTGACCCCTGTGGTAGGGAAAGTGATGGAATCACTTCTGAAGGAAAGAATTGTTGAGTACCTAGAGGCCAGTGGGGGGCAGGACCCAAGACAGCATGGGTTCACAGTGGAAATGTCATGTCAGATGAATCTAATTGATTTCTTTGACTGGGTGACCAAAATAGTAGGCCAGGGAGGGGCTGTGGACATGGCCTACCTAGACTTTAGCAAGGCATTTGACACAGTCCCTCACGAAAGATTAATAATCAAATTAACCAGCCTGGGAGTGGGTCTCAGGGTGGTAGCCTGGGTAAAACATTGGCTGGACAACAGAACACAGAAGGTAATTGTAAATGGAGTCCACTCTGAAGAAAGAGGGGTTACTAGTGGGGTACCGCAGGGTTCAGTACTGGGTTCAGTTCTTTTTAATGTCTTTATAAGTGACATTGCAGAGGGACTGGAAGGAAAAGTATGCCTCTTTGCAGATGGCACAAAGATCTGCAACAGGGTTGATACACAAGGAGGTGTGAAAATAATGAGAAGGGACTTTCTCAAGGTTGTAGGAATGGTCAGAAGTATGGCAGCTTGGATTCAATGCAAAGAAGTGCAAATAATGCACCTGGGAAACAAAAACCAAGGGGAAGATTACATAATGGGGGGAGGTAATAACAACAACAGAAATGGAAAGGGACCTGGGGTAATCATATCAAATGACCTTAAGGTTAGCAAGCAATGTGACAAGGCAGTAGGGAGGGCTGGGGATACTGGGATGTATAGGGAGAGGCATCACCAGTAGAAAGCAGGAAGTTGTTATTCCTCTGTACAGACAATTGGTGAGACCCCATCTGGAGCTAGTACTGCGTGCAGTTTTGGAGACCCCATCTCCACAAGGACATAGACAGGATGGAGGCAGTCCAGAGGAGGGCAACTAAAATGGTGCAGAGTCTGCATCAGAAACCATATGAAGAGGGACCGAGAGAGCTTAATATGTATATCCTTGACGAAAGGGGGGGGGACATGATAGAAACTTTCAAGTACCTCAACGGAATCAACAAAGTCCAGGAAGGTAGCATCTTTCAGAAACAAAATGTGCAAGAACAAGGAGGCACAATTTAAAGATAGTGGGGGGATGGCTCAGGGGCAATGTGAGGAAATTTTTTTTGAAGGAGAGAGAGTGGTGGACGCATGGAACTGCCTTCCTGGGGAGGTTGTGGGGTCTAAAACAGTGGGGGAATTCAAACATGCATGGGACAGACAAGGCAATTGTAGAGGGGGGTGGAAATAAGTAGGCTGTTGGTTAACTAGAACCTGCAGGTTATCCAATAGGTAGGGAAATGGGCAGACTGGGTGGGCCAAGTGGTCCTTATCTGCCATCAAAGTCTATGTTTCTATGCCAAAGTGCAGTCGAAAATGAGAAACTCTTCTCATTCTCTCATAAAGTGTTGGCTCCCTTCAGCAAACCATCCACCTTTGCAGCATGCCAAAGTGCAGAACAAAATGATAAATTCCTCACATTCTCTAAAGGAATGTTAACTTGCTTCAGTAATCCAACGGTCTCTGCACAAAACATAACCTTTAATATCTTTCAGGGTAAGTAAATAACTGTCTTACACAGTAACTGAGCACATTAAATATTTCTGCCCTACTGCAAACCTGAAAAATAAAATATATTTATTGTGTTATTTTCTGTTCCATGGCTTGCCATCAAGACAGCCCTCCTCAGAAAAACTTGAAGCAGATTTCTTCAAACAGTGACTAAAAAAGCAGTACCTGATAAGAAGCACTCTTTCCAGAACTCCAACGGCTGAAGCCATTGACAAGTTAATTGACAAAGTAACAAAAACTCACACAAGCACCCCAATTACTAAAATAAATGCACTTGAAGCATAAATAAAAAGTTTAGAAAAACTAATTGCACATAAATTAAACAAAATGAAACCCAAGCAAATACACCACTGTTCCTTCCAAGAATGCCCTGCCTACTACGATTCACTAACCAACCAGAACACGATTTCCATTTACAGATGCACTAAACAACCAATCACACAACAGACACTGCAAGCAATAGAACAAACTTCTCCCATGAATGGGAACCTCAAAACAATAAAAAAACACAACCATACATCAAGAACCAATGAAACAACAGAAAAGTAACTCATTCATGAAAAACAGGAATACCCATTCAAAACACATCCTGATAACCACAGAGCATCACAGAGAACCAAAATAAACCAACCATTCATTTATAGACAATTTCCTAACTAATACACACAAATAACCAAAGTATCACACTCCTGCTCTATTGCATAAATCGAACACATGATGGGCATTAGTGGGATATGGAAAATATTCTCACTCCTGCATAGTGAAGTATGGATATCTCACTTCTGAGATATCCAGACTTCACTCTGCAGGAGTGAGACTATAGTCCATATCCCACTCCTGCCCATCATGTATTATATATATATATATATATATATATATAAGAAAATACAAAATCACACATGCCCACACAATGCAAAGCATCATGGGCTGCATATGCAAATCACCATAGAATGGTATGCTGGTTCAACTTTAAGCAGAATTGCATGGTGCCAAAAGACCTTTCACACAGTTTGCAAAGGGTGCTAACAGATGACATAGACACGTGTTTCGTCCTACCAGGACTCATCAGTATACCTCATCTGTTTGACACCCCAGTGGAAAGAACCAGCTACCCTAAGATGGTCTGTCTGGGTTATGTTGTGGTGAACCCATTAAAATAAAAAAACTATTTAAAGACAAAGAACCTCAAGCGCAAACACTGAGGCAAGGGTTACCCTAAAGGGATTTGGCTGGAAGCCAAGTTTCAAGAAAATACAAAATCACACATGCCCACACAATGCAAAGCATCATGGGCTGCATAAGCAAATCACCACAGAATATTATGCTGGTTCAATTTTAAGCAGAATTGCATGGTGCCGAAAGGCCTCTCACACAGTTTGCGAAGGGTGCTAACAGATGACATAGACACGTGTTTCATCCTACCAGGACTCATCAGTATGCCTCATCTGTTTGACACCCCAGTGGAATGAACCAGCTACCCTAAGATGGTCTGTCTGGGTTATGTTGTGGTGAACCCATTAAAATAAAAAAACTATTTAAAAGACAAAGAACCTCTGTGCGCAAACACTGAGGCAAGGGTTACCTCAAAGGGCATTTGGCTGGGAAGCCAAGTTTCAAGAAAATACAAAATCACACATGCCCACACAATGCAAAGCATCATGGGCTGCATATGCAAATCACCACAGAAAGTTATGCTGGTTCAACTTTAAGCAGAATTGCATGGTACCGAAAGGCCTCTCACACAGTTTTCAAAGGGTGCTAACAGATGACATAGACACGTGTTTCGTCCTACCAGGACTCATCAGTATGCCTCATCTGTTTGACACCCCAGTGGAATGAACCAGCTACTCTAAGACGGTCTGTCTGGGTTATGTTGTGGGTGTGCATTGGGGTCATCTGTCCTAATTCTCACCCCATTCTCCTATAGTTCACCACCTCAGCTTCTTTACACATGTGATGAGGTTAGAGTTAGGGCCGACTACCCCAATGCACACCCCGATGCTGGCTGGGGGGCAGGGTGAGGGTGGGTGCAAGGGGCGTTTTCAACCTAACATCAAATTTCCTCACTTTTGTCACCCTAACTGATGCATTAAACAGAATTTTTTGCCATATATATATATATATATATATATATATATATATATATATATATATTATATAATGTATATAACATATATACAATATTCATTGCAAAAAAATCTCCCATTAATACATCGAAGCAATAACTGATTCCACCAACAAAAGTCACAAATTCAGTGTCAGGGATGCCAACCCTACCCCCATACCCCCCATCCACACATCAACAGGTGCCAGGGTGTGCCTTGGGGTCAAAGGCCCTAGTTTCACCCCATTCCGTGTGTAAACAAGCTGAGATGGTACAGTATAGGAGAATGGGATGGGAGTCAGGGCTGATGATCCCAAGGCACATCACGGTGCCTGTTGATCTGTGGATGAGGGTGTGTGGGATGGCAAGGTTGGTAACCCTAGCATCAAATTTCCAGACTTAATTGATGCATTAATGGAGATTTTTGCAATGAATTTCCCTTATTTTTGAGAAAGTGAAATGTTACTCATATGGTGGCCATAGGCTGGAGTGTGGGCCCTCTGGGCCCTGCACTCCTACCCACCCATCTGTGTATAGACATAGCACAGGAGGGACCTGTGTTTTTAGTTTTGTATAATCATATCCATAAGTGGGAGCACAGGCCCTCTGGGCCCTGTGCTCCCACCCACCCATGAGTGTAGAGGCATAGCATAGGAGGGCCCAGTACACCCAATTTAGCATAAATAGTATGCTTAGGTGGGAGTGCAGGGCCCCCCCACCCACACATAAGTACAGATACATAGCACAGGCCTACAGCCATTCCAAGCAACCCTCATAATACTTATTTGGCAATATCTCAGTAACCGTGGCAACTGTGTAAAAAATGATTCTGCAATTGTATTCATGACCTAGCCACCTCCATGTGTGCTTCTAAGCTGTGCTTAGCAAAAAATCCATATCCTGAACCATTTTTGAGATATATGTGCTGAAAGGTGTGCAGCCGCCACCGTGTTATCCTATGAGAAAATTTGCAACTTTGGAGTGCAGTAACTCTAGAACTGGTGTAAATTTGTTTTCACCAAACCAGCAAATTTGTTTTCACCAAACCAGCAAAAGGCACATCTGTGATGCAAGGGCTTGCCACTCTGCAGATGTCAGATTAAAAGTGCAAACCATGTAGTGGCAGTGAGGTGGCAAAGAAACTGGTTTTGGTAGATGCCGCAATGTTATCCTATGCTAAAAAAATCACCACTTCATAGTGCTGCAACTATGGAACTGATGGGAATTTTTTTCACCAACCCACCAAAAGGAAAATCTGGGGTCCAAGGGCTTACCATCCTGCAATTTTCATCCCAAAAGTCTAAACTGTGTAGTGGCACTCAGGTGGGAAAGAAATGGTAATGTTTGAAGCAGTACTATCGCAAATTGTGACACTTTTGGCAGATTTGTGAAAGAACGGTGCAGAACTTTCACAAATTTTGTGAAGGTGTCGCACAATTCTTTCACAATTTGTGACAGTACAGCATTGCAAATTGAAAAAAAAATTACTTCCAGGGCTTCTTCTACAAAAATAATTGCATCACTGTGTTCCTCTGGCCCCAGATGGCTACTGACTTCTAAATCTGTGATTCTCTCTCCATCTGAAAGTACCAGGTCCAATATTGCTCCCTCCTGAGTAGGTTCCAACACTAGCTGTTTAAGGCACACCCTCTGTAGGGCATAGAGAATAACCCTGCTCTTGGATGTAGCTGCAATACTTGTCGTCCAGTTAACATCTGGCATATTCAGCTCCCCCATCAACAATATCTCCCCTTTTTCAGCCATTTTGAGAATGTCTGCTATCATTTTCTTGTTCATTTCCTCCCCTTGAGACAGGGGTCTTTATACAACCCCTGTGCAGATTGTGATGCCATTTGCTGTCTCCAAGGTGACCCATAGTGCCTCTTGTCTTCCCCCTTTACCTTCCAGTTCTACAGCTTTGATCCCTTTTCTTACGTAGAGAGCTACTACACCTCCTCTTTTACCCTCCCTGTCCCTTCTGTAGATTGTGTACCCTGGTATGTTGACATCCCAGTCATGGTTCTCCATGTACCATGTTTTTGTGACTGCCACAATATCCAAGTGTTCCTCTTCCATCAGGGCTACTAGCTCAGGAAGCTTTTTTCCCAGACTACGGGCATTGGTTCTCATTGCCTCCATTTAATGTTGGCTTTATCCTCCCCCCCCCATCTCTGCCCTTATTGCCTTTGTCTATTTTTCTGTTTACCCCTGTCCTGCCCTCTGTCAAGCTCTGTACCTTGGTGTTTACCTTACTACCTGCCATGTTTTGTGGGGGAAGGCTTGAAATTTTCTGCTTCCTATCAGCACCTCCCCCCTTGGCTAGTTTAAAAGCTTGCCAAGGAAGCATTTAAACCTATCACCGAGGAGCTTGGTTCCCTTCCAGGACAGATGCAGACCATCATGCCAGTATAGACCTACATCTCTTCAGGTGGAACCTGAGTCCCCAGTGAAGCCAAAGCCCTGTGCTCTGCACCAGTTTTGCAACGATTCATTAAACTGCATGGTGTGCAGTACCCTAGCCTCACCCAATCCATAAACTGGCAGCACCTCTGAGAAGGTTACCATGTTTGCTACCCATCTAAGGCCCCTCCCCAACTCCACAAACTCATCCTGCACTGCACTGATCTCATGCCTAGCTAGGTCATTTGTCCCAAGGTGGACAATGATATCTAGTTCCCTCTTCTGTGATGCTGCTTCTGCAATCCTGAAGATACATTTCCTGTCTCTCCCAGTCATGGCACCAGGCACCTTACCTCCCTCTCCCCTCTCTTCCCCAATTCTACCCCCCTAACAACTGAGTCCCCTACCAGAAGCTGTTTCCTTCCCCTGCAGTGTCCCTTGCCACCCTTTTGTGGGTCTGCCTTGTGGATGCCCCCAGCATTCTTCTTGGTCTCCACTAAGGGTGTCATCATAGAGGAATATTGCTCTGCTAGAATGACATATGAATTGTGTAGAGGTAGAACTGGAGGGATGTGCCTCTGTTCCACCACCCTCACCCTCCCAGAACCCACTGTGGTCCAACTGCTTCTCATACTTGGCAACTTCTGAGGCAGTGGTTGTGGCACTGGTGCTCTTTGGGTGGGGGAAGCCTCCATAGTCCTTCCCAGTTCAGCCTGGAGATGGGCAACCTCCTCCCTCAGAGCTGACAGTTGCCTGCGAATAGGGCAGCAACACAGTTTCCAGAATGTTTCCTGGAAAACTGCTGCTCCACATCCAGTGCATTGCATCACTCCCCACATGTCCCTCTCTCTTATAATATACAATATGTAATATATATATAAAAAAAGTTTTTCCTTTTTTTGGGGGGGGGTGTACTTACCATTTATGCACTGTGCTGGGTTATTAAGGATATGACAGAGTTCTGCCTCCTGACCTGTTGATGAAGTGATGTCAGAACCTTGGCTATAAAGGAAAAGCCATGCCTGGGGTAGGTGGGGTGAGGGAAGGGTGGTGGGTGTTCTGCAACCATCGGTGACTGCTGTCAGAAACAATCAACTACACCACTGCTCCACCACCGTGGTGAGTACTGCCCTTCTTTACAGTAATTCAACTCACACCACAATTTACTAGACCACTGCTCCTACACAAACCACTCTATTGAACCCAGGGATAAAATTGAACTCACTCCTTAGCCAGTAGGACACTTCTAAAAGTTGCAAAAATATCCTTCCAAATCCTAGGTCTCAACCACAGGAATCAAGCAGAGAAAAAAAGCAAATTCAGTTGTATTTCACTCCCTCTGGTTATAAAAGTACTACACTTTAATGGAATCCTGCAATTCTCTTCTTGATGCCAATAAGCAAAAATGAAACTTTCAGTAGAAATCATAGCTCACCTTCCTAACAAGTCCCAAGCAATATTATGCCTTACCAGGTTCCCAGTTCCTAAAATGAGGTTTAGTTTGTTCTCTACAATATAACAAGTTTCTCAGCCTCCAAAAAAAACAACCAAGTCTGGCATGCTGCAGAGCTGGATGGTTGTGGGTCATTATGACAGCTGAGGAGGTTTGAAATATTTTTTTGCTTTTCTGCATTTATCTTGAAATAGTCATTTAAAGATTGAAGTTTCTTGTGGCCTGACACCTGTATAGCCTCAGTAGGAGAAACATTAGAATCCTCAAGCTATTGCACAAGATGTATTTGAATTGAATGGTGTGTTATCCTTCAGTCTGTTTCAGTTCCAGCCTTTTGGATCATTGATTTCAAATTGTTAGCAATGGTATTCATGCTGAGCAGCTGTATTTTAATCCAGCTGCAGGGATAAGAGAGTTTGTGCTGCTGATTAATGGCTAAAAAGACGGGGCAGAGTCATAATTATATGTTGAAGGTATTTTCTCGTTTTAGAAAATGAAATTAGCTACTGGGTACTTTTTCCGATTTGAAATGGGATATGCTCTGGGCTTTAATATGCAAGTGTCTTTGTGATCACTGCCGCTTCTGGTTTTGGTCTGTCTTTCCTGGTAGAATTCAATATATGTATCATCTTTTTCATCACTGCAGAGTTTAATGCCACCCCATTTTAAGTTTCTGCACTCTGTATTCCCTCTGATTCCGGAAAACATTGTTGCATTTAAACTCATGGGCCCAGATATTCAAAAGGGTTGTGCATGGCGCAACAGTGATGCACCATGCATAACCCACTGATGCGCCCCAGTGCGATATTTAAAAGGGAAAAGTGTGCCACACAAATCCCGATCGCCAGAGGCAGCATCAATGTCTATCTGAGCACAGGTGGAAGTGTGCCCATGCATAAACTGCACAGCCCGATATTCAGCCTGGGCCATGCAGAGTTATGCAGGCACAACCCCTACCTGCGCCTGCACAAAAAGTTACATCTAAAAAAAAAGGAACAAGTAGAGGGCCACCCACAGGTGAGGTGCTGCATTGCAGGGTGCAACACAGCAGCTGCCACCTGTGGGTGGCCTTCACCTGTTCCCGTCGCACCTGGTGGCACCCCCCATGCCCCGATCACAGGCATCAGTCATCCCCCCCAAAGTCCAATATCCCTGGTGGTCCAGTGGACCACAATTAGCCTGATTGCGGGCATCACTGTATCCCCCCCAAGTCCAATATCCCTGGTGGTCCAGTGGACCGCATGGAGCCCGATCATGGGCGGCATTCCACACCCCTCCAAGTCCAAAATCCCTGGTGATCTAGTGGACCCCCACCCCACCTGTCCACTGAGCCCCACCACCCCACTCCCCCATCAGCCAGTGGGTGGCAGCACCCCACCTGCCTGCCGACCCGCTGCCCGCTGACTCTGGACTGCCTAGTACAGTATGGGCTGCATGCCCATTGGCTCATGCTCTGAACCAATGGGCATGCAGCCTAACTGTCAGTTGGCGGCGGTGGGGCAGCAGGCAGGTGGGGTGCGCCGCCCGCTGGCTGACAGGGGAGTGAGGTGGTGGGGCTCAGTGGGCGGGTGGGGTGGGGTCCACTAGATCACCAGAGATTTTGGACTTGGGGGTGTGGAATGCCACCCACGATCGGGCTCCATGCGGTCCACTGGACCACCAGGGATATTGGACTTCAGGGGGGATACAGTGATGCCCACAATTGGGCTAATAGCAGTCCACTGGACCACCAGGGATAGGAGACATTCTTTGTCCCTTATGGGATGTCCCACGATCAGGCTGCAGGGGGCGTCAGTCCCCGATGGCTGTTGCCTGGCAGGGCACCAGGCACAAGTTATCGGGGATCGGCTCACCTGCATGCTAATGGCATGCAAATGGGGCTGAAATCAGATGCAAATGACCCCTGTGCGCCTTGCATAAATTATGGCCCATTTGCATGTCACTCTTTGAATATTACAGGTGCTGTGCATGGCGCAATGGCACTTGTGCCACCGCATCTCAATGCTCCACTCTGACCACTTGCGCTGGCGCAGTTCCACTGCACCATGCACAGTGGGGGTGGCCAGGGTGCGATATTCAAAGCAGTTGCACCATAACACAACTCCATTGAATATCGTCCTGGTCACACCCCTGTGCAACAAATTTGAGCAGCGCACAGGCTTGCGCCACAGCCTGGCGCAGTTTGAATATCTGGGCCATGGTATTCAGTAGTGACTGTGGAGTTCTCGGTTCTAAAATATCTTTTTCATATAGTTCGTGTATTAAGCTGTTGGTTAGTTCATCTGCAGCAAAAGGTTTATTTCCATTCTCATCTTCCTTTAATTTTTTTTTGTTTGAAGAGTAGTACTTCTCCACACTTCTGGAATTTGAGTGAGGAAGACAGAGATTCTGGATAACCATGTTTTTTTAAGTGTCTCTTAACTCATTGCCTCCACAGGCTCACTCTGAAATTACACCACTTGCCTCCTGAATCTCCTGTATACTTTTAACAGTGAATCCTGGGCCTTTCTAAGCAAAATCAAGCCATAGTCAGCATGTCGCAAACAAATGCTAATAGTTCAATAAGTGTACATGCTAGACACAAAGTATGAGTGGCAGAGTTATTCAGCACAAAATTGCCTTTCCAATGGTGGCATGCATGTAATAATAAGTAATTTTGTTTTTTTTTATGCTGGTCGAAAGAGCAAACTAAATATTTTTTTCACTAAAAAGGGCAACATAAGCCATTTTTTGTTGGAAAATATGTAAAATATCAACACTAAATTAAGCATACAGATATTAGATGGTGTTTAATATTATGTTTGTTAAAAAAAAGATATATTTTTACAATAAAACGTAATTTTCCCCATTTTAGTCAAGGTGCTTTGGGGAGATTTGAGGGATGAATCTCAACCACACACACCATATCATAAACAAATGCATATAACTCCAAAAGTATACATGATACACACAAAGTATCAGCATATAAGTTGATGAGCACAAAAATGCCTTTCCAACGGTGCTATGCAACCAGTTGTAATCAATACGGTTTTTATTTTATACCTGCTTAAGTGCCAAAAAAGTGAATTTTATTCAAGCTGCTTAGGTGAATCTTGATGGAAAACATTTCAGCCATACACACCATACCATAAACAAATGTGAATAACTACTAAAGTATACATGATATACACAAAATATCAGTGGCAAAGTTGTTCAGCACAAAAGTACCTTCCCAATGGTGGTATGCAAATAATAACATGTAATTTTGTTTTTTTTTTAAGCTGGTTGAAACAGCAAAAAATATATATTTTTTTACTAAAACAGGTAACATAAGCCATACACACCATACCATAAACAAATGCAAATAACTCCTAAAGTATATATGATATGCACAAAATATCAGTGACAAAATTGTTCAGCATAAAATTACCGTTCCCAATGGTGCTATGCAGTCAAATATATATTATATTCTGTTACACTATATATTAAAATATATAAGTGACTTCTCCAGACGTTGCAAGGGCACACTGGGAGTCAGTAGTCGACTTCTGCAGATGTCCTCAGGACACACCAGTGTATTTTACTGACGACTACAGTCGTCTGCTAGGAGACAATGAGTTAAATCTCTGAAATTTAGCCCTTAGGCTAAATGGCTCATGTTCAGAGCCATCTTTTTCTCTGATAATCAATGAAATAATGGCACAGACTAGTATTTAACTCATGTGGAGGAAGAGTTTCATTACATTGTGAAATGCCTAGATTTTCTTTCAGAAAGTTATGTAAATTATTAATGTCACTGTCTGTTTTTCTTTGTGTGTTGTCATTTTTAGATGAATCAATAAATTGCTCTATAAAGGCTGTGTCAATTTTGTATTTTTACCAGTAGTAGTGGTGAAGTCTTTTATCTTGAATTTCGAATTCTGGCTCTCAGTGTCTGTCGGATCTTAACAGTGGTTCTTTGTCAAGCTCAAACTGTGAGCAGCTGAGGAAGATTTCTTCTTGCTCATTCAGGGGATTAGTATTTTTTTTTTAGTTTTAGCTTATTTATTCTGTCTGGTTTAGTGTTGCAGTCTGAATGAGGGATTTTCAAATATTTCTCCATTTTTTAGGATGAGCAGGATAGTTTTTTAGTTGAGGTTTTCTCTGTATAACCAAGAAGTGGAGTATGATTTCTGCTTCTGGATGCCTCTAATTAGCAGCACTGGAAACCCAGGCTATTTCTTTGGGAAAACAGGTGTCTGCACAGGTGAATTTAATTTGTTGTCTTTGCTAGGAGAATGTAGTGCCTACAAAGCTGCTAGGGGAGTGATGTCACCAGAGTGGAAATATCGGATGCTGACATAGACACTGTGTGTGTAAATGTAAATATCTTACACAGTGCCAACAGCAGCAAGATTTATCTCACTCCATTGAGAATACATGGTTTTATTTAAAATGTTTAAAACTCACCCCATTGTGTGTGTGTATATATATATATATATATATATATATATATGCAGATATTCATACACATATAACATATATTTTATATATATGCTACATATATTTTTATACGTTACATATATTTTTTATAGATGTTACATATATTTTATACATGTTCAAATGCCTGTGTGTGTGTGTTTGCTGTGGCTCAATATATTTTTTCCCAAAAAGCATAGTAAAAAATGCCTGCTGATTAAATATATATTTCTCCTGGATACTTCACAGAAGACCTGGCACATGTCTGAGACATTACTTATCAGATAGTGTCTTAAGAGGTTAAAAAAACTGTACATCTTTTTGGATTTGCTGGGAAAGGGTGACATTTATGAGGTATGAATCTTTCTTGAAAGACAATACCTGCCCAACTGAAGCTTGTAGCAATAACATGTTTAAATGCTAAGTATTTAAATGTGCAAGTTGTTGCATTTCAAAGGGGGTAAACACATCTCCAGTTCAATAGGCAACTGATATTTAACAAGCTGTTTCAGTTTCCTAATGGCCATCTGATAAGCAACTTGGAGTTATGGCTCCAAAATTCTAAACAGAAAGGGAGTATTTGATTTCAACTGGAATAGTGATTTATAGATGTGGAAGGATACATTGAAAACTCGAAAATGTGGGTTCCACGCTACTCCATTTTTCCAGCGACAGACAGCAAGATGGCTGTAGGCTCTGCCCACAACCATATATTCAAATGAATCAAATCTCTGAATATCTTGCCAAGTATAATCAGCAGTGTAGCCAACAACACAGCTTCAGGAAGGACCACAGTACTTCCACAGCTATCCTGGAGTTCACTAGCTTTATACATAAAGCTCTGGACCAGGGTCACTTGGTTGGGTCTGTGTACATAAACCTAACAAAAGCATTTGACAAGGTCCACCATGGCCTTCTAGCTGCCTCCCTCTCAGGGCTGGGCCTATCCTCTGATGCTACCACCTGGTTTGATAATTACCTCTCTGGGAGCTCCCAGAGGGTTAAATTCCTAGATACCCTCTCTTCCAGTAAGCCAGTTCACTCAGGGGTTCCACGGGGTTCAATTCTTGGCTCGCTCCTGTTCAGTTTTTTTTCTAAATACCCTTCCCCAAGCCTGCTCTGGCAACCTACTCCTCTACACAGATGATGCAGTTATTTTCTCTAGTCATCCTGAACCCCTTATGCATGAACAATGCCTGCAAAATAGCTTTACACAAGGTTTTCCTTTCATAAGCATATCATCAATTACAAAAATACCAAAGTAATGCTGTTTGTAAACCACCAGAATAAAAGCATAAAAGAGTGTCACTAAACATCTGAAATAGTCAACTCTTGTCACTTGAGCAGGTTAGGAGTTTTAAATACCTCAGGATCATTTTAGACTCCACCCTCTCCAACCAAGAACATATTAATCTGGTTTGCAAAGCAGTAAACACCAGTATCGGCCTCCTCTACAAGCATAGGAGCTGCCTGACAAACAATGCCCTCCATCTGGCTGTCACTAGTTTTGTTCTATCCCTAGTGGATTTTGGTATAGTAATCTATTGATCTGCATCTGACACTGCTCTTAAAAGAATAAAGCTATCCCTCAATAAAACATGTTGCCTCATAACAGGAGCACCAAAGCTAACCCATACCTGTGATCTTTACAGTCAAGTGAACTGGCTAAACTTTAAGGACAGGCTAGACTATCATACCTACCTGTTGGCCAAGAAGCTTACCACCTCACTGTCCCCTCCCTCTGTCCAGCAGCTCATCTCCCTTGCCCCAACTCCTCATTCTACTAGGAGCTCTGATAAGGCCCTCTACCTAGTCCCTTTCTATAAGACATCTCTAGGGCAGCGAGCGTTCTTTCATAGGACCCTTGCCCTGCTCAATGGCCTGCCTCCTCTGGTTTCCTCTGCAGTTAAATTGGGCACATTTAAAACTAAACTTCACCAGCACCTACTCTCTGTGAATAGTTGTGACTGCTCCTAGCCTTTACTGATCAATCTAGGACCGCTCAAGGCTTGTCCCTCAATTTCCCCCAGCTCTATCCCACCTTATTTTGGTCTAATTTCTCCCTCTGCACTCTGTTCCCCTCCTGCCCTTTACTCATCATTTACCTACACTCTTTCTTATTCCTCCTTCTCTACACCTTACTCCCCTCTACTCAACGTTTCTCCCTACCCCTGTCTCACAACGCTCCTTAACTAACTTCCTTCTGGTCTCCCTTTCTTTTCTTTAACTTCCTATCTGTTTACTTAGTTAGCTAGCACTGCCTGCACCATGTCTGCTTCATTATCATGTACTCCACCCTCAGTTATGATGCACTTATGTATAATGCACTGCATTACTTGTATACTCTTATCCTATGTGTTATGTACTGTATTAATTTCCTGTACTGTTTCATATCCTGTCTGTTTTAAATTGACTCACCATGTTTCTTTTTTTATCATGCATTCCACCCTCATTTATGATGCACTTATGTATAATGTACTGTATTACTAGTATAATTGTATCCTATGTATAATGTACTGTATTAATCTCCTGTAATTTTTATGTAACTTGTCTGTTTGTAAATCTGCAATGGAGCCTTTGCAAAAGAGTTTTTGAATTACAGGGTTGTAATTCCAAGACTTCAATAAATAAATAAATAAATAAACATGTTGCATATATTTTTATATAGGGTACATATATTTTTGTACATTGTGGCCCGGATATTCAAAAGGGTTGCACCATGCATAACAGGGTTGCGCATGCGCAAGTCCAAAAATGCACCATTTTGCGATATTCAGAAGGAGGCAGTTGCGCCACCGAAAACATGCTGAGCAACAGTGCAATGAAAATGAAGGCATGCACAACCGAAGGGGGTGGATCCATGCATAAAGAGCGCAATGCGATATTCAAAGACTTGCGCAATGCGCAATAGCGGAACAGCCGGAAATTGCACACTAGCGGAAATGAGCCAAAATAAAAAGGCTCAAGGAAGCGGCGCAAGAACGCTACAAGGATGCCAAGTGGGGGAGAGAGAGAGAGAGAGAGAGAGAGACAGACAGACACAGAGACAGGCTAGGGCAGGCAAGGCAAGCATGGGCCATAGGCTGTAGAGGCCAGCGGGGGGTGCCCGGTGCAGTGGAAGTAGCAGTGAGGACAGCAGGGGTAACACAGCAACAGCAGCCAGGGGTCAAGCCAGGGAGATGGACAGTGCCAGCTTCCACATGGAAGCTGTAATGAGGGGGGTGAGAATGCATGCTGCAGGGGGACGTGGCCGTGGAAGGGCCCGTCGGCGGTATGCCCCCAACAGGCAGTACCGTGCCCGCATCAGCTTTGAGCTGTACACAGATGTAGAGATCGTGGGCCGGTACCACCTGAACAGGGCAATACTGAGATGGCTCTGTGAGCTGTGCAGTGATGTGATGCAGGCACCCTCACAATGGAGTCACGCTCTGTCGGTGGAGACCAAGGTGACAGCCTGCATGTGCCTGCTCACCACGGGCACCTTCCAGAGGCCAACAGGGGACACCACAGGCATCACACAGTCGGCCATGTCATGCATCCTCACCCAATTCCTCAGCGCACTGCTGCCACATGCTGCAGAGTACATCCATTTCCCCAGCACTGCGGCAGAGCGTACAGCAAACATGCTGGAGTTCCACAGGGTAGCACGTATGCCTGGCGTGCTAGGGGCCATAGACTGCACCCATGTGGCCATTCGCATGCCGCCTGGTCCCGATGGGGCTGCATATAGAACAGAAAGGGCTTCTCCAGTGTCAACTGCCAGGTGGTGTGTGATGCCACTGGGCGCATAATCAATGTCTGTGCCACACACCCTGGTGGAGCACATGATGCCTTCATATGGTATCAGTCCACACTGTGCCATCGATTCAAGAGTGGGGACATCCCCACAGGCCATCTAGTGGGTGAGTACACATGTATGGAATGCAAACTCGGGGCAAGGGTGGGAATGCCACAGGTGCCATGGTAGTGGCACACAGGGATATGGGCAATATGGACCTGAACATGAGACTTATCTCCACTATCTCCACACAGGTGACAGCAGATACCCACTCCATCCCTGGCTGCTCACACCATACCGGCGCCCCATGACCCCATTGCAGCAACGTTATAATGAGGCACATGTTTCCACACACAACATCATAGAGCGGGTGTTTGGGATGCTCAAGGCACGCTTCCGATGCCCAGACACCTCCGGCGGTGCCCTACAGTACAGCCCCAAAAGGCCTGTGGGATATTCCTGGCCTGTTGCATCCTGCACAACATGGACAAAGACTATGGGATAGCCGTACAGGTTGAAGAGGGGGACAGCGATGGGGACGCCAGTGGCGCCGGTGTTGATGGTGATGAGCAGCCTCCCTCAGGAGGGCGGGACCCCCGACTGATCCGGCAGGCCCAGCTGCACCGGGACACCATCACAGAGGAGCACTATGCAGAACACAGGTAAGTCAAGGGGACATGTGCAACCAACACTGTCCTTGCGCAAACCACAGGCACACAGGGTAACACACCAGGGGTGTATGACGGCCAGGGGAGTGGAAGGGTCCAGGCATGCAAACATACCATCAGGGAGGGGTAAAGACTCATATGGACACACACACACCAGGCACAGAGTGTACATGGGCAGATGCACAGCACAGCAGAACCAACATTGCTAACACACAGAACCACCGACCACCCCCACCACCTGTACTGTCCAAGTACATGTGTCAGATGCTGGGCACCCTTGCACCTTGGTGTACAGTACAATGCAGGCATCATCATGCACACGCACCTGTGGACAGCAGTTGGGAGGGTGTGCAGGTGGTCTGTGTGTTGGCGTGGTGAGCAGAGCACCCAGCAGTGCACTACCCACCATGACACACATTGCACACAGGGCAGCACCAGACAGGGCCCGCACTGGGAGACAGGTCAGTCATGTAGCACTGTCCCACTGCCACCGCAGATGTGTGGGTGGCCCCGCCATGACCCAACAGCACTGGCAGGCTGAGCAGGGGCCACATGGGGTGGCACTGTTGGATCACCAGGGGTCCCACTGCGCGAACGCGACCTTGCCCACACAGGGGTCTGCAGCATGCCGAACAAACCTGCACCAGGGGTTTTGCACCAGCAGAACCCAGTGTCGACAGGCCTGGTGTCGCACGATGCCGGGAACGGGGAGTGGAGAGTGAACTGTGTGGGGTGTGCGGTACAGGGGCACCTGACTGTGTGCCCAATGCATCCATGACAGAGACCACTGCCTGGGTCAGCCTGTCAATGGTGGCGGTCACATCTGTCTGCATATGAACCAGCTCTGCATGGTCCAGAGCACACTCCCTGCTGTGCCGCTCCACAGCCACAGACAGTGCCTCCACGGACATTGCAACTCGCCTCTGCAGCTGTACTGATTCCTGCAGAAGGCGGGTGTGCTCATCCAATGGGTACTATGCCCCAACGGCATCCTGTCCCCCAGGGTGTGGAAGGTCCTGATGCACAACACCCCTTGAGGGTGGGCGCTGTTCGCCAGGACCAGGAATGGGCAGATCAAAGGGTGGCGGACATGTGCCACTGCTTGACACTGTACCCCCAGACCTGGTGGGTGACTGCTGCTGCTGCCCCCTCCAACCGCTGTGCCCCAGGGTCCACTCATTCCACTGCTGTGGCAGCAACAGTGCCAGACACCTGCACAGCCACTGGTGCTGCCCCACCGGTGCTGACAGGCACAGCCTGGGACTGTGCCAACATGCTGGTACACAAGTTGGAACCAGAAAGGCCCAGGGGCATGTGTTGGCCTGCTGTGTGTCCGTCATGAGACACACACCTATCACTGCCCATTGCAGTCCTTGCATCATCAATGGTGCAGGTACGTGCTACAGCCATAGTCACAGCATGCTGGCATGCTTGCATGCCAGACTGCTGAGACACAGGCTGTGCACCCCCCCGCACCCGAATCACCGACACCAGAGTTGGCGGCCCAGCGTGCATGCTGCTGCAGTGCATGCTGGCTGGTGACAGAGGTGGATGGACCCTCCTCCATGTCCAGCAGGTCATCATCACTGCCTGGACCACACCACCACCATCTCCTGAAGACGAACAGGATCTGAAACAGAAAGAGAGTACATGTGAGTGCATGTGAACAACCTCCCCCCCCCCAACACCACCACCATGTCATATCGTGCAGTGATGGGCTTCCACCTGTCTGGAATCCACCTCCTGGTAAGCCCTCAATAGCACTCCGCTGCATTGATGCAACCAGTGTCTCCTCAGCCGGGGTCAGCTCCAACACCGCTGGCTAGTCCCTGCCAGTGCCAGCACATGCCGCCCTGAAGGCTGCCACCTTCTCCTTCAACCTCCTGTGGTCTGTCCCCATCTTCTTCTTGCATTCCTGCACGGAGCGCTGATGGCTTCCGTGCAGGTTCACGGCCCAAGCTACCCCTCCCATGCAGTCAAGACGGGACTGAGGGTGCCCTCCGCTCCACTCAGTAGTGGCTCCTCATCTAGGTAGGCCTGAAGAGGGCCTCTGTCTCTGCTGGGGTAAAGTTGGCCTCCTCCTACTCACCATCCTCACCCTCACCTTGGCTCTGCTCGGTCATGGTGATCTGTATGGGGGGAAGTGGACACCTGTCACTGTGCAGTCTACAGCATTTTCCCATGACCATTGTCCAGAACATCACACAGCATGCAACTCACCTCTCACCTGCAGTACCCGAATCTGGCCAGCGCAGCCCAATGTCGCACATTTATAGCGCAATGCATGCAAATTAGGAGTGGAGCAACTATAATGACATGCAAATTGTGCCACTGCACCTTTGAATGGCTGATCAGATGATTTGCATGTGTCTGCTGAATATCGCGAATTTGCACTTTGCGCAATACGGTTGAGTCAGCTGAGCCAATGGTGCAGATCTGTGACTGTGTGGTACACTGCATTGCGGATGCCCAGATAGCTTACGTAGGCATCTGCCGCACTGCTGACGTGCTGTGCGCGATTGGCAATTCAGGCCATGGCCACCATTGTGCCAGTGGCACTACAGCACTGGGCACTATATGGAGCTGTGGCACTACTGAGCAATAGTCCACTGTGGCACTGGTACGCAGCTGGTCGGTCGCGCAGGATGCGTATATGTCAGATGGCGCTGTGCATGGCCTTGCGTCATTGCCCATGACCTGGTGTCCGACCTTTGCCCCCTGGCGCTGTTCGGCTGCCATGTGTACGGCCCTATTGCGCTGTCTGGTGACAGCGCTTATTTGAAGTGACGGCGCTGTTCGAACAGCGCGATTGGAACCTGTGGTGGTCTATTGCGCAACATCTCCACGTGGGGTTACGGCGCAGTGAGGCGCCATATTGCCTGCTGTAAAGTTGGTACCATGGCTCACAGAAGAGCAGTGCAGTGGAGCCCTGTAGAAGTGGCCAACTTAGTGGCCCCAGTGGAGCCCCACTATGGGGCACTGTATGGTGAGGTGACCCTCACCATTGCTAGGATGCAGGTCTGGCAGCAAGTGGCCAGTGACCTGGTGGGGGTCACTGGACAGTGCCGGTCAGCTGAGCAGTGCCGGCACTGGTACAGTGACCTCCGCCGGAGGGATCCTCATCTTCTGGATCAGCTGCGGTCACGTGCCAGGAGGGGCGTGGTGCCTAGGCCAGGTGGGTGTACCATCTATGCACCTGTATTCTCTGTAGGGGTGTGAGTGTGTTTTGGTGGCTGTGCATAGGTGATGGCTCTGCCATGGTTGGCTGTGTCAGTGTGTGCAGGTGTGAGATGCATGGGTCTGGCTGTGTGGGCAGGCACTCTCACTGGGGCAGGGGGCAGTCTGCTTTGGAGTCACAGTGATGTTTTTCTCAACATATGTCTCCCACAGGCTGGGATGTGAGGATGCAGGCACGGGTGAGGAGGGCCGTGCCAGGGCCCCAGTGCCGGTGGGTGTTGCACCCCAGCAGCAGCAGCAGCAGCAGCGGCAGACCCAGTTGCTTGAGGAGTGTGAGTATCACTACGTCATGGATGCTATTGCATGCTGGGGGGGGCAAGACCACCAGCCATGCACAACACAACCATGCAGGAAAAGGGAGGTCATAATTCCATTATACAAGATACTAGTGAGGCCCCACCTGGAGTACAGTGTACAGTTCTGAGACCATACCTATGTAAGGACATAGACTGGGTAGAGAAGGTTCAGAGGAGGGCAACAAAGATGGTGCATGGATTGCATCACAAGTCCTATGAAGACAGGTTGAAGGAACTGAACATGTACTCCCTGGAGGAGAGGAGGAGAGGGATATGATAGAGACATACAAGTATCTTACAGGGAGGAACAGGGTGCAGGAAAACACTATTTTTAAGCAAAAAGATGTTCCAGGACTAGAGGCATGGATGAAGTTGGAGGGAGGATGATTCAGAGGAAACATGAGAAAGAATTTCTTCACAGAACGGGTGGTGGACAAGTGGAACACCCTGCCAGAGGAAGTGGTGAGGCTGAAACAATCACGGATTTAAGAATGCAGGGATAGACATAAAGGAATTCTGGAGGTCAGGGTAAGGTGCAACAGACTCTAGGAAAACAAACTGAACTTACAGAAAGCTCAAATGGCAGACTGGTGGGCCATAGGCCCTTATCTGCCAACACTGTCTATGTATCTATGTATGTATGCACGACACAGGTGACATGCATCACTGTCCAGTGTCACAGCACATCTGTGTATGCGCTCACTGGTGGTCCATGCATGCACTGGGCACATAGCTGTGTAACTGGCATCGCACTCACGCTGCCACGCTACTTGACAGCCTTGTTTGTGCTGGTGATGGACATGGGCAGTGTGTGTGTGCAGTGTGCACATAGCTGGTGCTGCCTGTTTGTGATGGCCATGTGCATGTTCACTATGGGTGGGTGCATGCCATCACAGGTGCAGGACTTTGGGCTATATGGCTTGCAGGTTGGGTGGTGTTCAGGGTTGTGGTCAGTCACAGCCATTGACTGTGTTCCCATTTTCCTAGGCCTCACAGTTCTCAGGAGGATCCAGAGGGACATACGTGGGCTAACACAAGTGTCCGTAGACAACCAGGCCATCCTGAGTGACATACGTAGACATGGCCTGCGGAGGAGGCATCGCTGAGAACAGCGGCACCAGGCAGATGATGACCAGCCTGCTGGGCCTTAGGCCACATTACCCTTCCCACTTCACCCATCCCTACCACCCTGCCTTCCCTCTCCAAGTTGTTCATCCCTACCCCTTGCCCACCCTTACCTTGTACCCGTACCCCCCCCCTTGTAAATAGTTCTGGTTGATTGTTTTGTACTTTACACATTTTGAGAATACATTTATATTTTGATATGAATACTGTGTTGGTCTCTGATTTGCAGCTGGCTATGGTTGCTCAGTTGCAGTGGTGTACATGCCATCTGGGGTGGTATGGTCCTGGGTGTGTGTGCGTGTGTGTGTGTGTGTGTGCGTGTGTGTGCATGGGGAGGTATCTCTGGCATGGCAGTGACTTTCTGTTGGTCTTGCCATCTGCTGCCACCCACTGCTGGGTGCACAGGGTGTGTCTGGCTTGTATGCTTCTCTGCTGCACGGGGTTGACGTGTGCTGGGGATGCATGGTTTCCTGCAGTGCCAGTCACTGCACATGGGTGGTGTCTTGGGGTCACGTGCAAGGTGTGTGTCAGCGGACGGGGCTGATGTGCACTGTGGTTGTCAACCCCTGTGTGTGGCACTCTCAGCCTGCCAGTGGTTGTGCTGGGGTGTCATGGCTCTGCTGTGCTTTGTTAGCTTGTCCCATGGGCCAGTAGATCATCCATCCCACCCCAGTGATGCTGTGCTTGGGGTGTGCAGGTGTCTTGTTGGTTCTGCAGTGTGTTCCTGTGCCCATGTGTGGCATGGCTGGTGGTGGGCCCCAGCCTGCCTCCCTGGATGTGCAGTTCCATTGCTCTGGGGGGCTCTGCTTGCGCTATGGCACCTCTGGACTGCTCAGCTGGGCTGCCCTGGTTGCGCTATAGCGCAACCTTTCTGCTCAGCTTCTCCTTCCTGGTTGTGCTATGGCGCAGTATGTGCGATATTCAGACGTTGGCTGCTTGCGCAATTTGTTCTGCTCCATGTTTGAATATCGCACCTGTTGCGCATATGCGCAATTGGTTTGTGCTTGCTCCTGCTGTTGCGCACATTTTGGGCACAGTTTGAATATCTGGGCCTGTATATATTGTTTATATATGTTACATACATTTTAGTAAATGTTTAGTTTAGTCCCAAGTGTACATTTGTAGAACTAATTTGCATATTTCAAAAAAGTAGTTTAGCAGCCAAAATCATGATAATTACCAGTACTACAACAATTTCAAATTCACAAAATTAGCTTACAGACTGAAAGGAAAGGTACAAGTTATAAGGCAAGTACGTGTAGAATCTCACCCTGACCTAAAAGAGAAACAAAATGGGGTTGTATAAATACTGATCTGAGCCCTTAAAAATCATAAGCAGAGCTTTGTTCAAGCATTAGTGGTGAATATTTATGCTGGAGAAGCTGGCAGTATATGTTTTCTGTAGTAAAGTTAATTCCAGGTTTGGTTTGATGCTCGAGCCCTATCTGTCTTGTGTCATGGATCTGCAGCCCTCTTTGCCGTTTTTGTATTGAATGCTCCAGGATGCCCACCCAGCTGTCCATGCTCAACTGTGATGTCATTTGGTGGAACTGGGCTTTTGACAGCTGCCAGATTCGGATGTTTCCCACTGAGTAGTGTAGTGTGCTGTCTGACAGACAAATATAATATTGACCCATTTTCTGTGATATTTCAAATTGTTTTTCATATATTTATTCAAGGTATTAATATATTGTGAGCTTCCTGCAGTAATGTTCTTTTTTACCAACATTTTGTTTAATCAGTCAGTTTGTTCACTCAGACCCCGTTCCTGTGCAAGTATAGTAAATAACAGCAGCTGTCATTTATTTCTGAGGAGTTGTTTCATTCAGTTGTGTGGGAATTTATGTGTTGACAATAGGTTTTTTATAATTATGGCAATTTGGATGTGGTTACATTTTGCAATGTTCTTTTTGTTTTGGTAGATGAGTGTGCTGGTTGCACCTCTATCATATCCTCAGTATACAGCTATTTGTGCATTCATATGTCACACATTTTTGTTTGGCCCTCTGTAGTTCATCACCAAAATGGGAAGAAATAGAGTCATGCCATGCTATAATTTTATTTTTTTCACTGGAGATGTCCATGTCCCCACCCCCTGTCTGTCCAGCACTGGCATCACTTTCCATCCCCATGCCTTCCTGATTTACTGTTCACTTTGTTTTTAGGTTTCTATGTGTGAGGTAGAGTTGGACCTGCTTCATCTCATTGTCAGCAAAGTTAGTGTGGGATGTTGATGTACAGTAAATTATTTGCAGCAGCATTATAGTTTTCATGACACAGCATCACAATGTTGTATTATACTGAGGTGAATTCTACTGTGTTGCTGGCTGTCTTTTCTGGAAATGTTGCATCTCTTGTACCCTGAATGGTGTTTTGTGATGTAGCATGTCATGTAATGGATTGGTGAAAGTACACCTTTCACTGTCCTCTGTTCTCATTTTTATCTGAAAGGTGTGGTGCCGATTTCTGCATTTCTTGATTATTGTGCAATCCAGTGTGTCATTTTTTTTTTTACTGAAGTTTACAGCAAACTTGAAATTTCTTGATTTATATGCTCACTGACAGAACAGCACCTGATACAGATATGGTGCTGAGTTTGATGGTGCTCGATGACATGTAGAATGCTGGATTTTTTTTCTGTGTAGCATTTTATTATATAACATGCTGCTCAGTACAAGTTTTTTAGTAACTACTGAGTGTTTGAATAACATGATTTTTCTCTGGTCTCATACTGTATTATCAGCATCATGGTAATAATTCTCATTATATGTAGTAAGTCCAGGAGGTTTTCTAACAACACACAGTTGTTAGAAAAATATAGTGATGTGTGCTAGCTGTACAGTTGGATGGTCCAGTTGGTTGGTGATGCATGCCGGTTTTTACATGTTTGTGAGGGATGATTTCAGTGTAGATGAACACTAGTTTTGTTCTCTTTGGTAAGTGAATGTGATGCAGAAGAACCATGTTCACAAGGCAATGCTGCATTGGTTGTCGTCTTTCAATATTCCTTTTTTTTCTGTGTGGAAAGTTTTTCAACTGGTGGTATGTGTGCACATGTGCATGACAGTTGATTCACTATGATTCTTATAATCAGTTATGAGAATAGCTTGTTTTCAAAGCACTATCCCACTCAGCTCTCTGTCATGTTGACTCATTAGTTTATTCCCCTGAAAAAAATGTGGTTGTTGATTCTTGCCCTAGCCACATTTCAGTTTTGTCTGGTCTGGTGAAATGGTAGGGTGATTGACTCTGTATGTCGGGGAGTGTTCTTGAGTGATTGAGATGCAGGGACTGATGTGTTAGAGTGTAAGCACTCAGGCTGTCAGTTGGCCCAGCTATTTGTGGTGGCATATTATTCAGATCTGTAGGACAGGGGTGGTGGGATCCACATAGGGTTATGATGTAATCCATACAGTCAAGGTAAGCTAAAGGAGTGGTGCTGATGATACAGTATGTGATTTTATTTAGCCATATGTTTGATGGTGCTTCCTAGTATCTGCATCAGTATGGTGCTGTAATGTTCTCTACTTCTTGCAAGGATTAGGCTTCAGGCAGTTTGTGCTGTAGCTCAGTTGCTATGATGCAACTGTTTTAGTGATGTTCACTAATTATTCAATAAGGCATGGTCAGGTGTTAGATTAACAGTCTGTTCATCACCACCTAGTGGTGTAATGTGGCACGAGGTGCAGCTGAGCGCCACATTGCCCCATACTCACTTCTATACTTGGTACATTTAGACAGGTAGAAGGCATATGCCCATATGACCTGTCTCCCCATGAAGGGTATATGTGGTCTGTTTTTTCTCAAAAGGAATCTATCTAGTCTATTTTTAAAACTTCCCAAGATATCTGAATCGACAATCTCTCTCGGTGGGGCATTCCCTAGGTGGTGATTGACTGATAATCTAACATTCGACCATGCCTTATTGCTATTGTAAAAATATTTTCCAAGAGAGTTGTGTTAAATGCATACTTCTGGAATATTTTCCTCATTTAAGGTAAAAGTTCTTCCACCAACAATTAAGTATGCTGCTTCAAAATCTGAATGCATTGTTCTCATCATTACGACGTACTAGCAGATGGAATGCAGACTGGAAGAATCTATGTGCCATGGTGGTCAGGCTGTATATGACAGTGTAACAGTGATTAATGTAAGGCTGTTGGAATCCTACCAGCCAATCAGATTGCCACATTTTGTAGACCCTTTTTATAACTGTTATTAAATTGTGGAGGTCTGTAAGTTAGCTTAAAATTGACCCCATTTGCCTAGCTACTCTGACTCTGTCCTCTTCACTATTTCTTATTTTAGCAATGCATCTCTTCACTGAACTCCTCCCCCACCACCCCTTCTCCCCAACAACACATACTATTCCTGTTCTCTTTACCCAGTTATGGAACCTTTCACACACTTTCAAATGTTGGAGTATGTGTATGGTTAGAAACTGTTGATTAGTCAGCCTGTAGTTGGGGTGTCTTTGAGATACCCACTTTAGGAAAGGATTGTGGAACATCTTTAATCCTACAATGCTCATGATATGTTTTTCAGTGTGTTAGTGCTAGTATTCAATATTAATTGATTTCTGTGTCAGTGTGTCATGGGTAGTTTTGTGTGGGGGAGTGAAAGTGGGAGTGGTAGATGCTGCTAACCCAGACCACAGCGAGGTGTTCAATGACATTTTACATAGGAGGCTCATAACGAAATTACACAGCACGTGAATGCGGCCCAATATGGTAACACTGGTCCTGAAGGGGTTGAGGGATAGAATATAGATGGCTGTGGTAAGTGTAGTTAGTACAGAGGAAGTGAAAGGTATTAGTGCTGTGCCTTATGGTTCACTTGCGGGCCCTATCCTGTGTAACTTTATGTAAATTGACATTTTTAGTTGGCTAGAAGGCAACTTCTGCTTCTTTGCTAATGACGCTGTACCTTAGGGAGGGTGAACGTATGTTTGGAAGATACAGACGATCATCTTACAGAACATGTTTTTGTGGTTAATCATATCTGACTACATAGAGTATGGGCATACCTCTCAACCTCCTGCCTCATAAATCAGGGACAATGCTTAAAAAAATCAGCGACAAAGGACCAAAATCAGGGACACATCTTCAAAATTGGTGATATCCTCTCAGGAAGCTGGTAGAATAAGGAGCTTAGTGTAAAATGCATTTTCTAAGGAAGAACAAGTCTGTAACTTTAATGTTTTACATTATTTTGTGCTTAGAACCCCCACTGTTGGGTCACAGAAACACAATTTTTAGGAGGGACAGAGTAAAATTTTGAGGCAAAATCAGGGATGTCCCTGAAAATCAGGGACAGTTGAGAGGTATGAGTATGGGTGGTCAAGCAAAGTGTGAAGGCTGTTACTGAGCTATGAACATACGGACTTTGCCAGCAGAAAAATGCCATTTGGTCTATCGAGTCTGCTCGATTTTGCAGCTAGCAGTCATATTCTGCTGCTGCCCCTCCCTCCTCACCCCCTCCCTTTATCCTCCCTCATGCACTGTCCCAGTCCCTTTTGAAGCAGCCCACTGTATTACAGGCTGCCACCTCCGCAGGTAATGCATTCCACCCTGCCACCACCCTCTCTGTAAAAGTGTCTCCTCATTTCCCTCCTGAACCTTCCCCCCTCCAATCTCATGTCATGGCATCAAGTATCCCTCACCACCCTCACCCTGAATAGCCCCTCAGTACCAGTCTTGTGTATCCCTCTCATGTACTTGAATGTCTCGATCATATCCCCTCTGTGCCTCCTCTTTGCCAGCGAGTACATGTTCAACTCCTTTAGCCTATTCTCATACGGTAAGTCCCCCAGTCCCGGGATCATCTTAGTTGCTCAGTGCCGCACCCCATCCAGTAATTTAATGTCCCTTTTTAGGTAAGAGTGCCGGTACTGCACACAGTATTCGAGATGAGGTCTGACTAGTGATCTATACAGTGGCAGAATCACCAGTCCCCCCTCCTCGACGTTATTCGCCTTGTGAGGCAACCCAGCAAATTGTTAGCTCTTGCTGCTGCCTTCCTACACTGTGCTGAGTTGTTCCTGTGAAGACCACCATCAGATCCTTCTCCTCCTCACTCTCTGCCAGCTGCACCAGTTGGTAGGTTCTCCTTGGATTTTTTTCCCCTAAATGCAGTGTCTTACACTTTTTGATGTTGAACCCCAGCTGCCAGATCTCCAGCTTTTTCATAGCTTCCTGCAAACCCTGCCACCCCTATATGTCATCTACCATGGTCCCTATTTTGGTGTCATTGGCAAATAGGCTGATAGAAACATAGAAACAGAGAAGTTGATGGCAGATAAGGACCGCAAGGCCCATCCAGTCTGCCCATTTCTTTTTCTACCTTATGAATGTGCCATCGACCTTTGCTTTGTTAATGGCCTATCTATTCATACTCATCTGTATTTGTCCCTTATGCCTATCCCATGCCTGTTTGAAGCCCTGCACTGTATTCATATCCACCACTTCCTGAGGTAGGCCATTCCATGCATCCACCACCCTTTCTGTGAAAAACAACTTCCTCACATTACCCCTTAATCGGCCTCCCTCTAATCTCATGCTGTGTCCCCTTGTCCTGCCATTTTTCTTATATTGAAACATGTTAGACTCTTTCACCTCGTTAATGCCCTTAAGGTGTTTGAATGTTTCTATTATATCACCTCTCTCTCTCTCCTTTGCTCTAGGGTATACATATTGAGCTCTGTTAATCTGTCCTCATATGTTTTCTGATGCAGTCCCAGCACCATTTTGGTTTCCCTTCTCTGGACTACCTCCATTTGGTTAATGTTCATGTGAAGGTGTGGCCTCCAGTACTGCAAGCAGTATTCCAGATGGGGCCTAACCAGTGTCTTGTAAAGAGGGATTATTACCTCCCTCTTCCGACTTGTGATACCCCTACTAATACACCCCAACATACCCTTAGCTTTACCTACTGCTTTAGTGGTCTGCTTGGATGATTTCAAGTCATCGGTGATGATGATGCCCAAGTCTCTGTCTTCCCTTGTGACTACCAGCAACTCCCCTCACAGCCTATTGGTGGCTTCAGGGTTTCTCTTCCCTATATGCATGATCTTGCACTTCTTTGCGTTAAACCCCAGTTGCCACTTTTCCTATCCATTTTGCTAGTTTATCCAGACATCTTCTCATTCTGCCCATCCCATCTGGATCATCTACTCTGTTGCAGATCTTGGTGTCATCTGCAAACAGAAGCACCTTACCCTCCAGTCCATCTGCAATGTCACTGATGAAGATATTGAAGAGGACTGGCCCCAGGACTGATCCCTATGGTACTCCACTTGTGACTTTCATCTCTTCTGACTGTATACCGTTTACCACCACTCTCTGTTTTCTGCCTGTCTACCAGTTTGCCACCCAGTTGACCAACTTCTGATCCACCCTGAGCCTACCCAGCTTATTAATCAATCTTCTATGTAGAACAGTATCGAAAGCTTTGCTGCAGTCAAGGTAGACGACATCAACTGCTCCCTCTTGGTCCACCACTCTGGTTACACAGTCAAAGAAATCTATGAGATTAGTTTGACAGGACCTTCCTTTTGTAAACCCATGCTGTCTTGGATCCTGTGCTCCTATGGATTCCAGGTGTTGCACTATCCTTTCCTTAAGGAGTGCCTCTATAATCTTGCCCACTACTGAGGTAAGACTGACTGGTCTGTAGTTCCCTGCCTCCTCCCTGCTACCACTCTTGTGGAGTGGGATGACATGAGCTTTTCTCCAGTCCTCTGGGACCTCTCCTGTGCTCAGACTCACTAAACAGCTCTGATAATGTCTCTGCTAGTTCCACCCTTAGCTCCTTTAGTACCCTGGGATGTATGCCATCAGGTCCCATTACTTGTCCACCCTGAGCTTATCGAGCTCTTGTAGGACCCTTTCTTTTGTGAAGGGACTAGTACACACCTCCCTCCCCCCTGTGTCCATGGTGCTGAGTTGTGGGCCTGCCCTACCTTCGTCTCAGGAAATACTGAGCAGACGTATCTATTTAGGATAGATGCTTTTACATGGTCCTCCTCCTGACCCTGTTCTTGATGCCCAGGGAAATGTCTGCAATAAATATCCCAAATAACACTGGCCCCAGCACCCAGCACTGTGGAACCCCACTCATTACTGCCCTTGGGGATGAGAGTTCCCCTTCTACCACCACCACCCTCTGCTGCCTTCCCTGCAGCTAGTTTGTCAACCATCCTATCATTTCGGCTCCCGCCCCTGTGTCTTCAAGTTTTATTCCAAGTTTCTCATGTGGCACTGAATCGAATGCCTTGTGGAAGTCCAGGTATAGGACATCCACTGCATGGCCCTTGTCGATCTGCCTAGTTAACCAGTCATAGTAATCTACAAGGTTGGTTTGGCAGGATCTGCCTGCAACAAAGTCATGCTGTCTACTGTTCTGCAGCCAATTGGACTCCAGCAGGGATACCAGCCTCTCCTTCAGGATCATATCCATTAGCTTCCCCATTATGGACTTGAGGCTCACCGGCCTATAGTTATCTGGTTCATCTTTGGGGCTGCTCTTTTTGCAGGGGAAGCACACAAGCCACATCCAATCCTTTGGTATGCATCCCAAATTCAGTGATGCATTGAATAGGTCTGCCAAGGGCCCCAACAGGATCTCTGCTAGCTTCTTCAGTACCCTGGAGAGAATGCCATCTGGCTGTGGTGCCTTGACCCCCCCTCAGTACCCTAAAGCCCTCCAGCACACTTCCTTCCATGATCACCCCATCTGTTACTCCTTCCCCAGTCTTTTCTGCCCCCCCACTCCCCTTGGGTTTAATTCCCCCTCTCTCTTTCATTAATACTGAGCAGAAGTAGTCATTGAGTGCTTCTGCCTTTTTTTCCACCCTTCTCTTCCCATCTCCCGTCCTTCTTAATCTTTGCTATCTGTTCTTTATTGCTCCTTTTCTCCCTGATGTGCCTGAAGAAGCTCTTCTCCCCCTCCTAAATGCCTTGCACAAACCTGAGCTCTTTGGTGGCTTTTGCTGTTCTTACTGTCCTTGTCACCTCCCTTTCATCTTGCAGGTACTCCTCCCAATCTTTACTCTTCCCTGATTTCCTGTATCTCCTAAACGTCACCCTTTATCTCTTCACCTTGTCTACAAACCCCCTCTGCTAATCCAGCTTTGCCTTTTTGCCCTGGCCTTTTTACTCTGAGTCCTGCAACAGGAATTGGTAGCCTGTAGTATCCCCTTTTTAATGATCTTCCATCTGTGGTCCATGTCCATACTAGGCTGGATCCTGGCCAGGTACTCAATCACTACTGCCCCCATGTTTACAAAATCTACCCTCCTGAAATCCAGCACCTTTGTGTTGGTTGCCACCCCCTCTTTGCCCATAATCAGCCTGAACCATACTGAATGATGGTCAGTCCCAGCTAATGGTTCATCCACCTTGATATCCCTCACAAACTCCCCATTTGTGAGCAGTAGGTCATGGGTGTCTCCCCCCTCCTGGTTGGTTTACTGACCAGCTCTGTCAGGGAGCTTTCCTGAAAGGCGTCCATCCCCACCACAGTTGGTTAACTGACCACCTGTGTCAGGAAGCTTTCCTGAAAGGCATCCAGCAGTACCTGTTCCCTTTTATTGCTGGTGGCTGGGGTTCCTCAATCTACCCCCTGCAGGTTGAAGTCCCCCACAACCACCACACTCCCCTTCCAGCATGCCCTTCTAATCTGCTTTGCAAGTTCCCTGCCCAACTCCTCTGTCTGGGAGGGTGATCTGCACACCACTCCCATCTGAAGAGCCCTATTCCTGAAATCCTGGATTAGCAGCCATAATGAATCTGTTTCTACCTCCTCCCCCTCTTGCACAATGCAGTTTAGCCACTCCCTCATGCACACTGCCACTTCCTCTCTCCTGTTTTTCCTATCCCTGCAGAATATTCTGTACCCTGGGACCGGCAGGTCCCAGTCATGGTATTGGGTGGCTCATGTTTCCATGATGGCTGCCATGTCCACATCTTTCTCCACCATGAGGGCCTGTAAGTAAATCATTTTCCCCCTCAGCCTTCTAGTATTCATGGCGGCAACCTTCCATTCCTTTACCATCCCTCCCCATCTCTCTGTCCACCACTTCTGGCATCTTCTCGATTGCTTCTTCCTAGTTCATCACCCTTGTTCTGAGCGGTACGCTTGCTCTGCTTCCCATCTCATGGTCACTGTATGCTCTCCCTCCACCTGTCACCTCCTCTCATAGTTTAAATGTCCAGCTACCTCAATATACTCCCCAAGCTTCTGTTTCAGCACCTTCTTGCCCTTTTCATTTAGATGAATGCTATCCTTAACGTATAGACTACTGTCCTCCCAGGTCTTTCACCACCATCCCATTAACACATACCCTTTTGTGTGACACCATTTCCCTAACCATTCATTAAATTCCTTGATCCTTCATTTTCTAGCCTTGATCTTCTTGGGCACTGGTAATACTTCAGGAAAAGTTACTGATCTACCCTCTTCCTTGCATAAAGCTTCCAGCTCCTCAAACCTCATTTGGGCTACCTCTAATGTACTATTAGCCATGTTGTTTGTCACCAGATGTAGAATTAAATGAGGTCTCTCGCTTCCCTTCTAGCGTATTTCAGGATTGATTGTCCTACTCTTTCAGCTGTCATCCCTGGCATGGCCTCCACCCATATATGACTATGCATTTCCCCCCTTGCTACACCACCTTATCCCCCTTAGTATTGAATCCTCCAGTACTAATATTCTCCCCATATTTCCATCTGACTGCTTCACCTCCTCCATTCCCCTCTTGTCTCCTCCTCCTCCAGCACATAATTCCCCCCATCTGTTCCTGTCACCATTTCTGTCCTGCCTGACTCCTCCTTCAACACATAATTCCCCTCTCTGTCCCTGTCGCTGTTCCTCTCCTGCCCAATTCCTCATCCTGCACACAATTCCCCCATCTGTTCCTGTTTCCTTCTCCATCACTATTCTCCACTGCCACTGCTGCTATGCCCATGACGTATTCTCTATCCACCTTGCTCTGCTCCCCCACATCCCAGCTCTCTTCAACTGTCCCACCAGCTGTGCCCCTCACTCCTTCACTCCTGACACCCCCAGACCGGCTATTATCCCTTTGTGCATTCTCTCCCTTTCCCTCTCTTGCCCCCTCCTGGGTAATTTTATGTAAATTTTTATGTTTTTTTTTTAAATTAACTTCTTTACCTGGAGCCCATTTTATAACTGCAATACACACTCTGAGGTGTGGGTTATTGCCTCATAAGAGCACGCCCAGGTGCATATGGCACTTGGCGCATGCGCCTCCTGCCTTATAGCACACCTGGGTGTGCTCTTATAAGGCAATAACCCACACCTCATCATGTGTTATTGCTTGCATGTGATTGCATAAGGGTTACCCCAGTGATAGTCATGAGATGGTAATGTGGAAATTAATGTAGGGTTAGTGGTCAGTTAGTGTGCGTCAGGTGTTAGGGTCACTTGATGATGTCTGCAGTGTAATGTTAAGGACAGATGTTACAGTCATGGTCAGCTGCTGAAGAAATTCCTAACACATTAAATTACTATACTGTCATTTATCTTATTCTCAGTAATCTTTTATTTTCTAGTCTGCATTATTTTCATTCAATTTCTTCCTTTCTCATCAGTGTAATAATGACGAATTGTTGTGCTATTGGGTGCAAGAATGGAAAAGGTTATGGGCATAGTTTTTATCATTTCCCTAAAGACTGTAAATGATGTAAGCAATGGGCAATTGTGGTAAAGCACACTAGGTGGCAACCAAATGATCACATAGTAATATGTGCTGATCATTTGGCCGAAGACCAATTTGCAATTTTGCAAACTCTCCTGGTTATAACCGGTTTTAAGCCAGGTCAGCGCCATTTAAAACCAGACACTTGCCGAACTATTTTCACATTTAATTCTGGAAAACCAAAAAGGACCAGCAGCACCATTGAGAAGAGAAGGAAGACTAGTGGTAAGGAGTCTTCTCCACGTTATAGAAGTTCTATGTTTTATTTTTTTAAATGCATTTATTTCCACCTCACTTTCTGTTGGTTTGTTTTTTTTGTAATGTCTGTATGTCAATAGGTTCTTGAAGAACTTGGTCTGCTGCCTGGCCCATCGTCCAGACTTTTTGCTTGTACACAGTCCACAATCACTGCAGCACCTATAGAACTGGCTACTGCGCAGTCCGCATGCTCTGAGGTACCAGTCATCTACATAGATACATAGACAGTGTCAGCAAATAAGGGCCTATGGCCCATCCAGTCTGCCCATTTGAGCTTGTAAGTTCAGTTTATGTTTTCCTAGAAGTCTGTTGCCTCTTACCCCTGACCTCCAGAATTCCTTTATGTCTATCCCATGTATTCTTAAATCCCGTGATTGTTTCAGCCCCCACCACTTCCTCTGGCAGGGTGTTCCACTTGTCCATCACCCATTCTGTGAAGAAATTCTTCCTCACGTTTCCTCTGAATCGTCCTCCCTCCAACTTCATCCCATGCCCTCTAGTCCTGGAACATCTTTGTCACTTAAAAATAGTGTATTCCTGCACCCTGTTCCTCCCTGTAAGATATTTGTATGTCTCTATCATATCCCCTCTCTCCCTCCTCTCCTCCAGGGAGTACATATTCAGTTCCTTCAACCTGTCCTCATAGGACTTGTGATGCAATCCATGTACCATCTTTGTTGCCCTCCTCTGAACCGTCTCTACCTTGTCTATGTCCTTACATAGGTAAGGTCTCCAGAACTGTACACTGTACTCCAGGTGGGGCCTCACTAGTGTCTTGCATAGTGGAATTATGACCTCCCTTTTCCTGCTGGTGATGCCCCTGCCTATGCATCCCAGCATCCTATTTGCTTTACCTGCTGCCTTGTCACACTGTTTCCCTACCTTGAGGTCATCAGAGATGATAACCCCAAGATCCCTTTCCTGCTTGGTGCATGCTATATCCTCACCCCCCAACTGATATATTCTGCCAGGATTTTTGTGCCCCATATGCATTATCTTGCACTTCTTTGCATTGAATTGCAACTGCAAATATCTTGGATGAATCGCATTCTGTCTTGTGATGCAATCATGCAAACTTCTGAATTTCCAGATTATCCACCCCTCAACATGAATGAAGTTGAATCACATACTACACATATGACAGAAGCAGCCTGTCAAACAGATAAAGTTGTGAGTATATTTATTAAATATTATAAATCTAATTGATTATTATTGAGTCTTTGTTTAATGACAGGCTGATTGGAGATCATCCTCGATTGTGCCTTGATCCACCCATCCCCCCATACGGCTTAACAGGGGGTGGGTTATTGGGGATTTACCCATGCCTTGTGTGGTGTTTCACGAAGCACAACCAACTGACTTAATCACACAAGAAGTGGGTAGATCACCCAAAAACTCACACCCTGGAGTGACTTATTGCGTTTATACAATGGACCACTGTGTAAAACAAATTTAAAATTTAAGTGTGTTTTTTTAATAAATGCCATTCCTCAGCCGTGGGTTATGCAGGATTTACCCACAGTCATGTTACATGTTTGGACCAATGAGGTTACAGGATTTACACACACCATTGCATAATGTCATAACAATTGTGTGGCCTTCACTGCTTGTAATGCATCACCGGAATTTTATACAATTGCATCCCCATCTAACTCCATCTACTTGTCATTCCTTTGTCAATAGTTGTTAGCAAGCCACTGGCTATCATTGTATCCCTCAGATTCTGCTGTGACATTTTTATGTTGTTGGAAAATTATGACCTCATTGTTCATTCATTCATTGATAATGGTACCCTCATTCCAGGAAAAGTATTGTGCACCTATTTGAAAGGAAACTGAATTGCAACACCTCAGACCCTTTATCAGTGTTTCTCTTGACCCACCTCATTCTCTTCAACCTGTCCAGAGTCTGTCATTGGTTCATATTTGATGCGTCAAGGAGCAGGTGCCATTTTCTGGTGCGGGCACAGTTGGGCTTTTGTTTTTTTCCAGAAATTGATGTTGTTGAAGCCCTAACTCCATTTATACCCCATTTGCGGCATGGAACAATTTGCGAGGTTATACGGATTGGGTAAACAGTTGGTGCCTCACTGACCCTGCACACAAATCTATTATGAGTAGTGTCCTATTGTCTCAATGCTCTTTGTATGCCGGTACCCAGATAGTCAAAGTGACGATAGCCACTTAGAACAGAACTGGGCCATTTTAATTTCCGCCCTGACCTGTGGACTTGGTGGTGTTTTGTAATGTGACAGCCCATCTAGTGACCGGGCAGAACTTGAAGTAGGTCACAAGTGTGGTACATGTTCCCTTTTGGCAAATCCACCTGTATTTGTCACCATGTGATGTTGGGAATGTCTAAGGGTGCAATTGTTGGTGAAAGGAGCTACTTTCAATAATCATTCTAGATGAAGGTACCTTGTGTAACTCAGAAGTCTTTGAGAATTCTACACAAGATGTCCTGTGTACAGTAGAATATTTTATTTTGATTATGGAATATGTTTTAGACAGGGTTGTCAACAGTGTTATACTAGTTTAATGTCTCTATGCCTTGTAATAGTGTATGCATGTGGCTGAGTCCAGTTCATGCCGCATTCTCATTCATGCAGAAACAGCATCATAAGAGAACACAGTCATGTAAATCTGTACCACATGGCCTGGGGAAAATGAAGTATTTGTGATTGACACATACAAAGACATCTGGCATTCTCAAAGGGGTGCAGGTGTGTATTTTGGACAGAAATACTTTTGACACAGCCACATAGTGCTGTGCATTGCCGGAAATGTACGACTACATAAATGAGTCTACAATCCTATATGATGACACTGATATAGAGGATATGGATGAAGACACTGAAGATGACAGTGAAGATAACCCAGACTGGAACATTGAAGACTTCATCAACAGTGAATCACAATCTGACAGTGAGGAAGAGAGCTTTGTGAACCCTGATGTGTAAGTGTGTATGATAAAGTAATTGCTGTCTCAATGTGTACTGTATTGCAGCTGTTTGGATGTATCTACTTATATTTGAGTTCACATGACAGGGAGTATTGGAAAGATATAGAATTAGGAATCATATACTGCATTATTTTCAGTTGATACAGTTATTGTAAAATTGTAAGTCATATGTTAATTAATCAACAATGCATGACTATGTGTTAAATTAACAGCCTGTTACTCATCCTCTAGGGTCTAATGGGCCATGAGGAACAACAGATTGCAGTACTGCCTCTAGGGTGTGATTAACTGACTGCTAATCTAACTCTTGTGATAGCTTTGTTACTATTATGAAAAAAGTACACTAAAAGAATATTGTTAAAAGTATACTTTTTTTAATGTTTTCCTCATTTATAGGGAGATTTTTTTTAATAAAATTGTTCTTCAACAGACTATGTTGGAAATATGGTTTAAAATCAGAATGCAACATTCCAGTCATTAAGCGGTGCTAGAGGATAGAATGCCGACAGGAAGAATCCATGTGTTTTGGTTAGCAGTCTGTACATAATACTGCAACTGGGATTTCTAAAAGTCCATTGGAATTCTAACAGCCAATCAGATTGCTGCATTACTAATACCCTTTTTAAAAATTAAGCAGTAAGGCTTTACCAGGTGTTAGAGTAACAGACTGGTAATTATCACTTACCGGTGTATTTTGGAATGAGGCACAGATGATTGCAACATTTGTATTGGGGGTAATTTACTGACTTTTGTTCTGTCTCTCGATAGAGCCTTATTGATACTTGTAAAATTATTTTAAAAATAAATTTGTAGCTCACTATAAGGAAGTTTTCTTAATTAAAATTTTCTACCACCTTTATTTTCAAAATTCTAGTACAGATTCAAAACACATCATTCACAATATTCTGCTGTGACTATCTATAGTAAAAGAAATCTGCTTGTTGCCAGAAATATTCCAACTCTTTCTAGGTAGTCAGAAGTTGAAGACCAGTGGCAACTTTTCACATACAACACTGATATGTACAAGATATTGCATATGTTAGGTGATCAGAGAAAGTTACATTCTCTGTATTTGTTTCCCTGTGACAGATATGTAGAGCTTCAAAGTGATCTTGAGCCTGACAAGCAGCAGACCTTTTTGATATTGGAGTCTGTGTTGGTTGCTATGCTGCAGACCTGTTTTCAATGTTTTGGACATTGTGAAGTATTTCTAATGCAACCTTTTGGTGGGCTAGCAGTGCTGGAACAAGTATGTGTAAATGGACATCACCATCATTGGGAAATGCAGCCTGGACTTGGTCAGCTCCTAGTTGGAAATGTGTTGACAGCATGTGGAATTTGTTTCAGTGGTGGAAGCCCAGTCCACATGCTGAATTTCTTTGAACATATTGCGATGCTGCATATCTCATTACAGACATCCAGTCTAACGCAATCTACCTATCTGATTACTTATGTTCAGAATGTGTGGTGCTGCCATCAACAGATTATATTTAATGAGTTACATGGTTCCACTGACAAGCTTGGAGGAGATGCACTGTGCTGTTCCCCCTGGACACATGGCCAAGTTTGGTTCTTACTCATTGATGGACCTCATGAACTCTAAAATAGTTGACCTTCAATTCATTCCGGTGAATGCTCTTTGTCCCCTTAACAGTGCAATACAAATATAACTGCTTAAATGCTTATCTATTTTCCTCTCCACATAGAGTAACAAGGTTTCCAGCTCCAATGCTATGGAGCTGGAGGGTTTGAGAAGAGGTATTGACAAGGTGAAAAATGTGGGCATAACCATAAAAAGTATTACCACCAACAGACATGTCAATGTTACAAAACATGTGCAACAGCAGGAGCCTAACATCGCTCATTGGTTTGCTGTGTAGCACGCTGCCAAAGGTATCATGACATGTGACTTCATAGTAACTTTAAAATGTGACATTTTCTGTTATTCATTTTTTCCCTTTCTATTGTCCTCTGCATGTAGGAATCAAGAAGAAGTTGGAGGAGAAGACCACAAGAAAGTATTGTGGCACCCTTGGGAAATGGACCAAGACCATTAGCAACTCTTTGTATTGGTGCGCCAATTTAAGTGGGGGCAATGGTGATTAGGTTGTTGCAAAGTGGCACTCTATTGCAAACCATGTTGCAAATATACATGATAACCACAGTTGTGACTTTCCAAGCTGTGCTTCCAGACTGAATGATGAAAGCCAATCAATACCAAAAGGTTTGCTATCTCTGAATATGACAATGCTTTGGAAGTCAAATGATTATTTGTCTTAGTAACTAAATATGGAGTCATGATTGGTAGAGATAGAATTTAGAAAACACTGAAACATAAAAGCATAGACTATGAAGGCATAAACAACCAGATGTCTATCCAATCTCCGAATTTAGACTACTATTCATCCAGGGTGATAATCCTTCCACTCCTGTCCATGTCCTGCTACTCCTGCAGTAACCAATATTACCTTCATTATGACCCATCTCTGAATGAATAATCGGACTGTTTTTGTATCTATCAATTCATCTGTCAGAGTGTTTCAAGGCTCCACCTCCCTTTCTCATATCTCTCTCTTCTGAACCCACCTCCTGTTAATCTCCATCAGTGTCCATGTGATTACAAATTGGTACTCAGGCAAAAAAGTTTAATGCAGTTTGTTTTAGGTAATTCCTTTGTGGAATGTGCCAGTCTCTATCATATTTCATCTCTCTCATTTGATCTCCAGTGAGCACACCTCTCAACTGTTATGAATTTTGCATAGCACTATGATTTTCACACAAAGATTTACCCTTACTCTGCATAGATTTACTGATGGTCTTTATAATGTTAGAGCTATTTCTGAACACAAAAGCTAGTAAATCATCAAACTAAGTTGATAGGAACATTCCTTATCACTAACTATATGGGATTTCCACTATTTGTATACATATTACTGTTTAAAATAAGAAAGTGCTACACATTCTGGCCCTTTGCTATGATTTTGGAAGGCCATTGCTATGATTTATAATGCCTAGAGGTTGAGAGATATGCCAGTGAGTACATATCAGGAAGTAGATACTTATGTCTGTGGCGTATTAGCAGCGATGCTCATGCACGGTCATGAAATCTACATAAGTCATGTAGACCTCAATATGATCTTGCGTACTCAAGTAAGGTAGCACATGGTTGTAGAACAGTAACAGATTAGGGTCAGAGATTGAGCTCAGGAGGTAACAACGACTTGTTACACAACTCCAGGTAGCAGAGCTCACAAAGAGTTGGAGATCATCACCTTTAACAACCTGTTGATGAAAGACATCAGGAAACTATCACCAACAGAGCAGACATCTTCACTTGAGTCATTTCACAAAGTTGTTCTGTACTTTGCTCCAAAAATGACTCATTTTTTCTATGAAGGCATGGTGGCACAGTAGGCTAATCAGCTTGGCTAGGTTAATCAGATACTGTAATTAGGAAGTGATTTACAGTAATAATTACTTGATCACAATGCATCATAAATATGTTGTGTGTAAGTCCAAAAGTTATTTGATGAATGTAGCATGTAGTCAACAACAGTTAGTATTACAGTTCCAAAATAGTTGAAGATGGCATGGCGTTCTACAACTGAGCTGATGGTATGTCTCCTCTGTAATTAGCAGTGTTGAAACTGCAAAAAAACTGACCTCTCATGGTGAGAGTGTCATAAACAAGTTTTCAAATAAACTTCATTAAATGGAAATTTGAAATGGCATTTTGTTTCTCCTGGAAAGACTGGCCTCTACTCCCTGTCTTGGCTCCCATGATGGGGTCAGAGGATCAGGATCCACCTGAGAATGAAAATGAGAGAAGACCACTGTTCAGTAAATCATTCCCAACCTGGCCGGCCATCTGACTTCTGACTGTCCTTGAACCTGTGATGTTGGTGCTGCTGACGTACGAGATGACACTATGCCTGTGAACAGGCAAAACAGTACTGTTTAGATGCACTGGTCATTACCCTTTTCTGCTTTCTCACCATATGTATCTATCCATTTAATGATAGGTGATAGGGAGGTGGGATGGGGAGAATGGAGGATGGGAAAATGATGGACAATCTATAGACCATATGCAATCTTTTCTTTCTGTTGTGTATAGCTGTGAGTCATACATGGGGTGTGCATATTACCCTATATGCACATTTGTGTGTTTTTCCTCCTGACTGATGTGAAGAATAGTTGATGGTACAATACTGCACACACTGTTCAGTATTTGTTAGGGCTCAACAACTGTCATATGATAGAAGATGGGCCTGATGTCTCTCCCTAGTGAAAATGAGGAAAGATAATGAAGACTAACCTTTTTTTCCTAAGGGATTAAATACAAAACTGTTTACAGTGATGTTGCTATAATGCCTTCAATGACATGTATGTATTTGCATGATATCATCATGACATTCTGATGCACTGGTCAAATGTCGGATGAGGCTTGCCCAATCATAGAGGGTTTAATGGGATTTGAGGCACATGAGAATCAGCAATTTCTCATCTGACAGTTACTGTACTCTATTACAGACTGCTTATCACTGCCCTACATTTCAATGAGAACTCTGAGCACCCTCAGAAGGTCTCAAAAGATGGTCAGCAACAGTGGTCAGTTTCTTTTCCTAAGTCTTGTGGCAGTGCCACAGTTGTAAAGGAAGAGAAAGTGCCAATCGCATATGATAGGTGGCGTACAGAAGTACAAAATTAAGCAATAAGGCATGACCAGGGGTTATGTTAATGGTCTGTTAATCATTCTTGAGGTGAAAGAGACTCTATGTGGTGTACTGAAGCAGGTAACACCACTGAGAATTTAAGCGGGGGTTAACTCAGGATTGTGGGAAGGGGGAGTGCATGCAATGAAGAATGATCTAAGGTTACTGGAAGAGTGGTCGGAGACTTGTCCATGAAGATGCAATGCCAGTAAATGAACAGTGATGCACTGGGAGAAAATGGATCCAAATAATACATACATACATACTTGAGGGTGAGGGAGGGAGGGAGGAAGTGGGGGTTGATTGGGAGAACATGATGGCAATCAGGCAGGAGAATGATATAGGAGTTATAATCCATGATGACCATAGGAAGATGACCCAGTGCAAAATGCAATGTGCAAAGTTAACAGGATACTGGCATGCACAGGGTAAGGGTTAACCAGCACAAGGATGGAGGCGCTGATATAACTCCACAGTTCTATGATTAGGCCTCATCTGGAGAATGGGTAACAGCCCTGTGGCCACATGTACGAAAAGACATACATGGCATGGTAAGGATGCACAGAAGGGCAACCAGTATTGTGCATTGGCTAAGTGGGAATACATATAAAAGGCTGAAGGATCATGATTTGTGTCCTGTGGAAACCAAAAGGGAGAGAGTGGGCATGTTCAAAACATTCAAGTATGTGAAGGGAATCAATCAAGTGGGAAGATGAGCATATTTTCATGGAAGGTAGATTCAAGAACTAGGTAGCATTGATTAATACTGGAATGGAGAATGTTTACAGGAAACATTAGGACATATTACTTCACAGAGTGAGTTGTTGAGCACTGGAATGGAGTGCAGGAGTATGTGCTGAGGGCCAGTACACTGGAGGGTTTCCAGTAGATCTAGGACAAGTACAATGTGTTTTCAAAAGGAAGATGGGGTGAGTTTTGGAAGTTGAGGGGGGGCGATGACAAGTAGAGGGCGTGAGAGAAAATGATCAGCCATGATGGGCCAGGAAGGTCTTTTTTTTCCTGCTGACACATGTCTATGAGCCTATTACTATATGAACATTATAACAGAGGTCATTAGCCAACAGATTAAGTCCTATAGGTCTACAAAATCTGCTCCATTTTGCAGCTTGCCAGATACCCAGAAGATGGCAATCCCCCCATTTCCTCTTTTCTCTCATAATAATTCATCTTACCATGACCCAGACCCATTGTGAAGCAGCTCGCTGCTTTACAGGATACCACTTTTGACTGTGATGTGTTCAACTCAGTCACCACCATTGCCATGACACAAGTAAGTCTGTTCTCATCTCTCTCCTGACCCTTCCCCACTCCTTCTAATAACATGACATTTAGTACCCCTTTTTTCACCCTGTTTGAAAAGTACTTTCTGCCAAATCCAGTTCATGCCTGCCATGTATGTGAAGGGTTCTATCAACACACCTCCCCCACATCTATTCCTGGTCCATCGTCTCCTCCTGTGATTACATGTTCAATTACATTAGACTGCTCTGGTATTGTAAGACACCCCAGTCCTGAATCATCATTACTACAATGAGTTGCACCCCCTCTTCAGTTATGAGTGCAATTGTGGCACACAGGACTCAGTATTAAGCTTGGTGGGTCTGATAGGATCTACCAGTGACAATCCAATGCAGACTGCTGTCCATGTTGACCTCAAGAAGATCCACCAACTTCTCATTCGGGATTTTCTCCAGCAGCTTACAATTCACCAGAACAGGCAGACGGTATATCTGTTTAATGGATCAAGTGGAACAAAGCACCTCACAAGTGCAGCACAACCATCATGACTGACTAGGGTGTCAATATAGGGAAGTACCATATGCAACGGTTGTGGGGCTAGTGCCCACAACCTAGTGCTCTTATGTGCTACAGTTAGAGTGTACAACATGCAGTGAAACTCTCTGTTTACTCACATCTATATGCTCAGTAACGGTGTCATTTTACTTTTGTAGGTTACATGTCAGAATTGATCGCTAAAGTATTCCACATATGTTATAACTTTCCAAATTACCATGTGGCCAAGCAAGCTGCTCCCTCAAGATCATTGCCACCACCACTAGCTTCAAGGTTTGAAAAGGTGGATAAGAGTATCCTAGTTCAACAGCATCGCTCTGGTTCCAATAAAACAGGTAAAGAAGATAAGATGTCATTATTATTTGACTTTAAAGCATCTGATATCATTATGTTGAATTTAGTGATACCTGCTTGACTGCTGCAAGATGCTGCAATGTATGCATTGGTGAATATGTGCTATCTTCAGGAATGGCATGACCTTTGTAGCAAAAATCAAGTATCCCTGATATTCCCGTGGATGTTATGAATTAAATTGTACAATTGTGGGTCAAGCTACAGGGATGTTGTGCAGAAGCAGTGGCAGAATGACTAGTGTCGGATGAGTTACACTTGCCTTCTGACTTATATACTAAGGTGAGCATATACTTGAAGAAGGATATTTGAAATCTTGGGAATGTGAGGACAAGCACCTCATGGCAGTTGCACACAGAAGGTGTCCCAAATATGGAAAAGTCCTTTATCAAATGCAGATTGATGACTGATGGGATACAGAGACACACAATGCCATGGCGCTATAGTTGCACTGTCCTAACTGCACCTTCCCCCACTAAAATTGACATATTCCCAAAGCAAGAAATATAGACCACAACAACATACTTAACGTCCATTTCATCTGCTGCTGTTTACTAAGCATGGAGAATGTGTGTGGCCAATGAAGCAATAAGACATGACCATGGGTTAGATTAACAGTCTGTTAATCACCCCCTAGGGGTGTAACGTGGCACGATGCACAGCCGAGTGCCATATTGCCCCTAGGGGGTAGGTAACTGACTGTTAATCTAACTCCTGTGAGTGCCTTATTCCTATTATAAATTTTTTTTGAATAAAGTATACTTTATGAATGTTCTCCTCATTTAGAGGGAATTTTTAATAAAATAGTTCTTCCACCAACAGTGAATGCTGGTTCAAAATCCGAATGCATAATTTCAGTCATTCAGAAGTGATAGAAGATGGAATGCTGACAGGAAGAATCCATGTGCCATTGTGATCCTAACAACCAATTAGATTGCAACATTTCTGAGAACCTTTTTATAATATTTATTGTTTACAGAGTGGAGGGTGTTTGAATTTACAGTCACATTGTTCATTCATAATAACTGTAGGTAGTAGGTTTTGAAAATAATAAGTAGTAATCAATGGGGCAGGAATTTCAAAGGTCACAGTACACTTGGTCATGTCTAATGGTATTGTGAACTTCAGGGGCAACACAACAAGCAGCACACCTTGGACATCTCTCCCAAGGCTGTTTTGCACAATCGCTTGCAGCGTTACCCTTTTGTGCAAAGTGCTTGTTGCGTTAATCATGCCGGACGCATGTACCTTGCGCTAATGTAAGGGATTTGAAACTCCAGCCCATGGACTTCACTTGTGCAAAGTAACAGAGAGGCCTTACATTTTAAGTGACAGTGTTCAGTGACTCCTCATTACCTTCCACAAATAGTTACTCTGTTACATTACCTCTCTGTCCACCCTCACTGGCTGTTACTGTAGATTGTCGCCGGATAATGTCACTCCTACTTTAAAACTTCTCTAACTTACAATCAGTACCCTATTGAATCTTCCTTCTGCTGGTGACACTTCTTGTCATGCAACCTTTGAATTCCAGTTGCTCTACTCACAGCCTTCGCACATATACTGTATATGTCATTTTTTTCTAACGTGACATTATGTTACTCCATGTTCACGTTCCTGATTGGATATGGTCAATTCTGCCCCCCCCCCCACCACAGGCAACAAGTGTGTGATCCTGTACATTTTTGCACTGAATATTAGGTGACACACTCCTCACTGTTCCACTGCTGATTCTCCTTACCTGTCATTGACTCTATCCATTTTAGAATGTCAACCCCAATGTCATATTGTGTACACCTTCTAGAAGTACCATATCACTCTATTCCTTCATTACATTTTTGGTCATCTCAAGAGCAATTTCATGATTAGTCACCATCAAATCAGACCCCCAACCACCACCCCACTCTCGAACTCTGCTTGATTTGGTTACATCTTATTGTGTCTATCCCTATTGAGGTGTCAACCCCACTGTCATACTATAGAGGCCTTCAATAAGCACAATATTCAGCTCTTTTATTAGTGTTGTAGATCTGCAGATCACTACAATTCAGTGCACACTAATTACTTACATTTCTTTTCCCATTTCACAAGTGTTGACATACCGTCAAACGGGAGTATTGAATGAAACTTGATGAGCTCTATGTGAAGTTCATTATGAAGATTGCAGAGTAAAATTGAATGAGACTAATAGCACTACAGATGTTGGACAGTTTCAATATAGGACAAGTGCTGGTTACTATGCTTGTTGTTTGAGGTTCATACCCCTATGACTTCATAGTGTATTACATGTCATGGTGACGTAGTCTTTCTCATCCACCTTCTGACACCTGATCTTACATGTCCTATTTCAGCAGCAGTGTTTCCTCATTAAGTTTTGCCTGTCTCTCCTCTCCATGGTCCCCTAACACTCCCCATCTTGAAATTCCCTTATACCTTCTAAACAGTTTCCAGTCTTTACAACCTGTACGCTTTCCTATCACTAACACTACAGAACAGGGTAAACACTTACATCATTACCAAGATGCAACACCCACCCTCTCCAACACTCAGCTCTGCATATATTCAATTCCAGTCCCACTTCATCCAGTATTTTACTGTTCTATCCTATTCTTTCACCAATATTCCACCCTACTCTAAACCATAAAGTACTTGGCTCTATTATTGTTATGTACAGATCTATATATATTTTGTTTTTGCTTGGTATAGGCAGAGAATGTATCGCTTGTAAATAGTTTGAAATGAAAGGATAAGTGTGATTCTCACTGGGATTCAAACCCAGGATCTCAGCAATCAATGTCTTAGCTCTTAATCACCTTAGCTGAGAGTCACACTTTTCCTTTTATTTCCACAACTGGATTTCAAAAATGCCTTGCAGTGGCTTACTGCATTGAGAGAGACAGAAGCAGTTATTTCGGTTTGTAAATAGTTTATTTGTGTATGCCCATGTACCTACTGTTGGAGTTCCATCTCCACCCTAATTTCACATCTGTGAATTAGCTGTATGGCTCACTAGTTATAAATAGATAAATTTGTCTTACATTCTATAAGTAAAGGAAGAAAGTAATCAAATTATTAATACCACAATCTAATTTGTAGTCAATAAACCAGATAGTAGTGAAATGTCAAATTTCTTTGTTTCTGACAAATAGTGACAGTAACTAAGTTCTGTTTGTTTCTAATATTTAACTGAAGGCATTTATATTATCTGAATAAACACAGTTTTCAAATAACAGTAGTGTTGATGCGGAATTTCCATAACGCAGTATTGAAGGTCACTGAAGTAGACATGTTCGTTGTTTCTCCGCATACCTGTAAAAAGTAAATAACATCCATAAATAATAATACACGGTAGGTGTAATATACAGAGTAATTCAAGCTAACCAGTTTTTAACATTTCAGTATAAGTATGACAAGTCAAAATAAACTCCATCCCTGGTGGTCTACTTGAACACTGGTCTCCCTAGCCCCCCCCACCCCAACTGGATGTTCCCGTCACTCCCTATGAATGACCCATGACCGGCACAGCACAAAACTCATCTCCATGTACATCTGCAGACTTCCCTAACTGGACCAACTGTATTGAACCTGTTAGTCTCAGTAACAGTGCAGTCTGAGGCTGGACGTGGAGGTGAGAGCTTTGCTGCACCAGTCATGGGTCATTTTCAGAATAGACAGCAGCAGGGTAGTGAGAACATTCTTCCAAGTGTGGGTGTGGGAAGGGAGGGGAAGGGATTGCTCAACTAGACAACCAGGGATTGGTATTAGGGATCGAGACAAAATGTATCTCTAAGATCACTACCACCACTGGCATCGGATTTTAGATGAGGGGTTGGGGGTTGGTGGGGCTATTAACACCACATATCAATGTTTGGGGAGGGTGCAACTGAGCCACAAGGGATGTGGGTCATGTTATTACTTATTGATGAAGACGGCACTGGGGATCAGGGAAAACATTATCATCTGTTGTAGTAATACTGCCAGCGCATCGGGTTGGGGGAGGGGTCAATAGACAATCACTTCTGTGACTTCATATTGGTTAATCAGGTAATTGGGTATGAGGGGCTACTGTCCTGATTTAGGAGCCAGGATCAATTCTGTACCAGAATGACTTACAGGGTCCCTGATGCATCAGGCATTTGTGGAAGCTCCGCCATTTGCCACAGCTTGTGCTCACCTATGGCCACATTGTGAACTGTGCCCTTTGAGTTTTGGGAGAAAAGGGAAGCCAATAAGAATCCTATGTTTGAAAAAAACACACCCCTAAACCTTCCATTTGTCAGTCAATGGTAGTGATGTATGGGATGCTAGAAAACAACTTTAGATGTACAGATGCTGGACACTGGCAAGACTCCCTTGAAAATACAACAGAGAGTAGTGCAGAACCAGTGACATCAAATGTGTAAAAATAATATATAAAACTCATTACTTGTACTATGCACAATGTATTTTCCCCATAGCCTACTTGTCATCACTGAACTTTGATGTCAAAAGTGCTATCAGACTTCACAGTTTGTTGGACTTTAACCTTTTTTTTTAAACCTACAGCTTGTTTGATGTGGTACTGAACTTCTATATTTTTTGGTTTTTAATTAAAATAATAAATTAATAGAGTGATGGTGGACTGAGGAGTGGGTTACTTATAATTTAGACACAATGTGAACACTTTGTGGTGCTAATGATATGGATCTTGCACATTTACCTAGGGTTTTTGTTTATTTCTTATCAGCATGTTTACCATTCAAGTAGTGGGTCAATGCATAACAGCTGTTCTGATAACAATGTAATATCAGAGCACTACTAAAACAAAGAGGATAATGTATGGGCAGCCATACACAACAAGCCTGTGTCTGCATCGAGTGTTTTTTGTAGTAATCAGGAACCTCAAGATCAAAGCTTTAGAGGTTTACTGGTTGCCATACATATAGTGTATGGGCATGCATGCTCATTTCAGACACTGCACTGTTTCAGTGAACTGGTGGTTGGGGGCCGAGCACTCAAGGGTTCCTGACAGGTTCAAATTAATGACACAGTGTGCTACAGATGATTCTGCAAGTTCATGTTTAAAAAAATCTTTCTGCTTTATTGGATAGAGGAAAGTAACTATGTGGCAGCATTCCAAGTTGTTCTGCTGCAGTAGTGATATCACTACTCCAGCAGAACAACATGATGTCATTACTGCAGCAGAACAAGCATATTCCAGTCATGGAATTCCATGCAAAACAGCATTCCACCATACACTGTAAAGAGACCAGAAGGAGGGCTGATAATATTCTTGATTACTGATACACACACAGTTGAGTCATGAGCTGTAGTTTGACTGCAGTACTGGCGTCATTCATAAAAAGAAGTCATAATGATGGGTGATGGGTGATCTGAATATGCCAGATGTTAACTGGAGTGCAGTTGCAGTTGCCACTTCAAAGAGTGGAGTTATTCTAGATGCCCTACAGGGAGCATGCCTTAGACAACTAGTACTGGAGCCCACTCGAGAGGGAGCAATATTAGACTTGATTCTCTCAAATGGAGATGGAGAGAGGATCACAGGTGTAGAAGTGGGTAGCCATCTGGGAACTAGCGACCATCGAACAGTGTGGTTCACAATAAACACAGCAGTAGAGTCAAGCCATACAAAGACAAAAGTACTGGACTTTAGGAGGGCTGACTTTGCCAAAATGGGTGAGTGCCTAAGGAATGCACTAGCAAATGGGCAGGAAGAAGGGGTGGAAGAACAATGGGGAATAATAAAAACTTCCATCACAGAGGTAACGAGCCTTTGTGTGAAGCAAATAAACAAAACAAAACGATGTAAGAAACCACTATGGTTCTCAAAGGAAGTGGCAGGAAGGTTCAAGAGAAAAGAAAGCATTCAGGAAGTACAAGGAATCGCAGAAGGAACAGGACAGAGAACTATATCAGTTAAAGCAAAGGAGGCTGGGAAGGCAGTCAGAACAGCAAAGGCCCAAACTGAGGAAAAGATAGCCAACTGGTTAAGAAGGGGATAAAACCTTTATAGGTACATCAGGAGCTGAAGGAAGACCAAGGGAGGGATGGTGAGGCTTAATAAAGGGAGGAGGGTGGGCAGAGGGAGACTGTGAAAGGCAGAGATACTAAACAAATATTTTTGCTCAGTATTTACAAATGAAGAGGGGAAGGTACATAGAACAAACAGTAGAAACACTCTGGATACAGAAGTTGATACCAGCCCATTTACAGGGGAGGGGCTTCTGAAAGAACTCTTAAAACTGAAGGTGGACAAAGCAATGGGGCCTGATGGGATTCATCCCAGAATTCTAAAAGAACTAAGGGTAGAACTAGTGACACCACTGACTACCCTTTTAACAAATCATGGAGGATGGGGTGGTACCGAGGACGGAGGAGGGCAGATGTGATTCCCTTCACAAAAGTGGGAGCAAGGCAGAAGCAGAAAACTACAGGCCTGTTAGTTTAACCTCAGTGATAGGGAAAATGATGGAATCACTTCAAGGAAAGAATTGTCCAGTATCTAGAGGCCAGAGGGGCACAGGACCCTAGGCAGCATGGATTCACAGCAGGAAGGTCATGCCAGATGAATCTGATAGATTTCTTTGACTGGGTGACCAAAGTAGTAGATCAGGGAGGGCTGTGGACATGGCCTACCTAGACTTTGCAAAGCATTTGACACAGTCCCACACAAAGATTAATATACAAGTTAGCCAGCCTGGGAGTGAGTCCCAAGATGACAGCCTGGGTAAGAATTGGCTGGAGAATAGGACACAGAGAGTAATAGTAAATGGAGTCCACTCAGAAGAAAGGAGGGTTACTAGTGGGGTACCGCAAGGTTCAGTATTAGGACGGTCCTCTTCAATGTCTTTATAAGTGACATTGCAGAAGGACTGGAAGGGAAAGTATGTCTCTTTGCAGATGACACAAAGATCTGCAACAGAGTTGATGCACAGGGTGGGGTGGAAAGGATAAGAAGGGACTTGGCAAGGTTAGAGGAATGGTCAAATGTATGGCAGCTTAGATTCAATGCTAAGAAGTCAAGGTAATGCACTTGGGAAACAAAAACCAAGGGGAAGAGTACACAATGGGGGGTGAGATACTAACAACAACACAAATGGAAAGGGACCTGGGGGTAGTCATATCAGATGACCTAAAGGTGGGTAAGCAATGTGAGACGGCAGCAAGGAGGGTTGGGGGGATACTGGGATGCAGGAGAGGCATCACCAGTAGAAAACAAGAAGTTATTATCCTCTGTACAGACAGCTGGTGAGACCCCATCTGAGTACTGTGTGCAGTTCTGGAGACCCAATCTCTGCAAAGACATAGACAGGATGGAAGCTGTCCAGAGGAGGGCAACTAAAATGGTGCAGGGTCTGCACCGGAAGACATATGAAGAGAGACGAAAGGAGCTTAATATGTATAGCCTCGAGGAAAGGAGGGAGAGGGGGGACATGATATAAACGTTCAAGTACCTCAAGGGAATCAACAAAGTCCAAGAGGGTAGCGTCTTTCAAAAAAAGAGGTGTACAAGAACAAGAGGCACAATTTGAAGATAGGGGGTGGCTCAGAGGTAATTTAAGGAAGTATTTTTCACAGAGAGGGTTGTGGATGCATGGAACAGCCCTGGAGGAGGTTGTGGAGTCAAAATCAGTGGTGGAATTCAAGCATGCATGGGACAGTTATAAGGCAATTCTAGGGGTTGGGGGTAGGAAGAAGTAGGCTGCTAGTTAACTAGGATCTGCAGCTTATCCAGTAGGTAGGGAAATGGGCAGACTGGGTGGGCCAAGCGGTCCTTATCTGCTGTCAAATTCTATGTTTCTATGTTCTATGTTTCATAAGACCAGAGGGTTAATCAGCACCATAGAAGAGCAACACAGGGTGTCTCGCAGCACAGTGCCATACTGCCACAAGGTATGATTAACTGACTGCTGCTCACACTCCTAGGAGTACCTTACTGGTAGTATAACAAAAGGAAACAAAAGAAAAGAGTTACATGAATACATTCTGAATGATTTACTCATTTAGAGTGGCATTTGTAATAAAAATAGTTCTTCCATCAAATGCTTCACAATCATAATGTGTAACTGAAGTCTCTCAGAAATGCTGGAAGATGGAATGATGTCAGGAAAGTTACATGCGTCATGGTGATCAGGCCACAGCAGACAGTGTTACGGTGTTTACTGTAAGACTGTTGTGATCCTGATATCCAACCAGCATGCAGCATTTCTGATACACTTATCCTATGCAACATACTGATGTCAATACAATTGCACAGGAACTGCATTACAGCCATGTAGTACATATCATAATTTTGTTACCCGATGCTCGTTGCATTCGCATAGAGTTGGATGGCGCAATTTCAGTTTCAATTTATTGATCGGTCATTGACCTTTTCATCATAAAAATCACACAAATATCAAATTGCAGCAAAATATAAACAGTACTTCATTAAAAAGGTATATACAAACTTATTGCACATACAAGCTGAAACTCTAAATTCAATAAAAATTATATATTGCACAATCAACATCTTACAGCTTGTTGTATTATAGACTCAAAATATTATCATTCCTGTTATCTGTTCTAATACCTTTAACTCTAAGGCGTATTCTTGAAATGCACATTAAGTAGTGAGCTACTATGCCGATGATAATTTCATCATTAGTGGTAAAAAATAACATCAAAAGAAGGTCTTGGTCAAGGGTCTGAATGGTGTTACAAAGTGGTGTTAACCATTTCTCCCTTGGCATCATAAACCAAGGGCACTCAAACATAACATGCTATTAAATTTTCTGGTATCGTGAAAGTGCAAGAACACAGTCTGGCCTAAATGGAAGAATCTTTTCTGTATATTGCATCTAGTATATTACTGGGGAATAACTCAAACTTATACTTTGTGTATAGAATTCTCTGATTGTAATCAACTAAAACATCTAGGTAGTACCTATAGAAATGTACATTATTGTTCAAGCTGGACCACGGTGAAATTTTCAGTCTATGGTTATTCTCCAAATCTTTAAATCTGAAATGATCTGCAATTCTTTTAGTAATAAATTATTAGTATTTTAGGCTCATTGTAACACCTAGGTCATTATATATTTTTAAATAGCCTAAACCTATTTCAGATAATATATGAAAAATTAAAGAAAGCCATTCTGATTTTAAATGACCCCAAGCCAAGCCAAGTATATTTCTCCTTTAAGCAGAGATAAGTAAACCTTGTATGTTTATGTTGTAATACATTAATCTAATAATTTACCTTCCTGGCCTATAAAAAGGCTTTGATGCAGGAGGTACCTAATTCTGCATGGACCAAAGAGGTAGGTACAAAATTATTTAGCCCCAAGCAAGATCTTAGTAACTTATTTAATAGGACTTCATGTTTATTCACAGAGTGAGAATACCAAATTTCACTATTGTAGAGAGCCTGGGCATTATACATTTCTCTAGGTGTTGTCAATAGTAGTTTAATAGAATTTCCTCCATATTTTCTATTAAAAATATTTCAAGATGTAGCTGTCTTTGTGAGCTTTGTAAGTAACATATTAGTATGTTTAAGCCATTTACTATCATTGGTTAAGGTTAGGCCAATATAAGTATAATTTTTAGTTGATTTAATTTTATTGGCCCCAATCAGCCATGACTTTCTTATAGATTTTGACCCAGAGGTCATGACCTGACTTTTTTGTTCATTAATCCTCAGTTTATATCTCTTAGCATAATCATCAAGTATGTTCAACTTAGTTCAAAGCTCAGACTGAGTTAAAAACAGCAATACCAGGTCATCAGCATAAGACAACACAGCACAGTGTTTGTCTAAAATGTTAGGATAATCTGACTGTGAACATTCCAGTTCATGCAAAAGCTTGTCAATGTATATGCAAGAAAGAATGGGTGCAAGCACACAGCCTTGTCTTACCCCCATGTTAGTTGGAAAAGTGGAGGAAAGCTGGCCAGAAGTGCTTAGCTTAACTTGAGCCCACGTATTAGTGTAAAGTTCACTAAAAATTCATATGATCTCATGTGAGAAACCCTTGCCCTTCATCAAATTAAACAGCATATTTCTGGAAATAGTGTTGAATGCTGTGCTAAAATCAATAAAAGTCACATACACATTTTGTTTGCACAAAACTACATATTTTTCCTATGGATGTCTAATGATACAACAATTGTCTATAGTACAATAACCTGCTCTAAAACCTGCCTGGGCCTCTGAAAGGTCACTTAAAGAGCCAATTGGATTCTAGGTCTATCTAAAATCAGTTTTGCAAAGATTTTTCCCATGTTATCAAGCAAGGAAATGGGCCTGTACATGGCTGGATCAGTTTTGTTCCCCTTCTGGTAAATGGAAATAATTATGGTGCCTTTCCAAGAGTGAGGAAATGTCAGTCTTTGACAGCAGTGATTAAAATAGACTGTAAGTAAAGATGTCAATAACAAGGGAGAAGTTAGAAATACCTTAGATGGGATACGATCTGGACCAGGTGCCTTCCTAGTCTTTAAAGAGAGACAATAATAAAATAAGTTTCAGAAGTTGTAAATTGACTGATTTGTGTCATGTCGGCTTCTAAGCTGACATTTGGTCCAATATAATCCACACAAAAAAATTTCATAGAATAACACTATATCCATGTGTTCAGGGAAATATGCCTCAATTTCATATTTTAAATTATTCATGCCCTTTGCTACAAGAAGCCAATAGGGCTGAGAATCCTGGTTATTTATAATCCTTAACATATAATCCCACTGTTTCAGCTGGTATTCTGTCTCTTTATTTGTAAGAAATCATTTATACTTTTCCCTGGCTTTATTTAGATCTTTGAGTAACATCAGAATTCTGAATATTGACCAGTCTCACTTTGTATTTAAGACTCTTTCTAGCCCTATGACATTCAGCATTAAACCAGGTCGAGTTGCATTTTTTCATGCTATTTTTGTTATTGTTTTCAGTTAATAAGAAAGATCTTACTTCCTCAATACAGAAATTAATACATTGATTCATCTTAGAATAATCAGAGTTGTCATGAAGGACTGGTAAAATAATATTTGTATCAGTTCCCTAATTGGATTAGCTACTGTCGCATGCCATCTAATATTCCTATTTGTAACTGATAGTTGTTGAGGTAAGGGAAAATTCATTGTCAGCTTTTCAAGAGTTATTGATTTCAGCACTAAAGGCAAATGGTCACTCTCAGCCTTTAGAGGAAGCAAGAATGTTTCCCACAATGTCATGTTGCCATTCCAAAATATATAGTCTATTGTAGAAGGCCCTTTTACAGAATAGTGTGTATAATTACCTAGCTGATCTCCCTGTAGCCTACTATTAATGGGGGCCAGATTAATTCTATCTAAGATCTCCATTAATTTATACCCTAGGGTATTCACTTTGATATCTTTTGAACATCTGGGATAATTGAAGGCTTCTGAGTGGCACCAGTTATGAAAATCCTTATCTGCATAGCCATCATAGCATCTGATTCTGGCATTAAAATCACCACATAGTATTAACTATTCACAGGAAGTAACAGCCCAGCTTTTATGTATGAAATCCTCAAGTTGTTCCCAAATATTTTAGTTATAAAATGTAGAATTACTTGGAGGGATGTAAACATTGGATAAGCAAACTTTTTTTTTCCTTTTATTGCAAATAGAGAATAATTAGATTATTAATATAGTATAACAAATCTGTATATGTATCTTTCTCAATCTTAACCCAAATTACCAGTCCACCAGCCAGTCTCCCCTTTTTAACTGATTTTATTCCAGATACCTGAACAAGTGCATATCCGTTTAGTGATATATCTAAATCCTGATAATGCCATGTCTCCTGAAGACAGATTATGCTAAATTTAGATATAAAATCCATCCATTCTCTATCTGCAAATTTGTTAGACAATCCTGAAATATTCCAGGAAAGAAGGGTCAGTTTCATATGATCAGAATCAGAATGTAATATACAGTATCTGAGAACTTAAGTCAGTCTTCTTCAATAGCTAAAGCCTCATACTTATTTGAAATTGAGATATTGAATATTGTTGAACTAGTATGTTTTATATGAGAACTACCTTCGTTCTGAGAAATTATATTTTGGGAAGCAGAGCTAGTTTGTGTGATACGTTGACTAGACTCATCCACTGGGACTAAATATAGCCCCATGACATCCAGTAGGTCCAGATTGTTCAAAATCTTACTATACAAACTCAGGAATCCTACCCTAATAGTGAACAAGTCACAGTCCGTATTGAGTCCCTGTCTGGAAACAGATATAGCATCAGGGTTCTCAACAGAGATGCTCAGTAACTGTTCCAGAAGATTGAGAATGGTAGTCCAGAGTTTAGAATTATTCTCTTTTTGTGATCTACTCAAGCCATATAGGGCTAGAAACTTATCAGTTTTGTCTTCTAGGGGTGTAGTGCTATTGCTATCCATCCTTGGAACAGATTTACATAGAATGGAGCTCTCTATTATATGAACCCCAGCATCATCCAACAGTGAAGCTTTGTTCAATATAATTTCTGCTACTTCCTGATTTCAAATGTGTACATCAACATGTCTTGAATGTGTATCATTTTTCCACCTAAACATTTTCATAATACCAAATCACTAACTGGAATCCTCAATGCATAAGTAAAAAGATTTATTAATGTAGCCTCCATTTTTCTCATAGTCTCTCTGGGAGGAGCTTTTAGCCCAAAGATACTCAGCTGAGAGGGCTGGTTTACAGCTGGCAAATTATGTTTGTTAACATATCTCCTGTTAACATAATCCAGTGAGCAGCTGATCTTAACAGACCTTCACTATTAATCCAAACTTGATTGGCAACACCCAGTACACCCCCAAAAAATATACAGTCTATCTCATCAACATCCTTATCCTTCCAGATCTGAACGATGTCAGTATTAACAATAACAGCACCAGTGGCTGCCCTGAACAAGTACACAATCTTATCTCTAAGCTTATGAAAAGACCAGTCATGAACTACAGAATATCCATACAAACAGAGAATTGCACAATCTGAAACATTTATTTAGTTTTATTTATTAAACTCTAGGATAACAAATATCTTTGAGCAAGAACTGCTCGTTTACAAAGGTTCAACGTCAAACTCTAAATATAAACTATAGATGTCATACTTCTAATTTCAGATGTATTCAAAGGAAAATTATGTGTAAAATTTGGACAAAAAATAATTGTCCCTATTTGTAGGAATTGGGTCCACTATATTCGTTTTACTCCAAAGACTCCATTCTTCTCTAAATTGACTTAGGAAAGACTCAAACCTGTTCAATTGGGCAACTATTTTCTCAATAAGAGGAGTTCCTGTTTGAGGTAAGGTCTTTGTAGTACCAGCAGACTGCTCAGTAAAATTTACTTGTTGGCCAGGACACTTAGTGCTTCCACTGATGTGTTTAACAGTATTCTGTTGAAAGCTTTGAAATCTAAGTGTTAAATCTGAATAGATACGATTGAGCTATCATCTGATGCTTTAAGAGAGGTATTCTTATTAACCTTCAATTTTTTCTTCTTGTTTTTTTTTTTTTAATATTCACTTTATGTACCTTTTTTTAGCCTTATGAATAGGAGGATCTGGGATGACTATTGTAGGAAAATCAGGTCACTCTGATGTGGAATTATCCATAATAAATGATGGAGAGCCCTCAGTGGGGATTAATCTATTCAGTTTTTGTAGAACATCATCCAATCTAGAACCATTAATTGCTATGTTTTCTTTAACTGTGTCCAGCTCATGTTTAAGTAAGCAATAAGACATGATGGGATGTCATTCAACAGATCTAATGCATAGCTAGGGGGACATAGTGAGGCACAAGGCCACAGGCCGAGTGCATCCAGTCCCCTAGCCGTGCATTAGAACTGTCTAATGCACATCCCTGGAGTGTCTTATTGCGCTTATAAAGTGGGCCTGTGTATTCTAAATGGGATTTCTAGTTTTAGCTGTGCATTAGACACGTCTAATGCATGGCTAACAACCTATCAGATTGCTTGAAATCCTTTGCCCATTTTATAAAATAGATTATGTGATCTAGGATCATCAGATGCGCTGTGTATGGAATACATAAAACCTTTTTTAAATCCTCACTAAGAGAAAATGGATATGTGGTCACAGATTCACTTAGCTGATGCCTGGAAGATGTTTCAGCTCTGGCCTTCCCTGGGGTCATAAATTATTTAAGCCCGGTTATGGTCCATTGTAGTTCACTGGATATGTTCTTTAGACCATGTGGCCAGGTTGGTTTTAGGTTAGATTCATAAAAATAATCCAAAGAAAATTTAAGGTATCACAAGTTAAACTACCAGATGCCTCAGTTATGATTGGGGTCTCATCTAGATTGTTAATTGTTTCAGATCTGGTTTCCACATTAGTGGACTGTTTAGACTGCATATTTGGCAGCTGTGTCATAGCATTCTGTTTTGGAGAGTTTTCACCATTTACACTTATTTCCCTATTAAGCTGCTAGGCAGTATAGACACCCTGTTCTAAATTATTTTTAGGTGGTGAACTCATAATAGTATTCAATGAAATATTCACAGGGTCATTGATTTCCAAAATGTCACCAGTTGGGCCCCTTAGTGGTAATTGTAACATAGGGATATTTGTAAGATAATTAAAGTGGTCTTTCATTTTTGATTGTTTAGATTTCTTCTTCACTTTGCCCTTACTTGAAGATATTTCTGCTTTTCTAGTATTACTGAGTTTGTTGACTTTATCGCAATACTTAATTTTATTTGATTTTTTATTGAGTTTTACCTGTATACCAGTCTTATACTTCTTAGAAGTATTCCTGACCTTGCCCTTGCCTACAGTTGGCAAGATGGATGTAGAGTGCATATCAGTTAGAGTAAAGGATAAGAAACTGTGACTATTGTCAGCCTACTACTCAATTTATATATTTTCTGACAAATGTGAACTACCAGAAAGTACATTGGTAGAATTAGATACTGGCTCAGAGTAGGCTGTTTCAAATTCCATAGTCAGGACCTGTTTCCTTATAAATACCATAGTTCCTCCTGCTTAATAATCACAAACTGTGCAGGAATTTAAACAATTAATCAAGTAGTTCAACACAATTCAGTCTGAACTTCTAATAGTTCTAGCAGTTGTTAAGTGCTTAATTGCTTAATTAATATGTTAATAGACCCTATATGAGATACAAATTTGAGTGCCCTTTTTTTCACAGCTTTAAATATAAGTAAAAAATATATCTAAATACAAGCAACAGAAATGAAAAATGTGCACCATTGCAGTATATACAACAAACTGTATAAAATAGAACAGTGATGTGCAAAATCAGCTTGTAATATGTCCAATCGTGAGTATTCAGATCATCCTTCAGTTGTTCTCAGTCTCTAGTGGAAGTGGCCACAGAACTTTTCAATATTTGTATAATTATTATCAGGATTTACTATAAGATCTTGTTGCTGAAATCTGTTTCAAGCTGTTCTGTCTAGCAGATAAGCAACAGTCTGTAGGTTAATATACTTTGGTCCTTTAAGTTCCATGGTGATTAGTCCACATGGAGTTGGAGTTGGAGAAATACTTACCAGTACTCCTGAAATAATGCCATACAAATAATAAACAAAAATACAGATATATAAAGACAGCAGGGCCTGAAAGGTAGTCACATCAGGTCAATCTAAAGTCATTTGGGCACAGTACTTACAACAGGGTTCCCATTCTACATAAAAATGCAGCAACAGACAGTCAGTGCTGTGAGTTGTTCAATGCACTGCATGTGGGATTGTACTATTCTGAATAATCTTATGGTCACTGCATTGATGCCCCATCCACAGGCACCTCTCATGGACGTGGACAGAAATTGCCAGACCCAAAGAGAATGTAGCTATGAGTCATGCTACCTGGCCCTCCTCTGAGAGACATCCACGTCCATAACCACAATCTATAATGGAAACATTTCTGATTTGTGTACAAGAAGCTAAGTCTCCAATGACGTAGCAGGAAAGGATGTCTAGGAAGAGTGTCAGTAGAGTTTGGTACAATGGTAGAAACAAATCAAATTATAAGTAAGCAAGCAATCTGTCTTTATTGTTTAGCAAAGAATAGCCATTACAATGTCATACAACTATACAATAAAATCCTATATATTAAAAAGATACAGAAAAGAAAAAAAAGAGATATACATCCTATAAATACATAGAAAAAATACATAAATATACTTCCTTGAGTATACAAAAAGTGCATCAGTGCAAAATACAGTCTACTTAGTATTTAGTGAATGTGGCATAATTCATTCATTTTGCAAAAATCTTGACTTAACTTTGTGAATTGCCTTAAAAAACGTAGCTATTCTCTCTATGGTCCATTTGTCTGCAGTATGCAGTAATATAATTGTTAACAGCTCCTTCTTTACTTGATATACCTGATTCAGGAATAGTCCTAGCCAATATAATCTCTCCTTTCTGTAATAAGTACAATTCCACATTACATGTAACAGATCTTCTCACCCCACAACAGTACAATCACAATTTTCTATTAGGTATGTCTCCTTTATAATAGCTATGTGCTAAAATCTTGCTTGGGAATTGTTCAAACTTATATTTTAAGAACAAGTTTCTGAAGTTAGCATCTGTTAATATATTCAGATATGGTCTGTATCCAAAGTCATAGTTATTTTTCCTGAACCAGTCAGAGTAGCGCGAGTCAGCTATTAATTCTAGATGATAGGAAATCCAGTAGTTTGTGATTTTCTTAGAAACAAATTTTTTATATTGTAAGCTAAGTGCAATTCCCCTAAGCTACTGCTTTATTTAGGGTTAACAGTGAGTGTTTATTCATCATTGTTATAAGTAAGTTATACCATAATTCTCCTTTAAGTCCAACAGAATGCCAGAATAATTTTTCTTCTAGACAAAGTTTTACCAATCTGTCATCCAGAAGTCTTGTTATCTTTATCCAATAATTTATTGTTCTACATTCAATCTTAGATTCGCTATTAGGAAGTCCTAGTTCTGCCCTTATATAGACAGATGTGCATGAGTGTCCTAATCTTAACAATTTCCTGAGAGTTTGGAACACAGGAGATAGTAATTTGTTAAGATTTAAACTGGTAAATTTCCATATTGCTGTACCATATAACAGTTGTGCTTCTAGTTTTGCTTTTATTGTTTACAAAAGTAGCCTGATTCTGGACCCTCCATACTTATAATTAAATTTGGCCAATCCACCCATGGTCTTCTTTAGTTTTTCTAACATAGAAGAGAACTGCTTGTTCCATTTGGCGTTATCATGGAATTTTACCCCAAGGGAGATATAACTATGTACAATTTCAATTCTTAGAGTACCTATTTTCCACAACCCAGCTATATATTTTTCTCAAAATATGACTATCTTGGTTTTCTGAAGTTTCAGGGCAAGAGATTTTTTATAGAAGTAATTTATTTTTTCTGGTAAGCCTTTTTTTGACAAAGAAAATAAAACAATGTCATCAGCATATGCAAGCAATGGACAAATATTTGTGGAAACTTTAGAAGAATCTGAGACAAGATATTTTGTTTCTGAGATCATTTTATCTAGATACAGTGAAAAGAGTAAAGGTGCGAGCACACAGCCCTTTGTTGATCATAAAAGATGTTGATAGATTTCCTTCCATTCTGAGCCTTATTTTTGCCCATGTATTATCTTACAGGCTGGCTATAAAGTACACTATTTTTTTTTCAATGCTTCTTTCAAGTAATAAAATCCACAATAAGTTGCATGAGATTGAGTCCAATGCGGCAGAGTAGTCAATAAATATTGTGTTTAACTTTTGTTTCTGAATAAGCACATATTTTTCTATTAGGTGTCTTAATATGCAGATAGCGTCTATTGTGGAGTAATTTGATCTGAATCCTGCCTGAAGTCTAGATATTCCACCTGTATTATCTACCTGTATTTTTCATTTTTCTAGTACAATTTTGGAAAATATTATTGGTCAGTACATAGCTGGATAGGTCAAAATCCCTTTTTTACGGTTAGGTATGATGTTAGCACCTTTCCATGTCAAGGGAAAGCTATAATCACTGATGCATTTATTAAAATGTATCTTAAAAACTTTACACCAAAAGAATATGTAACTCAGGTACACTTCAGCTGGTATCCCTTCTGACCCAGCAGCCTTATTTCTTTTTAAAGTACCAATTACTAAATATACCTCTTCAGTTGTAAAAGGTGTAATTCTTTCTGTGTTTATTCATTCCATAAAGATTCGCTTTTCTTCCCTAGGGTCATAAAAAATCTGAGCGAAATAACCTAATAATTTTTCTTCAGAAGTATATGTGTCTATGGCCTCTTTATAAGAGTTGGTTCCTTTAGAAACAGAAAATTATAAAAGCCATAGCATTTTCAATTTTACACCCTGTTCTGGTCAAACTCTATTCAACATCTCTGTAGCAACAGGACAGTTTCAAAAGGACAGAAAAATTTGATGAATATGTCCATTACCACATTAGTTGCAATACAGAGGCAAGAGTAAAAACAATAAACCAGACAGAGAGATTTCAATGTTTAGTACGACTATGTAATCACTCATGATAATCAAGCTGAATGGGTGGGACTGGCAGAGCTTATATGCATTCAATTTGTAAGATTCTATGACTCCAACACAATGTTATGGACATTTCCATGTTTTTTAATACAAATTCTAAGCACATTACTGACAAATAGAATACTTTTCCATAACATTCTTAGTTTTCAAACAATGATACAATTTTCTGTACCAGAGTTCTCAGCACCTAGTAAAACCACAGAGCAGCATGAAAAGGGAAAATTTGACCACCCTAGTAACACCAAACCTTTATTCAGTGTTGAGTGGGTTGAGTGGGGGCTCACAGTAGCTGTGTAAGGTTAACAATAAATCCCTTCTATGCATGATACTCTGCAGAAGAGAGGATGTGTGGAAGGTGGTGGTCCTAGCCTGGCAACATTGCTAATGTGGGGGGGAGATGTGAGTGTGGGGGGGGTTCTGTTTGGTGACGGGGCAAATCAAAATACATATGCAGAATAACAAAATATGACAAAGTCTGAACGAAGATATCATAATTATTTTCTCACAAGGCAATTAACATCAATATATCGCACTTGTGACTTCATCACTCATGAGATATCATGATATAATTGGCCTATCTTGAACATAAATATGATACATTCAGTCAGAGCATGTCATATCCCATATTAAGATTGCTGATCAGTTTCTGTTGCATGTTATGTACTTTAACAACTAATTAGCTGTTTCATGCATAAAACCGCTAGCCACAAATTACAATTCACGTAATGCCCTGCAAACATGTGTGAGTCCTAACAGATAGTTTAAGTGGTACTGGACCACGGGAATAACCATAGTTTCATAAATTATAAAAAAAAATTATGTAAATTACATCATTCAAACTTCCACTTACCACAAATGCAACTATGCATCATGAAAACCTTTATAGGAGTCTGATGGAAACTTATTCCAGATTGTGATAAAGATAAAGACGATAGTATATTTGTTTGGTTAATAGTTATATTAATATTACATGCATTTGTAAATACAGGAAACAACATTTGAGAATATATATATATATATATATATATATATATATATATATATATATATATATTGTACTGGCCTGGTAGGGCCAGTATAGTTAGGGCTGCATAGCCACTTCTATGTTAAATCAAAAATTTTGCACTTTAATAACTTGCAACCATTTGTCTGATCTGCTTGAAATTTTGCATGCACGGTGTGGTACTATAGATCATTGGATCTAGAATTTTATTTTTTTCCAGTCAGAGTTTCAGCTGCGGAGCTGCAGAGCATTGCAAAGTGTGAAAAATCCTTACTTTTTTTGAATTCTTTGCTCACCTCTACAGCCGGAATAGTTTATCTGACTGGTCTGAAATTTTCAAGGTATATGGGGATTGGGTCCAGGACGTGCCTTTTAAAGATTTGGTGAAAACATATTACTGAATTCAAAAGTTATGAAAGTTTAAAGTTTCCCATTACAGCCTATGGGAAAAAAATATATGTTCAGCTCAAAAGGTTTTGAAAGATTTTGAGAAAAGCAAATAAAAGCTTCTGAGCTATGCCAATTAGCTTTCGAGCTGTTGCCATCTTGTTTGCAGTTAGCAGCAGATAAAAACGTCCACAATTAAAAATTACTGCCCCTAGGTACACACTGTCAGTTGTGTTTACCTAATTGGGGACTGAGGAACACACCGGGGGCATCAGATTTTCAATCTGACCCCCCAGAAATGCCATTTTCATGATCAGTGCTCGTAGTGTTGGAAATTGTGGAAGAAACATATCTGACACTTTCTCAAAAGTTACACTTTCATGAAAGTGTGGCACCCGCTTCTTCTGCAAGTTCCGATATTAGGATTAAGAAAATGTTTTTTCTGGAGGTCAGATTGATAATCTGATGCCCCCAGTGTGTTCCAAATAGGTAAATGCAATGGACAGTGTTTACCTAGGGGCACTAAAGAAAAAAATCATCCCCTAATGTCTTTTAACTTCAATGCAGAATCCTGCATTGAAATTTGCAATGCAGGATCCTGCATTGAACATGTGCAGTCACCAACAATGGACTGCCCAATCTCTGTGTCAGTATGCCTCCCTTTCACCCTCCAAGCATTTATGTGGAATCCTGCAAGTCTACCCCAGTGTGCCCAGATCATTTTTTTTTTACTTTTATGTGTTTTCTGATGCCAGGAATCCCATCTCCCGGCATCGGATGCCCCCCAAGCCAACTTTCTTTGCCAACAGGGGTGCCCAATCCCTCTGTCAGCAGCATGCATCCCCCCATAAAAGCTCATGTGGCACACTGGGAGCCCACCCCAGTGTGCCAATGTATTAACATTATCTTTCTGACACTGTGATGACCCCCTCCTGGTATTGGATGCCCTCCCCCAAAGCCTGTTCTTTTTATCCTGACATTGGGGTCCCCAATCCCCGAGTCTGGTAGCGTTCCCCCCACTCCCCATTACTGTGGCACACTGGGAGTCCACCCCAGTGTGCCAAATGCTTTTTTTACAATAGATTTAAGCTGTAAATAAAGAAAAATGTCTTACAATGTCTTTTTTTAAATGCTACAAAAAAGAAAATGGTCCCTCATCCTCTTCTCAGTTCCCCTTCCCACCCTCCCTCTGCTGCATCCCCTCCCCACACACCCCCCCTCACCCATACTTACCCTCCAGAGGACGAGATCAGTAACCTTCTCTGGACTGGGGGCACTTTTGCACTCTTTAAAGCCAAACAGCGATCTGAGTAATCAAGGTAAGTTGCATAATGGGAGTTTGTGGGGGGTGGGGGTGCAACTTTTGTTGATATCTCGGCCAGTTTTAGGAATTTTGGCCCCAAATAAATACACATACATCCATATATTGGCAATATACCAATAACATATATTTACCATCCTTATTTCAATATATTTGGAATTTAATTAATATATTTTGCAATATACATAATATGCTAAAGGTGCCATAATGTGTATAGTTACAATATTGCAATGTATTTGCAAATTTTAAAATATATAGAAATATATTTATTTTCCATTACATTGCAATATATTATCAAACAAGTAGACTGGAATATATTTCAATATATGTAAATATATTGTTAATAATATATTTTAAAATATATTACATTTTCGTAAGGGATGGTTTACCCTTGTGTTGCTTCATTTGGGGAGGGGGTGTTTGTATTATTTATGATATTTTGTTTCTACTAGAGTTTTAGAGGTCTTTGTGTTTAATTTCACTGTTCTTTTTATCAGACTTGCTGCATCCCCATTGTCTTCCTATCTGGGCCTGATAACTTCATACTAGATTTAATTTCTTGTTACTGTACTCATTTCTGTGATTTCTAATTGTTTATCTCCATTTCATCTTCACTATACTGCTTATTTCTCATTTTTCTCTCTTCCTGTCTTCCTTTCTGTACCCTTCTATGACCTGCTGTTTCTTCTTCTATCTACTCTCTCACTTTTTCCCTATCCTCGTCACCTATTCTCCCCTCCTCCTTTATTCTCTCTCTCGCCCACTCTCCCTGGTGACATTTTCTGTCAATTTCTTCCTTCTCCTTGGCTTCACTTTGAATCTCTCTGGCACCTTCTATCCCGATTCTCTCCATGTTTCTTCTCATTTTCATCCTGCTCCCCCAATCCGAGCAGAATAAATTGTGCTTTTAATCTCATTGTGAGTTTATTACTCTTGTTAGCAGGTGACATTGAATATAATCCTGGCCCCATTACACCTTCACCTTTGCAACTTCCCACAGGATTGAGGGTGGCTCATTTAATCATCTGTAGCCTTCTTCCTAAAATTTACCAGTTACCACGCATCATGCTTAATCATTGGCTGTATGTTCTAATTTTATCTGAAACCTGACTCTCCTCTGAGGTCCACAGCTCAGATGTAACAATACTTGGCTATGCCCTAGTCAGGCAAGATCACTCTAAAAGGGGAGGTGGTGTTTTAGTTTATATATCTACTAGGTTTCAACGTATGACTGTTCTTTCTGCCTCCTCTCCCTCTTCCTCTTCCCATGAGATGATCCTCCTGAAACTCTCCCTTCCCTTCTCTATTCCCATCTTTATTGTTGGTGTTTACTGCTTCTCTAGTGTATCTTCTGCTTCAGTTACTGAGCTTCTTTCCTCTACTTGTTCTAACTCCTTGAGCGCTGAGCTAGTTATATTTGATGACTTTAAATTGGCTCTCCCCCTTCAATGCAAATAAATGTTCACAAAATGTTAAGTCACTGCAGCTGACACAATTGAATTCTGAACCCACTCATTTAAATTTGAAATCCTCAAACGACTCTCTGCTAGATTGGGTCCTCACTTCCCATTTCCACCATTAAGTGGATGCAGTTATCCTTCCTGATGTATTCAGCAATCATCATATGATCTACTGTGTACACAAGCAACATCACCCTAAAGCCCCCCCCCCCATTCATATTTCTGAGATCTTATAAGTCACTTGACTTGGCCTCCCTCCTAGCTGATCTTTGGTCAATTGATTGACAACTGATCTCCACAGTCTGTAATAAAAATTCAGCCCTACATTATTTTCAGTCTAAATTCTTGACTTTATGGGACAGTCATGCACCCTTGAGAAAAAACTGAGTACAGGGTTCACATCTTCCCTGGATAATTGGCAGATGTATTTACTTGTCTCTGCTCCTTAGACCTTGCCTGGCATACTTTTAAAATCACTGGTTCCCAATCTTCTTTGGCCAACTATAGACACCTTTGCAATGCCTGTACCAAAGCTGTCAGACTCGCAAAGTCTGAGTATTTTGGTTCTGCATTCCAAAACAACATTAAAAACCCCTCCATCTTTTGGAAAGTTATCCACTCCCTTTTCACCCCTCTGACCCAGTCTCCCCCTCCCACTCTTAAGGTTGATGACTCCCTTATCTCTGACCCTTCTGCTGTTGCTAAGGCTTTTAACTCCTACTTTACTACCTGTGTCCTTTCTCTTATCCTTTCCTCCCCCATACCCTTCCTTCCTTCTCTCTGCTTTCCTCATCCCTTTCATTGTCTTTCTCTCCTCTTACTCCCCCTGTTTTCCTAAAGGCTCTGCTTGTCCTTCAATTGAAGGAAGGTAGTCCTGATGGCCTTTATCCTAAACTTCTCCTTCTCTCAGCAGCTGCCATTGTTCTGACCATTATTTTACTTTTGAATATTTCCTTGCCTTCTGCTACTGTTCCTGATGTCTAGAAACAGGCTATTGTTATACTTGTACACTAAGGTGGAGATCCCATATCTCCTGGTAATGTCCATCCAATATCTTTCTTTTCTACCCTGGCTAAGTTACCAGAACACATTGTTCTATCTCAGCTCACATCCTTTCTTGATAACTCCTCCTTTTTCATTCCCTTCCAGTCTGGTTTTAGGAAATCTCACTCCACTTCCACCTCCCTCCTGTGGCTCACTTACTCCATGCTTACAGGTCTAGATCAAGGACTAACTACTTCTGCCATTTTTGTTGATCTTGCTAATGCTTGTGACACTGTGGCTCATCCCCTCCTTCTGGACAAACTTAAAGCTGTGGGCCTCTCTGATTCTTCAGTAAATTGGTTTTGTTCTTATATTGAAGACAGGTCTCCAGCTGTCCAGATAGGAAAATTCATTTCATCTTCACTTCCCATTAGCTCAAGTGTCCCTCAAGGGTCTGTCCCAGGTCTGATTCTCTTTTCCATTTTATTTAATGACCTACACACTGTTGTCTGTGTCCATTCAAATGTATGCTTATGACACAGTTCTTTTTGCATCTGGCTCCTTTCCCTGTGACCTTACCGCCCAGCTATAGTTGGATTTTGACAACAATCAGTGCTCATTCAAGCCTAACCAGTTGTCCCTTAATTCCAAAAAACAGTCTCAGTGACTTTTGGCACCAATCTGAGGCTTGTCAAACTTATTGCTCTCCCACTATTTAATATACTTGATGGTGTTAAGACTGAAGATGATTCCTCCTTTAAATACCTCAGGGTCTGCCTTGACTGGCATCTTGATTTCTCAGTGCATATTAATGCAATTCACTGCAAGCTTCACTCACAGCTAGGTGCTTTGTACAGGAAAAAAAAAATAGCATTCCACTACCTGTCCACTGAGAAATCATATTAAAAATGATCCTTCCTATCTTTTACTACGGAGACTTTGTCTACAGTATTGCCCCATAATCCTCTCTTGACAGACTGGACCCCCTTTTTCATTCTTTCTGTTGTTTTGCTTTAGATTTCTCACCCCATGCTTACCACTGTTCTCTTTACTCAGCCCTTTCTCTCCCCTCTCTGGATGATAGGCACTTTTCCAATTGTATCTCTTTTTTTTCGAAATTCTAGTTCAGAACCCTTCCTTCATATATTACATCCCTCCTATCCCATTCTCCTTCTTCCTCCTTCCCTCTTTCAACACTTCTTCCCATTATCTCTCTCTTCCTTCTAAAAGGAATTCTAATAGGAATCACTACCTTGCACTTCATTGAGCTTGCGGAGCCCTTGCAGTATAGCACAGTGGTTTAAGGCTCTGAGCTGCAAACCTGGAGACCAGGGTTTGAATCCCAGAGCCCCCACTTGCATACTGTGTGACCCTGAGCAAGTCTCTTAACTTTCTTGTGCTGCCAGGTTGCACCTGGAAACAAGCTTTGGCTTAGTGTGCCTTTCCTGGTTAATCAATTTCCCCTCCCCCTTGCAGCAACAGCTCTTGTCATTAACGTGCACTTATTATTCTTATGACTGGCTCTGCTGACCATAAATGATTGTTTGTTATGAAATGTGTTTTTATACCTCTCACAGTCTAGTTATTCCTTTCATCCCTTGCACCTTGATTTTTATATTGTTACTTGTTTGTATTCAGACTGTTTTATGTATTTACTGTTTTTGTTTCTCTTGCCTTGCCTGTTACAGGGCCTCCTTGTAAATGAGCTTGCTCAATGGAGCTTTCCTGATGAAATAAACTTGAACTTGAACTAAAACATCTATTGTTGATCAGTCTGCTTTTTCTTATCGCTTTCCTAAACCTTGGTCCTCACTTCCCCCTTCTATTCATTCTGCCTCTTTTCTTTCCTCCCTAAAGCCTCTTCTTTATGACGTTTGTTATCCTTCCTGCTACTGTCTACGACCCTTTTCTCTTTTATTCCCTCATTACTTGCTGATGGTTGCCCTGTTCTTACTCCCCTTCTCTAGTGTTGCCTACTCATGCTGTTTCACTACTTTTCCCTTCTTATAGATACAGATTGTTATATTTTTTTAATTGCATTTCATTACTAAATTGCCTCTAATATTTATGATTCTGCTTGGAATTCTATATAATTGTATTTGATTTCTTGCATTTTTAGTAATTACATGGTTCCACTCAAATCAGCTGTCCCTAAATGCCAAAAACAAAAAAATGATCTCTATGACCTTTGGAACCAGGCAAAAGCTCTCTAGACCTCCAGCCCTTCCCTCCTTCCAGACCCTGGATGGGTCCCCCCTCCCCCATTGTAGATGTCCCTTCCTTCAAGTACCTTGGAGTGTGGCTTGATTGGTACCTAGATTTCTCTGTACACATGGACTCTATCCACAAAAAGCTCATACTAGAACTGTCAGTGTATCCCCCTGTCAGTGTGCAGAGCCATTGTACAGAGAATGATTCTCCCCATTTTCAACTATGGAGACACATCTACAGCAGTGCTCCAAAGCCAAACCTGGCCAGACTGGACTCCCTCTATCACTCCTTCTAATGGTTTGCTCTTGACTGCTCACCCATAAACTCACCACTGCTCCCTCAACACCTTACTCTGTCTTCTCTCTCTTAAAGCCAGACATCTTGCACATGGCTCCTCCCTTACTGCCAAGCACTGGCTGAGCTCCATCCCCTCCTAGCTCATCTATACTCTTCTCCTCTCCCCTCTTATTACCTTCATAGCTCTGGCTACTGGAACTTAACACTCCTGTCTAGGTTGTCTTCTTCCAGCCAAGCTGCATTCTCCTTCTGCCTCCCTAAACTCTAACTCTGGAATGCCCTCCCCCTCTCTATCCACTTTGCCACCTCCCTTCACTCTCTCTTGTCTTTTCCATGACTTCACTGCTTCCTCCTGCAACTGTACTTGAGTGCTCCACACCCTACTTCCCTAATCTACCTTCTCCCTCTCCCCTCCTTTTCTTCTATAACCTCTACCTCTGTCTACTGGTTACAACCTTGTAAACTCCACCTCGCTCCCTGCCTCAACTCTAGTCTGCTCCCTAACCACTGCATGTCTTTGCAGTAATCTCTGCCTAAATGGTTGGTCCTGCTATTAATTGTATATACTGCACCTAGGTATGCATACTGTAATACTGTTGTTGCACTCTGTTTATAACACATTGTAAATGTTCCATGGGGGGGAGGTACTAACAACAACAAAAATGGAAAGGGACCTGGGGGTAGTCATATCAGATGATCTTAAGGTAGGCAATCAATGTGAGAAGGCAGTAAGGAGGGCTTGGGGGGTACTGCGATGCATAGGGAGAGGCATCACCAGTAGAAAACAGGAAGTTTGTTATCCCTCTGTACAGACAGTTGTTAAGACACCATCTGGAGTACTGTGTGCAGTTCTGGAGACCACATCTCCACAAGGAAATAGACAGGATGAAGGCAATCCAGAGTAAGGTAGCTAAAATGTGCAGGGTCTATAACAGAAGCCATATGAAGAGAGGCTAAAGGAGCTTAATATGTATACCCTTGAGGAAAGGAGGGAGATGGGGGACATGGTAGAAACTTTCAAGTACCTCAAGGCAATCAGTAAAGTCCAAGAGGGTAGCATCTTTCAGAAAAAGAGATGTTCAAGAACAAGGGGACATAATTTGAAGATAGAGGGGGGACAGCTATGGGGCAATGTGAGGAATGTTTTCAGAGATAGAGTGTTGGATGCATGTGTAACCCCCCTGTTACCCGGGGTTACTAGAACCCTAGTAAGACCTAGTGGCAGGCAGGGACAGGCAGCTAGTGAAACTCCAGTTAAATGGATTTCACTATGTCTTGCTTTGTTTTCAGTCTCTGCTGAGCTGAAGCTATGACGTCATTTAAAACTGTCACAGCTGCATAAGCCACACTGGAATGTTGCAGTTGGAGGTTAGAGTAGAACGTCGGGGGTTTCAAAGTCAGTTCTGTTGCAGTCTGTAGTAGAGGAAGGAGGTGCTCTGCTGTAAGCAGGCCCTCAGAGTCCTAAGCTCTGTCAAAGAGCTATATTTTTGTAGAGGTGTGTGTTCTCACCTAGAGAGGAACACAAGAAGAGCCAAGTGAAGTGGTAGAGACTGCTTTCAGTGGTTCAGGGCCCCATCCCTGTGGGGATGAAGGGAAGGAATCAGCCTGTTTCCAGGGGCAAACCCCTTGTCTGGCTAGGGAACAAGAAGCTGCTTGAGTTTAAGTTCGTGCTGAGGCATCAGAAGTTCTGGACGAGATTTCTTTGAAGAGAAACACCTGTGGGGCACATGCAACCAAGGGGTGAGTTCACTCTGCTAAAGGAACAATGTGTTTTTACCTGAGAAAAGATGAAACTAAAGTGACTGTTACTGTGGGGTCAGGAAAAGACAGCAAAGTACAGTTTGGAAGATGTGGGGATTGGACTGCTTAACTCTGTGGGGGGTCTAGAGTAATGGACCCAGCCACTTTTTAAGTATGTTCAAGTTCAGCACAAATGGGATGGAAAAACAGTAGATTGGATGTGATATACATTTAAAGAGAATCTACACAGCAAAGTGTTTTTAAGGATGAGGTGTTACAGTCCGGAGAAATGGCCGGGTATGAATTATGGGAGCGAGAGGTGGGAGACCCACCATCAGTAGTAACAAATTCACCTCTACAGGTTTGCTTTGGGACACCTGTTACTTTCTCTCAGGTACTTGGCCAGTGCCTGAGAAAAGTACCCAGACGTGGGATTGATGAGGAAGATTCCCTGATGGAGCCAGAAGTGCTCATAGGTGGTTTAGGAAGCCACCAGTAAATGTTCCATGCTATATGGAAGTGTCCAAAGGGCTGGCAGTGGAGCCGAGCCAGGGAAACAGAAAAAGAGTTGAGTTAGGGCAGAGTGCCCAGAATCTTTTGAGACCTGAGAGTTTCAGTGTAAAGAGGATGTGTTCTGATCTCCATAAATCTACATTACCAGGAGTGTAGCCCCGTGGGGGTCCATCTATCCTTTGTTATTCTGTTGGATGTGAATAAAAGCCACACTTTAGAATCCCAACTTCTGGTATTGGACATTACATTTATTGCTTCCTGTGTCTGGAGTTACTTGGGTGCCCCTGACTAGAGGTCAGACCTAGCCAAAATACCAAGTGACAGTTTTCTCCCGAGCCCAGGTCCCAGGTAGGGGGTTACATATGGAGGAACCGCACAGCGCTAATAACACAAAAATACCACCAACCCGACCCCTGGGGTAACCCACCAGTTACACATGGAACCTCCTTCCTGAGAATATATTAGGTCAAAAACAGTGGGGGAATTCAAGAATGCATGGAACAGACATAAGGCAATTATAGTGGGGGGGGGGAGGAGGAAGTAGGCTGTTGGTTAACTAGAATCTGCAGTTTATCCAATAGGTAGGGAAATGTACAGACTAGGTGGGCCAAGTGGTCCTTATCTTCTGTCAAAGTCTGTGTTTCTATGTTTCCAATTAATTTCATTGTACAATTTATCTGTAATGTACTGTAAATACTGGGTACATATTTCCTATTACCCCTTCCCTCAGGATAGATCTGGAAACTAGCTGCTATTCAGCTCAGTATGTCTTTCCTGGTGAAACTTTTGAAAATAAATAAATACATAAAATTGTTTAGCTATCTTCTTCTCCCCTCTACCTCAGGACACATCTGAAACAAGCTGGTATAAGCTCAGTATAATAATATTTAATTAATAGTTCCCTACAGTATTAATTGCTGTGACTTTGCCATATGTAACTATACTGTTGCACAGTACAGTTAGTATGGTCCTACAATTAAAATTAATAACATAATTAACAAAAAAAAAGATTCCACCTCTGTTCCTCTAAATCACAAGCAACTGATATATTCTCTGTCCAATGGGACTAAATGTTAGTCAGTAGCAGGCAGTTTAGAGTAAATGTTAAATCATGATCTGTAAAAAAGGTGAACGAGGTTCTTGTCCCAGCTGGGAAATATATATTGCAAGCTATCTAAAATAAAGCATGTCCCTGACAGGAAACCTTCAGGGTGCTGTACCTTTTTGCATACTGCACTCCGTTCAACTTTAAAAAAGAACAGATATCTGCAATGTTCTTATCCAGCTCCATGGGAGAAAATCTTCTATAAAATCAATTACAAATGTACAAATTTTTTTGTAGTTGTTGGACCTGGGGATTGATCCTTGCATTCCTGGTCTCAGAGGCAACAGCTTTAACCATTCTGCAAAAGGGAAACTTCTCATTTAGACAAGGTGTTAGACTGGCTCTTGTTTTTTTTCTATGATGCAATCTTCACTTTCTCCACCAGATGGCACTCTGCATCTGAGTACTGCTTCTGTATTTCATTTCATTTCATTTCCTTTTTTATTTATTAGGAAAATACTTTTGAGCAAAGTGTCTGTTTGGGTCCACATCATAATACGAATAACACATAGTTAACATTATATACAGCAGTGCATAGAACCTTGCTTCAAAACAATTTTTATTTACAATTTCAGTAAGTTGATTTATGTAGCAACACATGGAACTTTTATTTAAACTTAGAAAAAGAGGTCAAGTAAAGGAGATCACTTGATAATCTGGTATACACTACATTACTTCCTTTATTTTTAACCATGATATGGTACTCTGCAACTAGTCTATCAGGCAGGGATCCCATCCTTATCACTATGCAACGTCCAGCTCCCCAGCTTCAAGAGAAAACATTTTCTGAAAACTGAATTACATGTTTGAACATTTCATTGCTGGACCCTGGGAGTCTTTGCATCTCTGGTTGCAGAGGCAATTGCTAAACCATTCAGCTAAAACAGAGTTTTTTTCTTTTTTTACCCTCAGTTACCTCAGAGGTAGGTCTGTTTTCCAGGTAGCCATGTCACCAAGGCAGCACTTTATTATTACACATATTCATTCTCATAACTAAGTTCATCTTTCTATATATTTACTGTTCTAACTCCACATCACCATGGAATACCACTCTATGAAAATACAAAAATTGGGAACTATTGCCTGGATTCTAATCCTATTTAATGTTTTCATGGGGGACATCACAGAATAATTGGAGGGGAAGCTATGCCATGTTTCAGATGACACCAAACTCTGTAATATAGAGGACACTCGGTGGGGGGGCATGCCCAGGGAGCTAGGGAAACTTGAGGCTTGGTCAAAAACATGGCAGTTGGGGTTCAATGCCAGAAAGTGCAAAATCATGCACCCAGGGCATAGGACCCCCGCTGAAGACTATAGGGTGGGGGAATTGTCAGTCAGTAGTCAGGAACAGGACCTTAAAGATATTATATCAGAGGACCTCAAGGTGGCAGCACTATGTGACAAGGCCATGGGCAGGGATAGTTGGATGCTGGTTGTATAGGGGGAGCAGCAACAGCAATAGTGAGGTGATGCTGCCGCTGTATTGCTGTCTGGTACACCCCTCCCCCGGAATACTGTGTGCAGTTCAAGAGATAGCACCTGGGAAAGGACATGGGCAGGGTGGAGACCATCCAGATGAGGGGAAAAAAATGTTGCATGCCAGGGATTGCAAGAGAAGCCCTATGAGAAAAGACTGAGGAATCTCAGCATTTATACTCTGGAGGACAGTGAGAGGTGACATGATTAGGGTTACCAGATTTTTCAATGCCAAAAAGAGGACACTTTCTAATGAGTCCCACAACCCCACCCTCAGCCAGGCTGGCTCCATCCTCCGTAGAAGTACATTTTATCGGCATGACTGCAACAACGTACTTCTTTTTAAATTCAAGAACTAGCCTGTGTAGATTAGAGGGGTTACTCAACACAGACAAAGGTTCATGAATGAGAAAAGGAAAGAAAAATGGGTATCTTGATATTTTTATCAGAAAACATAATCACAGAAAATTGTATGGTAGTAGATGTCAGGGTGCCTAGTGGCTCAGCTGGTAGCACCATCAGCCTCTGGGCCAGATCATGGGTTCAGTGCAGTGCTGGGGGGGTGCTGTACTGTCTACTAAGAAATACTGCTGTTTTAAGCATCTCAGCTACCCTAGTAAAAGTGTTTATGAGGCTGAACTCTGAGTGCATGATTGCTAATTGTTCAAGTAAGATGATAATACTCATTGTTAGTGTTGTATTATAATTGCATATCAAATTCTATGAATCCCTGTCTTGCCAGTGACTAACTACACATAAGAGAATTCTGTCAAAATCAGGTAGAGTGAGTGACTAGTGAATTCCCACTGCTCCCGCCACCCTCAGTCATAGCCCAGGATGGATTGCAAGTACAGCCCTGCACCCTCAAGACAGTGGTGGTGGCACATCAGCCAGGCTCCTTGTCCTGCCCTCACCACTCCAGCCTCTCAAGCTGGACTCGGAGGCAAGCAACAAGTAAGCAGTTATATCTTTACAAGATCTGGGACTGGGACTTACTTGACAGCTACAACAAGCATTAATACGCATAAGAGAATGAACACAATGACATCCCATTCTTTCTGTTGCTAGCCATACTGACAGAAGATGGTAAGACAACAGAGGAGTGTATGAGGATCAGATCAGACATCAAAACAAATTCTAAAACACTAGTGCAACCCCCCCCCCCCAGCACTGATGTTCATTTTGGGCAGCATGGATCAACTCCGATCAATCATTCAATTTTACTTATTTACCAAATAAACTGGCACTCTGCACCTCTGCTGTCAAACTCCACAGGCTGCACAGTAAGTCCAGTTCTTGGGTTACAAAGCAGTTGCTGCTGTCAGTTTCTTTCAGTGACAGTCACGCACAGGCTCAGCCAGGAGTCAGGTTGTATTTTCTGTTTGGGGGGGGTCCGGTCCTCCAGGAGTCTTAGGGTTTAGCAGCTGGCAATTTTACTGACTGCATTCTGCACTTAACTCCAGTCTTCACTGTCTAAAATTCTGTGTGCGGGTGATGCTCTGTCATGTGCAGATAACAAGACTGGACTGTGCATGACATGAACATTCAGGTTTTTTTCCACACATGGCGCAGGACCACTTCCAGTGGACGGTTGCTTGGCAGTTACTGCCAACTGAAGGCGGGGCTGAGTCAGAGTAGTGGAGCTGGGGAAGGAAGCAGACACATCTCAGGGAAGTATCTGTTGATTTTCACTGAATTTATTGTTGTTATTGTTTCTTTTGCAGCTTATTGTTGTTTTCAACTGGTACCAGGGTGCTTTCTGACTTAAGTTGGAAAGGTACCTGTTTAGGGGATTTTGCTGGTGCAGCTGAGTGTCTCAGTGAGGGGTTGCTGGGGTAGCTGATTGTCTCTGATGCTCAGGAGGGGAGGGTATTTGGAGGGGAGGGGTCACAGGAATCCATGAATGGGAGAACAAAAATCACAGGGGAGGAAAGATCAAGGGATGTAATAACTGTGGTGGGGCAATATTCATGGACACCCTGTGGAGTATGTGGGGTGTCCAGTCTGTATAAGGCTGGGGAGGCTAGAGAAGTTCTAAGGCTAATGGGGGAAGTGTCAAAGATGATTAAGGGACATATTAGGTTGGGAGGAGAAGGGAATGTGGAAAGCACAAAAGACATCCAGGAAAAGAAAAAAGATGGGAGAGATAAAAGAGACAGGGGGTGGTCAGAACAAGGGGGCAGGGAGGGCGACACAGGTACGGGAAACAAACCCTCAAGGAGAACAAGAGAAGGAGTACAGGGAGATGGCAACACAGTAAGCTCAGACAGGGGCCTACCTTTAACAAAGGGGTCAAAGGAGGGGAAGAAAGAAGTGGAAGTGTGGTCCATGGGCACAAAGAATAAAACAGCTGGGGAGGCTGATGGAGAAATAGGTGAACTGGGGAAAGAAGGGTTGAGTACAGCAGAGAACATGGGGAGAGAAACTGACAATAAGAGGGAACATTATGGAGAGGAAGAAGGAGAGGAGAAGGGCAAGATAGGGAGGGGAAGAATGGAGGTGTCTTGGTGTTGGGGGACTCGATACTAAGAGGAGTAAGGTGGGGCAGCAAAGGGGAGAAGCACAGTAGAATATGGGTGGAAACCATGTCAGGAATGAAGGCGGAAAGAGTGGGGCAATCTGTGCTAAGGTATGCAAGCAGGGGAAGGGAAGGGCCTCACCTAATAATACACCTGGGGATGAATGACCTGGCTGATGGGACAGTAGGGGAGGTAAAGAGGAGGTATGAGTAACTGGGACCTCTGTGTGAGTGAGCAGGTAGATCTGTCACCTTCTTAGAGGTACTTTGTGTTCCCAGGGTAAGTATGGAAAGAAAATGGAGAATTCAAGAGTTTAACGAATGGCTGGGGCCTGGTGTTGGGGAAAAGTGGTACAGGCTGGTTGGAGGGTGGGGTGTGACCTGGGAGAACAGCAGCCTGTACACAAAAGATAGACTGCACCTAAATGAGGAGGGAAAAAATGTACTGAAGGCAAGGATACAGAAGCACAATGATGAGCATTTGAACTAGATGGGGGGTAGCAGGATGGATAGGGGAGTTCAGAAGCCAAGTGATGTGAAACTAAATGTGCTTACCCCCCATGATAGTAAGGTAAGGAGGAAGGCAACTACTAAGGGAGCGGACATAAGGGGAGAGAGGCAGGGGGAGGGTAGAGAAAAGGGTTGGAGGGTGGTAACACTAAATGCTAGGAATCTGGGGAATAAGGGGGTAGAACTACAGGATCCTGGAGGAGGGAAGGGGGGAGTGGACTTGGCAGGTATAATCGAGACATGGGTCACCCAAATCCATGACTGGGACATGACAGTTCCAGGGTAAAGATTACACCAGAAGGATAAGGAAAAGGGGAAGGGGGGGTGGCGCTGTATTTAAAGGAGGGATTAAAATGTGTAAGGGAGGAGGGAGATGAGAGTGATACAGAAGCACTGTGGGTGCAACTACATGATCCCAGAAATAGATTACTAAGACTGGGGGTAGTGGACAGGCCACCCTCTCGATCTGAAGGGATGGACAGGGTACTGGCAGAACAGATCAGGAGGAATTGCAGGAAGGGGGGGTGATAGTAGGGGACTTCAACCTGCCATGGGTGGAGTAGGACACACCTACCACAAAGAACAGAAGGAAGCAGGTAATGCAGGATGCCTTCCAGGAAAGCTTTCTAGTACAGTTGGTCAAGGAACCAACTAGGGAAAAGAACACCCTTGATCTCGTACTTATGAACGGGGAGCGGGTGAGAGATGTAAGGGTGGAGGAACCACTGGGGGGGGGAGTTACCACTGGACAATATTGTTCCAGTTATGGATGGCTAAAGAGAGGAGGGCATCTGGCAAAAAGGGTGCTGGATTTCAGGAATGCCAAAATTAAGATGATGAGGGAAGTGGTACAGGGGTTCCTGTACAAAATTCAACCAGGTATGGACACACAACAAAGGTGAGAACTGAAAAGACAGGGGATAGTGGAGGCAACAGAAACTTGCTGTAGTGCCCAGACTAAGAAGGCTAGGAGAAAGAAACCCAGCTGGATAAGCAATGGGGTGTAAGACAGGGTGAGGAGGAAAAGGGCAGCTTACAGGACAGACAGAAAATCGGGGAGGGAGGAGGATAAGGAGGAATATCAGTAAGAAGCAAAAGAAGTGACCAGGGGGAAATTGCAGCCAAGGTGGCAAAAGAACTCAGGCTGGTGCAGGGCATAAAAAAAGGGGAAAAATACTTCTTTAGGTACATCAGGGAGAAAAGAAGCTGTAAGGACCAAAGTGTAAGAATTACGAATGGGGGGGATGAGTGGAAGAGAGGGACGAAAAGGCAGAAGTGCTCAACATCTACTTCTGTTCAGTCTTTATGAAAGAAAGGAAGGGGGCACTACCCATAGTAGGAGGGAGGATAGACATAGCATAGACATAGACTTTGACGGCAGATAAGGACCGCTTGGCCCATCTAGTCTGCCCGTTTCCCTACCTACAGTATAGGCCGCAGATCCTAGTTAACCAACAGCCTATTTCTTCCTACCCCCCACAAGAATTGCCTTATGTCTGTCCCATGCATTCTTGAATTCTCCCATAGTTTTAGACCCCATAACCTCCTCAGGAAGGCTGTTCCATGCATCCACTACCCTCTCTGTGAAATAATACTTCCTCACATTGCCCCTGAACCGCTCTCCTTCTATCTTTAAATTGTGTTCCCTTGTTCTTGCAAGTCTCTTTTTCTGAAAGATGCTACCCTCTTGGACTTTGTTGATTCCACTGAGGTACTTAAAAGCTTCTATCATGTCCCCCTCTCCCTTCTTTCCTCAAGGGTATACATATTAAGCTCCTTTAGTCTCTCCTCATATGGCTTCTCTTGCAGACCCTGCACCATTTTAGTTGCCCTCCTCTGGACTACCTCTGTCCTGTCTATGTCCTTGCGGAGATGGGGTCTCCAGAACTGGACACAGTACTCCAGATGGGGTCTCACCAACTGTCTGTACAGAGGGATAACAACTTCCTGTTTTCTGCTGGTGATGCCTCTCCTATACATCCCAGTATGCCCCCAGCCCTCCCTACTGCCTTCTCACATTGCTTGCTAACCTTAAGGTCATCTGATATGATTACCCCCAGGTCCCTTTCCATTTTTGTTGTTGTTACTACCTCCCCCCCATTGTGTAATCTTCCCTGGGTTCTTGTTTCCCAGGTGCATTATTTGCACTTCTTTGCATTGAATCCTAGCTGCCATATTTCTGACCATTCCTCCAACCTTGCCAAGTCCCTTTTCATCCTTTCCACGCCTCCTTGTGTATCAACCCTGTTGCAGATCTTTGTGTCATCTGCAAAAGGCATACTTTTCTTCAGTCCCTCTGCAATGTCACTGATGAAGACATTAAAAGGACTGGACCCAATACTGAACCCCTCACGGTACCCCACTAGTAACCCCTCTTTCTTCAGAGTGGACTCCATTTACAATTACCTTCTGTGTCCTGTTGTGCAGCCAATGTTTACCAGGCTACCACCCTGGGACCCACTCCCAGGCTGGTTAATTTGACTAATAATCTTTTGTGTGGGACTGTGCCAAATGCCTTGCTAAAGTCTAGGTAGGCCATGTCCACAGCCCCTCCCGTGTCTACTACTTTGGTCACCCAGTCAAAGAAATCTATTAGATTCATCTGACATGACCTTCCCGCTGTGAATCCATGCTGCCTTGGGTCCTGTGCTCCACTGGCCTCTAGGTACTCAACTATTCTTTCCTTCAGAAGTGACTCTATCACTTTCCTTACCACAAAGGTCAGACTGACAGATCTGTAGTTTCCTGCCTCTGTCTTGGTCCCACTTTTGTGAAGGGGAATCACATCCAGCTTCCTCCAGTCCTCGGGTACCACACCATCCTCCCATGATTTATTAAAAAGAGTAGCCAGTGGTTTCACTAGTTCCTCCCTTAATTCTTTTAGAATTCTGGGGTGAATTCCATCAGGACCCATTGCTTTGTCCGCCTTCAGTTTTAGGAGTTCTTGCAGAACCCTTTCTTCTGTGAAAGGACTGGGATCGACCCCCCTATCAAGAGTGCTTCTATTAATTGGATTAGGCACTTCCCCCTCCTCTTTTGTGAATACAGAGCAGAAATATTCATTCAGTATCCCTGCTTTTTCACCGTCCCCCTCTGCTGGAAACTGGATAGAAACAGATGGAGGCTGATGACTGATGGATAAATCACAGTGGGGAGGGTGCTGGATGGGTTAAGGGCATTGAAGGTGGACAAGGCACCAGGACCGGATGGAGTACATCCAAGAATGCTGAAGGAGTAGGCAGAGGTCCTGGCAGGATCCTTGGCAGAATTATTTAATTCCTCTCTAAGTACAGGATGCGTACCCATGACTGGAGACTGGCTCATGTGGTTCCTCTCCACAAAAATGGACCCAAGAATGAACCAGGGAACCATAGGCCAGTAAGTCAAATGTCCATAGTGGGGAAGCTAATGGAGACCATCCTAAAGGCGAGGCTAGTAGCACTACTGGAGGTGAACGGGGTGCAGGACAGGAGGCAGCATGGCTTCATAAAGGGCAGGTCCTGCCAGACCAACCTGGTGGAATACTATGACTGGGTGACTAGGCAAATTAATGGGGGCGTTGCGGTGGATGTCCTGTACCTAGACATCAGTAAGGCCTTTAATTCAGTATCACATGGGAGACTTGGAAGCAAGCTATGGGGTACAGGGAATGGAGCAAAACTGGTGCAGGGGGTGGAGAACTGGCTAAAAGATAGGCAGCAAAGGGTGGTGGTAGATGGGGAATACTCATCCCCTAAGCCTGTGACAAGTGGTGTTCCACAGGTGTCGGTGTTAGGCCCAGTGATGTTTGGCATATTTATTGCACACATCTCGGAAGGCAGCAGCAGCAAAATCAGCCTATCTGTGGATGACACCAAGATGGGCGTGGTGGTGGATGACCAGGTTGGGTGGCGGGGCTTCAGGAGGATTTAGCATGGCTAGAGGCATGGTCTGACAGATGGCAACAGGGGTTCAATGCAAACAAAATGCAAGGTACTGCACTTTGGAACAGAAAATCTGAGGAGAAGCTACCATCTTGGGGGGGGATTGCTGCTGGAGGTAACAAAGGAGGAGAAGGATCTGGGGGTGCTCATCATGGGAGTAATGAACAATTTCACGCAATGCAGAAAGGCAGCTGCAATGACCAACAAAATGATGGGGTGCATAGCAAGGGGCATTACCTTGAGAAGAAAGGAGGTTATTCTACCGTTATACAAATCATTGGTTAGACCCCATCTGGAATACTGCATACAGTACAGGTGCCCATACCTACAAAGGGACATTAGACTGCTGAAGGGGATGCAGTGTAGGGCAATGAAGATGATTCAGGGCCCTGGGGAATTGCCACGAGGTCAGACTAAGAGAGTTAAACATGTACACACTGGAGGAGAGGAGGGATGGTGGGACATGATTGAGACCTTCAAATACATGAAGGGGATAATCAAAACAGACACAGAGATTCTATTCAGGAGGAGGGTGGGCAGAGACACTAGGGGCCATGACATGAGATTGGAGGGGGTAAATTCAGGAGGGAGGTGAGGAGGCATTTCTTTATGGAGAGGGTGGTGGCAAAATGGAATGTACTACCTGCTGAGGTGGTGGCATGTAGCACAGTGGAATGCTTCAAGAAGGGGTGGGACAGGGCAAAGTGGAGGGTAAAGGCAGGGAAGGGGGGTGGGGCAGCTGCTGAATAGGGAGCTAGTTGCAATCTCGAGCAGCCTAGATAGACCAGGATGGCCTTTTGCTGCTGGCAACTTTCATATGTTTGTGTGTCCATAACAAACAAGAAGTTCAGAGTGCCAAGCCCAAAACCAAGGCAAAAGAGCACTTTAAGAAAAATCCACCTGGACTCAATTAACTCAGCTTAAAAAGAAGACATGTCTTGGTAAAACTGTAGGTCTAGTAACCCTAGCTGTCACATGATCAGGACCTACAAGTTCCTCCCTGGGTTAAAAAAGGTGCAGGAAGGGAGCCTTTTGCAAATAAGGACGAGTTTCTGGACTAATGGACATGTAACGAAGCCAGAGGGGGGAGAGTTCAGAAGGGTGTGAGAAAATATTTCTTCACTGAAAGGCTGGTAGACACATGGAACAGACTGCAAGTTGAGGTGGTGGATGCTTGAATGGTGGAGGGCTTCAAGCATGTATATGATAAACATAAGAGTATATTAGAGCAGAGGAAGCAGGAGGTATGGTTACTGGAGACCAGCTAGGGACTGCAGGGATTAAATTGGCAGAGAACACTTGAGCAGACTGGGCGGGCCAAGTGGTCCTTTTTGTCAACAAATGCTCTTTTTCTGTGTTTCCTTGACCTTTTCTTTATCAGGCTGTTGACCTTTCCTTTGTAACAATGCAAATAATGTGGGTATGGTAGCTTTGATTCCAAATGAACCAATTTGTACCCCAATTTCTTTCTTTAATGGATTCTTAATTTTTCTTTAGATTTCTTTATGCCAGGCCTCAACGTGTCACCTATTGGCTTCTTCGGGGGGCTGTAAATGAAATTCAAATGAGGATATTTACAATGAATTCTTCATTAACATATATAGACTGTCTTTGTCTAAAACAGAAAAAAGTGACATTTTTAAATATGCTTTCTTATTTTTAGTTTTCAGTGTTGTCTGTTCCCTACAGTGTTATATCCAACTATTTTTCACATACAGAGTTAACTTTTATGTTAACAAACTCATAACATATTTTACAGTAGGCATTTATTATTAATCAATTTATTAGTTCAACATACTTTTATAATAGCATCCTTTTCTCAAGTTCGTATATAAATACTGAGTGGCATTTCACCAGCCTTCAGGTATCCCTCCATCTGCTACAGCTATTACTGTATTTCATCATAGGTTTGATTTGCAACCTTACCGAAAGATGAGGTTTATTCAGCTATCATATTCATTAATTGGCATGTGTACAGCTTTAAATATTCTTTCATGTAATCATTCACACTGTCCTTTTTTACCTTAAGGTCCCAAGTGACTTTCACCTTTAAAGTATGTTAATGTTTACATTTTACAATTGTTTCTGACCTATAAGTCATTAATATGTATGTTATATAGTACTCCCGTATTTTCATATTCTTTAGTTAAGCTCCTTTTTATATATAGAAAAAAATTCAAGTATAAACAGTTCTGTGGAATGCAAATAATACACACTATTTTGTTCATTGGTATCTGTAATTCTTGAATGCTTTTGCCTGCTGTAGTTTTTGACAGAGGAGAATTTTGCTTTCAAGCAAGTAGCAGTCTAGAACTATAGTTTTCTTACTGATAAATCGCTTCTATCTCAGCAGGAGTCAGTGCCTGTTTGGATTAAGCAAACAGATAATTTATTAGAAGCAAGGGTCTCATTTACATAAAAAAAAGAAGAAAATCACTGTGTTTCTCTGTTTGAGGAAGGGGGTTGTATCAGCTTAATTTACTGAGTCAGAGGGTGAATCTAATTGGGGGTGTGGTTTAGGAGCTTAGGAGTACAAAAGTAGGTGTCTCCAATTACAGCTTCCTGCTGTAGTTTTTGACAGAGGAGAATTTTGCTTTCAGAGCAAGTAGCAGTCTAAAACTACAGTTTTCTGAATTTTCTGAGGTCTGAATCCAAGCACAGAAGAAGGAGACTACTGAAGACTACAGGAAGTTCTTGTCCCAGAACAGAAAGGGTGAGAGTTGTAAGGGCACACAGGCAGTAGGAAAGTATGTGTAAAAATACATAGAGAGAGGAGACAGTAAGCATACAAAGCAGCAGGAGAGGGGACACAAAATAAGTCAAGATGGGAGTGGTGCAGTGCAATGGCTGTGGGGCAGCAGTGTTCCAGGAGACATTCTGGAGGCTGTGATGCTGCCCTGTTTGCAGGCACCTCTCTTCTCTGAGGGAGAAGGTTGCCCGTCTCCAGGCTGACCTGGCTAGGATTTGTGAAACCTCTTCCTCCACCCAGAGACCACCAGGGCCACCACCACTACCTCAGAGGTTGCCAAGAAAGAGGTGCAGTTGGACCAAGGTGGGCTCAGGGAGGGAGAGAGTGGTGGAACAGAGGTGCATCTCTCCAGTTGTACCTCTTCACAATTCATCTGTTGTTCTTGTGAAGAGTGGTTCCTCTATGGAGGCATCTGCAGTGGAGACCAAGGAGGATTCTGGGAATCTCCACAAAGGAGACCCACAGGAGGGTGGCACAAGACCCCACAGGGGAAGGAAACAACTCCTGGTGGGGGACTCAGTAATTAGGGGGGTTGAAGTGGGGGAGGAAGGGGATAGGGAGGTAAGGTGCCTGCCAGGTGCCACGGCTCAGAGGGACAGGAAGTGAATCCTCAGGATCGTGGGAGCAGCTGCACGAGTGAGGGAGCTGGATGTCATTGTCCACCTAGGGACAAATGACCTGGTTGTGAATGCGATCAGAGCAGTGCAAGAGGAGTTTGTAGAGTTGGGGAGGGGCCTTAGACAAGTAGCATGTACAGTAACCTTCTCAGAGGTGCTGCCTATCTATGGCAAGGATGATGCTCTGATATTCAGCACCATGGGATTCACTGAATGGTTGAAAAACTGGTGTGGAGCTCAGGGTTTTGGCTTCATTGGAGACTGGGGAGCCACCTGAAGGGATGCAGGCCTGTACTGGTGTGATGGTCTGCATCTGTCCAGGAGGGGAACCAGGATCCCAGGTGATAGGTTTAAATGCTTCATTGGCAAGCATTTAAACTAGCCAAGGGGGGGCACTAAAAAAAGGATCAGGGAAATCCCAGACTACCCCACAAAACATAGTAGTTAGAGAAGTAAATACCAAGGTAGAGAAGTCAGTAGGGAGCAGGACAGGGGTAAATGCAGAAAAAGGCAGTAAGGACAGGGATGGGGCTAAAACAGGTAAGGCCATCAAAAAATGGAAGGTGATGAGTACCAACGCCCGTAGTCTGTGTAACAAGCTCCCTGAACTAGTGGCCTTGATGGAAGAGGAATTCCTGGATATTGTGGCAGTCGCTGAAACATGGTACACAGAGAACCATGACTGGGATGTCAACATACCAGGATACACAATCTACAGGAGGGACAGGGTGGGTAAAAAAGGAGGAGGAGTAGCTCTCTATATAAGGGAAGGGATTAAAGCAACAGAACTAAAGAGTAAATAGGAAGTTGATGAGTCACTATGGGTTACCCTGGAGACAGCAAATGGCACCGTAATCTGCATGGGAGTTGTGTACAGTCCCCCATCTCAGAGGGAGGATGGACAAGGACATGATAGAAGTCATCCTTAAAATGGCAGAAAAAGGGGAGATATTGTTGATGGGGTACCTGAAAATGCCAGATGTTAACTGGAGCATTTTTGCTGCAGGCACATCCAAGAGCAAGGTCATTCTTGATACTCTACAGGGGGCATGCCTCAGACAGCTATTGTTGGAACCCACTCGGGAGGGAGCAGTCTTGGACCTGGTGATCTCAGATGGGGAAGGAGAAAGAATCTCAGATTTAGGAGTGGGTAGCCATCTGGGAACAAGTGACCACCAAACAGTGTGGTTCACAATAAACACAGCCATAGAGTCAAGCCATACAAAAACAAGAGTACTGGACTTTAGGAAGGCTGACTTTGGGAAACTGAGAGTGTCTTAGAAAAGCACTAGCAAATGGGCAACAAGGAGGGGTGGTGGAACAATGGGGAATAATCAAAACAGCCATCGTAGAGGCAACAAGCCTTTGTGTGAAGCAAATCAATAAAACAAAATGAAGGAAAAAAACACTGTGGTTCTCAAAAGAGGTGTCAGGGACGGTTAAGGAGAAAAGGATAGCATTCAGGAAATATAAGGAAACACAGAAGGAGCAGGACATAGAATTTATCAGTTAAAGCAGAAGGAGACAGAGAAGGCAGTCAGAATAGCAAAGGCACAAACTGAGGAAAAGATAGCCAACTCTGTTAAGAAGGGGATAAAATCTTTTATAGGTACATTAGGAAGTGAAGAAACACCAAGGGAGGGATACAGAGACTTAAAAAGGGGGAGGGAATGTGGGCAGAGGGTGACAGTGAAAAAGCAGGGATACTGAACGAATATTTCTGCTCAGTATTCACAATGGAAGAGGAGGGGGAGGTACCTAAACCAAACAAGAGAAACACTCTGAATAGGGGGGTCGATTCCAGTTCATTCACAGAAGAAAGGGTTTTGAAAGAACCCTTGAAACTGAGGGTGGTCAAAGCAATGGGGCCTGATGGGATTCACCCCAGAATTCTAAAAGAACTAAGGGTAGAACTAGTAACACCACTGACTACTCTCTTTAACAAATCATGGGAGGATGGGTTGGCACCTGAGGACTGGAGGAGGGCAGATGTGATTCCACTTCACAAAAGTGGGAGCAGGGCAGAGGCAGGAAACTACAGACCAGTTAGTTTGACCTCAGTGGTAGGGAAAATTATGGAATCACTTCTGAAGGAAAGACTTGTTGAGTACCTAGAGGCCAGTGGGGCACAGGATCCAAGGCAGCATGGTTTCACAGCAGGAAGGTCATGTCAGACAAACTTAGTAGATTTCTTTGACTGCGTGACCAAAGTAGTAGACCAGGGAGGGGCAGTGGATATGGCCTACCTAGATTTTAGCAAGACATTTGACATAGTCTCACAGAAAAGATTAATATACAAGTTAGCCAGCCTTGCAGTGGGTCCCAAGGTGGTAGCCTGGATAAAAAACTGGCTAGACAACAGGACACAAAGGGTAATAGTAAACGGAGTCCACAGTGAAGAAGGGAGGGTAACTAGTGGGGTACCGCAGGGTTCGGTACTGGGACCAGTCCTCTTTAATGTTTTTATACGTGACATTGGAGAGCACCTGGAAGGAAAAGTATGTCTCTTTGCAGATGACACAAAGATCTGCAACAGGGTTGATACATAAGGTGGGATGGAAAGGATGAAAAGGGACTTGGCAAGGTTGGAGGAATGGTCAAATATATGGCAGCTCAGATACAGTGCAAAGAAATGCAATGTAATGCATCTGGGAAACAAAAACCCAGGGGAAGAGTGCATAATGGGGGATGAGATAATAACAACAACAAAAATTGAAAAACACCTAGGAGTAATTATATCAGATGACCTAAAGGTGGGCAAGCAATGTGAGAAGGCAGTAAGGAGTGCTGGGGGGATTCTGGGGTGCATAGGGAGAGGCATGAACAGTAGAAAGCAGGAAGTTGTTATCCCTCTGTACAAACAGTTGGAGAGACCCCATCTAGAGTACTGCGTGCAATTCTGGAGACCCCATCTCCGCAACGACATAGACAGAGTGGCGGTTGTTCAGAAGAGGGCAACCAAAATGGTGCAGGGTCTGCACCAGAAGACATATAAGGAGAGACTAAAGCAACTTAATATGTATACCCTTTAGGAAAGGGGGGGGCATGATAGAGACTTTCAAGTATCTCAAGGGAATTAACAAGGTACAAGAGTGTAGTATCTTTCAAAAAAAGAGATGTGCAAGAACAAGGGGGCACAATTTGAAGATAGAGGGGGGACAGCTCAGAAGTAATGTTAGAAAGTATTTTTTCACAAAGAGCATTGTGGATGCATGGAACAGCCTTTCTGAGGAGATTATGGAGTCAGGAACAATGGGAGAGTTCATGAATGCATGGGACAGACATAAGGCAATTCTTGTGGGGGGTAGGAGGAATTAAGCTGTTGATTAACTGGAATCTGCGGCTTATCCATCAGGTAGGGAAATGGGCAGACTGGGTGGGCCAAGCCGTCTTTATCTGCCATCAAATTCTATGTTTCTATGTATAAAAACATAACATATTGTACAGTGTTTATGCAAGATCTTGCTACAATATTCAGCTTTATCATCTGCTTTAAGTCAATCTCTGGTGAAAACATATAGTCTAATTTCTTTCTGAATATTGTTGTTAATTTTTTTGAAACCAACATACTATTTAGTTTACCTCTTGTCTCTGCTGCTTTTATTACTGCTCTTTCAGGTTGCCTGTATCAATAACATATGCTTGTATAGCTACTTAACAGATTGTTTTTCATTGTTTATGAAAGGCTAAAATTTGCTTAAGCTGGGCTCTTATAAATTTTTATAGTGTTCTCTCATGGTTTAATTACATTTTATCAGTAATCAGCGGTGTGTCTCACTTACTTCAACTTGAAATTGTTTCTGTTCTCCTCCCTGTGTGTTGGACTGGTTGCAGCAATGGGGAAGTGCCTCCTTCGGCCCTCCTTTTGTATCAGTATGCAGTCATTTGACGTGGTGACATCACACGTTACCATAGTAATATTTCTGCCTCTGCAGTAATGGCTTGCATACTGGTAGAAACGGCTATGTGTATTAATTGCAAAACTCTGGATCTGAACTGTTTGTAGCTTTCTGTTAACATGTAAAATACAGACAGGTGTTTCATGTTAGTTGTCCTAATTTGAGGAGCATGGTATCTTCACTTTTTCTGCTGCTGCAGCTTACTACTAGATCAGTAGGAGAATCATTCTCCAGAACCACATCACCTGCCAAAGATTCAACAGCACCATGACCAAAAATTCTTCAGAGAGAGATTTTTTAGATGTCAACATCATGAAAAAGGACAAAAACTTTAAACAGAATTCTATAGAAAAGGCACAGACGGGAACACAACACTCCATGCACACAGTTTTCATCTTGAGAACCTGAATGACAGCAACCATATTCACAGCTGCTCAGAGTGAAGCAAAATTGTAGCCAAGATACCGACTATAAGAAAGGACAAGTAGCAATAGTGGGGAGATTCAGGGACAGGAACTACAAAGCTAGCATTTTAAGAGTGGCTACAAACAAAATTAGTACAGTAACAAACATTTGTCAATGCCGAATGTTTGCTTGCTGGCATTGGCATTGATATTGCAGGAGTTAGAGAGCTGCATAACAGGAATGGCAGTGAAGTATTGAACTGAAACCAACCTCGCCACCACCCTGCACAGACTGACAGGCATTGGGATGTGCTTTTGGGTAGTCAGGCATAATGGCCATGCCATTTCACCACACCCTACCCTGCAGACACTATGTGTCATGGTGTGCCTTGGGGTCTTTGACCCTTATGCTCACCCCATGCCATCAGAAAATACAGTCAGATGGGTGCTGTATGGGAGAATGTGGTGAACTTTGGGGCTGAAGAGTCCAAGGCACACCTTGATGCCTCTCACCGGCTGCAGGATGTGGAATGGTATGAGCATTACAGGCGAGAATCCCAAGTCACACCCCTGATGCCTGTCAATCTCTACAGGGTGGGCGTTATGGTCGGAAACCCTAACGCCTCAAGTGTTCATTGGCATTTTCACTCCAGATTTTCAAAATGGGTTTTTTGTGACCCTCACCTTATGAACAGTAGCAATATCAGTTCATTAGCCGAAAGCTGATCTTGCACAGCGACTATACCATTTGGCATCACAGGTGCGAAAAAACATTTCAAACAAGATGTAAAAAACGATGGCTGTACTGTTCATGGGGAGGTGCAAAAAATGGCAATGTTTAAAGTCTGCAGTGAAAATATCAAAAAAAACTGGTAAGGTCAGGAGCATGCATAGAAATTGCACAACGCACACCCGTAATGCAAATAGTTTGGGAATTTTTTACAGCAGATTGTCAACACAGGCATTTTGGAACTTCTGCTCATGAACAGTGTCACTGTGATTTTCTTAATCTGTCCTGAACAGTGATTTCCCTCAGCGACCCCGCATTTCTGCGCTGGAAGTGCAAAAACACATTTTGGCCATGGTGTGAAAAATAACAGCTGTACTGTTCATAAGGAAGTGTGGAAAAATGACAGTGGTGAAAATCTGGACTGAAAATATTAGAAATCCATGACCTTACGAGGATGCGTGGAAACTGCGCAATGGTCGCTCGTAACACAGTGATTTTATGGACTTTTTTCACCAAATGTTTAACATAGCCATTGTAACACCTTTGCTCAAGAACAGTGTGTCACTGTGATTTTCTTAATCCGTCCCGAACATTGATTTCACACACTGACTGTGCCATTGTGTGCTACCAGCGTGGAAACACGTTTTGGGTGAGATGTGAAAAACGACAGCTGTACTGCTCATAAGGAGGTGTGGTAAAATGGCAATGTTGAAAATCTGGAGTGAAAATATCGAAATTTCACAAACTTACTAGCGTGAGTAGGAACAGCGCAATGCATGCTCGTAAAACAGTCATTTTTGGGGAATTTTTTCACCAAATTTTCAACATAGGGTTTTTGGGGGCCTACCTTATGAACTGTAACACTGTCTCATTTTGTCATCGGTCCTGAAAGGTGGTTTCATAGTGACCATGAAATCACCTTTCAGGGCTGATTAACAAAATGACAGTGACAAGAGTCATGAGTGGGGTCTAAAAACCATATTAATTGTGAAAAAATCCCAAAAATGCCTGAGATATGCATCAAAGTTGTAAAAACCCTATTTATTACATTATACAGCTTACGGCATTTCCTCAGTTCAGCAGTCGGCTTTGAAGAGTGCAACATGTTCCCAGTCCACGAAGATGATAACGTGCGGACTCCAGTGGTAATTATGGGGTGAGGTGGGGTGTGGGGAGACAGGGTGTGCAGAGGGTGGGCATGGGGAGGGGAGGTCTGGACAGTCAGCGAGGAAGGTTTTTCTTGTGGGTTTGTTTTTTCTTTTACACTGTGAGACTTGTGCCACACTGGGGTGGGCTCCTGGTGTGGCAGCTGGAAGGCTGTTTGGGGGCAGTGGAGCCAACAGGGGGATTGGGCACCCCCATCGGCCATATGACTGTTGCCACGCTGGGGTGGGCTCCCAGCATGGCACCTGGAACTCTATTGGGGGCGCGGCAGGGAGCCGATGGGGTTGGGCACCCCATCGACCATACAGTGTGCATGGGGAGGCGCATTGTACGCAGCCAGCCATGGTGTGTGGGAGCGCATGTGCATGCAGTAACTTCTTGCTGCTCACTGAAGCGGAGCTCTCTCTTTCAACTGTGTGGCACTGCATTTTCAACTGCTGTCATAGACAGCTGCAGCATTCATTGGTGAACTGTGGCCATGCCTGCAAACACACTGACTGCATTGGAAGACAGGGTGCCACACCTATGAAAACTTGGACGATGGCACTATGTTTCTTGCACATGCATGCATGCAAACATAAAAAGGGAACAAACCCTAATACAAAAATATAGAGCAGGACTAACTGTGAGGCAGGTACACTTTAGCATGCAACACAATATACATATGCCAATGATAAAAAACATAATCTTAAGCAATTGAAAAATTTTGCAAGAAAACCCAAAGACAAAGGACATCTTTACACAAAAAACATTTGTAGTCTCAAAGAAGGCACCAGCATTGTGAGATAAACTTGTACATGAAGTACAGAAAAAAGACAAACCACCAAAGGGAAGGCAGCTATTATTAGGACCCCTTAAGAATGGCATGAAACCTTGCACTCGCTGTGTAGCGTGTGGACACACCACCAAGAAAGATCATTTTAAGCATCCACATACCAATAGAGAATATAAGATCAAGAGCCACATGGACTGTAATTCAGCAGGGTTGTGTATGTGTTACAGTGCTCCTGTGACTGCCTCTAAGTAGGAAAGACTCCAAGAGAATTAAAAAACGGAATCTCACAAACATAAGAGTCAGATAAGACACAGATATAACAGTTTGTCTGTTTCAAGACATTACATGGAGAGGGGGCACACTGCCGTGCACATCAGATTCTAGGGGATAGAACAAGTCTCAGAACCACCAAGAGGAGAGGACTACAGTAAACTGGTAGAGAAACATGAGATGTAGAACCACAAACTAGGGACATATACGGAACAGCGGGGTTTGAATGAAAACGTAAACTGGCAGGCATGCCAGTAAAGGACAAGAGTACTATTACTAAAGAATAGACTACAGGATCAAGTCTATGACATAGAAAAAAAAACTTTAACATACAAGTCATGAATTAATGCCATAGAAAACTGCAAATTGAAAGAGTATTTTAAATTAAACATAGGAAGGTCAAACTAGTTGACCTCACCATCAAATTTACTACTAAGAGTACACTACAGAAATAGATCTATAACATAGATAAAATTCCAGCATGGAAGCCCTGCGCCACTACTACAGAAAAAACCAAACTGGAACAGTAGTAAGATTAAACATAGGAAGGTCCAACTAGTTGACCTCCCTATCAATTTTAAGAAGTCAGAAGGAAATTGCATAATACAAGATTGAACATCATGATCCCTAGTCGTTAGGAAACTGAACATCATGCAACACAAAGGAAAAGGTAGACCACTAATAAATTACAACAAGGAGAAAAAGTCTTGGAACAATTTAAAATGGCATGGAATATATGGTGCTGTTGAATCTTTGTCAGGTGATGTGGTTCTGGAGAACGAGTCTGCTACTCCTCTAATAGTAAAAACTAACAGCAGAAACAATTAAGATACAATGCTCCTCAGAGTAGGACAGCTAAGATGAAATACCTGTCTGTATTTTATGTGGTAACAGAAATCTACAAATAGCACAGATCTAGACTTTTGCAATTAACACACATAGCCATTTGTACCAGTATGCAGGCTATTTCTGCAAAGGCAGAAATGTTACTATGGTAACATGTGATGTCACCACATCACATGGTTGCATACTGGTACAAGAGGAGGGCCAATTGAGGCACTTCCCCATTGCTGCAACCAGTCCAACACACAGGGAGGAGAGCAGAAGTGATTTCAAGTTGAAATAAGCCAGACATACTGCTGTTTACTGACAAAATATAATTAAGCCATGGAAAATACAGATATCAATAAACCAAAAAGTATGTATAATTTGCATTCCAGAGATCTGTTTATACTTGAACATTTTCTATATAGAAAAAAAGCTTAACTAAAGAATATGAAAATATGGGGGGTACTGTATAACATACATATTAATGAATTATAGGTCAGGAACAACTGGAAAACATAAACATTAACACACTTCAATGATAAAAGTCACTTGGGACCTTTAAGGTAAAAAGAACAGTGTGACTGGTTACAAGAGAGAATATTTAAAACTGTACAATCGCTGATCAATGAATGTGATAGTTGAATACATCTTAGCTTTCTGTAAGGTTGCAAATCAAACCTATGATAAAATAATGGCTGGAACAGATGGAGGGATACCTGAAGGCTGGTGAAATGCCAGTCAGCATTTATATACACACTTGAGAAAAGGATGCTATTATAAAAGTATGTTGAACTAATTAATTGAATAATCAATAAATGCTTACTGTAAAATATGTTACGAGATTAACATGAAAATGTAACTCTGTACGTGAAAAATAATTGGATATGCCACTATAGGGAACAGATGATAGGAATAACTAAAAATAAGAAAGCATATTTAAAAATTTCAAAACTTTTTTTCTGTTTTAGACAAAAACAGTCTATATATGTTAATGAAGAATGCATTGTAAATATTTTTATTTAAATTTCATTACAGCCCCCAGAAAAAGCCAATAGGTGAAGCGTTGGGGTTTTGGCATAAAGAAATCTAACGAAAAAGCAAGAATCCATTAAAGAAAGAAACTGGTGTACAGATTGGTTCATTTGGAATCAGAGCTACCATACCCACATTTTTTGCATAGTTTGAAAAATTCTGCACACTTGGTATGCAATTTCAAGACTCTAAAAGAAAGACTCTGAGGGTGGGGTAGTGTACAGGCCACCAGCTCAGGGGGATGACCTGGATAGGGAGCTGGCCAAGCAGATTAGAAGAGTCTGTAGGAAGGGGGATACTGTAGTGGTGGGGGACTGGAACACCCCTACCACCATCTGTGCAAAGCTGCAGAGATTACTTGATGCATTTCAGGACAGCTTCCTGATGCAATTGATCCATGGACCTACCAGGGAGGGTAGGATGCTGGACCTGGTATTAACAAACGGGGAAGCTGTAAGGGATCTGAGAGTGGAGGATCCCTTGGCTCGGAGCGACCATCATACAGTGTGGTTCACACTCAATATGGGAAGGGTAACATGAGTAACAGGTACCAGGGTGATCAATTTTAAGGGACTTTAAGTGGACTTTAAAAGGATGGGGAAATTTTGGTTGAGCATCTGGTGGGAATTCAGACATGCATGAGTGCCAGCCAAAAATGGAATATCATTAAGAAAGGCCTGGCAGAGGCTACTGAGACCTGAACCAGGACACAGAGCAAGAAGGGCAGAGCAAAGAAGCTGAGCTGGCTCATTCAGGAGGTAATGGAAGGGGTGAGGGCCAAGAGAAAAGCATTCTGGAAGCTTAGGAAATCAGGAGGGCAAGGGGACAAAGATGAGTACACAAAGAAGTCCAAGGAGGTTACCAGGCTAGTCAGAGCAGCCAAGGCTTCCAGAGCACTGAGACTGGCACAGGGAATCAAGAATGGGGAAAAGGACTTCTTCAGATACATTGGTGAGAGAAGAAGAAACAAAGATCAGATTGTGAGGATTAAAAAAGATGGGGGATTGTGGAGAAGGGGGAGGACCAGGCAGAGGCACTGAATGAGTACTTCTGCTCTGTGTTCATGAAGGAAAGAGGGGGGCAGATACCCCATGGGAAGGGGAGAGTGGGCAGAGGGGGTGGGTGCATCTGATAACAGAATTACAGAGGACAGGGTGCTGGAGGGACTAAGGGTACGAAGGGTGGACAAGGCTCTGGGGCTGGATGGCATTCACCCTAGGGTACTTAGGGAGCTAGCGGAGATCCTGGTTGGACCATTGGCAGACCTGTTCAGTACATAACTGGACAGAGGATGTGTGCCACAGGACTGGAGGATGGCCCATGTGGTGCCCATTCATAAAAGTGGCCTGAAGGATGATCCAGGCAACTACAGACTGGTGGGTCTCCCTTCAATCATGGGGAAACTCATGGAGTCAATCCTAAAGGAGAGACTGGTGACCTTTCTGGAGGACAATGGGCTCCAAGACAGCCATCTGCATGGTTTTGTATCAGGCAGATCCTGCCAGACAAACCTAGTCAAGTACTACAACTGGGTTACCAGGGAACTGGACAAGGGTCATGCAGTGGACATCCTATATTTGTACTTCAGCAAGGCCTTTGACTCAGTGCCGCATGGAAGGCTGGGGGGGAACCTGGAATATATTGGGGTGGGGACAAAAATGGTCACCTGGATCACCAACTAGCTGAGGGGTAGGCAGCAAAGGGTGGTGGTGGGAAACTCATCACCAAGGGACATTACGAGTGGGGTGCCCCAGGATTCAGTACTGGGACCGGTGCTGTTTGGGATATTCATATCCGATATCTGGGATCCAGAGTAGGATCAGTCTGCTCACATACAGTACTAAGATTGGTGCAATGGTAGATGACATAGAGGGGTGGAGAGGGCTGCAGAAAGACCTGGCCAAACTACAGGAATGGTCAGAGACATGACTGGTGGGGTTCAATGCCAAGAAGTGCAAGGTAATGCACTTCAGAGCAAAGAACCAGAGGAGGAAATATCAGTTGAGAGTGATACAGTTGGTAAGCTCAGTGGAGGAAAAGGATCTAGGGGTACTAATAACGGGGAGTATGAACCACTCAGCTCAGTGCAAGAAGACAGCTGCAATGTTAAACAAGATGCTGGGGTGCATAGCAAGGAGAATTTCCTCCAGGCACAGAGGAGTGATCCTACCCCTGTACAGGTCACTGATCAGGCCCACCTGGAATACTGTGTGCAGTACTGGCGTCCATTCCTGAAGCAGGACATCAGATAGTTGGTGGGGGTGCAGCATAGAGCAACCAAGATGATACAGAGACTTGAGGGTAAATCCTATGAGAAGAGGCTGGGAGAGCTGCAAATGTATTCAAAGGAAGAGAGGAAGGATAAGGGGGATATGATCAAAATCTTTAAGTATCTAAAGGGTGTTAACAGGATTAATATAGAAGGAATTCTTCAGTTCAGACAGGGAGGGACACGAGAGGGCATCGGCAGAGTTTTTGCAGGGGGGCGAGATTCAGGAGGGAAATCAGGAGATACTTTTTCGCAGAATGGGTGGTAGATAAGTGGAACACTCTGCCTGAGGAGGTGGTATCGTGTAGAATGGTGGAAGGATTTAAGAGAGGGTGGGACAGAGTGAGGGGGGTAGTTATGAGGAGGGGAGGTGAGGGTGGCGCAGCTGAAAGTTGAGGGGCTAGCTGCACAATTGGGCAGACTCAATAGACCATGAGGCCTGTTTCTGCAGGCATTTTGTATGTTCCACCTAAAGACTGTACCAGAACACTATCAGCGATTTCCCTCAGAATCCCTACAACCTTTGGCCTTTCATTTGTACCACCAATGTGGCACAACAGTGAAGTGCAGCTCTTGGGGTGCAGAGGTTCAATTTCTGATTTGGAGACAGCTCTGCCTCCAAGACAACTTTCAGGGCAACAAACTCCCTTTTGCTGAATGAGCTCTGGCTTGCCAGGCAGTATGTTGTGGCTTAATTTGCAGGTTTCAAAGATAAAGTTTGATACCTTGGCCCCTACCAAACATTTAGCAAGACCCGCGCCTGAAGTGGCACTTCTGATCCATGAGGCAGATGGCTGGGGCCATATCTATGGTTGCCGCCCAGCCACAGCAAGAAATCTTCACCCGCTCAGACAGTTCTCCAACCCGGATCCCTATCCAGAGACCTGCGCCTGAAGCGACACTTCTGATCCATGAGGTGGATCACTGGGGCCATATCTACAGCCACCACCTGACCACAGCAAGAAATCTTCACCCACTCCCACAGGTCTCCAACTGGGATCCCTACCAGGGACCTGCGCCTGAAGTGGTGGAGAAAACTGGAATACATTGGGGTGGGGACAAAAATGGTCTACTGGATCACCAACTAGCTGAGGGGTAGGCAGCAAAGGGTGGTGGTGGGAAACTCTCATCACCAAGTGACATTACAAGTGGGGTGCTCCAGTGAGGTGGGTTGCTGGGACCATTTCTACGGCCGCCACCCGACCACAGCAAGTAATCTTTGCCCGCTCCCACGGTTCTCAAACCGGGATCCCTACTCAGGTACTTCTGCCATCTCGACTTTTGAAGCAGTGACCTCCGATTGGTGCTGCATCTTTGCAGGTATATCCTGATTGGTCTGCCTGCTTTCTTAGCTAAATCTGATTGGTGCGCCTTTTTGCATTAGGCTAACATTGCTATTTTGACCTAGGCTCTGCTACTGTACATAGTCTAAACCCAGCCAGTATAACCAGTATATTTTCTCACCCCCACCCCCACCCAGGCCCTCCTTTAAATACAGCTTTGCTCCACCTCCCTCTGTGCTCTCACTCCCCAATGGCTCTTTGCATCCCTGCCTACCTCCCACTCCCTGCCTAAGACTAACTAGTTTCTTTACATCAGCTCTGTGCCTACAGTTCTACCAATCTCACTCTCTGCCCATGATTAACTGAGTGGTCCCCATTTTTCTTGCTCTGAGCAATCTATTTTCTCTATCTCCTGATTATTTCTCACCTGCCTCTGACAGTCTCGTAGGGAGCGCTCTATTTTTACTTACCCTTGCACTTTGCTCCACCCCTCTCCAAACTTACTACCAAGTATCTGGCTCTGATATAGGACCCACTCACATTTCTATCCAAAACCTTTACAACTAAATTCATCTCTACTAAAACAGACTTGAGGGTCCACTCCTCCCCCAGGCATCTTCTGATCTTACCTGCTTTACGAGCCACCACCTAGGTCAGCTAATAATGGAACCATAGTTGCTGCTGATTTTGCTTGTGCCCTCACTTGCCTTGCTGCACCTATCCCTGCCTATTGTTGTGTGAGCCTTTTTGGCCATCCCGAATTACATGCCTCATGACTATCTCTACTCAAACCTTCTTTTGCTGTCCACCCTCAAATGTGACCCCACCCCTCTACTACTAAATAGATCCTGGATCCACATGGTTGCCTATGCCCTAAAAAACTGCCCTCTGTATATGTGTGCTTTATGTCCCTTCTTATGATGCAAACTCTGGCATCTCCTACTACTAGCCCTGTTGCTCTTAGGTGATCTTCATCCTAACCCTGGACCGGCTTGTAATATACCTAGCCCCCTCACTTATACCAAAGGTATCGTTATGGTGCACCATAAAATCGGAGCCTCGTGCACAATTTCACTGAATTGGAAACCTGGACCTTCCTCCACATGCCTGATATCATCTGTCTCACTGAAACCTGGTTCAAACCCTCCACTGTGAACTCTCAGTGCTCTCTTCCCTCATACAATCTCCTAAGATGTGATAGACTTGCCCCCAAAAGAGGGGGTGGTACAGCTATCTATTTTAAAGATCACCTCCATCTCTCTGCCATCTGCTCACCTCCTCTTACCCTTTGTGAAGCACTTCATGCCCTTCTCACTCTTGTCCCTAAAAAAACTACACATTGTATGTGCATACAACCCCTCCCTTCTAGTGGCCTAAAAGGTCTAGAGGAGCTGCTTGACCAATCCTCTCTTCTTTCAGGGAGAAATGAGGTTCTCATACTTGGGGATCTCATCTTAAATTGGTTGGGATATTCACAACCCTCCTTACTGACCAAGATTCAAAGTTTCAGCCTCCACCAGTTGATCAGTGACCCCGCCAGAACTGTACAGCACTCAAACTTGAGTAGTCTACTGGACTGGATAATGACCAACCACTCGGAAAATATTATCTCCTCTGGCATACTATCTGATGCCATCACTGACCACTCCCCCACCTTTTGTATATGGGGCAAGGGTATGCCACCCCCGTCTAAGCCTCGATTTATCGCATTCCAGAACTACTTGCACTTCGACTCTCAGACCTTCCTACTAGACATTGTCTTTATTGATTGGACTCCCTTGTTTAAATCTAGTGATGCTCAGTCTGCTGTAAATCTATTCCTGACTCACTTTCTTGTGACCCAGGACAAACACTGCCCTCTTGTAACATGTCGTGTAAAAAATAAGTACATCCGCTGGCTAAAGTCAGACTTTCTCACCAAACTTCGCCAGAGAGACAAAATCTGGCTCCTTTACAAAAGATCAGGGCTACCAGCTGACCTAAATTCCTACAGAACCCTACATAATTCATGTAAGAAGGAAAATAAAAGGGCCAAAAGTACCTACTGTAAGGATCTATTAACTAAATCCTATGGGGACTCCAAGAAATTTTGGTCCCATATAAAGTGCTTCTTCAGTTCAAATCTGGCCCCCACCCCTATCGACATGTCCCTGAATGGTGTACACTGCAATAATCCCTTAACCATTGCTAACTTTTCCATTACACAATTTTCTGACCTTACCAATTATACCCCCTCCTTCCCTGCCAATCCAAACTTTACTGCCCAAACTGATGTCTCTGGGCCCAAATTTATTTTTAAGTCTGTATCTAACCGGCAAGTAGAAAGACTGCTTAACAACATCTCTGAGTTCACTGCAGCTGGGTCCGACAATCTTGAACCTAAGCTCCTAAAACTAGCTGCCCCATATATTGCTGTGCCTCTTGCTAAAATCTTTACCCTCTCCCTGTGCCAGAGCCATGTTCCCGACATCTGGAAGACAGCCAGGATTACCCCAGTTTTCAAAATGGGTGACCACAAAAGTCCTACTAACTATAGGCCCATAGCCATACTGTCCATTCTCAGCAATATTCTTGAGAAGCTCGTAGCTATGCAAACCATTGAATTTCTTCAGAAAAATTACCTTCTAACAACCGCGCAGCTTGGATTCCATAAAGGTCATAGTACCACCACTGCATTACTCAAGTTTACGTCCGATACCCTAGTGGCTATGGACTTAGGTTTTATAATGGGGGCAAATTTTATCGACATGATGAAAGCATTTGACCTTGTTGACTACCCCGTCCTCTTAGCTGCTCTTAGATCACTAGACTTCTTACTGTATGTCATGTGCTTTGGTAGCTACCTTTCAGACAGGACACAACTAGTTAAATATAACTCCACCTCATCTGACAAAGCAACTATTAACCTTGGCAAGCCACAAGGGTCTATCCTTGGTCCCCTGCTCTTTACCATTTTTATTAACAACATCACCACTAACCTCCACCAGACTGCCTCCCTGTCATACGCAGATGACATTGTTCTGTACGCCAGTGCAAATAACGTAATGGAAATAAATCAGCATCTCTCCCAAGACTTCCACCAAATTCAATAGTGACTATTTAACCATAAACTAGTCTTAAATGTATCCAAGACCCAAGCCATGCTATTCAGCATCAGGGCTAGACTCAAACACTCTCAATCTAATTTCAATGTCTCTACTGTAAATGGTTCATTTGTTTGCGTGGTACCCTCTTCTAAATATCTGGGTATCACTCCTGATCCATCTCTTACCTTTGATCTCCACATCCAGCAGACCTGCAAGATGGTCAACATGAAACTTGGTATTGCCTACCACTCCAGCTATATGCTCACCCCTTCAGTCAGGCTTGCCATAGCACTTGTTATACTCCTCCTGTCGCTCACCTATGGGGTTGCTACTTATGCCACTGTGGGTAAAACTATATTTCGGAAATGGGATATCACCTACAACAACATCTGTTGCTATGCTACCTCTTCACACTGGATGGAACACCACTGCTTCCTGTACTCCAAACTGTGTTGGCTTTCTCCGTCTGCCTCTATAGTCTATGCATATGGCTCGATCATAAACAATATTATCAGAACCCAAACACTCAAGCCCCTGGCAGGACTATTTCTAAACCAAACATCCAGCTATGGTCTATGCTCGTCGGCCAATGCCCCGTCCATGTTCTCAGGCACAACTCTTCCAAAGGTGCTAGCATTTTCTCCTATCATGCCCCACTGCACTGGAACTCCCTCCTTCTAACTATACACCTAGCACCATCCCATGCCTCATTCAAAAAACTGCTACGTGACCATCTTGCTGAATTCTGCACCTGTGCTTGTTTTAAACCTCCCTAGCCCTTATGTCTATTTCCAACCTCTGCACCCACTAACCACCTATATCAGAACTTGCTCCCAACAAATATGCTTGGCACTTTCCTCCTGTCACCCTACTGCCCTATCTTTCCATTCTTTCAGGTCCTCTTCTCCTGTCTTGCTATTTCCTATGCCATCAAGCCCTTCCCTATTTTATCATCCCAACTCCTATCAATCTGTAATCACCCATAAGAAGTCAGAATTCCTGTCCAGGGAGATTGCAGTTACTCGGAATCAACCTGCTCAGCTGTTTTGAACTGTAGACAGACTGTGCAGCCCAGCCTGTCTGCAAGTTGAAAAGCCTTTTCGCAGTTAGAGTGCGAGGAGCTCGCTCGTTACTTTGCAACTAAGGTGGCCGACATCAGGGCGGATTTGTGTCCAGCAATCTCTAGAGGTGATGCTGTTGAACAGTGTGAGTTCACAGTACCTCAGTTTTCTTGGAGTTCCTTCAGTCAACCTGATTTCATGGATGTTATGAGGATCATCCATAGTGTGCATCCCACAAGCTGTAGTTTGGCTCCTGGACCGACCTCCCTAATTTTGGATTGTAGTGATATAATCTGTCCAGTCCTTGTGCAAATAGTCTGGTGCTCCCTGGAGTCGGGTGAGCTTCCTAGCTCCCTGAAAGAGGCGGTGGTTACTCGTCTCTTGAAGAAAGCTACCTTGGATCCAGACTGTTTCACAAACTACAGACCTATCTCTTACCTTCCCTTTATTGGGAAGGTGATTGAGAAGGTAGTGGCTGCCCAATTGGAAGACCATTTAACCATCCATAACATCTATGAATCCTTCCAATCCGGTTTTCATGAAAGACATAGCACTGAGACTGCGCTGGTTCGGGTGCTTAATGATCTTCTGAGGGCGAGAGATCAGAAGAGATGTTCCATTCTGGTTCTCCTTGATCTCTCGTCAGCTTTTGACACTGTGGATCACTTGGTGTTGATTGCATGCCTGAGGCAGATTTGTGGAATCTCAGGAACCGTTTTACAATGGTTCACCTCTTTCCTCACTGGAAGATCTCAAAGAGTTGTGTCGGGGATTTTTTCCTCTGGCCCAACTCCTTTGTTGTGTGGGGTGCCTCAGGGTTCTGTGCTATCTCCCATGTTATTCGTGGTGTACATGCTGCCCCTCGGAGACATTATAAGATGGTATGGGCTGAAGTTTCACTGCTATGCAGATGATACCCAGCTATACCTGTCTTTTGCACCCGACCAGGATGGAGCTCTCTCGGTGTTTAACAACTGTCTGGAAGAAATCCAGGATTGGATGGATTCTAGTGGTCTGAAGTTGAACTATAAAAGAGGCTCTGGTGGTGGACCCGGGTTGTCAGATAGAGGGGTCATGTGTTGGTACGGCCTCTGAAATTTTCCTTGGTGGCATTTCACTTCCGACCTCTGAATGGGTGCGTAACCTGGGGGTTATCTTAGATGACAGACTGACACTACAGTCACAAGTGTCAGCTGTTGTCAAGACTTCCTTTTACCATCTTAGGAATATCGCCAGAGTTAAGCACCTTGTTCCGTCTGACACCCTACCAACATTGGTCCACACCTTTGTGTCCTCACTTCTGGACTACTGCAACTCCCTGTACTTTGGGCTTTCTGGTGTTGAAATCCATTGCCTACAGCTGGTGCAGAACGCAGCAGCCCGGGTTTTGACTGTGACAAGTAGGTCCTGTCATATTACCCCGGTGCTGCGCAAACTGCACTGGCTACCTATATGGTGGCGGATTGCCTTTAAAGTCAGTTTACTGACTTTCAAAGCCCTTCATGATCAGGGTCCGGCCTATCTGAAAGAACTTCTGGTGCCCTACTGCCCCAGCTGATTGCTTCACTCAGCCGACGAGGGGTTGCTGGAGATTCCAAGAGCGAGTCTTAAATCTTCAGGCTGTAGAGCATTTTCTTATGCTGCACCCACTTTTTGGAATTCTCTACCCCACTGGTTACAGGAGTGCACCTCCATGGAGGAGTTCAAGAGTAATCTGAAAACTTATTTTTGGCAAATGGCCTTTTTGGATGGCTGATTATCTTGCAACTGGTGATTGTGTTGTGGTTTTATATGTATTTACTTTGATTTTACTGCTTGATGCTATTGTGTATGTTTCTTTGTGTGTACTACTGGATTTTAATGTTTGATGTTATTGTTTTAATATGTTCAGTGCCTTGGAAATTGAAAGGTGCTTTATAAATAAATGTATTATTATTATTATTATTATTATTATTATTATTATTATTTCCCTACCCTGCTATATCCTTCCTGCTTTGACTATTATAGTATTACAGTCATCACTGTATTATCCTACCAGATTCATCCTTGAATGTTGCCTTTTGGCCCTGTTTATTGTATTGCTTTATTATATCTTCTTTAGACATTGTTATTGCACTCAAACTGTACCTGTTGTTTTCTCTCCTGCCTGCACTGTATTCCTATTGTCCAGTTATGGATTGTTTAATGACTACACTGCTATTCTTGTTTCTGATGTATTGTTCTGTAACCTCCAAGGTCGTGCCTGAAAATAATCATTGCTATGGCTAGTGCACCCTACCCAGTCAACAAAAACTAAATAAATAAATAAAATACAAAATGTAAAGTTCCTGATAAGATTTTACTTGGTAGTGTTTTGTTTGTTAATATGCTGACCTATGTGCTATTCTAAAGAGTTGAACAGAAATAGGTGTGTTTGCACTGCAATTGGCATTGGCAGGCCAAAATCTCTTATTATACCTAGGGTTTCCGGTTTTAGGTTATAACCGATAAACACCGGTAAAACACCACCGTGGTGAAAATCAGGAAATCAGTTGTAACCGAAAAGCATCGAATTTCATTGTGTCCTCACTCTTCCAGCTAACCAACTGCGAGCTGAATATGTGGGTGGATCGTGTTTTTTTGTATTACATCTTTCACTTATATGGTGGAACTGAGCTCTAATACTGTGCTGCTCCTAGCTCACCATCACCATCTACATATTTATATATGTATAGTTCTACAGTTATGGTGCACTATTTTGTAAAACGCATGCAATATTAATTTAGTGCAATATCTATGGTGCTAACATGCAATAGTCATGGTACACAGTTTGAAAAAGTGTAGCATCTATTTTTTAACTTGAGTGAATAAACACTGATTTATAAAGATTTTTGTTGTCCAAGAAATTGATTACACCTAAAATAACAGATTTTTGGTACTTCTGAAAGGGGGAGAAAAATGCCAAAAATAAACACCTTTTTTTACAAAAAATTAACACCTAAAACCGGAAACCCTAATTATACCCCTTATATATGCATTTTAGGATATATTGTTTTTTTTTATTATGAGGCATTTGCATAAAAACAGGCTCCTTGACATGAAGGCATCATCAGCTCCTGCTGCTTTTCTTGCAGAAATCATAGTTCTCTGCTTGTGACATCAAAATAATTTCTGTGGCAGGAGGTTCTATTTCATAAGCAGTGGATTATGACTTTAAGGGAGGCATGAGCACCATGAGTAGATGAAGTTTAAGAGAAAAATATCTAGTTTTTTTCTGAAAATGCTTTCAGTAATAAAAATATAGGGTACTGAAATTCACATCTTTGGGAAATTGTGTGTAACTGAGTTCTGTTGATAACTAGCTGAGAATTCCTGCTGGCAACAAGAAAATCTCATTAGGTTGTATATTATATTGAAAATGTACAGAAGATGTAGCCAAACCCCTGCATTTTGGGCATTTTGGTTACAGTCACCCACAATCCCCCATCTGAGGAAGTTGCATGAATAAATGTCATGAGAGGGTGAGAATGGAGCTGGAGTGTTTGAAGAAGGTGTGATGATAGCCAGGCAGGTGACACGTTTGATACAGCCGAGTGTTGCTGGGAGGTGGTTCTGGATTGAGCCTAAGATTTAGTCCACCTGAGTCCAGAATTTTCAAGGGGCCCTCCATCCATGCACTAGTCTCTGTGGGCCCAGACCCAGGCCATAGGTAAATACCTCCAAGAGAATATTGTCCTAAATGAAATCGGGTCTCACAAGTCCTAAGGTGTTGGGTCTTGTCTAAGCCACCAAGGCACCATGTTTGAGTGATTTCCAAGTAGGTAATATGGCACTACCAAGCAACTAGGCAGAGCTACCTTCTGGGATCTCAAGTGTGTACTGGGACTCCCACCCAGTGCTCAGAATGAGAATTTGTCTGCACTCCCAACTGATCAGTGAGTATTAAGTAGGCATGGGTGGGTACTGAATTACCCGACCTCAAATGATACTTGCGGGTACCTCTGGACTAGCCAAAATTACCCTAATGAAAAATGGGTAATGGACTAGGGTCATATAGGTACTACCCTATTCAACTACCCTGTTACCTTACCCTGATCATAACAAAAAGGTGAAACACTATTTTTGACTGTAAGCTGTACACTATTATGCTGTTTGTTAGGTGCCTTGAACCCTTTCACTTATGAGGCAAGCACGACAGGTGCAGCTGTCCTGAATGAGCCTGCTGCTGTTTCCAAAACTATACCTATGGTGGGCATTGCTGAGGCAGGTACGAGAGGTGCAGCCGCAAATAGCAAGCCTGCTGCTGTTTGAAAAAATTATACCCATGGTGGGCATTGCTGAAGCAGTTATGACAGGCACCACTGCTGAGAGTAAGCCTGCTGCTGTTTCCAAAAATTATACCAACAGCAGGCATTGATGAGGTAGATGTGAGAGGTGCTTCTGTAAATGAGCCTGCTGCTGTTTCCAAAAATTATACCTATGGCTGGTATTGCTGAGATAGAGCAAGAGGTGTGGCTGCTCTGATTGAGTCTACTGCTGTTTCCAAAAATGATAGCCATGATGGGCATTGCCAAGGTAGGTACAACAGGTGCAGCTGCTGTGAGTGAGCCTGCTGCTGTTTCAAAAAATTATGCGCATGGTGGGCATTAATGAGGCAGCTGCAAGAGGTGCAGCTGCTCCGAATGAGCCTGCTGCTTTTTCCAAAAATGATACCCATGGCGAGCATTAATGAGGTAGATATGAGTGGTGCCACCATTGTCAGAAAAATGACAAACATGCCTGTTTGTCCATGAACTGTTTGTGACCATAGCAGGATTTATGTCAGCTGTCCTTTTTCTCACTGAAGACACTGGTAATTGTGATGAATTTATAGATGTGCTATTGTTTGTGCTAGAGGTGCACTCTGATGGTTCAGCAGAGTTTGACTGCTTAACAAGCCTTAATGGCATTCGTGGAGCAATGTCACATTTGGTTTGCAGAAGATTTCTCCAGTAGTCAATGTCTTCCCCTGCAGAAATGATGGCTTCAATGTTCCACTTAAATCGGGGTTCTAGCAATCTAGTCAACACATAGGTGTAATTCTTATACATGGCTTTTATTCTACAATCAGTCAACAATCTGAGACTCAAGTCATCTGCCAGCATTACAGCGGTGGTATCTTCTTTTGACTGAAAGTCTTTCCCTATGTCATGAAGCAAAATGTGAAGAAATCTTATTTGAGGAAGAATTTGACTCACAGTTGTATGGTCCACACTGACAGCATGTGTGACAGCCTCAAATGGCTCCAATAAGGTGACGAAAGATTTAAGTAGACTCCAACTACTGGAACTGAGCATGATGTCTACTTTACCTATGTGACCCTGCATGATGCAGTCATGTATAGCTTTCTTCTGTTCAAGAAACCTTTCCCACATGTAAAATGTTGAATTCCAGTGGGTTGGAACTTCCTGCTTTAATGTGTATAAGGGTAAGTTGTTTGACGTCTGCAGCTTCCTCAGGATTTTTTGTGCTTTCACAGAGTGGCTGAAATGCTTGCATATTTTCCTAGCAAGACCTAACAGGTTTTCAACATTTATTTTCCATTTAAGAAATTATGGATGAGAAGATTTAAACAATGTGCAAAACAAGGTATGTGTTGGTAGTTGCCATCTCTAACAGCTTTGACCATGTTGGCATCATTATCTGACACTATGAACCCAGCAGATAAGGAATATGGAGTAAGCCATTTCTGGAATTGTTTTTCCAGCTTCTGCAAAATATTCACACTTCATGGGGGATCACGTGATGCAGGGTACCAAGTAGAAGCTCCTCTGAATAGCTCCAACCTCCTAACTGCAAATAATCACTATTTTGGTTGTTATTTCTCCCTAAAAACCAGAAAGATTACAGATTATTGCCTTCTTAATATCCTGGGCCCCTGACTGCTTGTTTCCATTGATTATGGAGGTTTATATGAAGAAGCCTCCGTAGAAGCATACACAGCCAGTCACTTCCGAGAAGGCCCCAAAAAAATAAAGGGCCTCGAGTGCTGTGGATAAGCCACAGCTTCAAAGCCTGATCACTGAGCAAGAACCCCTAACTCTGAGCAGATTTTTGGAAGAGTTCAAACCCTTCCGGGAAGAAATTAAAGAAATCTCAGCTGAAATTGAATCCCTTTCTAAAAAACTTGAGGAGGTCACGATGAAAACTTTAGATAATGCAGCCCGAATCTCATCTCTTGAGAAGCAAGTGGAAAAAATCGATCCCGGTCTCGTAGTTATGCGGCAAAGGATTTCAAGTTTGGAAGCTAAGTTGGAAGATTTAGAGGGCCGCAGCCGAAGAAACAATGTAGTTATCCTGGGCCTTCCAGAAGGAGAGGAAAGCCTGAACATGCTGGTATTTGTGCAGAAGCTGATTGAAAAGGTCGCTGGTCCCTCTCCCTTTGGGGCTAAGTACATCATTGAAAGGGTGCATAGGTCCTTGCGACCCAAGCCATCTCCAGAAGCAGCGCCACGTCCTATTATTTGCCGTTTTTTGAATTGCCTAGAGTGACAACATTTTCTGGCAAAAGTGAGAGAGTTACAAGAAGTGAAATGGGAAAATGCCAGGCTCAGAATTGCCCAAGATTTACCGGGGTCGGTTAGGGCAAAGTGTACTGCTTTTCATCCTATTGTACTGAAAATTATAGCTTCAGGCCTTCGCTTTAAAATGGGGTATCCAGCTAGACTACAGGTACTAGTGGATGGTACCTGGTCAACATACGAGAATCCTGAAGCTGCTCTCTCGGGATTGAAGGCTGCTCAGCCTGATCTGTTTCGGGACACTTGATCTGGTTGGTCGGTCTTACTCCACCCTGTTTTGGAAAGGAGAAGAATTTTTTCATGTTGCAGTACCAAAAAAGGAATGAATACCAGTCTGGTTTTGTGGACTCTCGAATTTTGCGATGGAGAGGACTATCTTCAGCGGAATCCTGACCTTTTGCATTTTTCATCTCAATGCTCAGTGTTTTGGAGCAACCTCACATCTCTGGACTTTCTCTCTGGGGGGTTGTGTTTTGTCTGGGAAGAGTTCCCTTTTTTGTCACACGGATCACATTTTCCAGTTTCTTTTTTCCAGGGACACTTAATTATCTCTCATGATCTAGTTAATATGATGAAAACCCTCAAGCTTGATGTTTTTGATTACTGGGGCACTGTTCGAGAGAGCGACCTTTTGGTCTCAATGTTTTTTGGGATATTATCACCACAAGGCACTTTTGTTGTAATTTTGGTGGATCAACCCCCCTTTACTTATTTGTTTCTGGAATTTATTTTTCTCGGGTATAGATAGCAGTGGGAGCTTGGACACAGATGGAGATCCACTGCTTGGGAGCATTTAGTTTACTAGCGAATATATGTTTCCAGGAAAGTTTTCAATTTTGCTAATGGCAGCAGTTATGAGAGCATATTCGGCTATTAAGCCTTACATTGTGTGTTTTCTGTTTTTCCTCAGGATTCAGGTTTTCTGGATTGCTCCCAAGTAGGGGTTGCCTCTCTTCTCTATTTCTTGTTCTTGCTCTTTTTGTTTCTGGATTTCAGGAGTCCAGTACTTACTTATCATTACTTACATTACCTTTATCTTTGATTAGATGTTGCTGACTACTGTTTCTATAAGAAGGTTTACATTCTAAGACGGGGTTTTTGGGTACATGCATGGGAGGTTGGAGGGGGAGGAAGGAAAGCAGTATTGTGCTGAACGTTGCTCGTGACAGTTGAGATGGGAAGGGGGTGATATTGTGTTTAGGATTGTCATATTACTTGTTTGTTGGATGGGGTTGGAATATTTTGGGGGGCAGGGGGTGGTGGGCGGGAGGGAAGTTGATATTGGGATGGGTTGGACGAACAGCAGCAAACAGGGGTTTGGGTCATTTAAGTCTGATTGTTGTAATTCCTAGATTTCATATAATGTCCTCTTTCCTTTTCTTTTTAGATGGCCAGTAGTATAAACATTGCTACATGGCATGTGAAGGGGATAAGGAAAAGAGTTAAACAATACCAAGTGTTAAAACACTTAAGTTTATTATCTCTCAGATTACATTCTTGCAAGAATCTCATTTACTGGAAAGTGAATCTCTGCAACTTAGGAGGCAACAAATTGGGCAGGTGTTTAATGCCTCGGGGTCCACTAACAGCTGTGGGGTTATGATTCTAGTCAATAGAAGCATTCCCTTTATTTCTAAATAAGTTTTCAGGGACCTGGATGGTAGATATGTCCTAGTTCAGGGGAGACTCTGCTCTATGCCTATTTTACTTAGTAGCATTTAAGGGCCTAACGCAGATGATCCAGGCTTCTTTATGAAGCTTATCTCCATACTCCTTCCCATGCTTCTCATTGGTATAATAATAGGCAGGGACTTCAATTTGGTTCTTGATCCTGAAGTAGACAGGTCTGGTAGTGGGTTGAGGGGCTTGACGCCCGGACAGAGGGCCCTTAGGGACTTTCTGGATCAGTGCGGACTCTGTGATGTGTGACATGTATTACACCCTAAGGACAGGGAGTATACCTTTAATTCACCGGTACACAGAACCCAGTCTCACATCGACTACCTTTTTCTCTCTCAGGTCCTCTTGCTGGGGGTCTTAACTGCCTCGACCCAGCCAGGTCCAGTGTCAGACCACTCTCTGGTAACTTCCAAACTGGCCTTCCTTAACATTCCCCGTAAAGAAACCTGATGGAAATTAAATGGTCAATTGCTCAAAGACATCAAATACTGTGATCTACTAAAGGAGCAGATTGATTTCTTTTTCTCTACTAATTCCTCTAAGGACATGACACCTGATATTTTGTGGGGTGCTTTCAAAGCATACATGAGAGGGATTATTATCAGCTTAGCCACAAAAAGGAAAAAGACTCGAGAGGCAGAATTACTAGCTTCATTATCTCTAATTAGGTCTTTGGAAACCAAGTTATCCTCTAATGCCTCGGAAGAGGCTATGAGGAGGCTTTCGGTAGCTAAAGATAAATACTTAGATCTGTTGAGGGAAAAAGCAGAATTATCTATTATTTGTACCAAAGCAAACTACACCAATTGGGGGAAAAAGCAGGTCGCCTGCTAGCCTTAAGGTTAAAGCAGCAGGAATCAGCTAGATTTATACCTCCAATTAGGGCCCAGGCAGATGGATCCTTGAAGGTATCCCCTTCTGAGGTTGTGCAGGAGTTTGCCTCCTACTATGAGGATTTATATAGGGACATGGACAACCCTCCTTCCTTAGAAGAGCTTGAGGCCTACCTGAGGGATTCCTTTCTACCCTCTTTATCTGAATCGCAGAGGAATTATCTATCCTCACCAATATCTCTGGAGGAAATATCAGAGGTCATTGGGGCTTTGCCCTCAGATAAGGTCCCAGGACCAGACGGTTTTTCCGCTTTATTTTATAAAACTTTTCGATCACAATTATTGCCGGTTCTCCACCGGTTGTACTGTCACATTCTTTCTGGTGCAAAATTAGATACACATTTGTTTGAAGCCCTGATTGTTCTTCTTCCTAAACCCGATAAAGATCCGGAATTAGTGCAAAGCTACAGACCAATCTCTTTATTGAATGAAGATGTTAAAATTCTCTCAAAGATATTTGCCGATAGAATAACACAAGTTCTTCCTGACCTAATTAATATGTCTCAGGTAGGGTTTATGAGGGGACGTTCATCAGCTGACCATCTACGTACCCTGTCACATGTTGTCTCGGTGTCCAGGGATGCTGCCTTTCCCGCGGGATTGGTCTCCTTGGACGCCAAGAAGGCATTTGATCTCATCAATTGGAATTTCCTGTTTCAGGCCCTTAAAGTATTTGGTTTCATGGCTAAGTTTATAGATTGGATTCGGGCCTTATATCAAACTCCATCTGCCAGAGTCTCTGGCAACGGAGCATTCTCCAAACCCTTTCCTTTGTCTTCCGGTACCCGGCAGGGTTGCCCTCTTCCCCCCTTTTATTTAATTTATACTTAGAGACCCTTATCCGAAACATTCTCAATAATCCAGAGATAAGCGGTATCCCATTAGGTAATCAGGTGGTGAAGATTATGGCTTACGCTGATGATCTCCTCCTTTATTTACCTTATCCAAAAACTTCAATTCCTGCCATGTTGAGGGAAATCGCCAAGTTCAGTGCTCTCTCAAATTATAAGCTGAATATAAACAAATCCTCCATTTTCCCTCTTAATCATAAGGTTTTTAAAAATGATTTGTCTTCTTTTGGTCTCGGTTGGTCTCCGCGTGTTCTCAGATACCTTAGTATTAATTTGACGTGTACCCCCTCCTCCTGGTTTAAAGAAAATTTGGAGCCTCTCTCCCAAGTGATAGTTCAGGATCTCAATAAATGGTCTAAACTCCCTCTCTCTCTCTGGGGTCACATTAATATCATTAAAATGAATGTTTTCCTCGTTTATTTTATCCCCTCTCACTTCCTAACTCCTTTACACTGTTATCATGGTTCCAGAAAATGCACGGAATTTTCACAAATTTCATCTGGTCTAATAAACAAGCCAGGTTAGCATATTATAAGCTAGCCATTCAGAAACTAGATGGAGGACTGCGGATCCCCCATCTGGCAATTTATTACTGGGCTAGTCATATTGCAAAATATTTGCGGTGGGTGAACCCGGGTCCGGAATACTTAAGACCGGTCTGGCTCAAAATTGAGTTAGATTTTATTCAGTCTGAGAACATTGACCCCCAGACAATGTTCTATCTTAAAATAGCCTCCCTTCCTGACACTATTAATTGTCCCACTATCTGAACGTCCCTCAAAGTTCACAAGCAGCTTTGTTCATTTCTGCGGTATTCCCCAGACTTGGACCTGTCTCAGTCCATTTGGAATTCCCCATCTTTCACAATAAACAAAAAGATGATATCTCGTAAATGGTTGCCTCAGATTGGGGATGGGATAATCTCTACTTTTCTGGATGATGCAGGGGAATGGCTCTCAGTTTCTAAGATAATTCGCAAGTTTGACATCCCGTTAACTCTTCACTTTAGAGTGGCCAAATTGAAACATCTTCTCTCTTCAGTATTTGGTAATATCCCTCCTCATCTACCTGCTTTTCTGTTTGTATTGGATCTCTCCCCCTTATTGGGATCACCAGGCGCTATTTCCAATATATATCGTGTCCTATATTATTGGAAATATGGGAGACCTGAAGGCTCCACTAGTTTCTGGGTTGCTTTTTTTCCTCAATATACTCCTAACTGGTCAGCTTTATGGAAGTTCTGCCATAAATACATCTCTCAAGATAGACTCCACCTTATGCAATACCACATAATACATAACATGTATTATACCCCTGTGAAGCTGAGGAAATGGGGTCTCATAAGTTCGGGGGCCTGTACCAGAGGATGTCAAGAGGAGGGTACGCTTCTTCACGTCTTTTGGTCATGCCCCAAGATAAAGCCATTATGGGTAGCCACACAGAATAACCTAGACCCTATACTGGGTTTTCAGGAGTACTTCACCCCATTCGTATGTTTGTTGAGGGATTTATCCTCTATCGAGGTGAGAATCAGTAGATTTCATATTTCCATGATTGCACTATCTGTTAAAAAAAAATTGTGCTTCGGCATTGGAGAGATACAGTAAGCCCAACATATCAGGAATGGGTTAATGAAATTTTGGCTAACCTACGTACTGAGAAAGTGATAGCGAGCCTCCATATTAAGTTGCAGTGATACAAGAATGCTTGGGATCCCCTTCACACGCTAATTTTGGCCAGAGCTGCTAAATGAGTCACTATATCCAGTGTTCCTTGATTTGTGATACTATATAGCATCTTTCTATCTTTGTATGTACTCTGCTGCTCTATGGGGTGGGGGGAAGGGGGATGGGGACAGCTCATGTATCATTTTGAGCATAGGCATTGTATGTGGTAACTCTCTGTCCCCTGTAATAGTAAAAATTTACTAATAAAATATGAATTAAAAAAAAAAAACAAATATTCACACTTCACAGCAGTGTGGATTTCCTTAAATGTGGTGACACCTAATACAGCCTGCTTCCAACTGTTTATGGTAGAGCGTGGATTATTACTTTCTTACAGAACATTTGCCCAATGAGCTCTAAAAGTCATGTAGTTTGGTTACTGATCCATATATCTGTAGTTATGATCCCTCAGCAATCAGTTCTTGGGCCAGTACTGTTTAATGTCTACATTTGTGACATAGCGGAAGGGCTGGAGGGAAAGGTCTGCCTGTTTACAGATGACACCAAGATCTGCAACAAGGTAGACACTCCTGAAGGGGTGAAGAAATTAGGAGAAACATAGGGAAACTGGAAAACTGGTCTGAGGTTTGGCAACTGGGGTTCAATTCTCCCGTATTGGAGATGGCCTCAGAATTTGGAACCAGTCCCCCTCTCCTGCAGTGACCCAGGGTCCATAAACAACCATAGAGAACCTAACAAAGCAATGTAATGAGAGCCATGTAAATTAACCTGTACAGAGCAACCATGTATAATTTGTCTTAATGTAATGTTTTGCCTAGTAAGCAATGTACAATTTGTCTTTAAGCTATGTATGTATGTACTGACATGGAGCCTTTGCAAAGGAGTCATCGACTCAAAGGATTGTAATTCCAAAATTTAAATAAATAAATTCTAAGAAGTGCAAAATAATACACCTGGGACACAGCAACCCTTGGGAGAGCTACAGGATGGGGGAGAGTCACTGTCGGTCACCAGGGAGGAAAGGGATCTTGAGATTATCATCTCCGAAGACCTAAAAGTGTAGAAACAGAGTACAAAAGCTACAGCAAAGGCCAGTGGCATACTGGGGTGCATAGGCAGAGGTATCACTTGCAGAAGGAGGGAGGTAGTGATTCCACTGTATAAAACACTGGTGAGGCCCTACCTGTAGTACTGTGTACAGTTCTGGAGGCCACACCTTCATAAGGACATTGACAGGGTGGAGGCAATCCTGAGAAAGGCAACAATGATGGTACATGGCTTACATCCAGAAAATGTACAAAGAGAGATTGAAGGACCTCAATATGTACTCACTGGAAGAGAGGAGGGAGTTCAGGGATATGTTAGAGACCTTCAAGTGCCTTAAAGGCATAAACAAGGTGCAGGAGGGTAGCATCTTTCAATATCAGAGAGGTATGAGTATGAGGGGACACGATATGAGAATCAGGGGGTAGGACAAGAGGAAATGCGAGGACTTTTTTCTTCACAGAAAGGGTGGTGGATTCATGGCATAATCTGCCACAGGAGGTTGGGGGCTTCAAACATGCATAGGACAAACTTAAAGGGACTCTAGGAATGGGGAAGGAAAGGAGATAGCTGCTGACTGAGTAGGGTTAAGGGTCACAAACAAGGATAGGCTTATGGGCAGACTAGATGGGTCTGGTGGCCTTACCTGCCGACAATTTCTGTTTCTATGTGAACCTGCTTCACCTTAGAGAGTTCAGCTGCTTGATGACTTCAATACACACCAAGTCATACAACTGTGGAACAGCCTTTTTTGAGAAATATATTTGACAGGGAACAGTGTTCCATGGTTCAGTGTGGTTCCTGAACTTGAAAAAAAAACATTTCGGGCAACAAAAGCAAAATGGGTTAGCAATCAGCCATCAGCTCTGCAATGGCTCTATTTATCAGCTGGCATGTTAAATGCTGGTGGGTAAATTTTGATCTTCTTACACATTTTTTAATGTTAGTTGGCAAGATTTTGTTTAATTTTGGGGGGAAATGTATTTTTCATGCCTTTTTCATGTGGAGTACCACTTTTGGATTTTCCAGTACTTGATGATGTCAGAAAGCAATCTGTTTGTCTGGGAAGACTGCAAGGACACATCAAGTGATTCAGTGTCCCCTACTGCTTCCAGTTCATTGGCACTATGGTCACTGCCACCACCACCTCCACTACCACCCATACCAAACACACTGCCCCTTGCCTGCCCCACTCAATTGGGTGCTTTGCTTTTGCATGTTACATCATTACTGATTTTCCAAAATTTGCCAGTTTGCCACCACGATTGATGTTTTTTTTGCACAGGCTACATATAGCTCGAGAGCTGTCTGCAGGATCAATGTAAAATAAATTCTACACTTAAGATGTACCTTTTTTGGTTTGTGCCACCGTGCTGCCTGGCAGTATTCCTTGTACAGTCAAGGGACCTGGAGGAAATCCTACACTGCTGTTTTCTTGCTGAGATGAATTGATCTAATTCATATTCATCTTCTTATTCTTATGTGTAGCATATTATTTTTTTCTGCACTTGCCTCTCATGCCTTACAGCAGCATCCTCTCCTACCCACTCATCAAAACTACCAACTTCATTGCCATAAGTTTCAGAAGAACTGGAAGTGCCACCATTATTATGTGCGACATAGCCTGGGCTATCCCATTCCCATTCTCCACTATCTCTAGCAGCATTTGCTGCCTCAGCATCTGAGCTAATATTGAGGAGGATGCCTCCTTGCATGCTGCTTCAGCAGCCAAAAGTATCCTGGCACATGTGACAAAATGTTCAGGATCTCTACAAGTAATTCCAGTCAGTTTGTTCTGAAACTCTACTATAATTTTATTGCTAGCATGCTTTTTTGGTTCAGAAGATTTAGTGCCAGTTCTGGTGATGTTATTATTATTGTCCCTTTGTTCTTCATCAGTGCCATCATTTGTACTGTCTATATCATTAACAGTTGCACATACAGCAGCACTGTGCTTCCTTTTAGTAGACTTAGACTGGGAAGTACGAGACATAGTAGACACAGTCATGAAAGAATATTGTTCACTAACTGCTGGACAGTGTAGCTGGCATTGTTACAGTAATAAATGACACGGCTCAGGGGCACCTAACAAACAGTGTAATACAGCCATATAAGGCTTTCACTATGCTGCAGTGGCAGACAGTGTAGCTATGTCACAATAATAAATGGTCTCGGGGCACCTAACAAATAGTGTGATACTGCCGTAAAAGGCTTTCACTATGCTGCAGAGACAGACAGTGTAGCACTAGCTACGTTGCAGTAATAAAATGACAGGGGCTCAGGGGCACCTAACAAACAGCATGATACAGCCATAAAAGGCTTTCACTATGCTGCAGAGACAGACAGTTGCCAAAGCAATAAAATGAAAGGGGCTCTGGGGCACCTAACAAACAGAGTATATTTCAATTTCAAACCAGCTACCCAGTACCCAGTGCCTTCTGTTTTTTTCTGTCTTTTCTCCCACCTTCCTTCTCTGTTCTCTCTCCAGTCCCCAGCACCACCTCCATGACTAAGGCTAGCCTGTCCCCTCTCCCCCTGGCTGAGATAGTTTCTCAGCCCCCCACTATTTCTCCCTGTCCCTTTGCTTCTTGACAAAGTGTAGGTTAAGTAAAATAAATAAAAAAAAAAGTGTTTGTTTCATCTTTTTCAATCAAGTCAGTAATTTGTGCTGCAGAGTGATCACCCACACAGACCTGCTTCCACACATCACAACGTACACAATCAGACTGCCACCAGCTGGATTCCATGCAGCAAACTAAGCACAGACACCACTGACCAATCAGGTGTCAGCCCATGTCATGTGCTCCCATTCTGCTGCATGTTTCTGAAGGATCCTACTGGATGCCCTTAATGCCTATTTTCAAGTCCTTTACCCATTACCTGTGTCAAGTTACCTGACCTGTGAGTTACACTATTATGTCTGGTAGGGTAGTACATTACCCAAACTACCCTACCTGGCCAAAAATAGGTGATACCTGCACTACTCAACCAAGCTATCCAGTGTGTAGCCCAAGCCTAGTAAGAAGAACACTTGACATATGCTACAGGAATCACCTCTTTTCAGCTGCCTAGCTGGCAGAGATAATAAAGGTTGTTTCATAAATACTTTCACCAGGGAAGTGTAGTGGTCACTATATGGACAATTGTTTGCTGACTGCATCATGGATCCTTGTATTTCTGAATAGGTTTGAGTTCAAAGAACTGGAAGGTTCTTTGCCTATGCCTCATCATCCAAAAATGAACTTTAAAAAAAATTATTTTTCCTGTTTTTATTTCAATGGTTATGCTCCCTTCCCAGTACCAGACTTCAAGCGCTGAGAGCTTCTCCCTTCCAGGTTGGACCTAAAGCTACATAGGCATTGTAATGAACATGCTGACCTGCTGTTTTTAACAATCTCTTGATGTAGCCTTTTCCATCTGTCTGTGCATTGATCTTGGTGACGAGGGAGTGGAGTTGAGTGAGAACCTTTATACACCTTACTAATGACAGGGAACATGCAGTAGTAAAGGAAACTAGATATATGGTTTGCATTAGAAAGCCCCAATGTCCAAATCCTTCTCAATTTCCTTCATGTAGCACCAGTTGTAACAACCATGGCTTGCTACTTTCATTTTATGGACAGTTCTATGCCAAGGGCCCAGATTACAAAGAGAATAGACTATGTAGTAGGAAAAGTACAGAGAAAGGTTTCTCTTTTCATGCCATTTCCAAGTACAAGTTCTGCATTGGCAACCAATACAGAGATGACATGACTCAGAGTGTTAGGGCTGGATGCATTATAGTAAAGCCAATTAAACTTCGGTTCTGTCCAGAGTACTTTGCAGGGTTGTGTGGAGGGGTTGTGGGATAACAGATGAACCAGACACTGGACTTCAGGTTCAACACACAATCTCTGTGTGATGTTTATTCAAAATACAGGAAATAAGCTTCTGCAATGCCATATTCCTTCTTCAGTACATCAGTTGTCAGCAACAGACTATGTATGTCCTTTCTCTGAGCTTAGCCAGCACCTACTGACATTGATCTCTGATCTAACTTACCAGTTGAGATGCAACCTCCACCCCTATATGGGCCATGTTTGCTTGGGTAGTGGGGGCCCAAAAAGAAAAGAAAAAAAAGCTACAGATGAAGAACCTCAATGCAGAATCATTGAAGGAAAGGTTACCCCAAATGGCATTGGCAAAAATCAAGTTTCAAAGAAATACAACATCATACTTACTTCCATGATGCAAAGCATCATGGGATATATGCAAATCACCATGACATTTTGACTTGTTCAGTTTACAGCAATTTACATGCATTTTAAACAGCACCACTAACTTAGTTTCTGTAATAGTCACCTAGCACTTTTTACCATTATAGAAAACACCTAGTATCATGGTATTTTCAACATTTACAGGTTTCATAAACATAAGGTATATACATCAAAGTATTTTATGACATAGTGCTATTACATACTAAATCCAACAACAATAAACAACCTGTTTTACATATACTCGGAGGTCACCATAATAACCTCCCTGTATGAGGACCTGAGAGGGAAAAGGAAAATTAAAGAGGACACCATAGCATAGTCAAGAAAGGGGAGGGGATGCCTATAGGTGACCAACCTTATGGAATATAAATAGTAAAAGATAGAATAGACTAAGTAATAGAAGAACTGTTGCAACAGATTTAAGAAAAGGTCGATCCTCAAGAGTGGCAAGAGCTCCCTGTCACAGGATGTCCCATTCCCACTTCAAGCCATCCTAGCTCATGCAGTGCACCTATCATTGAAGACATCATAATAATGACCAGTCAGAACCAAAAACAACCAGTATTCCTCCTTTTTCAAGTGCTGCCAGTGCCAGTTCCCCTAGCAGAGGTACAAAAGTTTATCCATAAATGTAAAACCAAACATCTCCTCATCAATTTTGTGCAAGCATGGCAACTGCCACTGCAGGCCAGGCTGCAGTTGTTGATCCACCTTTGACCACTATATGATCCTCCCAAATCATGCTGCACCACAGAGCACACTGCAGCTCAGTCAACTACTGTCAAGTGCACCATGGACTAGTGATGATGATTATATGACTGAGAAGTGGATGCCATCACTGAGAACATGGGGAAAAAAGAAGGGAAAAAACAGAAACTTAACACTGGAAATCAGTCTTCAAAAAACATTATTTACACATACTTACCACACAGTTTCTGTACATGAACCCCTTGGACCATTGAGATTATTACTCAAATGTCTGTAAGATTTGCCATAGTTTAAAAAAATGTCTGTTGCTGTACTGTTCCTTGTACAATAAAAAAATTGTACTATAGTTTACCTGATGCTTGTAGCTCTGCTGTTGTTTCTGATCTATTGTTAGTGGATATTGTTACCTTGCCCTGTATTTTTGTATTTATATATTCTTGTATAATGCTCACCTTGTTTGTTGTTCTTGCACTGTGTATTTGTATTATTATGTGTCCTCCTGTGTATGTTGTCTGACTGTACTTGATTCTGTACTTGCCTATGTATGAGTCACTGCTGTTGTTCATTGTATTGTACCATTAATTGTGCTAGTCTCTGGCCCATGCCATGCCTGAAAAAGGTCCTTGGACCATTGCACTAACACATTTAACAAATGAATAAATAAATAAGATGCACAAAATAGATGATTTAATACCTTTCAATGGACCAACAAAGTTTTGCAGAAAGAAACTTTAAGCTTTCAAACTACATATAGTTCTTCATCAGAAAGAATAATGCAGATTTAGTAACAGCTCTGTTTTAAGTACCCCGAGCTTAAACATTTTATGAGTGTGACTGATAATGAAATAATTAGATAAAAGCACAACCAGAGATGAGAACACATTCTTTAAAACTATAGTTCTGGGTAGGTCAAATGTCAAGGAAGAAATGTTATGTAGATGAAGGCCATACATTATTTGTTGCTGAATGTCTTATCAAAGCCAAAATGAATACTCTGTTGTGTGTGTGTGTGTGTGTGTGTGTGTGTGTGTGTGTGTGTTTGCAAGCCCTTGATTTAATTATAGACAAATTACAATGCTGGCACTGGGTAAACCTGTTTTTGTCTGTAACTAGGTGATCATTTGTCTATATCATTAGTGAATAGTAGCTTGCTCTGAATAAATAAGTACCATCTATAAACTTGTGTTCATTTGTCAGTATTATTTGTGAACATTAAACCTGTAACCTGAAATGAGACCACCTAGTACATAGGACTCTGTAACTCTAATGGTGTCAGTGTACCAACATATGCCTGTATAAAAGCAACATTTTCTGTTACTAAATAGCAGATGTGCATGTGTAAATTTCAAACTCATGAGATCCCCACCCACCAGTTAAAAGCAAACTATACATACACAATTCTATAGACTAGGTAGAACCATTCTCCATAAAGGCATATTACAAACACATGAAAACAAATATCTGTCCATGTAGCGTACCAAAAAAGATTTTTAAACAATGCAATGTATCTTAAAGCTCATGTCCTAATTCATCCCATCCTCCACCAAATTCAAAATGAAAATGAGCCTAACCTTACATGCTCGCTGATGTAGTATATTTTTGAAATGTCCTTTGAGAATCAGGACAGAGAGATCTGAAGTAGAATGATCAGACTGAGAGAAATGTTGTCCCACTGGTTTTTCAATCTTTTTCATTTTAATATCATGTCTGTGTGAGATCATACTGTATGTATCTGAAGAGGTTCTCAGGTCTCACCCATATAACCTGCATGTGGACATTTCTTGCATTGGATGTAATAAATAACATTCTGAGATGCACATGTGCAATTATCCTGTATCATGAATTGTCTGTTTTGGGATGTGTTAATAAAATTTGAAGTGGAAATGTGCTCATATGTCTTATAGCTAGGAGTATCACAGGGTCTCGTGCCACCCGGTTTTCTGTTGTTTTGGTCAGGTGTAAGTTTACTCCTGACACTCAGGCTGGATAAATTAGGAAATTGTTTAAAAGACAGTAGCATTAGTTCTTGGAAAATACATTTCAATGTATTATCTTCAATAAATATTGGTTGGACATCCTTAATAATTTCACATTGTAGCTTCAGACCCATGTTATATGTGACAACCAAGGGTGTCCGGTTGGTGGTAATCTTTTCTTTGTAGTGTAGTAGTTCTCTTGGTATCTGTGTAGCACCTTCCACTCCCTGTCAATTTCTCTAGAGGAATGCCCCTGCCCAATAAATGTTTTTCTCAGTGTGGTCAGGTGTTTTTCCTCCTCACTCGAACAGATATGGTGATATCAAAGCACTTGACTGTGTATAACAGATTATTTAATGTGCCTGGGGGAATTTGCTGTCTCTTTGTAAATACCTTTGTCTGTTGGTTTCCTGTAAATACAGGTCTGCAAGGATCCGTTCTTGATGCTAATTGTGGTGTCCAGGAAATCCACACTAGTGTCAGAGTACTCCACGGAAAGTTTAATGGGTGGGTGGAGGTTGTTAAGTTCCTGATGAAATTCTTTAAGTGTGGAGGCACCCTCTATCAAAACTATAAATAATCCATATAACGGAAATAGGCAAGTGATTTGTGTGTGCATTGTTTCAGGAAAACCTCCACCAACTTTGCTATGAGAAGGTTAGCATACTGTGGAGCCATCCTGGTGCATATTGCTATTTTATTTATTTATTTATTGAGTCTTCGCTTACAACACCTTTGAGCAATATAACTCATTTACAAAGGTTCAATGTCAGTAGTACAAAAACAAAACAAGGTAAACAATAGATAAGTAAACAGCAAATATCAGGAATATACTTAAAAAAAATAATACATCAAAAGCAATCAAAATAGCACTGAATAATGTTCAATATAACAGTAGAGTGGGCTAGAAGAGAAGGCAGCATGGGAAGCCTTGTCAAAATCTAGGAGAGAAAGTAATGGGATGTAAAGTGGGGGATGGGAGAAAGAAGCGGGAGAAGGAGATGAGTTGCACAGGAGGTGGAGAGGGAAGGAGCGGAGTTGCAAAGGAGGTAATAGGGATGGAGACATGAGAGGATGGGGAGGTGGAAGGAGGGAAATGGGGTAAGTGCAGAGAGAAAGGGAAATGCTGGTGAAGTGAGGGGGAGGAAGACAAATTAATAGTATAAGGAGAAGAGGTGGTGTTTAGTCAGGAGAGGGGGCAGCCTAGCAGGCCTTGTCAAAATTCTCCTATTCTCACCTATTCTCCTATTTTGAACATAATGTTAACCATTAAAACTAAGTTGTTGTGGGTAAAATAAATTCAATGAGTCATACAATGAATTTTGGATGATGTCATGGCACTGTCCTTTATCTTGTAGGTAATTAAGACAAGCCAAAATGCCATCAGTATGTAGAATATTTGTGTAGAGGGAGGTAACATCCATGAACAAGTGGTAGCACCCGCAGCTGCAGCCAACCCAGCAGAACTGCCAGCCACACAGGTGGACCTGGACATCCTATTAAGTGAGGTGGAGCACCTGCGTGATTTTCAACCAAACTTGCCAGCAGTTGGACAGAATGGAGGCTCAGCAATTACAATTGATTAGTATGCTATGCACACTAATTGGTCAGCCCCAGGCACAGTAGCCTTATGTAATTGTATTTGTTTTCTGTCTTAAAATGTAGTTTGTGTTCTGTCTTTATTTTTCCTCACTGTCATTCCCCCTACCAAATAAGAAAAAAACTAAATAAAACACACCCAATAAAATTATAAAAGGTAAAAAAAAAATAATTACTGTCCTCCTCTTTGCCTTCTTTTCCTACTTAACCCTTAGGCTGCCAACAGAATTTGAATGTATTGGAACTCTGGACTGATATATCAGTCCATGGCCCTGCAAGGGTTAATAATCTTTTTATATAGAGAATAAGCATGTCATTTTTTTCCCCAACAATATTTTCTTCCTTTTGCATGTTAAAACAGCAGTGCAATAATCCAGTGACAATTATGACCTATACTTTTGTATTCTATTTTCAATTGGCCCTTATCTACTGACTTGCATGATACCCTTCTTTCCACAATTTATTTGATCCTGCATTACTCCCATTTTTTACAACTGAAATAATAAAAGTAGTGCTCCTTTTTAATATTTCTCAGACCTGGTTTCCATCAGTATTCCGAGCTGTTTTTGAACATCTACTGTTCCATAAGCTCATGAAGCACTGTTTGCTGCATGCTAGTTCATTTTAGTCACAACATAAATTCTTTTATATAACTGAAGTACAAAAAACAGGTGAGAATACTGATGAAAATCTGGTGCAAACCAGATTAAAAGGAGTGCTGCATTTAATATTTCAGATGAGAAAAAAGTACTACAGCAAATGTAAATTGTGGAAAGAAGAATATCATATACACAAGTCAGTAGACAAGGGCCAATTGAAAACAGAATACAAAAGTACAATTCAGAATTGTCACTTGAATATTGCACTGCTGCTTTAATTGTCATACTATAAAGTATTACTTTCTGGTTGCAGTTGACTGTGTTAAATGTTCATAGTACACCCAAAACTACAATCAAAATACCCTAAAATCACCTACAATTACAATGACCCCCCCAAAAAAAATTCCTATCTTATGTCAATGTAGCCTGCTTATACTGCTATCTTACTACCTCACTCAGCAATGGCATGCAGTATTAGTGTCCCAATGAAGAATAATCACATGAAAAACTGTTCAGAAAAGTCACAAGTATTTCTAGATAAAGTGCTTAAAATGTACACTGAGAGCCAGAACTGTGTCAGTGGCCCCAGTGAAAAAAACACTTGCTGATGCCTGCTGCTGCTCTTGTCCCACTGTTTTAATTTCATGAAAAGTCCAGATGAAGAATATGCTATATGAATAAATGTTCTGAAAAGTCACAAGTATTTCTCGGCACACTGTATGAAATGTTTAAATAGAGCAAGAACTGTTTATTTGTGTCCCCAGTGAGAAAATCGTTTGCTGACACCTGCTGCTACTGCTGCTGTTGTCCTTCTGTTTTAATTTAAAGAAAAGTCTAGATGAAGAATAAGCACATGGAAAACTGTTCAGAACAGTTTCAAGTATTTCTTGACGCACTGCTTAGCACGTACACAGAAAGCCAGAACTGAGTATCAGTGTCCTCAGTCAGAAAATTGCTTGCTGACACCAGCTGCTGTTGTCCTGCTGTTTTAATTTCATAAAAAGTCCCTATGAAGAATAAGCACATGAAAAACTCTTCAGAAAAGTCACAAGAATTTCTTGATGCACTGCTTAAAAATTTACAGAGAGCCAGAACTAGGTTTCAGTGTCCCCCCTAAGAAAATTAGTTGCTGGCACCTGCTGCTGCTGTTGTCCTGCTGTTTTCATTTAATAAAAAGTCCTGATAAAAAATAAGTACATGAAAAACTGTTCAGAAAAGTCACACGTATTTATTGATGCACTGCTTAAAATTTATAGAGAGAGCCAGAACTGTGTATCAGTGTCCCCAGTGAGAAATTGCTTGCTGACATCTGCTGCTGTTGTTTTAATTTCATGAACAGTCCCAATGACAAATAAGCACATGAAAAAATGTTCAGAAACATGTCAAGTATTGCTTAACATGCTGTTTAAAATTTATAGAGAGCCAGAACCATTTATCAGTGTCTCCAGTGAGAAAATTGCTTGCTGATGCCTGCTGCTGTTGTCCTGCTGTTTTAATTCATGAAGTCCCGATGAAGAGTAAGCACATGAAAACATGTTCAGAAAAGTCATGAGTATTTCATGATGCAATGCTTAAAATGTACAAAGAGAGCCAGAACTGTGTATCTACATCCCAAGTGAGAAAATTGCTTGCTGACACCTACTGCTCCTGTTGTCCTGCTGTTTTAATTTCATGACTGCTGCTGTTGCTGGCAGTAATGTACAATGTGTTGCTGAATGATGACAGCCACAGATGACCAACGGTCGAAGTATAGGATGTTCTTAAAATGTCTTCTTTTGCGTTGACTGAAACATGCTGCCAGATATGTGTGTGTATTCATATAACCAATGGTAAGTTCTTGTAAATGTCACTGTCATGTTTGTTGACGGGCACTGCCATTTAATTTATATTAAAACTTGTTGTTTGTTGTAAGCAGTCTGTCAAGTTATTCCTTTGCAGGGAATCATTATCATACATAACGAATGTTTCCCCTTCACTGGTGTGTTGACCATGATCACATTCACAAGGCATACATATGTTCTTCCATCTAATGTGGCACTGTAACATTTAATTTTTTTGGTGGGGTGGTTACTGTTGTGGTTGAGTAAGTTATAACCATTTCTCATTACTGTTCATTTCTTTTACATTTTCAGGTCGTATCACCGAGATTCAGAACCATATTGATAGACCCATGCTGCCTCTGCAGATGAGTTCTACATCTATCTGAATGTTGACTTCGGCAGTACTACAATTGCAAGCCATGAAAGGTAAGTATGTTTTTTTTTGGGGGGGGGCTTCTTTGAAAAATTATTTTCCCTAGTATTTTTATCTTCTTTCCAGGTCTTCAGTGTATCTGAAATGCCTGTCTTGGGATTGGAACATACCGCAGGTCCGCAGCAACTCGATGTTACCTGCAAACAGATGAAACAGAAATTGTTCAGAGTTCGTTCCAGTACCCATTCAGTATCCAGCATTGCTCTTCCTGCCTTTTGTTATATTCAGCTTCAGATAAACAGCTATTACTAAACACCTGTGAATAAAAGAACCAAGTTTAGTGACACGCAATGGACCAGTGTCACACAGTCCGGACCAGGAATACAAATTGCAGACTCCTTGCATACTAAAGTACACCTGTCTCATCTGTGTAGAAAAAGAGATATTTTCTAACCTGTATTTGTCCACCATTGAATATTTCACCCCGTGAAAAAAAGGAAAGGAAAATCAAATAGGAAATCAGACAGATACTTACCTATGCATTAAATAATTGACTTGGCTGCACTGCAGCGGCATCGTTGGTGCACTTACAGTGCTTTGTATCATTTTGTTCCTAGGACTGTACGATTGCAAGTTAAAACAGTCACCTGTGAAGAAAAATTGAAACTCACTTGCCTTTATTTGTCCATAGTGGCATAGTGTGTATAGTACCTGTATAAAAGGGAAAAAAAGGATTAACAATACAATTCAAGTCAAAAACAAAGTAAATGAGATTCATATTTACTGTAAAGTATTGATGTTCTTGACAAGTGTAATGTTAACTGTGTGATGGTGCTTTGCTGGCTGCAGCCAGGCTTACTGTGCAACATGTTCAGGGAAATAACAACAGCTAACAACCAACATCAGAAATTATTGCACACTGTGGCACAAGTATTTTGATGTTAGTTGTTCTTTTTTTTTAAATTTCTTTCTTTATTGTTTTGTATCCAAGTAGACAAAATACATCCGTACTACATATATCCTTCCAACATAAATAGTTGCAAACAAGTTTCTATAGGCCATTTCATATACTTAAGTACTTGTCTAACAGTAGCATAAGCGATACTAGATATCCATGTATTTCATTATACTAATGTCATTTACAAATCACTTTGTTTTCAAAAATACATCAAATACATTTCTTTTAAAGTTTTAGGTTAACCACTCTATAGAGGGCCTGAGGTCATCATACCCTAGTTCTGACCCACTTGCCCCAGAGATCAGATTTCCCACAAAGGAAGTTGTTCTATACCTAAAATAATTCAGCTTGTTAAGGGATGAAGTCAGGTCTTTCCTCTGCCTTATATAAGACCCAACGTCTCCACAAGATTTCAAACTGAGATAGTCTTTTATTCAAGGAAGCTGACACTAACTCCATCCTATATATATTCATCATAATCTCCTGCCATTTACTTAATGTAATCGAATTATGGGTCATCCAATTTTTAGTTATAACATTCTGGGCAGCTAAGAAAGTTATTTTCAAAAATGTAATTGTAAGCGGATCTCTATGTTCCTTCAGGGACTCTGCAAAGAAATAACATGTGGGGGACACTATCAGGTTGGGTCAATTATTTTCCTTAGGGCTTGCTGTAAATCCAACATGAAGGTGGAGAGCACCGGACAGCTCCACAACACATGCACATGTGTTTCCTGTTTCTGGCCACAGTTCCTCCAGCAATCTGTGGAGTTATTTCTCAAGATCTTTCCCATGGTTGTTGGGGAGCAAAAATCCCGGATAATGATCTTCCAAGAAAAATCCTGCCAGCTAATGGCTGATAAACCCCACTGTATTTTATTTTGAGCCCTTATCCACAAATACCTCTGAAATCTGACTTCCCAAATCTTTTTCCCAGGCCCTCCTTATAGATTCTGTGGTATCCCCCTTTCATAGTTGTAGGTCTTGATATAGTTTGGAAATAATATGCTCTCTGATGGGTGCCCCTTCTATCACTTTTTTGAAAATGTGGGCAATCTGGAGGGGTGACGAGGCTGCCCATCCAAATTCCATGATAAGATTTCTCACAAAGTTTCTGGTGTGAAATTATCTGAATCTGTCCCTCCAGGAGACTTCAAATCTGTTAACCAGGGTTTCAAAGGACACAACTTCCCCATCCTCCACGAAGTGCCACACCAAGTGCAGACCCATCGCCTCCCATCTCTTAAATCCGTTGTTCCATGTCCCAGGAAGAAAAGGGTCCAAGTATGGAATAGATAACAACAGGAATTTCCAATTGTTGGCACTTTTGTCCTTCAGAATATTATGCCATATTTCAAGTGTGGGAACTGTGAAGGGATTCTCCACTTGTCCTAAGTGAGACCTCTTTTCCTGTCTGAGGAGCATACTATTTAAGTTAGAGAGAGCTCCTTCCTTAAGTTCTAAGTTTTTCCATTTTGAAATGTACAAGTTGTCTAGCCAATACATGATCATTCTGAGCTGTGCTGCTTAATAGTATAGCTTAAAATTAGGTAATGAGAGGCCACCTGCCCTTTTCGGGATCTGAAGGACTGAGAGCCTAATCCTGGGCTTGTGTGGACCCCATAAGAAACGTGAGATTGTCCTGCTTAGCCGATTAAAATAGGAGTCTGGTATTCTAATGGGAATTGTTTGTGCCAGGTATAAAAATTTGGGGAGAATTATCATTTTTATGGCCTCCACTTTTTGGGTCAGGGAAATGGGAACATTCAACCAATGTTCCAGCTCTAACTTGATATTTTCCAAAATCTGGGAGAAATTAAGTGAGAAAAGATTGTCTGCTTGAAGTCCCAAGTGCATCCCTTGATATTAGATATGTGTTACATCCCATTTAAAAGGATATCTCTGCTTGGTTTGTTCTAGTGGCTCGTAATTCATTTTTAAGACATCCGTCTTAGATCTGTTCAACTTACATCCGGCCAAGAAACTAAATTTTGTTAGGGCAGCCCATAGTTTATCTAACGATTGTTCTGGGTCTCGAAGGTATACTAATAAATCGTCTGCATACAGGGCAAGTTTATGTGTTTCCCCTCCCAGCTTCCACCCCCAATCTTCTTATCTTGCCTCAGGGCTTGGGCTAGTGGTTCAAGATTCAGGGCAAATAGGAGAGGGGAAAGAGGGCAGCCCTGCCTGGTACCTTGCTGCAAAGGTATCGGTTGGGAGACTCCTCTGTTTATTTTAACATAGGCCTTTGGCTTAGTATATAACTTACTTATAATCCTTATGAAGGTTTCTGAAAATCCAAATTTACTTAGGATTAACTCCAGAAATTTCCACGCCACCCGGTCGAAGGTTTTTTCAGCATCTAGGCTCAAAATCATCCCTGAAGCCCCCAACTGGGTAGCATGGAACATCACATGGAGGGTCCTTTTAATATTATCCTGGGTTTGTCTACCTGGAATAAATCCTGTTTGATCATTGTTAATTAGTTTGGGTAAAATCCCCTCTAATCATTTTGCTAATATCGAGGTATATAGTTTATAATCAATGTTCAATACAGAAATAGGACGGTAAGATCCACATTGAGTAGTATCCTTCCCTGGTTTGGGGATACTTGAAATAACCGCATAGTTCCATGTATCTGGTAGATCTTCTCCTGTCTTGGCTAATCTGCAAGCCCTCATCAGTGGACTATTTATCTCTTTTCTAAAGAATTTAAAGAATTCCGGAGTGTATCCATCTGGGGCAGGTGATTTCTTAGTTTTGAGTCTTTTAATTGCAGATGCTAGTTCTGCTGGTGATATAGGGGTGTCTAGGGTTTCTCTAATCTCTTGTGTCAATACTGGTAGTCTTAGTTTGTTTAAGAAAGATTTAATCCATTCTCTGTCTGGGGGACGGTCCGCCCTATAAAGGCTTGTGTAAAACTCCCTAAAACTCAAAAGGATTTTCTCAGAGGACTTTACTATTAATCCCGTTTTAGGATTCCTATTCTGTGTGATTGTGTTCCCCGCTATTTGCCGTCTAAGTCTGTGTGCCAGGAGGCGAGAAGCCCAATGTCCGGACTCGTAGTACTTCTGTCTTAGCCTCTGTAATGCCTGTTCTGTTCTAATATCAATAATTTTTTGAATCTGTAGCTTAACTTTCTGAATTTCCAGTTGCGTCGAGGTCTTTCTTGCTGCCGCTTGGTTCAGCAAGGTCTGTAGTTGACCTTGTAGCTGGTCTGATGTTAGTTGTTCTCATATAATCTTGTACTGATCATGCAGATATATTTGAAATAAAATAATCTAACACGACAAATTAACTTTTTTAAAAGAATAGTCCATCATTACTGAATGCTAGAATCCTTATTAATTTGTAATAAATTATTTGTATGATCAAATTTAAAACAACGTTGCTAAATTTAGAGTTTATTTTCATAACGTGGATATTCCTGCTAATAATGATGATGACAACATAAACTAAATTGCTGCAAACTGACTATAGTACCAATGTGGAACAATAAGAAATACATTAAAGCATGTTCATAGGAAATGAACTCACCATGGCATCAGAAAATGAGTGTTATCTTGGCAGCCAGGACTGCATGTGGCATGAGCCGGACAAGCCAGATAGTATGATCCTAATGGACATCACTTGTTGCATGTGCAGTTGATGTCTGATCATGCGGGCTGGCTTTGGGTTCTTATATTGGGCAAAGGCACAAGTTCTGTCTGTCTGTCTCTCTCTCTCTCAAGAAGCAAGGTGGCTGTGGCTGGCTGCAGGTTCTTATACTGGACTAAAGCACAAGGTCCATTTCTCTCTCTCTCTCTCTCTCTCTCTCTCTCTCTCTCTCTCTCTCTCTCTCAAGAAGCAGGATGACTGTGGCTTGATGTGGGTTCTTATTTTGGGCTAAAGCACAAGGTCTCTCTCTCTCTCTCATGGCATGGTGGCTGTGGCTGGCTGTGGGTTCTCATATTGGTCAAAGTCACAAATTCTGTCTTTGTATTGCTCTCTCTCTTTCTCTTTCTCTTTCTCTTTCTCTCTCTCTCTCTCAGCAGGGTGGCTGTGTGGGGTGTCTTATGTATTTCAGTGTCAAGATGTTTGTCATTCAATCAGCATAATGTCAGTGGCTACAAGCTGACATGTATTTAGATGACTGCAGATTATAATGCAGTGTCAGTTGTTTAACAGGTAGCACACTCACCTCTGGGACCAGGAGATCAGAAGGCTGTGGGTTCTATCCTTACACCAGGCACTTGTGTTAATATCTCAATACTGACACTGCAGTGCAGCATGAGAGGGGTGCTGCATTCCTAAGGTGCCATCTTTCAGATGAGATGTTAAATCGAGGTCCAATCGCCTGTTCTGGTGGTAGTTCAGGTGGATGTTAAAGATCCCAAGGCACTTCTCGAAAAGAGTAGGAGAATTTTTACAGTGCTTTGGCCAAATTTCACCCTGGTCACTAAAAAATGTCACCAACAGTTTAATCTGGTTCAAGGTCAGTTGACATTCATCTGTATCCCCCTCCACCCGGGTCATGTCTGAAAATAGGCAAGAATTTGTCTAGTGCACTTACTCTGTCAACAAAAACTAACTAAATAAATAAAAATGACTGTGCATACATTCTGGGAACTGTACTGACAAAAGCATGGAAGGTGAAGGCAAACTCAAATGACATGTCATTATGAAACTTGGAACAGGAAGAAGTACTTTAATGCCAATTATTTATTTATGCACTTCCACCAATGTCCTCATCCTCATCAATGAGGATGCAGCCCTCAAAATCTTCAATGTTGGAGCTGTCCACACTTGTAAATTCTTTTTCCATGTGAGCATCATCAACCTCAATGGAACACCATTTGACACTGCCAACAGGATGGTCTGCTTCACCCTCATCAGCACCACCATCATTACGACTGGGTACAAACATAGATGTGGTTATCCTGCTTGGAATATGACCCAATGTCAGTATGCCAACAATTGTACGTGATAAGTTAGAATGACTGTCATGCACAATGGCCCTTGCAGAACTAAATACCCTCTCCATACTTACACTAGAGTGTGGTTAGGTCAGGTACTTCAGTGCTATTGATGTCAGCACTGGCCAATCACTCATTCACCTTGCCACTTCAGTACACCAGATGATCATCCAACATTGTCAGATGCCTGTTTTCTGCCAAATAGGCCTCAACCATGCTCTGTGATGCGTGAAGTCCTGATGAGTCTTCCACCTTTTCACCCACTTCCTCTAGGTCACAAATTCCAACTTGGGACAAGGCACCTCAGAGTGGGTTAATGGTGAACTGTGCTGCTAAACATCTGCTCTTGTTGTGCAACCACCTTACTGGAGGCACTGTGGCCACAATGATCTTCAGCCTGGTTATGCTGTGGGTTGCAGAACTTTGCATGTGACATCTGTGCCCCATGAACCAATCTGACCAGCTGTCCAGTGAGATTTTGAACCTGATCATGCCTGCCTTCCAGTATGGAAGCAATGCCACATTTGTAGCATAGGTCCTGCATTCTGGCTATTCCAAATTCTGGAGATTGCTGAATAGTGGTGATGTATCTAGTTCAGTTGAAGATTGTAGTCATGTGTTATGTAATGCACAGCATGACCTATCTCCAGCCTCATCAAGGCTGGGCTGCAGATTCAACATTGTCTGCCTCAGCACCTGTAGAAGTGAAATGACTTGACTAACAGATGCAGTGTCACTGCTAACTGCCTGTGTGGCATGTTCAAATGGCCTCAAAATTAGTAAGACTGAATCCATGAGTCACCACTGTTCAATTGTCAGAGACGTTGTTGCCCTGGAACTGTCACAGCTAGTGTGCATCACAAGGTACTCGGAGATTGCTTTATATTGCTTGTACAAGTGCTCTGACATGTAAAGTATGGAGTTCCATCTCATGACAACTTCAAGCTTGAGTTGGTGCTGAGGGAGCCTGTTTTGGATCTGGAGCTACCTAAGTTGGTCACTGGCCTTTCCAAAATGTGTAAAGTGGGCACAGATGTGGCATGCAACAGTCAGCATCTGCTTGATTTCAGGGTACTACAGAAAATCCTGTAACACAAGATTTAAACAATTAGCCATGCAGGAAACCCTCACAAACCCACCATTGCTGATACATCTAACAACATTTGACTCATTATCGCTTGCAATGTATCCAGCTTTTAGGGACGGGGGTGCAGCCACTCAGCTATTTCTGTCAGTAGCAAGTCTAGAATGTTTTCGTCTGTATGCAACCCTGCTACACTGCACATTGCAAGTGTGGCATGCTGTCTAATGCCATGAAGGTTGCTACCACCACAGTCTGACTTATTACAGTGCTTTCCCATCCCACTATCACAGACAAGTTCAAACCCAAATAGCTGCGCTCAGTGTTCAGTAATACACAATAAAGAACTACCTGCCATTTTGCCACTTGTCCACATATCCATACTTAATTGAATGTATGGTGATGCAGAATGCTGAAGGGCATGTCTTACAGACTCTGTCACAGTCTGATATATTGTAACTCAGGGACCACATGGGTGGCAAAATATGTCCTTGATGGCACCTTCCATTTGGGACATGAGCATGCCATAAAGCATCTGAATCCTGCATTCTCCACAAAGGAGAATGGCAACAGGTCAATTGCAAGCATTTCCACTATGGCAGCATTGAGTTCATGTGCAACCACATGACTTGGAGGGTATTTACTGTGTCACTCAAAAAGGCTGTGCAATTTGGGTTGCATTATTCAATGTTTTGCCTGGGGCATGCCAAATGTCTCTGCTCTGTGAACTGCCATGGATGGGTTGGCTTTGATGTGGGGTGGTGGGTGGACAGGTGATAAACCAATAAATATGATTATTTTACCTGTTTTAAGCACAGATGTTGATGTAGTAGAATGACTACAAGGACCAGCACTGCTACTCTGACTGCTACTGGAACATTTAAAATATCCTCTTCGTCATGCCTGTAGTAATGCTCTGGTGTTAATTCACAACTTTTTCCTACATGGCTACTTACGTTGACTTGGGAAGGGGATATCTTGCTCACTAAGGTTGATGAGGGTGAACATCCCACTACGGCAGCTGCTCCCCTCTGATGCTAAGTCCATGATGCCATGTGCCTGCTCTTGAGATGAGTATGCTGGCCCCTAGTGCCAAGGTGGCTCCCTTTTTCCCATGCCTCACACATGCTTGGCAAAGCTGGTAGATTGCCATTGTTTCATCTTGTATGAAAGAAATCCCAACCTAGGGATTTATCTGCCATACATTTCACATGATGCTGCTGCTGTATATGGGACTTTCAAATGGCTCCAAGCAGGAAGTGCTGTGAACAGCACAGGAGACTGTGCAAATATGGGAGGCCAGTCCAAACGTACAACAGAGTTCCAAGAAACTTGCACTCAAGCAGAGACTTGGTGGACAACTGAGATACAGTACATAAAGATGAATTTAATAATTGAAGGCCCACAGCATAACAGCGGGAGCCTACCCCAGCACTTCGACAAAAGCCTTCATCAGGGGGGTGTGACTTACACAAACTTCACATTACTTTTATGACACACAAATAAGAAACAGCTGACAGTAATCAGTGAAATAAATTTAAAAGTGACATTTTTCTTTAGGATTTTTAAGAAATAACTTTTTCTGAACCTGAAAAATGCCTTATCTTTGTCAGATAATTATTCATTCACAATCTATTAATATATTAATGAAACAAAAACATTTTTGTAGCATTTCATAACAATGGCATGTATCATTTAATACACCTCAACACTTAAAAAGAAAAGAAAAAGAGTGGAGATAAAGCCATGTTAAGTGATCACCTGGCTAGTAAGAACCAGGATCCACAAAATCAAAAGGCAAAAGGTGTATAAAAGAAGCAGACAAAGGACAAGCACCACCTAGTGATCACCTTAATGTGTTCCAAGCATCTCAATTTCCTGGGGATCCACACAAGATTCACAGCAGTTTGCCTGAAAGAAATTTAGCAGAAAGAAATAATCAGAACAAATACATCTGCTTGTAATAAAGCTGTTACATATCACTTAACCAACAAATAAATAGACAAAATATGCATAATTAATTTATTGCAACATTCATTTTCCATTTTTTCAGAAATGGTTTAAGATCCATTTCATTGTTTAGGCCAATGGTTCTGATATTTCTGAGCTTAGAAATTCATAAACTCTCTTTCTGGAGAAGCAGGTTCACTCTGTCACCACCAAACTTCAATTGTGGGACATGTTCTAATCCCATAAGGTGTAGGCACTTGGGATCAGAATCATGTTTCTCAAAAAAAATGAAGTCCCACAGGTTTATCAACTCTGTTGTTTATGATAGACCTGTTGTGTTCCTGTATGTGGGTTTTCAATGTACAAACAGTACAACCAATATATCTATTTGTTGGTTAAGTGACATGGAGTAGCTTTATTATAAGCAGATGTATTTGTACTGATTATTTCTTTCTGCTAAATTTGTTTCAGGCAAACTGCAGTGAACCTTGTGCGGATCCCCAGGAAATTGAGATGCTTGGAACAAATTAGGGTGATCACTAGGTGGCGCTTGTCCTTTGTCTGCTTCTCTTATAAATCTTTTGCCTTGTGATTTTGTGGATCCTGATTCTTACTAGCCAGGTGATCACTTAACATGGCTTTATCTCCGCTCTTTTTCTTTTATTTTTAAGTTTTGAGGTGTATTAAATGATACATGCCATTGTTATGAAATGCTACAAAAATGTTTTTGTTTCATTAATATATTAATAGATCGTGAAGGATTAATTATCTGAGAAAGATAAGGCATTTTTCAGGTACAGAAAAGGTTCTTTCTTAAAAATACTAAAAAAAAACATGACGTGTAAGTTTATTTCTCTGATTACTGTCAGCTGTTTCTTACTTGGGTGTTATATAAGTGAACTGCCTGATAGTCTACGTGCCTCCTCCTCACTGTATATGTTTAAAGTCAATTTTAAGCAATATTTAAAATCCGTTGATAATTGTGATTGTTACTTGTAAATTTGTATATCTGTCTTGGTGTTTGATTAATGTATGTGATGTTTGTATTTTTTTTTCTGGGCCGAACCTGAAAAAGAACCTGCTTAATTGCCCTATCCCGGTTAATAAAAAAAATAAGTAAATAAATTAAGTTTCTGTAAGCCACACCTCCTGTCAATTGCTTTTGCTGAAGTACTGAGGCAGGTGCCTGCTGTTGTGCTGTGAAGCTTGAATTATTAAATTAATCTTCATTTTTTGTATCTCAGTGTCCACCAAGTCTCTGTTTGAGTGCAAATTTCTTGGAACGCTATTACATATGGGACTGCAATTTTTGGGGGAGGTTAAATTGGGGGTGCTGCATGATTTCTGGAGTGATGCAAACTTTATCTTTGACTGAACATCTTCACAATCTATTATTATGACTTAAGGGTCATCCACAGACACACCTCCATCAGAAGAACATTTTTTTTGGGGGGGGGGGGATTTACTAGCAGACTGTTTACCTACAGCCACCTTAACTTTCTTTTTGTCTGGTTCCCATCTAGGGTCACTAGCATCATCATTGTCATCATCATCACCATCATCATCATCATCATCAAATTCACTTTGGATCCTACCCTGTGGAGATATTACAACCTCAGCCTCAAAATTGTCATCCACACTTTTGTTGTCAGCATCTGAGTCTTTGGATGGCCTAACATGAGGATCTGTGGAAACATGAGACTGATTCACGGTGATCAGGCTCATTTTCAACCACTGTGGGGAGTGGGACATCAACTACCCTCATGTCTTCTGCCCCCACAACTTTTTTCCCACCTGATAACTTTACCTGGGTTGTAACAATGCTCATGCTGTTATCCACAATGCCATCACTCATGTTACTACCAGTGCCACAAGCATCTCCAGCCAGCATTGATGCCACTGCTTTGGCTGATAAAAACTGAGTCACAAAAATCCCTCTACTTGCAGCAACTACTACCTTTCCCTTCTGCTGTGTAGAACCACGTCCACAACCACACGTAACATTGCTAGCCCCTGATGAACCTGTCTTATCATCACAACAACTTCCACTGCTAGCATTTGGAGGCACACAAGCAATAGTCTTCTTGGCAGCAGTGCCACAGCCAGAAACAGCTTTGCCTGACTGTGTCATCATGAGCATTTTTTAGATTACAAACAAGAAAAGAGACATGTTTATCACAAAAAGTGATTTTACTAATTTTGTGGGTTGCTATGACAAATTCAAGAGAATTCACAAGACAGTACAATGCCAAAAATACAGCAATAGGAACATTTTTTATTATGTCTGTTTTTGTTTGTTTAAACTCTATAATATGCACGACAGAGAGAGAGAGAGAGAGAGAGAGAGAGAGAGAATCTTCACTGCACTATAGGGAAATACACATTAGTGGTACAGTGAAAACAATTTCAATAGACTGAACAAAGACAATTAACTGCTGGGTTATATTTATTTGGTTCTGGGTGGCTGGAAAGCCAAAAAACAACAATAGTGTCTTAGAGATGGAAATTTTGCAATAAAGAGATATAGCTGCACAGGCACATCAAGACCTTCACCACACTCTTCACAGATCCAAAAGTGGAACACTAATATCTTCTTCGGGGGGAGGATATTTACAGCAGTAGCTAGATGGAAGCAAGAAAAAAATACTACAGATGGGCTCAGAAATTAACAGTACTGAAGAACTGTTAGTAGGGGAAGTGAGAACCCATGTTGAGAGGGGGTAGACAAAAACAAAAAAGCATATTTCCTGGGACTCTAACCCCAGTCCAATGACATGCCAGTGCCCTCCCTGCCTGTGGCCCTACTCTCTACACCATGGCAGCTACTCTGCAGCACACCTCCAAGCTCATGCTTCATCCCTTTCTCCACTTCTCCCCAACAGCAAAACATTTGCAGGGATAGCGCTGACCTTATCTGCACTATACTATCCCTGTAGCTGTATTATCTTTCACTATTTTGACAGCATTATCCTCGTTTCTTTATTTTCACCCAGTAGGAAAGTATTGTATTCCAACTATCAGTAAAAAGATTGAAGTGCCAAGATCAGCGAGAACAACATTTAATTACAAGAAAAGCAGTAAAAAAGAAAACGGTAAGAGCAGTGCAGGGCGACAATGTAACGGTGGAGACTGAGTATATTCAGAAGTGAAGGAATGAAAACAAATAAATTCCCTTCAGCTGAATTTGGGTATCACCCACCAATGAAAAAAGAAAACAAATATGAATTAATTCAGCCAGCTGTCTCTGAAAAAGTGGTTAGTTGGTTATGAAGGTTGGGGAGTGCAACATTTGGTGGCCATTTCTTGGTTTAAAAAATGTTTTTTTCATTATTGAATTAGAGAGTGAACACTTCTCTTTATCTCGTTGGATTGTGAATGTGAGAGATTTCATAGTTAACACCAAACAGTGGGGATCCACATTGGTGTCAGGTGGTTTGGCTTGTTCACATTACAGCTGTGAAAGGAAGCCTAAGAGAAGCACTTTTCTATGGAGATGAAAGTAACAGATTAGCCAATTTAGGCAGAAAGAAATTCTAATATCTCAGATTTGACATGGGTGGTGGTGTGCACTGTACTGTGGTTGTTTGTTACTTGCTACAAAACCAGTAGCATCTCTCATCAGAAATATTATTTGATCTTTGTGAATTAAACAGGAGTACATCATGCTAGTTCTTTAATTTGTTTAGAGTTTGGGAAGTGTGTGGTACTTCTGCAGCATGCTCCCATCGATCACCTGTGAATTACCTAGGTGGAAGCACTTTACTTTTAAGGCACCAGTTTAGGCAATACACTCTATAAACAGTAGCCACTGCAGGCATTTCATAGTTATGATCAAACCATGGGGTTCCACCTTGACATCTGGTGGTGGGCTTGTTCCCTTTACAGCTGCAAAATGTAGACTATGATAGTCCCTTTTCCATGGATATAAAAGTAAGAGATCAGCCAATTTAGGCAGAAATAAACTGTAATGTCTAAGATTTGCCATTGGAGGGTTGTTAACCACTGGACTGTGTTATTTTTGTAGTTCTCCAGTGTATCCCCGGGGCCCTACAAAGAAAGAAAAATAAATGCGTACCCAGGGACCCAAGCACAATACAGGACTAGGGCAATAGTGAGGGGCACTTATGGACTTAGACAGGGAGCCCTATTGGCAGCATAGAGAGGGTTTAGTCAGAAGTCTCAGGTTAGTATGACAGAAAGGCAGAATTGGGCATTGTCTACTGTAAGTGGCCACATATCTACCTCCGTATTTGTTTGTTTTTTATTCCTCCCTGCCAGCTCCTCTTGGAACACCTCCTTCCCCCTGTAGGCAGTGTTAGTACCATACTTCTAGCAGACAGTGCTATGTGTTGGGCTATTTCCCAGTGTGTAGACTATCCAGTATTTAAACATTTTGGCAGTTGTCAGATAGGGGGAGATTGACATTCTCAGGGCCACTAGGCATCTGACACCAGCCAAAAGGAGTAATGCCAGTGGTGGTAGAACAGCCTGTTGGGGAGTGGGGACCTGTGAGTAAGGGTGAGAGAAGTGGTACAGAGAAAATCTTAGTTCAACTTTGATGTAGAACCTACAAATTTGATTCTGTTTTGTCAAGTTGACTTAACCACTTTCATTCTGAATGCAGTAACTGGCATATTGTAAAATAGATTACAAATGTGGGGGAAGCCTTGAGGTCAGCAATAAATATGAATTACTTTATCCTACTTGAGGCAGGTGCTGTTGGAATGCATCTTCTGTGGATAACTGTTTGTGTTGGTGGGACAGTCAGAAATGAATATGTATTGCTGAGCTCAAGGCTTACCCCCGTCACCTCTGTTTTACCTCCATGCCAGTTACTACCTTCGATCTGGCACCATTTGTTTCCATAATTTATAATACCCCCAAAAAAGGTTATGCATCCGGGAATATGAATGCCAATTAAAAAGCAATACATTTAGAGCATTACATTTAACTTCCCAAATTTTCACTACGCATGAATGCAGCTTCTCTTTTTAGTATTTTAAATGTTTTTTACCTTTTTATATTACTCAAAAAGAAATAAAAATTAAGACAGCTACTGCATAATGGCAGTCAAACATATTGCAGTCAATGGACTACATGAGATCATGAGACCAAGAGAGTTTTGTATCTGTGCCCGGCCATCACTGATGACTCATTTGGTGTCGGGGTCACCATCACCATCCCTGTCCCTTGATGGTAAGTTGGGTGTTGTGATAAATCTTATTTAGCTGCAAATCACTCAGTATGAACCGTGAATAGCACCTGATCACTTTGAGCTTGCTGGTGAGAACATTTCAAAAGCACACAGTACTGTCTTCAGAAGGACTTGATGTGCTGGTTTGTGTCATAGCCCTTGGACTGCTGGCACTGCTGGAAGTGATGAACTAGACTGTGATACTGCTAGTCTCAGCTGGAGTCCAAGGAGTTCTGGGAGATGCTGTGACGTTCATGCTGCAGTGCTGTGGAGAAGCACTGAGAGCAGGACTGAGTTAAGGCATTTATTTGTTCTTCAAAAGGTATGCCACCGTTTCCTTATTTTTGACTAAGCTTGCAGTTACATTACCTAAGACTGCTTATTGGTTTAGTTGGGACAATACAACTCAGCCTTACTGGATTTTCTTGTGTCACTGAGCTATTCTCCTATCTTTGTATGCTCCGGGGCTCACCTTCAGAGAGAGGAGTCTGGTGGTGGCAGGAGCCGCTTGGCGGGTGGCCTATGGTAAGCCCTGCAGAGGGCGAATGCTGCACAGGACAGAAGTGAAAACTGTAACATTGTAAAAATATTCTTCTCCCAGATGTTCTCCCAGATATCATTTCCTTGTTGGAAGCTTGAAGACATTTTGACTCTGACCCAAATTAGATTGGAGCTTCATTTTACCTTATTCGGTTAATTTCATGCAGTCATGATTCAGCAACCTTGAGCTTATTAATAGTTTTTTTTGTTCTAATTTATCAAACCCTTTGGTTCACTACAACTGATTTGTTATAACTGGCCTGTGTTATTCTTGCTTTCTTGCTTACAGGTTGTGTATGCCGTGGCTTAGTGTACTTTTTTGGGACACATTTATAAATTTTAAATTTGGCCTGGGTACCTTGCCATTTCTGTGTGTAGGTGTATGAGTATGAATCTTTTTGAGATACATTTGGCATATGTTAGCTATGTTTTTAGGTAGTTCTATCTGTCAATGAGACTTTTAATATAAAGTCAAACAGATATACACACAATAGGTTGCATAGAGGGCTTACTGGATTAATTGGCTAAGATTAACCTGATTTACCCGATTGGTAAATTTGTCACCATGGGTTTTTGGGCTACATGGGCTGTATGCATAATTAGTCTCTTCCATTCATTCCAATCTGTTTTAAGTGCATATCTACTGTAATTGTGAAATTAGTCCACATTCTTGTTGTAAGCAATTTCACCTGCTAACACCTGATGCTGATGCTTATGCTTATGTTTATGTGCAATAGCTAATATTGCTAGTCAATACTGCTTGTTATAGCCGCAGTTTAGCTAGCATTTTCCTTTTTCTCCATGTAATCATCCCTCACAGTTTTCTTGCTGGTCAGTTTAATAACTATTAGTTAACCAATTAATTAATCCTTTTGCATGTAGCCATGTAGGCATGTGGGCTAGTTACAGTCTATAGTTAATTTATACTTGGATGTGGGGTTTAGAGTGATTTAGTATTGCTGAAAGTCATTGGGAATAGACTGTGAGTATTGCAGAGCACAAAATAACCAGAACAGACTTTTATATAAAATATAACCCTTGGCTCACCACTCACATAAGCCTCTGTAGAATTCTAGTAATTTAAGATTTATTGCAGTAGCCGGATAAGACTTTTTGTAATATTTTACTCTAACCCCAGTGCAAGGTATTCCCTAATCCCACATCTTATTTGCTCCAGTTTATTTTTGCAAGTTGTATTGAAAGCTGTGTCGCACAGTTATCTCAGCTGCAGCCATTAATTTAAAACTTGGGCTGTTTTGGAAACTAAGCAAATAAGTAGCATTACTGCTTCACTATATAATTGACACAGAGCCTAAAAGAAAGTAAGTAACACTTAGCTTATATTTTTATTTTAGAAAAAAATTCTAGTACTTTTTTGCAGTTCTTTTATGCCATTTGGTAGTATATTAGTTTTAGAATATTTCTTCTTCTTTTAAGATATTAGTTTGTATTTTTAGCACTTCAGTACTTTAATGAATTAACTTAGGCTTAAATTGACTCAATTTTGATTTGATTTTGAACCAGACATATATAATACGCTTTGCACTAGAATTGTTTGCTTGTTGTTTATTTTATTTATTTATACTGATAGGACCATGGGCCAAAAATGACCCATTTTCATGGGCAATCAGTGTACAACTAGCAATGAATACAGTATATAAAAAAAATCACAAAAATACAAACAAAAAAAAGAAATATACACAAAAACAGTAGTTATGAATATGTCTCAACATCATCATTCAAAATATTTACACATGCACTCAGTAAATAGATACTCTTTCAAACTATGCCTAAAAGAGCACAAGGAAAGATTCACACAGTCAAAAACAGACTGCATTGTATTAAAAAAGTAGGCAACAAATAAGATAGTGTCTTTTGTCCTAGTGAAGTACGCATTCTTTGGATGCAAAGAGAAAAATTATCTGTTGACCTTGTATTAACACTGGAGTTCTGTTGTTTAAAAATTGAAATAAAGCAGTCTGGGACTCTGTTAAGTATCACCTTTTTTGCCAATAACCCCAATTGGAGTTTATATCTTCCAACCAGAGGAAGCCAGTGCACTTGTTGTAGAAGATTACAATGATGGACCCTTTGTGGGGATTTTACTACAAATCTAGCAACTGAGTTAAGTAACACTTTCACCTTAGATAACAGCCCCTCCCTTGCAGTATAATAAAACAAACCCCCGAAATCAATTAATGGCAGTAAAAAACTTTGAGCAAACAAGAGTCATGTGGAATCAGCAAGTAAAGGAGATAACCTATATAAGGACCCATGGACCCGTGGGTCACCTTCACCATATGAAAAATATGAGGTTCATAAGAAAGACCCTCATCAATCAATAGACCCAAATACTTAAATTCTTTAACTTGTTCAATCAAAATACCAGAGACAGTATAGAATGACAATACAGAATCCAGATTCAATCTCTTTTTAGCATTTGCAAAAACCATATATTTTATTTTTTTCCCATTTAAAACTAATCCATGGGCTCTATACCAATTCTGTACCTCCAGAAAATCATCGGCTAAATCTTTCTGAACTTTTTCAAAGTGGGAACCACTTGTGAGGACCACTGCATCATCAGCATATAAAACAATTTGAGATCTAGTGCAAACAGAAGGAAGTCTGTTAAGTAAAAGATTAAACAAAAGGGGACCCAAAATAGAAGGGAACATCCAGTGAAACCTTAGCAGGAGAATAAAATTGACTATTTCCCCTCATGACCTAAAGCCTAAATTTGAAAATTTTAAATTGTATCTTTTGCTGTACCTTTGTTGTATCTTGTGCAAAATATTTTTAGGGGTATTTCTTTTAAAATAGCTTAGTGACTGACTGGAAGAAGAGCATGAAAGGAAGCACCTTGAACTCTAAGGAGAAGAAGGAGAAGAGAAGACAAAGGGTTCCAATTGCCTCATATTTTCTGAAGTACCTGAAAATTTTCTCTGGGGCTCTTATTCGGGACTCACATCCATTTTATCTGGACTTGATATTCAAAGTCACTAGATGACTAGGTTTGCTGCCCTAGCTATCATCCCTATTTTTTGAAGACCCAGATAAGTATTGAACTACCACTTTCTTGATACATCTGGGTTACTAGAAGAGTCAGACAAGATCATTAAGATATTGGATATTTGTACTGTTTTTCTTTATCTGGTTCCAATTATTGGTTAATTAAAAGATACTTGATAGTCCATTAATAACATAATATAACATCTATGTAATAGTTTACCTCTACTTTACAAAAATAATTGGATCCTAAGGTACATCTTTATTGTTCTATTTCACTAACCACAGCTACCAATTAATTAAAAGAAACTGTACATCTAATTAGTTATATAAACAATATCTAGCTAACAGTTTACCTGTATCTTATAAAAAACTGATTGAATTTTAAGGCACATTTGAGCTAATCCCTGAAGCATTGTATTTATATATTTATTATTTCTTGAGTACCTGAAAACTTCAACTCTTTAAGAGATAAATTATTTAGCTATCTTGACAGAAAAGAGCATGATGACATTTTAGTGGTTACACTTGTATAGGACTCTAAAAAGCCATCAGACTGATAAGTCAAGAAGGTTTGATTCAATTAGGCTATACCCTGACTTATATCTTGTCATATATATATATATATATATATATATATATATATATATATATATGTGAAATTAGTGTGATTCATCATGGTGTATATAAGAAGCAGATTACAAGTTTCTCCAAAACAGAAGTATAAAAAGAAGGATAATGGTGAAAAGAATCAACAAAAAAAAAAAAAAAGAAGAAGAGATGAGTTAGGGGATGTAGAAAGGAGGAGGGATGTTAGAAGGAAAGTTAAGAACTTTCAGACTAAAATCACGTCCCTTTTCAAACGGTCTCCTCAAACTAAAAGAGACAGTTCTACTCCTGTCACCTTAAAATATTATGATAGTGAGGAGACATTTGAGGAAAATAAATGAAGAGATGTGGATTTAGGAAACTGGACTATGGCTATTCCACCTTTAAGCCAATGTGATCAACAATTGATCACATTGGAGGAATATAGTGCTAATAGTCAGACAGAGGACTCAATAAGTTCAGCTGAGTCCCATGCACAACCTTTAGTGCCAGTAATTTTATTTGATCCAGATGCTGATTCTTCTAATAAAGTGGAAACAACATCAAATTCTCCAATTAAGTCCTATTTTTCTGACTTTGACATAGTGGACTCCCTAAATCAGTTCTCTACTGACCTAGAAAAAATATCTGGGGACAAAAAATATACCCCAAAGATTAGCAAACACTCCAAAATAATAAGGGAAATGAAGAGCTTTGATGGTGAGCTACCTAGGGCAGGTGTTAAAACAGAAAGAAATGTACAGTGTGCTAGTCATACATTACAGGAACTGGAGCAGATGTTACAAAATTTGAGACAACAGGTTGTCACTAATGACTCCCAAAGTAATTTATCATCTTCACCACAATGCTGTCCTTCCCCTAGGCAGAGGGGTGAAAGGCAGACTACTATACCCAACTTAGAAATTGAAGAAAGTGTGTTATTAAGATATCATATTACAAATTCAGCCTTATCCCTCAACTAATTCAACTTGTCAAAAATCAACATCTGGCAAATGTGGTACTACTGGAGAAATTATGGATAATAAAAGGGGAAGTAGAGAATTTGAGAGGTGAAGTAGCCTATAATAAGGCTATATTGGACAATCATAATATGAATCAAATTAAACCTATTACTGATTCAATAATATATGAAGATACTCAGTATGACAAAGGGCTATAGAAGAAAAACAAAGCAAACCAGATTAATTTACCTCCACCCTTTCAAAAAGGAATGGAGTATATTCCAGAATTAGAAACCTTATCTAAAAGCATTAAAAAAGGCATGAAAGGAAATTGTCAACTAAATATATCCAAAGGAAAAAATTAAAAATAAACACAGGGGTAAAAATAAAAATGTGAAAGACAAAAATAAGATGGGAATGGATTTGAGTGATATTCAAAATATTAAGTTGATACATGAGCATTTATCAACAGAGATTCAGTCATGTACTAGTGTTTATATGGACAAAAGGGATTTGGACTGAGGGGAGACCAAGGTTACTATATTGGAGTCACAACATGAGGTATTTCAGAGACAGGAACATGAATATGGTGAATGTCCAGTAGGAAAGGTTACAGCCCCAAGGGAAGAATATCTAATTGAGATGTACAGAATCCATAGTTTGGGTTCTGAAATAAGATCCAAGTTAACAGATTGTGTAATAAATCTTCTACATTTGAATGAACACACTAAATAGTTATTCATTATGAGACCCCCAAATCAAGACTACAAAAATTGTGTTTTGTTGTATTGTCAGACTTATGGTATAGCCCAGAGAATTAGGAATCAGGAAAGGATATTATATGAGAAGGGCATTTGCGTATATGCCCCATAACTGGTTCCAACTTCTGTCTCAAAAGATAATTTAGATATAGATCAAGCAAAAGAAACACAAGGGAAAGGAAAGAATGATAAGGAATGGCTGCAAGATCTTATTAATGTAATAGACGAACATAACAAGAAAAGGGTAAAAGCCTTGGAAACTAAGACTCTAACTCTCTTTGGTTAGTGAGATTGAAAAGAATCAATCTATAGGTTTCATTAAAAAAGAAATTAGTGACTTTCTTTCCTGTGTCCTGGGTGTGAATATTACTAGAAGTTCAATAAGGTACATTCAAATCCATTCCTTTACCTCAAAATACCCTCAAACTGACATTACTTTTTGTACAAGTCAAATGGCAGCTCTGATTTTACAGGCATCTCAAGCCTTGGATGAGCATTCAATCTATTTAACCAATATTAGATCAGTTTTCGGAGATATTCTCATAAATCAAAAATCAGGTTTGGGAAAGTATCTACCATTAAAAAATAAAAATAGATTCTCCACATTGGAACATTTAAAAATAGACTAACATACAATAATATAAATTAGGGATGAAAAACTTGTTATATTAACATGGAACATTGAGGGCCTGATCTCGAAGTTAGCAGACCAGGAACTCAAACACTTCTTTATGAAAATGGACATAATGGGCAGGATTCGTGAACATCGGGGAATGTCCTGCAGTTGTGGGAAAACCTTGGCGCTGGTGGGCTGGCACTTGTGAATCTGCGGGTCATCCGCAGCTGCGTGTATTCCCTAAGGTGGAGCCGGAGTACGACTGGCTCCATGGATTATGGCAGCTTGTGGGTGCTGTTGCCAGGGACAGCACCGCAGATGTGGAAGGCTGCTATGGCCAGTGGGACCCGCTGTAACACCCTCCACAACTGCTGCGGCTGTGGATCAGCTGCTCTGCAGTTGCAGCAATTTCAAAGTGCAACTGGGGTTGCAGAGTGGGATTTAGCCCCCAAACACTTTGTGAATCCTGCCAAATATGTTTACAAGAGACATGGATTATGGCGGATAATCCTCCATTAATACCAGGATACTCTAGTCGTGTTATCCCAGTGATAAAATACAATAAAAATGGGAGACCTATGGCAGGTCTGGTTATGTTTATTAAAACTTCTTTAAATTGTATGGTTACTGAGATAATTTTCCATTTAGAGAACTGTAAAGTCCTTAAGATTATAAATGAGAGGTTAACATTAATTTTAGTTAATATTTATATTACACCAAAAAGGAAAATTAATAAAGGAGATTATTGTACAGTTGAAACTGGTGTTAGAGGAAATAACAGATACTTATGAACAATTTTCAATAATAATACAAGGGGATTTTAATGCTAGAGGTTCTCAAAATCATTTAAAAAGAAATATCGGAAATGATTATTTGAAAAGGGATAAATGCTATTAATAAAAATCTCTCTTCCATAAAGAAAATACCAGGATATTAAAAGTAATCAAAATAGGAAATTATTGACAGAAATCGTGAATAAACACATTTTTTATAATTACAATGGTAGAACAAATGGGGATAAAGAGGGTGATTATACCTGTATAGGTCCTTTAGGTTCATCCTGTATCAATTTAGTATGGGGTAACTTAGATGCATCAGCATCCATAGTGGACCTTGAAAATCAAATAAGAACAGAATTGACTCATCTACCAGTATTGACTTCTTGGGACTGGGAACACCCTGTAGATTCCCAAAATGTCTTTCTGGATACACTAAGCATACAGATAATTAACACCAAAAGAATTAGAACTCAAATCACAAAATTTGAAGAGATATTACATGCAGAGCATTTATCTAATTTTAAAAATAAGTTAGTTAAGATAAATCATAGAGAGATTATAAGAATACGGAATGATATAGATTTCTATACAAAACCCTTCTTTTATTTGATAACATTGCAAAAAAAGGCGAACAATATCTCGTTTAGTCATAATTATATTAATGCCAAGAGGAGACTGAATTGTGTAATTTGGCAGAGGAAGAAAATGGGATTTAAAGATACTAATACAATATTAAACAAAGCACGGAAAGATTACAAAAATGATTAGAAATGGAAAGATCAAAATATTTTGCAGTTAAGTGGGAAAAACTAAGGAAAGCAGTAATAAAGAATGATACTAAACAGTTTTGGACCTTGGTTAGCAAGGGTTATGACAAATATGCAAATAAGATTGAGGCAGCTATCACCTTGTTAAACTGAGTAGTACATCTTAGAAGGTTATATTATTCCCAAGAGGAAGAAGACAGGCAGTTCTTTATTAAAATTGATGATGTAAGAAGTTATCCAAAAGCATTTTTCATAACTAAGATGGAAATTTATAATGATCTTGAGAAAGTTTCCAACAATAAAGCCCCTGGTCCAAATGGAATTCTTGCAGACCTTTATAAAACATTCAATTATTGGTAGATTCCCATCTTGCATATATTTTACAACCATTGTATTCAGGATTAATATTTCCCTGATTCATGGAATGGTAGTATAATTTGCCCAATTTTTAAAACGGGAAATACAAATGACCCAGCCAAGTACAGGCCAATAATTCTTCTTGATGCATCACAAAAGATCTTCTGTTAAATTATCTTAAACTGATTACAACAATGGGCAGAAAATAACAACCTGATATCAGGAACACAAAATGGATTCAGAGAGAATCGTTCAACTGTGCAACATTGTTTTGTTTTAAATTATCTTACGTGGAAATATGTAACAGTTAAAAAAATCAAAACTATTCTGCTGTTTTATTGATCTAAGTACTACTTTTGACTCCATAAGTAGGAAGATATTGTGGGAAAAACTGGAAAATAATAATAATTCTCATGATCTATTGGATACAATAATAAGAGCAAAGGCCGATGGCACATTTATAAGGTAGAAAAAGAAAAGGGCAGACTGGATGGGCCTTGCGGTCCTTATCTGCCGACAACTTCTATGTTTCTATGTTTCTATAAGAAGACTTCATGATAGTACCTGGGTAAAGGTTAAATATGACCAGGATGGAAAAACAACAAATAAAATTAATTCAAAGTTAGAAGTGCAGCAAGGTTGTTTGATAGCACCATTTCTGTTTAATATTTAGATAAATACAATATTAGAATCTTTGGATAATCCTGATTTCCACTTACCAAAGATAGGCAATCATGCTGTCTAATTTTTAGCTTATGCAGATGATATGGTTTTGATTTCAACTTCTTTGTTAGGCCTTCAAAGAAAAGCCTCTCATTTTCTAGAGTTATGTAAAAAAGATAAATTGGTAATAAACATGGGGAAAACGAATATGGTAGTGTTTGGTAACAAGTCTAAAAAAAAGACACCCTATATCTTGATAAAATAAAGTAAGTGCTATAGTTTATTATGATTATTTGGGGTTAAGATTCTTGAGTAATTGATCATGGACCCCACATGAAAAAGTAATGTTATAAAAACTAAAATCATCTTTTATTGCATTTAAAAAATTCCATATGAGATTACGACAATCTTCTATACAAGGATTAATAATGGTAATCAATGCTAAGATAAAAAAGGGAATCGTACATGCTACTGAAATCTGTACTCCATTTAATGTAAAATCTTTAGAGGTAGAGATTAATAAAATATATAGGTACCTCTTGAAAGTCCGACAGTCAGTTCCTGCGGAAATCTTAAGAAGAGACCTGGGTCAGTTCCCCTTAAATATGTTGGCGATAGAGAAAATAATCATATTTACCATATGATTATTCCTTTTTCATGATAATAGACTTCCTCAGATGTGTCTTGAAGAGCAAATAAGGTATCATGGTATGGGTTTTACACCAAGCATAATTAAAACCACCCATGAACATATTCTTCTATTGGGGCTGGGAAACATATTACATGAAATATATAAACTTCCTTTTTTTCAAATCAAACAATAGATAAAGCTTAGAGTAAGAGATAATATTGTTCAAAGAGATCAGGCAAAAATTAATGATTTACAACACTTTAAATGGTACAAAATAATAAAAACAGATAATACATTAGATCCATATTTAATGATCCTTAGAAACCCTGAACAAAGAAAGGTGATTACTACATTCAGATTTGAGCTTTATAATGCAAGATATATCCTTTATGACCAAAAAAAGACCAGGAATAAGTGACTCAAACTGTAATTGTCAATTAGGAGTCATAGAAGACCTCAAACATGTATTATTACATTGCCCACAGTTGGAAATAAAGAGGAGAAAATTGTTGGTTCCAATATTAGCTACACTTGGTCTCCCCTCAGACCAACTTGTCAAATATTTATGTAATAGTAAAGATCAGAATGTTTTGGAAAGATTGTATACATATCTGAAATCTTTGAATCTCTAAGTAGGCCTGTTGAGCATCAGGCTTAAGCATAACATGACTTATGATAAAAGTATTATGTTAAAAGATTGCCCAAAGGTTTATAAATTATTGTTATTTGAAATACATTTAGTAAAATATGTCAAATTTTATAAAATATATTTATGTGAAGTTTGTAATGACTTATGTCAAACAAATACAATTTTACTTACCTACCTACCTCCAAGGAGTCTTTCCAGCAGGAGGAATAGGAGTGGAAATAGCAGTAGATATGACTTGCTGGGCATTGGAATTATCAAGTGGGTGGCTGAAGTTGATATGTGCTATGTTAAGTTTTAGAAAGATGAAGAATTCAATAATATCAGGATCTAGCCTGAAGTAATGCAGTGAGACAATATCATTAATTGTGCCAGAACATTTTTCTGAAGTAACTGAATTTGAGGGCATCCACCTCAGAAGAAATGAAGAATGTGGGTGTTATTTTGGACAGTGAATTGATACTGGAGGCTCAGGTGTTGTTCATTTGCTCAAGTGGTTTTTACATCTTAGAAATATCACCTGGATCAAACCTTTTATCCCACCCAGTGACCTGTCCTCACTAATATGTGCTTTTGTTACATCCAGACTAGATTATTGCAATGCCTTTTACCTTGGGCTAAATGGAGGGACCTTACATTGTCTGTAGCTGGTACAGAACACTGTGGCCAGCTTGTTGATGGGTCATCCAAGATCCTGTCATAATCCCGGTCCTGCATGAACTGCACTGGCTGCTGGTGAAGTGGCGGATCTCCTTCAAGGTCAGCTTGTTGACCTATAAAGTCATACATCGACTGGGCCCTAGCTACCTACAAGACCATTTCTTTCCTCACCAGCCCTCCCAACCTCTGTTCCTCTGAGATGGGCCTTGTAATGGTTCCCAGGGTTCAGCTAAATTATTTGAGTGAGAGGACCTTTGATGTTACTGACCTGACCCTGTGGAACTCGCTTCCCAGATCTCTGAGGGAGGTCCCCTCACTGGAGGCCTCAAAAGGATCTGAAGCCACATGTTTTTTCAGCAGCTTTTGGTTTATCCTAGTGTTCTGGCCATAACTTTCTAGGTCCTTTTATTTGTATTTTATTGTATTTATTCTGCCTTTTACTTTATTTCTTCCAATTATTTTCTTTAATAGTTTGATTGTGCTCAAATGTTGATTTTAAGTGTCTTTGTGGTATTCATTTAATATCTATGGTCAGGATGTAAGTGCTGTAGTATTGTTTTATATATTGTACAGTGCTTTGACCCCATGGGAATGAGCACTTTATAAATAAGATTTGCTTTGCTTTTCATCTGAGAAAATACAAAGCCACTTTAACCAGTGCAGACAAAATCACTTTCCGACCTTTCCAGAATCTGATGGGATCACTACTTTGTCTAGACAATGTTTCTGCTAGGTAAGCCTCCATCATGTAGTCTGGTGTGATGTCTGTGCCTTTCTCGAAAATGCCTGAGTGGAACTGGCAATTAGTGTCAACAAGTTTCAAAATTTTCTTTGTTGTCCCCAGATCATAACTTTTCAAGTAGTCTGCCATGTTATGCTGATGATTGGTTCTGGAACGTTAAAGCATGCAAAGTTAACCAAGGAGATGGAGCAGTCCATTGAACAGCCAAGGCAGAGAAGGGCAATGGCAGCTGAAGCCAGCAAGAAGAAAAATGGAAGTAACAAATTTAGGCAAATTTTTGTCAGAGGGGGTTCAATGATAAGGGAAGCTGAGCCCCAGCTGAGTAATTTTACAAATACTGAAGTAATGGTCAAAATGCCTCCCCGGAGCCTCAGCAAAATGTGACGTTGAATGCATTGGGAGACTAGTGTAGAAACTGGAAACAGATTTGAAGTACTGGTGCATCTCAAAACTAATGACCTGGCCAATCAGATGGTGGAGGAGGCCAAATGTATCTTTGTTTGGCTGGGCAAATGGTTAGCTGCTCATTTGACCTCTCTAGCTTTCTCTGAGGTCCTCCCAGTGTGGGGCAAAGGAGGATGTGCTGGCAAAATCAGGATGAAAGAAGTAATTGAATTCAACTCATGGCTGCAGGAAAAAAAAACTACAAGTTTGTCAGTGGCTGGGGAGACTTCTGGGAGAGACAGATGTTTAAAATTTGACGGACTTCACCTAACTTAAGAAGTGGTAAGGGCAGTTGGGCAAAACTGTGACATATATGTGGAGTGTTTAAACTAGAAAAGGGAGAGTTTGAGGCTAAGGAACTCATCAGAGAGATCATAAATGATGGAAACTTAGCTGACACCTCTCCCCTGCAACGACCTCTTGGCCACATACCGGGAGCAAGTGAAGGGAACAAAAAGAGAACAAAAGAGTCCATAAAAGGGAGGAAACAATCAAGGATGAACAGGTAAAACCCAAAATGGGGAAGAAAAATACTCCAGCAGATTCATGGAAAGGGGTATGCTTCAATGCCAGACGCCTGGGGAACAAAATTAGTAATCTACAGGAAATAATGGCTTACAGTCAAGGGGACCTGGTGGACATCAAGGAAACATGGGCCACATAAAACAATGACTGGGACCTCTTGGTCCCAAGTCATTCTCTCTATAGACAGGATAGGAAGGGTGCGAGGTGAGGCGGGGTGGTATTTTATGTTCATGCTGGTATAACTACCACGTTGGTCAACACAAACAAAGAAAAGGGTGTAGAATCACTGTTGGTTCTACTCAGCTCAGCACCTGGAAAACATTTATGCAGTGGAGTATTTTATAGACCACTGGGGCAGTCGGAGGAGAAAGATGCAGAAGTCATAGAGGAAATCAGCGGCAAATCACATAAAAGGGAAACCATTGTGCTTGCTGATCTCAACATGTCAGATGTAGACTGGGGTAACCTAGCTGCAAGATCATCAAGAAGTTTGATTGTGGTAGATGCCTTACAGGACTGCCTATTCGCCTACCGGTTAGCACATTAACCAGATTGGATGCCATCCTCAATGTGGTCTTCACTAATTCAGAGGCAGTAGAATATATTAAATTCAGTGAATCACTGGCAAACAGTGACCACAACTTCATATGGTTTGCATTGTCACCTGAGGAGGTAAAATCTCAGTTTCAAGCAGAGGTCCTGAGCTTTAGGGGAGACAATATTAGAAAAATGAAAATGATGGTCATAGACCACATGATCAGAACACATGAAAAACTGGAGGTAGAAGACATCGGGGGAACCATTAAACAAGCAGAACTGGAGGCCACCAAACCGTGTGTTACATTTGGGTCAAAGAGAAATAAACATAAAGGACCTGCCTGTTTTATTAACCAGGCCAAGATAGCAATTAGAGCAAAACAGGAAGTGTACCACAGACGTAAAGAGAGCCAAAACAACACTGACTGGGATGTCTACATTCAGAAAAGTAAACAGGCTGAAAAGGCTATAAGACAAGTTAAGGCATCAACTGAACTTCAGATTGCTACAGGTATCAAATCTGGCAACAATCAATTCTTTCAGTACATCCAGGATAAAAGAAACATAGGAGGAGGGATAGTTAAACTCTCCAAGGGGGACAAGATCATTGAAGACGATGGACAAAAAGCCACCGTTCCCTAACAACTTCTTCTGCTTGATGTTCATCAAGAAATGCATCAGTCCATTGCCTGAAAGTGGCATTAAAGCAATGAATAATGGAAATCCACAAATGGAGACTCTGAAGATTTCCACTAATGGAGTAAAAGAGGCACTAATGCCCCTAAGCCCTGACAAAGCACCAGGGCCTGATGGGATGCATCCAAGGATGCTGAAAGAGCTTGCTGATGAACTAGTAGACTCAGTGGTGCACTTGTTCAACAGCTCACTTCTGAAAGGAGTGGTACCAAAGACTGGAGAAGAGCAGAGGTGGTACCTCTCCACAATGGAGGGTGAAGAGAGGAGGCTGGCAACTACAGGCTGGTCAGCCTCACAGCAGTCATACAGAAAGTAATGAAAACCTTAGTTAAACAGGATATAGTGGAATACATAGATGAGTGCAAGTTACAGTATGACAGGCAGCATGGATTCATAGATAGCAGGTCTTGCCAGAAAAATCTTATCATGCTTTTTAATTGAGTGACCAGAGAACTGGATAAGGGACACCCAGTTGACCACCTCTACTTCGATTTCAGCAAATCATTCGACTCAGTGTCACATAATCACCTGCTAAAAAAGGTGGAAGACCTAGGCATTGCTGAAAGCTTGGTCAGGTGGGTGGGTGGGAAATTGGTTTAGGGATAGAAGTCAGAGGGTAGTCATCAATGGAGTAAGGTCAGAGGAAGGTAGAGTCACTAATGGTGTGCCCCAGGATTCAGTCTTAGGGCTGGTCCTGTATAACATGTTCATCTGCAACATAGGCATCGGCATTCAGGGTAAGCTGGAACTCTTCACAGATGATGCCAAGCTGAGTGGTAGGGTAGGCAGTGTAGAGATGATTAGAGAACTTCGGAAAGACTTGCAAAGGTTAGAAAGATGGTCTAACATCTGGAAACTGAAGTTCAATTCAAAAAAGTGCAAAGTGTTGCATCTGGGTAAAGGGAATATAAAGACGGATTACTGGCTCAACGGGGTAACACTCAACACCCCCCAGGAAGAAAGAGACTTAGGGGTCATCATATGCAACTCCCTTAAACAATCGAGCCAATACAACAAGCCTTAAGGCAAGGCAAATAGAATGCTGGGGATGCATAGGGAGAAGTGGCAACAGTGGAAGCAAGGAGGTGATCCGGCTACTTTAGAGGTCCCTGATGAGGCCCACCTGGAGTACTGCATCCAGTTTTGGAATCCACACCTTAAAAAGGACAGGGATAGGCTGGAGATGGTGCAGAGAAGAGTGACCAAGATGATACAGGGCCTCCATGGTCTCTCGTATGGGGAATGTGTGAGGGAGTTAAACCTATTCTCATTAGAAACAATGACAGAGAGGGGGGACATGATTGAGACTTTCAGGTTCTGAAAAACATTTATAAGGTGCCATACACAAAACTATTTCAAAGGGCCACCATCTCCAACACCAGGTGGCATGAATGGAAGCTATGGGAAGGGAGCTTCAGAAAAGATCTAAGAAAGCATTTCTTCACAGAAAGAGTGATGGAGCCCTGGAACAGCCAGCCAGCGGAAGTGCTGAGTACACAGACTGTGGTAGCTTTCAAGCAAAGTTGGGACAGAGAAAGGACACAAAGAGGAATACCAGGATCAGGAAAAAGGTTAATTCCAAAGAGGGGTTAGACCCCGGGACCTATAAGAGGTCTTGGAAACTCTTTGGCAGACTAGCTGGACCATGGACTCCTATGCCGTCACTTTTCTGTTCCTAGTATGAGTAGAAGTTTAATTCTCGGTTGTTTCTTCCCTTGTCTATGCTGACCTCTTCAAAGTGCATGCTGCAGTTTCTGCCTGATATACTGCAGATGATGTATAAAAGGGAAATGCACATATCTACTGTATATGTTTGAGATCCAGTAGTATTGCCATGCCAAATTGTGTGACAGATCTAAAGCTTTCAAATCTGTCTGCAGTTTGTGTCAGAAACATCTGTCACTTCCTTAATAAGTATTGCATTCTGCTTTTGCTACTGCTGAAATGACTCAAATGGGATAGTGAAATGAATACCACCACCACCTCCTCCACCACCATCATCATGTTGTCTTTCTCAGCACTGCCACCAGGATAACTGCCTCAGCTTCTTCAGCAACCCAACAAAGCCTTGAGTTGCTGGGTTGCTGAGAAAGATCTCAAATACAGCATGTGTACCCTTCAAGTAGACATACCAAGGGAAGGACCATGCTCATGGCTGCTAATTCAGCACAGACTTCTTTGGTGCAAAAAAATCATTAATCACTGTACATGCAGACACAAATGGCTTGGGGGGAACTGGATGATGACATTAAAACAGAATTTATACAACTGAGTCACAGGGTAAAAGACAGGGGCTGTTAAATAGTTATATCCAAGATTCTTGTTTCCAGAGCCTCTTAAGTTTGCCAAAACCCAATAAAAATCAATTAGCTAATGGCTTTGCAACTGGGCAAAAATCATTTTACATTCCTTAGACAATGGGATACTTTTTGGAACAGAAGAGAGCTGTTTGCTCAGTGATACCAGAAAAAATCCATGCACACCTCAGCCGACAAAGGTGCTACCCTTACCACTAGAAAACTCTGAAAAAAAGGGGGGTGCATACAAGATGATGGAACACTCAGAATCAGTGTAAAATGCAAACATTTATTACTGTGCTGTCATTCTGATGCCAAACACCCCTACATAGCACCGATATGGCTTTGTCAGGGAGCAGAGTTGGGTGCTCACAGCATCCCTTTTATAAATGATTTAATGAATATTCATTATTGCTTATATTCTAAATAAGCATCTGCTATCCATAATACAATTCCAGACATTGTCCCTGGATCCCCACCCAGAAATAACTTAAGCCACTGTGTGTTAAGCTTTGGATGCTCGCTGGCAATATTTATTTATAGAAATCACAATTTATTCATACATTTCCATCTGACTTCTAACAATTCCATATTTACAATTTTGGACATAACAGTCCCATATCATATCTAGACCATAACTGTCCCATCTTCCCTCTCATGAGGTTCTTCTTCTTGCTCTGCTCTTCTTCTGCCCTTGCTTCTCAGGGTCCGGACACCATGATCTGGCCCCCCTTCTCATCACCTTAATCAGGTACAACCTTACCTGGACCACTCCCCCCCCACCAGGTGTGGACACGGCGATCCTTTGTCCCCAGCACGTGGTACCTACCACTGCACCCCATTTTCCCTCTTGCTCCCGTGACTTCCATTCTTCTCCCCTTTTCTGCTCATCCCTTGTCTCAAACACCTACCTGTAGGGCTCCACCTAGCCCCCCAGCCCTTGGCTGCCCCAACTGTGCCCCCCCGGCCCTTGCTGGCCCCCCTTAGGGGCACCTCTCCTGTGTGCCCTGCCATGCTAGTGCCTATTCCCCGTACCATTCCTCTTCCTTGCTGAGAGAGTGGGTGGGGAAATTTCCAGCAAAGAAGAGGGCTAGCTGATGCTTACATGGCCTTAAATAGCCCTTTAGGACCCCAGTTCAGGACCCCTCCTGGCCACTCCTCTTGGCCAATAGCCAGCAAGCCCCCTGAAGTTGTCGTATGACACCTTATGAGGTCATAGCCTCACCCCTGTCCTGCAGACCTCACCCTCCCTCCCCCTCCCCTTTTTCACCCTTATTTCTGGCTGGCTCCCAGGACAACCTGGCCTGCCTTTTAATGGCAAGCCCCATTGTCCTTAGATCCCCACCCAGAAATAGCTCAGGCCACTGAGTGTTAAGCTTTGGATGCTTGCTGGCAATATTTATTTATAAAAAGGCACAATTAATTCATGCATTTCCATCCGACATCTAACAATTCCATATTTACAGTTTTGGACATAACAGTCCCATATCACATCTAGGACATAACAGTCCAGTCTTCCCTCTTGTGTGGTTCTTCTTCTTGCTCTGGTCTTCTTCCACCCTTGCTTCTCGGGGTCCGGACACCGTGATCCAGCCCCCCCTTTCATCACCATAACCAAGTACCACCTTACCTGGACCACTCCTCCCCACCAGGTATGAACACAGCGATCCACCCCCTAGTTCTATATCCTTCCCCCTGCTACTCCCATGCCTGGGTTCCTTTGTCCCCAGCATGTGGTACTTACCCCCTCACCCCTCTTCCTGCCCCTTTCCCTCTTGCTCCCACTTTTCCATTTAACCATCTCCCACTTGTGATGGAAGATGGGCTCCTCTGCTGGGTTAACCCTCAACCCTTTTTATTAATGTCCCCGACTAGGTCCCCGAAGGGGTGGAGGAACAGGCCCATGCAAAACTCGGTCCGGTGAACACCATCCCCCCGGTACACTGCCTCCTGCTCGTACGAGATGCCCCTATGCTGGATATGCACCCCCCATCTTGATCACTGCCCTGGCTACCTTCTTGTTCAGATGCTTCTGTACCACCTCTATCACTCTTGGCCCTTTATCTCCCCTCCATACCCTCCATGAGGTTATCTCTGACCAATCTATAACCACCCTTGGCAACCAGCTCTTCACCTTCTCCAAATCAGCAATAATGTCCTTTGTTAGGGACCCCCAAGGCATTGGCCCCAAGTCGTTGCCCCCCAAATGCACAATAACACAGTCCAGTCGGCCCCAATGTACCCACAGTTCTTCCAGTAGGGTAGCAACTGTGACCACCTCATGCTTCTTAGGCCCCTCCATCGCACTCTGGTGTGTTCTGCTCCTGGGCGCAGCTGTGTCCCTATCCTTGTGGTGGCTGCAAACCTCTCTGCCCAGTATATTAATGTGCCCCACGATCCAAACTTGTCACTTGGAATTTGCTGGGGGAGAGAAAAAGGGACCCATTAGCCATTGTCAACACCTCACATATCTCTTGTAGCAGTTTGATCTCCATCTTCTGACTTGCTTGATCCCAGATTCCCTGGTCCCTGCTGCAGCCACTTCCATTGCTGCTCAATCTGGAAGGAATGGGGGGTGAACTCGCAGGGGTTCTCTCCTGTAAATGCCACTGCCTTTTTTAGTACCACCCCCACCTGAAACCCTGTCACCGGTGATCTGTCCCCATGCACAGACCAGGCCCCCTCATGTGGCCCCGCACTCTACTATACTCCGTCATGTCCTGGACCAAGCAAGCCCCCCCCCCCACCAATCTGTGTATCTCTACTGCGGTGCCCTCTCCCCTCTGGTCCGTTTTGGACCTCTGGAGCTGGTTAATGACTCTATCTGCTTCCAAACTCACCCCATGATCTTGCAGGCTGGATGTGGCCGCCCCCTTTCAAGGGTGCCACCATCTCCCCTACCCAAAATGCTGCTTTTGTCATGACTGTGAATATGACCCAAAACAGACAGGCCTCATTCGCTGAGTGGCAGACTTTGTCCAGCACCCATACCACCTTCAGTAACGAGGGCCCATTAAAGGTCTCCTCCTATCATGCCTCCCACCTTGCCCCCTTCGCCATCCCATGACCATCCGTTTGATGGCCCAACTGCCCGTGGTGTCCTCCCATCCCCGATCCTGGCAAGCCCGGCTGATCCTTGCCAGCTGCACCACCATGGTATTGTGGCAGCCCCTTCTTCCCACCTTGACTTGATATATCGCTTAACCGGCTCCTCCTTCACTGACTCACCTGTCTCCCAACCCCACCCTGCCTGAAAGGCCTGGAAGCTCTCTCTGGCCCCTTCGTAGGCCTTCAAGGTGTTAGCCACCCATGAACCTCTATACAATGCCCTGGCTGTTCTCCTCCAATCTCCCATATCCAGTCCGGTACCCTGGTCTGGGTAGGTGCAGCCTGGGGTGCCAACTCTCAGAATCGGTCTGTCTGCAAATGAGAGAGACAGTCAGCCACCTCATTCCGAATCCCTTCAATGTGCTGCGCCCTGAATGAAAGGTTCAGGTGTAGCCCCAACAACACCAAACTTCTCAGGGCCCGGCCCCCTGATTCTGTAAGGTCACTCTGCCTGTTAATCACTTCCACCACCCCTTTGTTATTGCACCAGAAGAAAATGCGCTGTCCTGCCATTTTCTCACCCCAGATATCCAGAGCCTCCTTTATGGGAAAAATCTCAAGAAATATGATGTCCTTAGTCCATCAAAGTTCTTTCCATTGTTCTGGCCATGCCTCCATGACCCATTTTCCCTGGAAGTAGGCTCCCAAACTGAAGCCCCCAGCAGCATCTGTATACAGCTCGAGGTCCGTATTGTGGGCCCAATCCTCTTGCCAAAATGTCACCCCATTGTACAATTCCAAGAAAAAAACAAAACCTGGAGGTCCTCCCGTACTCCTCTACTGATGTCCACCCAGTGGTGGGACTGCTTGGCCTTGCCCGTGACTCTGCCTAGCCTTCTCATGAAGGCCCTGCCTGGGATTATGGCTTTGCAGGCAAAATTAAGGTGCCCTAGTAGTTGCTGTACCAGCAGCACCCTCCTCCTTCCCCCTACAAGCGCCAGCAGCCCCTTCAGAAGGGACAGCTTATCACCTGGCAAGCAAAAGCATTCCAGTTCTGTGTCTACCTCAGTCCTCAGGATCTCCAACCTGTGAGCCAGGCTCTCCATTTTTCCCACCACCAGGGGGATCCTGATAACACTGCACATATCCTGGAAGTCCCTTAGCATCTGCTGGGCTTCTGCCCGGCTGTCATCTATCAGCAGGAAATCATCCAAATAATGTACCACCCTATTTAATTATTTATTTAAGAGATTTCCCAATCAAGCATACTGAGTGAGGTTCGCTCATTTTCAGATGCGACCTGGGGGTTACATAGGTTGAAATAGGTACAGAAGACACAACACTACAGTGGTTTGACAATGGGTTCAGTAAACAACACAATACGGTAGTATGTCAACAGATGAGAGTGGGTACATACAAGGAGAGATTACAACAGGTATAGAATAGGTGCAGGCTAGGTTGACCAATATTTGTCAATTTCGAAGTCTGGTCCTCAGGTCAGAGTGCATAGTTTGCTGTGACATGGTTAGGCCTAGATTTCTGGGTGAAACAGTAAAGCAGTAGAAATATAGTGACACAGTAGGAATTCTGGGCTTGTTACTTTAAATATAATTTAAGATCCATTTAGATGCCCCTGGTGGCAGGTCTAGGCTGTAGGTTGCCGTTGCATACATCTGAGAAGTGGGCTTGTAGAAGCAGTTTGAGAAGCCTAGGGGAGGTGGAGAGCCTAATGTCTGCCGGTAAGTCATTCCAGAGTTTGGGCAGCCAATGTTTGAAGGCCAATTGGCCCTTGGAAGTGCGCATGAAAGGGACTTGGAGTTGTTTTGAGTCCGAGCCTCTGAGGGAGTATGCCAGGGGGGTGAGTTGCCAGTACGCAGCTGAGATGGGGGGGAGAGCATTGGTCCAGAATTTGGCTATAAGATTAGTGCAATGTAGTTTACGCCGAGACTCCAGCAATGGGAAGGCAAGGGCGCTGTACAGGTCGCAGTGATGGGTGGAGGGTGGGCAGTCTAGGATGAACCGGCAGAAAGAGTGAAAGAGGGGGTCCAAGCTGGCCAAGGTGGATGGGGGGGCTGCGCTGTAGACCATGTCGCCGTAGTCAAAAATGAGAAGGATCATTTGGAGCACTAATTCTCTCTTGTCCAAGGTTGGAAGGTTGCTTTTATTGCGGTATAGTGCGCCTAATTTAGGGTGTAGTTTTTTCTGTAGCGAATCAATGTGGGCATAGAAGTCTAGGTGTTGATCGAGCCATACCCCCAGGTACCTAAATGAGGTGCAGGATTCCAGGGTGGATCCGTCCAGAGTGTGGAAGATGGGGGGGGGCTTCTAGACGGTAGAGTCTCAGCTGCATGCCAAAGGTTAGGGAGATGGTTTTCTTTGCATTTAGGACAACTTGGTTTGACCTGAGCCAAGCTTGAACGGCATCAAAATCCCGTTGAAGAGTAGAGTTTGTGTCCCCGATGGAGGGGCCGGAGGCGTACAGTACGGTATCATCTGTGTTCATTTGTATGGCTGAGTTGGAGCAGACCAGAGGTAGATCGTTTAAAAATATGGAGAATAGCCGGGGGCCCAGAACCGATCCCTGGGGGACCCCCATGTTGACTGGGAGTGAGGTGGATACATGAGGGCCAATTTTTACTGCCTGCTTTCTGTCTGTCAGGTAGGCTTGGAACCAGCTGGTGGCGAGATAAGAGAGGCATGCATCTTGCACTTTTGAGATTAGCTTTGGGTGGGATACAGTATCAAAAGCTTTGGCCAAGTCAATGAATATGGCCGAGGTGATATGGCCCTTGTCCATTCCAGAGGAAATATCATTTCTGAGTCTTAGTAGTGCTGTGATGGTGGAGTGTGTTTTATGAAAGCCTGACTGAAACGGGATAAAGAAGGAGGTGGAGTCAAGGAAATGTGTGAGTTGGGAGAGGGCTAGGTATTCTAGTAGCTTGGCCAGAACCAGTAGGAGGGAGATTGGGCGGGGAAGTTGCCGGGTGCAGATGGATCACCTCCCTTAGGTATAATGGGATGATTACTGCTTCCTTCCAGGCTGCAATAATTTTTGACGTGGAGAAAGAGCGGTTCAAGAGGTCAGCTAGGGGGGTGGCTATTGCAGGGACTGATAAGAAAAGGAGTTTGGCATCCAGTCCTAGAGGGTACTTGCCTTTGTTGGGGTCAAGGGAGCGTAGGGCAGCTAGAACTTCAGCTGAGGAGACAGGACAAAAAGAGAATGTGGTTACGTGGGGGGTAGGCTGGGGTATTGCGAGAGGGCTGTTTGTGGGTGTGTGGAATTGTTGGCTATCTAGGAGAGTTGTGGTGCAATTGGTAAAGAAGGAGTTGACAGCTGAGGCAACTTCATTGGGGGCTGATATATTGTTGCCCTGTATGTTTAGGGTAGGGGTGGGTGGCTGAACAGGGGGAGAGAGCAGGGTTTTAATGGTTTTCCAGAATTTGGAGGGGTGGCTTAGATTAGTGGAGAGAGCCCCCGGAAGAAGGTTTTTTTTGCCTGTCTTATGGCTTTAGTGCAGTTATTTCAGAGGGTTTGGTAATGCTGTAGAGATACAGAGGAGTCCGTTAGCCTGTGTTTTTTCCAGGCCTGGTCCCTAGCCCAACATCTGCAGATAATGTCGGTAGAGACACAAGGGAGATGGTATTCCCTGACCCTTTTGTTTCTTAGGGGGGCGTGATAGTCCCATAAGGCAAGAAGCCGATTTCTAAACATTTTGAAAGCATGGTCTATAGTGGGCACTAAATTAATAAATGACCAGTCAATGAGGGAGAGGTCATTTAAAAAGGAGTGGAGGCAGAGGGATTTGTTTGCTCGCATAAGGATTGACCTTGGTGGGTGGTGGTTTGTGGGTCTGTGCACCTTCCTGGTCATGTAGACCATATGGTGATTGCTCAAGGAATCTGGTAGGAGGCCAGCTTTAATTATCCTATGTGGGTGTGTAGTGAGAGCCCAGTCCAGGAGGGAGTGGTTATGTGTTGTGGGGTTTAGACGTGTGGGTTGTTCTATTAGTTGGGAGAGATTTAGGGATTGGACCCTGCTTTGTAATTTGGAGCAATCAGGTGCTAGCCAGTTATAGTTTAGGTCGCCGAGGATGTATAGCTCACCGGCGGCAGCCATAGCTTTAAGAGAGGCTAGATGGTCAATGATGGAGTTCCCAGGTGTAGCAGGGTTGCAATAAATCCTGGCCACATATACCAGGGAGGTGTGTGGCAGAACTAGTTTAATCATCTTAGTTTCTATATGGGGAGTCTGACCTGGGATTTGGACAGGGGTGAAGTGGAGCCTATTTGATATATACATGGCTATGCCACCGCCTTTTTTAGTTCCTTGGTGGTCCTGCCTAATTACAGTGTACCCTGGGATGGCTATTTCTGTGTCTGCATGGTGAGGTTTCAGCCAGGTTTCGGATATAATACAAATATCAGGTTGGAGGGTTTGGGTAGTCACTTGCAGCTCCGGGATTTTATTTAGTAAGCTGCGGATGTTAAGGTGGATTAGGCTTAGTCCTTTTGGAAGGGTTTTGGAGGTGGGGTTTGACAACGGGCCAGGGCTTGTTTCAATATCGCCTGCCAGGAGAAGCAACAAGGTGAAATAGCATATGGCATTGTGCCATGTATTTCTAGGCTTAGATCTGGAACGGGAGATTTGCGGGGTGTGGAGAGGGGCAAATGCCCCTAGATTACTTAGGGCAGATAGGCGCACAGGGAAAGAGGAGGGGATGACTGAGAAGCTTATGAGCCAAGATCAGGTGGTTGTGTGAAACTGGCTCCCCATGGGAGTAGGTAGGGGTGGAGGGGGAGGTGAGATCGAGATAAAGTGGAGGAGGTCTGGGTTGTTTATGAGCTTATTTGATGGACGTAGAGATATGAGAGGCATGGCAATGGTTAGCACTGCAATTAGATAGAGGATCATGTTTGTGTAAGTGATGAATACAGGAAACAAGCTGAAATTTGGTATAGCGGCCTCTACTGGGGGGATCTGATAACCTGCAAACCTGAAAGTGGGCTGATAGGTTTTGGCAGAGTCACCTGACCTCACAGCTGCCTATAAATTTGAGTGCCGACCAAGGGTGGTGGTGGGGGCGGTGGGGAGCTGGCGTGCAGCGTGCGCACCGGCGGGGCCAGAATCATGGCAGAGCAGTACCAGCTCGATGTGCTGAGCTTTGCTCAGCCAAAGATTCAAAATGTAGAAATGGCACCAAATCAAACAAAGAAGCCCTGTCCTGGCTCAAAGCGATCATTCCCTTGTATCTTGTATGGCTTCGGGGTCCCAAAATCTGTGTCCTAGGTAGAGCTCCAGCAAAGCCCTCGCAACCTCGTGGGGGTTTCAGTGGGAGGGCAGCAGTCCCCTACCCTCGCGACCCACTGTGGAGAAAAGAAGAGGAGAGGATTAATTTATACAGCAGCAGGAGGGGTGGAATTGCGATCAGGTTTGTCCTTAAACTGTTTCTACTGTTTGGAGCTATAGTTTTACATTGGGTTCCCAGTTCACTTATCAGCGCAGTACAAAGCTTACAAAAAGGCAGGCAGTGCACTGGAAACGGTCCCGTTCATTACTAGATTGTAGCCTGAAAGCCATATCGGAATTCCTTGTGTGCAGTCTTAGCAGTGCACTCCAGTCGGCCCCAAAATCACTGCCGCAGCCCTTGGCATATGTTTGTAATAGAAATACAGCTTGCAGTTCCTAAACTGAGAGCCTATTACAGATTCAAATGTGCAGGGAGCAGGTTCTCAATACTTAGCACTCAGGCTGTAGCCCTTTAGATACGGTGCCCAGTCCAAATCGCAGAGCAACAGCTTACTTTAAATCTTTGAACGACAGCTTAGTGTAACTCTTTGAGCAACAGCTTAATTTAAATCTTTGAGCAACAGCAGGGAAGGCATTTTGATAAACATTTGAAAGCGTGGGCTATAGCCTTTTGAATTCTATACTGTGCCAGGAAATGAGAACGGTGCTCGGTTAAATCTCCTTATACGAATACAGGGAAGGTAGAATGTATTAGATGCTTAGAATTACTAAGTAAAGTCCATCAAATTCGTTAGCTATGCAGATAAAGAGTACAGTGCACAGTTAAACTCTTTGAGCAATACAGGAAAGGTTAGAGGGTTTTTTTTGCTTTTTTTTTTACATCGCAGTGTAACAGCTATGCAGTACAATACTATGCTGGGAAATTAAGTACAAGGTGACTCTTAAAGTACAGTGCCTATTTGCAATTACTTAAGTATTTCAGAGGAAAAACAGTATAAAGGTAGTTTCAAATACAGTCTATAGATGCACGCCGACTGCTGTGCCTTTAAGAATCACGGCAGAGCAGTACCAACGCGATGTGCTGAGCTTAGCTCAGTCGAAGATTCAAAATGTAGAAATGGCACCAAATCAAACAAAGGAGCCCTGTCCTGGCTCAAAGCGATCGTTGCCTCATACCTTGTATGGCTTCGGGCGGTTCCGAAATCTGTGTCCCAGGAAGAGCTCCAGCAAAGCCCTCATGATCTTGTGGGGGTTTCAGGGGAAGGGCAGCAGTCCCCTACCCTCGCGACCCACTGTTTGTGCCTGTAACATGCCCCAAACACCCACTGTACTCATGAACTGAACATCTCAAATGTGCAGCATGCCACGGAGCACCCCATGGGCATGGCTTTATCGAAATATAGGCCGCCTTCAAATTGGAAACCTAGCAAGTCCCAATCCACCAGACAGACTGGTAGCAGCCAGAAAGCAGACTCGATGTCTGTCTTTGCTAGCCAAGCCCCTTCTGCCGCCCATATTAACTCCACAGCCTGATCCAAGGACATGTACGAGACCATGCTCAGCGCTCCGTGATCCCTGCATTCACAGACCCCCTCTTCTGTGTACGATAGGTGGTGCATGAGCCGGAAGTTCCAAGCCTATTTTTTTGGGCACCACCTCCAGGGGGGACACCCAGAAGTGCTTACGGGGGTTGGGGGGTGGTTCAGCCAACGGCCCCTCCACCCTTCCTGCCCGGACTTCCTTCCTGATCTTACTCCATACTATATCCTCTTTTCTACTTACCGAGCCCAAATTCTTAGCCTGTATCCCCAACCGTGACCCCTCAAACCCTAATGAAAAACCCTCCCTAAAACCCGTCCTTAACAGCTCCACCACTCCCTTGTCATGGTAACCCTCTGTCTAGGCCTCCACTACCCCCAGCTTGATGAGGGTGCAGGCCTAGATATAACCCCAATGCCCTTCACTTAATCCTGCCTTAGTTCCACCCATAGCTGGAGGTGTATCCACCCCTCCCGGGACCTCCCCCTCCTCTCCTGACTTCCCCCCACCCACCCCGAAAGGGCTGCACCAGGGGCTGACTGGCTACCTGCCTGACTTTGTCCCCTCCTTGCATGAAACCTGTTGCAGGGTGCGATACCCCCCACACTTAGCACAGGCATGCCGAAACTTGCAACAAGACCACGTGCATGATGTCCTGTTATAAGCCCAGCATGCTTTGGCCCCTGGGGCCAAGACTATTCGCTTCCCTTGGTCTGCCTTTTGCCCCCCCCCCATTGCACCCGACAGTGTCCTGACCCATCTCAAGTTGCCCTTCGCTGCCATCCTCCTCCGGAGTGCCTCGTCGTATTTGAGCTACCCAAAACCCAGCTTCACCCAGTACATGTCCCGTATGATCGCCATGTATGTCAGCAGTGGGATTGCCAGGGCCGGCTGTTTCTCCAGGAGCAACGCGCTGTATATTATGAAACCTGATTGCCATGTTTCTATGCTCTTCCCCTTAAAATGGGTTTCTTTCACCTTGTGTCCTACTACTGCCAAGGCCACCGCCATCTCTGCCTTGCCCACTGACTCCTTCTGCTTGTACTTTTTGGCAGTCTCTTCATCAACCAGCCCAAAAAATGTCCACATACTCACCCTTCCATATCTTCTCCTTAATTGAGGCTGGGACGTGGTCGCCCAGGGTAAAACCGGGCATTCCGTCATATAGCTTCTGACCACTGCCCATGGTGCCTTCACCCTCTGTCCCTGGCTTGCCCCAGTCCTTAATGGCTTTCAAAGCCCACTTCAGCTATGACACCCCATCCTCCCCCATGTCCCCCAACAATCCTTCAGCATACTCTTTTAAGTCTGCCCCATTATTCATATCCACTCCATCCTTACCCCCATCCAGTATGGGTACCACCGGGCCTGGGGTGGGCTCGTCATCCCCACCGGGTGTCGCGGGCAGGCTGGGTACCATCCGCTTTGGTCTCTTGGACCCCTTCCTGGCACCAGCCCTCTCCTCTCTCTCCTTCCTTTTCTTCTGGGCCTCTTCCTCCACCTCCCTCTTCTTCGCAGCCTGCACCATATTCGTCATCTGCGCCATCAGTTTCGCCGCCTCTGCCAACATGCTCGTACTTGACACTGGGGCTCTCTTGGGTGGCATTTCTCCTTCTGGGCCTAGTCTGCATAACAAAATGATATGATCATAGCATCATCACCATCAGCTGTCACCCTAACCACCCTCCTGCCTGGGCCCCCGGCCCATCCTTACAACACGGGGGGGGGGGGCATAGCTGGCCCAGACCTACTTTCATCCTACTGGCCCACACCCTTGGCATGATTAAATAATATCCTTAAAGTTGGCACAATGCTGCTGCTGCTCTGCTGACCTAGCACACAACTCTGCCTTGGTCCGCCAGCAGGACTGCCCCAACAGCCTTTCTTCATGCTCCTGATCCCTCCGTCCAAAAGAGGCCTGGGAACCCCTCAATCCTGGGTCTGTGTCAGCCTCCACATGACAAACTAGCAGCACAGATCAGTGCCTTTTGAGTTGCAATCACACCATCTGCTACCACACTCTTTTAGTCACCAACTACCGTACCCATAACAAGAACTAACGCGTAATGGTTGGAAGCACATAGCCCTTAAAACACAGTGGTCACATATTACGAGAGCCAATGGGACAGTACCCCACAGTACAGGCATTACAACAGGCTTGTGGATGACAGGACAGGGTACTTCCAAATGTGTAGTCCCAACAGTATGTTACGCAGTCTAACAGGGTTCCCTAACCCCCATACAGTTCAGCCTGTGAAACTGTGCTAGCGTAGATTCCTTTCTGAGTTATTGCACACTGTAATATGTAACACCATAGTGTCCAGCAGACCCACACTACATGTACACACTTGAAAATGGATGGTGCAAGTAATATATAAACACCCGCGCCTTGTGGCCTCCCCCACTCTCCAGCCCTGGTCCTCCCTAATCCCTGGTACCCTACTGTTGGCCACTACTTGCCAGATGGCATCAGCCACATCATGCGGGAACTTCTGCGGCACCTATGGCCCTGCCCTGTGAAGAAAAAGAGAGAAATACAGCATGGATGGGTTTGGCCACTGCTACTGCTACTATCGCTATCCAATCCCTTGCAAATTGCCGACATCTTATCTCCGACCCCACATACACTGAACCTCTCCCCACGTGGTCTAGGCCTCCACCCCAGCTCACCATAGACAAACCGCATCCTTTGAAAAATCTTTTTTTTTTTTGTTATCTTCCATTGGATTCAACCCACAATCTCTGCCCTAGAAGGTCATTACTGTTTCCATCAGGCTACTGAAGCTCCTGCACTATTCTAGCCAACCCATCCAGAGCCATCCTGCGGTGGTGGGCCTCCCTTGTCTTGGATTTGGCCTGCACGCATCCCTTGACTCTCCCTGTGGTCCAATAGCATGCTGTCCAACCGACCAGCCTTCAAAAAACCCCATTGGGGCTTCCAGACCTCCCCTGGGCCCTCTGCCCCTGCCAACAAAAGCTTCAGCCTGTGACTACATACTGCGAGCCTCCTGTGGCCTGCTGCTACACTGAACCTGCCTAGCCAGCCTAGAAAACCCCCATACAACAACCACACATTTGAGCGCTGTCCTCTCCGAGTCTTTTCATTTGGCGCCTGATTCCTATCCTTCCTTCAGCTGCACAACAAACCGCATCCTACCCACTTGCATGACAGGCCTAGTGCCACTCAACTCCTTACAACCATCCTCAGCCTGCTGGCCCTCCTCACTTGCTTCCTAGCACCACCTAGCAAACCAAATAGCTTTCCTGCAAGGGAGGCCTGGCACTTGCTATAAACCTCGCTGCACCTCGCTTTCTTTCTTTTTTTTTTCCAACTGCTACCTGCTTCCTTTGTCATCCAGAAGTCTAAATATTTATACCATCCATGATTTTCAAAGCTCTACTGTACAATGCTGTGATTCATAAATCAGTCAATGAGAAACCTAATAAACACTACCTGCTTCATTTAAAACCTCCCCTGCCAGGCCCTTGCAGTTGCATGATTCAGGTCTAACACAGTTCTACCCTATATTCCTCCTAGCAATGCAAACTTACTGCCAGACAGCATGTTTTTTAGTACTACCATAGTAGACCATGATACAAAATGCAGCACAGCACTTGGGCCTACACTTCTGTCCTGACCTGCCTTACCTTGATTGCCAACGATGTGCTGAATATCCACCAAGGAAGAGGGCTAGCTGAGGGTTACCTGGCCTTAAGTAGCCCTTTAGGACCCCAGTTCAGAACCCCTCCTGGCCCCTCCCATTGGCCAATAGCCAGCAAGCTGCCTGACCTGGTTGTATGACACCTACTGAGGTCATAGCCCCACCCTCTGTCCTGCAGACCCCACCCTCCCCTCCACCCTCCCATTTTTCACCCTTATTTCTGACTGGCTCCCAGGACAACCTAGACTGCCTTTTAATGGCAAGCCCCATTGTGCAAGAAACAATACTATTTTAAAAACAAACATGAGTTTACAATTTTTTATCATATGCCAAAAGCTTAAAATGATTTTACTCTCAAAAACACATCTCAGTACTATTGGAGCACAAACCTATTGTAGATATTAAGATTAGTTCTAGTAAGCATTACTTATCATGTGCTCAAACAGATAAAATTAGTTTCAGATCAATCAGAGAGACAATAAAGGTAACACTGTCAAGATGAGAAAGGGGGGTGTAAAAAGCGATTATTTTTCCCAGTAACATCACCCACAAACTCTCTGCACACCTCAAAAGACCATTTAAGTATTTCATTATTATATTAAATATATTCACTGATCATTGTGGAGGTGCTTGCATATAGGATAGTGGTTCTCATGTTTAAACATCTTATCCACACCTTGAAACAAGATATTAGGTTGGGGGGGGGACAAAAGTGATTTTGCGACAAAGTGCATTACATTTGATTACTTGATGCAAATAAAAATTATGTTTTATATATATATATATAATCTAAAGATATTACTAACACACATCTTAAGCTTATAATTTCAAAAATCAGGGCCAGTAATTATTACTGGCCTGAATACATTTGATGCCATAGTCCAAATTGATAAAATGTCCAAGATTTCTCTAGCCTCACACAGTGATATCACCCAGTAACATCAGCCATAACCTAACTGCACAACCTTCTTTCTTTCTTTCTTTCTTTCTTTCTTTCTTTCTTTCTTTCTTTCTTTCTTTCTTTCTTATCATTATAGAGGTACCAACAGATAAAGTAACTGCTCTCATGTTTCAACATTTTATCCATTCATTCAGACACACCAAAGATACAATTAATCACAGACTGTTCTAAAAGTTCTGGTTTTCTTAAAATGGTGTGCCCCATAAAACCCACTAATATACCTATATCCACAATTATTCATATTAAAACAAAATGTATGTGCTTTATGAACAATATCCCACCTCAACAATGTATTCCCTCCTTAGTATAACCAAATGATTATGATTTTTGCAGTTTAGATCCAGTCGCTGTCATTCAAATATATAATCATTATAAGAATGGTTTGAAGAACTGCTGACGCCTTCAGGACAACTTTACCAAACCATAATATTGAGACACAGTTCAGCTCTGTTTCATGTTAGTTCTGTATTCCTCCTCCCCATTATTTATTACTGAGGTCATTTGCATTAAAAGAAAATCCTTGTTTCTGAAGAGTTCAACTATCCCTGTTGCTTACTCCCCACCTAAGTCAATAGTGCACTGCTTATGACATCACAATTACTCTCACAGCAACACATTGTGATATCACAACAGAGGATTATGACTTGAGGTATGAAGTAAGCTATAGAGGTAGATGAATTCTAAGGGAACTCTAAGGGATAAAGATCATGTAGTCATGTAAATTTACTCAGTATTAAATAATGGGGAAGAAAGGAAGATAAATTATATAGAATATATATGGAATACAAGTGGAATTGTACCTAATTCTTATGTTTTTCAAAGTTTTTTTTTGAAGCATCAGTAGCTCTTTAAAATCCATTTTGTATTTAGTTCCACAGGCACACTGCCTTTAAATGACAAATCCATTTAGTTTCTCTCTTTAAAAACATTTTTAACCTGCCCCCTCCTTTTTCATGACTCAGTACATGGTCTAAAAGTCAAAATGAAAAGGCAGAGGGCATATACTACAAAGCAAGCCATAAAGTGGTCCCCCAATGCACTTTCTGGATTACCTTGTATGATGGCTCAAATATACTCCTAAATTCTAACTTTAGGTCTTCTAATGGTACTTCCATGGTACTTCCCATCTAGAGCTTGCCACATGTTCACTGCACCACATAGACCACATGAGTTGTATGACAATTCATATTTAAACCTGGTATCAAATTCCTCTCCGCCAGCTGGGCACTGAAATTTCAGACCAGTGACTCCATATCTGCATATGTTGCAGTTGTGGTAGACATAAAATCCTGTTGTATCAATTTCTTTCCTATGATTCAGACTTACAAAGTGACTACCTGTCAGGCGGTCTTTTAAATTTCTCCCCTTTCTATATGAAATTTGGGGTGTAGTACCAACTACTGCTCAGGATGGACTGCATTTAGACAAATGGCATGCTGATGTAAATAGCCTCCCAAAGAGGGCTTACCTGATTTGGGGCTCCTGGGTCCCAACTGTTGTTTTCTTCCATAGGAACAAGCATATTTCTTGACCCTCTAGCCCAGGTGTATGTAGATCACTGTCTATGGGAGCCAGATGGGCAGCAGCATTCATCAGCAGCAAGTCTTCAGGAGTTCTGGAGGGAGCCATACCATGACAGACACATCTTTATTGCTGGAGCCAATCAACAACCCTAGGGTAGGAGGCAGTACCCCAGGGCCAGCAGCAGTATTTGTAAGTGTACCCAGGACCCTTAGAGGTATCAGAGAGGTTGGGGAGCAGCATAGACTTAAAACAAGGAATATACAAGATTTAAATGGGCTGCAGCATGCACTATCACATGTGATGTTCACATAAATAGAAAGGTAGCCAATTCAGCAATGGACTCAAGGCCCACCACAACAAAAGGTTACTGGCCTCAGGGCAGGCAGCAGGGTTAGGACCAAGACAATATAACCCGCAGGAGAATATTGATTATCAGCAGGAGGCTGCACACTGCAATAGACTGCTCACCAGTCATGCACAGCTCAGACACCAGTTTCTCAGCTGGGGGTTGTGTGCAATTGCCTGGAGCTCCCCTTCCTCCTAGTCCCTGCTTGTGAGGCCTAAAGACTCCACACAACCAGGACTCTTTCATCCAGTCAATGCCAGGAGCACTAAACTCGGGAGTAGGACTTGAACGCTGACTGAGGGACTGCTGCATAGGGAGCTCCTCTGCCTCCCAGACCACTCAGCACCTATGCAAAGCTCAGATGCAGTCTTATGAGCTTTGGATTTTAAGCCATTAACTTGGGCTTCTCCTTTCTCCTAGTCGCCACTTGTTCTCAGTGTTGCTAGTGTTATTCTGTCAGCTAGTTTTGGTTATTGTGCATATTTCTTAGCCTTGCTGCTTCTTTGTTTTTACTACAGAATTTATTTTGTCTCCGCATAACTGGTCACTCTTCTTCAGCATAGCCAACTGTGATTATTACAGTTTTGTTGGTACTAGTCATTCCTGCCACCCCACGTCTTTAGTTATGCTGTCCACTTGTCCTTGTCTCCTTCCCCCTTTCCCCTATCACAGGTCATACACAATCTAAAGACCATCATCCATCTGCTCATCCTCTTGGCAGGGGATGTAGAGCATAAAAAAAAACTAGGAACAGTTCATTAAATGGCCAACACCAGTTCCTAGACAATGAAGCATGACAAACAACATGTATTGCAATTAAAAACCTATTTAATATCCAGTAGACTAGTACAGTATGCCTACATATTGGGTTTACTAATCAAGGACATCCATCCTTCAAATTAGATGTTAAATTGAGGTCCCGTCTGGCCATCTCTGGTCACTGTCCATGTGGATCCCATGGCACTTATCGTAGAACAGTAGGTGAATTTTAAATAGAAAATGAAACCAAAAACTGTTATTGCATTAAAAAAGACCCATCAACAAACAAAAACAAAAATAAAAAGAAAAAAAGCACCAAATACAGTATCATGAAGAACAAAAACACAAAGCATAAAAAATGAAAGGAAATGTGTTATAAATAACTGTCAACCAAAGACAGAATTACCAGTAAGCATTATGTACTAAGCCCCTCCACCTGTTCCATTTATAAAAATAATTATTCTAGAAAACCTTTATGCAAATTTTTTTTTTCTGAGAAATGAAAGAGACACCCTTAACATACAAACTTTGTGCACTTTTGATTTGATTGTCTAGAATAATTCTGAATAGTCCACCAATTTTTGCTGAAGAGTAAAGGTGCATCTTGCCTGTCATATGTACAATTTCACTATTGCAAAGAATACCACTAATGTATGCATATCAAAATGATTCCAATCTAGAAGTGAATAGTCCTCATATTAAAATGTTATAACTTAACTCTGAGAGCTGGGGTAAATGTTACTGTGCAGACAAGTAATTCTAAAACTATTTAATGTATGAACATTCTAAAAATAAGTGCTCTTGAAACTGGCATATTTGTACAGCCAGGCCAATGGCAATTTCTCTCCTCCAGGCTCTTGTATTTCAAGAAGCCTTTGACCCCTAGGCACCCATGCATGCAGAACCATAGTACATCCTACATTTGTGGTGGCACTCATTCACTGGAAAAGTACTTTAGTACTAATGGCACAGATTCAACAGAACATTCGTTTACAAGTAGATTTTATGAAAAAGCAGAACATTTAATTTGTTCATACTACTTTTTCTGGAAAAGAACTTCGGAGACAATTTCCATTCCCCATATTTTGTTAAGGCTTGCAAGATACAACAAGGATATGTTTTGTCTGAACTTTTCCCTGGGACATGCAATTTTCTGCTGTTCTAGCCTTCTAACCATTCAGTCACAAATTGCACCAAAATGTATCTTTTTGACTGAGAGTGTTCTGGAAATTATAAACAATTCTGGGCAGAGCCGACATGGCTGCAGCCATGCTCGCTGAACTCATGGAAAAACAGTCCACCATGCATAAAATAGCCACTGTGCAACTGCGCATGTGCAACTACTCGTGTGTGCGCATCGGTAGCCAACATGAGCATAGTGGGTGACCAGCAACTGAAACAGTGCCCCAGTGGTGGGGGCAGGGAGTGAGTGGACTCTTAAGGCTCCACCCACTACAGCTGTGAAAAGGAATTGGCTATAAAAAAAGCTACTGGATTTAACCTAGCCAACCCCTCAGCTTTTACTTATAAATAAGTTACCTTTCTCTTTATAGGATAGGTTAAGGTGACTACCCTATAAAAACACAAAGAATAGGCAAAGTAATTTTGCCTCCAAAACAATTCAGTGAGAGAATACATAACTATGTACAGAAATGTTGGCACCAACAGAAACCTGATCATAAAAAACTTTCAATTTCTTTGATGACTTCCAGGCTTTCTAATGCTGGACCTGCTGCAGTGTTGTTTGTAAAAGATGTTCCCAATTCTAAGTCTACCTCCCCAAAGTGTAACATAATAGTGTTATAGTAACACTTCAATTGGCATTTTAGCCAAAGTGTCCTTTATACCTGAAAAGGTGCCAAAACCTACACCCACACTCTTTGTGTGGTTTATTACTGATCTAGAGGCAGAGGAGAATGTGACAAGGACCTACTGTAGGCATGGTCCCTCTGATTTGCCTATATTATCCACATAAGTTAAAGGTTTGACAGGGGAGGGGAGGCTGGTATGGAGATTTCCTCTGTATTTTGCAAACTGTATAAGCAAGGATCAATCCCAAACACATAAAGTAGAGAGCTGAGAGGGCAACCCTGTCATACTTTTACATAATCTCACATTAGTCTTTACCCTGCCATTGACCAGTGGGGAAATTAAACACTCTGAACAAACAGTTATGAGAAAGCTCATCAAAAGCTTTTGCTTGGTCTACCAAGAGCACTTTCTCACTCAAGAGTACCATTTCATCCCTCTCAAGCATCTCTCTAATAGTAATCAGATTATCCTGAATTGACCTTCCTGGTATGGAGCAGGATTGATAAGGGGAAATGATGCATTCTGCTGCATGTAGGAAAAGTTTAAACAACATTTTACACAGTATTTTTTGCATCTGTACTAGTAGACTTGTAGGTCTCCAGTTTTACACAAGAGTTTTCTCACATTTTTTATATAAAAAAACAAAATATTGCTGATGACATACACTGCTCCATATTCAGTATGGTAAGGATGTCATTGTATACTTCGGTCAGAGTTGAGATCAAACAAGTTTAACAATTCTATAAAATTCCACAGGCTGGCCATCCCCATTAGGAGCAGTGTTCAAGTTTAAAGGCCTGATGGCTTCTAACACTTCCTGAGGAGTTATGGGGGTAATTAGTAACTGTTTTATAATTTCTGCTAGTTCAGGAACTTTTAAATTTTTAAAAACAGAAGGGAGTCAATTGTCATAGTGGTGCCCAATGTAGTATATATATATATTCTTCCATGATATGAATAATATCACTCTTGGAAGAATGCATGACCCCTCCCTTGCCTTGTGCAGTTGTAAAACCCTCTTTTCTATTCTTGCTTTGCATCCTTTATGTGCTGAATTGTAATTCACTAGACAAGGAATTTCCCCTCCCTATTGTATCATTTTTCCGCTCTTTTACGAGGTGTATCTGGTCAAAAAATGCCTGTAGGAATCTTTGTGATTTTCTATTAATTTTTGCAAGTAAGATTGCAAAGTACAACAGAATCTATAGTCTTGAGGTATCACATTTTTTGGAAATCATTTTTGAGTCCTGTTACCACATACTGTAGCCAAGGAATCATAAGTACATTTTGCCAATGTTCTGGCCATCAACTTTGCCATTTCGGTCTAGCATCGTCATTTTCTAATATTAATGTAGAAAGGCAACAAATTCAGTTTTTTTCAGTGGAGTAGGGTCCAATGTGCAAAATATAATTAATAAAGTATGGTCTGATGTTTCAATTGCCTTTGTGTGCCCTTGAGACCTTAAGCACTGTAGACAAAAAGATGTATTCAATGTGGGTTGCCAATTTTCCTTTTGTAAACAGTGTGTAAAACATCCACTATTATGAACCCAAACAATATGCATCATTCAGACCAGCTGTATTTATGGTGTCAGTAGGGAAGTGTGCACCACAGTACGTTTTATATATCTGGGCTCTTTTCCTGTAATAAGGAGAGAAATATTAACCCCCTCCAAAAAAAAATATAAAAGTTTTTGCTGTATGCAAAAAAAGGTTGCATTTCTCGCAATAACTCTATCCACAAAGACTTAGTTTGAGAAGCTTAGATGTTAATAATTCTATACTGTTTGACCACCTTTAATGGCATCAAACACTAGGGCTCTGTCTAGGTGTATATCCACTAATTTAGATAGATGCCAGTCATACACTCTGAACAGGATACTCACCCATTCACATGTGTCTTCCCCTGCTAACAGAAAGGAGATTCCTATAATTCAAAAGGTTTTTGGCCTTGATGCTTTCTGAGAAGTTTTTAGTCTGGTGTCTTGAAGTTGGAAAATATCCCCTTGATGTTACTGCAGGGTAAATAAAGTCACAATGCACCTTTTTGTGACTTAATGCGATTGGCATTCAGGTGACAGCAGTAAATGAATAAGAAATACAGTAAGCAACAGCCTAACCCTCTAAAGGAATTTCTGCTAACCTTCAAGGATTATGACTCAGTTCTGGCTCCTCTCTTTTTAGAGGAGGAGGCCTCTGCCTGAGAATCCTCCAGGTCCAAAGAATGGTCTTTATATTAGATTCATACTAGAATACACAGGGTGCAGCAGGCCTGTAGACACATAAAGCCCCTAAACTTACATATTGCTTGGGGTACTTGTATTAAATAACAAGTATCTATCAAGCCTATTCTTAAATGTATTTTTATTAGTACTAATGACTATATTTAGGGGTAGATTGTTCCAGGATTTCACCACCCTTTGTGAAAAATAAGAAGCTCTTTTCTTCGCTTTACATTTTTGTTTCCCTAATTGAAGTGGATGACCTCTAGTATTGACAAGTAATTGTTTGTATTCTAAACCACAGTCAATTAATACGTTTGCATCATTAATGATATCCCAGACAACTAACATGTCACCCCTAAGGTGCCTTTGTTCTAAAAACATTACATTTAGTTTATGTAATCTATTTTCGTAGGAGAGATGTTTATTTGAAAAAAAAAGATTTTGTAATTCTTCTTTGTACCCTTTCGATCCTATTAATGTCTTTACACAAATAGGGGAACCAAAGTTGGAATGCATAATCCAAATGTGGACATACATACGTACAAAAGAGAGGAAAAAGTACTTCAGAATTTCTGGATACAATATTTCTTTTATTTGACCACCAAATGTTATTTGCTTTATTTATACTATTAGTAATTTGAATGTCAAAATTAAAATTTAAGTTTATCATTACAACAAGATTCTTTTCATTCTTTTTATCCATAATTGGCTCATTATACAAATAATACTGATGTTTGGTATTCTGTTTTCCAAAATGCGGAACTATACATTTTGAGATATTGAATCTTAAATTCCAACATAATGACTATTTTTCCAGTATGTCCAATTCCTTTTGAATAACAGCACAATCACTCGAGCATCTTGCAATGTTTACAATTTGCAGTCATCAGCATACTTCATGATGTTACTTTCAGTGCTGCAAGACAGATCCAAAATAAAGCACTGAAATATAATTGGTGCAAGTACCGAACCCTGGGGAACACCACTCAAAACAGGATTCCAAGAGGATCTAAAACTATCAATAGACACACATTGTCTTCTACTCTTAAGCCAATCTTTAATCCAATTAACAAATAACGGGGTTGATTTTTAGTGCTAATAATTTTTTAATAAGAGCCAAATGTGGTACTGAATGAAAAACCCTTTTAAAGTCCAACAAAACCACATCACATGGTATTCCTTTATCAAGTTTGCCACTGACATAGTCAGAAAAACTAACCAGATTTGTGACAACTGATCTTCCTTTAATAAATCCATGCTGAGTGGTATCCATAGACAATACACCTGGAGACAGTTCATCCTTAATTATCTGTTCAAGTATCTTACATATAATTGAAGTAAGGCTGATAGGATGGTAATTTTCCACCAGACTCTTGTCATCCTTTTTAAATAGGGGAGTAATATATGCTTCTTTCCAATCAGTTGGCACTAAACCAGATTTTAAACTTCTGTCATATATTATCTTTAAAGGTAGATTCAATTGGTCCTTCATTAATAATAACGTATCTCCTGATATGCCATCCGGGCCTGGTGGTGAACCCTTTTTAATAGAATCAAATTTCTTTTTTATGCTTTCCAGAGTCATTTCCATGGGTTTTCCTATATTACTAATCTCAATCTCATTATCTGATGTAAATTAATGAAATCATTTGCAAAAATAGGTGCTAAATTCATCAGTCATTTTTATTTTATAACTAATGTCAATTCCAGTTATTTTCAGTGGGCCCACTTTACTATCCTGTTTCTTTAGTGAACTTATAAAGCTATACAATATACTACTGCCCTTGGAAAATGATTGTAAACTGAGAAATGCTGTAGTGAACTTATTCACACACTTTTTACAAATAGACCTGAGGAGCTTAATATTCTCAGTGTAGTTAGAAGACTTCATAATGATGATGCTTCTCAATTAGATGTATTGTTGCAGTCAAAGGACATGGTCGATTTCATCCTGCAGAAGGCTGTACTTCTAGATGAAATTGGGATTCATATTTTGGACTCTAATGTCCTGTTGGAAACTACCCTGGTGGTGATAAGCTTGCTCCCCAAACAAAAAAATGAGAAAATAGAATGCTGGCCATCTTTGGTATACAAAGGGCCAGGGGTGAAAATAGTCAGAAGCTCAAGCTTGTTCTTCAGGATCTTTTCGAGCATGTTCTTACTATACCCAAGTTTTTTGAAGATAACAGTCTGATAGGTCGATCTGGTTCAGATAATGATAGTGACCAAATACTTATTAACATGTTTTCACAAGAGGCCTTTTTTAGATTGTCAAAACATCTGCCAATCTTGGACTGTTTGGGAATTAACATAATGGAATGGGATAATGTGGACACAGTTAGGAAAATCAATGGGGAATCTAATAAAAATGAAACGGCGAACGTAGACCAGATGTGTAATACTCTAACTGTATTGAACCACAAATAAGGTTCAATATACCCACTAAAAATAGATTTGCAAATCTGTTACTGTCTGAGTCTTGACATACTGCTTCCACTATAAACATGGCCCATAGTCCATACATGAATGATTGGGCCCTTGTTTCTTGGAATATTTCAAGATTGGTGCCAAAATGTTCAGATACTGATTGAAGAGCATTTATAAATGTACATCATATTGTCTGTTTGCAATAAATATGGCACTCAGATGCCATGATGTTTCTTTAAACAGGTATACCTGTTTTCAGGTATCGGGAGGAAAATTGCTAAATATGGCAGGGCATCTGGTGGGTTTGTAACCTGGGTTAAAGAAGATGACAATCTTAAAGTTTCACGTACAGCAAGCAATGCAATTGCACAGGCTTTTTTGGTCCATACCAAGGACTTTTCATATTTTCATGGGCGTGGAGCCTTTGCAAAGGAGTCTTCAACTCAAAGGATTGTAATTTCGAAATTTCAATAAATAAAATAAGTATTGTTTAATAAATGCTTATATTCCACCCCGGACATCTAGACATTATTCTATAAAACTTTGGGATGAGTCAGAAAAGACTTGCCTGCTCCTGTTGGAAGCTGAGAAACTTGCTATACTGCAGAGTACAAACTAGAATGCATTTGAGGAACTGGGAACCTAGTAAAACATAATATTGTAGGGGACTAGTGAGGAAGGTAAGCTACGCTTTCTACAGAAAGTTTCATTATTTTCTTATTGGCATTAAGAATTGCAAGATTCCATTAAAGTGTAGTAATTTTATAACCAGCAGGGGTGTAATACAACTGAAGTTGCATGATTTCTGTGCTAGACACATAGGATTTGGAAGGATATTTGTACAATATTTTAGAAGTGTCCTGCTGGCTAAGCAGTGAGTTTATCCCTGGTTTCAGATAAAGGGTTTGTGTGTGTATTAGAAGCAGACACAGCAAATTGTCTTCACTGAAAGGCCTGCTTAAATCACAGGTGTCACTAGTCAATCAATTGATTCTGGGTGGAGCTTTTATCACTGTGCTGACTTAGGCAAACTACAAGAGAAAAGCCAGTCAGAAAAGACTTGCCTGCTCCTGTTGGAAGCTGAGAAACTTGCTATACTGCAGAGTACAAACTAGAATGCATTTGTGGAACTGGGAACCTGGTAAAACATAATATTGTAGGGGACTAGTGAGGAAGGTAAGCTACGCTTTCTACAGAAAGTTTCATTATTTTCTTACTGGCATTAATAATTGCAGGATTCCATTAAAGTGTAGTAATTTTATAACCAGAGAGGGTGTAATACAACTGAAGTTGCTTGATTTCTGTGCTAGACACATAGGATTTGGAAGGATATTTGTGCAATATTTTTGAAGTGTCCTGCTGGCTGAACAGTGAGTTTGTTTTTATCCCTGGACCCAGTAGAGTGGTTTGTGTAGGAGCAGTGGTCTAGTAAATTGTGGTGTTGGTTGACTTACTATAAAGGGCAGTACTCACCAGGGTGGTGGAGCAGTGGTGTATTTGATTGTTTCTAACAGTCACCAGTGGTTGTGGCCTACCCACCCACCCTTCTCCTCACCCCACCCACCCCAGGCATGGCATTTCCTTTATAGCCAAGATTCTGACATCACTTCCTCAACAGGTCTTGGGGCAGGACTGTCATATTCTTAATTACCCAGCAGAGTGCAAAAAGTGTAAGTACACACACAAAATATATATATTACTCATTGTATATTATAAGGAAGAGGGACATGTGGTGAGTGGTGTAATGCACTGGCTGTGGGGCAGCAATTTTCTGGGAGACATTCTGGAACCTGTGTTGCTGCCCTATTTGCAGGCAACTGTCAGCTCTGAGGGAGGAGGTTGCCCACGTCCAGGTTGAACTGGCAAGGACTAAGGAGGCCTCCTTCACCCAAAGAGCACCAGTTTCACAACCACTGCCTCAGAGGTTGCCATGTGTGAAGAGCAGATGGACCACAGTAGGTTCTGGGAGGGTGAGGGTGGTGGAACAGAGGCATAGCCCCTGGGTTGCACCTCTACACAAATCATATGTCAGTCTGGCAAATCAAGGTTCCTCTATGATGACACCCTCATTGGAGACCAAGAAGAATGCTGGGGACATCCACAAGGGAGACCCACAAAAGGGTGGCAAGGGACACCACAGGGGAAAGAAACAGCTTCTGATAGAGGACTTAATTGTTAGGGGTGTAGACCTGAGGAAGGGAGAGGAGAGAGAAAAGTGCCTGCCTGGTGCCATGGCTTGGAGGGACAGGAAGCAAATCCTCAGGATTGCAGAAGCAGCATCACAGGAGAGGAAACTAGATATCATTTTCATTGTCCACCTTGGGACAAATGACCTAGCTAGGCATGAGATCACTGCAGTGCAGGATGAATTTGTGGAGTTGGGGAGGGGCCTCAGACAGGTATCAAGCACGGTAACTTTCTCAGAGGTGCTGCCAGTCTATGGCAGGGGTGAGGCTACGGTACTGCACACCATGCAGTTTAATGAATGGTTGCAAAACTGGTGCAGAGCACAGGGCTTTAGCTTCATTGGGGACTGGGGGTCCACCTGGAGAGATGAAGGTCTATACTGGCATGATGGTCTGCATCTGTCCAGGAAGGGAAACACACTCCTAGGTGACAGGTTTAAAGGCTTCCTTGGCAAGCTTTTAAACTAGCCAAGGTGGGAGGTGCTGATAGGACACAGGAAAGTTCAAGCCTCCCCCCACAAAACATGGCAGGTAGTAGGGTAAACACTGAGGTACAGAGCATGACGGAGGGCAGGACAGGGGTAAATGGAACAATGGATAAGGGCAATAAGAGCAGAGATGGGGTAAAAAAGGGTAAAGCCAACATTAAATGGAGGGCAATGAGTACCAATGCCTGTAGTCTTGGAAACAAGCTTCCAGAGCTAGTAGCCTTGATGGAAGAGGAACACTTGGATATTGTGGCAGTCACAGAAACATGGTACATGGAGAACCATGACTGGGATGTCAACATACCAGGGTACACAATCTACAGAAGGGACAGGGAGGGTAAAAGAGGAGGTGGAGTAGCTCTCTACATAAGGGAAGGGATCAAAGCTACAGAACTAAAAAGTAAAGGGGGAGGACAAGAGGAACTCTGGGTCACCTTGGAGACAGGGAATGGCATCACAATCCACACAGGGGTTGTATACAGACCCCATCTCAATGGGAGGAAATGGACAAGAAAATGATAGAGGGCATTCTCAAAATGGCTGAAAAAGGGGAGATACTGTTGATGGGGGACCTGAATATGCCAGATGTTAACTGGTTACATGGACTGCAGCCACATCCAAGAGCAGGGTCATTCTCGATGCCCTACAGGGGGCATGCCTTTGACAGCTAGTGGTGTTACCCACTCGGGCGGGAGCAATATTAGACCTGGTACTCTCAAATGGAGAGAGGATCACAAATTTAGAAGTCAGTAGACATCTGGGAACAAGCGACCACTGCACAGTGTGCTTCACAATAAACACAACCATGGAAACAAGCCATACAAAGACAAGGATATTGGACTTTAGAAGGGCTGACTTTGGCATAATGGGTGAATACCTGAGGAATGCATTAGCAAATGGCCAGAAAGGAGGAATAGAAGAGCAATGGAGAAAAATCAAAACTGCCATCATGGAGGCAACAAGCCTTTGTGTGAAACAAATAAAGAAAACAAAGCGGAATAAAAAAAACACTATGGTTCTTAAAAGAGGTATCAGGGAAGGTTAAGGAGAAAAAGGCTGCATTCAGAAAGTATAAGGAATCACAGACGGAGCATGACAGGGAACTGTATCAATTAAAGCAGAAAGAAGTGGGGGAAGGCAGTCAGAAAAGCAAAGGCCCAAACTGAGGAAAAGATAGCCAACTCAGTTAAGAAGGGGGATAAAACCTTTTATAGGTACATTAGGGAGCATAGAAAGGTTAAGGGAGGGATAGTGAAGATTAATAAAGGAGAGGGGAGGTGGGCAGAGGGAGACAGTGAAAAGGCAGAGATACTGAATGAATACTTTTGTTCAGTATTCACAAAAGAAGAAGAGGAGGAGTTACCTAAACCAAACAGTAGAAGCACTCTGGATAGTGGGGTTGACACCAGTCCATTTATGGAAGAAAGAGTACTTAAAGAACTCCTAAAACTCAAGGTGGACAAAGTAATGGGGCGTGACGGGATTCACCCTAGAATCCTAGAAGAGCTAAGGGGAGGACCTAGTGACACCACTAACCACATTTTTTAACAAATCATGGGAAGATGGGTTGGTACCTGAAGACTGGAGGAGGGCAGATGTGATTCCCCTTCACAAAAGTGGGAGCAAGGCAGAAGCAGAAAACTACATACCTGTTAGTTTGACCTCAGTGGTGGGGAAAATGATGGAATTACTTCTGAAAGAAAGAATTGTTGAGTACCTAGAGGCCAGTGGGGCATAGGACCCAAAGCAGCATGGATTCACAGCAGGAAGGTCATGTCAGATGAATCTAATTGATTTCTTTGACTGGGTGACCAAAGTAGTTGACCAGGGAGGCACTGTGGATATGGCCTACCTAGACTTTAGCAAGGCATTTGACACAGTTCCGCACAAAAGAATAATAATCAAGTTAGACAGCCCAGGAGTGCATCCCAGGGTGGTAGCCTGGGTAGCAAACTGGCTGCACAACAGGACACAGAAGGTAATAGTGAATGGAACACATTCTGAAGAAAGGGGGGTTACTAGTGGAGTACCTCAGGGCTCAGTACTGGGTCCAGTCCTCTTTAACGTCTTTATAGGTGACATTGCAGAGGGTCTGGAAGAAAAGGTATGCCTCTTTGCAGATGACACAAAGATCTGTAACAGAGTTGATACACAAGGGGGGTAGAAAGGGTGAGAAGGGACTTGGCAAGGTTGGAGGAATGATCAGACATAAGGCAACTTAGATTCAATGCAAAGAAGTGCAAAGTAATGCACCTGGGAAATAAAAATCCAGGAGAAGAGTACACAATAGCAGGGGAGGTACTAACAACAACAATAATGGAAAGGGATCTGGGTGTAGTCATATCAGATGACCTAAAGGTGGTTAAGCAATGTGAGAAGTCAGTAAGGAGAGCCAGGGGGATACTGGGATGCATAGGAAGGGGCATCACAAGTAGAAAAAGGGAAGTGGTTATCCCTCTATACAGACAGTTGGTGAGACCCCATCTGGAGTACTGTGTGCAGTTTTGGAGACCTCATCTATGCAAGGACATTGACAGGATGGATGCAGTCCAGAGGAGGGCAACTAAAATGGTGCAGGGTCTACATCAGAAACCATATGAAGAGAGACTGAGAGAGATTAATATGTATACCCTTGATGAAAGGAGGGATGGGGGGACATGATAGAAACTTTTAAGTACCTCAAGGGAATCAACAAAGTCCAGGAGGGTAGCATCTTTCAAAAAAAGAGATGTGCAAGAACAAGGGGGCACAATTTAAAGTTAGAGGGGGGACAGCTCAGGGTAATGTGAGGAAATTCTTTTTCACGGAGAGAGTGGTGGACTCATGGAACCACCTTCCTGGAAAGGTTGTGGGGTCTAAAACAGGTGGGGGAATTCAAACATGCATGGGACAGACATAAGGCAATTATAGTGAGGGGTTGCAGGAAGTAGGCTGTTGGTTAACTAGAATCTGCAGCTTATCCAATAGGTAGGGAAATGGGAAGACTGGGTGGGCCAAGTGGTCCTTATCTGCCATCAAAGTCTATATTTCTATGTTTCTATGTTTTATATTCTAATTGGACTAGTACAGGATGTGATAACATCCTGATTTGTGTTGACTTTAAGAGTTGCATAGGCCCCTTCAATGGCTATGGGGACTGTGAGGCCCATACTTTGGTACATGACAACGCATCTGCTTTTCAGAGGAATGCAATGGCCCAAAGAGTTAATATCTCAGGGAAATAACTGATAAATTTGCTCCAAACTTTTAATTTAGCTCTTTTAAATGGTAGAATTCTGGGTGACCAATTGGGGAATTTTACATTCATTAATTCTCTGGGATCTTCCACTTTAGATTTATTCTGTTGTAATGGCAGTATGGCATTGTGAACTATTGCATCAGTTCTTACTAGAAGTGAGAGTGACCACTCTCCAGTGATTTTGACCAGGGGAATTAAGCCCCCTAAAAATGTTACCTAGGGAATACTTCTGAAATTAGAGGACACTCAAAAACTAGATGGGATCTAAGCAAATTAGATGTGTTTGTGCCACTAATGGAAGAAATTGTAATCTCTCTTGATAATACTCCAATAAGCAAGCATACATTTGAATTTTTGCATCCCCTGATGATTAGTTGTTATGTTAAAATTAGGGAACATCTTCCTTACCCTACCACTTTGGAAAGAAATCACACAAGAAATGGGCTGATCATTTTATTTCTAACACATGGTTTGACACAAGTTGCTTAAAGTTTAAGCATCAATTAACAAAATTGACCAGGATTACTAAAACAATTAATACCAAGAGCACTTATAGGGAATTAAATAATACAAGATCAGCCTATAAAGAATTTCTGACACACAAACAGAGAATCTATCAGCAGAAAAAATGGGATCAAATGCTTACAGTGATACAACATAATGACCGTCAAACATTTTGACTTTTAGTCGCTGAAGGAACAGATAATAGTAAAAATTACCCTGATTCTCATAAACATATGGAAAAATGGGTTTCTCATTTTGAAAAGTTATTTTATGATCCAGATTTAATTGATATGTCAAGTAATTGGTGTAAATCAACAAACAAAACCCAAGCATTGATAATTACTACTAGTGAGACTTATTTTGCAATAGCTAGTTTAAAAAAGAAAAAAGCCTCAGGTCTAGATCAAATACCCCTAGAAGTCTATTTGCTGGTCCCTTCTTTTTGGTCTAAATTGTTTACAAATTTCTTTGATTCATGTATAGCTAATAACAGGGTACCACCTTCATGGAAGGGAGCCATCATTGTTCCTATATTCAAAAAAAGTAACAAAAATGACCCTAAGATGTACAGACCTATTTCCTTGCTGGATACTTGTGGGAAATTATTTGCCAAAACTCTCTTAAATAAATTAACATCTCAGTTAGACCAGTTGGGAAACATTTCTGAATTTCAAGCAGGTTTTAGAGCAGGGTGTAGCACAACAGATAACTGCTTTGTATTATTACATTTAATCGAGAAGTATATTATATTGAGAAAAAAAAATATTTGTGGCTTTTATTGATTTCACTTCTGCTTTCGATAATATTTCAAGGCCTAAATTATGGTAAGTCATGGTTTAGAAAGGTTTTCAATTGGACCTAATTCTGGTGATAAGTAATCTTTATTCAAATACTTGGGCCCAGGTTAGAGTTGGCAATGGTGGTAACTTATCATCTAAGTTCTGTACAAATAAAGGGGTTAGGCAAGGATGTGTTTTAGCACCAGTCCTATTTAACTTTTATATAGACCAACTCTTGGAAGAATTGCTTGAATCATCATCGGACTTCCCTACCATTGGCCTAAGGTTCTGTCCAGCCCTTGCATACGCTGATGACCTTACCCTACTAACTTTGAATAAAATGGGTCATCAGAAAAAAAATGGATGTTCTTAAGGACTTTGCTTCCTCTTATAGCCTACGAATAAATAAAAACAAGAGTCAGATTGTTATTTTTGGTTCCAACAAAACAAAGGATACCGGGTTAGTAGAGCAACAGGTGTTAAAAACTGTTAAAACTTATACTTACATTAGTATTACATTCACAAATAACTGTCAGTGGACACAGCATATAAAAACATCTTTGACTAAGCTAAAACAGACTGCTGGAGCTTTAGCCAGATTTAATAACAAATTTGGAGACAATAGTGTGAGGCCTTTGCTAAAAGCAATACAAGCTAAGTATGTGTCTCAGGCTTTGTATTTAGCCAAAATTTGGGCCCCAATAAAGCTGGGAACCTAGATCCTCCATTAAATAAACTTTTACGTACATTACTTGCTGTAGGATATTCCTTTCCTGCATCTGTTCTGCAAGCTGAACTAGGTTTACCAAGCCTTGATGCTCAATGCACAGTTAAACAGGTTTGCTATTGGATAAATATTACCCGAATGAACTCAAACAAACTTCCACAGGAATGTCTCAAAGAGAAAAGAAAATGGGACAGCCTAGGTTGTAGAAAAATTTAACTGGTTGAAAAACCCTGACGCAATTTTCCTAAAGTATGATCTCACTTACTTACAGAAATATATGGATAAGGGTATTAGCATTAATCTAAAATATAAAGCATATTGTAAAAATGAAAGTCTTAATCAATTTAGGTTAGATGACTGTGTCACCATTTACCGCCTAAAAATGTCACCATGGTTGACACAGAATGACATTCAGTTCAGACTTAGATACTAGCTGGACTTTCTGACAGATCCAGAACTCAGAAAACTGTTTACTAGATATCATCTGGAACAATTTCCAAGTGCAGTATTAGCAGCAAGATTTGAAAAAAAATTGACTGATTTAAAGGGATTGTATGTGCCTGTACAAATAAGGGGAGAGAAGATCTGGGTCATGTAGTTTTTGACTGTTCCTGGTATATCAAACCCAGGATGTGATGGATTTTCCCAATGTGGAAGGGTATTGATACTATAGATAAAAATTTATTGTTAAACATTATGTTTACATCAGAAGATGATAATGTCATCAGTAAGGTAGCTGGGTATCTCAGAGCAATTGCTAGCATTAGAAGAAAGATTAGATAGCACTTTACTATGCACTAATTGGCAAGGCAGACGGTATCTTAGAGTAATTGCTGGCATTAGAAGAAAAATTATATAGCACCTTACTATGCATTCAATGAAGATTATGACTTGACTTTTTCTTATGTGTTTTGACTGTGTTGTAAAACTGTTTGAAGTTGTTGTTTTTATTTCTGCATTGATAAATGTATTTTAGAGGAATAATTTGTATTTTTTTATGTAATGGTCTTTGACCAAACAATAACATTTATTTATACTAACATCTGTACTGGAATATTTGGACTTAATTGACCAATATGATTTAAGGGATTTATTTGCCTCAGCTGAGGGACTATTTGATGAAACATATATGCATGCTAAATTGAAACAGAACAGCAGGTTCAAACCGAAATCATTATTTTGTCCAGATATTTAGACCAGCCATAGCTACCTTTGAAAAAATATTATTGCAGGACATTGATCAAACTGAAGGTACTAATGTGAGATATCATGGTAATTGAACTGGGAGCAAGTTGAAGGCATTTAAAGAGCTTGAGAGTATACTAGAGGTGTTTTTTTACCATTATATGTAAGGGAGAGAACATTGTGATGATGTGGGAGGAAGATTACACTTCAAAAGTTGCTGCTTTACTGAATGTGGAAGAAAACTATTTTAAATTACCTGGGGACCACATAAGGAGATCTTTGAATTAAGTGTTTGAGCCAACTGAATAAGCAGAACATTGTCAGCGGATTTTAGGAGATGAAGCATGCTTCTTAAAAGTGGATTACCCAGTAACTGCAACCTTTTATGTTTTGCCTAAAACACATCAAAATGTACTCAGTCCACCTGGTAGGTCTATTGTTTCTGGTATTGGGTCTCTAACCCAGAACCTTTCTATCTTTATTGATGTTTTTTTTTTTGAGCTCTCAGTTCTGGATCCTAGATCCCACATCAAGGCACTATGGTTCTGCTGAAAAAATTGGAAGTGTGCCATCAGCAAGGGTTGGAGGCAGCAGAGTTTTTCCTCACTAGAAATGCACATCAAATAGAAGACCCAACCACTTTTATTTTAAGATCTTTGGATTTTTATTTTAAAACATAACTACTTTAGATTTAATAAAGATTACTATTTGCAAAAATGTGGTACAGCTATGGGGGAGGCTATATCCCCCTCATATGTCAATGTATTAATGGGGCATTGGGAGGAAAAATTTATATACAATCATGACAACAACCCTTTTTGAGACACATTTTTTTGAAGCTCAGATTTATTGATGATGTAATCTGCATTTGGTGAGGTGACCAAGATTAAGCATCGGAACTCATCAGGTGAGTTAATAACAGTGAATTAAATTTAGAATTAACTCATGTATTTTGATAAACAGGATATTCAGTTTCTGGATTTGCACCTGATGGGAGTACCTGAGCAATTGATCAGGTCAGGAGTTTATCAGAGGGAGACATCAGCTAATTTTGTGCTTTATGCACACAGGGAACATCCTAAAAGACTAATTAATATCATTCCCTATGGCAAACTCATTTGATAATGCAGAAATTGTTTGGAGCTAGATTGCTTTGAAATGCAGGCTAGGGAAACCATGTCTAGACTCTGATCAAGAGGAAATGATCGAATGGTTTTAGAAGAAGCTTATAATAAAGTGGTGAAACTGAATCAAGCAGACCTCTTGATCCCTATCTAGAGACGGGTCCCTAAAATTCGCTATGCTAATTAATTTGCGAATTGTGCCAAATTCACAAAACGCAATTCGCTAATTTACAGAGTGTAGATCGACTGGGAAGTGTGGAATTTCACCCATGAAATTACATATTTCGCCACAAACTTTCCTGCTGTTTAGTGGGCACCAGTCCCCCATGCTGAACACCGGCCCCATTGCATAAAACATATATGGATCCCTGGTGTCTAGCACCCTTAGCCGATCATCTTTCCCAGTTTAAAATAAATATATATGGTTATTAATAAAAGCCCTGGTGTCTAGTGGTCCCCCAATCATGATCACTGGCTCCAGTTTAAAAAAATAATATATATCTTTTTAATAAAATCCCTGGAGTCTAGTGCCCCCCTCCCGCTGATTGCCAGCATCAGTTTAAAAGATATGTATATATGTTATTATTAATAAAATCACTGATGTCTAGTGGACCCCCCAACCAGTTAGGGAGTGCCCTATCAAATTCACCACCCCTCTCCCTCCCCCCATCCAAACCCCAAGCGGGTGACCAGCACAGCCCCCTACTCTCCACCATGGCTGGCTGCCCGACTGATCTGAATAATTCGCATATCTGGAATGTGTAGTACGGTATGGGCTGCACGCCCATTGGCTCACGCTGTGAACCAATGGGCATGCAGCCCTACTGAGCTGTCAGTCGGCAGGCGGCAGGGCAGGCGGTGGGTGCTATGTCCGCCGGCAGACCGGGCGGAGCGGGGCGATGGGGCTCCAGTGGGTGGGTGGGTGGGGAGGGGGTATATTAGACCACCAGGGTAATAGGTCATTTTATATGTTTACAGATGCCCACGATAGGGCAGAGTGTGGTCCACTGGACTACCAGGGATATTGGGTGGGGGGGTGTTTTATTTACCCAGATGCCCGCGATTGGGCAGCACTCGGTCCACTGGACCACCACGAATATTGGAAGGGGGGTTTATGTACATGGATGCCCAGGATGGGGCATGGGGGGCACCGCCAGGTGTGTCAGGAACTCGGGTGGCCACCCACAGGTGGCAGCTGCCGTGTTGCACCCTGCAATGCGGCAGCTCACCTGTGGATGGCCATCATTTGTTCCTTTTTTATTTGGCTTAACTTTGTGCAGGCACAAGTAGGGGTTCTACATGCATGGCTCTGCACATTCCAGGCTGAATATCGGGCTGTGCAGGTTATTCATGGGCACACCCCCCCCCCACCTGTGCCTGCATACATTACTGATGCACTCCGGCGAATTGGGATTTGTGCGGTGCACTTTTCCCTTTTGAATAGCACGCCAGGGCGCATCAGTGGGTTGTGCATGGCACAACACATGCGCAACCCTTTTGAATATCTGGGCCATGGGATTTTATCAATAACCATTTATATATTTTTTTTAATTGGGGTCACTGATCGGCAGGAGGAGGGACCACTAGACATCAGGGAATTAATAACATTGTGACCTGCAATCGGGGGGGGTGGAGTCCCCATTTGTAATTTCTAGTTGTTTTGGGTTTTTTTAATTACAATTTGCACTTAAAACCCACAAAAAATAAGGCATAGTCACAAATGATGAATTCTCATTTAATTGGGACAATTTTGTGTACTGCTCCATGGAAATGAATTTGGCGACTTTGCCACATACTCGCCTGTGAAGTAAAACTTTGCTGCATCTCTACCCTAACAAAAAAAAAGGGACAAGTAACTAATGATGTGAACTGGTCCACTGTAGTTTCTTTCATAACAGAGTATGGGCCTTTGGCTGGACAAATGGGCAATACAGTTTACAAGTTATGGCCAATTTTATTGACTGACCCTATTTTAAAAGAAAACATTGCCCCCAAGCCTCTGGTCACATATCACAAAGGCCACAGTATTGGGGATCTCTTCGTAAGCTCAGATTTTGTGGCCTCAATAAAAAGGACTCATTTAAATCAACTGCTGAAAAAGCCAAATGACTTTTTATATATGGCAAATGTGGTGCATATAAGTATGCAAACACCGGGAGTAAGACAAACATTTATGAAAAATGTATAGAAATTCACTACTTCATTACATGTATTACATCATTTGTAATTTATATCTATTGATGCCCTTGTGCGTTTTCTATGTGGGCCGCACCATCCGCCCATTAAAGGTTCATATAAGGGAACAACTGAGGACCATAGTCACTTACAATCTGAACAACGCATTGGATGCCCATTTCATAGCTTGTCATTAGCTGAATTAGTTTCTACTAATATTTTTAAATCCCTGACTAAAAAAGCCCTCAAGGAAACTTGGCAATGCCATACTAGCTTGCACTTTCCCTGTTATGATAACGTTACTACACAACGAGCACTTATGTCCCTTCATCTGGTTTTACTCCTTTATTTCCTGACAGAATGTTACAATTGCTAAGTATATGTCACAATTATATCACTCATAATCAATTCTCCCTTGTTTTGTATAAATGTATCATTTTGGAATTCTGTTTTGTCTGCCATTTCTTTGAACTGTAGCTGGTTGATTCATGTTGTCATTAACAGGACCTCCTTATGAATGAGCATGCTCAATGGAGTTTTCCTAGTGAATAAACTTGAACTTGAATGAGAAAGTGCTGAAATTCATGTGTTCAGAATATGTTCCTGTCCTACGGGGGGGACTGTCTCTGTCTCCTACTTTAGAAGTGGACAAGATCAATAGTCTGAGAACTGTTCACGCTACAGGGTTAAATGAAGGGGTAAAGTTTGTTCCATATCTGTGAACTATTTTCAAAAATGTATTTGTTGATTGTACAGTATTAATATTACTAATCCGCAATGGAAGTCACTTATTAATCTCTGTTTTTGCCTTTTTTATTTTTCCTTAGGTCATCCTGAACCATTACTGGAATATTGAATGTTGAATTATTTTAATTTTTTTTTACACTGCCCAGTTTAAAAGTATTCATGTTGCCATTCTGGAGATTCTACATAAGTCTATCCTGGTAGGCCCTATATTGTTTGCACTATGGTAATTTTATATATTTAATTTTATGGGTATTGTCATATTTTGGTTCTGATGTGATTTGTTTATGCGTATTATGTTTTGTTTGGCAATTGGACATAATAATCACATAAAATAAGCAATGTACTGTACCTCTTATTTCTCCCTCTAAAACCCCCTTTCTCCACCCCTGCTCCCTACTTCCTTGTAACCATAAAATAAATTATTTCCCACAGTCATATTAAGGCAAATTACACTGTAGTTTAAAACTAAGTGGATTTTGAAAACTTTACGTGGTTGATGAACCATCAATGTTCTCAAAATAAATCAAATTTCGGGTGGTTTACACAGCTTAACTGTGGAAAACTGTGACTTTGGAAGATCTAGTTGGTGAAAGACACATCTTTTTATGTTTGTCCTTCCATTTGTGTGAGCAAACATACCTGTATTGGTATGATAGTGGGTTTGAGAGGTGTGTCACTGTCAGTCCAATGCAGGGCAGTCTGCAGGGGGCTCGACAGTATCAGACCAATCATCAGCTAGACTGATGTGATTATGACACTAGAAACAAAAAATAGAAAGATAGACTTTGACGGCAGATAAGGACTGCTTGGCCCATCTAGTCTGCCCATTTCCCTACCTACCGAATAGGCCGCAGATCCTAGTTAACCAACAGCCTATTTCTTCCTACCCCCCCCCCACAAGAATTGCCTTATGTTTGTCCCATGCATTCTTGAATTCTCACACAGTTTTAGACCCCACAACCTCCTCAGGAAGGCTGTTCCATGCATCCACTACCATCTCAGTGAAATAATACTTCCTCACATTGCCCCTGAACCGCCCCCCTTCTATCTTTAAATTGTGTCCCCTTGTTCTTGCACGTCTCTTTTTCTGAAAGATGCTACCCTCTTGGACTTTGTTGATTCCTCTGAGGTACTTTAAAGTTTCTATCATGTCCCCCCTTCCCTTCTTTCCTCAAGGGTATACATATTAAGCTCCTTTAGTCTCTCCTCATACGGCTTCTCTTGCAGACCCTGCACCATTTTAGTTGCCCCCTCTGGACTGCCTCTATCCTGTCTATGTCCTTGAGGAAATGGGGTCTCCAGAACTGGACGCAGTACTCCAGATGGGGTCTCACCAACTGTCTGTACAGAGGAATAACAACTTCCCATTTTCTGCTGCTGATGCCTCTCACTATGCATCCCAGTATACCTCCAGCCCCCCCCCCCCACTGCCTTCTCACACTGCTTACTAACCTTAAGGTCATCTGATATGATTACCCCCAGGTCCCTTTCCTTTTTTGTTGTTGTTACTACCTCTCCCCCATTGTGTATTCTTCCCCTGGGTTCTTGTTTCCCAGGTGCATTATTCTGCTGTTCTTTGCATTGAATCCTAGCTGCCATACTTCTGACCATTCCTCCAACCTTGCCAAGTCCCTTCTCATCCTTTCCACGCCTCCTTGTGTATCAACCCTGTTGCAGATCTTTGTGTCATCTGCAAAAAGGCATACTTTTCCTTCCAGTCCCTCTGCAACATCACTGATGAAGACATAGAAAAGGACTGGACCCAATACTGAATCCTGTGGTACCCCACTAGTAACCCATCTTTCTTCAGAGTGGACTCCATTTACAATTACCTTCTGTGTCCTGTTGTGCAGCTAATGTTTTACCCAGGCTGCCACCCTAGGACCCACTCCCGGGCTGGTTAATCTGACTATTAATCTTTTGTGTGGGACTGTGTCAAATGCCTTGCTAAAGTCTAGGTAGGCCATGTCCACAGCCCCTCCCTGGTCTACTACTTTGGTCACCCAGTCAAAAAAATCTATTAGATTCATCTGACATGACCTTCCCGCTGTGAACCCATGCTGCCTTGGGTCCTGTGCCCCTCAGGCCCTAGGTACTCAACTATTCTTTCCTTCAGAAGTGACTCCATCACTTTCCCTACCACAGAGGTCAGACTGACAGGTTTGTAGTTTCCTACCTCTGTCTTGGTCCCACTTTGGTGAAAGGGAATCACATCCACCTTCCTCCAGTCCTCGGGTACCACACCATCCTCCCATGATTTATTAAAAAGAGTAGCCAGTGGTTTCACTAGTTCCTCCCTTAATTCTTCTAGAATTCTGGGGTGAATTCCATCAGGACCCATTGCTTTGTCCACCTTCAGTTTTAGGAGTTCTTGCAGAACCCTTTCTTCTGTGAAAGGACTGGGATCCACCCCCCCCCATCAAGAGTGCTTCTGTTAATTGGATTAGGCACTCCCCTCCTCTTTGTGAATACTGAGCAGAAATAGTCGTTCAGTATCCCTGCTTTTAACTGTCCCTCTGCCCCACTTGCTCATTCTATTCAGCCTCACTATCCCTCCCTTTGTCTTTCACGCTCGCTGATGTACCTATAAAAGGTTTTATCTCCTTCTTAACTGAGTTGGCTATCTTTTCCTCAGTTTGGGCCTTGCTATTCTGACTTCCTCCTGCTTCCTTCTGCCTTAACTGGTACAGCTCTCTGTCCTGCTCCTTCTGTGTTTCCTTATACTTTCAGAATGCTATCTTTTTCTTCCTGACTTTCACAGCCACCTCTTTTGAGAACCATAGTGGCTTTTTCTTTCATTTTGATTTGTTTATTTGCTTCACACAAAGGCTTGTTGCCTCTGTGATGGCAGTTTTGATGATTCCCCATTGTTGCTCCACGCCTCCTTCTAGCGTGTTTGTTAGTGCTTTTCTGAGACACTCTCCCATCTTGCAAAGTCAGCCCTCCTAAAGTCTAGTACCCTCACTTTTGTATGGTTTGACTCTGTAGCTGAGTTTAACGTGAACCACACTGTTTGATGGTCACTCGTTCCCAGATGGCAACTCACTTCTAGATCTGAGATCCTCTCACTGCCCTTGTTTGAGAGTATGAGATCTAAGATTGCTCCCTCATGAGTGGGTTCCGAAACTAGCTGTCTGAGGCCTGCCACCTGTAGGGCATCAAGAATGGCCCTGCTCTTGGATGTGGCTGCAGCAAATATGCTCCAGTTAACATCTGGCATATTCAGGTCTCCCATCAACAGTATCTCCCCTTTCTCTGCCATTCTAAGAATGCCTTCTATCATATCCTTGTCCATTTCCTCCCCCTGACACGGGGGTCTGTACACAACCCCTGTGCAGATTGTGGTTCCCCTTCCAGTCTCCAAGGTGACCCACAGTGCCTCCTCTTCTCCCTGTTTACTCTTTTGTTCAGTTGCTTTTATCCCTTCCTTTACAAAGAGAGCTACTCCTCCCCCTCTTCTCCCCTGCCTGTCTCTCCTGTAGGTTATATACCCTACCCTGGTATGTTAACATCCCAGTCATGGTTCTCTGTGTTCCATGTTTCTGTGACTGCTACGATATCCAGGCATCCCTCTTCCATCAAGGCCACCAGCTCAGGGAGCTTGTTGCCCAGACTACGGGCATTGGTACTCATTACCCTCCATTTCCTGATGGCCTTACTCCTTTTTGCCCCATCCCTGTCCTTCTTGCTTTTGTCACTTTCTCAATTTACCCCTGCCCTTCTCCCTATCGACACCTCTATGTTGGTGTTTGCCACACTTACTATCGTGATTTCTTTGGGGGAGCTAGGATTTCCCTGCTCCTTTCCAGTGCCTCCTCCTTGGCTAGTTTAAATGCTTGCCAATGAAGCATTTAAACCTATCACCTAGGATGCTGGTTCCCCTCCTGGACAGATGCAGCCCATCATGCCAGTATAGGCTTGCATCACTCCAGGTGGATCCCCAGTCCCCAATGAAGTCAAATCCCTTAGTTTCACACCAGTTTTTCAACCACTGATTGAATCCCATGGTGCGGATCACCCTAGCCTCTCCTATGCCATAGATGGGCAGCACCTCCGAGAAGGTTACCATGCATGCTACTTGTCTAAGGCCCCTCCTCAGTTCTACAAACTCTTCCTGCACTTCTCTAATCCTTTTCTTAGCCAGGTCATTTGTCTCTAGGTGGACAATGACATCCAGCTCCCTCCCCTGTGCAGCTGCTCCAGCAGTCCTGAGGGTTCGCTCCCTGTCCCTCCGAGCCATGGCACCAGGCAGGCACCTTACCTCCCTCTCCCCTTCCTCCCCCAGTTCTGCCTTCCTAACAATGGAGTCCCCCACCAGGAGTTGTTTCCCTCACCTGCGGGGTCCCTTGCCACCCTCCTGTGGGTCTCCTTTGTGGAGGTTCCCAGCATCCTCCTTGGTCTCCACTGCGGGTGCCTCCATAGAGGAACCACACTTTGCCAGAATGGCATAGGAATTGTGGAGAGGTACAACTGGAGGAATGCACCTCTGTTCCACCACCCTCACCCTCCCTGAGCCCACTGTGGTCCATCCACTCCTCTTTCTTAGCAACCTCTGAGGCAACAGCAGTGGCACTGGTGGTCCCTGGATGGAAGAGGAGGTCCCACAAATCCTGGCCAACTCAGCCTGGAGATGAGCAACCTCCTCCCTTAGCCCAGAGAGGTGCCTGCAGATGGGACAACACTGCATCCTCCAGAACATCTCCCAGAAGACTGCTGCTCCACAGCCACTGCACTGCACCACTCCAATCATGTCTTATTTCTGGCTCCTTAACTGTTTGCAATCCTTACTCTTTCCTCTGTTTTTTCTCTCTCTCCTTACTTTCTGCCTGTGTGCCCTTTAAGCTCCTAATTGTCCTGTTCTGAGAGAAGAATATCCTATATTTCTCAGTAGACCCCTTACTTGCTCAGAGGCAGACCTCCAGCAGCTAGAGGGCAGGAGAGCTACTTGCCCTTCTAGGATGGGTGGGTCTTTGGTGGCTCTGTGGTCACTCACTTCCTGCTCCCAAACAGGAAGTTCCTGTTGTCAGTCAAATCCTGTGCCTATAAAAGTAGAACTAGCTTTGGGTGGGAGGAAGGGCAATATAGTCCCAGTAGAGAAGTCCAGTCACACAGCAGTCCTTTCTCCTGGTGTCTTCTGCCAAGCTATTAGCAGAATCTTTCTAAGGCAGTCTTTAAATGTAGCTTCCTTCTAGCTAAGCCACTCCCCCTACTTACTAGATCTTTCTACAAGTAATTTAAACCTCACAGCTATTAAGTCCTTTCAATCACCTGAGATTTACACCTAGATAACTGTTCAGAGAACTAGTGGAATTCGCCGTTGTTCTTGTTGTTCCACTAGTTCTTCCTTTCCATCAGAGCACACCTTCTCTTCACAGGATCATCACTAGTAACTTTCCCATTTTGCAAATTGACCCTAACATTGGTGCTTCCTTTACAGAACCACCTATTGCCTCCTACCGCAGGCCACCTAACCTGCGGAATCTCCTGGTTAAAAGCAGCCTACCCACTCCTAACAGTTCCTCCCCCTAGGTACCAAACCTTGCAACAGGGCTCGCTGCTACACCTGCAAATTTATTTCCAGTGTGACTGAGATTCGAGGGCCTACAGGTGTTTCACATCGCCAAGGAGTTCTCATGCACCTCCACTAATGTGGTGTACTGTATTCTTTGCAGGAAGTGTTCAGCTATTTACATCGGAGAAACTGGTAGGCGTCTTGCTGACCGTTTAGGAACATTACAGAGCAGTCAGGAATGGTGAAACTGCTAAACCCATTGTATCCCACTTTATCTCCAGGGACCACAATGTCAATGACCTTTCTGTTTGTGTCCTTCAGCAGGGCTTCGGGATCCTGACCATAGAAAAAACATGGAAGCCAAGCTGATCATCCGCCTTGGCTCCCAGCAGCCCTCTGGTTTAAATGATAGAATTATTTTCCACTAACATCTTTCAGCCATCCTTTTTTTTTCCCCTAAAGTCAATTTGTTTTTGTACTCATTTATTTTTCATTTTCACCATATGTCTCCATTTCTGTCTCCTTTCCACACATTTGTCACCTTTTAGCCTTCTTACAAGGCCCTGTTAATTAGTCTCCACCTGGGAACATCCCCAGCTCTTTCTCTCCCATTATGTTTTATCTTTCCCATCATCACCTTTTTGTTTCACAGATTCTTTCTTAATCTTACCATTTATCACTTCTTCTCCCTTAGCCTCCCCCTTCTTCTTTCTCCACATATATATCTCTCTCATTTTACCTCTCCTCTACACTAGCTTGTTTTTTTTCTCTTTTAGATATTTCCTGAAGAAGACCTAAGGTCGAAACGTAGATTTTTACCATTAGTTAAGAGTGTGCTAAGGGGGAAAGATTGGCAAATTTGTTTCTCTAACTGTAATCAGGGCAGTGAACTACCAGCAATTGGAACAAACCATTTAGTGGCCTGGGCAGCTAGAAAGGACAAGTGATATTCCCGAAACCAGGGAATCCCTAAGCCCCCCCCGTGACCAATGTGCCCGTAATTTATTAACACCCCATCTAGGTTTCCGTCCTTCCCACAGGAAATCTGATATTAGCTTGTCTAACGCTTGAAATACTTTGTTTGACAGCACTATGGGAGGATTTATTTAACAAGTATGCTTTCATGGTATAAGCATATGAGCGCTGCTGCTGCTTCCCTAAAAGGGACAGCTTTAGAATCTTCCAGCGTGCTATCTCAATTGTCAATTGAGCGATTAAAGGGGTAAAATTCCTAGACTCTATATGCCCCCAGGCAAAGGGGATGTGTATTCCCAAATAATGCAGATTATCAGAAGCCCATGATAGTTCCTTCCCCTGCAAGCGCTCTTTAGTGCACACCCCATTCAGGGGGGCAACACTGGTTTTCTTTTGGTTGATATGCAACCCTGATATACTAGTAAACTATTGCAGGGACTCCAGTACCAGGGAGAGGGACTCTTGTGGGTGAGAGAGGGTAAGGAGTAAGTCATCAGCATACGCCATTGACAGATATTCGTGGCTCCTCACCCGAATTCCCTGAATGCTCTTGTTAGCCTGGAGTACCCGTATAAGTGGGTCCAAGGCCAACAGAAAGAGTAACGGGGATAGTGGACATCTCTGATGTGTGCCTCGCTGCAAGGAAAAAGGCATAGATATATCTTTATTAGTAAGTATCCTAGCCATGGGCTTATTATACAGTATGTGGACCCACCGTTTAAAATAATTACCAAAACCATATAGATCAAGTACTTCATGCAGGTAGGACCACTCCACCGAGTCAAAAACTTTCAAGAAATCAACTGCTATAGCTGCCATGGGGTAGAAGATCGCAGGGCTAGCCATTTAATGTTAAGCAAGAGGCGAATGTTATCCGACACGGCCCTACCCTTAGTAAAGCCCGCCTGAGAAGGGTGCACGATGGAGGCCAAAACCTCCATTATCCGTTTAGCAAGTATCTTAGCTACAATCTAAGTGTCTACAGAAATTAGTGAAATAGGGCGGTAATTCGCACAATTTAATGGATCGTCAGATTTCTTCTGGATAAGGGTAATCAATACCTCCCGCATCGTCGGTGGGAGAGAGTCAGTCAAGTGTGATTCCTGCAAAGCAGCAAGTAGAGGGGGACAGATTTCAGGACTTAATAGTTGGTATAGCTCGGTGGTCATACCATCAGGCCCTGGAGCTTTGCCCTTAGCCAGCTGAAACAGGGCTTCATGAACTTCTACCTCAGTGATAGGGGTGTCCAAGGCACTTTTCATAGCTCCTGTTACCTGAGGAATGTGAACTGTCGAACAAAAATCCCTCAGCTGACCCCTAATATGCCCCTTCTCATGAGTGATTCGGGATTGATACAACTGATAGCAATGTGCCATGCATTCATTAATTTGCTTTGGGCCTGTAACTATCTCCGCATTCTCAGTTCTAAGGGCCTGAATGCGGGAAGCAGCTTGCTGCTTCCTCAGCTGGAATGCCAACAGTTTCCCACTCTTGTCCCACCCCTTCCCCAGTGTGCATGCTTGGTCCTAGTCATATGCCACTCCACCTGTTGGTGAAGATCATGTTTATCTGGTATTTTAAACCAACAATCCTCTGAAGTAAGGTGACATCTGGATCACCTACAGTGATCGATTTAAACTGTACCTACGTAGCGGAAAGTTCCGCTTGGAACCCATTAAGTTCCTCCCTCCACTCCCTGTTTCTCTGAGCCACATAGGCTATAATATGCTCTCTTAACACCGCTTTAAAGGCCTCCCATACCGTATTTGTGGACGTATTCCCCGGCTTATTATGTGCAAAGTACTCCCAAGCAACGCCCTGGACCATGCTCCGAAAAGAGGGATCCTTAATTAATAAGGGGCTACACTGCCATCTGGTGCCCACCCCCGGATACCCCACCATCTGAAGAGTGCAGGAAATGGGGGCATGATCCGATATTATAATATCTTTGATCTCGGTTGCTACAATATCCTGAGTTCCCCGCCTATTTGCGAGCCAGAAGTCAATACAACTATAAGTTGTATGAACCAACGAAAAAGACGAATAGTCCCTCCCCGTAGGGTGGTCTCTCTGCCAAACATCAGTCATGCCCCATTCTCTCATCATTTCTAGTAAAGTGCCCATCGCTCTGGGGTGAGTTTGTGGGATGGGCTTAGATTTGTCCAAAAAAATATCGAGTGCCAAATTAAAATCACCCCTATCAAGAGTGGGCTATTATGATAACCCTCAGTAAGAGATTCCAGTGCCTGATTAAGGTCAAGTAATACCTCGGGAGAGTCCGTATTCGGATCGTAAATATTTGCTAACACCACATGCCCCCCCGGGCAAGAAAATCTAGCCCCTATCCACCGCCCCTGAGCATCAGTAACTGTTTTGTCCACCGTCCATGGACATGACTTCCTGATCAGAATAGCTACCCCCTTGGACTTATTCTGGGCTGAACTAGCAATTACGGTCCCCACCCATGCTTTTTTAAGCCAGCCAACATTCCTTGCAACAAGATGTGTTTCCTGCAGCAACGCAATATCCGCATGCAAGGAATGAAGGTGCCTAAGAACAACATTCCATTTAACTGGATGATTAAGGCCCTTTACATTCCAAGATATGAGCTTGAGCCCCATGTTAGGATGCGTCGCCGCCACACTGAGGTTTCCATGCAAAGGAGAGAAGAAAAAAAAACAGAAATGTATTACTCACCTCAGGAGCCCCGAGATAATGAACAAGAATAGTAGGTCAGGATAACTGAGGTGTATGAGAGTGTACAGCAAGATCAAATCCGGCAGAGTATACCGGGCAGGATGCGACCCCAACTGACCTAGTAGTTAAGAGGAAAACACAGGCAGGATTAATTATCTCTCACTGAACTATTAAGTCTTATATAACTGTAAAAATATCCACTAAATTGTAAGTTAAACAAAAAACTATATTAACTGTTTTATTCTTCAAATCTCTACAGCAGTATACCTACTAAAATATCACACAAGCTAACGAGTCTTGGTATACGCACAATGGTGCTGTACCCTGACCAAATGCAAGGGTAAGCCCTCTGCTGTGTTAGCCAAAGGCTCAAAAAGCACAGGAAGAGATTGAACCATCCAATTACTGACAAGCACAATCCCAGCCCTGCCTAAACTGAACAGCATCCCCCAACACCACCCATACTATACATTAGGGTGGGGCATCTGAGTTGGAAATGAAGGAAGACCAAGAGGGAAAGGATGGGGGGGGCCCAGTCGGTGGATATTCCCACACAATGGTCTGTACTAGACAAACATAGTAGACCCTCTTATCTGAAAAGGATAGCTGCATCTCACCCCCACCATGCCCCCCATTCCCACATTAATGCTAAAGTACATACTCCCCCCCAAAGAATAATAACAAATACAGCCCTTTTAAACTTTCAGTCCGCTATAGGTGTTCCATCAGAAGATAGGGGTTCTCTGCTTTCACCCTGCAGACCCTTCGATACTGCCTCAGCAAAGGATAGAGTTCCTGGTTTAATGAAGGGTGAGGAGTTAGTTGTAGGCCACTCTGCGTCTGGCAGGTTGTCAGACCATGTTCCTGGTTCCACAGCTTCCATAATGGCTTCATCCGGTATTTCTTCTGGGCCCATTTGGACCTTGTATAATGACTCCTCCTCCTTGGTTAGCTTAGCCGGGGGTGCCATTCCCCTGCTCTTCTACAGAGTCCATATCGCTGTGAGACCAATGTCTAACTCGAGGCACAGAGTTGACATCCCGACGAACTTTTGTGGAGGATGCAGTGCTAGGGAACGCAGCCTGATCAAATCCACATTTGGAGCTCTCCATATCCGCATACCGAAGCTGAGAGGGGTTAGGGGACCCATTCTCTGAGGGACTTACATGATCTCTATTAACATCCCCATATATATTTCTGCCTCTACCCGGGTTCCTACTGCCTTTGTCAGGGTGCCACAGCTTCTTGGGGGACAGATTTTTTAAGTCCAGGTGCTGCCAGTTCTTGGAGACCCAAACTTCCACCTCTTGAGGAGACTCTGCCACTATCTCTTTCCCTTCCTTCGACACAGCCAGGTAGGCCAACTGTTGGAACCCATACTTAAAGCCATGCTATGCCAGCACTTTTTTTAACAGGGGCAAAGGCCTTCCTTCGAGCTGCCACCTCAGCAGAGAAATCCCTGTAGAATGAGATTCTTGCTCCATGCCATGTCACTTCCTCAAGGTCTCTGGTGGCCTGCAGTACTCGCTCCTTTGTGGAATATCTCAGAAAATATGACACTATGGGCTGAAGCCCAGGTGTCTTCGGACGGGGGCCTCCAGGAAGCCGGTGCGCCCTCTCCACTTCTATGGGTCCTTGCCACCTATCCCCCAGCGTCTTGGGGATCTCTTCATTTAGGAATCTCTCCACATTAACCCCTTCAGAACCCTCCGGTATGCCCAGTATTCTAATATTGTTCCTCCTACTGCGATTCTCCTGATCTTCAGCCCTCTGCCATAAGGTGGCCAACCTGCTCTCATGCTCTTGGAGGTGCTGAAGAAGCTTAGCTTGGCCAACTTCTAAACTTTCAGTCCTTTGTTCAACAACATTGAATTTATCCTTCAAAACCTGTACATCCACTACATTCCCAGCAAGGGTGGCTGATAGGGAGTCGACCCTGGAGAGCAGGGTCTCCAGCAAAGATGTGATGTGATGCAGTGAGGATTGAACATCTGATCCATGAGCAGGGGGCTCCAAGGCCATTATGTGCGGACCCTACACAGATGCCCCAATCCAGAGTACCCAAGTAAAAACTTTATGCCCAAAACTAACACCCCAGCAAAGATCTTCCACTCCTAAAGGTGCAGGATCAAGATCGGGGTCTAAATGCTCACTGGCTGTGTGGCCAGACTGATGGAGAGGGTGTCCTAATCACTCGAGCGTGAGGAGTCTGTGGCCTATATGCTCCCATGTGAGTCATGTCAGTTGCTTCCAATCCTCACTGCCGCCGTGCTCTGAGCTCTGCAAACACCTCACCGAACTGAAGATATGCGGCTACGGAGGCATACCACGATATTCCAGCTAAGATCTCAACTCAGATGCCGCTTAACGGTTGCAAAACGGCAAAGCTGGGGCTCGCACTGTGGTATTAAGTGGCCATACTCTCCGGCGTCCAAACCACGCCCCCTCAGCCACTATTTTATAAATAACACCTGTCATGTTCAGAAGGAGTGGTCATAAAATAATTATGTTGAACATTGCTGGTCAAAATGTGAAAAAAAAAGTAATGAAGCATTGAATTATTCCAGTGTTTACTTATCTTTTGGAAGATTGGAGACACAATATTGCCTTTATTGTAACCTTGTATATCATGTCTACTTTCTCTGTACCCTGTACTAACTGACTGTCTTGTACTGTTCTGTCTCCCGGGTCGCCCCTGAAAAAGGGACCTTCGGGGCTCAGTGGGCCTACCCGGTCATCAAAATTCAATAAATAAATAAATAAATTGTGGGAGTCTACTGATAATTACATATTGTCTCTCAGCTGGTTTATCCTGAATAAATATGACATAAAAAGGTGTAAAAGCAGGACACCACTGAAAATGAGATATTGCATCTCATCTAGTCTATCCTGGGTAAATCTATAGTACAAACTTGTACAAAGAAGAATAGGTACAACAGCAATGCAAGCAGTGAACAGTCAGCATTGACAAATACTTATTGTCATTTTGAGCTACTGTATAAGGAATCATGGAATGGTAATTGCTCAGAAGTACAAACATATGTTTATTTTCTAAAAGGGAACTTGATTTCACTTCCTCCATATACTATACAGTATATGGGGAACCAAGGGGTGATGCCACACCATGATCCTTGCCCTTTAGGGCCAGACAATGCACTGTGGTATTTAAACAAGTTGCCAAAATGGTTTCTCTGTATGCTATTAGTATAGGTACTTTAAAATACATTTTGTACAAAAACAGTTAATGTGCAGATCACTAGTGTTTGCGATTGTACAAAACTTTGGCTACTCTATACAAAAAAAAAGGTAAGGGGTTCTTCTGCTTTGTGGATCCTTACTTTAACTGTGAGAATAGCTGTTCAACCTACTGTATAGAGAAAGGTTTACTGTGTTTTTACTTTTTCTATGCACAGATTCAGACCTGTGATTGCTGGTTTACCATCTTTACTATTACAAAAAAACTGTAAGTGACAATGTTCAGTTTTATACACCAGAAAACAAATACATTCTTTCAGGGTCCTTAAACATTTTACGAAGTAACTGCAAGTGGCATTTTGTGAGCAGAACATTTCTTTATATTGATAATAGTACATGGGGCTAACAGTTATGTCAAAATTTATTATTACAATTGAAATCTGTCTATAGTTAGAGCATAGAGGATAGCTGCAGCCATAAATAATGTGCAGTTATGATGTGAAGCCATAAATAAATCCCTTTAAATGTGACATTTTCTATTAAGATAAGCAAATCAACAATTTCCTCTGGGATCTGTGGTAGTTTCTATCCTGGTCAAAGTCAGGGTTCCATAAAACCAATTTAACTCAACTGTAGAAGCAGAACTAATTCATCTTTCCAAATGGATTTCCCAGAAAGACTTCCTAGTATTAAAAAATAAATAAAATGGTTTCAATTATGTAATGAATTGCAGGCATAGGTGGAACGATTACTAATTAGCTGATGGCAAGTAATTAGTGTTGTAGAAAAACCTCTTTGCAACATGTACAGTATAATCTCAAGGACTTGCTGAAGGGGATTAGGTTAATGCCCACTTTCCTCAAGTCAAAGAAAGAGAACACTATTATGGTGACTCAATTTTATGTGTTTTTTTTTTTTTTTTGCTATCTTAAACTGCACATGATGGGTTATTTACCTTTATAATGAACAGAGCTATGCTCCCTGATAGTAGTTTACTGAACTTTCATTTGGTACTGCATAAAATGCAAATCCAGTTATTTGGGATACTGTGGATAGCATGCAAGGGGGTGCGTGTGTGTGTGACTGGGATGGGAGGTGAACCATGGGAGTGCAAGATGAAGATGGAACTTTTCTGTAACTATGAGAATAAAGTTGGGCACTGTATAGTATCCAGGGTAATACTTACCTCTCTCCTGTGATGTGTACAAACCTCTTTCAAGAGAGTGGCATTTTCCCCAATTATTATGAAGATATTTTAGGATTGTACAATTTTCCAGATTGATTGGTAAGGTGGCAGGATGAGGAAACACTCAGGGTTCTTAGCCATGAGGATTTTATTTCTTCTCGGCCTGTTGCAAACCATTCTGATGTGAGGGATTCCATCTGTTCCCCTGTTTCAGGTATCTGTGTAAGGTGGGATCCTTCCTGCAAATTGGAATCTTAGTATCATTGTACCCAGCCTGATCCCAGTCCCCAAAACTTTTCCTGTTTTTACCACAATTAGACTTGAGTTATTTGGGGCATATTTCCCTTGGAAATTCCAGTTTTCATACTTTTGTGTTATTGTATTTTTCTTCAGTTTGTCTTGTTAATGTTGTTACAGGCTGTTATGATTATGTGACTCAAAACTAGATACTTAAGTGTTTTTTGGTGGGGGGATCTGTACCCCTGGATGGAGGTGTTTGTGTAAAATGAACAATCCTAACAAAAAAGTAGGAACAAGGCAAAGCAAGGCAAGGCAAATTTTATTTTAAGATGCCCAATTCCAGGGACTCTGGATGCCATATATAAAAGCACAATCAAAGAATAAATAAAACAACATATCAATAAATATAGCAGTGTAAAATAGACAGCCATAATAAATAAAATCAGAAAATACCTAACTAGATAAGTAGGCACTTATCCTATCTGATTTCACAGTGCTTGCTTCCACTTTTTGCATCACTGCTTTATCAATAGTCACTCTTGACAAAGTGGTGACGCACAACATTGAGCATTGTTTTTTGTGCTACCTGCCCACTGCTAATATCCTGCTGCTTTGCACCTCTGAGCACAAAATAAAGGATTTGCTGTGATCACATCATATTTTATACATCTGGGTCATTATTTTCAGAAGCAAGTGCTGTGAAACCAGGTGGGGTGAGGGTTGTGTTCTTAGTTTGCTGTATTCCTAGGTGGTACAGCCAGGGGATGCTTTATGCTTTCTTGTCACTTTCTTCTTGGATGCAGATTACATGCTTTTTCTTTCGGTACTTGCTATTCAGATTTGTATACATGGTACAGCATATAATATCACTGTACTATTTAAGGTCTTTCCGCATAGCATTAATAATGTGATGCTCCAGTACAGGGCCAGCCTTAGGGTATGTGGCACCCCAAGGTGAACTTGCAAATAGGGTTCACCCCAACAATGTTTAAATCATGAAACCCCCACCCCCCCAAAAAAATGACTGATTCATCATGGCAGTTAACCATTTTTATGCTCAAAAATACAATGCATCTCTCACTGCTCTAAGGGCACTGTACAAACTGCAGCCCTCCTGTCAACTAAACTTCCTTAATAAATTAAAAAAAAAAAAAAAACAGCCAGCATGTCTGCATTCTGAAGACAAAAAAAAAAAGGTGCTGTTTGCCACATTGTCCCAGCTCCTCTGCCTTACTGTGGAGCCCCTTCCGTGATCTGCTCCTGGTGGGGACTCCTCTCTGGGATAAGCAGCACCAGTCTGACCAGTTAATGGAGTTAGTACAGCCTATTTTCCCTATGGTAACTGCCACAAATGTACCTCTCAACCATGTTTTCACCAAACCTAATCATAATCTTGAAATTGGTATTTTGCCTCACCCATATTAACCAAAAAATATTAAATTGGGACTGATGTGGATAGCTGCAAAAGCACAATAAATTAATTAAATTAGGGATTTAACCTCCTTCTACAGCCCAATGTATACCTGGAATAGTCTACTGGGAAAATAGGTATTCTTTGCTCATGATTCCTAAAAAAAACTACTTTTTTCTAAGCTACTCTGAAAACTGCTGCTCAGTGGCCCCACCCCCAGCCTAAGTCCAGGCAGCTGGGCCAACACCCGATAATGGTAATGACTGCAATCCTCCCCTTCCATCCAGTCCAGTACTCCTCTTCACCTCAGGCTAATGTTGACTACTGGTTTCTTTTCTTCTCCACTGTGGTTCTTCTCCCTGGCCTGACTGACCAACTGCCCCTGTCCACCTGAGGTGGGATAGCTTGCCTTGTTGTTCTGCTGCACATGGTTCTGGACTGCCGCCCACTGCCATTAAAGGTCACTGTTATTTGCTTTGTGGCTGTGGGGACCATCAACCACCCACTCAGGGAGCTGTGTGTGCCATGGTTCTGATTCTGTTTGTGCCCTCCCATTAGGCAGCACTGCTATGTGCCCCAACCTGACCATGGTGGACTGTACTTTTTTTGGACAGCCTAGTACAATAAAAGTAAACAAATATCTCTCCATGTTGCACTGATGCTGGCTGTACAAGTTCACTGGTGAGATGTGAGTGATGGCTGCCACCCGCCAAAACTTCTGCCTCTCTGGAGCTATTGGAGTGGGGGGATGAAGTCATGGACACAGCACAGGACCTTCTGTATCCTCCTCACCTCATCCCACACCCCATAAATTACACTAAATTCACAAGTGTACATTTTCTGTACACAATTTTTTCTTCTAAATGGCAATGTGTTTCAGCACTCCCATTGATGGGCACCCTAGGTGGCTGCCTAGTTCGCCTATCCTTAAGCCGACCCTGTTCCAGTAAAATGGGCTGAAGTCCTGGCAGCCATTAGACATGAAAGGCTGGATTTAATATATTTACAGAAATGCATGTGGCTAATTTGAAAATCAAACATTGCTTAAGTTTGGGTTTTATTACCACAATGGTAAACAGCCCCAATTATACAACTGTCCATATGATTCCAAGTTCTTTGCACAAGGAGGGTCAACTAAGTGTGACTTGTTGTTTTATCAAATGCATTCACTGATTTGGCAATCACCAGACACAGAGACAAGCTTTAGGGTTTCGGGAGATTGGACAGTTCAGAGGATAATCTAAGAGTTTTGGCGAGCTTGACTTTAGTGTTTCATGAGTTTGAACAGATTTGGGGATAACAGAATAGTCTTGGGAAACATAAATGTAAGCAATAATTTACACAACTTTCATACTTTTCAAAGCCTGGGCAGAGCAGCTTCAGGAGTTTGAGCAGTTTCGAGAGGGAAAACTGTCTAGTTTTGGGGAGCTTGGGCAAGCATTGAATAACTTGTACTTTTTCTTTCAGAGCTTGGGCAGATAAATAACATTGCATAGAATTTTTCCTTGTATGAGTAGCTGTCTCCTAGATTCAGTCAGAGGTTAGGGTATAGAGGCAGTGTCTAAGCAGGGGGAAATACAAGGCACTTTTGGCCATTTGTTTGGAAGACATAAAAAAGGGCATTAATAACAAGTAGCATGTGTTTGCTTCTCTTGTTTATTTTTTTTTCTCTTTTAATGCTCTCTGGGGAACAGACCAATGTCAGGGTCAGAGCACAGCAGGCAGAGGTCACAAGATCCAAATGAACCAATCACCAGCATGCACGAAGTAACAGGAAGAAGGATCCAATAGCCAACTAGCAGGAAGTAACAGAGGGATTATAAAAGACCTCACTCCTAACATGTTTCATTCATGTTTATGTTCCAGAAAGTGAGTGGAACAGAACAGGAGTGGAACAGGTGAAGAGACTGGTGTCTTAGATGTCAGCAAGCATCTATAGATGACAGCAGGCATGTAGGAACTATACCATTCTGGTAAGGTAAGCTACCTCTGTACTTCAAAAGGAAACAAAATCCGGACTGAATAAGGCTGCAAAGTGATAAGTCTTTATTTTACTCACATAAAAAGTAGATATGATTCAAAAAAAACACCACAGTAAATCTACCAAAGTTCATTTCTGTCAATGAACTCCATCAGCAGCTATGGACTGTGGTGGATTTACTGTGGCAGTATTTTTGAATTGCATCTACATTTTATGTGAGTAAAATAAAGACTTGTCACTTTGGAGCCTTATGCATGAAGATTTCGTTTCCTTTTGTTCTGCACTTTTCCAACATGCATTTAGCAGTGGAGCTGTATTATGCTTCGATACCTGTGTACTTGTTGCCACCTGTGTTAAGAAGTGCAGGGACTATAAACACTGTTAAATCAGGCATTGTTATAAAACCATATCTAGGTAGCAGAGGAAAAGAGGCAAAAGGAAACAGTCTACAAAGAATTAGCTAGGGTCAGAGGACAAAGGGATAAGCTAAACAAAAAGAAGAAAGTAAGAAAATCTTAATTTAAAGTAAAAGTGGAATAACTAAAGACAGCTCTGTCTGGGGTAAAGCAACAAGAGGTAAATGAAACTAAAATATGGAAACCAAGAAACACCCTGACTAGGGTAAGGGCACAAGTTCTTTATTAGTCATAGGGAGCATAGTACTGTGAATGCTGGCAGTGGTGCAGTGCAGTGACTGTGGAGCAACAGTCTTAAGGGAGATCTTTTGAAGACTGAAGTGCTGCCACATCTGCATGCACCTCTCTGAACTGAGGGAGGAGTTCACTAGACTCCAGTAAGAGTTGGCTAGGATTCAGGGGACCACTTCCCCAACCCAGGGGCTATCAAGTCTACCACCACGGCCTCAGAGGTCACCAAGAAGGAAGGTAGGCTGAACTGTGGTGGGCTCTGAGAGGGTGGAAGTGGTGGTACATTCCTCAGCCAATGCCATGACACAACTGTTTCATGGCTCTGGCAAGACTGAACTGGCAAGAGGAGGCACCCATGGCACAGCCAGGGAGTATTTAGGTTCTTCCAAAAGGGAGGTCCTAAGGTGGGTGGCAGAGGATCCCAGCTGAAGAGGAAGCAACCTCTCATTTGGGACTCATTCATTAGGGGTAGATTTAGAAGCAGGGCAGGAGGGCAGAAGAGAGATGTGAGGTGCTTATCGGGTGCCTCAGCATGGAGGGATGTAGAGTGGATCCTTAGGATTGTTAGGACAGTGAGCAGGAGGGGGAGCTGTATGTAATTGTCTATCTGGGGACAAATTACCTGGCCAGGGACTCCAGAGGGTGGTGTGGGTAAGGTTTGGGAGTCTGGGCAGGGGACTGAAGCAGGTAGTTCACACTGTGGCCTTTGCAGAGATGCTACCTGTATACAGCCAAGGGAATGCTAGGAAAAACCTCACCAGGGCCTTCAATGACTGATTGACAGCATGGTGCAGGGTGGAGGGTTTTGGCTACATTGGGGAATGGGTTCCTACCTGGAGGATAGAGGCCTGTTCAATGGAGATGGCCTTCATCCATCTAGGAGGGAAATGGTAGTCCTGGGTGGATGATTTAAATGCTACTTCAATGGGCATTTGAATTTGCCAAGTGGGATGCAGAACAAATGAGGGAGGTGGTACTTTTACTCCCCCCTGAAAATGGAGCAGAAGAGAGGTAAAACCTAGGGGGAATACATTCCCCAGGGGCAGAAGGGTGTAGGGACAAGGAGGAGTAAAGAACTGGAGGATCAGGATGTGGATCTAAGGCAGAGCTAAGGAAGGTGGGCAGAAGGAGGGTGAAAAGTGGGGAAACATTACTGGGGACAAGGAAAGGGTGAAAGATGGAAATGGGAAAGGAGAGAAATGTAGGGGGAAGAAGAAAAAAGGAATTGACAGTCTTGTGAGAGGGGACACAAAATAAGTCAAGATGGGAGTGGTGCAGTGCAATGGCTGTGGAGCAACAGTGTCCAGGTTGACCTGGCTAGGATTCATGAAACCTCTTCCCCCACCCAGGGACCACCAAGGCCACCACCGTCACCTCAGATGTTGCCAAGAAAGAGGAGCAGTTGGACCAAGGTGGGCTCAGACAGGGAGAGGGTTGTGGAACAGAGGTGCATCCCTCCAGTTGTAGCTGTCTAGAATTCATATGATGTTCTGGCTAAGAGTGGTTCCTCCATGGAGGCACCTGCAGTGGAGACCAAGGAAGATGTTGGGAACCTCCACAAAGGAGACCCACAGGAGGGTGGCACAAGACCCCATGGTGAAGGAAACAACTCCTGGTGGGGGACTCAATCATTAGGGGGAAGAAGGGGATAGGGAGGTAAGATGCCTGCCTGGTGCCGCAGCTTGGAGGGACAGGAAGCAAATCCTCAGGATCATGGGAGCAGCTGCATGAGGGAGGGAGCTGGCTGGATGTCATTGTCCACCTAGGGACAAATGACCTGACTGTAAATGGGATCAGAGCGGTGCAAGAGGAGTTTGTGGAGCTGGGAGGGGCCCTAGACAAGTAGCATGTATGGTAACCTTCTCGGAGGTGCTGCCTGTCTATGGCAAGGATGATGCTAGGGTATTCCGCACCATGGGATTCAATGAATGGTTGAAAAACTGGAGTGGAGCTCAGGGTTTTGGCTTCATTGGGGACTGGGGAGCCACCTGGAGGGATGCAGGCTTATACTGGTGCGATGGTCTGCATCTGTCTGGGGGGGATCCAGGATCCTAGGAGACAGGTTTAAATGCTTCATTGGCAAGCATTTAAACTAGCCAAGGGGGGAGGCACTGAAAAGGAGCAGGGAAATCCCAGCCTTCCCCCACAAAGCACAGTAGTTAGAGAGGTAAACACCAAGGCAGGGAAGTCAGTAGGCAGCAGGACAGGGGTAAATGCAGAAAAAGGTGTTAAGGATAGGGATGGGGCTAAAAGGGGTAAGGCCATAAAAAATAAATGGAAGGTGATGAGTACTAATGCCTGTAGTCTGTGCAACAATCTCCCTGAACTAGTGGCCTTAATGGAAGAGGGATATTGTGGCAGTAGCAGAAACGTGGTACACAGAGAACCATGAGTGGGAAGTCAACATACCAGAATACGCAGTCTACAGGAGGGACAGGGTGGGTAAAAGAGGAGGAGGAGTAGCTGTCTATATAAGGGTAGGAATTAAAGCAACAGAACTAAAGAATAAACTGGAAGTTGGAGAGTCACTATGGGTCACCCTGGAGACAGGAAATGGCACCACAATCCGCATGGAGGTTGTGTACAGACCCCCATCTCAGGGGGAGGAAGTGGACAAGGAAATGATAGAAGAGAAATTGTTGATGGGGGACCTGAATATGCCAGATGTTAACTGGACTACCTTTGCTGCAGGCACATCCAAGAGCAGGGTCATTCTTGATGCTCTACAGGGGGCATGCCTCAGATAGCTAGTGTTGGAACTCACTCAGGAGGGAGCAATCTTAGACCTGGCACTCTCAAATGGGGAAGGAGAAAGGATCTCAGATTTAGAAGTGGGTAGCCATCTAGGAACAAGTGACCACCAAACAGTGTGGTTCATAATAAACACAGCCATAATGTCAAGCCATACAAAAACAAGAGTACTGGACTTTAGGAAGGCTGACTTTGGGAAACTGAGAGTATCTTAGAAAAGCACTAGCAAATGGGCAACAAGGAGGGGTGGTGGAACAATGGGGAATAATCAAAACAGCCATCGTAGAGGCAACAAGCCTTTGTGTGAAGCAAATCAATAAAACAAAATGAAGGAAAAAAACACTGGTTCTCAAAAGAGGTGGCAGGGACGGTTAAGGAGAAAAGGATAGCATTCAGGAAATATAAGGAAACACAGAAGGAGCAGGACATAGAACTTTATCAGTTGAAGCAGAAGGAGGCAGGGAAGGCAGTCAGAATAGCAAGGCACAAACTGAGGAAAAGATAGCCAACTCTTAAGAAGGGGGATAAAACCTTTTATAGGTACATTAGGGAGTGAAGAAAGACCAAGGGAGGGATACAGAGACTTAATAAAGGGGAGGGAATGTAGGCAGATGGTGACAGTGAAAAAGCAGGGATACTGAACGAATATTTCTGCTCAGTATTCACCACAGATGAGGAGGGATAGGTGCCTAAACCAAATAAGGGAGAAACTCTGAATGGGGGGGTTGATACCAGTCCATTCACAGAAGAAAGGGTTTTGAAAGAACTCTTGAAACTGAGGGTGGACAAAGCAATGGGGCCTGATGGGATTCACCCAAGAATACTAAAAGAACTAAGGGTAGAACTAGTAACACCACTGACTGCTCTCTTTAACAAATCATGGGAGGATGGAGTGGTACCGGAGGACTATAGGAGGGCAAATGTGATTCCACTTCACAAAAGTGGGAGCGGGGCAGAGGCAGGAAACTACAGACCAGTTAGTTTGACTTCAGTGGTAGGGAAAATGATGGAATCACTTCTGAAGGAAAGAACTATTGAGTACCTAGAGGCCAGTGGGGCACAGGACCCAAGGCAACATGGTTTCACAGCAGGAAGGTTATGTCAGATGAACCTAATAGATTTCTTTGACTGGGTGACCAAAGTAGTAGATCAGTGAGGGGCTGTGGATATGGCCTACCTAGATTTTAGCATGGCATTCGACAAGGTCTCACACAAAAGATTAATATACAAGTTAGCCAGTCTTGGAGTGGGTCCCAAGGTGGTAACCTGGGTAAAAAACTGGCTGAACAACAGGATGCAAAATGTAATAGTAAATGGAGTCCACAGTGAAGAAAGGAGGATAACTAGCGGGGTACCGCAGGGTTCAGTTCTGGGACCGGTACTCTTTAATATCTTTATAAGTGACATTGGAGAGCACCTGGAAGGAAAGGTATGCCAATTTGCAGATGACACAAAGATCTGCAACAGGGCTGATACACAAGGTGGAGTGGAAAGAATGAAAAGGGACTTGGCAAGCTTGGAGGAATGGTCAAATACGTGGCAGCTGAGATTCAATGCAAAGAAGTGCAAGGTAATGCATCTGGGAAACAAAAACCCAAGGGAAGAGTACACAAAATGGGGGGTGAGTTAATAACAACAACAAAAATCAAAAGAGACCTAGGAGTAATTATATCAGGTGACCTAAAGGTAGGTAAGCAATGTGAGAAGGCAGTATTTATTTATTTTATTTATTTATTTAAGAATCAGTTTACAACCTTTGAGCCAGAGGCTCGTTTCCAAAGGTACTTCGTCACATAAAGACATACATTGCGTTTCGGTTACATAGCAAAGATTTGCAAGAAATCAATAGGCATTCACCAGAGGTGCCACGTCACATAGTGGTCAGACAAATACAATTGGGTACAATTGGGTACAGGGTACATGTAATTGATAACAGGTATTACACAAGTCGGTATCAAGTGAGCATTCTGGTAGATAAACATTGAAAACAGCTGGCACTGGCCAGGTTAAACCTAGGCATGGTGTACAGGGAAGTGGTGGAGGGGATGGTAGGGTGGAGAGCTGCCCGGGGGGCATTGTCAAGAGAAAGAGGTGGAGGCTATGTTCAGAGACAGGAGCAGTTACGAGTGCTGAAGATGTGGTTCCGAAGTGCGGTTTTGAATGTGGAGATGGTGATGGCATTGGTGATGGTGGCAGGGAGAGAGTTAAACCAGGTTGGGGCTCTATAGCTGAAGGACCTCTGGCCACGGCTGGTTCTCGTTCTGGGGACCTTTAGAGTGGTCTTGTAGGAAGACCGTGTTGCAATGGTGGGAGGGCTCTGGTGGATGGATGCCGTTACCCCAGGGGGGGAGAGCCCGAGTAGGGTTTTTTTGGTGAGGAGACAGGTCTGGTATCGGAGCCGTTCATCCAGGGTAAGCAGGTTAGCATCAACATATAGCTGACAGGTGTGTGTGAGCCTGGGGGCACCAGTAATCAATCTGCATGCTTTATTCAGGGTTAGGTGAATTTTGTTGAGTGCAGTGGTGTCGGCAGCACCGTATACTGGTAGACCATAGTCTACAAGGGACAGAACGGACGATGTAACAGCTAGCCGGAGAGCATTTGGTGGAAGGCAGGTTTTATGGGGAATAGGATGCCAAGCCGTGTGTTGGTGGCGGATGTTAGCGCCGATGTGGTTGTGGGAATGTGAGGGTTGAATCAAGGTAACCCCAAGGTATTTGTAGGAGCAGACTTGTTCTAGTGGTTGGTTGGTGCTTGGAAGGATATAGAGTGGGTGGTTGCTAGCTTTGTTTTGGGGGGTGGAAAAGAGCATAGTTTTGGTTTTCTTAAGATTGATGATGAGTCTGCGCTCCTTAAACCAAGTCTCGGCACTGTTGAAAGACTGCTGTAGGGAGTCCTGTAGGGAGATGGGATTACGTTGGGTGGCAAAAAGGACAGCGTTGTCTGCATACAGCAGAATTTTGCCAGGGCATGCACTGGGCAGGGTGTTCAGATACAGCGAGAAGAGAAGGGGGCCCAGGATGGAGCCTTGGGGGACCCCAGAAAGAATGGGACGGGTGTCAGAGAGTGTGCTATTAATCTTGACACACTGGGATCGAGTGTCAAGATAGCTAGCACACCATGCCAGGGGGCCAGCCGAGAGACCAGTGAGGCAGAGTGCATTCAGCAGCAGTGGATGGGAGACAGTGTCGAAAGCCTTTGAGAGGTCAATGAACACTGCACCAGCTAGGGAGCTGGTATCCAAGGAGGCGTGTAGGAAGTTGGAGAATTCATTAAGGGCAGTGCTGGTACTGTGACCCGCACGGAAGCCATGTTGCTCTGGGCATAAGATGTTATGCTTAGCCAGATAATCAGTGATTTGAATGGCCACCACTTTCTCCAGGGCTTTAGAGAGGGGAGGGAGGATGGAGATTGGCCGGTAGTTGTTGGCCGATGACCTGTCGCCTCCTTTATGAATAGGTGTGATAATGGCTGTTTTCCAAGCTGTGGGGAATTGTCCCAGGCAGAGTGACTGGTTAATTAGGCTTGTGAGAGGTGCAAGGACTTCATCTAGCACCAGCCTGAGGATGCTGGGGTCCAGTGAGTCACTGCCGGGATTGTTGCCATTGAGAGCTTTGATTAGGATGGGTCTGGCTTCCCGGTGGAAATCTTTCGTAGGTAGAAGCTGGGGTGCTGGAGGACAGGGGAGTTTGGCTGGGGAGGGGCAAAGAAATTACTAGGGAGGACTGAGCTAAGGTCAGTGAAAGTGGTGTTGAACCAGTTAGCTATGGTGGCAGGCTCGGTGGAGGTTGTGCCATTTCTAGTGAGCTGGGATGGGGCAGGGGAGCAAGCTTTACCATTGAGTTACTTAATATTATCCCAGAAGGTCCTGGCTGAGCCCCAGGAGGAGGTAAGGAAGGCCTGGTAATGGTCTGCCTTGGCTTTCCTGATGGCCCATGAGCATTTATTTCGGCTGCATTGTATGCTTGCCTATCAGACAGACGACCTGTTTCAGTGGCAAGTGCCAGAGGTTATCCTGTTTCTAAGTAATTGTAGGAGGCCGGCTAACCCAGGGTGCATTCTGTTTTTTGGACCGGGTTTTGGTTAAGGGTGCAAAGAGATCACAGGCCATGTTGAAGGTGTGGGTGAAAAAGGTGAGGGCAGTATCAATGTTGGTTGCCTGCTGAATGGGGGACCAGTCTATCTGGGTGAGGAGTGCTTTAAGTTTCTTCAGCCCACCAGGGCGGAGGCGCCTTCGGAGGGTGGTCTGGGTTTTGGGCTTGGGATTGGGGGCTACCCAGTGGAATAGGATAGGGAGTGGTCACCAGGGAGTCTGGGAGGACCTAGATGTTTTGGATTTTATGGGGTCAAGTAGTTATAATAACATCCAGCAGGGTGCTGGTCCACTCTTAGGTTAAGTCTCGTGGGCTGGGTGATGAGTTCTGTCAGATCTTGGGTGGCAAATAAGTCTCTGGTGGTGGATGAGGAGGTGCTGAGCCAATTTACATTAAGGTCCCCCACTAGGACTTGTTCTGCCTTATGGTGGAGGGTGGCTAGGTAGTCCGTTAAAGATATCAGGGCTGGGTGCTGGTTCTTTGGGGGAACGTAGGCTGTGGTGAGATAGAGAGGGCTCCTAGAGGGGTCTGGGGTGAGTCTGAGGGTAAGGGCCTGGGCCCCATTGATGAGGGTAGGGGTGGGGAGTGCATGTCCAGGTATTGTGTCCCTGTTGTAGATTGCACAGCCTCCCCCTCGTTTGCCTACTCGGTCCTCCCGGTATAAGGTATAGCCTGGGAGGGAGACAAATGAGTCAGGAGTTGATTTGGACAGCCAGTAAGGAGTGCTAGGGATATTGGGATGCATAGGGAGAGGCATCAACAGTAGAAAACAGGAAGTTGTTATCCCGCTCTACAGACAGTTAGTGAGACCCCATCTGGAGTACTGTGTGCAATTCTGGAGACCCCATCTCTGCAAAGACATAGACAGAGTGGAGGCTGTTCAGAGGAGGCCAGACAAAATGGTGCAAGGTCTGCACCAGGAGACATACAAGGAGAGACTAAAGCAGCTTAATATGTATACCCTTATGGGAAGGATGGAGAGGGGGGACATGATAGAAACTTTCAAGTATCTCAAGGGAATTAACAAGGTACTAGAGGGTAGTATATTTCAGAAGAAGAGATGTGCAAGAACAAGGGGGCACAATTTGAAGATAGACTGGGGACAGCTCAGAGGTAATATTAGAAAGTATTTTTTCACACAGAGTTGTGGATACATGGAACAGACTTCCTGAGGAGGTGGTGGAGTCAGGAACAGTGGGAGAATTCAAGAATGCATGGGACAGGCATAAGGCAATTCTATTGGGGGGCAGGAGGAAGTAAGCTGTTGATTAACTAGAATCTGCAGCTTATGCATCAGGTAGGGAAATGGGCAGACTGGGTGGTCCAAGCAGTCCTTATCTGCTGTCAAATTCTATGTTTCTATGTTTCTACGTGCACCAAGACAATGAGCATGTTGAATATAATCCCTGACCTTGAGACAACTATTGTGGAGGTGAACCTAGATCTGGTTGCCATAACAGAATCATGCTGCATGAACAAACATGGCTTAGGGTGGAATAACTAAGACAGCAACAAGTTATTTGAAGGACATAAGCAGGAACAGAAGAAGGAGGAGGCTACTATGTTTTTTGAAGGAGGTGGCTAAATTGATAAGGGAGAAAAAAAACAGTAGTTAGAAAGTACAGAGACCCAGATAGAAGGAGAACCAGATGGAGGGGAACAGGGACGTATAGGTATATCTATAAAAGAAGGGAGGCAAGAAGGAGGGTGAGGGCAGCTAAAGCACAAATATAGAAGAGGATTGCTAAGGAGGTCAGAAGGAGGATAAGACTTTCTTCAGGTACACAAGTGAAAAGAGGAAAGCTATGTGTGTAGTAATGAGGATCGGAGAGCAGAGGGGGGCTGTGCACAATAAGATCAAGAAAATTTAACCTTCTAAGTGAGTACTTCTGCAGGTATTCATAATGGATGGGAAGGGGATGGATCAACATGTATCAGCAGGCATTGGGGGGGAGAGGACTGAACACAAGTCCATTCTTAGAGGAAAGAGTCTGAAGGAGATTGGAATCCCTAAAGGAAAACAAGGCAATGGGGTCAGGCAGGATGACATCACATCTAAAGGGTGACTCCAAATGAGTGACTCACAAGTGAGTGAGTCATATTCACTGAAATGGTTAACGGCTACCCTGCTAGTGTAGAGACCTGGTTGAAAGTGACCATTCAGAAGGGTGACCAGAAGGCAGGAATAGCGATGGGAAGCAGAGGGTTTCTGTGGGACAGTGTTCCTGGTGCTGCCAAGGCAGCCCATGTGGTGTGGCGGTGAGTGTGGCTGATTCTGGCATAGGAGGATCTGGAGTCGGGGACGGGACAGGGAGAAATATTTTGTCACTGCCTGCGGCTCTTGATTTTTTCCTTTTTCAGGAGTCTCACCCACTCCCCGACTTGCACCCCCCTAGGGTTGATAATCCTTCAGTAGGAGGGTGCACAGGGCACAGCCCCCCGCATAAACATTGATAAGTTTTGGCCGGATGCAGTATCGCCATTATATGTATATGTCTGAATTGCTTTTCGGCAATATGCAGTTGCAATAATAGCAATCGTTCTTTTGTGTTCACTATTATGACATGGAACCAGCAGAATTTTCCCAAGGGTACTAAATGAACTGAGCAAGGTGCTAGCCACCCCTCTGACAACACTATTCAGCACCACACTGGAGATGGGGATAGTTCCAGAGGACTTTAGCTGGGTCGATGTGGTCTCTCTGCACAAGAGTGGCAGCAGAGAGGAGGCTAGCAATTACAAGCTAGTCAGTCTCACATCAGTGGTGGGAAAATTAATAGAGACCATGCTGATGGTGAGGCTCATGGAGTATCTAGAGGCAAATGGGCTACTGGACCACTCGCAGCACAGTTTTATTGGGTGGGGGAGGTCATGTCAAACAAATCTCATAGACTTCTTTGACTGGTTGACTCAGGAGGTGGATCAGGGGAAATCAGTGGATGTGACCTACCTGGACTTCAGTATGGCCTTTGATACTGTGCCACACAGGAGGCTAACAAAGAAATTTAGTAACCTGGGGTTTGGGACAAGGTGGTAAGATCAGTATCAAACTAGTTGAAGGTTACAAGACAGACAGTGGTGGTAAATTGAAGTCAGTCTGGGGATGGCAGAGTGACTCTCTGTGTATGTCACAAAATTCTGCAATGGGGGGACACCCAGGAAGGAGTAAAGAGAATGCAAAGGGATCTGGGGAAACTAGAGGAATGTTCAGGTATATGACAGTTGTGTTTCAATAGCATAACGTGCAAAGTAATGCACCTGAGACAGGGAAACATGGAGGCTGTGCATAAGATGGGGCTATTGCTTACAGTCACCAAGCAAGAGTGGGGCATTGGGGTAGTCATATCTAATGATTTGAAGGTTGCAAGGCATTGTGACAAGGCCATAGGCAAGGCTGGTGGATGTGGGGTGAATAGAGAGAGGGATTTCTAGCAGGAAAGGACAGGTGATGTTGCACCGTGTTGCTCACTGGTGAGACCCCACCTAGAGTACTGTGTCTAGTTCGGGAAGTCACATTTCTGCAAAGGACATTGACAGGGTGGAAGTGATCCAAAGGAGAGCTGCCAAAATGGTGCATGGGTTGCACAAGAAACTTTATGAGCAGAGGCTGCAGGAGTTCAGCATGTACTCCCCGGAGGAGAGGAGAGTGAGAGGGGACATGATTGATACCTATAAGTACTTCAAGAGGGTGAACAAGGTGCAGGAGGGGAATCTCTTTAGCAGAAGGAGGAGCACCAAAACATGACTTCTGAGCCTGCAATGAAGCTTGAAAGGGGGAAGTTTAAGAGGGATGTGAGGAAATACTTCTTAACAGAAAAGGTGGTAGATGCCTGGAGCAGCCTACCAGAAAAGGTGGTTGAGGTTAAAGACTGTGACAAATTTCAAGCATGCATGGGATAGGCCTATGGGCATAATAAGGAGAGGAAAGGGAGGAGGAAGGGATACCTGGGACCAAATAGGGTCCAGGATGTATCACTAGGCAGGGAAATAGGGCAGATAATATGGACCTACTAGTCCTTTTCTGCTGAAAAATTTTGTTTCTATGTTTCTATCAAAGAGATAGGTCACTCTTGCATTTCTCTATCTTCACACAATTTCCAACACTGCCACTTGCAGGCAGGCACCTGTTGAACTCTGTGTTCGCTTGCTGTACAGGTTTTCTTATTTTGGAAGGGAAATTTCAATTGTCTTATAAACCTGGGGTTGAACACTAATAACCCCTCACCCCCCTGTGTCAGGCCATAGCTCATAAATGTCTTAAGGAAATGTGTGAGTGAGTCTGACTAAGATGTTTGGTGCATTCAACATCCCCTCATCTGTGGGATTTGCTCTGGGGTTCTTGTCTTTTGTTGTTCTTTCCTATTGTGGCTTCCCCATGACCTAAACCAGAAAGACTCCCTTAAGGCTGGCTTGGTCCCTCCCTTTGTGGTGAGATACAGATACACACACCGGGTGAGTCCTAACATGGACGAAACATGTGTCTGTATCTGCTGTTCTCAGCATTTTGTGGTTGTATTGTGAGGTCTTTTGGCACTGTGCAATTCTACTTAAAGTTGAACCAGTCCAAATGCCTTTGTGGGGATTTGCATTTGCTTCCCATGATGCTTTACATTATTGGGGTATGTACTATTGTGTTTTTCTTTGAAATGTGGCTGTATGGCCAATGCCCTTCCAGGGTGATGCTTGCCTCAGGGCATTTGCTCTGGGATTCTTGTCTTTTGTAGTTCCTCTCTATTGTGGGCTCCACATAACTCAAACAAGTAAAACTCTCTTAAGGCTGGCTGGCACCTCCCTCTGGGCAGAAATACAGATATGACACACTGATGAGTCCTAACAAGTGTGAAACATATGTCTGTGTCTGCTGTTCTCAGCCTTTGCAGGTTGCATCGTGATGCCTTTTGGCACCATACCAATTCTTCTTAAAGTTGAGCTAGTCTAAACTCCTTTGTGGGGATTTGCATATGCTTACCATGATACCTTGCATTATTGGGGTATACACAATTGTATTTTGCCCTCACCTGTGGCTACACCTACTGTGTTATCCTTATCCTCATAATCTGTATTTCAGGCTTGATTATTTTTTTATGAGGAAGAAGGACCACTGTTGAGTCATTTCTTCCACTGTTACCCCAATAATCCATCATCTTATTCCCCCATAATGCTACATATGGAGATGGGGATTCATTAGAAAGTCTCAGTATAGCACATCAACTGTCTTATGTTTTGGGACCTCAAATTCCACAAATTAGTGGAGGAGCAGATTCCATAGATTTTTTTGGAAATCATGAAAGATTCTCCCTACTCAGGCCCTCTTTGCGGTACCCTGAAAGTAATCCTGCATGGTGGCCTGGTCTCTTTTATCACCCATAGAAAATAGAAACATCTTTGAACACATGAAGACATTGAAAAACAGTTGGCTGGGTTGCAGAGTTTGCTTCCAAATGTATTCAATTTATTTTTTGTTAACTTTGAAAGGAGGACAAAATGTTACAAACCTCAAACAGAACACATCTGATGACAACTGGATGAATTATGATTCCGTCAAACCGAGATAGCTCAATCCTATCTCAAACATTGCCACTGTAAAGGAGTATAGGGAATCAAAATTGCTACTGCAACAGTTGTGGGGCTCCATTCAAGAGCTGCAATTTCATGCCTCAAGGATCTGGGATCTGAAATCTTTATCTACTTCTTATCAAGATTTACCTCCAGCCTGCATCCAATATTATTGATTGCTTTTTTTCTGAACCAGCCCAGCCACCAACTCAGGACTATGATGCCTTTTTACGTATCTTTCTTTGTCCTCCCTTTCTTTAACTTGGAGAGAGGCTTTAGAGTCTCTACTGTATGCCAGCTTTGGAACTGAATCCCAACATATAAACTGAAGGATATGTTTACTGCAGTTTTTGATCTGACAACAGATAATGTTTTTCTCTTCATCACAAAGGAATTTAGGCTAGGGCTGGGTGAAATTAGCAAATTCTGATTTTGCAAAAGTTTCATGAAGTTCTGCTAATTGTGTGAAATGTTTCAAAACTTTCTGAAATCCTTTATTTAACCATATTTTGGTCTGTCTTATAGCTAGTGATCTGAATTTTGGTATGCATACTGTTTGTAAGATTCCTTAAAAGGCTGATAAGTTTCATGATATTTTGATGAGGGATTTGGAAGTTATAGGGACTCAACATTTTGCAATGTATTATTCATTTAACATTTCTGAAAATATTGCTATGCTTACAACCATACCTCTCAACCTCCTGCCTCATAAATCAGGGACAAGGCTTAAAAAAATCAGGGACAAAGGACCAAAATCAGGGACACATCTTCAAAATTAGAGATATCCACCCAGCAAGCTGGTAGAATATGGGGCTTAATGCAAAATGCATTTTCTAAAGAAGAACAAGTCTGTAACTTTAATGTTTGACATTGTTTTGTGCTTACAGTTCCCACTGTTTAGCCACAAAAACACAAATTTTAGGAGGGACAGAGTAAAATTTTGAGGCAAAATCAGGGATGTCCCTGAAAATCAGGGACACTTGAGAGGTATGCTTACAACATATCCACCTTTGAAGCTTGATAACCGGAAATTTGGATGCATACTTTCTTGGAAGAGTCTTAGAAACTGCTGAATAAAGGGTAGTTGGTTACATAAGCTGTATGCTATGTGAGTTCAAAATTCCACAATTTATTTATTTGTTAATTTGTTATTTGTGTGGAAACGTACAAAATATTGTGATTTTCATTGCTGTACTGCTATTGCAGGTATACACTGAAGATTTGGCATGCATACCAAAGTAAAGATGTTCTGGAATCTAATTAAGCTGGATAAATGTGGTTTAGTAGATTACAAATTATTATGGATAATTTAGAAATTACTAATTGGCAAAATTTGCTCAAGTATTCATGGACGCATGCCAGTAGATAATGTCAGTAGAATTCCACTTGTGGAATTTAACTTTCGCATACTGTAGCACTTATCATCACTGAATCACTTTACCTGCACTAGTATAATGGCCCTTCAATGCTCTCCAACACTCCTGCAACAGTGATGCCCAGCATCATGCTCCATCATGACTAAAGATATCCGCATACTTCTGTCACAATGGCCTAGTTGTAGAGTTTGGCATCACTTGGTGCCATTGCTTTCAAACAGTAAAAATATACTGTATGTTGTTATCTATGGGGTTGTTAAAGCATCAGCAAGTAGCACTGTTCAAAAACAATGCTGCATGTGCATGTACTACCACAAGTCATTAAGTCAGTGAGCTCTTGTGGTTAGCTGGCACATTGCAAGAAGACAGGCTGGTGCACAGTGATGTCCATGACTATTCTTCATGGTTTGTCACTCAAGATAGTGACCTGACACTTTGCACCACTATACTTTTACTATGGAGCCTCCTATGAACACTACCTTACAGCTTATTTACAAAGCCTTTACCTTCCTCTGCGATGGCAACACATGTGTATGACTGGAAAAATGTATGGCCATGACTTCAACAATAGTATCACAGAATTCCACAATTTCAAAAAAGATCATGAACATATGAACATATGAAATGTCAGCAGAAACAGGCCACATGGTCTATCGAGTCTGCTTGATTGTGCAACTAGCCCCTCAACTTGTACCTGCCCCACCCTTCACTGCCCTCCTCACAGTCATTCCCCCCTCACTCTGTCCCATGCCCTCTTGAAGCAGCCCACTATCTAACAGGAAACCACCTCCTCAGGTCAAGTGTTCCACTTGCCTACCACCCTCTCCATGAAATAATGTTTCCTGATGTCCATCCTGAATTTTCTCCCCTCCAACCTGAGCTGATGCCCTCTAGTATCCCTCCCTTTTCTGATCCAAAATATCTGTCCTGTATTAGCCTTGTTTATCCCTTTCAGGTACTTAAAGGTCTCAATCATATCTCCCCTATCTCTCCTCACCTTCAGAGAATACAAGTTAAGCATATTCTGCATATCTTCATAGGATTTCGCCTCCAAATCCTGGATCATCTTAGCTGCTTTGCACTGCACTCCCTCCAACAGTCTGATGTCCTTCTTCAGGAATGGGCACCAATACTGCACACAGTATTCCGGGTGCAGCCTGACCAGTGACCTGTACAAGAGAAGGATCACCTCACTACTTCTAGTGAAGATCCCCCTAACTATACAGCTCAGCATCTTGTTGGCTTTTGCTGCTGCTGCCTTCCTGCACTGAGCTGAGTTGTTCATATTCCCTGTTACAATCACCCCAGGTCCTTTTCCTCATCTATGCTCTCCAACTGTACCCCTCTCAGCTGATAGCTCCTTCTCTAGTTCTGAGCTCCGAAGTGCAGTACCTTGCACTTCTTGGCATTGATCCCCAACTGCCATGTTTCTCACCACTCCTGTAGTTCAGTCAGGTTTTCCTGTAGTCCTCTACACCCCTCAATGTCATTCACCACAGCTCCCATCTTGGTATCATCTGTGACCAGACTGATCTTACTCTGGGTCCCATGTGAGATATCTGCTATGAGTATCCCAAACAGTACTGATCCCTGTGGGCACTCCTTTTGTTACCGCTCTTAGTGATGAGAGATTCACCTCCACCACCACCCTTTTTTGTCTGCTCTTTAGCCAGTTAGTGATCCATTGACCATCATAGTACCCACTCATATATATTCCAGCTTCTCCCCTAGTCTCCCATGCGGCATGGAATCGAAGGCCTGGCTGAAGACCAAGTACAGGACATCCGCTGCATGGCTTTTGTCCAGTTCCTGGTCAACCAATCATATTTTTCAATCAGGATTGTCTGGCAGAACCTGCCTGAGACAAACCTGTGCTGTTGGCTGTCCTGGAGACAATTGTCCTCCAAAAATTTCACCAGCCTCTCTTTAAGGATTGTCTCAATGAGCTTTCCCACAATTGAAGTGAGGCTCACTGGTCTGTAGTTACCTGGATCATCCCTTGGGCCACCTTTGTGAATGGGCTCTACATGAGCCAACCTCCTGTCCTGTGGTATGCATCCTGTGTTCAGAGGTATTGAACAGGTCAACCAGTGGTCCTGCCAGACACCCTGCCAGTTCCTTGAGTACCCTAGGGTGAATGCCATCAGGTCCCAGTGCCTTTTTCACTCACAGTGCCCTCAGTCCTTCCAGTACTCTGCCCTCTGTAATTTCTCCATCTGTCACCCCTTCCCCTCCCCTGCACACTCCACCACTCCCATGAGGTATCTGTCCCCCCCCCCCGTGAAAACAGAGCAGAAATACTCATTTAGAGTCTCTGTCTAATCCTCCCCTTCTCCACCCACCCACCCCTATCCTCCTTAATTCTCACTCTCTGGTCCCTGTTCTTCCTTCTCTCACCAATGTATTTGAAAAAGTCCTTCTCTCCGTTCTTAATGCCCTGTGCCAGCCTCAGCTCTCTGTGTGCCTTTGCAGCTCTGACTAGTCTTGTAACCTTCCTGGACTTCTTCATATATAGAGATGCAGTGAAATGAAATTTTGCTGGTGAAATTGACACAAAATTAGCAATTTCACCAGGTAACATGTTTCGCTGGTCACAAGTCTGTAAATTGACCCCCCTCCACACACACACACACACACACACACAAGTCGCCCTGCATCCTCCCATTTGTTTTATTAAAAAAAAAAAAATCACCCTCCTTCACTCCCTGGTGTCTAGTGGTCCCTTCCCCTGCCTCACTGGCAATAAACAGTAAAAAAGAACTCTCCCCCCAAGAGTTACTACTACTACGTTTGTTTAAAAAAAAATTCACCGTTCACTCCTTGGTGTCTAGTGGACCCCCACCCCATCAGTAGAGAGCATACATGCTCATTCATTCAAGTGCTCAGTGGCACTCAGTCGGGCTGCAGCTGTAGAGGTGAGTGGAGGGCTGTGCTGGTGGCCCAATCAGGGTCCTGGGGGGGAGCTGGGTGGATTCTGCTATCTACTGATGGTGTGGGGTGGGGGGCCCACTAGACACCAGGGAGTGAACAGTGAATTTTTTTTAAAGAAATGGAGGCAGCAGGGTAACTTTGGGGAGGTCTGTTTACTGTTCATGGCCAGTGATGGCCAGGGGGATCACTAGACACCAGGAAGTGAAGGAGGGTGAATTTCTTTTTTTTTAATAAAACAAATGTGGGGGTGCAGGGCAACTTGTGTGTGTGTGTGTGTGTGTGTGTGTGTGTGTAGGGGGTTTACTTTGGGGGTGCTTATTTACTGTTTACGGCCAGTGATGGCCGGGGGGGACCACTAGACACCAGGGAAAAGGGAGAACTTACAATTTTGCCGTGGCAGGTGAAATTACTCCTGAAGGTGGTGAAAGTTCACCCATGAGTGCGGAATTTTTCCCACCAGTGAAATTTCGACGGGTTGGGGGCGAAATTTCGCATGTAACCACAGACAGAATTTTGCATTTCATCCGGAAAAATATTTTGCATAATGCGATAATTATGCAAAATGTTTTGCTGGGCAAAATTTTCCAATTTCACACATCCCTATTCGTATACTCCTCCCAGTCTTCCCCCTCCCTGGTCTCTTGAATCCCTGAAAAGCTTTCCTCTTGGCTCTCACCCCCTCCATTACCTCCTTGGTCTGCCAACTGGGCTTCTTTGTCCTTCCCTTCTTACTCTGTGCCCTAGTACAGTACATGTCCCAGTAGCCTCTGCCAGCCCTGCTTTAATAACACCCCATTTTTGATTGGCATCTATGGTTGGTTGGATTCCCTCCAGATGACTTATCAGAATTTCCCCCCATCTTGTTGAAGTCTGCCCCCCCTAAAATCAATCACCCTGGTACCTGAACCTCCAGTTTCCTTCCCCATTCTAAGTGTGAGCCACACTGGGTGGTGATCACTCCCAGCCACAGCGTTCTCAACCTCCCAGTCCCTCGTGGCTTCCCCGTTTGATAGTACAAGGTCCAGAGTCCTTCCCAATCTAGTTGGCTAATGCTCCAACTGCACCAAGAAGCTATTCTGAAATGCCCACAGTATAACCTGCTCCCTAGCACTTGTGGTGGATGGTGTTCTCCAGTCTACCCCAGGTAGGTTGAAGTCCCCCACCTCCACTGTGCTCCCCTTCCTGCAAACCTCCTAATTTGTTCTGCCAACTCCCTGTTCAGCTCCTCCCCTTGAGTTGGTGCCTTATACACTATTACTATCCGCAGTACCCTGCCCTTTGAATCCTGAACCTACATCCACATGGCCTCTGTCCTGCTTTCCTCACCCTCTTCCCTTATGCACCTTATTCCTTCCCTTACATAGATCACCATCCCCCATCTTTCCTGTTTGCCCTGTCCTTTCTGAACAGCCTTTATCCAGGATCATCAAATTCCAATTAGTGTTGGGTGAAGTGGTCGAAATTTGCTCAGCAAAGTGATTCGTGGAGTAATGAGGAATCCATGAAGTACTCCACAACTTGAAGTGGAGTACTTCGCGTCATATTGGGGAATGTGAAGTCCATTGAAAACAATGACTTCACATTATTCTGCCTTCCCCAAACCACTTCTCCACCAATTTTAAGGTGAAGTATATTGAAAGCAATGTACTTTACCTCACTTCACCTTGTTTTTGAGCTCCAAAGATAAATTTTGCAGTGCTTCATGGGATTGCAGGTCACATGGGCTCTAGATTGTTCTACACAGCCTCAGTTCTGTGTCGTGTGTGTGTAGTGGAAGATGGAGACAGTTTCCTCTCAGAGCTCTGCAATTCAAATCCTCTAAAAGCTGTTAAAAAAACCTTTTTGAGCTACTTTTTTTGTTTACAATTTAGCACATTGATTGTAGGAAACCCTCCTGTGTTCATATCATCGAGTGTTTATTGTTTGTCTGTAGATTTTGAATGTCAATTTAGAACAGTCTGTGCACTGTGAAGTGTGCTTTAGGGAAGGGGCATATCTGTGGTGTAGGTAGATTAACTGGGAGAAAAAGGCAGTCTTTCTGTTTTGGTTATATTTTTCTTGTATAACTGTGTTAATGTACACACAGTAATATTTTCAGTAATTCTTTACTTTTTTTGCTGATTGTTGAGGTGCAGCAGTGTATAATTTCAGTTTGTTTAAAACATTTGGTTATATTGCTAAAGGTTTTCAATTTGCTACACATTACTTGTAGTGTGTGTGTGTGATGTGTGCCATTAAATTGGACACCTTTTATTGTGCCACAGAATAATTGCAGTAGTGTGAAACTGCTATCCATTGCACCTGCATGAATTTTTTATACTGCTTTGTGGTACCTTTACTGGTAGTAGACTGTTACTGCCATGCACTATTCTCCCCCCACCCCCAACTGGCAAAAGGTATTCTTTTCCAGATTTGGATTTGTGACTTGTGAGCACTGGTTAGGTGTTGTGCCTTTGCATCTGCATCTCTTGAGTGTGCAGTGCAATCTTAATCTGTCTGTGCATTTGCAATACACCATTAATTCTGAAAGACTTTGCATTTTTTGTTACCCTCTCAGTTCAGTTCATCAGCACTGGGGAATTTTCTAGAAATAAGACAGTAGCATTTTGGGGATGCAGATTAATTTGGGTGACTGTGAGTGACCACTGAGTGCATGATGGGATACACCATTAATTCTGTGAGACTTCGCATTTCTTGTTATGCTCTCATTTCACTTCATCAGCACTGGGGAATTTTCTGGACACAAGACAGTAGCATTTTGGGGATGCACATTAATTCTGGTGACTGTGTGTGATGACTACTGCACTCATGACTTCTGAGTGTGCCATTAATTCTGAGAGACTTTGCATTTTTTGTTACCCACTCAGTTCACTTCATCTGCACTGGGGAATTTTCTGGACACAAGACAGTAGCATTTTGGGGATGCAAATGAATTTTTGTGACTGTGTGTGACCACTGCTTGCATGACTGAGTGCGCCATTAATTCTGGGAGACTTTGCATTTCTTGTTATGCTCTCATTTCACTTCATCAGCACTGGGGAATTTTCTGGACACAAGATAGTCGTATTTTGGATATGCACATTAATTCTGGTGACTGTGGGTGATTACTGTACGCATGATGTCTGAATGCACCATTAATTCTGGGAGACTTTGCATTTCTTGTGCTCTCATTTCACTTTGTCAGCACTTGGGAGTTTTCTGGGCACAAAACATGAGCATTTTGGGGATGCACATTAATTCTGGTGACTGTGTGTGTAAAAAAGATATGCTTATCAAGCTGATGAAACTCAGCATGATCATTCTCTTGTGCCTGATGATGCTGAGCAGGAAAATAACATCTGGGCAGGTCACCATCACATCACAAAAATCTCTACTACATACCAGAACAGAATTATGTCATCTCAGTCAGCTGCAGTTATTGTGGAAGACTACGTAACAGATATCAAAGGTTTTTTTCTGTATGTGAACTTTTAGCACTTGTGAAAGGTGCTGGATTGACAGCACTGGAACCGGAAGTCCTCTGCTTATCCACATAACAGGTACAGCATGGGCAATCACAATGCCAGCTTCCCCACACTGACTCACCAATGTGCCTCAACCCTGCCATGGAGGGACCACCACATAGGTACGAGGATAGTTTAGACCCCATGCCAATTTAATCCTTGGCCTCTCAAGTAAGACTGCCAGCAAGGGTGCCAAATTAGTATCAAGTGTTTTGGTGAGGTTGTGATCTGGACATCTGGCCACTGGGAACTGAACTAAGATCACCACAACTCATTTCACTCAGGCCATTGAATAGCCTTCAGATGATAATGGCTTTTGACCTCTACCAGCCTGTGTTGTATTTGAACTTAATAGATCCTAAACAGCTACACACCAGGGATAATCCTGTCAGATACTGTCATGGGAAAGAAAACTTTGACCAGCATTAGCTAAAGTTGCCAGTCTAAACTGTACCTAAGCTGGCTGCTAACTGGTGTGTATTCTGAGAGGATATTTAGCACTTCTGGCAGTATTGTTACTAGCTGAAGAGTTAACCTGTCCCTAATGTGTGGAAACTGATGTTTATTGAAGTCAGTCTTGGGTTGTTTGCTGGCTGCTTGGATTCATTTTTATTTATTTATTTAGTGTTTATTGACCAGGAAGGAGGACTGCACCATTTTTGCCTGTTTTCAGTCTCATCCTGGGGACACAGATGGATGCCAACTGAAATTGAACCAGATTTTAAGCTGTTTGTAGTGAATTACCAATTATCAAAACATGGCTCATCCTAAATTGATGACACTGACCCTGACTAAATCTGACATGAAAAAAATGCCATGTGCCTGAGAAGATGGAACATGGAAAACTCTTATTGATTTTGTAAATGCAATATTTGGTAGGTATTGCGCTGCTCTTCACATTTGCTGTTCCTCTAAGCTATTTGTTTCAGTCTGAAAATGCAAAAGGAATACAAAAATAAATAACTTCATGGGAATGGTATTTTGAAAATGGGATCACTGCTGACATAATAATGTTAAAGGCAGGTGAAAAGAAGTTGATAACAATTAGCCACATTGAGCTGCAGACTTTCTTTACTAAGGAACTGGTTGGTAGGTGGGTTCCTAATATTTATATTCCTCATGCAAGTTATTGTCTGTCACCATAAGAAATCAAAAGTATCAGTTTCAATATAAGTTTCAACTATACTAGGAAGAGCAGGCACTGTATCAGTCAACAAAATATAAGAGGAAATGTGTAAGTTTCACCCTACATCCTTCCATCACCTGAACACTTCTTCTACCGGGTCATAATGTCGCACGCATAATAGTGTGCCCCATTATGGCAAGCTTGGACCTATGCGTTGTCCGAGTTGGACCCCCCCCTCCCATAGTTGAGAATTCTTAGTAGGAGGGTCTGGGGGTGCAGTCCCTCCTAAAGTGGGATGTGGGGAGCAGAGTCCCCCACAGAACATAAACTGCCAGAAATCGTGCAACGCGATTGTTCTGCATGGCATTCTGCCATGCGACATAATGACCCCGTCCCAACACTTCTGACATCCCTGATGTATAGTGTGTGTAGACTAGGAAAAATGTTTCTCTATCTTGGCAATCTTATTTTATGCTCTTTCTCATTTTGAGTGTTTTTTCCAGTTTTATTTCATACTCTTTCTCGTCTGAGTATGGTTCTTTTTGTGCTCTACTCAGTTTTCTTTATGACATCTCCAAGCCTATCTCAAGATAAACAGGCACATTTCATCTTTGTTTCATCCTTCTAATAGATCTATATGGGGTGTCCCCTATCCCTTTATCTTTTTACCCTGTATATTGAAATTTTAGCTTAGAAACTTTGGATGTATCCAGACTTACATGCATTAGGAATGGCTAGATTTCAGCATACAACAGCACTTAATGTGGATGACATTCTAATACATCTCATGGAGTTCAGATGATTTATTTCATTGTTAATGAACATTTTCATCCTACACAGCAGGTTGGTGGGTTATGAAAATATATCTTCACTCCATGTCCTATAACTGTTGACATTTGTAATGTACAGTATAATACTGTACTTGTACAGTCATACCCATCCTCTATTGGCCTTTTTATTATTGTCAGTTTTAACCAGAGCTGTGTGGAGTATGAAACTTCTGTGGAATTCATGCAGAATTGCAACTTTACTTCTGACATTATTTTTTGAATTTCTTTTTTAATTCTGCAGAATTCTGAAAAGTATTTCTTGTAAACCATGGATTATGATTCATACTAGGTAGTGAAGGAGTGAAAGAACGTGAGTTACCATGTTGGCTCCTACCATTCTCCCATAATTCTGTATATTGTGACTCTTAAGAATGCATTTGACCAGATCAGATTTTTTATACTTAATTGTAAATTTCATAATAAAATGTTATAGACTTAAATATGATCATTACAGTCTATTACTGTACATCTCACATTAAATTACAGTCTGTATCAATTTGTTAGGTTACTCCGCCCCCATTTATAATAGTGCATAAGAAATAAACAAAACAAAACAATTTAGATATGGAGACTCAGCACAGGTTACATTTACATCAGTGATAAGTAGTAGTCTCTGACTGGTCAAGAGAAGGCTCAGCTGTGATCAAGCTGGTGTATCCCATTTAATCTCTGTCTGACCCACCCTATGTATTAATCTATGTACCCCAGCTAGTTTCCATAATTTGTAGCGTCTCTCATTCTGCAAACAGTCCATTCTCTAAATCATTCAGTGTGACCTTTTGCTATGTTTGGTTAGGTAAGATGGGGTTCTCTTCTCCAGTTCCACCCTGGTCTATATATTACTATATGCATCTTCTCTATCTTTGTGTCTTAAATGTCATTCTTTCCATCTCAGCTATTTCACTCATGGCTACTTTTCAGTCTTGTAGCATAGGTAGTCCTGTTTGTAGCCATTTCTGTGTTATAACCTTTATTGCTGCTGCCACACACACATACTAGATATATGTTGTCTCTCTTCCACTTATTGTGGGTGGTTTAAGTCCCATGATCAGATTGGGACAACTCAGCAGCTCTGCCAGACTAAATATGTCCTGCAATTTCTTTGCTACCTCTTCCCAATATATCTTAAGGTGCCTACAGGACCAAAAGATGTGTCTCTATCCACCTGGGTTCCCCACACTTCTTCCAGCATGCAGGCATGGAAGTCGGGTCCCAGTTTGCTTTACTCTGGGATAATGAAGTAGCATATTTTCACTTTCCATGTGAACTTCTGCAATTTCTGTGAGGAAGACATATGAAATCTACCTTTTTAAAGCTGGACCCATTCCTTATATGTTAGTTCAAATTGTGCTTCCGTCTGCCATTTATCTATAAGAAATGAAGCTACTGTCTCTCTGCCCTGGGCCATAAATTGATATATAAGGGTTATTGCTCCCTTCTGTTGCATTGTATGCATCAGTGTAGGAAGGGTGTTCTCCCCTGAGAAGGATGAATAATGTTTTTCTACTTTCAATTGCCCCATAAGATAGTCCCTGATTTGGAATATCTGAATCTATCTGCTGTGTTCCAGCTGAATTTGGTCTTCAAATCCTCAAATGACTATTGTGTCCTGTAAACATTGTTGTGGGCAACTGAATCCATTTTTGCTGTGCCTTTTGTACCATAGATCTATTTGACTCAGAGGAAAGGATGGGTCCCTTGCTAACCACCTGAGATGCCATTGCTGTGCTTTGACCCTTGGCAACTTCTGAAACCTCTCTCATGCCTTCCAGGTAACACTCAGGACTTCAAGGTAAGTTTTTCTCTGTGCTTGTCTGTCTGGGTGATCATGTAGGAAGGCATCTACTGGCATGTCATCTAATATTGTGAGTTTTATGTCTTTCCAACGTGCCTAGTAGTCCCTAAAGAAGGACAAGTTTTTCCTTGAGCTGCAAGTCTGCATTCTTCTAGTGAAGGAACAGTTCATCCTCCCCACTCCTTTCTAGCCAACAAAAGGCTATTCCTTACCTGAGGTATTGCATTAGCCCAGATAAATTTATCAAGTTGGTGTGTGGTCTTGAGCCACATATGAAACATATTCACCGGAGCACACTGGAAGATATACAAATATCAAGGGATGTTTAATTTAGTAGTTTGCATTCTAGAGTATACAGTAGTTGTAGAGCTAGTAGTGACCTTCCTTTAATTTGGTCAATAACGGGACATAATTGTCTATATAGAGTGATCTATTATTTATTCTTAGGTTTATTCCTAAATATTTGAGTTTCTGCAATCCCGACTTCATAGGATGTTTATCTCACATGTTTGTTGTGAGATTGAAGTTTAGAGTCAGTACTTCTGTCTTTTTGGTATTCAGGGTGTATCCAGAATAAAGAGATTACTCCTCACCAGTTCCATTATTCTAACAATGTCTATGAGGCTGTTAAATACAGCAGCACATCATCCACATAAAAAGGCTATTTTACGTTCCCTCTGCCCTATGTTGACACTCTTAATGGCTTGGTCCAATCTGATTTTCTGTGCTAAAAGTTTTACATATAGGGTAAACAGCATTGGGGAAAGGAGGCACCCTTGTTACGTTCCTTTGCCCAGGCTTAAAACTTTGTAAAGGTGGCCATTTGTACTTACATAAGCCTGTGGTGTTCTATGCATTGTTTGGATGTATGCAAGGCAGGCAGGCAGGGGAAATCCAAACCTGGCAAGGACCCTTTTTAGGAAGCTCCAATCTGCCTTATCAAATGCTTTTTCAGCATTCATACTCATTATTATTGCTGGTTGTTTTGTGCAGTTAATCTGATCAGTTATGTGTATCACTCTTATAACATTATCGGTTGCTTGTCTGCCTCCTATAAATCCTGCTTGATCTATATCTAACAACTTTGTGACTACTTCAGCTAACTTTTTTGTTAGAACCTCTGGCAGGGATTTATAATCTACATTTAAGATGGATATATGATGGTAGGAAGAAAATAAAGTAAGTTCCTTGCCGGGTTTGGGGATAATTTATTTATTTAGCTTTTGTTGACCGGGTAAGTGCACTAGACAAATCCTGCCTATTTTCAGGCACGACCCGGGGGAGGGGGATACAGATGAATGCCAACTGACCTTGAACCAGATTAAGCTGTTGGTGGTATTTTTAGTGAATGAGGGAAATTTGGCCAGGACACCGGGGAAATCCCCCTACTCTTTTCGATAAGTGCCATGGGATCTTTAACATCCACCTGAACTACCACCAATCCAGGCAGATGGGACCTCGGTTTAACGTCTCATCCGAAAGACGGCACCTCAGAAGTGCAGCACCCCTCTCATGCTGCACTACAGTGTCAGTACTGGAATATTAACCCAAGTGCCAGATGTGGGAACTGAACCCACAGCCCTCTGATCTCCCGGCCTCAGAGGCGAGTGTGCTACCTACTGAGCCACTGACACATAATGGAAGTAACTGCATAGTTCCAGGAGGGAGCCAATGTCCCCCCTCCACTAAGGCTTCTGTGTAAGCTTTTCTGAGTAATAGAGTTGTGGTCTCTTTAAATGCCTTATAGAATTTTGATGGCTATCCATCAGACACTGTACAATTTCCTTAGCTATTAAAGTGAGCATCTTCCCTATGGTGCTCAGATCTGTAAGTTTGGCATTTTGTTTTTGGGTTATCTGAGGTCATTTTAATTGTGCTAGGTAACTATCTGTGAGGGGTTGTGCCTGTACTTGCCCCCGTATGGAATCTAACAGTATCTCTGGAATGCTTCCGTGATCTATGTCTGGTTAGAAGCTTGCTCTCTTGTGACTGGGTGCTGGATTCTCATTATGTGGGCTCTCGCTGTCTGGGCTTGTAGCCGACATACCAACAGTCTGAGTGATCTGGGGCATCCTTCATAATAGCGTTATCTAAGGTATGTTAGGTCTTGTTCTACCTTGTAGTCTAGTATTGCATTTAATTCTTTTTTTAACTCTTTCAGTTCTAGACCTCTTTTCCTATTTAATTTCTATTACTGAAGTCTCTAGTTCTTGTATCTTTTCCTCTCAGTCTATCTGTGTTTTCAGTCATTTCCTTTTTTTCCCAGCAGCTATTGCTATTATTTTCCCCACAGTACAGCTTTCACTGTGCCCACAACATAGTAGCTGAAACACCCTGGGGTTCTTTACCTTATCTGGTGTGCTGAATTATGAGTGAGATCTGATCTCGTATATCTTTATCATAGAGTAAGGAAACATTTTGTCTCCAAAAGGAGAACTTTCTTTTGGAGATTTAAGTCCATCTGTATGGACAAGGGAGCATGATCTGATAGGCTTATCTTACAGATCCAGGCTGTGTGGGTGTTGATGAGCGATATGGCTGCCACTACACATTCAGTCACTTCACTACCAGTCTAGTATTGCTTGTAAAGTGATTTAGAATACACTGTGTATGAAAAGCACTATATAAATGCTGATTCTTCTTCTTCTTCCTCCTCTCCTTCTTCTGTTGCAAAGTCAGGCTGCTGCCTATTGTGAAATTAAGAATAAGTCTATCCTTGAATATACAGTATCTGATGCACAGCCAAAAATATGTGTATCCCCTTGTGGGGCCCTGTAAATGTCTCCATGCATCTGTGAGGCCTAGCTCTGCCTTGAGTGCTCTCACCTTCTTTGCCACTTGGTGTTCTTTTCATGCTGTTCCTGATGTGCTGTCTCTGTGAGGGTACCAATGTCAGATTTACATCTCCCTCACAGATCAGCAGACCTTCTACGTTTTCCATTATCAGAGAAAAAAGTTATTTGAAACAAAGAATAAGCACTGGTAGGTGGGGCATAGACCAAAACTAGTGTTTCCTTTTGGCCATTATAGAGACTTTTAAGTATTATGTATCTATCCTCTTTATCCTTAATTATGTCTGTCTGTTCAGATGCAACCCTAATGGGAATGAGTCTCATGCCACCCCTCCTCCTCCTCCCAGCTTTATATGAGGAGGCGTGCACCTGTTGATAGCCAAACTTTGTGATCTTTTGTTGTTCTGCATCTGATAGATGTGTCTCCTGTAACACTATAAAGTCTGCCTTGGACTGTTTCACAAAGTCATTACCTTTCATTTTATAGGGTGGGTCAGACCATTCACTTTATAAGTAATAATATTCACCTATGGATTAGTCATTTTGGATGATGTGATTTGCAAGTAAACCATATCAGTTTAAGCAAGATCCCTTTCTTTTTACTCAATAGTTGAGATTTATTGTCAGCTATAGAATCATACCTCCATTTTCTAACAACAAAATATAACATTGTCGACTATGTAAAACACCGAACAGTAACACTTTGAAAAAACACTTTCAACAGAGAGGTATTAGTCCTCCTGAGTTTTTCATCTTTACGCTTTTATTTCCCAGGTAAGACATACAGTAGTAGTGGATCTATACTCCTTATGATAAAGGGCCACAACCCGAGCTACTCACGAGCCAAAAGAGTTTGACATAAATAACAGAAAAAGGACTAGAATTTGCCACTGTCTACATACTATTTTCTCCATTACCATTCTCCTTCCATCTCAAGTTAACATTTTATGCAGACCTTTTTTATCTAGTCTCCACTTCCTGTATGTTGCCCTCATTGTAGTAATGCCTATCAAGCTCTCAGAACACCCATACCTTTAGTTGTGGTTCTCCTTTCTGTTTTATTACAGTAGGTATAATGCTGGAAGGGGCCCCAGAGAGGTAGTATCAAGTGGTTCTATAGTCTGGCAGTTCCAGTCTCTGTTCTATCCCTGCATTTCTGCAGTTTGGCTTACCTGGCATTCCTCCATGAGCCCCCCAAAGCCCGCCCCGTCTTCTCTCTTTGCATCAGCAGATCTAGATCAGCAACAACACTCAGATCTCTGCTGCACACAAGATGGCCCTCTATGTCCTTTCCAATAACCAAGATGGGGAGGGGGCTGTCCCCATCCCCCCCACTTAAAGGTTTTGCAGTTCTAATGTGGGATTTTTAATCATTAACCTTATGAGCCTGCTGCCTTAGTCCAAGTTTATATACCCTAAGTTTTGTACACGATGGAAAGGTATTTATATTTTATACCATTTTACTGCATTGCTCTATCATCATTATTCAATTATTTTACCCAGTCCCTGTTCTCAGAATGTGGTTCTATGTATTCTGAATTATTTTTGTGTATTTCCTTATCAAACATAATCACTGCCCTCACATCTCTGTCCCTCTTCCCCATCCTCATCCACCCATCCCTTTTGCAGTATAGATTATTTCACCATTTGGTGATTTATTTGTTACTTAGCAGTCCATAGTTTTTTTATGTTGAAATTGTCTTTTCCTTTTAATAATGAAAGTCTTTTACCCCCCCTTTTTTTCTCTCCCCGAGACATAACAGGTTAATATGAAGGTAGACTTGCCAGAGGACTTTCGCTGTACTGCTATGGTCATTTCCTTGCTAGTGCAGAATTTTTGCTGTCCTCCTTGCAGATAAACAAAGTCTCTAATGTCTGATGCTAGAGAACGTTGTATGTTACCTTTAGCACTCTGCCTCAATCCGATCTCTCCCACACTGTTCTCCATGGGTGTTCCATGGGGTTTGCTCCTTATGTAGTATCTTATCTCATCTCTGGTATTAACAGATACTCTCCCACAGCTTGTATGTCTTGCTGAGGCTCCGTCAGGTAAGATGATATAATTTCTGCCTGTGTAGTTCTACTTTCTTCTTGCTGCACAGTTCTTGATGACAGGCTGCAGGAGCTATCTTCTCAAACATTCAAGGTAAGATTTTTCATGTGTTTTACAAGACAGTAGTGGGAGAAGAAGAAGCATTGAAATTTTGGCCATTTTGTTACAATACCATGTTTTTTTTTTATACGGCTGCTGCATAAGGATTGTAATTTCTTAAACATAATAGCTGCATCAGCACCATTTTATGTGTAGCTCAGGATTAGCTAAGACCCAAAACCTTTTTAAGATACTATATTGCCTTCCATTCCATTTCAAATTATGGGTCTTTACTCAGTTCTTGTCACCAAAAAGTAGCAGTATATGAGTATAAGCGGATAGGATAAGGGGGCAGTCTTCCACAGTAACTATGTGCACTCTTTATTCTTAGAGAGGGGTGTTGCTCAGCGGAGTAAGGGAAGGATGCGAACATATGAACATATGAAATTTGCCAGCACATAATAATAATAATAATCTTTATTTTTAATGCGCCTTTCAAAATCAAGGCGCAGTACATAATTAAAATAATTTCATAATAAGACATCATGATAAAATAGCTAAAACAAGTTAAGTCAATCCATGTCGACACCAACCCCATATGCCTTATTCCATAAATAAGTCTTCAATGCTTGTTTAAAGCCCCCGCAGTCATGCACTCCCTAATCCAACGGGGTAGAGAATTCCAGAGGGTCAGTGCCATGAAAATAAAAGCCCAGGCTCCAGAAGATTTTAAAACCACCCTCAGAATCTCCAGCAACCCTTTGTTGGCTGAACGGAGCAGTCACTCTGGGAGGTAAGGAACCAGAAGTTCTTTCAGGTAGTCAGGTCCCAGTCCGAGTAGCACTTTGTAAGTCAGTAAACTGACTTTAAAGGTGATCCACCACTGAACCGGCAGCCAGTGCATTTCCCACAGCACCAGTGTAATGTGGGAAGAATGGGGAATCCTCAGCAACAACCGGGCTGCAGAGTTCTCCACCAGCTGTAAGCAGCAGATGTCAACACCTGGAAGCCCAAAGTAATCCAAACGTGTGGTCACAAAGGCGTGGATCAATGTAGGCAAGTCCCCAGATGGAACAAGGTGCTTGATCCTAACGATGTTCCTCAGATGGTTAAAGATAACTTAACGACAGCCGACACCTGAGAACATAATGTCAGCCAGTCATCAAGAATCACCCCTAGGTCACGCACCTGTTCAGAGATAGGGAGCTCAACATTCCCAAGGAAAAAACCTGTGGGATGATTTGCTCCCAACCCCCCATCCGGTGACCAGGATCCACAACCATCACCTCTGTCTTCCCAGAATTCAACTTCAGCCAGCTGGACCTCATCCAACCTTGGATCTCGCCAAGGCAGTTATTAAACACCAAGAGTACTCCATTCTGGTCTGGTGCAAAAGACAGGTAGAGCTGGATATCATTGGCATAACAATGAAACTCCAGCCCATACCATTTTACAATGTCTCCGAGGGGAAGCATGTACACCACAAACAACATAGGAGACAGCACTGAGCCCTGAGGAACCCCACAGAACAGAGAGGTAGGATCGGAGGAAAACACCCCTGACACCACCCTCTGAGTTCTACCAGTGAGAAAAGAAGAAAACCATCTGTGAACCAAACCTGAAAGCCCACAGATGCATCTCAGGTGCTCAAGCAGCACCCCATGGTCCATGGTGTCAAATGTTGATGACAGATCAAGCAGAACCAAAATGGACCATTTTGTCTGATCTTTCGCCATCAGGAGATCATTGAGCACCCGAACCAGCGCAGTCTCAGTGCTGTGCCTCTTTCGAAAACCAGATTGAAGAGGGTCATAGATGCTATGGATGGTCAAATGGTTGTCCATCTGAGCAGCCACTACTTTCTCAATTAACCTCCCCACAAAGGGAAGGTTAGAGATAGGCCTATAGTTAGTGAGAGAGTATGGGTCCAAAGAAGCCTTCTTCAACACTGGTGTCACCACTGCCTCCTTCAAGGAGCAGGGGTACTCACCAGAGTCAAGTGAGCACCAGACTATCTGCGCCTGAACCGGGATGATAACCTCCCCACAGCCCATTATCAGGGCTGTAGGACCTGGATCTAAACTACAGCATGTAGAGCGCATACCCTGGACAATCCTCATAACATCCACGATTTCCAGCCTTTCCAAGGAACTCCAGGAAAAAAGAGAGATAGTGACCAGGGGCTGGTCCACATAGCTCCCATAGAGAGCGCTGCGTGGGTCTCCACCCTGATGTTGTCCACCTTATCTGTGAAGAACCAAACAAGCTCCTCACACTGCAACTGTGAAAAAGCTCTACGAACCTGTAGACAGGCTGGGTTGCACAGCCTGTCTATGGTTCAAAAGAGTTGGGCCGGTCGGTTCTGATCAGCAGCAATTTCCACAGACAGGAATACTGCCTTCTTACGGGCAATTGCTGACTGATAGAGCCGGTAGTGCTCTAGCAGTCTACGATGGTCAGCCTCTAAGGTGGATTTCCGACAGCACTTCTCTAACCTGCATCCTAGTTGCCGCATCTCCCTCAAGTCCACGTCAAACCATGGCAACCGAGGGCAAAGGGAGAGAGGACGCACACGGATTGCAGCAATGGAATCCAGAGCAGAGGTAATGGCCTTATTATAAGCCAGAACCAAAACCTCTTGATCCAAACTCACTCCTGGAAATTCTGATAGATCAATCACCACAGTTAGACCATCGGGAGTCACATCCCGAAAGGGGCGGTACTTAACCATCTCCACAGGGGCTGGCCTACGCAGAGGGATGCAACAACTGAATCTCACAGTGTAATGGTCAGACCACCCGATGGGTGCCACCCCCACATCAGAGGCTTCCATCCCCAGGAGGAAGACCAAGTCGAGGGAATGGCCATGTTTATGAGTGGCAGAGGTAACCACCTGTGAGAGACCCAATGAATTCATCAATTGGAGGAAGTGCTGTCCAAATTGTGAGAGTTCGTCATCGATCCAGGCATTAAAGTCACCCAGTACCACCATCCTGGGTGACTCAAACACCAAGTCGACCACAAAGTCCACCACTTCCTTAAAGAATAGCTTCTCGTCTGCGGGTGGACGATAGACGAGAGACAGCCTATAGCTCCCACCTGCCACTGTGACACATTTGAATGATCTGGTCTCCTCAACTGGGACACTAGTGAGATCCAATTCTGTCTTAAAACAGACCACAACCCCTCCACCCCTGCGATCCAATCTCAGACAGTGTATCACCAAATACCCGGCTGGAACTGCTGCCTCGAGTACGGGGCCAGCATTACCATCCAACCAGGTTTCGGTGATGCAAGTCAGATCCGCTGTACCCACCAAGTCTGCAACAATAGCAGTCCTGTTCACCACGGATCTGGCATTGCATGACAGCACCCAAGTTGGACAGAACTCCAGGGATGCCCCAGCCACCTGCCGAACATTTATAGTGGTGGTGCCCTTGGGTATGGAGACCAGACAAGACAAGGAGGCCCATGTTCTAGACTCCATTTTGCCCCAGAGGGTCTTCTGGGCTTAACCACCCCAATGCGAATGCCCCCTCATCCACCCTCCACTGTTCATGCCCCGCGCCCCATCCCATCCTCCTGCGGGCAATTCCCAAAGCCCAACAGTGCAGATTGATGGAAAAAAGCAATGGTGGGGAAAAAAGGGGCATAGGGCATGGAGAGCGGGGGATGAATAGCGCATGACCTGGGGGTAGGACAGTGATACATATCCCAATCCTCCAACATGGTGCAAAAAATCAATAAGCTTCTACTCTAGCTGTAGTGACTAATATAAAACCAAATCCAAATCCAAATAATTAAAATAACTAAAGCAAAAACAAAAAAAACTAAACAAAAGCAAACAAAAATCAATTAACTCAAATCAATTAACTCAAATTAAATCACTTGAACCTGCTTTCAGGAAAGAAAGGCCTAGAGGTCTATCAAGTCTGCTCGAATGTGCAGCTAACACCCCTTATTCTGGAGCTGCCCCTCTTTTCCACCCTTCCCCTTCATTAACCCTCCCACTTGTCCTGTCCCATCCCCTTTTGAAGCAGTCCACTGTTCTACTGGATACCACTTCTGCAGGTAATGCATTCCACTCAGCCACCACCCTCTCTGTAAAAAAGTGTCTCCTCATCTTCCTCCTGAACCTTCCTCCCTCCAGTTTCATATAATGGCCCCTGGTGTCCCTCCCCTCCCTTACTTTGTACAGCCCCTCTGTACCTGTCTTCTTTATTCCTTTCATGTATTTAAAGGTTTCAATCATGTTCCCCCGTTCCTCCTCTCCTCCAGTGAGTACAAGTTCAACTCCCTCAACCTCCTCTCATATAAGTCCCTCAGCCCCTTGATCATCTTTGTCACCCTGCGCTGCACCCCTCCAGTAACTTAATGTCCCTCTTCAGATACGGGCACCAGTACTGCATGCAGTACTCCAGGTGTGGTCTAACTAATGACATATACAGTGGCAGAATCACCTCCTCCCTCCTCAAGGATATACCCCTTGTAATACAACCCAGCATTTTATTGGCCTTTGCAGCTGCCTTCCTACATTGTGCAGAGTTGTTGATTGACCCTGTAATGAGCACCCCCAGATCCTTCTCCTCCTCTGTCTGGGCTAGCTGCACTCCCCCCAGCTGGGAATTCCTCCTTGGGTTCTTCATCCCAAAATGCAGCACCTTGCACTTTGTGGCATTAAACCCCCTTTGCCAGGTGTCTGACCAGGTTTCATGCTTTGCCAGATCATCCTGCAACCCCTGCCATCCCTCTAGGTCATCCACCTCTGCTTCTACCTTGGTATCATCAGCAAACAGACTGCTCTTGCTCTAGATGTCTCATGATATGTCTGCAATGAATATCCCAAACAACACTGGTCCCAACACTGAGCCATGTAGAACACCGCTCGTCACTACCCTTGGGTGTGAGAGCTCCCCACCCACCACCACCCTCTGTTGCCTTCCCTGAAGCCAGTTTCCTACCCATCTCACCAGCTTTGCACCCGCCCTTGTGCCTACTAACTTACTTCCCAGCCTTCCATTACAAAAGGGAGCTAGATTATTTAAAAAGTTTTGGGTTCTGTAGATAAACTCGTATACATTATACTGATTAATACATCTACTTTCAGGATTGTAAGGCACTGTGTCCCTGTTGGGTCATTTTTTTCTGAAGTTGGTGTGGTTTTGACTGGGTTTTCTGGTTTTGCATATGGTTGACTATTGTAATTCCATGCTCTTGGAGGGCCTTCCATATGCCCCACTGGTGTACGGTATAGCTGTATTCCATCTTCCCAGAATATTCTAATTCAAGCTGGGTACGGGGTTTGGAAACAAATCTGTTCAGCCTTATACACCCTTATTATATCAGTATGCTGTTGTCTTTTTTTTAATGTCCATGGGGCAATTGTGGTAAAAAAAAGCCTTGATCCATTGTAAATAACCTCCTTTTTTCTGCCAGGTAAGTATTAACGCCTCTTCTTTTGTTCAGAAGCTTTCAAACTTGAGGAATATTAGTTTCGGTTGTGTCTTGGGGTCCACTGACTTGTGAAACAAAGCCCTGTGTGCTCTCTCTGACCTCAGCTCCATAGTCAGAGAGAGGGCTAACAATTCTTTAAGGAAATCATCCTAGTAGTCATGCATTTGGCTGATCTCCGATCCTTCTGGTAGCCTGGTAATACGAAGATTGTTTCTTCTAGATTTCACTTCTAGGTCTGTACACTTTTCTTATAAAGCATCTGTAAGCTGAATAAGGGATTCCATTGCTATTCCTAGCTGTAAGGAGCCATTATTGATCACTCTCACTCTCTCCTCTGCTTCTTCAGTATGGTGTTCAACTCCATCCAGTCTGCTGTTTAGATGTCTGAATTCTTTTTGTTTTGCTTTTTTCTGGTGAGATGCTTTGAATTCTTTTAGTAGAATCTCAAAATGATTCGTAGTTAGTTTCTCTCTTTCCTGACCTGTATCATGGTTTAATCCCACCTTTTGAGCTTATGGGGAGACACTATGACTCTGGTCTTCACTTGCAACTAGCAGTCTCTCTGCATCCCTTTCCTGTTTGGATTTTGTGAACTTGGATCTGGACAATCTGTTTTCTCCTTCTACTGTAGTTGGGTTTGCATTTTTGAAAATGTGTAAGAGTTTTTTTGTAGAAGTAAGACGTTTTAAACTTGAGAGGGAAGGAAGCTCCTTTCCTATGTTGCTATCATGTCTGTGACATCATCGGAAGTCTGTCTAGATTAGATTTAAATTCAGCTTTGTTTTTACTGATAATTTCCTCTGGTAATTTATTCCAGGGGTTAACTATATGTTGAGTATAGAAGCCTTTCCTCTTTGTAGTGTTACTTTTTTATGGTTTCAGTTGCAAAGGATGACCTCTGGTGCCTAGACTATCATTTTTGAATTGTAAATTTAACTCAGTGATTAGGTAGGGGTCCTGCATGATTTCATAGCACATCAATAGGTCACCTCTTTTCTTCTTAGCTATGTGATTCATGGCATATTATTCTGTGGTTCACTTAAACCATTGAATACTATTCCACAGTGTATATAAACTGTGGAAGACTAATCTGCTGTTTAAAGAAAAATAATACCTGTGCAATTCCAGTTTTCTTTAAATATGTTTAATGTGGTGTTTCAGCATATAAATAGTACAATATTAAGCAAGAAAAGTATAACATGTAAAGAGTATAATACAGTACAGTCCTTCTGACCAAATCAAACCCTGTACATTTGTCACAAAATATAGCTGGGTATTATTCCAAACAATCTGCAACCAAACACATATTGAATATATTTGTTCCATTTGCATACACTCTATTATCAGGCTTACATAATACAGATGCAGGTGGAGAGTGATCTTTCCAATGTTTATCAATAGCCCTTTTGGCATTAGCTAATGCTAGATCTAAAAAAAAATGTTTGGCCCCATGGTAATACTTGTATTGATGGGGTACCCAGAAAACGCATCTCAGGTTCCATTTGTAAATCTGCTTCAAGGACTATGTTAATGGCCTTAAAAAGATGTGCCAATAATGCATAAAAGTATAGGGCAAGTAGCCATAACATGGGTAATATTACCAGTTTCAGTAGAGCATACTGCAAACAGGAGAGGTGGTAGACTTAAATTTATTGAGTGAATAAAGTGAGTAATATATGTTCTACGAACAGTGTAAACCTGAATCTGGTTGTGGTGATTATTGTTTGGGATGTATCAAGTTCCACAGAGTTCTGCCTGCCTGAAAATCTCATACAGTAATTTTTAATTCTTCTTGCCAGTTTTCCCTAAGTTTCTCAAAATCTGGTTTCAAAGTATATATTAGTAATTTCTTAATCTTGGAAATCATTTTTCCCTGGTTTCATGTTTTAAATGTTAGAAATATCTCTGAGGAAGATGGTAATTGTAAATACTGACCCAATAACTGACTCAGAGCAGAATGTACCTTTAAAGATAAAAAAAATGTACATATGTTTGTTTATAAACCATATTTTGTATCTGGGAGAATGATACTACCTTATTCTCAAACAGATGCCCCCTAGTTGTAATACCTTGAAGATCCAATGATTCAAGAAATGCTTTTGGAAAACTGGCAAAAAAAATTACTTTTTCAATGGACTACAACTATTCATGAGATTTTTGAATCCAGTAATTTTCTGAATTGTTAGCCATGTACTGAATGCAAAATTAGAGAAAGAGTATCTGATGATCACTTCTTTAAAGGGGGCAGGAAATCTGAGCTTATTAGCAACTGTTAGTAATATTCCTGTTTATAGTAATGAAATTCATACCTATAAATAGTATATACAGGGTGGGATATTCAAAAGGGTTGTGCATGGCGCAACAGGATTGTGCCATGTGCAACCTACCAATGCGCCCTGGCATGATATTCAAATGGACATATTGCACAACACAACTCCCAATATGCCTAGGCGCACCAGTAATGTATGTGGCGCAGAAGTGTGGAGGTGTGCCCATGCATATCGCGGCACATCAATATTCAGCCAGGATGTTCTGCGTATCTGCGGCACATATCCACCTTGTGCCACTCAGAGGGGCTCAGTGTTGAGTCCAGAGAGACCAGGAGCAAGTTCTGGCCACCCACAGGCAAGCTGCCATGTTGCAAGGCACAACACGGCAGACACCTGCTGTGCGTGGCCACCTTACCACCCAGGACACAGTCCACATGCCCCCCTGCCCAGGGGACAATGTGCCTCCCCTCACCCGATTGCGGGCATATGTCAGTTATATCCTATGATGGTCCAGCGGACCGAACCCCAATGCTCAATCATGGGCAGCTGCGTGAACATGCCCTGGTGGTCCAGTGGACTGCTAACCAATGCCTGATCATGGGCGTATGTACACTGTATCCCTGGTGGTCCAGTGGACTGATCCCCATCACACAATCATGGGCATAAGAGAAATGTCTCCATGGTGGTCCAGTGCAATGATCCCCATTGGCCAACTATGGGCTTGAGTTAAAACTCCCAGGTGGTCCAGTGGAACCCCCCCAGTGTCCAATCATGGGCAGAATGACCATAGAACACCCTGGTGGTCTAGTGGTACCCCCTCTCCACCCACCCACTGAGTCCCCCACCACCCTGCACCCCCAGTCAGTGGCGAGGTTGGCGGCTCCCTGCCTGCAAGCCACCCAGCCACTCACTAATTGACAGCATACAGTGGGGCTGTATGCCTATTGGTCCACAGCGTGGGCCAATGGGCATGCAGATCATACTGTGCTACACAGTCCTGAATTGTGAATGAATGCTCATTTACAATTTGGGACTGTGTAATACAGTATGGTCTGCATGTCCACTGGCCCATGCCGTAGACCAATAGGTGTACAGCCCTACTGTATGCTGTCAGTTGGCGGGTGGCTTGCAGGTGGGGAGCTGCCACCTGCTGCTGACTGGGGGTGCAGGGGTGTGGGGGACTCTGTGGTGGGTGGGTGGGGAGGGGTACCACTGGACCACCAGGGTGTCCTGTGGACATTGCACCCATGATTGGGTGCTGGGGGGTTTCCACTGGACCACCAGGGAGATATTTCTCTTATGCCCATGATTGGTCAATGGAGTTCAATCCACTGGACCACCAGGGAGCTATTTCTCTTATGCCTGTGATTGGGCAATGGGGTTTGGAGCACTGGACCACCAAGAAGATATTTCTCTTATGCCCGCGATTGGGAGATGGGGATCAATCCACTGGACTACCAGGGCTTCACATTACACATGCCCAAGCTCAGGCAAATGGGAGCGGGCCCCAGCAAGGGGCAGGGGGGTGTTGGTCCCTGATGGTTGCAGCCTGGCAGGGCACCTCGTGCAAGTCACTGGGGATTGGTGTACTGCATGCCAATGGGGCTGTAATGTCATGCAGATGGTCCCATTTGCATCTTGCATGTATATTGGCCTCATTTGCATGCCCACCAAGTGCTGAATATCACAGTTGATGAGCCTAGCACAACTGCACTTCCGTTAGCGCATCCCCCTGCTCCCCTTCTGCCACTTGCACTGGCGCAGTGCCACTGAACCGTGTGCAGTGAGTGCACCCTCAGTGTAGAATATTCATTGGTGCTGAGTCATGGTGCAGCACTTTTGAATATCACCTGTTACATGCACTGGCTCATCCCAGTTGCACTGCACCCAGGCTTGCGCCCCTGCCTGGCACAGTCTGAATATCCCACCCACAGTATTTATCTGCACCTGAGTAAACACCAATGTGAAAATTGTGTTTCCAATTGTTTTGTTTTTATGGACAACATATTGCACAGTTCTTTTCATGGAACTGGTAGTTTGGAGTTTTTACTATGTCACTGTTTGTTTACAGAATGTTAATTATGAGCTGTTGACCTTTAAGACCCCTGCTTGAAGTTCTGCAGACAAACTGTGACATAGTTAAAAATCCATGTCATAGGTTCCATGAAGAGAACTGTAATTAAAAGCTGCCCATAAAAACAAAGCAATGTAAAATACACTTTTCAATATCAAATTTTATTCAGGTACAGTTAAATAAAGATAATTTAGGGGAATAAACATAATTTCAGAAAACAAGAACTTCATAAAAAGCTGCCAATTAGAAATAATTTCCTGTCCACTTTAATGCATATGGGTTGTGAGCAAAGGATATGATATTGAAATGAATAATACTTAAGGCTTTCAATGGAAACTCAAAGTGGGGGATCTTCTACAAACCATTCATATGTGTGATCCATTACAGTGCAAAACTGATACCATTTATAGTACAGTAAATCTAGTCCTGCTCTTATGTTGCAGGAGTAAGGTTCTCTAACATGCAGTCTTGCTGGTTTACCTTTCAATAAAAACTTGCTATGACAGAGTCCAATTCTGGAAAAAAGTTTACCTATTTCACCTGAAGTGGCTCAAAATACATACTGTACATCAGTCTAGATCAGACATTCATCTTAACAACCTGCACGCATCCAAGAAATCTCAAAGGTAAGTCTGCCCAATTTATAAAATCCTGCAATGTAATGCAGTGAAGGTCTTCATGTTATTGGTAAGATTTATACTTCAATATTTAATACTGGAATCAAATACTTTAAAGGACAATGAGTCATGGGGGTGTCCCTCTGTTGAGGGTGAAGAGCAAATGCCTGTGTTTTCTGCAAATTAATTTTTAAACCAGATCGTGAGCAGTGTTCTTTAAATATGTTAAGTAAACATTAGATTTATACATTAGGATGAGTGCTACACAGAAGGATGCCATCTACATAAAGTGATCATTTTAAAACTTTATTGTCTTTCTGGAAAAACATGTCCTCCATACTTAGTCAAATGTTGTTTATTTGGTTCCAAAGATAGAGCAAAAGGAAGGGGCACTAGAGGACAACCTTTTGTGGTACCTTGTCTACGTGTAAACAGTTGTGAAACTGGATTATTAGTGTTTAAGTTAACATAACTAGGTTCAAACCCTGCTTTTTTTCAATATTTCAATTAAATCAGCCATTCAGGATGATCAAATGCCTTTTCTGCATCCAGGGACACCACCATCGCATTTGGAACAGTGAAATTTTGAATCATACTAAAAGCAGTAAAAATTTTATAATAGCCCCTCTTTCCCTTGATGATGCCCATTTGATCCTTCCCTATGATAGATGGTTAACATTTTTCCAACCATGGTGCTAATACTTTGGCACATATTTTATAAGCAGTGTTTAATGGTGATATCAGATGGTAGGAAAAGCACCATCATTGATCTTTGTCTTTTTTAGAAACCATAAATATGAGGGCTTCATCAAAAGAAGGAGGGACCCAGCCCAAATCCCCCATGTTAAAAGGGAATGTAACATGGGAGCTATAATATCAACAAATACTTTAGAAGTTCAGATGCCATATAGCCTCGAGCTTTACCACTGCTCATGTATTTGATAGCTTTTTTAATCTCATCCAGTGATATCTATTTTTTTAAGATCAATTGCATGTTCTGGGGTAATGGATGGAATATATACAGTATGTTAATGTTACTCTGTATTACTCTTTCCCCCTCCATCAATTAGGACTCATACAATGCTTTGTAATATTTAAGAAATGTATCATTAATTATATTTGGGTCAGATGAAGCTGTGGCTAGGATGTATCTATTTTACTAATTCTTTTCTTGGGTTTTTCTTTTTGGAGAAAGTAGGTTAGCATCTAACCACTCCAATCTGATTTCAAAAGAATATTTAGAGCTGGTTAAAAACAATCTCTCACTATATTAATTTTGTAAAACATTGTTTTTTTGTTTTAAAATATCCAGAATCTTTAGCTATAAAGATAGACCCGTCAGAGAATGATTCGGCATAGAGTTCTTAATCTGATATTCTAACTTTAATAATATTTTAGCATTTATTTGTTTCCAATTATTATTATAAGAATCAGTTGTTCCTTGAATAAAAATGTTATCTCTATCCCACATTATTGTGAGATCTGTATCAGAGCTTTTCTTTTATTTCATAAAAATTATAGATACTTTTTTCAACTACAGCAAAGAATTTATGATCCTTCAATAAAATATCAATTCCAGCTCTTATAGTAGATGGTGGTATCCCTGAATACTATGATGATTAATAGTGTTTCATCATCTGTAAAGGAAATAAGGAAGTATTTTGTTTAATTTATCCATGAAATTATAAACTTTGATATCAGAAAAAATTTAATTCTAGAATATGTGAGATGTCTGTTGGAACAATATGAGAAATCCTAACTGTTGGGATTAATGAACCTCCAGGGGTCTGTCAGACTAAGGTGAACCATTTCCCTTTTACTCAGATTAACAGTATTAGATTCCAGTCTGTTTTTTGAAGTTATGTCTATGTCCAACTTATCTCTTGGTTAAAATTACCCCCCAGTAATGAATGATTGAGAAAATTGTGATATTTCCATGAAAAAGTCTATGGAAAACTCAGGCAAGTCATTATATTGGGATACAGGATTTTTATCTGACCGGCTACCAAATGTACTGTACTTATCTCTGAGAACTTTAAAGATTAAAGGAAACATGCATACAAAATAATTTAACACCTTGCATATGCCCAGGCCACAGTTTATCACCTTTTAGGAATCTTAACATATTATGTGACCCTGGGTCTGAACAGTTCATTTCCTCTGGATATAATTGACCATCAGCATTTTCCTTGTAAATCAACTTTACATGTACTTTGTCATTTTCTCTGCTCTCTAATCCTGTTGCTCCTGCTACTATCAGGGAATATTCACCCAAACTATGTACCCCCTCACACTAAAATGACTAAACTTAAAGGTCAACTTACTATAGTATCATTAAATATTAACAGTCTCCTCGCCAAGTTTGCACAATTCCAGGCATGGGTGCAGGTGATCAACCCAGACATTATAGCACTCACTGAAACCTGACTTTTCCCCAAGACACCAGATGCATCTATCTCCCTTGATGGCTACAACTTGTTCTGACAAGATAGGATTGCTAAATGCGGGGGTAAGGTGCCAAATATATGTCAGGTCTGGAATAAAGGTGCAGGTCCTTGATAACAGTCTTAATACAAAAGAGGCCCAAATTCTGAACCTGAAATTAAACATAGGGACACAGAATAAAGTCCTGCTGGTCTCCATAGTATACATACCTCTAGGGCACCAACCTGCTGGACTAAACCATGTCATCGCAAGCTAAGAGCAACTAGGCAACCACTGGGAGAAGATCATTGTAGGCAATTTCAACATAAACTGGCACTCACAGAAAGAAACAAAAGCCAAGGATCTAATTACTAGCCTTTTCCTAAAACAGATGGTCACTGCTGACACCCGACTTAACTACAAACAGGGAGCAGGTCTCTCATAGACTGGCTCCTGACCACACACCCTGAGTATATATCTGATGTCACTGTCCTGCCAGACAACCTCAGTGACCACTCCCCTGTGAAGTGTACCTGTTCTAACAATTTCTCCAAGAGTTCACCCAAGGTGTGCAAAAAACATTGCCTGAGGCCTGGACTACTTGAACATTTCAAGCTGTATGTGACAAAACTAGATTGGTCCCTGCTGGATAGGGATATAGATGGTAATGAGGCACTTAACTACTTAATAATGGTTTTCAACTGCGTTTGTGATATTTTTGCACCATACAAAATTAAAACATTTAAGGGAACCTCCAATCCCTGGCTCTCCAACTCCCTTATTGTACTTATGAAGAACAGAGGCAATCTTTGGCATATAGCAAAAGCAGTTGGTAGACCTGCTGCATTTAATACCTACAAGGCAGCTAGAAATGCCTGCACCAGACTCATCCAACAGGCTAAAGCCTCCTATTATAAGGATCTACTTACCAAAACCTGGGGTTCTGGAAGAGGCTTTTGGTGCTCTCTTACATCCTTAATGGGCAAAGGCCTCAAGTACACCCCAGATCTACTGTTGACTGTGAAGGGGCCCCTACGGGGACCAATTGAAATTGCCAATGAGCTCAACAATGCATTCACTGACCTTTCAAGTGTAATCTCTGGTGACTACTTCAAAGATATGCATGTTCAGCAATGCCTAACCGCCCCTCAAGAGCCCCCAAGGAAAGATGTATCACCCTTTTACTTTAGATGTGTCACCAAAGCCAAAACCATCAAGCATATTAAAAGGGCACTTGGCAAGACCAGGATGGGGGCATATCTGCTTGACATGAAGCTGGTTGGTCTACTCCTTCATGAACTTGCTGGTCCTCTTACCATGGTGTTTAATGCCTCTCTAAAATCAGGAGTATTTCCAAACCTATGGACATCAGCTAACATAACACCTGTCTTTAAAGTGGGGATAAAACCCAAACATCCAACTACAGACCTATATCAATCCTTCCTTCCTCCTCTTTTGAAAGAACTCAAAAGAATGGTCTTGGAGCAACTTACTAAATATCTTGATAACCATAACCTGCTTTGCCCGCAACAGCATGGCTTCCGTAAAAAGTACTCCATACTCACCACTCTAGTTGATTATTCATCCCAAGTATATAACGCCTTGGATAGTGGTCAGGCAGTTGGATCAGTCTTCATCGACCTCACAAAGGCTTTTGACTCTGTTAATCATAACCTCCTCCTAAGTTGCCTTCTGTCTATAGGTCTATCCCCAGATATGGTACTATTCTTTGGCAGCTACCTCTGTAACAGATCATGAGTCAAAATTGGTGATGTCCTATCCACTGCTAAGAAGGTGCTCCTTGGGGTTCCTCAGGGGTTAATCCTCAGTCCTCTTCTCTTTAGCCTCTTCATCAACTCCACCCCAATGACTTGCTCGGCAAGTGCAGTTCTTTATGTTGATGATGCAGTGATCTCAGCCACTGGCAAAGACCAACAATCCATCACAACTGAACTCCAAAGCAGCATCCATAAAATTGAATCTTGGTTTATGGAAAACAAGCTACTTCTAAACATCAAAAAGAAACAAAGAGTATGTTGTTCACCACCTCCCAAAGCAAAAATAAATACCTGCTCCTGCGTATTCATAACCAAAAGGGTGAAATCCTAGACCAAGTATCTAACTTCAAATATCTTAGCAATACCTTTGATGACATGCTCACCTTTTCAAACCACATTGACTCTATCAAGACTGCAAATATAAAACTTGGTGTACTTTATCATCACAGACATTCAATGACACCAAATGCACTCAGACTTGTCACCAGTAGCTCAATACTGTCTACCATTGACTATAGGTTGCCTATATATGGGGCGGGCACAAAAACTCCTTTTAGCAGGATCAACACACTCCTCATTAAGGTCTGTCAGCTTACTTTGAGGGCTACTCTCAACACACACACCTGCACACTGTACACTGAAACTGGGTGGCTCCTACTTCATCTTAGAGGGCAATACCAAACCTGCCTACTTCTAAAAAAAGTACTACTTGAACTGACATCCCCCACACTGGATGGACACTTCAGACTGGCTGTCCCAATGAAATCTACCCATAGCACAGTCACTGACAAGATGGAGATTCCCTTCAAAAGGATTAAACTTGTCCAGAACTCCATCCTGTACCAAGGTCCGAAGTGGTACAATGAACTACCTCCTGTCCTCACTGATACTACCAAGATTAGTGCCTTCAAAGCTCAGCTCAAATCTCTCCTTGGCTCCAAAATGAATTGTACCTGCCTGCAGTAATGTGATAGTACCTCACCCCCAGTTTTCCATTTACCTACCTCCTCTACATCTTTCAGCTATATACCACTTTTTTCTTAACCCACTCACCTACCCCCAATTATCTGACAACGGCCTCAGTTGGTTGAAAGCTCCACCTCTCTCCCACCTCAGACGATGCCATCTTCGGCTGATCCCCCCAACCCCCTCTTATCTAATCATTCTATCTGTTAATATTTACTAATTTGATGTGTAAAAGTTCAGATTTTACTATTACTGCCTGCATATATGCTTCAATGCTTTTTCTCTTTTTTGTTCTCTGTAAACCTTGTATTTTTGTAATGTTTGTTCAACACTGGTGTGGAACCTTTGAAAATGAGTCCTTGACTCAAAGGTATTAATCCCAAACTGAAATAAATAAAAAATAAATAAAAATACACTGAAGCTACTGTCATACTCTGACTCATACATAGACCTGTTAGAATAACGAATCTGCCCTCCTAATCTGTTTTAACTTTAATTATCTGTAATGAGAATGATTTCTTATTGAGGATTGACATCCCTCATGACCTGTTATAGTAGACTGAATAAATCCCCCCCCACCCCACTGTTTGGGTAATTTTCAGATTCTTTTAAATGTGCATGTGTCTCTTATAAAAAAGACAATGGACAATTTTGATTGTTTTGCATATGTAGTCATCCTTTTCATTTTTACTACATTGTACAGGCTATTAATATACCAAGTTATTGTATTTAACTTAAAATTCATGTCATTCTTTATTATATAATATTAAAATCAGGGTAGCAGTAACAAATATGAAAACCTGAACTATATATTTCCAAAATATCTTAACGTAGACTTTCACAGGGCTAGTTATCTTCTTAACTAAGTTTTTATATACAGACTTGGTAGAAATAATCCAACACATACAGAAAAATACCAGCATTTTTGTTTATTTCCCCATGACTTACAAACAAACCACATCTAGTAAGTAAGTAAGACAAAGAGAAACAGGAACAACATACCCCCAGTTAACTAAATTTAGACCCCCACCCTCCACTCCATATTGACTCAGTTAGATACCCTTGTGTTGGGTCTAACACCCAAACAAATCAATTACAAGATGAAACTAGATACTTTAACCCCACAGATGACTGGGAAGATAGTGCGGTCTTGCTTCTTCCCCGTCCTCTCCTCAATAATCCAAAGATGCAATAACCATTTAAAATTTACCTTCATTTAAGAATTAGACATCAGCATCATAATGATATAGCTCAGTTCCCTCAAAAAACAAGAACAAAGAAATACTAGGGAGGGGTTCACTCTTAGATTAAGCGTTCATCATCAGTCAACCAGGGCCCACTTCCAATATCCCCAGTACCCTAGAGGCCCACTGGTCCAGCGGGGTGGAGAGTGGTGGGTAGGGGATGTAGGAGCGGGGCGGGGGTAGCCATGAGAAGGTTGTCCAGCATAGAACCATCCAGATGGTGAATCACTTTGCACCCCTAGAGGAGGCTCAGACACCTGACTCTTCTGGGGAGGACTCTGAGTCAGTCAATGGAGAAGGGAAGGATAGCATGGTGGCACCCATGGGGAGCAAGTCGAGCAGATGAGCCTTACTGGTCAGGAACTCAATGATCAGGGTGGTAGAAAGGGTGGCAGTGGGGAGGATGGACAGGAGGGGCAGGTCTGGTGCCTTCCAGGAGCTTTGGCCATCTGGGATTTGGATAGGATAGGGAGTATAGCAGAGAGGGATCGGGGGAGCTGTGGGCGATGATACAATTGGGTGCCAATGATCTGATGAAATAGAGGAGATGGTGAAGCAAAACCTTTGTAGACTAGGGAAAAGATAGGCAGCACAGTCAGCCTTCCTATACTTTTCTGAAGTCCTCCCTATGTGTGGCATGAAGGGAAGCAGGATAGGATTAGGAGCGAGGTAATAGAGGAGTTTAACTGATGGCTTAAGGGATAGTATCAGGAGAAGGGGTACCACTTTGTTATGGATTGAGTAAACTTCAGGGATAGGGGACTCTTCAAGGGTGATGGACTTCATCTGATGAGAGAGGGCCTGCATGCTGGGGCAGATATTTGAGATCTATATGAGATGTTTAAACTGACTGCAGAGGAAACTGGGACTAGGGGAACCATGGCTGTTGGTGCAAGGAAGGGAAGCTTAGCTTGTACTCTGCCATATCTGGGGGCTTGTAGCAGCACAGAATTCACTAAGAGAGCTGTGACTCTAACTGGACTAGGTGAAGGTTCATTGGAGAGGGGGAATGAAAAGTGTGCAAACAACAAAAAAACAAGGTGAACAGAGGACAAGAAGAGTGCAAGAGCAGAAACAAAGTAGGATCAGCTGTCATATGGAAGGGAGTATGCCTTAATGCCAGCAGCCTAGGTAACAAAATCAGCAAGCTCCAGGCACTGATGGTGGGCCCTGTGGTGGACTTTGTTGCCATAACACAAATGCGATCTTTGGAAAATAATGACTAGGACCTGATGATACCTACATACTCAGAGTTCCAGAGGGACAGAGGAATAGGTAGAGGAGGGAGTCTAGCACTTTTTATCAAGGATGGCATCAACGTGGCAGAACATGGGTGCAGAAGGGATAGTACTGGGGAGACTGAGTTGCTGTGGGTACAACTTGCTGCAACCTTAGGCAAGAAGCTGCACTTGGGGGTGATCTAGAGACCCCTAGGGCAAAGGAAGGAGAGGGACAGAGAGCTCAAGGAAGAACTTGAAAGAGGGGTGCCTGCCAGACATTGATTTGAATGTTCCAGTAACCAGGAGCACTAGAAGTCAGGCCTTACTTGATCTCTTCCACAACTGTCTACTGGTACAGCTAGTTAAGGAACTCACCAGACAGACTACAATCCTCACTGTGGTGCTCACCAACTTGAAGGTGGTAGGAATTGTGGGAGTAAGAACACCACTGTGGAACAGTAACCATCCCTCTATTGTGTTAGAACTGGCCCTTGGGTCTGGTAAACTCCAGCTGACAGCTGAAATCCTGGATTTCAGGGTGGACTTCAATAGGGTGGGGGAGCTGGCCAGGGAGAAGTTAGTGGGGTGGACAACATAGGTGGTCAGAAGAGAGATTGGGGGCTACAGTGGCAGCCATTCTTGAGTCATCTAAGGAATGCATGAGAATGGTAACCAAAAAGAACAGATTCAAGAAACTGTTATGGTTCTTGTCAAGGATCAGGAAAGTTGTGAGGGCCAAAAAAAAAGGCATACTACAATTATAAAGAAAGACAGGAGGAGGAAGAATGTGAAGGAAAACAAGGCAGTAAGGGAGACAAAAGCAGACACAGAGCTATGTATTGTGGAGGGGGTCAAGCATGGGAAAAACAGTTTTGATACACTAGGGAAAAATGAAGAAAGGAGAGGGAAGCCTAAGGTTAGCTAAAGGGGGATAGGGTGACAGAGGAGGACAGGGAAAAGGCCACCATCTTTAATGATTACTTCTGCTCAGTATCAATTTGAAAGGGTGAGTGCAAAAGGTGAATACAAAAATGGTGATGGTAAAACACAGCAACACAAACAGCGACCGGGAAATAACCGTGAATGCAGAAATGGTGATCTTCAGTTTTCTCCCCTTCTTCAAATCGCGTCCCCCCAACCCCGGAGTTGGTTATCTATAGTAAGGGAGGGTTTTGGGGTGAATCCCACTGTAAAGGGGGTGTGGGGGACAAAGTCCCCTGCAGAAACTCACTGCAGCACTATTGCTGTATCTCGTCAGTGCAGCAACAGCATTACATAGATACATAGATACATAGATTTTGACGGCAGATAAGGACTGCTTGGCCCACCCAGTCTGCCCATTTCCCTACCTAATGGATAAGCTGCAGATCCTAGTTAACCAGCAGCCTACTTCTTCCTACCCCCACCCTCTAGAATTGCCTTATGACTGTCCCATGCATGCTTGAATTCCACCACTGTTTTGACTCCACAACCTCCTCCAGAAGGCCGCTCCATGCATCCACAACCCTCTCTGTAGAAAAATACTTCCTTAAATTACCTCTGAGCTGCCCCCTTCTATCTTCAAATTGTGCCCCTTGTTCTTGCACACCTCTTTTTGAAAGATGCTACCTCTTGGACTTTGTTGATTCCCTTGAGGTACTTGAAAGTTTCTATCATGTCCCCTCTCCCTCCTTTCCTCGAGGCTATACATATTAAGCTCCTTAAGTCTCTCTTCATATGTCTTCCGGTGCAGACCCTGCACCATTTTAGTTGCCCTCCTCTGGACAGCCTCCATCCTGTCTATGTCTTTGCGGAGATTGGGTCTCCAGAACTGCACTCAGTACTCCAGATGGGGTCTCACCAACTGTCTGTACAGAGGGATAATAACTTCCTGTTTTCTACTGGTGATGCCTCTCCCTATGCATCCCAGTATCCTCCCAGCCCTCCTTGCAGCCCTCTAACATTGCTTGCCCACCTTTAGGTCATCTGATATGACTACTCCCAGGTCCCTTTCCATTTTTGTTGTTGTTAGTATCTCACCCCCCATTGTGTACTCTTCCCTTGGGTTTTTGTTTCCCAGGTGCATTACCTTGCACTTCTTAGCATTGAATCTAAGCTGCCATACATTTGACCACTCCTCTAACCTTGCCAAATCCCTTCTCATCCTTTCCACCCCACCTTGTGCATCAACTCTGTTGCAGATCTTTGTGTCATCTGCAAAGAGACATACTTTTCCTTCCTGTCCCTCTGCAATGTCGCTTATAAAGACATTACAGCATGGTAATGCTGTTGCCACAAAAAGGGTGAAAGTGACAGGGTGATCTTGATTTTAGAATGCTCCATACCCATTCCGTGGTGGGCACTGACTCATTTTCTATGCCCTCCACAGCATGCCCTCCCTGGAAGTTATATATATTTTTTGGGGTGCGGGGACAAAGCTGACTGTTTCCCAGGATGGCGCTTTGGTGCTGTCACTCCCGAGAGGCATAATGTCTGGCGCTGTTATGCCAGGCAGCATATTGCCTGCACAGTAATCAGCATCGGCATTATGTCTGTCACTGTGGAATGGATGAACCCACTGTTGTCACCATTTCAGCGATCGCTGTTATTTCCTGGTCCCTCTGTGTCCGCACAGTTTTGCCGTTGCCATTTTTGTATTCACCCTTTTGTACTTGCCCTTTTGACATGGAACACTTCTGCTCAGTTTTCACTAGGGAGGATTGTGGGTCCTTGTCAGGGAGTGGCATCAAAGTGGCCACTAAGGGGGTCTCAGAGATTAAGCAGCCAATATTTACAAGTGAAAGGGTCTGGAAAGGGCTGGCAGCCATAAAGATAGATAAGACATTGGGACTGGATGGGTTGCATTTGAGGTTACTCAGGGAACTGGCAGCGGAATTGGCTGAACCCCTAGTTGGGCTACTAAACAGCTCACTGAGGACAGGGGTAGTTCAAAAGGATTTGGGGGTGGCAGACAAAGTTCCACTTTATAAGGAGAGGACAAGGAACAAGCATGGAACCATACACCTGTCAGTATTACCTGTATTATAGGGAAGTTGATGTAGTCACTGGTCAAGAAGGACCTCTTGGACTACTTGGAGAGTAGCAGTCTCCAAGGTAGTAAACAGCAGAGGTTCATGGCAGGGAGGTCTTGTCAGACCAGCCTGATAGTTTTCTTTGACTGAGTGATGAGGGAATTAGATAAGGGCCATGCTGTGGATTTTCTCTACTTCAACTTCAGCAAGACCTCACAGACACTTGCTGAAGAAGATGCAGGATCTTGGTGTGGCTATGATCATAACAAACTGGATAGGTAAATGGCTAAAGCAGAGGCAACAGAGGGTTGTGGTCAATGGGATTAAATCAGAAGACAGGGAGGTCACTAGTAGAGTACCACAGAGATCAGTCCTGGGTATGATCCTCTTCAATATGTTCATAAATGACATTGGTGAGGGACTGTGCAGCAGGTTGTGTCTATTCATAGATGACACTAAGCTCTGTCAGAGGGTTGATAGTGATGATGGAATCAAGGAAATACAGACAGTCTTACAAAAGCTAGAGGGGTGGTTTAAGGTGTGGCAGTGTAAATTCAGCACCACAAAGTGCAAGATAATGCACCTAAGAAACAAGAACCCCAGGATACAATACTGCAAGTGAGTCAGTACTATGACTAAGAAACAAGACCTTGGAGTTATCATCAGTGATGCTCTCTAACAATCAAGTCAATGCAACAAGGAATGTAGCAAGACAACTGGGGTGCTGAGATGTATCTGGAATGGTATTGGTAGCAGAAGGGAATGGATAATACTTTCCCTGTATACTGTAGATGCTTAATAAAGCCACACCTTGAGTACTGTGCCCAGTTTTGAAGTCCTTACCTCAGGAAAGATAGGGATAGGCTGGAGACTGTGCAGTGAAGGGTAACAAAAATTATTCAGGGCCAGCAGGACATATCCTATGAGGAGCATCTCAAAGCACTGAATGTGTGTACCAGGTGAAAAGAGTGAGGTAAGAATAGCGCGGTCAAAACCACGCTGTCAAAGTAGTGAAACTTAATACAGTGACAGAGATAGACTAGCATAGGTCAGGTTAGTGCTATCCCTGTAGTTGTATTGCTGTCAGGGAGAGGAGGAGAAAGGGATGAACTGTTTGCTGGGAGGGGTTCTGCTGAGCAGCTACCATGGTGCAGAGGACAGAGCCACAGGCAGGGAGGATGGCAGCACATCAGTGGCCCAGGGTTCAATTGCTGCACTTCTGCTTTTTTTTTTTGTCTCCCCCCTCCTGTCTTCTTTTTTTCCTTACCCTGATCAATAATTTCTCCCCAAAGGTTTCTTTGTGTCCTGAGATTTCCCCAGAGGAGTTATTGTAGTAGTGGGGTCCTGGGGTGAAGCCCCTGTAGTGGTGGTGGGGGCCAGAGTCCCCTGAGAAAGTGAAATTACTGTGTGTTTTATTTTGCCATGGTAGCGGTTGCTGTGTTTGCGGACCACTACCATTGGCACTATTGTTGCCCAAGGTTTCTTTGTGTCCCTGAGTTGCTCCCGAGGTGGTTATTTTTAGAAGGGGGGGGGTTCGGGGGTGAAGCTGAAATTTTTGTATGTTGTAGTTTGCCATGGTAGTAGTTGCTGTGTTCGTGGACTGCTACCATTGGCACTATTGTTGTGGTTGCTGTTTTGGGTGGGTGCTTTTTATTGACAGTGTCACTTTGGTTTTGTTGTTTTGGACTGCGCTGTTGTGGTTTTCGCTATCTTGACCTAGTGCCCTGAACATATGCTCACTGGAGACCAGAAGGGAGAGGGGAGAAATGATAGAGACCTTCATGTTCCAAAAAAGGAATTAACAAGGTGAACTGTGGGTAATTGTTTAGCTTGATACTAGCTCGTGATCATGTGGACATGAATGACAACTAAAAGGAGGGAGGTTCAGAATGGACATGAGAAAGTACTATTTTACAGAAAAGGTGGTGGAGTTGTGGAATGGTCAACTAGCCAAAGTATTGGGTGCAGATAACAATGGTGGTTTCTTGCACAGTTGGTACAGAATGAAGAGTATAGTGGTTGCTCGGTAGAGCAGAATCAAGGAGGAGAATAGAAGGTAGGCTGTGGAGGGCTGGAACCTTAGAGTGACAGTACCTGTAGGTCCCAGGGCTAAATAGGGAACTTAGACAGACTGGATCGATCATAGGTCTTTATCTGCTATCAGTGTCTACGTTTCTATATTTCTATGTTTCTTAATCCAAATAAGAGCCTACAAAAGAATTAGGTAAAGCATTTTATATGTTCCTGCTGGCTTCCTACCACACTTGAAATACTCTTTATAAAAGACCAAAATACTTTTGAATAAGACAGTATAAACACATTATTCCAAATTTTAAACCTATTTATAACCATTATCCTGCATTTGGGATAACATATACTCTACTGCCCATCCCATTATTCCTAAGAGTTGAGAGTATAGTCTGTTTTGTTCTCAGTACCTGAAGGGTCTCTGGTGACTTTTTAGTGATGTAAGAATCTTTCTGTTGTTGCTCTTGACTCTGAAAATTGCATACCCTTGAATGCTCATTTGGGAAACTAGAGGTGCTTCACCTGACATAGGATTATTTTTTATGCCCATTCCTTAAACATGCTCATCCCTAGTTTTGAGAATCTTCTATCAGATAACATTAATAATAAAGGCTGTATCTTCAAGGACTGATGAAAAAAGTTAGCCCTGCCACCATATGTAATCTTCAGAGTTTTTGGGAGAATGTGGGTAAATGGATCCTGATTTTCCCCAAAAAGTGATTTTTATTTATTTATTTATTAAACTCTAGGATTACAATTACCTTTGAGCAAGAGCAGATTATTTACAAAGGTTCCACATTAAAATGGAGGGTAAACATACCAACAAAGGTCGACATTGTTACACAGTATCAAAAAAAAAAACCCACAGAGAAGGCAATGGTCTAACTATTACAGCATTTCATGGGGAGGGAATACACAGACTAGGCTCATGGCAGATTTCCAAGGTCACACTTGTACAGAAGAGAACAGGAGGTGTGAGGACAGTAGGGGGAGACCCAAGAAGAATAGGCAGGCTGGAGTGCCATTGTCAATGTGGTGGGGGGGGGTGTAAGGTTGATAGTGGCAGAAAGGACTGCGGTCAGTGAAGCGCAGAATTAAGGGGTAAAGGTGAGGGTGATGAAGGCAAGGGGAGGGTTGCAGAAGGGGGAATGGGAGGGGAAAGGGCATACAGGAGAATCTGCAAAAACCACACGATTGGATTGTGGAAGAGCGAATTGTGATTTGAAAGGGTTAATGATCTTTTGTTTCCTGTGAATGTCTGGTCCAAGATCTGTAATATAATTTCCCCTTTTGGGGAATGGATTCCAATTACACCATACAGCATGCTGTTGCTCAGCTATACAAACACTATCAGTCTCTGCATCTGTTCAAACCTTCTGGTATACAGTAGGATACTACTGGCAAAAATGCCTAGCTTTATCTTGCAAGGCACAAGATTGGCAAGGGATTTGGGTGAATTACTACAAAATCATTAAACAAGGCCATTATTGATTGATTCAGTTCAAGATATGCATAATTTGCGTTTTACTCCGTGACACCTCTCTAAAATGGGTTAACTAGTATGACCCACCTGCCGCAGGTGTCAAACAGAAGATGGTTCCCTTTATCATATTTTGTGGACTTGTGAAAAAGTCAGACCATTCTGGGAGGCAATAAAGGACCATTTGGATCCCTTGTTGGTGCTCAATGATTAGTTTGTGTCAGAGATCTGTTTATTAGGCAGTTATAAGCTAGTCCCCTTTAGTTATGAAAGGCACTATATTGCTTTAATTTCTACAACTGCGAAAGTAGTTTTATTGTGACACTGGCTGGATGATCAAACTCCTTCTTGGTTGGAGTGGCGTAACAAAATCTTGTGTGTCTTAAATCTAGAACAATATATTGCGAATGTGCTACAGAGACACCAATCTTTTCTCAATAAATGTGGTATTCTGTATACTTTGTTGATGACTATGTAATACTGGTTTCATATCCCCGGGTTTTCCTGTTAGACCTTTATTATTAGAAGTAGCTTATGACAATAGCCATGGTTATAGGCTTTGGTTTTCTAGGGTTTTTCCATTGAGCAGCACTTACTTGTACAGTGGTAGGAATATGGGAGGGTTTGGGGATCACCATTGGTATAATGATGTTTATTGTTTTCATTTATAGTTTTTTTGTAATTGAGTGTTTTCTTGTTTTGTCATATTGTATTTTGAAAAATTTGAAACGAAGACTGGTACATGAAAAAAAAATCTAATTTCTCATTTCCATAAGTTCACTTCTCATATCGAAAACATTCTTTTGCATTCTAGACAAGTTACCTTCTGCTTGAGAAAACCCTGATCAAACCTCTGACAGTACTGTTGTCAAAGTTTCATACAAGTTCATATCAGAGTTATGTGTACTATTAGTATCATTGGACTTGCAAGACTCATATATTCTGTTACATCCTACAGTGAAAGGCAAATCAACATTACTGTTCTGTTTTTCAAATCCAGCAGCAGTGTTTGATTTAGAATGTAAACGAACAATACTGAGAGAATTTTGTTGAGATTTACATCAGACTTACCCCTGGGATTAACTTTGCTGAATACACCATCGGATTGGTTCACTGCATTTTCAGATGGGCTTTAACGGTCAGGTAACTTCATATGTAGTAAGAGTTCTGATGACTGTTCTGGGCACTCATTTTCTTTAGAGTTATTTTCCAGAGCAACGGGTTCTTTTAAACAATTTGCAGTTGTGAAGGACCACTCATGACAGGTTCTGAATTTGAAAATTCAGAAGATGCCCCAGCCACCATTGTTTTATTCTCTTTATTAAGGGATTTTGCTAGTTTAGCTAGGTTAGGTTTGGAGCTAGTATTGCTTTCAGGCAGGCCAGGTTCCTTAGTCTAGTCCACACTCAATTTTAGAAATGCGCTGACAGTATACTTGCATGCTTTGGTCAAGACAGCCACTCTGTACACACACCAAGTCAATTAGGATTGGCACTTCAAAACAGGATAGGCAAATGTTACTTGCTGTTAGCTGATTTATTTAAGATAGCAGCAGACAGGTACTTTGTAGTGAAAGGCCTCCAACAGAGCTCCTGGGTGCTTTGTGAAGGGGGTGGAGCTCTCACACAGATAGTGGCCTTTTATTTACCTATTTAAATATATAAAAATATTTCATTTACATTATATCTTTGTGAATAGAGCCTCTCATGGTTTTTCCTGCATCTGTTTCAACTTGCATTACTAATACCATGATTTCTTTATGGTTCAGTAAGATCCTAGCTGGATATTTCATACTTTACCACAAAACAGCAGGCATCAAAAAGTGCATTAACGTTTGCTATCTTGAATAAATCAGCTAAGAGCAAATAACCATTGTCTATCCTCTTTTGGAGCACTGGCTCTAATCAACAAGGTTCCTTTTTCTCTCTATTAAGTGCTTTGGAAATGATCAGCATTTGTGTAGAGGCTGGGGATATTTTAGTTATTCCAGAAAGAGGATCTTGATTAGTCCCAGCAGTCTTTTGAAGCATCGCTTGCCTGGAGTGGTGGCCACGTCAATTTCACATTCACTTGTCAGCAAAGTTACAATGTTTGGGTCCAGGAGTTGAGTGCTATTATTTAGCACAAACATTTTTTTTATTAGACTGTATGCATGTTTACACATACTGTCCCATTGCCCTGCCACCCGCACAGCTCGTCCGCTGCTTCACATGTACCATAGCCAACCATGTTTACATAGCCAATGGCAAACATCATAGCAGGAAGTTCAACTGACCTTCCTGTGTTCCAGTCACATTTCCACTGGGGACACTTATGAGGTGTGCAGGAGCTTATGGGGCAGACAAAGTGTGCAGGAGTTTATAGGATAGCTGAGGTGTGCATGAGCTTATGGGACAGCTGAGGTGTACAGGAGCACATGGTACAGGTTATTATTATTATTATTATTATTATTATTTTAATCTGTTACAGAGCCTGGGAAAACAGGCACTTCAGGGGATGGAAATGCTAAATGGCATGTCATGTCAGTCAGTGACTGCGGATGCACACAGCACATCAGCAAAGATACTAATGGTGACTTCTTGCTGTCAACAATCATCAGTTTCTTTGTTTTTGTATACAGTAGGATCTGATGTAATTGGTTAAAAAGTGCTGGACAATACTGACAGTTTAGTTCAGTGCAGGGTGCAGTGGAGCTGCAAAAGTGCAGCTACAGCAGCATGTCTACAGGCTAGCAAAAGAATGCCTGTACCAATAGTGGCTCCCTACCAAAACAGTGATCATGGTTTGCTGCAATGGATTGACCTAGAATGCTGTGCAATCTGTTTATATGACCTGGTCTGCAATGGTGCAACACATCTGCACTGCTTGCAATGGCTCAGATCAGGTCATGTAAATGTTCCTTAAGATAGCTGAACCAGCATTATGTTTTGTGCCAAATATATATGCTTTTTCAAAGGCTTACATCATATGGAGGCTGCAAGTATAAGTACATAAACATTTAAAGAGGCAGGGTAAAAATTCACACACTATGTATCAAAATAAAGGAATCTTAAAACAGTAAAAACTATGTTAAAGGCCTAAATACCCAATATAACTGTATATATTTATAAAGATAGAACATAATCTATGTGCCTACTTCTCCTTCAGAAGTGGCTAGTTGGCAAAACCATTTTCAGTATTTTCTACTAGTGACTCCTGATATAATATATTAGTCAAGAGGCATTCTACATAATTTCACCATCTGTACAATTTAAATACAGCACTAATGACAAATGCAATATAACAATGCATATTTACAAGGATGTAATGGCTGATCATTCAAAAAAGTCATCATCTATATATCACAAAAAGAATACTGGATGGACAATTATGCATAACCAGTGTGTTCTACCACAGAGGGGTTCTGATTCCCTCTGACCTTGAGAGTGAAGCTCGAGAGGTCCATGGGAATCAGAACCCCGAGGTTTTTTTATAGTGTATATTATATTACTGTGTTAAATATGTGTGCATGAGTTCTTTTGCTTTCAAAATGAAACTGACTCATGCAGTCTCTAGAGGTTGTAGAATGCTGTTCTACCACAGTAGGGTAGCATCACGTTCCATGACCTTTGGAACTGTGGAACAACAGTATTTTGAAAGGGATGGCATTCTATACATAATAACACTTTGCTATACACTATAATACGAATCCTGTTCTAACAACCAAGGATATTACAGAAAAGGGGTTATTTGCAATACATCATTTAGGCCCATGCCAGCATGGGCTTTCAATTTAAATTGCCAAAAGTCTTCTCTTTTAAAGAGGAGATTGTTTATATTGCATCCCCATTTCCAACTCTAACAATCTTGACTTTATAAAGCCTGAACATGTGTTGACCTCCCTTATTTGTAACTATGTGAGCAGTCTGCCATATCATTCTTCTCCTTACAATGTAAATGTTCACCTGTGTGTGCTTTAAATTTTTTGCTTGTTTTTCCAATATAGAAGTAATTGCAGCTACAAACAGCCATAAATATTATAGGGGCATGATAGCACCTGTGTGGTTAGGGTTGAGTAGGCTGTTTAATGTTAAACCCAATTTGTGCACCTAAAAAATGTGGTATAGTTTGATGAAATAGTGCAAAATTAGGCATGCGCAGTCAGGCTGTCAGAATCACAAGAGATGAAAAGTTTTGTGATGGCATTTTGTTCACTTTCTGAGAAACAGAGTGCCATAAAATGGAAAAAAATAACCTACTTAACAGTGTGTATTTTTTGCTTTCAGCTACTGTCTAGACTGTCTAGAATTTTTTATCATGAAATGTCCAGGGTTGAAGGGGCCTGTGCCAAGAGTGTGCCTTTGGAAGGTTTCCTGAAAAAATATTATACAGTTTTAGAGTTATAAGGATTTTTGAGTTAACTGAGAAATGCATATGGTAAAAAAAAAAAAAACAATTGCGACATAATTTGTGACATGTATTTTTATGTCAACTAAGGTAAGTTCAGTTCAATTTATTTCAATGGGGTTTTGAACATTGATTAATAAATTTGTAATTTTTGCATATTTTGACCACAGATTTTCAACATGGCCTTTTTGGGACCCCACCTAATGATGGATGGTGGTGGAATAATGCAAATTGTGCCCCAATGGTGATTTCACTGTTGCTTGGTGAAATCACCTTTTTGTGGGATTTGAAAATTTGTACCACCCTAGTTCGTGAGGTGGGGTCATAAGAAGGCTATGTTGAAAATTTGGGGTCAAAATATGTAAAAATTACAATGTTATGATGGTACATTTAAAATATGATATACTTGCTTGTAACTTTAGTATGCATTCCCTGGTGGGAGGTGGGAGGTTAATGTGCCAGGCCCTGTACTTCTGTAGGAGGGTAGAGTATTCCCACAGCACAGTGCCCAAAAATCCCTGTTCATCTGCACCTGTTCATGCAGGTCCCAAAGGGATCTGCATGAATGAGGATACAATTCCACTATCTCAAAAAAATAAAAAATAAATTATTTGCAAAAAACATTGTTAATGCACCAGTTAGAGTGACTTAACACCACAAATGTAGGGTAATGTGGCATTAGGGTTTCCAACCTTAACCCCCCCGGCAGAAAAAAGAAAAAATACTCATATTTTGGGTCTCTGGAGTCTTTGCGAATCAGTGATGGGGTCTTCCTTGGGGTTGTCAACCCTCATGCCCACCCTGCTCCCTGAGTAAGTAATGTCACACATGATCTGCTGTGGGTCCTATGTAAAGAAAGCTACAACAAATTATGTTGGCAACATGTGGCAAGACCTACTTCCCTACCTTTGAAGAGTGTATCACTATGAGGCACTGGCTGGCAGCTCTATCTTGTGCTTCATACAGGAGGCTATGGGTTGTGAGAAGGGGTGAGCATTAGGGCTGACAACCTCAAGAAAGACCACACCACCTATTTGTGAAGACTCTGGAGGCCCAAAACCCTAATGTTTTTTCATTTTGCTGGTTGGAGGGTGAGGGTGAGGAGTTAGGATTAGAAACCCTAATGCCACATTTTCTTACTTTTGTGGCATTAAGTTACCCTAATTGGTGCATTAATGAAGTTTTTTCACAAAGAATATAGATATATAGTGTATATAATACCTGCAGTATCACAGCTGATAAATGACCTCACCTCAAGTTGTTGTCCTATAGTTGAACTTGGAAATTCTCTTGAAAAATTAGATGGTATTGAACCATTGAAACCACAAACTCATTTAGATGTAGTTATTTTAATTTCATTTATTCAGTGCTTGGCAATCCATAAGGAACCCCCAAATTTTTGTGGCTCCCGCCAACTTTATCAAAGAGAGGTGGTCCTAGGATTCAAAAAAGTTCAAATGTTTAAATCACATGCGAAATACATTTTCGGCTATTGATGGAACCAGGCAGATAATGGTGTTGCGCTAGCAATTTTCCATATGTAAACTTAATACATCACTTATTTTACTCACTGAAAGATCTATATCAAAATTCATACAGCATAATTCTGTTTGCTAGGTGGGCACACTATTCTTAGAGTGCTCACACAAGATGCTGCCTGTGGTGCTGAGGAATAGTGGGTATCTCCTGGCTAAATCTTATACCATGTTGCTGCCACCAAAATGCATTGTGACATCACTGCACAGTGATGTCAGTTTTGCACAAAATGCATCTCAACATAGGGAAAGCAGACGATGGATTGCCGTGTGAATAGCTGACAACTTCCTAGTCTCTGTATTAAGCTTATAAAATTAAATAATAATGATATTGTTAGAATTTAATCAAAGATTAGGTCTGTACATATTATAAAGATAAATTGATCAAAGTCTGTCTTCCTTCATAATGTCCAGTGTGCGGGGAAGGGGGCAGATGGTCAAAACAGTTGACAGAGGCTGCTACTGACAGTAATTCCCATCAATTTTCCAAACAATAGGAGACAAACATATGTTTGAACAGAAACTTAAAATAATTATACGTTTCATCTTTTACACAGTCTCCACTGCATAACGCGCAAATGAAAATTAGACACTAAATGAAATATATTTTTAATTCAAAAATACATCCACATATTCAACTTGTATTCATACAGCTTACTCTAACTCAAAAAACATCCACTGGTGAGGGAAGAGAGTATGGTGGTGGGGGGCAGGGGAATGGGGAAGAGGGGAAGAAAAGGAACAAGTGCTGAAAAGAGTGAAAAGATTGTTTGAGATTTGAGATGGGAGAGAAGAAGGGTCAAGGCAGTATCCAGGTTTTGGGTGAGGAAAGAAGGGGAAAGTGAGGGAATAAAAAAGGGTGGGGAAGGGGAAGGGAGGGCAAAAGAAAGGATGAAGGGGAAAGGAAATCCTGGTGGTTGGTAATCAAGTGGGTGGGGGGGTGCCTGGCTCAGGTCACACCCAAAAGCACAGTGCTCACCACAGATTAGAAGATTAATACATTGATGTCTTCCGTGACCTTCAGTTTACAATAACAGTAACCAACTGATCTTTTCATTAAGACCATACCTCTCATTTAAGGCCCCAAAGTGTTCAATCCAGAATGCCTCCCTGTTTAACAACTTCAGTTCCCTGTCTCACCTCTCGCCCTGGAGGTACATCCCCCCCCCGACAGTGACACCAACACAGCGACCTAAGTTGCTGTAGACAAAATCAACAGTTCCCCGACAAGTCACTGTGTTGGTGCACCTGAGACAGGTGCACACTGTCTCCTGGTCCTGCACCCCTTCCCCGAGTCAAAGCCAACTCAGAGTTGATTATAACTAGTGTGGGGGTGCAGAGAAAAGAGCCCCCTGCATGGGGGGGGGTTCAGAGGAAAATAGACCAGGAGACAATTGGGATTTATGTCAACCGTAACTTGTGGTCAACATAAATCCCGTCACAGTGATGCCGGTCAACAAAATTGTTGTCAAACCGGCATCATAGAGCCCTAGCTGGAGGGTCTACCCATTCAATCCCAAAGATCTGTAAAGTGGGGATCTGGTGTTTAGACAGAAAGTGTTTAGCAAGACTGGAAGAGTTTATCAGTGTGATTAATCATTGACTTGTATTCAGAGATTCTTAAGCGTAACTCCCTTTCATTCTTTCCTATGTACAGTTTGGCACAAATTCATTTTATACCATAAATGACAAGGGTGGTGGTGCTGCATGTTGTTTTGTGTTTTATTTTAATTTTTTTCTGATCTGAGATGATTGTTGCTCTCTAAAGTTTTCATGTGTTGCAACACTTGGCACAATGCCCACATGCGTAGCTACCTGCTGGTGGGGTCCAAATGAAAAAAACACTACCAACATCTTTCTTTGATTCAATGTTGGAATACATGAGCTTATCCTTAAGTGCCTCACTTTGTTTAGTGACCACCAGAGGGGCCTTTTTAAATGCCCTCTCTCCCTTGTCTGTGCCTTTCAGTACATGTTAATCATGGTTAATAATTCTCTTACTGTGCCCAAAAGCCAAATTAAAATGAGTTGAAAAGACTGTACTGTGTGGTGGTCATCAGTGTCTCTGGTAATATTTAATACTCTTCCCTTCACTTCCAATACCAAGTCCCTCTCATTCCCTCTTGCAAGAACCCTATCTGCTAGGTTCTTTGCTGCTGTACCAAAGTCATTATTTTTTGTAGAGTTATGTTAAATCCATGAAAAGTGTCCATACAGAATATTTTTCTGTAAACTCTCTGGGTGTGCACTATCTCTCCTAAGGAATGTATTTTTATCAAGGGGCTTCCTGAAAAGTCTGCTTTCTAGTATGTTTTTATCTTTGTAAATCTCTAAATCCAGATAAAGGATAGAGCAACTGCTGTACTACAGTTTGAACTGAATGTTGTGATAATACCATTCAAATAATCAAGGAATTCTTTCAACTCATCTGTAGTCCCAAGTCAGAGAAAAAGCAGGTTGTCAATACAATGCTTAACCCTTGCAGGTCGCGGACTGATATATCAGTCCAAAATTCCTGTACGTTCTAAATCTGTCAGCAGCCTAAGGGTTAAATGGCAGAATCTTATCCTGAAATTTATTGGTTAAGTTGTCAATAAAATCCAGTTTGAATTGAAACATGAATACATTTGCAAGGGACAGAGCCATAGTGGATTCCACCACAGTGCCCTTTACTTGTAAAAAGTATTTGTCATCGAAGCAAAAATAGTTTATGAAAAGAACTACTGTAAATCAGACAGCTCGAACAAAACAAACAAAAGACAAAAACAAAAAACAAACAAACAAACAAAAAACATTGCTTGGCTTTTCATCTGAATTCCTAAGGTTCAACACATCTTTTAGGATCTGTAAATCTCTGGCATGTGGGACTGACATGTGTAAATCTACCACATGGTTACCAATGCTACGGACTTTAGATCCAAATTTTTCTTATTAATATCTTCCAACAGTACTACTACATCCCTCATATCCTTAAATATGAGGGCATCTCTGTGACATAATCGCTTAACAAATGATCTGCGTAGGATGATAAAGGTGCTAAGACAGACCCCAGATACTGTCTTTTGCCAGCTTACCTATTCACCAAGTCCTTATGCTGCAAATTATTTATTTATTTATTTATTATTTATTTAGTTTTTGTTGACCAGGTAAATGCACTAGACAAATTCTGCCTATTTTCAGGCACGACCCAGGGGGAGGGGATACAGATGAATGCCAACTGACCTTGAACCAGATTAAGCTGTTGGTGGTATTTTTAGTGAATGAGGGAAATTTGGCCAGGACACTGGGAAATTCCCCTACGCTCTAGGCAGGTGGTGCTGTCTGTCTGACTGCAGGGATGGAGGATCCCTGTTTGCTGTTGGACATGGAGGGAGAAGTACATGATGCAGGACATAGAGAGCCTGAAATAAGGGAGACTGTGGATCTCTCCCCTATGCCTATGGAAAATATGGATTCGGGCTTAGGTATACCAATTTCGGTACATACTACAGAGGAGGAAATCACGGAGGATGAAGCACTGCTATGAGCAGAATTATTTAAGAAAAAGCAATAGTTGTTGCTGATGTTGTCAGTGGTGGAACAGGAATTCCTAAAAGAGAAGTCACAATTAGATGAAGAATGGAAAAAATGAAAACAATCGATGGCAAGCCCCCAACAGGACGTAAGTAAACGCTTGCCTGGGGGAGGGACTGGAACCAACACCTCCCTTAGACTTTGTTACTGCTCCTGATCCTTTGGATGAGGGGCACTGCGTCCCAGGATATGGTTTTCAAGGGTACTCCTTCAGATTGGACACCAGGAAAAGCGCTTGACCAGGCAGGTTGGGTGTTTGTTAATGGTCGCTGGCTGCCTGACCCTGCTATCCCTATCCCCGTTTCCCCGACTTCTAGTAATAATACATTTGTGATACCTGTGATGGAATCTGCTGTTGGAGAGGCTTATAGTGCTGGCGAAATTCTTCCTTTAAAGCAAGATTTACAGCCGGAAGGGATTTTGGTTGCTGTGCCAGACACTGAGCCTTGCGTGCATCCAGGTATCGGTGTAGCGTGTGAGGAGTCTCTGGGCAGTGTTTCTGCTTTAGGCCCTGTTTCAGGTGGGGACGGCATTATGGTGGAAGAACAGAGCGCTGGGGGGATAGGGCAGGAGTCCGCAGGTAAGGCCTCAGAAGGGGCGTCTCATGCTGAACTACCTTTGGGGAATAGATGTCCTACAACTTATGCAGAACTATTTCAGAAACCTATTACAGCTTCTAAAAGGAGATTTTTGGTACGCCTTCAGTACAAAGGTTTGGCCCCCATTACGCCTGACAGATTACAGGTTGGTAAATCGTTATTAATGGATTCTATGGGTTTTACACCTGCTGAGGTGTATGCTTTTATCCATGCTCCGGGTGATCATATGTATGATGTCAGCTTCTGTACTATGGCTTCCCTTGACAGGTTCTGGAAGTTATATTATGAGATAAAAGATACAGAGGGCTGGAAGGATTTTTTAACTATACCCATTACCAAGCCAACCATTAAAACAGTCACATTATTATTCAGAAATGAGGGGGTGGATATTAAGGATATTATATTTTGGCTGGAAAAACGATGTACTATATTTGACCATCCTTGCCCCATAATGGATGATAATGGTTTTTGGACTGTGGGGTGGACTTTTCGGGTTCAGCTGAACCAATCTGAACATGGTATCCAACATCTCCCAAGCTCTTTTTTTCTGGGTCAAGATAGAGAAATTCTTTTCTATGCTGGTCAGCCAAAGAGTTGCTATCGGTGTGGGTCATTATCACACCTAAATGCAGATTGTGATACTATGCGGTGTTTTCAATGTGGTGCATTGGGGCATTCAGCAACGCAATGTTCAGCCTCCCCCATGTGCAATCTTTGTGGGGATGATGAACATGCTTTCCAGGAATGCCCTTGGACTGCTCTCAACTCAGAGGAGGCCTCTGATCATGATGTTTTGCTTTCTCGAGCTAGGCATTCTTTTGCTAGGAATGAAGAAGCTGGTATTGATTTTCGATGCCTGCTTTGAGACGAGGTCAAGGACGGGGTGGTGGTGGAAGCCTGAGGGGTATACTGAGGACTGTTCCTCCATTCTCTTGACCTACTGGCATTGCTACTTTCCCCACCTCAGCAGTGGTGGAAGGTCAGCGGGTTTCTGAGGTTTCTCAACCCCTGCCAGAATCCTTTACTACTCCCCCCCCTTCCCTGGTGGTACTGTATTGACCACTGAACATCAGAATCAGCCTTGTGGAATTAAATCTAATGATGTTTTGGTTTTGTGTTCTGTTAAAGGTACTACTAAGTCCACTAAGCTATGCCCATCTTTAGATCTGGAGAAATCCAATGTGATTGCTGATGCAATTATAGATGGAGATTTGGGTACTTGTTCGAATCAGGGGCCAGTGTCCCCATTACCCCTTTCAAATTGTTTTTCTGTGTTCTCCTCCTGGGGTGACAGAGTTGAGGAAGAATAACCAATGGATTTGGCTTCGGAACCTCTTCCCTCACAAGAAGTGCAGGAGAATATTCAAGTTAATGGGACACCATCAGGCATACCTATATTACCCTCTAGACGGACATGGTCTAGTGTTCACCTGAAAAAGAACCCACCCTGAGCCTGTGAATCTTAAATTGGCTAGTTTAAATGCCAACAGTTTAAAATCTCCTGTCAGACGGGCTACTACCTTTTCTATTCTACGACATTTACAGTATGATATAATCTTTTTGCAGGACACTCGGTTTCATACCCTGTCGGATTTACATCTGGATAAAAAAGACTGGGTTTGGGGACCTGCATATTGGTCTATTAGTCCTGATTTATGTTGTGGTGTGGGTATTGTTTTTAGGAATTGTGATCTTCGGGTATTTCGGCTAGTAGATATAGAGCCGGGTAGGGCACTTTTGTTAGATGTAAAAATTGGGTCCTTTTCCTGTCATTTAATTAACATTTATGACCCTCAATCCAAAGCTCAATGGATAGAGTTAATGCTTAAAGTTCAGCCTTTTTTGTATACTAGTAGGCAACTTTTTTGGGGGGATGATTTCAATGTAAATTCTCAACAGACACATTCTGGCAGTAAACAATACTGTGATAAAACCTTTATGATTAAAATGGTTTCACAGGCTGGTTTACAAGATGCACACCTACAGGGAGGTCATAAGGTCAAGGCTGCTTATTATAGAGGAACTTTATCCTCTAGAATAGATTATATCTTTGTAAAGTCAACAGCTGGAATTTGTTTTATGTGTACATTACCTATTGAAACTTCTGATCACATGCTGATAGGAATTCACATTGCAATCCCCCCCAAGAGTGTCCGGGCTGGGTTTTTGGAGATTGAATGCATCCCTATTGGTGGAAAACAATGTTAAAAATGACTTACGATTGATTCTTACTGACAAATATTCCACTATATTCTTATATGAAGGTGAGCTTAGTCAGTGGTGGGATGATGTAAAATACTGTTTGACGCAATATTTTCAGTTTAAAACCATAACACAGGCTGCATCATTGAATGTTAAATACTTGGAGCTTCGGAGACAATTGTATCAGTAATTATCAGCCCAAACTGTTAGTAGTCTGGATTACAGTCATGAAATAAGTATAATTCGTATGGAAATGTCTTTATACCAGTATAATAGATTAGTGTCCCTACAGAAGGAACAGTCTTTCGGGATGCAGGGGAAAGTGGATCAAACAAATCCATTTATAGACTATCAGAATAGGAGGGAGAAAAGAGGTTTTGAGAATTTGGTAAATGAACAAGGAGAGTTACTAGCGGATAATGTGGCTGTGATGGAATATTTGGAATCCTTTATTACTAAAATGTATGGGGAGGTATCGCTGGATCCTAATGCTTTGTCTTTGGTATTACAGGCAGCCGATTTACCACAGCTAACAGTTAAACAATCTGATAAATTAATAGCCCCTTTTTCATCAGAAGAACTGCAAAAAGTGATTATGTCTCTAAAATCTGATACCTCCCCAGGTTCTGATGGTTTGCCTGGAGAATTATATAAATTATTGTGGGATTATGTGCCGGTAGAACTTTTGACTGTTTATAATTTTATGTTAAGGGATGTGTGTTTACCAATGCAGATGTATGAGGGGCTTTTGATGTTTTTGTTTAAGTCGGACAGGTGTCAGATATTGCAAATTGGCATCCAATGACTTTATTGAATGTCTATTTCAAAATATTTGCCAAATTATTGGGTAATAGATTAATGACCATGATGGGTTTCTTGATACATCTGTCACAGTTTTGTGGGATACCAGGTAGAAGCCTTACAGATGCGGTGTGCTTATTACGGGAAATTATGGAGTGTGGGAGGAGTATGACTATCTCTGGCTTAGAAGGGGGTTTTGTGTTTAGTTTAGATCAGGCCAAAGCCTTTGATAATGTCTCACATCACTTTTTATGGCAATGTTTACAGTCTTATGGGATTCCTGAGACCTTTATTCAATGGATTCGTTTATGTTATGCTCTGGCTTTTGTAAGACCATACGAAAATGGGTATATTGGTAACTCTTGTAAAATTTTGAAAGGGGTACGCCAAGGGTGTCCATTAAGCCCTTTATTGTATGTTTTTTATATTGATCCACTGCTTTGGATCTTACAAAGATCACATTTAATTAAATGTTTAGGCTTTGAATTAGAACAGAATATTAAAGTTATTGCTTATGCAGATGATATTTGTCTGTTAGCACAAGATTATGTGCCTCTTCTTAAGGAAGGCATATGACATAATTCAAAATATAGGGTCTGTAATTGGAGCACATTTGAACCCTCAGAAATCTATTTGTTAGGCTATTCAAGGTTTTGAAGATCCAATCTTAGAGATTAGAGGTATACCTTTTGCTAAACAACCCAGTAAGATTTTGGGGGTTTATTTTGGTCAGGAGAATTTGGCTGAAGATAATTGGGAGAGGGCTTTAAATAAAGGAATGGATAAGGTGACTCGCTGGAATGTTTGGAAAATGTCAAAAAAAAGAGAATTTATTTAATTAAACCTTTTTTAGTACCATTATTTTTGTTTATTGGTATGATTTTTCCTTTAGCCAGGTCTTTGGAAACAAACTTACTGGCATGTTTTTTTTCTTGTATTTGGGGTAGTCATTTAAATCCCGTTAAGTGTAATGTACTTTATAAATCTATTAAGGAAGGAGGTCTTAATATGCTTAATCCGTTGGTATTTTTTTTTACGATTTTTGTTTATAATAACTTGCTTTATTTAATGAAACCCTCTTTGAAATTATGGGTACTTTGGAGGTTACTGAAATTACAAGATGTAATGATGGAGTAGAACATGAATTTTTTTTGCATAAAAATAAAAGATCCCCTCGATTGGACAGTCAGTGGGCTGGAGTCTTTGATAAAGTAAAACAATGGAAGGTAACATTTGATTCAGTTCTAACATTTCCTAGGCGAATTCTGTATGCAGATATTATCCAGGGATGTTTTATGGATTACCCTTTTGCAGATTTTTCAGTGGGGGATCAACTTTCAATTTCTAATTTAATTCTAGATGTTAGGATCCCGGAGAAAATGTGGGATACGGTATGGTTAGCAGTTCATGGCAAGGTTAATGTAAGAAGAAATCATAAGCATAAACAGATTCAGGATCGATATTGTCCAAGAGACTCTTGTATACAATCTATTGAAACTATGACTCATCTATATTTTGACTGCCCCTATATTAAGCATTTTTGGGATTTGATTGTTAATTTAGGAACTTGGAAAATTGACTTTCCTCCAGATGAAAGATTATTGTTTTATGGCATTATTCCGGCTTCACAAAAACGTATTCTACATAATACATCACGTATGATTATGGTACATTTTTTGAATTGGATATGGATAGGGCGATGCAAACTGGCACTTCAACAAATGGAGATCTCGGGAGTGGAACTTTATCTTATCATATTTACGGCATTACAAGCATTTAAACGTAGGTAGTTTTTAAAGCTCTCTTTAAATGATTGGGAGACTTCTTGGAAATATTTTGATTGGCTTTAAGGAAGGAGAGGAAGGGGTCTTATTTATTTTTTCATTACATTTTCTGAGTAGAGGGGGATTGGTTATAACGGTTTTCAGTCTAGGGTTTGTATAACATAATAATTTTTTATGTTTTTGCCTGTTTTGTTTTCTTTTTTCCTTTGTATAATTCTGAATTGCATATAATTTGCTATGGTTTAAATAAATAATTCCTTTATGGGTTGGGGGGTTGGTTAACACCATTTCGGCCCTAGCCAAAGTAACCAACGATTGGCAGATTGCCATGGATAAGAAGAACAGTACCTGTGTGGTGTTCCTGGATTTGAGTAAAGCATTTGACACAGTGGATCATGATTCATTAATCACTTCCCTTGGCTCACTAGGGCTGGATTCTCCCTCACTCAACTGGTTCAAGTGCTACCTATCAAATAGGTCACAACTGGTAAAAAATGGAAATTACCTATCCACCTTAAAACCACTGCTAAGAGGTGTACCGCAAGGCTCTATTCTTGGCCCCATCCTATTTGCCATTTATATTAATAATATTGATGCCAACCTCACTCAATCCAACATTCATCTGTTTGCTGATGATACTGTATTATATGTCAGCAACCCTTCATTACCTAAAGCCTGTGAACTGTTACAATCTGAATTCTCCATCCTGCAACACAATCTACTGGATAAAAAGCTACTTCTAAATGCCAAAAAAACAAAAGCTATGTTCTTTGCCACAAAGAGTTGCTCTGCCACTACCCCATCACCCACCACCCTACAACTATCCACCTTACTTGGAGAGAAGCTGGAATTTGTTGATAACTTCAAATACCTTGGAGTCTGGATTGATAAAAGCTTGACTATTCTGTCCATATTGAAGAGCTACTAAAAACTGAGACAAGGCTTGGTCTATTTTTCAGAATAAAACACTACCTCAACAGAGACTCCAAAAAGATTAATCCAGGCATCATTCCTATCCCTCATTGACTATGCTGACTTTCTCTATGGCCATTGTTCACTCCCCTCTTAAATAAGCTGGACACCCTATATCACAGGTCCATCAGATTTATTACTGACCTTCCCTCCAGCACCCATCACTGCTCCCTTTATAAGGCAGTTAATTGGACATCATTACAACACAGAAGAAATAGGAATGCTGCAATCTGGATATTCAAAGCTTTATCAGGCAAACTACCCACCTATATCACAGACTGTTTTACCCAAATTACTTCTAGGCCATACAACTTAAGGATCAGCAATCTTATCATTCTAAAGGTCCCCAATGCCTGCACCTGGTTTGGGAGGGCCGCTATCAACTACTCACTAGCAGTTGCATGGAACTCACTCCAAAAAACCATGAAGCTAAATAGCCTCTTACCTTTAACATCCTTCAAAAGATTATTCTCCACCCTATTCCCAGAACTCTGCAATTGCTTTCACAAGGCCTAATCCCTGACCCTACCTACCCCAACCCCCTTTTCCGTGTTCCATTATGCTAGTTCTACTTCTTTTTCCAGTCACCTGATATACTCTCATAAAAGCCAATTAGGACCTATAATTTATATATTATGCCTGCTATACCCATTGCCTCCTTTTCTTACAGGTTAAATGGTTTTAATGTGCCTTGTATATATGTAAATTGTTATATATTATCATTTTATGTCATTGTATTACTGTTTATGTTATTCTTGATTATGTAATAATACTTGGACTGCTTGACCACTCAGGTCCATCTTGTAAATGAGCTACGCTCAATGATGTTCGCCTGATTAAATAAAGATTTTGATTGATTTTGATTGATTGATTGGTTACAAGGTTTTTTATGTTCAGGGATATTGTATGAATTAATACTTATACTGGTTTTGATTTTTTTCTTTTCATGATTTTGTATGATGTACTGCTGAATTGTATTTAGTTTGTTGTGATTTCAATAAAAAAATTCCCCTACTCTTTTTGATAGGTGCCATGGGATCTTTAACATCCACCTGAACTACCACCAGTCCAGGCAGATAGGACCTCAGTTTAATGTCTCATCTGAAGTACAGCACCTCAGAAGTGCAGCACCCCTCTCATGCTGCACTACAGTGTCAGTACTGGGATATTAACCCAAGTGCCAGATGTGGGAACTGAACCCACAGCCCTCTGATCTCCCGGCCTCAGAGGTGAGGTGTGCTACCTACTGAGCCACTGGCACTGACTGATATCTCTGATAGCTCTGGATATCTCCTGAGTGCCGAGCTAAGTAGAATATCAAACTCACAATGAAGTATTGATGTTGCCTATAGCACACTTGATCTGCTCATCATGTGTTCAATATATACAATAGGGCCAAGAGTTTTAAAAGTTTTGTTACGCTGTCTTGTGTTCTGTTCCTGTTTATGTGTTTGCTTATTCTGTGTGTGAGCTTTTCTGAATGGGCTGGCAGTGTTATAAACTCTGGGAGACACATGAGTGTGTTTTGCAATGCTAAATGAGTTAGTTTTAGGTAGCAGTGAGAAACATAATTTTGTGAGGCTGTATTGTTCAGAAGTCTGGCTGTAGTGAAGCTGAGAGCATCACAGTAATTGTAATGAGCTGAGAGGCAGAGTGTCAGAACAGCTCATATTGTTTTCAGTGTTAATTAAGTTAGCTGCAGGCAGAGTGCAGAGTGTTCTGCGGAATTGTGCTCTTTAGGATTCTGGCTGCAGTCAAGCTCAAAGTATCACAGTAATTGTAATGGCTGAGAATCAGAGTTTAAGGAACAAGTGAGAGTGTGTTTCAGTGGTAGTTGAGTTAGCTGCAGGCAATAGTTTAGACTGTTCTGTGAAGCTGTGCTGTTTAGAATTCTGGCTGCAGTCACAGTAATGAGCTGGAAGTCAGTGGGGGAATAGGTGTGTTTTGTAATGCTCACTGAGTTAGCTGTAGGCAGCAGTGAGACCTCTGAAGTAGTTCTGCATTTGTGTCTATGGTAACAGCACAGGTGTTTCTTGCATGCTGAGGGGAAATCTGCCTAGAGTGATAACCTTTTATGACCTGTGTGTGTAAATGGCTGATATCATCACAGTAGAGAAGAGGATAAAAATACCACACTGCAGTGGATGATACACTGTTTTATCTCACTCATTTACCACTCACCCTATTGTATATATACTGTTATACTGGGTATTGGGGTCTTAAACATAGTTGATTGCAATTACAGTATACCTTTTTAAGATCACTTTGTCCACATAGTGGACCCCACCGCAGTGCCCCTTACTTGTAAAAAAGTGTTTGTTATCAAAGCAAAAATAGTTCCTGGAAAGAACTAAATCAGCCAGCTCTAACAAAAATAAGCATTTGTCAATGCCAAATGTTTGCTTTCTTATTGGCATTGGCAGTGCTGGAGTTAGAGAGATGCATAATAGGAATGGCAGTGAAGTACTGAACTAACGCCAACCTCCACCTCCACCCTGCAGAGACTGACAGGCATTGGGAGTGTACCTTTGGGTCCTCGGCAATAATGCTCATGTCATTCCACCTCATCCCACCCTGCAGACACCGACAGGTGTCATGATGTGCCTTGGGGTATTCAGCCCTTACACTCACCCCATTCCATAAGGAAAGAAGCTGAGATTGATGCAGTATAGGAGAATGGGGTGAATGTTAGGGACAAAGACCCCAAGGCACACCTCGATGCCTGTCAGTGGCTGCAGGGTGGAGGTGGGGTGGAATGTCATGAGCATTATAGCTGACCACCCCAAGTCACATCCCTGACACTTGTCAGATTCTACATGGTGGGGCATTACGGTTGAAAACCCTAATGTCCCAGGCATTTGTTGGTATTTTCACTCCAAATTTTCAACATGGGCTTTTTGGGACCACACCTCATGAACAGTGGCACTATCATTTTGTTACTTAATCCTGAAAAGTGAGTTTGCACAGCAACTGAACCATTCAGTGCCACTGGTGTGAAAACACATTTTAGGCAGGATGTAAAAAATTATAGCTGTACTGTTCATGAGGAGGTGTGAAAAAATGGCAATTTTGAAAATCTGGAGTGAAAATATGAAACACTGGTGAAGTTATGAGCGTGCGTAGAAACTGTGCAATGCATGGCCATAATGCAATAACCTTTTGGAATTTTTTCACCAAGTTTTCAACAGCAGCTTTTTCAGACCCTAACTCATGAACAGTGCCATTATCATTTTGGTACTCCATCCCGAAAGTTCATTTCGCACAGTGCCTGTGCCATTTTGCACCGCAGGTGTGAAAACACATTTTGGGCAGGATGTTAAAACTGGCAGCTGTAAGGAGGTTTGAAAAAATTGCAATGCTGAAAATCTGGAGTGAAAATATAAAAAATTGGCAAGGTTATGAGCGTGCATAAAAACTGTGCAATGCACGCTTGTAATGCAGTCATTTTTGGGGAATTTTTTTTCACCAAATTTGCAACATGGGCTTTTTGGGACCCCACCTCATGAACAGTTTGCACTGTCATTTTGTTAATTGGTCCATGCAGCAACCGGGAAACCACCTTTCAGGACCGAGAAATGAAACAACAGTGACAGTGTTCATTAGGTGAAGTCCTAAAAACCCAATGCTGAAAATCTGATGCCAAAAGTCCTAAAAATGCCTGAGATATCAACCAAGTTGAAACCACCCATTGACTCCCATTATATGGTGTACCATCATTTCCTCAGTTTATCAGTCACCTTTGAAGACTGCAGACATGTTCCCAATGCAGAGAAGATGACAGTGTCAGATGGCCTGAGGTAAGCATGGAGTAAGGGGGGTGCAGGGAAGTGGATTGCACAAAGGATGGGTGGGTATGGGGAAGGGGGGCCTGGGGAGATGACAAGGGACTGTTTTCCCTTTTACAGGTAAACAAAAAAAAATACTTCGGGAGACAGTTTTCTTTATTTTGCAGGACAAAATTAAATAAATACTTCTAGACACACTGGGGTGGGCTCCCAGTGGGCCACAATAGTGGGATGGGGTGGGGGGCATGCTGACATGGGAGTTGGGCACCCAGATATCGCCAAACATTACAGACAGGTTTTGGGGGAGGGAGTGCATCTGACACTGGGAGTGTGCATCCTGGTGTCAGAAACTGAATGATTTTGGCACACTGGGTTGGGCTCCCAGTGTGCCACATTAATGGGGGTGAGGGAGGATACATGCTGACACAGGGATTGGGCACTCTGATGTTGACTTTCGGGGGAATGTGTGCATAGGTCCAGCAGGAGCCACCAAGGTCCAAAGCTGCAGAGTGGCTCATTTATTATCTTTATTTATTGATGTGTTTCAGCATGAAAAGCACACTGAGCAAATGGATTGCTCGTAACTCCAGCCATACACATTGCTGTGCAGTGTAATGAGCATGCCTGGAGTCTTCTCCGCCACTGTGTGTACTCAGCTCCTACTGCACCCACAAATTATTAACTGAACTGCAAATCATCAGAAGTCTGACCACCTTAGTTTGCAGAGCAACTGCCACAGTTTCAATGTGAGTGCCATTTGAAAGGAACCTGTTATGCCATGACTTTGGACATTCGGCTGAGTTTGTAAGTGGTCTGCCACTATGCCATGAGTTTAAACATTCAGCTGACTTTGCAAGCGTTCTGCTGCACTTTAAGCTGTGACTGCCTGCTGACTGTAGCCACAGAGACATCCATTACTGCTAAATGACTATATTATGTTTTACACAGCTATTTCATGAGTTTGGACATTCAGCTGAGTTTCCAAACAATCGGCCACACTTTCAGCCTTGACTGCCTGCTGAGTGGAGCCAGATGAGGGAGGAGCTGCTGCTGCAATGACGAAACTGACAAAACTATCCCTGATTGCAGCAGCAGATTTCTTTCAACTCCTTGGCTCACTTTGAACCTGCTGTCATCAACAGTGTACTCACTGATTGGTGACTACTGGATGAGCCCAAGAAAGCATTACGTGCATTGGCCACAACACTGACATACCTCTGAAATGTGCTACTATCACAAGATGTTTCTTGTGCATGCATGCAAGCAAACATAAAAAAGCATTTGAATTTTCATCTGCATTCCTAAGGTTCAACACATCTTTTAGGACCTGTAAACCTCTGGCTTGTGGGACTTATGTGTATAAATCTACCACATCCATAATAACAAATGCTATAGGCTGTAGGTCCAAATTTTTCTTATTAATACATTCCGACAGTACCACTACATCCCTTGTATTCTATGAGTATGAGGGCATATTGGTAACATAAAATGATCTGCATAGCATGATAAAGGTTCTAAGACAGACCTCAGGTACCGTCTTTTGCCAGCTTGTGTATTTACCAAGTCCTTACGCTGCACATTACTGGCATGTTGTGCTGATTGTTCAATACATTCAATAATGTAACCTCATTCAACAATATTCAAAATGCATTGTTATATTGGGTTTGTTGTTAGTGCTGTATTTAAATTGTGATGTACAGATGAATTTATATAGTGTCCCTCTTGATGAATATATCATATCAGGTGTTATTAGATAACACTAAATATGCTTTTGGCAAGTAGCCAGTTTTGAAGTAGAAGTAGCTATAGAAATTATGTTACAACTTTGTAAATATGCACTATTATATTGAGTACTGGGGTCTTAAACATAGAAGGTTGTACTTGCTGTATACCTTTTAAAGATTGCTTTATTTTGATACATACTGTGTGAATTTTTACACTGCCTCTTTAAAAAGTTATAAACTTATAACTACAGCCCATCTATGAAGTGAGCTTTTGAAAAAACACATGTATTTTGTACAAAATGTCAGGCTAGTTTGCGAATGACAGTTTTTGTCACTTTGTTGTTCTTGCTGGACAAATAAACATATTTGACACATAATTGAGCTGAACTTGTGGTGAGCATTGTTCTTTGCTTTCTGGCACCATGTGGCCAGACTGTGTGTGTGGTCTATGAACTTTACATGACAGCCCTGGTAGTCACTCCTTTGCTTGTCAAACCTTTGCTTTTGGTTTCTGAACTGTGTATGGTCTGGCTCAGAGTAGGAAAGAAAACTTTAAAAGACAATGTCTTTCAATCCTATGCAACTAGCAGACAGTGAAAGTGATGCCAAAAGGAATACCTCCAATACTTTTATAAATTCAATCTTCTATCAAGAAAGCAAAAAAAAATCCTCTACAGATACACCAAGAAAACACTCTGGAAGCAACACGTATGAGTAAGCAAAATAGCCAAGAGCCTACCCACACCATTAATATAAAAGAATCATTCTTTCAGCTAGAATAGAGTCCCATGTGGGTTACAACTTGTAAAGCAGCACTCATTTGGCACAAAGAGGGATTGATTTCTGGCATGGTGGCAGCAACATCTGCTAGAATCATCAGACAGACTCATTAGACATTTCAAGTGATGCAACAGAAATAGAGGTGGACGTGAAAGCCCTGGTTACTGCAAGAGAGGAGCAAGTACCACTATATTATATATTCTTCACTTGATTGGCTGCCACCTAATGCTCATTTTATGTATGCTGTTTACTGTTTAATTTTTAAATCCCTGTCTCAGAATAACAAATATCCCCTTACTGATCTGTTGAAGGTTAGAAGTTCGACATTAAATCTTGGATCCTTTAAGGGCACACCTCTTTTTTTATAAAATGTGCTCTCTAAAATTGTCTCTAGAGCTATTTTTGTTGTTGCTCCAACTTTGTGGAACAAGTTGCCTGAAGATCTTAGATCTATTGGTTCATTTGATAGTTTTAAAAATAAGTTGAAATTATGGTTGCTTGCATTGCATGAGTGTAAATATTTTTAATAATTTGTTGTACTGATTTTTGTATTATTTGTTGTATATGTTTTTGTATATGTAATAATTATTCGTTCAGGTTGGAACTGAAAATGGGCTTGTCCCAGTGTCCTCACCTGATTAATAAAATAAACAAACAAACAAACAAACAAACAAACAAACAAACAAACAAGTACTCACTTTCTCTGGATCAGAAGAATATTCAGAGTATCGTAGACAAGTCACAGATGCAATCCAGCAACACAATACCAGGATTTACCCATTGAGAACTGAATATGTTTGAACATATGGGGATTCTGGACATATACATATGTCTGCAGTCTTCTAAGGAGAGTGAAAGAAAGTTTGAGTAAGTCAGGCTTGATTACTTACACTGATGAATCTTTGACTGGAGCTAACAAAAATCATTTATATTACGTTGCATTGTAAAGAAAACCAACCAATACAGACAACAGACCTATACCAGCAGCTCTGATTTGGAGGGTACATCAAATAGTGATTTTCAAGTCCCCCATCCTTTTTTCAGGACAGCCAAGTGGGCATACTACTGAGCCAGTTAGTTCTATGACCAGAGCATCCCCACACATACAGCTACCCCAATGCCCATTGTGCAGGAAACCATGACTAGCCAGATTTAATGATGACCAACAAGATAAGGCAACAGGAGTAAGGGGAGGCCAGCAAAGAAGGGGCAGATCCTAGCATCAGCATCCCACTTAGCATTAGAGGGGCAGGGGCTATAACAGGAACAGGTTAAGGAGGGGCTGAAAAATAAAAGTATTGTCATCAATATCTCCAAATACGGTTTATTGGACACAGAAAGAAAATTATTACAAAAGGGACATTCTTTCATAGCAGCTGATCAGATTGACTTATTTGAACCCATATTAGACCTAAAAAGGTTCACAAAAACTTAAATTTAACAATATTCTTTGTCAGAAATCACAGCATGGGTTTTTCTAATCAATCCAATGATTTCTGCAGTGGCATCATGACTAATGTTACCTTGGGCACTAACTCGGAAGATATGGACCTATGAAATTCAGGGAGGAAATGTATATTCAAGAAGAAATCCACGTTTCTACCACCAACCAATGTTATGGTGCAAGCATTTGAAAGAGCTTGTGAACAGTGATTTGAGGAACTATGCCAACAATATGAAATCCCCGATATCATAACTGCTCAATGGAGGAGAGAGAAGCCTTGAAGTGCTTACAGGAAAATAAAGACAACATACTTAAGCCTGTGGACAAGGGTGGTGCAATTCTTCTCAGGGATTGGGTAAATATGAACAAGAAGTCACTAAGCCATTAGCAGACAAAACCTTTTACAGGGAACTATCATATGACCCCACAGAGACATTCAAATGGGACATTTACTATTACATATTCTAATTGCTAATTGCTCATTTTTAACATTATTCAAAAGAAATGTATGATTCTTAACAGTTAAACATTGCATTAGGTCTACACTATATTGCCTCCTGAAAATCCACAAAGATTTGTGGAACTCACTAAGAAGGTCAATTGGGGCAAGCATTGGCTCTTTAACTGAGCCACTGGCCAAGTTTATTAATGAGCACATGAAATATGTTGCCAGCCAGTCCCCTACCTACATTTGAAATACAGGGGACATTTTGGCCACCTTCGATGTGCAAGCCCTATACATGAATATCCCACATGCGGAAGGGATATCTGCCCTTCATGAGGCCCTTTATACATGGTCTCAGTATACCTCTGCAATGGTACAGGCACTTGTAGCCTTCACTGAAAAGGTTTTAAAATATAACACGTTTACATTTGCAGACAAAACCATTCTAAATATAAAAGGAACAGCGATGGGGGCCTTTATGCTCCCAATTATGTTTCCCATAGACAACAACCCCTTTCTTGATTCAGTGGATTTATTCCACCATTTCATTGATGATACAGTATACTGCTACTGTGGAAGGGTTTGTGAGAAAGTCAGATTAATTTTGTTAAATACTTAGAAAGCACAAACCCTAACCATATTTTTCTTTGAGTTGGAGCAACAGTACTATTATATTCTTGGATTTGGTGAATATCAAAAATGGTAATAATGGTGTGTCTACTAACCTCTTTAGAATGGAGATGGATCGTAACTTGATCCTGCACTTCTCCTCAAATCCCCCCTACACACAGTTGAAAATGTACTAAAGGGGTAATTTATATACTTAAAAAGAAACTTCAGTGACCCACAGGAATATGAGGAGGCAGAACATATGCTTAGAAAACATTTTGTTGAACAAGGGTTCAGTAATGAATGTACTGAAAAATCAGCACAACCTGCCAGCTGTCTGCACTGTGAGGACTTGGCAAATAGACAAGCTAGCAACAGACAGTATCATGCAACAAGTGCAGTTGCATAGGTTTGCCTAAACTTTGTAACCACATATACACACCAATCTCATTTGGTGCAGAAAGCCACCCAAGAAAACCAACACATTCTGATATTAGAGCCCAAGCTTAAAGGGTTCATCAAACATCCTCCCAGAATGGCATCTAGAAGTGGAAAAAAATCTTTCTGATCTTCTTGTACATAGCTTGCATACTGACAGTGACAATGTAGGCACTAAAGTGCCATTACATTTAGGTATACATAAATGTGGCTCTTGTAAATTCTGTAAACATTTAGCAACTGGCAGAGAATTTCCAAGTAAAAATAGCGGACAACAATTTAAGGTGAGGTCATTTATCAACTGTAATGCTACAGGTATTACATGTATGCATATATATGTCTATTAGAGGTTAAAAAAAGACTCTGTTTAATGTATCAGGTAGAGTTGTTCCACAGCAACAAAAGCGAGGAAATTCGGTGTTAGGGTTGAAAAACCTCCTTGGACCCTTCCAGCCCACCCCACCAACCGGAATTGGGGTGCCCATTGGGGTCATTGGCCCTAACTCTCAACCTATCACATGTGTAAAGAAGCTGAGGAATAGGAGAATGGGGTGAGAGCTAGGACCGATGATCCCAACACGCACCCTGATGCTGGTTGGGGGGGTGGGCTGGAGTGGTCCAAGGGGGGCTTTCAACCCTAACACTGAATTTCCTCACTTTTGTCACTGTGGAACAACCCTAACTGATGCATTAAACTGAGTTTTTTGCCTCTAATTTCCCTCCTTTTTGAGAATGATGATGAGAAACAGTGAATGTAATGTGGCGGCAGGAAAGGGCCCCACGCTCCTGCCACGTGATGTCTTGTGACATAGTAACAGGAACAGCAATGCAAACAGAAGCACCTACAGTGGTGCACATGGTAACTCAAATGTAAATGATAAAAGAAAACGTTAATAGAAACGCAAGCGCAAAGTGATGCCGAAGTGAACAGTGACACAAATGGACAATGAAGCACACACGAAAACGCAACTGGTAACACGAACAGTGATGGCAGCGATATTTTCAATGGAAATGTTAAGTGTCACAGCAAAAAGAACGTGAAAGGGAACAGAAATGGAAACGCAAATGCAAGCGCACACATAAACGCAAACTGTAATGCACACAGGCACAATACCTCAATTGTAAATGCAAATGGTAAAGTTAACATGAAAAATAACGCCAAAGGAAACAGAAAGGGAAACGGGAACAGAAGCACGTACAGAAACGCAAACCGAAATGCACATGGGCACAGTACTGCAATTGTAAATGCAAATGGTAACGGTAACTGCAACAATAACAGCAAAGGAAACAGAAATGCAAAAGGAAATGCAAGCGCATATGGAAACGCAAACCGTAATGCGCACGGGCACAGTAACACAATTGCAAAAGCAAATGGTAACAGTAACAGCAAGAAAGATGCAAAATGAAAGAGAAACACAAACGCAAATGAAAGGGCTGCCGGAAAAGCAAATGGCAATGTGCACGGTGACACAAAGAAAAACACAAACAGAAACAGGAGTGGAAACGCAAATGGTAACAGTAACAAAAATGCAAGTGCAAATGACACACAAAGGGTAATGCACACGGTGGCGTACACGGGAACGGTAATGCGAACGTGGACATAAACGCAAGTGGAAACAGTAACTGTAACAGTAACGGAAGCCCATACCCTGTTTTTGCTGAACAGGTGCATACAGAAACACAGTGTGTACAAAGAATGTATGCATTGTAATGGGCATCGAAGCTTAAAACGAGCATTGGAAGTACTTAATTGCTAATATCTCAGCAACCACATGACGTGGAAAAAAAAATTTAATTTCACAGAAATCATGATTTTCCTGGCTAGGAATTCGCAACAAAAAATCTGTATCTCGCATCGTTTTTGAGATAGAAGCACCGAAAGGTGCGGCATATGCCACCATGTTAGTCTATGGGGAAAAAAATTCCAACTTCAGAGTACCATAACTTTGCATCTGTGCAATATTTTTTCACCAAGCCACAGAAGACACATCTGGGAGATGTTGGCTGTGTTCCCTCCAAATTTCAGCTCAAAAGACCAAACCGTTCTTTTGCAGCAGGGTGGCAAAGAACTGCTGTCATTTTGGCCATAGTCTGAAAGAGTAGTGTCGTGATTTATGAAAGCTTTCGCAAACATTTGCAAAAGTATAGTGAGTGCGACACTACTTTGGGACACTACTTTTTCAAGAAATTTGAAAAGCATATTTCTAGGGTGTTTAACCCCAAAATAAAGACATGCCTAGCATCCTCTGGGCTCAACTAGGTAAACACAAAAAGAATTGTGTCCCTAGATGGTCCCAATTTTAAATGCCAAGCATTTTTCTGATCACCAACTGAAAACCAAACGGTGGATTTGCAACACTACTAGGGCCATATGTGACACTAAAAAGTACATTTGCGACACTGTTGAACTTTTTGTTAACTTTTCCCATTGACTTATAATGGGAACTTGTTTTTGAATAACTTCTGAACCATTTAATATTTTTTCATGAAATCTTCAAAAGGCACACTTGGGACTCTGACTGCATGTTCTCTGAAGTTTTCAGACCAGTCGCGCAAACCGTGCGACCTGTAGGAGCGAGCAAAGAATTCACCGGGGACCGTAAACGCTCATGCAGATCACAGGTAATAACTCTGCAGCCGTATATCCGACCAGTACGAAAGTTGGCAGATCCCAAGATGTATGATTCGTGATCATGTGTTCCAAATTTCAGGAAACTCCATTGAATGGTGGCAAAGTTATTAAGGTGCAAAGTTTGACCCTTTAACCTTAAAAGTGCTACTCAACCCTAACTATGGTAGCACTACTGTGCCACCATAATATATACATGTATATATACTATATATGGCTGTATGTAGCTGCAAAAATGTTTTTATTGGAAAAGCAAGCTGTAAATTTAAAGAATGCTCAGGCAAATATTTACATTGTATAGGTAAGAAAGATATGGAAAATGTACTTGCTGGACAAATAGTTAAAAATACAGGAGGGCAACACATACAGTATTCAGGTTTTATGGTGTTGACATTGTTAGAGCTGGGAAACAGGGAGGCAATATAAATCTCCTCTTAAAATGAGAAGCACCTGTTTCCTGTACTATAGTTAGGGTAGGTTTAATTTGCTAAGCTGTTTCTATGCTATAGTTAAATATAACAGCTACAACATATCTGGGTGAGCACTACAAAGTAGTTTTTATTCTGTTTTTTTATGCTATAAATGAGCTTTGCAGCTACAGTATACCCTATCTGGATGAGCACTATAAGTTAATCATCTGTTTCTACTTCAGCCTCATTCATGAGCATCTATTGTGATGGGGTTCAAAGGGGACAGTCAGTTGTGGTGGCTGTGGGGTGCTCTTCTCTAGGGATATGTTCTCAAGGAGGGGGCACTGCCCCATCTGCTGGACCATGGCAGAGCTTATTATCACAAAAAGCTTGGGCACTCACCACTACATTAAAAGTTCTTTTGAGAAAGGGTCAAGTGATGGACCAGAAATGCATTAGGCAAATGTACATACATTTTGTGAAATAAAAGTTTTTTATTCCCCACAACAGTGTGCAGCACTTTTAATGTGGTGTTGAGTGCCCAAGCTTTTTGTGATAATATGCTTTTGTTTGCTTGAGAGCACCACGCTTTCCCTGTGCACACTCTATTTGTGTTTTACCATGGCAGAGTTCCAGGCTAAGCTGCTGGCAGAAAGGGCAGAAATATCTCAGATGCTCCTACAAGTAAACCAGAGCCACCCCCAAATCCCCACTCCCCCAGAGACCCACTGGTCCTGGGGGTGGAGAATGATGGGCAGTGGAAGGAGGCAGGGGTAGCCAGAAGAAGGTCGTCTAGCCCAACACCATCCAGACAGTGATACCCTGGAGGAGTCTTAGGCACCTGACTCCATTTGGGGGGGAACTCTGAGTCAGAAGATGGGAAAGGGAAGGACAACTTGATAGCACCAAGGGGAGCATGTCTACCAGGAGAATCTTAGTAGCTGGGGACCCAATGATTGAGGGGGTAGGTAGAGTGGTGATGGGGGGCTTGATGGAAAGGAATGGTCAAGTGCCTTCCTGGTGCATCAACTGCTAGAATTTAGACAGGATAGGAAGCATGGTGTAGATGGAGCTGGGGGCTGCTGGTACACCTGGGTACCTATGATCTGGTGAACCAGTTAGTGGAGATGGTGAAGCAGAACTTCTATAGATTTGGGAACAGGCTGGTGACACACTCATCCTCCTTGGTCTTTTCAGAAGTCCTCCCTTTGTGAGGCAGACAAGGGAAGGAGGCTAGGATGAGGAGTGAGGTAATAAAGGAGTTTAATTGGTGGCTTAAAGGGTGCTATCAGGAGGAGTACCACTTTGTGGGAGATTTGGGGACTTCTGGGACAGGATGCTCTACAAGGGTGATGGACGTTACCTGATGAGAAAGGGGGCCTGTGCACTGGGGTAGACGTTTGACTACTATATCAGATGTTTAAACTTACTGCAGGGGAGACTGGGTCTAGGGGAATGATGGTGGCAGGTGAAAGGAAGGGTATCCTAGCCAGAACCCCCCACATCTTGGGGCTTGTAGCAGCACTGCTAATACAAGGAGAGCTGTGGTCTGAACTGAACTAGGGGAGGAGGCATTAGAGAGGGGGAATGCAAACTGTGCAATCACCATGAAAACTGTGGGGAAGAAAGTGAAAATAAAGCACAAGTGTAGTAGCAAAGTAGGTGTGATGGTCAGATGAAAGGAGGTATACCTTAATGGCAGGAGCCTAGGTAAGAAATTCAGCAATCTCCAGGTGCTGATATCAGACACTAAGGTGGACTGTGTCACCATCACTGAAACATGGGCTTTGAAAAATAATGGCTGGGAACAGATGGTCTCTGGGTAATTACCATTCAGGAGGGATAGAGGAACAGATAGAGGGGGAGTAGTAGCTGTTATTATCAAGGATGATATCAAGATGATGGAAGATAGGTGCATCAGAGATAGTAAGGGGGAAAAGTCATAGTGGGTGCAACTCACAGCAGTGTTAGGCAAGAAACGGAGCTTGGTGGTCACTTATTGACCTCTGGGGATATGGTAAGAGAGGAACAGAGAACTCAGGGAAGAACTTGAAAGAGGGATGGCAAACGGGGAAGCAGTGGTGGTGGTTGATCTGAACCTGCCAGACATTGATTAGGATGTTCCAGTGACCAGGGGCACCAGACGTCAGGTCTTGTTGGATGCCTTCCAGGACTGTCTACTGGTACAGCTAGTAATGGAACCTACCATGCAGGCTGCAGTTCTCAATGTGATGCTCACCAACTCCGAGGTGGGAAAAGTTGTGAGAATAGGGGAGCCACTGGGGAGCAATGACCATAACCCCATTTGGTTCAAACTGGTCCTTAGGTCTGGAAAATTGCAATTGAGAGCTGAAGTCCTTGATTTTACATGAGTGGACTTCAAGAGGCTGAGGGAGATAGTCAGGGAAAAGTTAGTTGGGGTGGACAACATAGGTGGGGTAGAGGAGAGATGGGGCAATTAAGGGGGCCATTTTTGAGAAATCTAATTTATGCATGAGAATGGTAACCAAAGAGAAGAACAAGTTCAAGAGACCATTATGGTTCTCAGCAAAGGTCAGGGAAGTGATAAAGGCCAAGCAAAAGGCCTTTTACAAGTATAGAGAAAAGCAGGGGGAGGAAGAATGGGGTAAAAGAATATCTACTGAAAAATAAGGTTGTAAAGAAGGCAGTTAGGGAAGCAAAGGCAGACACAGAGCTGCATATTGTGGAGGGGCAAGAGTGGAGAAAAACAGTTCCTCCAAAATATTAGGGAGAAAATGAATAAAGGAGGGGGAATCATAAGGCTAGCTGAGTGGTAGGGTGATAGTGGAGGATAAGTAAAAGACCACCATCTTTAATGATTACTTTTGCTCAGTTTTCACAGATACATTTTGAAATGCTGAAACTCAGTATCCCAAACTCTACAAGACCGAATTCAGGAGACTGAATTTCAAAATACCACAAAGTTGGTAAATGGAATGTGGGGGGGCTCTTCCCCCACACCCCATAACTAAAATAACCAACTCTAAGGGGGAACAGACCTTGGAGTAAGAATAAAAAGTTACAGGGAGCGGAATAGAGCGGAGCAAAATTGCCCATGTCCGGGAAATGAACCCAGGTCTAGGAGGCCATGCTGGCTGAGCTGCCACTGACTCACACCTCCATGCCACAGGAGCAGTTCGGCCAGCTTCTGCATTTTGCAGGGAGTTGTGATGCCTAGTTAGGGGTAGGATAGCGGTCCGTTACATCAGCTATCATACCCCTGTCATCATTGGCTTCTTTCTGTTGGGCGAGTAGGTGTCGGGAGACTGAACTCGGTCCCATGAGTTTCAGGACTCCGAGTTTCATTCTCTGGAATAGATACCATTTTCACTAGGTAGGATGGCGGGCCCTTGCCAGAGAGTAGCATCAAGGTGGCTACTAGGGGGGTCCAGAAAGGAGGCAGCAAGTGAAAGGGTCCAGATGGGTTGCATCCAAGGTTACTCAGGGAACTGACTGCAGAACTGACTGAACACCTGGTAGGTCTATTCAACAGCTCAAAGGACATGTGGGTGGCTCTAAAGGATTGGAGAGTGGTGGATGTGGTTCACCTCCATGTGGGGGGGGGGATAAGGAACAAGCAGAGAACTACAGATCTGTCAGTGTTACCCATATTGTCGGGAAGCTGATGGAGTCAGTGGTTAAAGGGGACCTTGTGGACTACTAGGAGAGCAACAGGCTCCAGGATAGTAAACAGGGAGGCCTTGTCAGACTAACCTGATAGTTTTCTTTGACTTGGTGATGAGGGAATTGGACAGGGGCCATGTCATAGATTTCCTCTACTTTGACTTCAGCAAGGTTTTCGACTTGGTGCTTCACCAATGCTTGCTGAAGAAGATGGGAGGTTAACCAGTGGGCTTGTACTATATACTGTACATGGTCCCATACTGCTCAGTTGATGGCTGACCATGGTGTTGTGGGTGGGCTGTGCCAGTCACTGGCTCAGTTGGGTTGGGGGTGGGGTGGTGGGTCACTGACTAATGGGGTGGGGAGCCACTTGACTACCAGGGTCAGGGTTGCTGTTGGTTGTAAATGGATGGGGGCTGGGGGAGGGGTAACTACATGACTAACAGGGCAATGGGAATGGGAGCATATCTGTTTCATTATTACATCAATCGTGGCTGTGGAGGGGGGCCACTACACTATGGAAAAGGGGATCATGGAATGTTTTACTTTAACAGTGATCGAGGCTGGGGAGGGGGCTGCTACACTATGGAAAAGGGGATCATGGAATGTTTTATTTTAACTATGATTGGGGCTGGGGAGATGTGGACCACTACACTATGGAACCTGGGCTTGGGTGTTCTGTTTCTAGACAGTGATCATGGCTGGTGGAGGGGGGAAACCGTGTACTTGGCCCTAGACTGTGCGTGGGGCACCACCCAACCCTGCACATAGTTAAAATAGGGTTTCAAAAGCTTAAGTATGCACCGGTGCAGCTGGCCACAGTTATGCTTCAGGGGGTTTCAATATTGTGATGCATGGCATATGCATGAGAGACTCCTCATTTGCATAGTGTGCAGCAGTACAGTCAGGGGTGCATGGTGCATCAGTGGCCTTTGAATATGGTCATGCCCCTGGTAACCTATACAAGTTCAGAGATGCATGGTGCATCCAGGAATGTGCCATGCATCTCATCTGGATATGTGGCCCTTTGGATTCACTCAATTTTCATTTACTACCAAGACACAGTGGCATCAGTTTAGCTCGTGCGCAGGAGGCAGAACCACCATAGTGATATTTACTGTGGCATTCCTGACTAATGTAAGCCATTACTGTATTGAATTTAACATGCAGTGTACTATCCTCCCTCGGATGTAATTGTACTAAACTTGTATTGACTGTAAGCCATTATTGCATTGTAATATATGGATATTTAAAATAACACCCCCAAAAAGAATACAAACATATCCGGTAATACACTGATTCAAAACCAATAATATTATCAATGGAATGCCATAATACCATCGTTCAGACCCCATAACACTTATCGTTTTGAGGTCTGAATGATAGTATTATTACAGTGTAACAAATGCACAAGTGTGGCATGACAGCTCACGCTGACTATGAGCTGGCTGTTACTGTAACCACCACATACAGTAAAAGCTGACTGTAAGGTCACTGAGCGAATAACTTCTCACAGAAAATGGCACTCTCAAAGCAGCAAAATACAGCCGAAGACAGACTGGTCCATTCAAGTCCAGGAAAATGTAAATACAATAAAAAAAACATTTGACCTCTGGCTGCTTCAAAATCACCTTACTAAAATAGGTGAGTCAAGAGAAATAGAAAACATCCCCTGTGAGGAGCTAGGCAACATACTTGCAAATTTTATTTTTCAAATAAAAAAACAAGATGGAACTGAGTATGAGCCCAGCACTATTTGGGGAATACTAGGCAGTATCGACTGCCATCTGGTCCAAAAATATTACCCCGAGTCCATATTCCAAAGTTATTCAGCGTTTTTTTAAGCAAACAATACAAATGCTGGCTGCAAGACAAAAATACATGAAGAAGCTGGACATGGGCAACAGACCCAGGCAGGCCCAGCCCCTAACAGAGACTGACATAAATCTCTTATACAGCAGTGGAACACTGGGCTTTCATTCCCTAATGGCTCTACTACACATGCTATTCTTCAACATTGTCCTCCACTTTGCCCTGCGAACCATTGAGCAGTACTATCTGCGATGGGGGGACATAGTACCTGGCACAGATAGTGAGGGAAAGGAATACCTCGAGTACCATGAATGGCAAACCAAGACCTGCACAGGAGTAAACCTCCATTATGTAAGACCTGTCCCACCCAGGCTTTACTAGAACACAACTTGCCCAGAATGAGATGCAGTGCCTGCATATTACCTATATGTCTCAAAAAGACCCCCAGACATAACCCAAACAGACTCCCCATTTTACTTGGCACCTACCGTAAAGCTCAAACCAACAAGCTTCTGGTACAGGTGTTTGACGACTGAGGGAAAAAAATATGCTATATAATGAAAATGTTGCAACAATCAGCTAGAATGCCACCAGACAAGAGAATAACAAACCATTCAACCCGAAAGACGGCAGTCCAAATACTGATAGATTGCAATATCCTTCCCCTCGATGTAGCACCATTGTCGGGTCACAAAAACATCCAGAGCATTAACAATTACAGCACCTTATCAGATTCCAAACAGAAGAAAATCTGCTCCATCCCCTCTGGTGGCCGACAGCATGCTACCTCCATAGCAGAACTCAAAAGACAGGAGAAAGAGCCCACACTGAGTACTTCCTCTGCTGCACAGAGCACTTCCACCACTACACCAGTTTATCAACAGGGAATGTCAACCACACAGCACCTAACCAATAGAAGTGCTCAGTTCTCGAGAACCTTGGGAAATATCTTCGGCTCCCACTGCAATTTCTTTGGTGATGTATTCATAAATATACAAAATTCCCCATAGACATCCCAAAAAAGACGCTATGTCAGGTATTCAGACTCTGAGTCTGGGTAAGTCTGGAGACCGGAATGCTGCACAGACAAAAAAGGTTTTTTTTTTCTGTTTTGTTTATTTATTTAGCCATTTGCATGTTTGAACTCGGACTTAAACTTTGACTTTTGAATTTCACTTCATGTTGCCAAAATCATTAGCTCCGTGTGCAACACTGATTAAACACATGATATCCCAACTGAAGACTGCTCACCCTCTCCAGCAAACACAGGTAAGAACAAGAGACCACTTGCTCAGACTACGCTCCCTGAGAGGTACGGCAAAGCTGCAAATTTTTGCCCACCCGTCCATCCCCCCTCCCTGTCCATTTCTATATAAACTGCCTTGCCCTACCCCTTGCTGTCATTGGTCTTCCACTGCCTACCATTTTCTCCTTTCTTAATCACTCATACTGGCCTAGTAGCATGATATTCCTTATTGAGGCGCTGCCTAACAATGTAATCCTGCTCTCCTAGTTTGCCTTGAAGGAGTCGTGCCTCTTTTAATGCTTCTTTACCTGAGTACGCACACTGAAACCATGTCTGTGGCATTTTGGCTCCAACTTTTTATCACCCTATGTATAATACACTTATTAGGGGAACCGCTGGGCAGGATCTACCTAAATGGGGAAGTATATCCTTCATCACAAGAGTGTGTACATATTAGGACATTACTTAATTCTTGCAACACCCTTGCACTTCTACACCCCAACCAAATTGGGTGTCATATTCGGGGCACCTGAAGAAGCCAGATGCCTTTGGGAGAAAATCTGCCATTTCCTCCCAGTAATTACACCTCTTGGTGCTTCATTGCAAGGGTTCTATGCTACGTAATGCTAGGACAACATAGTACTAATAATAGGTTCCTGCAAACATATTCGGATGCTTCATCTAGCCGACAAAGGACAAAAATCTCCAAAATATCCCTTGTTGCTTTGAGGAAACTTGTACTCCTCCTATTACTCTGTTCAGGCAACGTTGAACTCAATCTTAGTCCAACAAAAGACATTACATCACCTTCAGAGCTCACTAAGTTAAAAGAGATTAGTTTCATGCATGTCAATGCATGTAGCCTTTTAAATAAATGTTCCTCTATCCAGGCTTGGCTTACACACACCGAACCTGATGTACTTGTTATTTCAGAGACCTGGCTTCGGCCATCTACTCCTGACAAGGTGGTCAGCATTTCCAACTATCTGCTATTGAGAACCAACAGACAAACTAGGGGTGGCAGAGTTGCCATCTACATCAAGGACAAATTCACAGTCTCCACTCTTGACTCCTCTTCGCTTGCCAACGGATATGAATGCATGTCCTTAAAAAGTGAAATTGCACCTGCGACAGCCATCCATATCATCAACTGCTACAGACCACCATCTGCTGGATCACAGCTCCTGACTCACCTTTCATCTATTATGGACACTAGTAACCCCAAAACTATTATACTGGGAGACCTTAACTATGACTGGCTGTCCAGTGCTTCACTACCTCTCAAATCTTTCTGTGATTCCCATGGACTTTCACTACTCATTGACGAACCAACACGCATTAATAAGAAAAACCCTTCTAGTAGCACCCTCTTAGATGTCCTACTAGTAAATAAACTGCACTTCTTCTCCCATGCTGGCATTTTTCACGTTGATGTTAGCAACCACTGTTTCATTGCTGGTGTGAGAACAAACCCTATGCCTAAATCCACTTTGAAATTCTCCACTAAAAGATCAAAATGGAACTTTGACCCGTAGTCCTATATCAACGATCTAAAAGCCTCCCTGCTCTGGCAGAGTTTTTTCCTTGCTAAATCAGTAAACAAAGCATATGCCATCTTCCAGGAAATTTTAACACATGCCCTCAATATCTACGCTCCTCTGGTCAAAACCCGCATAAAGCCAAGAATGTTTCACTGGTTCACTGCAGACCTTAAGTCTGCATTAGTAAAAAGAGACAAGCTTTGGAAAAATGCTCACAAATCACAACTAGCCAAAGACTGGTGTCTTTTCAGAACTGCCAGAAACTCCTACACAAAGTTGATCAGAGAGGCCAAGTCTAATTTCTACCGCACAGAGCTAGACTCCGCCTCAAAATGCCCAACCAAATTCTGGACCTGGTTCCTGTGCATGAGTCCTAACTTTCTTTTGGCAGGGCCCAGCAGTGTGTAATAAAAGCAAATCTCATTGTCTAGTCATTTGATAACATACAGCAACAGACACTAGGATAACAGTGATGACTGTGGGAACTTGGAGTCTGAAAGCCATTTAGTGTAGATAATTATTAACTCTGATGGGAATGTAAGGGGTCACTAGAAGGGAGTGATGATCTTAAGGGGCTACCATCATGGGAACTCCCTGGTGGCCTTGTGGTGAACAGAGGATTTCACAAAACCATGTGTTTTTATTTTGGGGAGAAATGTTGGTCCTGTCTCTGGCAGTGAGATGTTTTAAGCTGTGCTGAAGATAATGAGATATCTGTTGCCAAAGGCTGAATTGCTGAAACGGGTAGGAGACAGACCTAGTATTTGTATGTGGATTCCCAAGCTGCCATGGATGTTGGAGACGTTACCTATGTCAGAGGGCCTGTTGAGCTTGCTAACCATGGCCTGAGGGCAGGCTGAGGTAGATGCTGGTGCACTGGTGCCCAGCACTCTGCCTGGTGAGAATAAAGACATGGTTAATGTGAGGTTACCAGAGCCAGGGTGAACATTATTTATTCCTTTATTTATTTATTTGTTTTTGGTAACTAGGTAGGAGCATTAGACATAGAAATGCCTATTTTCAGGCACGACCCGGGAGGTTGCAGAATGAAATTACAAGACAAACTGTGGGATACAATACAACACTCAAGTGGTGGAAATACAATGCAATAATGGCTACAGTCAATAAAAGTTTAGTTCTACAAGACAAACTGTGGGATATAATACAGCTTTGAAGTGGTGGAACTACAAATAGAATAACAGATAGGTTCTGGTGTATAACAAGGCAATAATTCCATCGAGAGGTTCTGGGGACACAGGAAACCTCAAGAGAAATGCTCAAAAGGTTTCCTGTGTTTCCAGAAACTTGAGATGGAATTTCTTTCTTGTAACACCAGAACCTATTTGTTATTATTTGTAATATATGAATGTGAGGATTTTTGGATTTCTTCAATCAATCAATCAATCAATCAATCAATCAAATCTTTATTTATCCAGGCAGACACCATTGAGCAAGCTCATTTACAAGGTGGACCTGCATCACACAAGGTCAGGTACAATACACATATGTACAGTCAGTAAGGCTAAACATGGGAATATATAGCAAAGCAAGTTAAGTAACAGTAAGACAAATGGTCCAATTGGGCATGCATTATAATATATCTAACTATATACATGTCATGTTTAAGGAAATGAAAAAAAGGGGTTAAAGGTAAGGAGGCTATATAAGGAGAGGAGGACGCAGGGTCAGAATTAATTGGAACCTCACACAGATGTAGGTAGCAAGGGGTAAGGTGGTGTGGGGGGCAAGGTTGTAGTGATGCAGGGAATACACAGTTATGGTTTAGGGCTTATAGGTTCGGATTATAGGCTTCGGAAGCACCGACCGCCCGGTGGCCGTGGTTTCCTGCAGCATCTGAGCTGGGAGCCCTGAAGGGTTCTTGGCTCTCAGGGAGCGTAGTCTGAGCAAGTGGACATGGATGGCGGCTTCGGGAGTGCCGACTGACCCGGTAGCCGTGGTTTCCTGTGGCGTCTGAGCTGAGATCCCTGGAGGGTCATCGGCTCTCAGGAAGCGTAGTCCGAGCAAGTGGTTAGGAGGCTTGGGAGATGGAAGGAATGGCAGGGCAAGGGTAAGGAGGGTATAGGGTTTCTGAGAGGTAATGTTTTATTGTGTGCAAGAGGAGGGCAGAGGATGAAGGTACGCAGAAAGGGAGCAGTTTAAAGGCGGTGGAAACAGTGGCATACTTCTGTGATTGTTTTTGCATATAAAGTCTTGAACACTGCGAGACTGACTGGGGATCTTTATTTCAAGGATTTCTGTAGTTTATTCCAGAGAGTTGGTAGTGAGAAGCCTATGGCCACTCTCCCAAAATGCGTACGGACCCTGGGAATCCTCAAGGAGATTAGGGAGCAGCTCCTAAGGGCATAGTTTTGGAGCCTGCTTAGAGGCAGTAAATCAAAGATATACTGTGGTAATTTACCAGTAACTGCTCTGAGCATCCATACGGCTGCATTTCTATTGTGTCTGTATTGTAGGGAGGTCCACCCCACTGCAGCGTATAAGGAGCAGTGGTGGGTAGAGAAGGGGAGGCAGATAATGAAACGCAACACTCTGTGGTATAGGACATCTAGTTTACCCAGATATGAGGCATTGCAATGACTATAGATGAAATCAGTGTAGTCAATTAAGGAGATGAATGTGGACTGGACTAGCTGCCTTTTTGCCTCTATAGTCAGAAGGCGGTATATCCGCTAGAAAAGCCCCAGCCTCTGCCTCAGTTTTTTCAGCAAATCCTCCAAGTGTTCCATGAAGCAGAGTTTGTGGTCTAGCCAGACCCCCAGGTATTTAAACTTGGTGACAAACTCCAAGTTTTCTCCCAATATGGTGGTGATGGGGGGTAGAGTGCCAGTAGTAGTAGCAGGGTGAGCCAGAAGGTTGCCAGGTGAGAGTATCATTGCCTTAGTTTTTTTGGCATTGAGGAGCAGCTTTTTGCTGAGAAGCTGGTACTGTAAGACATTGAAATCAAGTTGTAGATCTTTATAGGCAGCTTCAAGTGTTGACCGGCTTGGATAGAGTACTGTGTTGTCCCCAAACAGGTGAATGTTGGCCTCCTTGATGCCGAGATCAATGCTGTTAATATATATAGTGAATAGTAGTGATCCTATGATGGAGACTTGTGGGACACCTCTTAATAGCGGTTGAAGGGAGGAGAGCTCCCCTTCTGCCTAGACCTGCTGGTGCCTATCCGTTAAGTAGTCCTGGAACCAGCCCAATGAAATGGTGTCTAGACTTAAGGCTTTTAATGAAGAAAGGAGTAGGCAATGGTCGACAGTGTCGAATGCCTTGCTGAGGTATAGGAAGACAGCACAGACAAACTTTTTGTTCTCTAGGTCACATTGCTAATCATTTGTTACCTTGGCCAACACTGTCACCATACTATGGTTAGTTCGGAAACCTGACTGTATAGGATTTAGGAAGTTTGTGTTTTCCAGGAAGGCTCTTAGCTGGGTATGCACTAGTTTTTCTAAAAGTTTTGACAGAATGTGGAGTAGCGAAACTGGCCTGTAATTATTTAGGTCACAGGGATCCCTGGATTTAAATAGTGGAATGATTTGAGCAGTTTTCCATAAATTAGGGAGAGACCCCTGGGACAGTGACAGATTAAATAGATGAGAAATAGGCACAGCCAGGACATGCCAGGCAATCTTTAGGTAGTAGAGGTCCAGAGAATTCATGCCAGTGCTTTTCTTAGTATCCAAATGAAAGAGAAGGTCTTCAGACTCTTTCATGGTATCAGGTGAGAAGGAAAAGGCGGCATTTGTTAGATTAGGCTCAGGAGGCAATACAGTCATCTGAGAGCGCAGGCTGCAAGCAGGCGAGTTGTCGAATACTAGTCCGGCTGAGGAAAAATGATTATTGAAAGCTTGTAGTATTTCCTTTTTATTGCTGATAATGACATTGTATGAGGAGATTTTTGAGGGGAGCGCATTTCCTGTCATATGACCAGAAAGGTAATTTATTGTGGTCCAGAATTTGGTTGGGCATTTTGAGGTGGAGTCTAGTTCTGTGCGGTAGAAATTAGACTTGGCCTCTCTGATCAGCTTTGTACAGGAGTTTCTGGCAGTTCTGAAAAGACACCAGTCTTTGGCTAGTTGTGATTTGCGAGCATTTTTCCAAAGCTTGTCTCTTTTTACTAATGCAGACTTAAGGTCTGCAGTGAACCAACTAAACGTTCTAGGCTTTATGTGAGTTTTGACCAGAGGAGCGTGGGTATTGAGGGCATGTGTTAAAATTTCCTGGAAGATGGCATATGCTTTGTTTACTGATTTAGCAAGGAAAAAACTCTGCCAGAGCGGGGAGGCTTTTAGATCGTTGATATAAGCCAACGGGTCAAAGTTCCGCTTTGATCTTTTAGTGGAGAATTTTGAAGTGGATTTAGGCATAGGGTTTGTTCTCACACCAGCAATGAAACAGTGGTTGCTAACATCAACGTGAAAAATGCCAGCATGGGAGAAGAAGTGTGGTTTATTTACTAGTAGGACATCTAAGAGGGTGCTACTAGAAGGGTTTTTCTTATTAATGTGTGTTGGTTCGTCAATGAGTAGTGAAAGTCCATGGGAATCACAGAAAGATTTGAGAGGTAGTGAAGCACTGGACAGCCAGTCATAGTTAAGGTCTCCCAGTATAATAGTTTTGAGGTTACTAGTGTCCATAATAGATGAAAGGTGAGTCAGGAGCTGCAGTCCAGCAGATGGTGGTCTGTAACAGCTGATGATACGGATGGCTGTCACAGGTGTAATTTCAATTTTTAAGGACATGCATTCATATCTGTTGGCAAGCGAAGAGGAGTCAAGAGTGGAGACTCTCATCGCTGCCTTAACCCTGATCCAAAACAAGCATCATCCTATCATGCCTCGGCGTGTCAGGGGAAGGAACACTAAATGGGTCACTAGGGAATTGGTCGCCCTTATGAAAGTGCAGGTTAAGGCCTGGCTAAAGCACAAGATGGTACCAACTCCAGGAAATTGGGTGGAGTACAGGCAATTAAGGAACAGGTGTAAGAGGGAAGCTAAATCCTTAAAATCAGCTTCTTTCAAGTCCCAACAAACTCAGCACCTAAGCAATCCCAGGAATTTCTGGGCAACTGTAAACTCGATTCTGAAGCTAGCTAAACAAGATGGTACAATCTCCTTAATGAGTGACAAGGGGCTGCAGGCAGACCCAGAAACAGTGGCTAACCTCCTATCAATTAATCAATCTTTATTTTACCAGGCAAAACACCATTGCGTGAACTCATTTTCAAGGTGGACCTGGGCAGTAACAAAATGAATATAAAATACAATAAGCAAACAGTAGGAAGAATATGGGTACACAGGATAGGTACATATCAATAAAAACATACACAGTAGGGAATATAGGAGCACAATACAGTAAGAAAGGGCAAAATGACTTATGTACAATATATACAAGATCACAGTTTGCAATATATAAAGTGCTTGCAGGTAGTCGTTTTGAAGTGTCCTAAGACAGACATATAAATGAAAATGAACCTCTCACTACATTTCTGAATCTCTCACTCTCTCATAAACAATTCCCCCAGCTCTGGAAATCAGCAGTGGTCACACCTGTTCATAAAAGTAGTGATCGGTCTCTTCTCTCTAACTACCACCCTATCTGTATCCTCCCACCATTATCCAAGGCGTTGGAATGAATTGTAGCTGACCAGTTGTCTGAACACCTCAACAAATATAACTTACTTTGCCCGCAACAACATGACTTTAGAAAAGTCCATAGTACTGCCACCACCCTGTTTGACTTCACCAGCCATATTCATAAGGCGATTGACATTGGCCACCTACTGGGTGCGGTGTTCATTGATTTGACAGGCATTTGACACCATGAACCACCAGCTCCTGCTTCACTCACTCTCCTCCCTTGGACTATCTAATGATGTAAACAAAATGGTTTGAAAGTTACCTCTCAGCAAGGAGCCAAAAAGTCAAAATCATTGACTCTCTCTCAAGTACCCTTCTTGTCTGCTCTGGTGTACCCCAGGGTTTCATTCTTGGTCCTCTACTTTTCAGCCTTTTCATCAATACTCTTCCTGCAGCTTGCAATAATAACTTAACACTCTATGTCGATGGTGCAGTCCTCTTTTCCTCCCATACTGACCCTGTCTCGCTCTCCAAGGTGCTACAGATGAATTTCAGCCTAGTTGAAACCTGGCTTCTCCAACATAAGCTGTTGATGAATTACAAAAAAACAAAGTCCATGCTGTTCCATAGCTCTCACAGCAAATACAGATCCATAAACTTCACCATACAAAATGAACTTGAACAGCCACTTGAGCAAGTGCAGGAGTTTAAATACCTTGGTATTACCCTTGATTGTGCAATGTCTTTCAGCTCGCATGTTCAACGCATCTCAAAATCAGTCAACTCAAGAATCGGGGTCCTCTACTGCCACCGGCACTGTCTTACCAAAGAAGCTATGCACACAGTCATAACTGCCTCAGTCCTACCCGTCATTGATTATGGGCTTGTCTTCTATGGGGCTGCCATTGATACCATCCTAAAACGGGTCAAGACAGCCCTTAACAAATGCTGTAGACTTCTCACTGGTGCAGGGAAGCATACACATACCTGTGATCTCTACAAGCAATCTAACTGGCTCAATCTAAATAGTAGACTTGCCTAACAGATCTACCTACTGGCTAAGAAAATTTGTCTTAACCTCACACTCCCTGCAACTCATGCCTTAATGTTGCTCACAGTCACTGCACATTTTACGTGCAATTCCCTCAAACCAACATTTATCATTCCATTCTGCCATACCAACCAGGCTCAACGTGCTTTCCACATTAGGCCCCCCCTGCTGCTAAACAACCTTCCCCCTGAAATTGCAGCTGAAAACAAGCTTATCCCATTCAAATGTAAACTCCACCAGCACCTCACTGACCTCAGCAGTTGTGACTGCTCTGCCTAGGCTTGCAGCTTTGTTTCACCTCTCTCTCCTCTTCTCTCCTCCCTTGCTACCCTCCCCACTTCTCTCCACACCTCCATCCCCTGCTACTCCCCATCTCTCTTCCACCCCCTACCTACCGTTCTACGCCCTCACCTCTCACCTACCATTCCACCCTCTCTCCCACTCCTCTTCTCCTGTCTCCCCCTCCCTATCACCCTATCTGTTTTGCTCCACCCCAGACTACCTAGCACTTATCTTTCTGTTCTTGCACTTATGACAATGTCAAATCCTTGACTGCCTACCCCCCCTCCCCCTCTTATCCCCCACTCCTTGCTCCACTTATGTCACCCCAGGATGGTTTTCATTTGTATCTGTGTCTTGCTACATATTGTTAATTGTGCTTTGTTATTTGCCATTGACTGTTTGCTACTGTGCTAGTCTATACACATGTACTGTCTTTTGCTACTAAGTTAACCTCCTGACCTGTATTGTATCTTACCTCTACTTACTTCTATGTTGACCTCCTGACCTTGTACTGTATCTTACCACTGTTTTGCTTGCATCCATTGCTGACACAGAACCTTTGTAAAAGAACCCTTGGTTCAAAGGTATTTGTAATCCTAGTAATAAATAAATAGATAAAAAATGAAGTAAAAAAAGAATTCACATTGAGTGCCTCCCAAGTAGGAAGGGAAGAGGAAGTAAGGACATATTGCATAGTGGGAGGGAGGAGCAGGATGAGGGAGAAGGCAGGAGGAGAAAAAGACACAAGACATTGGGAAGCACTAAGATAATTATTGATGCATGGTGCCAGGCTCCAAGGAAGGCAGTTACAGACAGGTTAAACATGGTTGCAATCAGGGGAAGCATTTGCATCACTCCTTGATAGAATGTGTGTAAAGCATCTTAAATGAGGGCAGGGAGAAAGGGTAGGCCACCTTCAGAGTATTTTGCAATCTATTCAATAGTTGGGGTAAAGCGAAACTGAGGACCTACCAAATCTAGACTTAACCTTAGGTAAGGATAAAGTAATATATGAGGAGCTTCTCAGCACATACCTGTTCACTGTATTTAAGGGTAGACAGTCAGCTATGTACATTGGCTACTTCTTTGGGATTACTGTATATATTCAGAAGGCAGCATTTCTTTGCCTTCTACAAGTGAGGGATGACCAGCCAACTATGGTGTAGAGGGAGCAGTGATGCGTTCAATATGGTGCACCGGAAATAAATCTTATGGCTCTATGATACAGCACATCAAGTTTGGCAAGTGCAGAGGCCGGACCTTGTCCATAGAGAAAGTCACCATAATCTAGAATTGAAAGGAAGGTGACTTGGACTAGCCTTTTTTTGGCATCCTGAGTCAGCAGGTGTTTAATCCTATAAAATAGGCCAAGTCGCTGCTTGAGCTTTTTTATGATATCTTCAATGTGAGTAAGGAAGGAGAGATTATGGTCAATCCAGACCCCCAGGTATCTGAATTTGGGCACAAACTCTAAGGGTTCTCCTAGGAGAGTGATAAGCTTTGTTACGGGTCCTAGGGTTGCAGGATTGGGGGTATTGATTAAGGGTGAGAGAAGCATCGCCTTAGTTTTTTTGTCGTTCAAAAGAAGCTTCCAGTTCAGTAGATTTAATTGTAGCTGGTTAAATTCCTGCTGTAATCCAAGCAGGCTGATTCAGCGGTAGATCTGCTAATGTAAAAGACCGCGTCATCTGCGAAAAGATGAATATTGACTGATTTTATTCCCAAATCGATACTATTACTATGGAGTGCGAAGAGCAGGGGTTCCAATACGGAACCCTGAGGGACTCCCCTAAGCAAGGGTTTCAGCGGCAAGAGTTCCCCCTCTGCTTTTATCTGTTGATGGCGACCAGTAAGGTAGTTTGAGAACCAAAACATGGTAGGGGGGGTCAAGGCCAGTCATACGGAGGGTGTATAAGAACAGGTCGTGGACGACTGTGTTGAATGCCTTACTTAGGTCCAGGAATACTGCGCACACAACGTTTTTGGTGTCTAGGGCACTCCACTAGTCATTGATCACTTCTGCAAGGGCCAATATCATACTATGGCAGGGTCTAAAACCAGATTGCAGTGGATTAAGCAGATGTGAGGGTTCCAGGTAGTTCCTAAGCTGCATACTAACTATTTTCTCCAACATTTTGGAAAGGATTGGGAGTAGGGAAATGGGTCTATAGTTATTCGGAAAACCCAAATTGCCAGATTTGTAAAGTGGGATCGCATGTGCGGTTTTCCAAATATGTGGAATGTCACCTTGCATAAGCAATAGGTTGAAGAGGTGTGTAATTGGCACAGCCAGGATGTGGTGCTACATTTTAGCAAGTATGGGTCAATTAAGTCTGAATGATAAGTTCTCAAATCTGGACACATACTTGGCACAGCTTCCCGCCATGGGACAGAATAGTGGAAAACAGGCTAGTACAGCTTGCTTCCTTCCTTTTTACTTCAAAGTAACAACCAGATCGCAGACATATCATCTCCTGATGGTGCTAAACAACTTGGGTAGTGTGGGCAGTGATGGGCTATCACCGCAATTTCTCAGGCTAGCTGCGGCATTCGTAGCAAAACCACTTTCCCACGTAATAAACCTATTGCTCAGCACCGCAAATGTGCAGACAATCTGGAAAGAAGCTAGAATAGTCCCCACTTTCCAGGCAGGTGACCCGCACCTCCCAGAAAACTATAGACCAGTATTGATCCTGTCCCACATGGGTAAGATAACTGAAAAAGTAGTACATCGTCAGATGTCCAGCCACATTAAGAAATATGGCCTGCTATCCATTGACCAGCATAGCTTTAGACAAGGCTTTAGTACCACCACAGCACTCACTAAATTTACCGACCATGTTCTTAGTCAAGCAGACAAATGCTACCTCACAGGGGCCATATTTGTGGACTTATCAAAAGCCTTTGATATGGTGGACCATGAGATACTACTAAATAACCTGTCCTCCCTGAACTTCCACAAGAGTATGACAAACTGGGTAAACAGCTACCTTATGGGCAGGACTCAGCTGATACAACTAGGGAGGGTCCTATCCTGTCCTTTACAAGTGAGAACTGGAGTTCCCCAAGGCTCCACACTAGGTCCCCTACTCTACTCCCTTTTTGTGAATCTCTTACTTGTGGGACCCTCAGACAGTAATAAAATAATGTATACAGATGACCTCATAATCTACAGAAGTAGAAACGACCTCTCCGGGTTGAAAGTAAATCTAAATAATGATTTTACTACTATGGTTAAATGGTTCACTCAAAATATGCTTATTGCAAATGCCAAAAAAACAAAATGCATGCTGTTTGGCTCCAAACAGAGGCTGTCCAAATGTGCTCCCTATGATACTAATTCCCTTAACATCTTGAGCAATAATGGCTCTAACACTGAGCAGGTAAGAGAATTCAAATACCTGGGAGTCACACTTGACTTTTGAACACCACATTAGAGCAGCAATAAATAAGGTGAACCAAAGAATAGGAATGTGTTATTGACTCAAACACATCCTGTCCCCTGAAGCGAAACTAGCCATAGGGAGGGAACACCTTCTCCCCATACAAGAATACTGTTCCCCAGTTATAGCCCTCTCACCCTCTGTGCTACTAAAACTCATGAACATGGCATATAATAACATATGCAGGTTCATTGTACAGGCCCCATATTGTATGCACCATTGTCACCTCTATCAAACCCTGGGATGGCTATCCCCTCCAATCATAGAGAGCTGCTGCTTGGAACTTTTATCTTGAAAACATTGCAAGCTGGACTAGGATCCCCTCTATCAGACCTGCTAAAACCCAAGAGTAACAGGCATGAATTAAGGTCCTCTGCTAGCAGGTTGATGGAATGTCACAGACGAAATACACAAATGGGTAGGACAGCCTTAGTCCTATGCTGCACCCAAACTGTGGAACTACCTCCCAAACAGGCTGCACACACCTGTCTCACCCACCACTTTCAAACTGCACTTCCTAGAGGAGATGTTAGGTAGATCTCTATGCAAATCCTACTTACTGTAAGTGACTGACTGATAAATCAGCCAAGCAATAAGGCAGGGCCTGCTATTTTTAATGCACTTATATTACTAGATGTTTTGACTAGAAACAAGTTTTTAAGTTCCTAGCAGTTGAGAATTGTTAATGTATCTTTCTTTTCCTTACCTTTGTATTTCTCTACATGTTCTCCACTTATGATTCTCTCTCAAATGTGATTGTAGAAACTGTGTGCTGTTGACTTTCTAGTTATTGTTATGTTAGATGTGCCATCTAAAATTGCCTGGGTCGTGTCTGAAAATGGTCCCTGAGATCAGTGTGCCTTACCCAGTAATCAAATAAATAAGTAAATAAAATGTTTTGATCGCCCCACACTCACATCATTTTTGGCACCCTAACAATTTTCCTCCCTTTTGGGGCATTCCCACCCCAGAGTTTGTTATATTTAGTTGTGGGTCAGCAGGTGAAGCCCCCCGTAAAACAGGAATGTTTTCCTGAGTAGCGCTCTGGTGCTCTGGCTCCAGGGATGTGCAATGTGCAGAGCTGCAGAGCCAGGCGGCATATTGCCTATGCCAGTATCGGTGCTGACAAAATTATTGTTACACCAATAAGGGTGAACTGTGTGAGGTACCACACCACTGATACATGGCCCCATACCTCTAGGTTGGTCTAGAGTAAAAAGACAAAGGGAGAGGGAGGGTGTGAGAGTTAGGCTTGACAACCCTAACAGCATATTTCCAAACATTGTGGGCATTGGGTTAAAAATCATAATAGCACAGTCCTAAACTCTGAGGGTTTGAGTCTTGTGCAGTAGCAACCATAATCTGCATTAATGTAGTTTTTGCTATAAAGTTCTGTATAAATGGTTACTTAAGACATAATATTTATTAGGAAGTCCTTCCTTTTTCATATTGTTTCATTTTCTGCTCTGCCATTACTACGCTTATTATACATGCATGCCAACTACTTTAGCAATTTTATTTTACCCAGCCTCTAAAATGATAAACAGTTATGAAATGGTAAGAGACTGCAAAAGTCTGAGACTTGAACTTTATGCATCCTGTGTGTAAGATGAAAAGTAAAATAGATCACCAAAGAGTAAATAAAAATCTACACTTCATGTTTTCTTAATGACATCTACACTTGGATAGCTTTCATAATTGTAATGTATTACAGCAGATATCTTTATGAAATTGATTATTACATATCATACAGTAGTCATACGAACAAATCTATAGGTACTAATTTAAAAATAATTAACAGCCCCTTGAGTCTGTAAAGTGAATATGTTTGTCAAGGCAGGTGATTCTCTTTTTATTATTCTTACAGACTCTCGAAAAATGTGAATGATAAATAAGCAGCATTATTTAACCAATAATTGCGCTGTCAGAATGTTATATGAGGCAATAATCCGGTTCTTCCATGGATAAACTATGAGGCTCAAGAACAAGTAGTTTATTTCTGTGTGGGAACTGTATTGGAGCCAATAGAAACAGAATGCTGAGGACAGAAAAAAAGGCCCAAGGGCCCATCCACTGCAACAGCCACACAGTTAAGTGTGCACAGACCTGAGGAGATATTATTAAATCAGAACCAGCCTGCTCCATATACCAATCTGCACTGCAACACCGTACCATCCATTCAGGCAAGAAATATATTCACCAGACACTTTTTCTCAGTGCAGACTGCAAACATTATTCTTTATTAATCATCAGTTACTTCATATTTAATATATCCAGAACATGTCAAATGCTAAATATCAGTTCACAGTTCTCACTAGCCCCAGACTAAACACAGTAAGCGCTTCATGGTTCCCTACCACTTTCTTAAGAGCCCATCCAGTCTTTCCTGACACTACCTGGTGATCTCTAAAATGCCAGACAGTTAATCTGGAAAAAAGTTTCCCTGTCACACAACACTCCATTGTATCTATCCCACGCTGCCTTCAACACCATCACACTGCCACTGTACACCGCCTCAGTGGCAAAGTTGTTCCAGCCCTCTGACACCCCTCTGTGAACAAAAGCTTCACATCTTTTTTTTGAATTTACCCTCTGTTAACTTATAGCTGTGCCTCCTCGTAATTGTCATCCCATTCATTGTCAGTAGCTCTGCCATGTCCACCCTGTTAACCTCATGTAGCAACCTGTTTGTTTCTACAATGTCCCACCTCTCACCTTGTCTCCAGAGAATGCATATTCAAACCCTTTAACATAGAAACATAGAATTTATTGACAGAAAAGGATCACTTGGAACACCTAAACTGCCCAGATGTTCCCTGTCTAATCTGTGTACACAGACCCTAACTGGTCTCCAACAACCTCCCTCCTCCCTCCCTGTTTTCTAATACTCATCTATGTCTATCCCACACATGCTTGAAGTGCCCTACTGTTTTTGCCTCTACCACTTCTGTTACCAGTCTGTTCCAGGCATCTACCACCCTTTCAGTGAAGAAATATTTCCTCACATTTCTCCTTAAACTATCCCTCCAGCTTCATTGCATGCCCCCGTTCCTGACACTCCGCCTCATTTAAGAGACTTCACTCCTACGCTGTGTTTGCTCCTGTGAGGTACTTTTAGGTCTTTGTCACATAACCTCTTGCTCTCCTCACTTTCACGGTATGCATGTTGAGACTCCTCTGCCTCTCCTCATAGGACTTCTCATGCAACCCCAGAATCATTTTAGTTGCCCTCCTCTACACTGCCTCTACCCTGTCTGTGTCCTTTCTGAGGCACGGCCTCCAAAACTGGGGACAGTACTCCAGATGTTGTCTCACCAGTGGGTGATACAGTGGAAACTCCACCTCCCTCCTCCTGGCAGATCTACCTCTCCTTGTACATACCAGCATCCCTCTAGCCCTACTCACTGATTTGTCACACTGTTCTGCCACCTTGAAATCATCAGATATGATAACCCCACAATCCCTTTCCTGTTCAATGACTGCCAGTACCTCCCCCCGTTTTATGCTCAGCGCATGGGTTCCTGTGCCCTAGGTCCATGATTTTGTACTTTTTGGCATTGAACCCCAACTGCCATGCTTTAGATCACTCTTTAAGTTTCCCTAGATCCCTACTCATTCTCTCCACTACCACCTGAGTGTCTACCCTACTGTTGATTTTGGTATCATCTGCAAAAAGGCGTACCTTTCCTTCCTCAGCAGTGTCACTTACAAAGACATTGAAGAGAAACATCCCAAGTACTGAGCCCTGTGGCACCCCTTGGTCACTCTTTCATCATTCAATTTAGCGCCATTTACCACCACCCTCTATTTCATATTTGTTAACGAGTTTCTAACCCATGTCACCACTTTGGAGCCCACCCCCAGGCTGTTCAGTTTCTTTTTCAGCCTTCAATGCAGCACAGTGTTGAAGGCCTTGGTAAATCCAGGTAGGCCATGTCCACTGACATCCCCTGATCTATTTCCCTAGTTACCCAGTCAACAAATTCTGCCAAATTAATTTGCATGCCCCCCTTTCATTTAGCAGAGTTTCCATTTATTTCCCCACAACTGAAGTAAGACTAACTGGCCTATAGTTGCTAGCCTCCTCCTCCCTGCTGCTGCTCCTACAGTATGTAAAGAGACCACCCCATCTCTTCTCAAGTTCTCTGGAACCACACCATTTTCCAGTGAGCTGTTGAACAAGGCTGACGGTGGAGCAGTTAGCACCTCCCTGAGTTCCTTTAGAATTCTTGGGTGTATCCCATTCAGTCCCATAGACTTTTCAACTTTCAGAGTTGCCAGTTTATTTATTTATTAATTATGTATTTATTGAAGAGTTTCACCAGAAACAAGCATTTATCAAAGCCAAATGTTGATTGCATTGGTGTGTTGAGCTCATTCACTGCCCGTCTGTCACTCATTCAGTCTGTGTCTCCCCATGCTGCAGGCTGCTCTTTTGCACTGGGCTCCTGCCTGAGTTAGCACCTTGTTTTGCCTAGTAAGAAATCCGCAGCTGTCCCAACAGAGCTCCGTTGAGGTGGCTCACTCCCCCTCTCTCACTCGCTCATTCTGGTTCTCCTGGCGCTGTAGGCTGTCCTTTTGTACTGGGCTCCTGCCTCTGTTGTGGCTTTTTCTGCCCACAAAGAAATCTGCAGCAGTCCCGACACAGGTCTGTTGAGCCTGCTGACTCCCTCCTCTCACTCGATCATTCCGTTTCTGCCGGCAATGCAGGCTGTCCTTTTCTATTGGTCTCCTGCCTGTGTTGCTGCCTTTGTCTGCCAACAAAGAAATTTGCAGCAGTTACAACAGAGCTCTGTTGAGCTCGCTCACTCCCCCTCTCTCAGTCGCTCATTCTGGTTTTCCCACCACTGCAGGCTGCCCTTTTGTACAGGGCTCCTGCCTGCATTGGCGGCTTGTTCTGGCCAGAAAGAAATCTGAAGTAGTGCCGACACAGCTCCATTGAGCTCACTCACTCCCCCTCTCTCACTCACTCACTTTGTTTCTGCCTGCGCTGCAAGCTTGCCTTTTGTACTGGGCTCCTGCCTGTGTTGCCGCATTTTCTGCCCACAAAGAAATCCACAGCAGTCACAATACAGCTCCATTGAGCTCGCTCACTACAACGCTGTCACTCACTTGTTCTGTGTCTCTTGGTGCTGCAGGCTGCACTTGTGTACGGGGCTCCTGGCTGCATTGGCACCTTTGTCTGTCCACAAAGAAATCTGCAGCTGTCCCGACAGAGCTCCACTGAGGTCGCTCAGTCTCCCTCTGTCACATGCTCATTCTGTTTGTCCTGGCGCTGCAAGCGGCCATTTTGTATGGGGCTCCTGCCTGCATTGGCACCTTTTTCTGCCCACAAAGAAATCCGCAGCAATCCTGATAGAGCTCCGTTGAGCTCACTCAGTCCCCCTGTCTCACTCACTCATGCTGTTTCTCCCACCACTGGAGGCTGGCCTTTTCTACTGGGCCCCTGCCTGCTTTGACGCCTTTTTCTGCCCACAAAGAAATCCACAGCAGTCCTGATGGCATTCTGGTGAGTTCGCTCACTCCCCCTCCCTCACTAGCTCTCTTGTTCTGTTTCTCCCAGTGCTGCTGGCTGCCCATTTGTACTGGGCTCTTGCGCTGGGGCCTTTTTCTGCCCGCAAACAAATCCGCAGCAGTCCTGACAGAGCTCAGTTGAGCTCAGTCACTCCCCCCTCTCACTCGTTCGATCTTAATCTGTCCCAAACATTGATTTCCCACAGTGACCATGCTATTCTCTGGCAGGAGTGCAAAAACATATTTTAGCCAGGATGTGAAAAATGACAGCTGTACTGTTCATAAGAAGGTATGAAAAACTGCCACTGTTGAAAATGTGGTATGAAAATATTACAAATTTGCAAAGTTACAAGGGTGCGTGGAAACAGTTCAATGCACACTTATAACACAGTCATGTTACGGAGTTTCGTCACCAAATTTTCAACATACGGCTTTTAGGACCTCTGCTCAAGAACAATGCCACTGTCATTTTCTTAATCTGTCCCGAACATTGATTTCCCACAGCGACTGCGTTATTCTGCCCTGCAACTGTGAAACCACATTTCAGTCAGGATGTGAAAAATGACAGCTGTACTGCTCATAAGGAGGTGTAAAAAATGCCACTGTTGAAAATCTGGCATGACAATATTACAAATCTGCAAAGTTACAAGGGTGTATGGAAAGTGTGCAACACACACTTGTAACACAGTCATTTGATGGGCTATCATCACCAAATTTTCAACATAGGCATTTTAGGACCTCTGCTCATGAACAGTATCACTGTAATTTTTGTAATCAGTCCTGGACCATGATTTCCCACAGCGACCGCTCTATTCTGCGCCAGAAGTGCGAAACCACATTTTGGCCAGGATGGGAAAAATGACAGCTGCACTGTTCATAAGTAGGTGTGGGAAAATGGCAATGTTGAAAATATGGAGTGAAAATATTATAAATTTGTGAAGGTACGTAGCTGCAGGTGCTGCGCGCACGCACGCCCTGTGAGACAGTCATTTTATAGAGCATCGTTACCAAATTTTCAATATAGCCATTTCAGGACCTCTACTCATGAACAGTGTCACTGTCATTTTCTTAATCTGTCCTGAACACTGATTTCCGACAGCGACCACGCTATTCTGCGCTGCAAGTGCAAAAACACATTTCTGCCAGGATATGAACAATGACAGCTATCCTGTTCACAAGGAGGTGTGACAAAATGCCAATGTTGAAACTCTGGTGTGAAAATATTGCAAATTCATGAAGTTATGAGCATGCGTAGCAACTGCGCAATGCACACTTGTAAAACAGTCAGATTTTGGCTTTTTTCCACCAAATTTACAACATAGACTTCTTGAGAGCCCACCTCATGAACACTGGCACTGTCATTTCATTAGTCAGCCCCGAAAGGTGATTCCGCACAGTGACCACGAAATCACCTTCCGGGGCCGATTAACGCCATGACAGTAGCCCGATGGAGTTGGGCACCCCCATCGGCAAATAACAAAGGGGATTTTCTACCATGGGGATTGGGCACCCATCGGCAGACAATGAAAGGGGTTACATTATGCCGATAGGAGTGGCTCCCTGTCAGCAGATAAACAAGTTGGGGTAATATTGTTTGTGAACATGGCCTCAACCGGCCGCCATGATCACAAACAATATCAAGCTTGCTAGATCTAGCCCTGCAATGACGTGTCGCTCCCTCATTGCAGCAGATGGCTGATGCTGCAATGATGAGGGGGCCCCTAATTGCAGCGGCTGATTTGTTACAAGTTGGTGCAAACATTCCAAACTTGTGTCACCAACAGCCTGCAATGGCATTGAGGGAAGCGGGACAAGCCTTTGCAAGCTGTTGGAGCATTGGCCACAACAGTGCCGGGCCCCCACAGCCTGCTTCTGAGCAAGCTGCCGCAATATGTTTCTTGCACTGCGTGCAATCAACATAAAAACATACTGAGCAACACGTTGCTCATTTCACGGTGTGTCTTGGGGGAGAGGGAAGATGGGAACATAAGCAATACAGTACAGATAAATCGAATGTATATTTTCAGTTTTGTATGACATATATCTAGCAAAACAGTGCAGATATAGTGAATGCACATATGCAAAAATGGTTGGATAAGATATAAACATAGGTAGAAATGAAACAAATACATTTACAAGGTTATACAAACACTACTATAAAGCAAAATATGCTTGAAATGCAAAACACATTGTGAAATACAACAAAATCTTAATTGACAAGTGCAGTTTGAGGAGTAAAAGTTGTGCAGGGCCTGGGAAATGCAAGAGGGGAATGAAAACCTTCAAGACTCTTTCAGCTGAAAATGGACTTGTGTCCAAATTCACCCCTCCACCTGTTCCTGCTGCACACTGGTGGTCTGTCTCCCTCCTTGTAAAGTAAAGACAGAACAGAAATACCTGTTCAGGATGTCTACTTTTTCTTGGGCCTCATCTGTGCAGTACCCCCACCCTTCTAATCTCCCCTTGCTATCCTCTTCTTGATTGTGTCTGAAGAAAGTCATATTCCCCTTACTGACCCCTTTGTGATTTTTTTCCTGTATCTGTACCTTTGTCTGTCCTTACATGTGTTGTCCTGAAGACTGACAGCTAACTTTGTTTCCTTCTTTTTTGATGGATTTCAGCCTTTCTCTTTCTTTTTTCAGATGAAGGTACCAGAACAGGATGCAGCGCTCCAGGTGTGGTCTCACCAGTGACCTATACAAAGGCAGGATCACCTCCTTCCTTTGGCTAGTGATGCCCCTCACTATTCATCCCAGCATACTGCTGCTTTACCATATGCTTTATTTTGCTAAGCATTTGATTTTTGGTTGTCACTGTTAATAATCCAAAAGTATCTCTCCCCTGACTGTGCCACCCTTGCCTTATCTATCAAGTTTCCGGTTTTGGGGTTTTTTCTCCCTATATATATGTGACTTTGCACTTCTTGGCATTAAACATGAGCTGCCATATGTTCAGCAGGCTCTCCAGCCTCTCCACACCAATGATCCTATCCCCAACTCCCACTGCACTGTCCACCACCTGCAGAGTTTGGTGACATCCGCAAAAAGACACACTTTACTGTTGACCCCTTCCCCTGTAACTGAGATGTACATGTTGAAAAGCATGCATTTCAGAACAGAGCCCAGGAGAACCCACTAGTTCCCTGCCTGGAACCAAAACATGTGTTGTTTAGGACCACCCTCTGGGTCCTTCCCTTTAGCCAGCTCCCTATACACCCTGCCAATGTCCCCTTTCCCAGGTCCCCCAACTTCCTAACCAGTCCCCAATGCCACGAGAGCACTATTATCATATAATAATAACTGGGTCTCATGTTTTCCTATCGGGAAAGTTGGTTGTAATTTGGCATTATAACCAGCTTTCTATAATGGTGAACACACATCAGTTTCACTATGGGAAAAGCATGAGCCATACAGCTGCTCGCAATCCCAGCCTCTGCCAGGGGTTCATGATGTGCCGGACACACTACTCCCTCCTCCCAGAGAAGAAGAGCAGTCCCTAGGATGCTCAGTCCTTCTCCCCCTTGCCGGCCTTCTGATGTAGAGTCTGTTTCCTAACCCAGGTCATCGGCATCACAGACAGATGCACTGCCTCTGTGCTGGTGAGTCAGCACTAACACTTCTTTTAGCATACCATATCATGTGGCCTATAAGGAGGTTTAACAGCAATAAACAACTTTCCTGTACGCCGAGTTGCCACAAAACATTTGTGCCCCTTCTTGGGGTATTATTGATGGTTCTGTCGGGATTCTATAAATGTTCTCCATGTTTCACCGAGATAATGTACACATTTTTAGTTTGTTTTCCCTCCCATCACTCCCTGTTGTGATTTGTTCTGATTTTGCTGGCTTCCCTCAGGGGATGGGGGTATGTTCTTAGGTCTATGTTCCCTGGTTGTCTGAGTTGTTCACTGAAAAAGAAAAGGGGAAGGGGATTAAGCCAGGGAACTAGTTAAGACAGAGAATTAGCATGAGTGTGTGTGTTTGGGGGGGGGGGATGTCCAGAGTTATGAATTGTACTTGATACTGAGGAGCCAGTGGTATGTCTGAGACAGGGTTTCAGTGTGATTGCTTCAAACATATACTCTTGTCTTTATGTGATACATCAGCCTTAGCAGTCAAGGGTCCCATCTGGAGAAAAGGCCGTAGTGGATGTTTCAAAGGCCTCTGTCAGAGAGGTGTTTAGGTCACCATTAAGTTTAGTAGCTATTGTACCTGACCCATGGGTTTGTTCATCCTTTCGGTAGTAGAATTGGAGGACTAAGGTTCTGGGAGGCTAGATAAGGTCCCCAAGCTTTCCAATACAGGTATATCTAGATGTCTGCATCGGGAGTGTTTGCCATTACTGCACACTCAGTGGCTCTGGAGCCCTCCAGTGCCTGAGAGTCACTCTTTTGGCTGCCGTCAGTGTCCTATTAGTCCACTGTTCCTGGGAGAGGGTTAGTGGATGCATCTCCACGGGGATCCCTAGAATGCCTACTTTTGGGTCCCTAACCAGTGGGATGGGGGCTAGATTCTTGCACACATTCCAGATGGAATCTCAATAGTTTGTCGGTGCTCAGCAGGTCCATAATATATGTGTCAATGTAGCCTAATGCTGCAGTTTTTCTATCATCTCCAACGACAGCAACACCTGCTGACCACAGCTCTCCTAGAACTATTTTTTCACAAAGTATTCCTACAGTACCCCACAACTTCAATTTTTAAAGATTTTTTTTAAAGTTATTTTTTTTCTTTTTTCTTTATAAAGGGTATAACCCATGCTGGCCTGGTAGCATTGAGGGCTGAGGTGCTGGTCGTCACACCTCACACCACGCCGGCGACAGGTGTTCGGGAATGAGCACAGGTCACTGGGGGTTGGCAGGGCAGGAGAGGGATTGAGCATCCGCTGGACTGCTCTCCCTCTCCGGGAAGGGGGGGGGCCACTACAGTCAGCACACGGTTGCCTCCTGGTGGAGGCTGGGGGACAATCATGCTCCACTGTGCATAGGGGGTGGAGCTGAGGGCAGACATCTGGAGGGAGCATGTACGGACGCATGTTCGATCTCCTCTGCTGACATCATTGTATGGCCTCGGCTCTGGGGCAGTAAGTAAAAAAACAAAAAGGGGGATGACACCTGATGTGAGCGGCTTGATGGCTGTCTGCGAGTTTCATCGTCGCACCCATCTGGATCTGTGTTAAATGGGGAGTTGGGAGCTCCCTGCAGCTCCTCTGTGACGAGAAGCTGAAGGAGTCAGGATGCCTGCGGTAGAGGTGGATGGCGGCTGGATGTCTCTGGTGAAGGATGCGAGGACAGGAGGGGAGCATGTCAGGCAGACACAAGGAGGTAAAAGGTAGTAGCAAAAAAAAAAAAATAAATAAATAAAAGGTAGAGCCCAATTCATAATAGTAATAATGCACTCCAGGGTGTGGTATGTCATGGGATATCATCACTCCTTGGGTGCTGGATGCACTCAGCCTGCGTTCTCATGCCCAATCACTTGAGGCATGACAATATCCCATGATATACCACACCCTGTTGTGCATTATGGCTTAAATATGGGGTGGTGTAAAACTCAAATTTTACACACACCCTCAGTGTTAGATGCTTAGATTAACCATCCAACAACTCAGGTGTGTGTAAAATTCTCATTACACACACCACCCTATATATTATTCTGTACGTATCAGCCCCCAGTTGAAAGAACAGTGACAGCAGCCAAAAATGAGTGGCATTCTTGAACTACAATCCATCTTGTCCAGGAAGTGAGTGGAGCAGAGGAGAGTCACAGTAATTGGGGGGGGTGTTACACATACATTTTGCAGAACAGAAAGAAAAAGAGAATCTTGTTGCTAGGTAAATATAATGAGCAGGATTTTAGAGAGGTGGACATACCACTTGCCTCCATATTTCAGACATGTGCTGCATCTATACAGATGCCTTCAGATGTATGCGTCCTATTCAAGTACACCTGGATGAATGTGTAACAATTCTCATTTTTTACAGTAATTTCTGAAGCAAATGCTTGATTCACAGTCATTTTTGGATGCATCTGCAGAATTCCCTCCTGGGAGTTAGACCAACTTTTTGTGCTCTAACTTTACAGGCAGAATTCCTGCAATCTAATCCAAAAAAGGACTCATGTCTTTAAAAATCTCTCTCAATACCTTTATTAGGCTAATGAAAAGGTGAAGGGACCTATGCCCAATGTCTATGCACCACGGAAACCAGACACATAGGTATCACTACACGTGACTGCCACAGAGCAGTGGTCCGGTGGCATTCACAAATGGAGCACAATTGACTAATGCTCCGGATTCCCTTGCCGTGCAGACAGCAAACTGCTGGGGGCGTACCAGTGGCGTGTCTGCACTATGCACCATTCACAAAGGTGCATAGGGCAATGCACAAGGGGGCATAGGAGGGTGCAGGTTATGCCAGGGTTGATCCTGTGGTAACTGCACCTGCCCAGCCCTGCCCACACAGCAGTTCCAGCAGCAGTAAGGCAGCCCCTCACACACACGGCTTCCCCTCCCCTATGTGTAGCATGCATCCCCCCATACACATGGCACCCAGACCCCATATGTGTTGCCCTCCCTCCGGAGTGTCGACTCTGGAACTATGGGCATGCCCACCACACAGATCACAGCTGTGCCCTGCCCTCCCACCAAAGTGGCCTCATATGGGACCCAGTCCCAGTACTGCTGAGCCCGACCTCCCACCCCCACCCCAACCCCAAAGTAGGTGATATAGGCAAAACAGAAAAATGTGTACGGTCCCGTTAAGGTACAACCTTAGGTATCGTAAGCCATCCAACTGTACCTGAAGTCCTACATCTCCCAACAGGCTAGTATCAGTAATGATTAACAGTTGCAGGCCTTCAGAACTAGTGCAGATTATGCTTTAGCTAGTGCTGAATGACTCGTGTTCATAATGTTAAGCAGGGAAGTGGGAGATTGTGACAGCGCAGTTGTGATGCTCTATGCACCATCGCATATGCCATGTCTATGATGTGAGCTCCTAGTTTATACCCTGTTAGAGACCTTGACAGTGTAACCCATCCCACAATGGTGTGCAGTGGCCCCCTACCCCTCAACCCCCCGTGGCACTGACAACATCCCCCATCCACTGTACCTGCACATCAGTGACACTTCTCAGGATGGCCAGTGGCACAGCCCTCCTCCACACCGCCTCACGCCATCAAGTGATGCTGAGAGTGCACCTTATATATAGATGGTGCACTCCAGCATCAGCTGGACGGTCGGTGGCTGTGGAGGTGAGGAGGGCTGTGCCGCTGACTGTCCAGAGCTGTGGCACAGATGGTCAGGTAAGGGTGGGTGGGGGTTGTTGGTGCATGGGTGCACTGGCCACCCACTATTGCAGGGGTACCAGGGTGGAGGCCAGGTATATGTGGACTAGGCAGGTGCGGAGGGGGTTGGTCCTATGGAAGGAGGTGGATATGGACCATGCACATGTTCTGGGATCAGGCTGCCCAATGTGGGGCTGTGGGACATGTACCATTCTGGGGGCAGGGCTGTTATATGGTGGGACGGGGGTCTGCTGCTGTTCCAGGGTTAGGGTTGTCATGTAGTGGAGCAGGGGGATCTGTTGCTGTTCTGGAGTCATGGCTGTCATGTGGTGGGGTGGGGGGTTGTCTGCTGTTCCAGGGTTGGGGCTGTCATGTGGCGGGTAGTGGTGGGCAAAGTGGCCCCAATTCACTCAGTGAAATGATTCATGGAGTAATGCGGAATTCTCAAAATGTGCTCTGCAACACGAAGTGGAGGAACGTGAAGTCTATTGAAAAGCAATAACTTTGCATTATTCCACCTTTCCCAAACCAATACTCCACTACTTTTAAGGCAAAGTAAATTGAAATCAATGTACTTCTCATCACTTCGCCTTGTTGGTGAGCTCCAAAGGCAAATTTTGCAGTGATTCATGGGATTGCAGGTCACATGGGCTCTATATTGTTCTGCACAGCCTCAGTTCAGGGTAATGTGTGTAGGTAGCTGTAGGAGACCGTTTGCTCCGAGAGTTCTCTGCGATTCAAACCCTCTAAAATCTGTTAAAAAAAGCCTTTCTGAGTATTTTTTTTTGCTCAAACTTTAGTGTATCAATGGTACAGCATTACTGTGTACAGCAACCTATGGGATATCCATTTTCGTACTGGTAAGTATATCAATTTTATTTACTGTGTTCCTTTTTTCTTTCATAAGAATGCACAAAATCCGACTGCTGATTCATAAAGTAGGTGACATGTTCGTAACAAAATATTTGCCCAACACATCATGCACTGTATTCAAAATTTGAAGCTGCAGTCATGCCAGTGTTCAAAAAAGTTTGACCCAGGTGATGTGAATTGACAAGATGTGGTTTTAAAATGTAACTTGAGTTAAGATGCGGGGACACTGACACAATGTATTTCTTACAGTCTGGTACTAAATTTAATTGTGATCTGATGATTGGGTGTTTTTGTGGCTTCACAGCTTGCCATCTCTGTCAATCCATATACCCGTGGTGGAACAACCAGGACTTAAACATAATGGGTGGCATATTCAGAGTGCACCAAGCAGGGGTGCAAGCCTGGACACAGCACAACTGGGCTGCGCCAGGGCATGGACCATGCGATCTTCAACGGTGCTGCGCCATGGCTTAGCACCATTGAATATGGTGCTGAGGGTGCAGGCACTGCGCATGGTGCAGTCGCATTACGCCAGTGCAAATGGCAGGAGGGGAGCCGGGGGATGCACCAGCGCAAGTGCGGTTGTGCTAGGTGCATCAACCACGATATTTCAGCACTGGGCATGCAAATGAGGCCATTATGCATGCAAGGCACAAATGAGCCATTTGTATGTCATTGGCTATCTTCTGCCAAGCCGGCGCAATTGATCCCCAGCGACTTGCACTCTGGCGCCCTGCCAGGCTGCAGCCATCGGGGACTGATGCCCTGCAATCCCTTGGCAGACCCTGCGCCCATATGCCCGATTGTGGGCATCTCGTAAAATTATCCCTGGTGGTCCAGTGGACCGCTACCTATCGCTCAATCGCGGGCATATGTAAGAAATATCCCTGTAGTCCAGTGGACCACTCCCTATCGCCCGATCACAGGCATATGTATGAAGTATTCCTGGTGGTCCAGTGGACTGCTCCTTATTGCCTGATCACGGGCATATGTTAAATCTATCCCTGGTGGTTCAGTGGACCCCCACAGTGCTCGATCATGGGCGGAAATCACAATCTCACTCATGGTGGTCCAGTGATTCTCCCCTCCTCACCCACGCACTGTGGTCCCCCACCACCCAGCACCCACCTAGTCAACTGGTGCAGAGCTTAGGGATTTGGCTTCATTGGGGACTGGAGGTCCACCTGGAGTGAAGCAAGCCTATACTGGCATGATGGGCTGCATCTGTCCAGGAGGGGAACCAGAATCCTAGGTGATAGGTTTAAATGCTTCATTGGCAAGCATTTAAACTAGCCAAGGGGGGAGGCACTGGAAAGGAGCAGGGAAATCCTAGCCCCCCCAAAAAATCACGGTAGTAAGTACAGTAAACAAAAACAAAGAGGTGGTGATAAGGAGAAGGGCAGGGGTAAATGGGGAAAGTGACAAAGGCAAGAAGGACAGGGATGGGGCAAAAAGGAGTAAGGCCATCAGGAAATGGAGGGTAATGAGTACCAATGCCCATAGTCTGGGCAACAAGCTCCCTGAGCTGGTGGCCTTGATGGAAGAGGGATGCCTGGATATCGTAGCAGTCACAGAAACATGGTACATAGAGAACCATGACTGGATGTTAACATACCAGGGTACATAACCCAGGAGAGACAGGCAGGAGAGAAGAGGGGAGGAGAAGCTTTCATAAAGGGAAGGGATAAAAGCAACTGAACGAAAGAGTAAACAGGGAGGAGAAGAGGCACTGTGGGTCACCTTGGAGACTGGAAAGGGCACCACAATCTGCACAGGGGTTGTGTACAGACCCCCATGTTGGGGGGGGATGGACAAGGATATGATAGGAGGCATTCTTAGGATGGCAGAGAAAGGGGAGATGCTATTGATGGAAGACTTGAATATGCCAGATGTTAACTGGAGCACCTTTGCTGCAGCCACATCCAAGAGCAGGGCCATTCTCAATGCCCTACAGGTGGCAGACCTCAGACAGCTAGTTTCAGAACCCACTCATGAGGGAGCAATCTTAGACCTCATACTCTCAAATGGGGGCAGTGAGAGGATCTCAGATCTAGAAGTGGGTTGCCATCTGGGAACAAGTGACCATCAAACAGTGTGGTTCAAGTTAAACTCAGCTACAGAGTCAAGCCATACAAAAGTGAGGGTACTGGACTTCAGGAGGGCTGACTTTGGCAAGATGGGAGAGTGCCTCAGAAAAGCACTAGCAAACAGGCTAGAAGGAGGGGTGGAACAACAATGGGGAATCATCAAAACTGCCATCACAGAGGCAACAAGCCTTTGTGTGAAGCAAATAAGCAAATCAAAATGAAAGAAAAAGCCACTATGGTTCTCAAAAGAGGTGGCTGGGAAAGTCAGGGAGAAAAAGATAGCATACAGGAAGTATAAGGAAACACAGAAGGAGCAGAACAGAGAGCTGTACCAGTTAAGGCAGAAGGAAGCAGGGAGGGAAGTCAGAATAGCAAAGACCAAACTGAAGAAAAGATAGCCAACTCGGTTAAGAAGGGGGATAAAACCTTTTATAGGTACATCAGAGAGTGGAGAAAGACAAAGGGAAGGATAGTGAGGCTGAAAAGAATGAATGGTGGGTGGGCAGAGGGGGACGATGAAAAAGCAGGGATACTGAACGAATATTTCTGCTCAGTATTCACAAAAGAGGAGGGGGAAGTGCCTAATCCAATTAACAGAAGCACTCTGGAGAGGGGGGTCGATTCCAGCCCTTTCACAGAAGAAAGGGTTCTGCAAGAACTCCTAAAACTGAAGGTGGACAAAGCAATAGGGCCTGATGGAATTCACCCCAGAATTTAAAAGAATTAAGGTGGGAACTAGTGAAACCACTGACTATTCTTTTTAATAAATCATGGGAGGATGGTGTGGTACCCAAGGACTGGAGGAAGGTGGATGTGATTCCCCTTCACAAAAGTGGGACCAAGACAGAGGCAGGAAACTACAGACCTGTCAGTTTGACCTCTGTGGTAGGGAAAGTGATGGAGTCACTTCTGAAGGAAAGAACTGTTGAGTACCTTGAGGCCAGTGGGGCACAGGACCCAGGGCAGCATGGGTTCACAGCGGGAAGGTCATGTCAGATGAATCTAATAGATTTCTTTGACTGGGTGACCAAAGTAGTAGACCAGGGAGGGGCTGTGGACATGGCCTACCTAGGCTTTAGCAAGGCATTTGACACAGTCCCACACAAAAGATTAATAGTCAAATTAACCAGCCTGGGAGTGGGTCCCAGGGTAGTAGCCTGGGTAAAACATTGTCTGGACAACAGGACACAGAAGGTAATTGTAAATGGAGACCACTCTGAAGAAAGAGGGGTTACTAGTGGAGTACCGCAGGGTTCAGTACTGGGTCCTGTCCTTTTTAATGTCTTTATAAGTGACATTGCAGAGGGACTGGAAGGAAAAGTATGCCTCTTTGCAGATGACACAAATATCTGCAACAAGGTTGATACACAAGGAGGCGTGGAAAGGATGAGAAGGGACTTGACAACATTGGAGGAATGGTCAGAAGTATGGCAGCTAGGATTCAATGCAAAGAAGTGTAAAATAATGCACCTGGGAAGCAAGAACTCAGGGGAAGATTACACAATGGGGGGGGAGGTAGTAATAACAACAAAAAAGGAAAGGGACCTGGGGGTAATCATATCATAACCTTAAGGTTAGCAAGCAATGTGAGAAGGCAGTAGGGAGGGCTGGGGGGATACTGGGATGCATAGCGAGAGGCATCACCGGCAGAAAACAGGAAGTTGTTATCCCCCTGTACAGACAGTTGGTGAGACCCCCATCTGGAGTATTGCGTCCAGTTCTGGAGACCCCATCTCCGCAAGGACATAGACAGGATAGAGGCAGTCCAGAGGAGGGCAACTAAAATGGTGCAGGGTCTGCAAGAGAAGCCGTACGAGGAGAGACTAAATTAGCTTAATATGTATACCCTTGAGGGAAGAAGGGAGAGGGGGGACATGATAGAAATTTTTAAGTACCTCAGTGGAATCAACAAAGTCCAAGAGGGTAGCATCTTTCAGAAAAAGAGACGTGCAAGAACAAGGGGACACAATTTGAAGATGGGGGGGGGTGGTTCCGGGGCAACGTGAGGAAGAATTTTTTCACAGAGAGGGTAGTGGATGCATGGAACAGCCTTCCTGAGGAGGTTGTGGGGTCTAAAACTGTGGGAGAGTTCAAGAATGCATGGGACAGACATAAGGCAGTTCTTGTTGGGAGTAGGAAGAAATAGGCTGTTGGTTAACTAGGATCTGCGGCCTATCCTGTAGGTAGGGAAATGGGCAGACTAGGTGGGCCAAGCGGTCCTTATCTGCCGTCAAAGTTTATGTTTCTATGTTTCTGTGACCAGACATGGTGGAAAATCTTCACTTTATGAGCAGAGGAAAAAGTACTGTATAAACGCAGCTGAGGCAGGCACATCATGGGATGAGGACAGTCAGCAACATACATACATACATACATCAGCAGCCACATAGCATAGTCTGACACAGTCATGCAAGCAAGCATCCATCTATTTAAAAATCCACCTAGTTCATGACAATTTGCTGTTTCCAGATGACAAGCAAACACTTGGAAGGTCCCTCCTCCCACCCCCCGTTGTTTGTTAGAACTAGCATTAGGAGTACACACAAATTTCCTATTCCTTCTGGTTTGAATTTTTGTGTAAATCTCAGCTGAGTCAAAATAAAATTCCCAAGGATCTGGCATGGAGGAAGTCTACAACTCTCCATTTCTCTCACTCTGTCTCTGCTCTGGACTCATAAAACAAAGCCTGTCAGCTCAACAGAACAAGAGGGATCCCAAAGACTGCAAAGAAAGCTGAGAGGGAGGGAAAAATGCAAAATCCTCATGGATTGTTACTTGGGAGAAAAAGTAGAAGGCTATCCCACAAGGGCAGCAGCAACACACTGCACTCCTCAACACTAATGGCTTCTCTCCCTTCTTTTACATGCACAGCCGGCACAACTCCATCTAGATGGGAGACTCCTGGATCTTGATGCAGGCCTGTACTCTCTCTCTCTCTCTCTCTCTCTCCCTCTCCACCACAACAGACACACACACTGTACACACAAGTCACCCTCCATTTTATACTGTAAAAATAAAATGTTTGTAAACCACGGCTCATCAACACTAATAACTAAAATCAGAGCCTAACAAACCAGGGCCTGAAGGCAAGACTGAGACCAGACTAATAACAATTTATTTATTATACTGGGTTTTCTTTCTTAGACTTCAGGAATCCCCTCTTTATTTTTTGTCAGTAAAACACAGGCACAGCTGCCCATGCCTGCCTACCTACTTAAATGCTGCCTGGCCTGCTACAAGAAAAAAAATACCAATGCTGAACAAGTAGCCACAGGCTAGCGCTTCAGGAACTCACATCCTGGTCTGGCCTGGTGGTACAAATTAAATAGTATATAGAGCAGGCTGAGCAGCAGCACTAATTTTATTTTATTATGACCGGGGACCTTATTCTGGAGCAAATAGCAAATTAATTACTCAATAAACAAACGGGCCATCCACGATGAGTTGATGGCCATTACTTTAGTTAAGTGAAAGCCAGATAGATTCCTTCCATAACTCTCAGTCACATTTCACTCTGCAAAAATAGAAGTTGGAAGTTAACTTTCAGTTTCTTCACTGCAGATTGCATCCACCCCCTACTGACTTATTATTACTTACATTAGTGACTTCTCCTCATCCTTCATCTGCATTCTGCACTCAGCTTGCTAACAGCAGATAGACCACACCGCAGACCGAGACAAGAGTGGCAACCCAGGGACTGGGCTGGCTGGGCAGGCCCAGGTGGAAAAAGGTGGTAATTTGGAGTACATAGTGACTGGACACAAACAAATACAAAATTAAAAAAAAAATTAAGAGGCAGATAGCTGACCAGGTACCAGGCTGCACTGCACAGTCACACACTCCTCTCTCCTCTCGCACTTGAGCTGAGTGCTGAAACAGTAAATGGAGGCTGATGAAACTTTAAAAGGCGCTAGCGCTTTTATGAGTTCTGTGCATGCTCCCTGCACGGCACTACCGTTTAGTACCATATGCTAATTAGTTTCAATTCATAGGTGACGGTTGGGTGAAGGAAAAGGGAGGCTGGTGCAGCATATACAAATACTCGAGGCAGAGATTTTAAAGTGCAGGGCGGTAGCCGACCACAGTGGATGTACTGACTGTTATTGACTGTATTTGCATTTTTTTTTTAATCAGGATGCTATCACGTAACGGACGTCGGCTCTTCTTGAAAGATGGGTCCCAATCCCACCCCCACCCCCATATTGTAGTCAGACATCTATATGGCAGGTGATGGGGAAAAAAACAACATAAAAAACAAACTTTAGAGTAGCGCTGTCGCTGGGATGGGCCCCTAAAGAACTTGGGCCCTTGCACAGGCATAGTTGGTGTAGCGGTAAATCCGGCCCTGCCTGCCCCTTTTGTTACCTCCTTGGCTATTCTCTCTTCAGTTAGCACCTTTGCACTCCTTACTGCTTTCCTTGTTTCCCTCTGTTTCCCCTGATACACCTCCTTATCCTCCTCTTTCTGCGCCACCTTATACCTTCCGAATGCTATCTTTTTTGCTTTTACAGTACCTTTTCAGCCACCTCTTTTGAGAACCACAGTGTTCTCTTTTTCGTCTTGCTTTTGCTCACTTGACACAGAGGTTTATTGCCTTTTATATGCTCCCTTTTATCTTTGCCCACTGTTCCTCTACCCCTCCCAGGCCATGTCCTCCTGCCAGGTCTTCCCTGTGGCATTCACTCATCTTTATAAAATCTGCCTTCCTGAAGTCCAGGACCCTCACCTTTGTGTGGCTCAGTTCTGCAGCCATCCTTATATTGAACCACACCATACAGTGATCAGTGGTCCCCAGGTGGCCTCCAACCTTGATGTCCACAATACTGCCCCTTTTAGTGAGTACCAAATCCAGTATTGCCCCCTCAATAGTGGGTTCACTGACTAGTTGCCTGAGGAATGCCCCATGCAGAGAGTCCAGGATGTCCCTGCTTCTAGCTGAAACCACTGCTGGGAGGCTCCAATCTATATCCAGCATGTTGAAGTCCGCCACTAGCAGCACCTCTCCCTTTTCTGCCATCTTGCCAGTGGTTTCCACCATACCTCATCTAATTATTCCTGCTGTATTGGAGGCCTGTAGATCACTCCAGTGTTAATTGTGACTCCATTTCTCATCTCCAGGGTGACCCACAGTACCTCTGCCTCCCCCTGTATTCCCTGTACCTCTGTTGCTTTTATGCGCTTCCTCACATAAAGCACTACACCTCCTCCTTTCCCTCCCACCGACCCAGTCCTTCCTGAACAGGGTATAGAAACCAAATTGGTGGCACACAGTCTGAGTAATAAAATAACAAAATAAATGCAGAACACAGAAAATAGCAGGTGATCATTTTACTCCAGGGAGGAAGGCTCATGAGGAGTCTAAGCGCTGGGTGGTTGTTTGTATGTGTTGTATGTGTTGGAATTACTATTTTGCAGATTAAAAGGATCACTTGCTATTTTCTGCATTCTGCACTTATTTTCTTATTTTATTACTCAGACTGTGTGCCACCAGTTTGGCTTCTACAAGTTTATTCTGGGCTGGCTACCTGTGAGTGTGCACCTACCTGAGAGGCATGGTTCACAGCATTACCTGTCTGGTTTTCTCCTCTGAACAGAGTGTAACCTGATATGGCCATGTCCCAGTCATATTTTTCAGTGCACCATGACTTGGTAATGGCCATGATATCCAGGTCAGCCTCTGTCATTATGGCCTCTAGGTCCAGAATCTTATTTTCTAGACTTCTAGCATTCGCAGACATGGTCTTCCAGATTTTGTATCCACTCTGCTTGTTGCCCCCCTTTTTTACATTTTTGCCCTCCCTCCTTCACCCCCTCTCTTTTTAATGCTTCTGTTCCTTTCTTCCTCAACCTCTGCCACCGTGCTATTTTTATTAATTTGCATCCTGGAGGATTTCACTTCCATCGGGTTCTCCTTACTCTCTACTACAGCCTGTGGGTGTGTTCAGTTTCTGCCTCCTTGATTCCACCACCCCCCCCCCAGAAAGTTTCAATTTTCATCAAAGTAACATTTAAACCATCCACTGAGGACTACAGTTCCCCACCTAGACAGATGCACGCCATCACACCAGTATAGGCCTTTATCCTCTCAGGTGGGTACCCACCTTCCAGTCTAGTGAACCCCTCCTCTCAGTACCATTCCTTTAGCCATGAGTTAAAGCTCCTGGTGCAGAGATCCCTCTCCTTACCTCTGTTATAGACAGGCAGTGCCTCAGTAAAAGACACTGAACAAGCTATCGGTCTGAGACCCCTCCCCAACTCTCTAAGTTCTCCTATACTATTTTTTTTTTTTTTAGTCTTTGGTAACCGGGTAAGGCCCACTAGGCACAAGTGCCTGTTTTCAGGGGCGACCTGGGAGCACTGGGCAGTTAAGTGACTTGCTCAGAGTCACACAGTATGCAAGTGGAGGCTGTGAGAATCAAACTCAGGTCTGGGCTGCTGGATGTACCAAGATCATTCACACCTTGTTCCTCTAACCTCTAGGCTATACTGCCATCCCAGCCTGTTCCTGGCTAGATCCTTAGTCCTCAGGTGGACAATGACATTCAGCTCTCCCTCCTATCCTGCTGCCCTAGCAATCCTCAGGATCCTCCTCCTATACATCTGGGCCATAGCACCTGGTAGGCACCTAACCTGCCTCTACCCCCCACCCTTTCCTATTTCCAGGATTCCCTTAGAATTGCAAATGGTCATGGGGAACCACAAGCAAATTCTCCCCTGCTGAGCAAAGTGACTGAACTGGAATATATAGGAGCAGGAGGTCTTTTTTGTAGCCAGGATCCATCCATTACAAGCCCTCAGCATAACGTATATGTGCATCATTACCACAGTCCCCTCATGGCAACAGGCTCCCTGGAGTAAGGGAAGATAGCATGCCCCAAACAGGATAGTGCCATGAATTCTGAGAGCCATATTCAGCACCCAGCTTGCTAATGACCATATACGGTTTGGCATGTATGATATTAGAGGGTCATTTGCAAGTCATTATGTGCCCATTTGTGGCTCTGCTCAATGCGTCCATGCACAAATGCATGGAGCCATTGTGCATAACCTTGGCTGCCCCCACAGTGGAGCCCTATCTTTTCCATCCTTGGCAGTCTTGCAGACCCCCCCCCCATCCAATCCATGTTGATATTGTAGAACTGTACTAAAGCCCTTCCCTGGCAGTCTAGGGAAGCCCCTTTTCTCACCCGAACCTGTACTGCAGAAGTGTGTTGAAGCTCATCCCTGGGAATTTAGTGTTCCCCTTACCTAATTGCTGTCAAAGCCCATCTGTGAAACTCACCCATTGAGCTCCCACCACCCCCACACACCATGTTGGCTCCTGACTCGCCCATCTATCCATAGGTGAGCTGCTGTCAGATCCTTAGACATTAACCAGCACAGACACTCAGATCACTACCTCAGCCTCCTGCTATCACTCTGAGAGGAAGTTAGCATGTCCATACTGTAGAAACAGCTGTGGTAGTGAGAAGAAGGACTGTGCCAGTCACCAGCTGAGGATCTGATGGTAACTCACCTATAGATGGACGGGTGAGCAGGGACTGACGAAGGTGGGGTGGTGGGTGCCCAGTGGGCAGGCCCAGGAGAGAGAAGCTTACACAATAATGCAGTGGGGGGTAACACTAGACTGCTGGGGACAGGCTTCAGTACATATTGACAATATTGGATTGAGTGAAAGGGCATCCACTAGACTGCCAAGAAGGACTTTAGTACAGTTCCATAATAGCAACAGGGACTTGGTGGAGGGGGTTCACATGGCTGCCAGATGAGAGCATAGTACAGCTCCACAACACCTACAGGGTTTAGTTGAATGAGAGGGTTCACTGGACTGCCAGGCAAGAGCTTTAGTACAGTTCCACAATACTGACTGGGATCAGGTGAGTGAGGGGTGACTGCTAGACTGCCAGGTTCAGGATCTTCAGTACAGCACAGTGCCAGCAGCAACTGGGGGCAGAGGACCACACGACTTCCTTGATCAAAATCTGCAGTATTGCAGAGTACTGACAGGGATGCGATAGGTGGAAGTGGGTGCTGCTAGCTCCAGTTCTGCCCGGGGGGGGGGGCGGGGGTCATGCACTACTGTGCATATTGATAAAAGCAGAGTTTCAAAAGCATTAAATAGCATGGCCTTGGCAGCCTGTTTGTGTTTACAAAACCCTTTAAATATACCACTGTATCCTATATGCAAGAAGCACTTACTAGAAACCTTTGCATAGCAAATACATTTTGAAAACCATCATGCAGCCAGTAGATCTTGAAAACTGTTGCACAGCTAGTAGATTTTCAAAACTTTTGTGAAGGATTTCTCTGCAAATATTTCGTGAACCAATGTGTAGTATATAGATTTTGATTGCCATCATGCAACACGTTGATTTTGGAAACCATCTTGTAGTATAAAAATTTTAAGAAACATCATACAGCATGAATGTTTATAAAAAAATTCTCTAACTGCTCAAAATATTCATGTAGCAAATAGATTTACAAAATAATTTATGATGGGCTCCTGTACAAACATTTTTGTTTTGTAATTAAAGATATTTAATTACTACCATATTTTATAGAATACATGCTGCAGCTTCTATTAAAATTTTGTATTGTTACCAGTGGCTTGTATTCAATAATGACTTGTATCTGAGGGCAGCTTGTAATGCAAAATCAAATTTTTATGCGCTAACAATAAAATATTACACATCCTGGATTTGATCAAGTTTATTGTAATTGGTTTACTTCATAACAGACATCAACTAAGATAACTGGCCGGATTTTCAGAAGACCATAGAGTGATGCAAGCTGTGCCCAACAGGTGGCTTGCAGCAAAGCCCATGCACCAGTGACCCTGTGCCAGATTCTGGTACAAAACCAGTCTTGGAGGCAAAGTTTCACAACTGCCAGAAACTGACCTCTGCATCAAACAGCTGACACATGGGATGAGTTTGATGGAAGCTGTGGTCAGGGAACCCTGGGATATCACAAGCTTACCAGCCACCATCATGGACACTAGGGATACTGATGGCACAGAGGTGGTGTACCAGCCATTATGGCAGACTGGGACATCCCTGTTGAATACCACAGCACATGCCCATGTTGTGACCCCATCGGCTATGCAGCATGGAAACATGGACAGTGTTGTGCCCGAATTGTGGGCACTGACCTGGCTATGTATTGTTCAGAAGAGACCGAGGTGCAAAAAGGGGGGGAGGAGTGGCCCTGTATGTTAATGAAAATATCAAAGCTACAGAAATTCAGAATACACATAAGGAGCCAGAAGAACTGTGGGTCACCCTGGAAACAGGAAATGGGACAGCCATAAGAACTGGGGTTGTCTACAGGCCCCCAGACCAGAGGGAAGACATAGACACATTACTGTTAGAAGATATACAAAACATGACAGCTAAAGGGGAGCTTCTGATAATGGAGACTTCAACATCCGGATACAGATTGGTCAATACCAGCAGGAACATCTGCCAGAACTAGACTCATAGTGGATTCCCTGAAGGAAGGGCCTCAAACAACTGGTACAGCAACCCACAAGAGACAGGGCTATCCTAGATCTAGTACTGACTAACAAAGAAGGATCACAGATCTCCAGGTAGAAGGTCACCTGGGAGCCAGTGACCATCACATGGTATGGTTCAATTTGGCTACTACATCTAAATCATCCCATTCCAAGGCAAAAATATGGGACTTCAGAGGAGCTGACTTTGATAAGATGGCCAACAGAGTTAAGCTAGCCCTGGCAAAAGAAACACAGGTGAGGGGGTACAGGCAAAGTGGGCAAGCATTAAGGATGCAATACTTGAAGCAACATCCCATTGTGTTAGACAGAAAAGGAAGTGCAAAGAAGAAGGAAACCACTTGGTTCTCAAATACAGTAGCAGAAAAGGTCAGAGTCAAAGGCTGGCCTTCAGGAAATATAAGGAACACAGCGGATGAAGATAGGGAGGCATACCAAACTGCCCTAAGGGAAGCAGGTAAGGCAGTAAGGCAGGCAAAGTCCCAAACTGAGGAAACACTAGCACGAACAGTAAAAGAAGGTGACAAGACTTTATAGATACATTAGTGAAAGGAGAAAGTCCAGAGGGGTATTGCTAAGCTCAATGGAGAAAAGGAGCATGTGAGGAGGAGGACCCTGTAAAGGCATCTATCCTAAATAGATACTTTGCTCAGTATTTACTGAAGAGAAGGTAGGCAGGGCCCACAGCTCAGCATCATGGACACAGGGAGGGAGGTGAAGCACTACTCCCTTCACAAAGAAAAGGTCCTACAAGAGCTTGCTAAGCTCAGGGTGGATAAGGCAATGGGACCTGATGGCATACATCCCAGGGTACTTAAGGAGCTAAAGGAGGAACTAGCAGAGCCATTACCAGAATTGTTTAGTGAGTCTCTGAGCACAGGAAAGGTCCCAGAAGACTGGAGAAGGGCTCATGTGATCCCGCTCCACAAGAGTGGTAGCAGGGAGGAGGTGGGGAACTACAGACCGGTCAGTCTTACCTCAGTAGTGGGCAAGATTATGGAGGCACTCCTTAAGGAAAGGATAGTGCAACACCTGGAATCCATAGGGGCACAGGATCCAAGACAGCATGGGTTTACAAAAGGAAGGTCCTGTCAAACTAATCTCATAGATTTCGTTGACTGGGTAACCAGAGTGGTGGACCAAGGGGGAGCAGTTGATGTCGCCTACCTTGACTTCAGCAAAGCTTTTGACACTGTTCCACATAGAAGATTGATAAATAAGCTGGGTAGGCTCGGGGTGGGTCAGAAGTTGGTCAACTGGGTGGCAAACTGGTTGACGGGCAGAAAACAGAGAGTGGTGGTAAATGGTATACAGTCAGAAGAGATGCAAGTCACAAGTGGGGTACCTCAGGGATCAGTCCTGGGGCCAGTCCTCTTCAGCATCTTCATTAGTGACCTTGCAGATGGACTAGAGGGTAAGGCTTGTCTGTTTGCAGATGACACCAAGATCTGCAACAGAGTAGATGATCCAGATGGGGTGGGCAGAATGAGAAAAGATCTGGATAAACTAGCAGAATGGTCAGAAGAGTGGCAACTGGGATTTATTGCAAAGAAGTGCAAAATCATGCACATAGGGAAGAGAAACCCTAAAGCCACCTATAGGCTGGGAGGGGAGTTGCTAGCAGTCACAAAGGAAGAAAGAGACTTGGGCATCATCATCACTGATGACCTAAAATCATCCAAGCAGACCTCTAAAGCAGTAGATAAGGCTAGGGGTGTTAGGGGTGTATTAGTAGGGTATCACGAGTCGTAAGAGGGAGGTATTAATCCTCTGTACAAGACACTGGTTAGGCCCCATCTGAGTACTGTGTGCAGTATTGAGGCCACACCTTCACAAGGACATTAACCAAATTGAGGCAGTCCAGAGAAGGGCAACCAAAATGGTGCAGGGACTGCATCAGAAGACATATGAGGACAGATTAACGGAGCTCAATATGTATACCCTTGAGCAAAGGAGGGAGAGAGGGATATAATCGAGGCATTCAAACACCTTAAGGGCATAAACAAGGTGAAAGAGTCTAACATGCTTAAATATAAGAAAATAGCAGGACAAGAGGACACAGCATGAGATTAGAGGAGGCCGATTAAGGGGAATGTGAGGAAATTCTTTTTCACAGAAAGGGTGGTGGATGCATGGAATGGCTTACCACAAGAAGTGGTGGCTATGAATACAGTGCAGGGCTTCAAACAGGCATGGGATAGGCATAAGGGAGCAATACAAATGACTATGAATAGATAGGCCACTGACAGAGCAAAGGCCGGTGGCACATTAATAAGGTAGAAAAAGAAATGGGCAGACTGGATGGGCCTTGCGGTCCTTATCTGCCGTCAACTTCTATGTTTCTATGTTTCTATGATGGAACCCCTGGCCTTGTCCCATGCCATTGATAAAGATGTGTCAGCTGCCTTGCTGCAACAGACACTACAGGTCATAAGACAAGTGCAGCAATGTCAGCCAGTTGGATGAGCTTGCTGTGGGCACTGGTGTTGGTGCAAAGGTTCATTACACCAGCATTGTTTGGTCTAAGTACAGGCAGTACCCGCAGGCATTAGAAACATCAATTAAGGGAATGGTGCAGCAGAGTCATCACGTGCACCCTCTTTCCTCCATGGCACAGCCGAGTGGGCAGTGTAAGCATAGTGCAAGCCACCCTGGTGCAGGCAGACCTGAGTATGCTGCAAGCAGCGTACTAAAATTGGGAATGATGCAAGTTCCGATGCAGTGTATGCCCATTGTGTAATTTCTGTTTGATGCAAGCACCTTATGTCATTCCCTGGCCTTTGAAAATCAGGCCCAATAAGTTTAAAAAAATACAATACTGATCATAAATTTAGATATATAAATCACAGACAGTCCCACCTATAGTGTTTTATCTGACATTATGTCAATCCTGACTGGAATCTGTGTCTTGCATTTGAGGGTGGCTTTTATTATTAGTAAACATTATGACCTGCAGCTTGTGTTTGAGGGTGGCTTCTATCTGAAGGAGGCTTCTGTTTGATGAACTATGGTATTTAACTATATTTAATTTTTGGGAAACTGAGCACATGCAAACATCAAAGTAGAAACATAGAAACATAGAAACATAGAGGTTGATGGCAGATAAGGACCGCAAGGCCCAGCCAGTCTGCCCATTTCTTTTTTCTACCTTATAAATGTGCCATCGGCCTTTGCTCTGTCAGTGGCCTATCTATTCATACTCATCTGTATTGCTCCCTTATGCCCTATCCCATGCCTGTTTGAAGCCCTGCACTGTATTCATAGCCACCACTTCCTGAGGTAGTCCATTCCATGCATCCACCACCCTTTCTGTGAAAAAGAATTTCCTCACATTCCCCTTTAATTGGCCTCCCTCTAATCTCATGCTGTGTCCTCTTGTCCTGCTATTTTTCTTATATTTAAACATGTTAGACTCTTTCACCTTGTTAATGCCCTTAAGGTGTTTGAATGTCTCGATCATATCATCTCTCTCTCCCTCCTTTGCTCAAGGGTATACATATTGAGCTCTGTTAATCTGTCCTCATATGTCTTCTGATGCAGTCCCTGCACCATTTTGGTTGCCCTTCTCTGGACTGCCTCAATTTGGCTAATGTCCTTGTGAAGGTGTGGCCTCCAGTACTGCACGCAGTACTCCAGATGGGGCTCAACAGTGGTCTTGTAAAGAGGGATTATTACTTCTTCCGACTTGTGATACCCTACTAATACACCCTAACATCCCCCTAGCCTTACCCACTGCTTTAGAGGTCTGCTTGGATGATTTCAGGTCATCGGTGATGATGATGCCCAAGTCTCCTTCTTCCTTTGTGACTGCCAGCAACTCCCCTCCCAGCCTATAGGTAGCTTCAGGGGTTCTCTTCCCTATGTGCATTATCTTGCACTACTTTGCCTTATCGAAATGTTTTCACCAAACCCCCAAAAGGATCTCTTCCTCAATAACATCAAGCAAATCTGTATGTTTCATAACTCTGTAGTTTTTTCAGCTATTTTTGAAACCTAGAAACATGGGTTTTGATGGTAAAAAAAGACCAAATGTCCATCAAGTCTGCACTTTCTATACTACTTCATCATACCAGCCTACCGCCCTGGTGGGCTGTATCTTTTCTCTCCTCATACCCCACCCCTTAGATCCTTGCTCCCCACCATGGGGACTATGATTCCCTTTGCCCTGTCCTAACCAAGTTTAAACCAATTCCACCAGCAGTCAGTTCCTCAGTTCCACCTCCCTTTCACTGAAGTAGAACTTCCTCAAGTTGCTCCAGAGTTTGCCCCTCACCAACCTCCAGTCATGCCCCCTAGTGACTGCATCCCTATTTCTTACAAATAGGTTCTCACTGTTTACCTTGTGTATACCCCTGAGAATCCTATATGTTTCTGTCATGTCCCCTGCTTGTTCCTGTCCTCTAGCATATACATATTTAGGGCCTCTATATGTTCCTCGAAGGATCTGTCCTACTGGTCCTGGATCATCTTGGTGACCCTTTACTGTGCCAACTTTAGTCTGTTGATGTTCTTTCTCAGGTGAGGGCTTCAGATCATAATCCCCCAGATCTCTCTCCTCTGTTGAAGTGGCAAGTCAACTCCTCTCATCCAGCATTCAGTGTGTGGATTCCAGCTACCGAAGTGCATTACTTCTTGGCACTGAACCACAGCAACCAATCCTTAGACAATTTGTCTAGTTTCTCTAGGGCTGGAGGTCCTGCACCCATTCTCTCCTGATCTACCCTGCAGCTCAGCTTTGGGTCATCAAAAGAGACACAATGTTTATTGTATACCCTTCCCAATGTCACTTATGAACATATATTAACATATATGAATATATATGTGTGTGCATGTATAAACATATTAATATATTATAGAGGCACAGTAGTGCCACTATAGTCAGAGTTGAGCAGGGGTTTCTATGTTAACCTCAAACTTTGCACTTTGATAGCTTCACAACAGCTCAACAGATTTGTACAGATGTTTGCATGCATGGTCTTGGGGGGGGGGGGCGGTGTACATCTCTTGATGTGCTAAGTTTTACTTTGGCCGGATGTGTGGATTCCGAAATGTGGATAGCAAACAAAGTGAAAAAAATCAGGGAGATTTTTGCTATTTTTTGTCATCGCCTAGTGCCCAGACAACTTGGAATGTTGGGCTGCCATTTTCAGTTTAGAAAGGGCATGGGCCATAATTAAGCCTTTCACTGGTTTGGTGAAAAATATTAATCTATTCTAAAGTTATTACATTTTGAAACTTTGGTTCTACGCATGCTCAGTACAATCTTTTGGGTAGCTGCTGGGAACAAAAAAAGAATTTGGTCCATACAAAACAAGGATCCATTTTCTAACAGGGTAATCCCTTTTCATCAGGAAAAAATAATTTTTTATATGGCCGCCATCTTGTTTCCATTTAAAAAAAAATTCAAAACTCACAAAAATGACATCCTGCACACACAAACACATGTATCTAGCTCATTGGGCCCCATTAGGTGGATTCTGCACTTAGGACCCTATGCACAAATGCCTACACCCCATGTAAGGGCAGTGTGTAGGCATTCCTATGCCCAAATACTACACAGGGGTGATCTGCGCACCATCAGCAGCATTTACCACAGGCGTGCTAGATCCCTGCACAATAGATCCCACGGGGGCACCACACTAGGGACAGGATAGGGACGTGCCAGAGGAGTTCCCAAGCTGCACGTATACATGAATGCTGTTGCCTGTCATACTAGTGTGGGAAATCTGTGCAAGGGTGCACCCTGTGGTAAGTTCTTATGCACAGCCTCACAGGTTAACGGTTGGGTGCTGTGGCAACAGGATCCCTCCTCATACATCAGCACCTACCCACCATGCTCTCCTGGAGGGCTAGGCATGTCTATTTGGGGAATGCCTGTTTTTTGTACCTGGTAGGGTTACACACCATCCCAGGACCCCCTGCATGAGTGCAGCAGGGATCCACTCCAGGACTCAGGACAGCATCCAATTGGATGCCTGCCCATGTGGTCATGCTCCTCACCTACACTGATGCACACCTGCAGGGTGGGGCTGTGAACAGTCAGCTGACAATAGTGAATACTAGCCGGTGCCATCCTGCCCATGGGTGCAGAGCTGCGTAGGTCTGGTTCAAGTGTTTTACACATTCCCACAACCGAGTCATGCATAGGTCCCTAAGTTCTTGGAAAAATTACCCAAAATGTTTTTTTTTATCATTTTAAAATCCTTTTTCGTGACTTGATCTTCTTTTTTCATATGGTCATACAAAAAAGGAATTCAGCCATATGAAAAAGGATCCCTTCATATAAAAAAAGAATTTGGACTTAGTTTTTTCTGATTCTTTTTTTGTATGAAGGAATCCTTTTTCATACACTTTTTATTCATATGAAAAATAATGCCCTCATTTTTTCTGATTCTTTTTTTTGTATGAAGGAAACCTTTTGGGCATGTTTTTTTTCTTCACTCATACAGAAAAGGATGCCCTCATACAAAAAAAAGATTTTAGACTTATTTATTTTTTTTTTTGGCCAATTCTTTTTTTGTATTAAGGAATCTTTTTTTGTTTGGGTCTTTTTTTGATATGAAAAGAACCTGTGAGGAAAAGGGAAGGGGGGTGGGGCTCACATTAAAAGCCAGAAATAGTTAATGTACACTGCCTAGGAGTGTAGTTTAAAGTACTGTGGAGAAACACTCACTATATAATGAGGAGGCAAATGCCATTAATCACAAGTAGTAGATAGTTGGTTCATTTTATTAAATTATTTTTATTTTTTACTTTTTAATAATATGTGCAAATGCTGCCAAAGTGCTAGAGTACGAACGATATCCAAAATAGCCAAAAACACACAGATTGTGCAAACTGCTCAAAGGTCCAAAAAATGCTGGTGATATCGATTCCAGCAAACACAAGTAATGGATGTTCCTGAATGCATTCCCCATACACGTGTGAGAGTCAGTGTAAAACACACAGTACAGTGGTTACAGCAAATAGGAGGCAGAGTAAAGCATCTAGGCATGTAAAGAGACTGTTCTGGTGTTAGTCATAGAAAGAATGTTGTACTGGACCTGACTTCATGTGATGAGTCCTGCACAATGCAAGCTTGGCCAAATCTAGACCTGTGCTTAGTCTTCACCTTCCTCTGGTGCAAAAACGACTCACCGATGGTCCATTGATCTTGAAGTAGCCCAGTGCTCTAATAAACCAATGCCTTTAGGAGAAGAACAAGAAACAAACCGTAATTATTTCTCAGAATGCCAGATGCTACAAAGAACAAAACTGCTGCCATGCTGAAGTTTGTGGGTGGAGTCCACTTACATTTCAACCTAATGAGGTCATCATCAGAGCATATCACAAAGCTCTAGGAACAGAGCATTAAGGATCACAGTTAAAGTGATACTGCAAATTAAGCAGACATTTGTCATGAAAAAGAGTTTTGATTAGTGCAATACTTGGTTTACTTGGTTCTGTAGGACAAAAAAAGGCTGAGGCCCATTGAGATTGTCCCCCACCACATTCGGTGAGAATTTTACTCCCTGAAGTTAGTGGACTGTATCCAATGGTCTAGACCTCTTTTGAATGAGTGAAAGGAATTACTATCAACCAGATCTTTGGGCAGACTATTCCACAGTCTGGGGGCGCCAACCGTAAAATAATTTAATCTTTTATCGGTTCTAGATTTGGCCTCATCAGTTTGTTTGTTGCGTAGCCTTGGTATAATCTCTCTCTGGGAAAATGTTAGACCACATTGCTCCATCAAGTCATGAGATTTATGGATTCTATACAGAAGGAGCAGGTCACCTCTGCTCTGCTTAGTTTGAAGGGAGTAGAGCCCAGTTTCCTGCAGTCTAGCATAGTAGTCACTATTAGCCAATCGGGGAACCATTTTTGTTGCCCTCCTCTGAATTTTCTCAACCCTGTCTATGTCCTGTTTAAGATAAGTGTTCCAGAATGGTGACCCGTAGTCAGAATGGAGCCTTACATTGGTCCTATAAGGGGAATGATACATTCCTTGGTCCTGAATATGAATGTACATTTAATACGAATGAGCAATGCATTAGATGTTTTGGCTACTTTATTGCATTGGTCAGATGAGGACAATTTATTATTGACAATAACCCCAAGGTCCCTCTCATTTACTGAAACTTTCAGAGGGGTATCATTTAGGAGATAGGTCTATTTCGGGTTATTTTTACCAAAATGCCGTACTGTGCATTTGTCAGAATTGAGCATCATTCCATTAGAGGTTGCGCAATGTTCGATAACTTTCAGGTTATTTCTTAAAATGGACCTGTTAGTGTCAATATTTTCTAATCCCCCAAGCTTAGTGTCATCAGCAAATTTTGAGAGGAGATTGCCTGCACTAACCTGCATATCACTGATAAATATCTTAAACAGAGTTGGTCCAAGGACCGAACCCTGAGGCACCCCACTGGTCACACTCCCCACGTCAGAAAGAATGCCATTTATTCTGACCTGTTGTCTTTGGTTTGACAGCCAACAGGCAACCCATTTGACTAGTAACTAGGAAAACCCTAAATTATGCATTTTATCTATAAGTTTATCATGTGGTACCTTGTCGAATGCCCTGCTATAGTCAAGCAGGATTACATCCATGGGGTTACCTGAATTGAGCCCCTCACTTATATAATTTTAATAGGATACCAGATTAGTTGTACAGGAATACCCCTGCCTTGAATCCATGCTGTGTATGATCAATGATATTTTTAGAGATTATTTCTTTATCCAGAATGTCTTTGATAATTTTCTCCATTAATTTACATATAATCAACGTTAGACTTACAGGATGGTAATCTTCAGGCCTAGAATGATTACCTTTTGTAAAGATCGGAATGACTTTAGCGTTAGACCAGTCTTGGGGAATAAGACATTCGTGGAGTGATTTATTAAAAATAAGGGTTAAGGACTTTGCTGTAGCCTCAGCTGTTTCCAACAGAAATCTAGGGTTGATATTATCAGGTCCTGGACTTGATGTCTTTTTTAGTGAATGCAAGGCTTTGAGTGTGTCACCTTCAGAGATCGAGTAGACTATAGAAGAACTATCTATATGCTGGTCATATTTGAAAGCCCCTTTTTGGAAAAGACAGAACAAAACTGTTTATTAAAGGCATCAGCAATTTCCTTGTCTGAGGATATAATAGAGTTTTCAACTATTAATGGGCCCATATATCTACTATTTCCTTTTTTGCTGTTAAGATAGGAAAACAAGGATTTATATCTGTCTTTGTAGTGAGCCAGTTGAAACTCCAGATTCCTTTTAGACTGTAAAATAGAGTATTTTAAGTCTTTTACTGCTTTCCCATATTTAAGTAACATTTGTTCCTTTCTATCACCCTCACTTGCCATTAGAAGAGAAAATAGCCTTTGTTTACCTTTAATTTTTTTTTTTTTTTTAGATTTCTATTTATCCATAGAGGAATCTTCCCCTTTTTGTTATATTTTTTCTTTGTGGGGACAAATGATTCTTCCAGATGGTAAATCATGAATTTCAAGTACCTCCACACTTCCTCCAATGAAAGAGGGGTTAACATTTCCTCCTAAGGGATTTTATTTAAATGTTCATTAATAATTTTGAAATCAGCATTATCATATTTTTTTTAATTCCAAATGACTTAAATTCAGTTGGGAATTAAAGATTATTGTGAATGAAATTGAGCAGTGGTCACCGGTGCCTAAGGGGTCCTTGATACAGATATTAGATATACTACTCCCAGTGTTGGTTATTACTAGATCTAGAATATTACCCCCCAAGTGGTCTCTGTAATGACCTGTTCTAGTCCTAGAGCGACTGTAAGTGATACTAGATTCTTTTCACCATGGGTACTACAAGGAAGGGAGGTCCAATTTATTGTGGGCATATTAAAATCGTCTAAAATTAAGATATTACCTTTGGTTGCCATTGTTAATATTTCCTTGTGTAGTAGAGAAGTACACTCAGTACTTGCTGAGGAGGGCCTATAACAGGTATCAACCAACAGCTGGGGTTGTCCCTTCATCTGGATGTACACTCATAGGGCTTCTAGTTCAGTGGACTGAGGTAGTTGAAAGGAAGCTATGTCATCCCTAACATAGAGACAAAGCCCTCCTTCACTCTGTCGATTCCTGTGATACAACCTATAGCCTGGTAAATTTGTTATCCATATGGAACTTGAGTCACACCAAGTTTCAGTTATCGATATCAGTCCATAATTGGCCATGTTACTTTTGGCTTCTAGTTCAGACATTTTGACCAGATTTAATGATCTGGCATTCAGGGATAAAACCTCACAAGCTATAGGTATACATAATGAGGAATTTTTTTAGAGAACAGGAGGAGTACCCGTTCTCCCCTCCAGCTTCTAGTTTAAAAAAGATTATTAATGGCTGAAGTGATACTTCTCCCCAGTACAGTACTTCCCCTTCTGCTGAGATGCAGGCCATCCCAGCAAAAAAGGGGGGTTTTATGATAAAAGTTTTCCCAGTGGGTAAGACATAAAATTCTCTGCTGGAGGTACCATGTCCTGAGCCAGTCATTGAAGGCCTTAATTTTGTTAATAATGGAACTGGTTGCTCTTGGAACTGGTAATATCTCAAAGAAGCAGACAAGACAATCCTTGTCAGCCATCACATTGTTAAGTGCAATAATGTCATGTTTAAGGTCATCCAAACTGATTCTAATAATGTTGTTTGTTCCAGCATGTATAATAAATAGAGGGTTTTCACCCATCCCCTCAAGTACCTCTTTTACAACAGTAGTAATGTCAGAAACGCTTGCCCCTCTTAAACTAGAGCAAGTCCTGTTGTATTTATCCACATTGCAAACTGCACGATCTATATGTTTGATAATAGAATCTCCAGTTACGAAGATTTGCTTATTTTTGGGTGGGGGGTCATTTATTGCACAGGCAGGGGTTAACTTTTGCTCATCAGTACCACTAAGTACATCCCCTAGATCTTGACTGGAGACCTTGGTACTGGCTGAGGACTTTATTTTCTTATCTTTCTTTGTAGTGCATTTGGGAGGATGACTGGTAACTAAGCTATTCCCTATAGAATTATAAGTATTCCCATCCTGAGGGGTTTCTACATTCTCATGGGTGAGCACATCATAGCTATTAGATAAGGGTATTATAGGTGCATTATTGAAAATTTGTCCTCCCCTACATTTGGTTTTGGTTTTAGTAACTACTGACCAGTTATCTGGTTTATCTGTGAAAAAGGGGGGGAGCAGCTAGTCTACTATCTACTGTGGGGGTCACAACTTGTAGCATAGGAACATGTGCTGGTATTATCTGACCCAGCATCAAATCAATGTAGTCCTCCAAAGCCTCAATTTCAGGGCTAACAGCTCTTGCCGTTTGTTAACAAACTATTTCCTGTTGCAGTGTCTGCAACAGCAAGCATCTATCACACACAAAGTCAACAATCTGTGTGCCTCGACCAAACATCTGGCAGGAAGCACAATATTTGTTTGGTTCCTCCATTGTAATTCACTTCTACTGAGTGTTGTTTTACACTATAACAGTACTTACAACTGTTGAAAATGGAAGATGGCGTCCCCTTTTCCCCTGCTACCCCAGCGGACACAGCAGACATGCGCAGACACGCATGTCTCTGCACGCGTCTCCACGCGTGGCACGCACGCACTCCCCCTGCTTGGCTCACCCTGCTCACTGCAGGCCACTCTTATATGGCAGTCATGTGACCCAGAAGTATCCCAGGGTCACATAATGAGGCACTCAGCAAAATAGCCCAAAATGAGTTTAAAACATCAGATAAAGCCTTTAAAAAGGTGTTCTGAGTAAATGCAATTTGTCCAGTACTTCAAATCTCAGAAACAAGGTGCATATGGCAAGTTGTAGTTTCAGAGATGACCCTGAAAAACTACTCACCCTCTTCCTGTTCCTGGGAACAGGGCTCACACAGTATAGCAACATAGAACAGTGAATATTTCATACAACACAATGTTTTACACACTAAAACCACACAGGGCAGCTCACAGGAGGTAGAGCAAGCCCTAGCAACTCAATCTGTGAGTTTTCCCGAATGGGCTTGCCGCAGGCCACTCTTATATTATACTGGATCAAACCTCTTACCTTGCAGGTAAGCAAGAGGTCCTTATACTAGGTGACCTTAACGTAAACTGGCTGGGAAACACACAATCGACATTGCTGACCAGGCTGCAAAGTCTTAACTTGCATCAAATTATATGTGATCCCACCAGAACAAATCCACACTCTAAAACAAGCACGCTACTTGACTGGCTAATGACCAACCACCCTGAAAACATTATTGCCTCTGGCATTCTACCTGATAACATCACTGACTACTCCCCTATCTATTGTATCTGGGGCAAAAGCAAGCCCACTCCTTCGAAACCCCACCTCGTCACTTTCTGTAACTATGCTAATTTCGACCCACAACTTTTTCTTCATGACATCGCTGCAACTGATTGGTCCTCCATTCTACTATCTAGTGATGCTCAAACTTCCCTTCATCTATTCATGTCACACTTCCACATGGTGCAGGATAAGCACTGCAAACTAGTTACTCGTCAGGTAAAAAACAGGCAAACCCACTGGCTAATGTCTAACCTTCTCCTCAAGTTAAAACAAAGAGATAAAAGTTGGCTCTGATACAAGAAATCAGGGCTATCTTCTGACCTAAATACCTACAGGGCCCAGCAAAACTCCTGCATAAATGACATCAAAAAGGCCAAAAGTTCCTACTGCAAGGATCTATTAAATAACTCCTATGGAGACCCCCAAAAATTCTGGTCCCATATCAAGTTCTTTCTTGGTTTGAATCCGGCATCCACCCCCAATGACATGTCATTAAATGGTGTCCACTGCAAAAATCCCTATACCATCGCCAATTTCTTCAATGATAAATTCTCAGACCTATCCAACTACACCTCCTCTTTCCCTGCCCAGTCGGACCTACCCACCTTGCCTCGTGACAGTGGCCCTTAATTCTTTTTTAAGGCTGTCTCTAGGTGTGAGGTGTTCAAATTATGAGATAAAATCTCAGATTACACCTCGGTAGACTCGGATAACCTAGAGCCCAAGCTCCTAAAACTATCTGAACCCGACATTGCTGCTCCCCTAGCCAAAATTTTCACACTAACCCTGTCCCTGAACTATACACCAGATATTTGGAAGGTAGCCAGGATTACCCCTGTTTTCAAAAAGGGAGATCGGAAGGATCACTCAAATTATAGGCCCATTGCCATACTATCAGTTCTCAGTAAAATTCTGGAGAAACTGGTGTCCGCCCAAACAATAGACTTTCTCCAGAAATATGACCATCTTACCCCTGCCCAGCATGGTTTTCGAAAAGGCCATAGCACCACTACTGCCATTCTTTTTTTTTTTTTCATAAAATATATTTTATTCGTTTTATAAAGCTACACATACATAACAAAGATGAAAAGAAAAAACATTACTGTGGATGTTTTCAATATTTCAATAATGGGATAAATCAAAATTGCTACTCCTTTCCCTCCCCATTAGACCCTCCCCCCAAACATCCCTCCCAAAACCAGCCCACCCAGTCCCTGTCCCTCCCCCGCTAGACATATTTGCACATTGAATACATCATCTGCAACCCTGTTTAATAATGAATTATTCACAATTATGATCAGGAGCAAAACAACTATAAGGATTTGTCAGGAGGCACACGGAAACCAAAACATTCAACTATCCCTTAATTAAAGTTTGTAATTTCCCCAATTTTTTGTGATAAACAGGAACATGATGTTTAACACTGGCAATTAGCTGTTCTGCTCTAAGAGAAAAGGACAGCACATGTAGCCACTCTGAATAGGTGATGGCCGCTTGGTCCATCCAATGCCTTAGAACCAATTTCTTAACTGCTAATGATATTAGAGTCATATGGTACCTTCTTTCTCTAACCTGGATTTTCATGAAATCCCCAATGACACAGATTTCCAGGGTGAATAGAATTTGTAAACCTAGGAGTGGATCCAAGTTGTTCTCGATTTGTGTCCACAGAGGGGCTACTTTCACACAGGTCCAAAAGACATGTATTAAAGAACTCACTTCCAAATTACATCTGGCACATAATGGGGTGTTAAAACAGCCCACCCTTACCAGTTTCACCGGTGTGTAATACATATTGTTTAGGATTTTATATTGGATTAGCCTATACCTGTCCTGAGAAATATAGGTATAGAGATTTTTCCAGAGGAGTGGCCAATTAAGGTCTATGTCAGGTATGAGACTGTCCCACACTATGGAACCTTTTGGGGAAGGAAGTTGCGGAAAAGTGAGCAAGATTTTATATATTCTGGAAGTTCCATGGGATTGATGGGATGGGTCTGAGATTTGGTGTAGAAGTTCTCCAAACCTGGAGGGTTTTAGTTCTTGACCAAATAGATTAGTTAACAAATGTTGTAGCTGATATACCTTAAAATGTGACATTGAGGGAAGACTAAATTTATGAATTATGTCTTGGGAGGTGAGCACAGAGGTGTTGGAATAGAAATCCGAAATTTGAGAATCTTTCGGTATCTTTAGCCAGGTTGTTGGGATGGGTGCTCCACCTAGCTTGATGTTTGGATTGAGGAAAATGGACTGAGAAAAATCCTTAGGGGGATTTAGTTTATTGTGGCTGCCTAGTTGGGAAAGAACACTGAGTGATGTTCCAATTGGAGATTTGCATAAGGTCGATGGAAGAACCTTAGCAGGGGCATAGACTATATTCGTAGGGTCCAGTATGTTATTAGTAAGGATGGTAGACTCAACTTGCAACCAGATTGGCACGTAATCAGACAATTGTTGTCTCATTGATAAGGACAGCCATCTACTGCATTTGTAAAGATGGCTTGCCCAGTAATATAAAAGGAAGATAGGAAGGCGAAGTCCCCCAAGCTCCTTAGGCAGACATAATTTTTGATATGCTCTCCGAGCAGTTTTATCAAGCCAAATAAAAGAAGAAATATCAGTATGTATCTGTTTAAAAAAGGTTAAGGGGAGCCAGATGTTTAACATGTTAAGAGGGTAGAACACTCGGGGGAGGACATTCATTTTAATAATGTTGATCCTGCCCCAGAGGGAAATTGGGAGAGTTCTCCAACGTGAGAGATCCTGTTGGATAGTGGCCCAGAGATCAATGAGATTAAGTTTCTGCAGGAGAGCTGGGTCTGTAATAAGGCAAATTCCCAGGTATTTAATATAACGGGGAGCCCACTTCACTCCAAAAGAAGTGGGTATGTCTGTGTGTAGCACAATTTAGTGGGTAAATTTCTGTCTTTTTAATATTTAGTTTATAGTTTGAGAATTGTCCAAAAGTGTGGATTATTCCTAGAGCTACCCTGAAAGAAAAGACTGGGTTAGAGAGGTGAAGTAGAATGTCATCTGCATAGACTGATATTTTGGGGTTCAATTTTCAAATTTGGATACCCTCTATGAGATGAGATGCTTTTAGTTGTCTGAGAAGTGGTTCTAAATATAAATTAAAGAGGAAAGGAGAAAGGGGGCAACCTTGGCGTGTGTCTGTATGAAGAGGAAAGGAGGAGGATAGTAGCCCATTACACCAAATTCTAGCTGATGGAGAGGCATACAATGCTTTAACCCACTGAACAAACTGAGTAGGGAACCCCATCCTTTGTAATGTTTCCCATAGGAAAATCCAGCCTACTCGATAGAATGCTTTTTCTGCATCTAATGATATTAATGCCATCGGTGAAAGTTGGGAATCTGCTATTTGAAAGAGATGTGCAAGTTTTCATATATGGTTCGATGATGATCTGCCCGATATGAAACCAACTTGTTCTGGGCTGAGGAGACAGGTCCATACTTTCTCAATTCTATTATGCAGAATTTTTGCTAGTATCTTTATATCACAATTTAACAATGATATGGGCCGGTAGCTAGCAGGGTTAGAGGAGGTTTATCTGGTTTGAGTAGAAGGATGGTAGTAGCTTCCAACAATGAGGGGTCTAGAGTAGCACCAGAAAGGAGATAATTGTAGAAATGAAGGAGAATGGGGATTAATTCCTTGACATAAGTTTTGTAAAAATTTGAAGGAAGACCATCCAGTCCTGGAGCTTTGTCTAGGGACAGAGAGGTGATTGCTATTTTTATTTCTTGTGGAGATAAGTCGGATGTCAAGAAGTCTTGATGGTCTTTTGTTAGGGAGAGGAGGTCTATGGATGTAATGTATGTTATGAGATCTTCCGTGGACGGAGGCGTAAGTTTCATACTGTATAGGGAGGAGTAGAACTGCTCAAAAATGGTGACAATATCCCTTGGGTGGGTTTTAACTGCCCCAGTGAAGTCTCGGATCGCAGGTATATTTCTGGAGGCCTAGAGTTTTCGAAGGCGTAATGCTAACAAATGTCCCACTTTTCGCCATGTTCAATATATTTTGCCTGACTCCGTATAATGGCAAATTCAGCTTTTTCCTGTAGAATAGAGGCATACTGATTCCTTAAAACTAAAAGGGCTTTTACTTGGGATGGGGGAGATGAGGTGGATATGGATTGTTCTAAAGTCCGAATCTGGGCCAAAAGGGAAAACGCTTCTGCTTCTCTTTTACACTTGCGGGTAGACACAATCCTAATGAATTCTCCTCTTAAGAAACATTGTAGAGCACACCATTTATGGTCTCTCCATGGAACCGAGTTCCAGTTTTGCTCTACAAAAGACTGAATAAGGGAAGAGATTCTGGAGACTGTATGTTTGTCTTTAAGGAGCTGGGTATTTAATCTCCAAGAAGGGTCTTTTTCATAATTAGGATCTAGAACTATGGAGATCCAGGTCGGAGCGTGGTCTGATAAAACAATAGATTCTATTCCTGCATTAAGTAGACCAGATAAAAGTGAACGACTCATTATTATATAATCTAACCTCGAGGAGGAGTGATGAACTGTAGAGTAAAATATATAGGTACGGGAGTTGGGGTTCAGTAACCTCCAAGGGTCACACAGGCTTAAAAAATCAAGAAATTTGTGTAGGGCTCTCTGTGCTGCAGATGTTGGCCGCATAGGAGCATTGGAGCGATCTAAATCCTGAGTATGAGGGAGAATCCAGTCACCGCCTAGTAGTATTGGTATCGGCATTAAAGGAGCTATCATACTAGTGAGATTTGTAAAGAAGGTGGGGTTCCCTCCCACCGGACCATAAACACTACCCAGGAGTACCCTGGTATGCCTCAATGTGCCAACTACCAGTATATAGCTCCCCTGTGGATCCGCCATAATTTGATCTGCTTGAAAAGGTATGGCTCGATTAATCAGAATGGCCACTCCCCACTGGCTGTCGAGTTTCCTGAGGCATAACGTTGCCCAATGTTTTGCCTCCTTAGAGTGGTGGCTTCACTAGGCAAGAGATGAGTCTCTTAAATAAAAGAGATATTTGAGTGCAATAATGATAGGTGCTTAAGTATTTGGTACCTCTTGGTATTCTCGTGAGCTCCCCTGACATTCCACGACACCAATTTTGTTATGTTACTAACCATTTTCATTACTTAGTGCACTGAACATACAATGGGTTGACTTGAGATTGATATCCTCACCATTCCCCCCATCCCAAAAACAGGTTTAAGAGTAAGGTAGAAAATATGATCATAATCCAAACATGAGAAATATACTCCGAAATGATGATACCAGGTGTGTAATATTGATGAGAATCCCTCCCCCCATATCTCATTAATCTGGAGCCATATAACCAGGATCTGATAAGCTCTCAAGATAATCCTGTCTACCCCCTGAAAAATATAACTATATACAACAGTCTCAAAAGAAATCCAAAAGCATAAACATGCTGCAGTCGTTGCTAATCTATGAGACCAACCCCTTACAACCCCTACAAGTACTCCCTTTATACTTAAAGACCAACCATGGGAACTGCAAGATGGCTGTATTCTCAAATAGTAAAAATAAATAGCTTTATTCCAGCATATAGAAGAAAAAAAAATTAGGAGTATAATGAGGTCAAACCCCCAAAAAATTAGCCCGCTGTGCAGCTCAACCTGAGTCTACACTGAGTCAAGCAACCCACTCCCTCCCAGTCCGCTTTGAAAAAATAAACATTCGTGTGCTAGATTATTATCGAGAAATTCTTATGCCCCAAACTACTCATCAAGCTAATAGTAAGGGAAAAAAAAGAGAAAATTCCATAACAAATTATATCGCTACCCCAACATTACACAGGGGTACTCGGTAATGGGACAGCTGAATATGCGCATTGACTTTAATGTAATCGCACCATGGCCTACTTGACCGCAGAGCAAGTGGAAAAATCAACGGAGTATAAAATATTTATGACACATTTAGGTTACCTACTAAGCATTGTATGTGTCATTTAGTCCAAAGGGATCCACTCGATGGGAGCTCCTTGTGGTATTAGAGATGGTGAAGTTATCAAGTCGGGAGAATAAAATCTACCATAGGAAGTACACAAGGGGGAGCTGAAAAAATAGTACTCTCTGACAGTCTTGCATTAATAGTGGCCCCAAATAAAGCGATTGAGAACTATCGTTCCTGTTGGGTAGGTTTAATTTGCATACAAGACTATTGCTACCCCTAGCGCTGGCGTACTTAAAAAAAAAAAAGTAAAAATGAGGCCCCATTGATTGAGTAAACTCTCCTCCCTCATACCATCACAGGACCCCCATCACCTCGGTAAGAGATTCAGATTACAGATTTGGTCAATTAGTAGCCTTAGAGCATGCTAATTCCATGAAAAGCAAACAAAAAAATGGTTAACAAACTGACAGGTTTCTATCAATTAAGCCGAGCTATTTGTTGACTGGAACACTCATCCCAGTTTAAAGAGTTCGGGTAATTTGCTTGAAAGGTCTGTGTTAGCCTGCATCGGTGATTCATATGCCATCCAGCTGCCTGAGACAGATACTTGTAGTTTCGCTGGATATGACATTCTGAAAGGGATGCTGGCCGCCACCAGTTTGGTTACTACAGGATGGAATGCTGCCCATTTCTGCAGAACCTCGTATGGCAAATCCTGCACAATGCGGAACTTGGTCTCTTCCCACATTACTACCTTCAGCTCCCTGGTTTTGGACAGGACGTGCTGTCTTTTGATGTAACTTAAGAATTTTAATATGATAGGCCTGGGTGGCTCTCCTGATTGAGATCTCGGTCGGAGGGAGCGATGAGCTCTCTCAATTCCGTAAACTGAGTGCAATGGAGATGGGCCTGCCACCTTCTCTAGGAACTTCTGAATGAACAGAATTATGTTACTGCCTTCTTTTTTTTCAGGTAGGCTGATGATTAAGATGTTATTTCTTCTACTACATCCCTCTAAATCCTCGTTCTTCAGTTGTAGTTTTTGTACCTGTTGTCTCAGTGAGATCAGCTCGGGATCCTGTTTGTCTTTCCATCGTTCCACCAATTGGATTTGGGCCTCTGAGTCAGCTACCCACCTAGTTAGGTCAGATATGTCACTTCACATGGATTTAAGGTCTGTGGCTATATCCTTCAAGGTATCTTTAAAAGGTTCCAATTCTTGTAGGAACCTGTCCTCTGTGGGTGGAATCGGTTGATTCGGAGGAGGGTCACTCTTTTCCCCATGTGCTCTGGATTTTTTCGGATGCTGCTTTTCGGGTGAAGCAGGTGGGGTATGTCTTAGATGGGCATGCTTCATTGTCACCTCCACTGTGGGACGGATATCCAGATAGCTATGCTTCAAAGTACACCAAATCTATAGTGAAAGCAGGTTCTTAGCACCGGACAGTGTTTTCTATGATAACATTTGTTTAGACTAGCATAAAATAGCATTAGAAAGGGTGGAGGAGTGGGAGCTCGGAATCAGTGCTGCTTCTAGCTTGCTTGCATCATGTGACTCCCACTACCACCATTCTTAAATTCACATCAGAAACCCTTGTGGCTATGGACTCTGGCCTTCTCACTGGGGCCATTTTCATTGATATGACCAAGGCATTTGACCTTGTCGACCACCACATCCTCTTAGCCTCACTTAGAACTCTTGGATTCTCTGATAATGTTGTGAGGTGGTATGGCTGCTACCTCTCTGATAGGACTCAAACTGTGAAGTATAACTCCACCCTCTCGGACAAAACCACCATTAACATTGGAGTTCAGCAAGCATCCATCCTGGGGCTTCTGTTTTTCTCTGTCTTCATTAATAACATTACCACAAACCTCTTCAGGACTGACTCCTTACTATATGCTGTGACATTGTTCTGTACTCCAGTGGTAAAAGCATTGAGATAATCAATCAAAATCTCTCTTTTGGCTTTCAACTATTCCAAAAATGGCTAACCAGTCACAAATTGGTCTTAATTAGCCCAAAACCCCGGCTATGCTATTTGGTTCTAATACCAAACTTAAACACTTCCAACCTAAATTTAAAGTCCTCACATCCAATGGTTCTACCCTTGGGGTGGTGAACTCATTTAAATATCTAGGCATCACACTAGACCCATCACTAAACTTTGACTCACACATCCAACAGACCTGCAAGTTGGTCAATGCCAAACTTGGGTTAGCCTACCGTACCAGTTATATGCTCACCCCCTCCGCTAGGCTAGCCATTGACCAGGGTATACTCCTACCTTCTTTAACCTATGGTGTTGCCACCTTTACTTCTGTGTCCAAATCCAGTCTCAGAAAGTGGGATGTCTCTTACAACAATATCTGCCACTATGCATCCTCCTTGCACTGATTAAAACTCCACTGTCTACTGTATTCAGTTCTGGATGGCTTCCTCCTTCTGAGCTAAGGCTTTATGCTTATGGCTCTGCCATCGACAATATTGTCCGCTCACAATTACCCAAACCCCTGGCAGGTCTCTTCCTTAATTTGACATCACACTATAGCTTAAGGTCTGCCGAACAAGCGCCTGTCTTTATCCCCAGACATCATTCCTCCAAAGGTGCCACGGCTTTCGCCTGCTATGCTCCCCTCTATTGGAACTCCCTGCCACTAACTTTATGCCAATCACTGTCCCATGACTCTTTTAACCCTTAGAAGACTGTGGACATATATATATATATATATATATACGTCCAGAATCTATATACGTTTACACATATTCAGTTCTCAACGGCTTACATAACCATCTTGCCGCTTCCTACAAATGCGCCTGCTTTGAACCCCCCCCAGCCTATACATCCTCCCTTCCTCTCCTGACACTACTGTAGTACTCTTAAATGTACAACACTTTCCCCTCATCTCTCTTTCCACAGGCCTCTTCCCAAACCTCTTCTCTGGCCTATGATTTCCACCCCCTCCCTTTCCCTCCCCATCCACCCTAGTCAATCTTACAAGAATATTATGGTCACCAATAGTACTAACCTTTGGCTATCAAAATGTCCTGAATTCACTGTTCTAGTGTGCATTTTTATTCTATTACCTCACCAACTGTCTACTTGCCCTGTTATAGCATTGTTTACTATGACTATATTTGCTCAGTATTACTATGAATTAAGTCAAATTGTTGTATTGCGATATATACCTGCTTGTATAAACTGTCTACTATATTTACCTCACTACTGTCTACCTGCTCTGTTTATAATATTGTTTAATATGCATATACTTGCTATGATCTCTACATTCAATTGTGTCAAGCTTTGTATTGCTATGTGTGCCTGCTTGTTTGTACTGTACCCTCCCGGGTCGTGCCTGAAAATAGTCATTGCTATGGTTAACGCACTTACCCAGTCAACAAAAACGAAATAAATAAAATAAAATAAATATGGCAGTCACATGACCCAGAAGTCTCCCAGGGGTCACGCAATGAGGTACATGGCAAAATAGCCCAAAATGAGTTCAAAACATCAGATAAAGCCTTTAAAAAGGAGTTCTCTCGGTAAATGCAATTTGCCCAGTACTTCAAATCACGGAAACAAGGTGCATATGGCAAGTTGTAGTTTCAGAGAGGACCCTGAAAAACTACTCGCCCTCTTCCTGTTCCTGGGAACAGGGCTCACACAGTATAGCAATATAGAACAGTGAATATTTCAAACAACACAATGTTGTACACACTAAAACCACACAGAGCAGCTCACAAGAGGTAGAGCAAGCTCTAGCAACTCAATCTGTGAGTGTTCCTGTATCACTTAAACCAACATCTTCTGTACATGAAGCTGATAAATTAAAAATCATGATAAAAACCCAGTGGAAAACAGCCTAGAATTAGAGGGCATTACAATGCACAGAGATAAAGACATATAAGCATAGACAAAATGGGGAAGTGAAAGGTTGGGGGGGGGGCATGAAGTTAAAAACAGCAAGAACCTGCAAATCTAAATGCTGTAAGGGAGAGAGAACATACATTACACTACACAATACCACAAAAAACGGGGGCCGGTAAGATTGAAGTTGACCTGTTTCAATTTTTTAACAGATTGCAGTTATGAGGCACTGGCATGGAGCTGTACCATGATTAATTGATGAAATGTGGGGGCGCAGGGTATTATATAAATTGGAAACTGACTCTGGTTTTCTCCCATAATGCTCTATTAATTGTTAGCACTTGACAATTCCTGATAGATATTAATCAGTTCGGTAGGAGCGTAAAGATAAGTTTGGCATGTTGTTTGAATCAGAATTAGCCTAGTATTTTTGTTATCTGATACTTGGTTAATTATCTCCATAATTTTGAGATGAATGTTATTTTTATTTACTTTATGAATTTACTGACGTGGTAGTTATGTATTTTTACAAAATTCGGGCTTGAACTGTTTGAATTCAATGTTAGAAACACATTATATATGTTTTATGAATCTCTGGATTTTCCAAAACTTTGAGATAAAATCAATATGCATGGTTATCAATACTGTGGAAGTACCATTTAGAATATTTTGAAGCAGCAAAACGTGCCAAATCCAGCTCTTTATGGAATTGTACCATTTTATTTTTTACATAAACGTTATGTTTCTCACTGATACTCATACATTGGTGTCTATATTTCAGCAAAAAAGACAACAAATATTTATCAAGGGAATTATACAGGTAGGAGAGTCAGATTGACTGCTTATGTTGGCACTATGCCCAAGCCTCTATCTCCATTAAACATAACTTAGCCCATCTATCCTTTGGCAATCTTAAGATCTTGATCCAAAAATTAATTAATCTAGAATCAGCCAATGCCTGTAAGTTGGAAATTCCCAGTCCCGCTCTTAAAAAATAGACTAGTGTGGATCTCTGACAAACAGTAACTTTCCTCAAAAGTTTATTGGCTGGTATTTCTAGATGGTCTAATGGTTTTAACTCCCAGATTTCTATCCCGTATAGAGATTGTGCATTATACTTTGCCTGTAAGGTGGATAAAAAAGGTCTAAGTGAATATCCACTATAGGCATGGTTAAATTTAGCCAAAGCCCCTACTGTTTTATTAATTTTAGAAAGTATATGATCATGATGTCTACACCAAGAACCATTGTTGGAATATAAAAAACCCAAGTACATATATTTCAGAGGACATAGGTACCTACTGGTACAACAAATTCTAACAACACCAGTTCAAATTTAAACCAGGGAATACTATCTAATACTAAGGAACTTAAGATCCTTTTAATTAATGCCAGAAGCCTAACCAACAAAATGGACAAATTAAAATATATTTTGAAAAAACAGGAACATTGAAATATGCACTATTACAGAAACTTGGTTTTCTGATAATGACTGGAACGTGGACATACCAGGTTATACTAACTTCCATAAGAAACGTCAAAACAAAAAGGTAGGTGGAATAGCACTGTATATATTGTCTAAACTCAAGAGCTATCAAATAGATCTAGATACCACTAGTGCAGAAATCCTGTACATCAGGATAATACTTGACCATAAACCTATAACTCTTGGCCTATGCTATTGAGACCCCAATTCAGGACCTGAGAAAAACCTTATATTCCTTAAACACATACAGGAGACAATAATATCTGACAACCTCATACTAATGGGTGACTTTAATCTCATGAATATAAACTGGTCTACTTTTGAGACAAAGGCATCACGAGAAAAAAGATTCTTAGAAATCACTTTCCAACTTGGTCTAGAACAAATAGTTACTCTACCTACTAGGAAAAATAACATTTTTGATTTAATTTTAACCAACATCAAGGATGTAATATCACCTCCCATTATATTACCTCCCCTTGGTGATAGTGACCATAATATGTTTGAATGTAAGGTCCAAAGATATTTCCATATAAACAAAGGGGTAACCAAAATTTGTAATTATCAAAAAGCAGATTATAAAAGCATTAGATCTAGCACCTAGCATTATAGAATTGGGAAGAAGACTTGAAAAATCTAGATCCCAAACAAATCTGGGACAAAATCAAATTTAGACTTCATTTCTGCATAAACAAATGGGTTCCAGAATGTGTCAAATATAACAATGCTAAACAAAGAATACCACTCTGGTGGACCAATAAAATCAAACATATCATTAAAAAAAGTGTAGTCTACTGTAGATACATTAAGAAACATAAAATTGCTGACTGGAACAGATTTAAACTACTAGCCAATAGAGCAAAAAAACTGATTCTCACAGCTAAAGGAAGATTAGAAATTACCCTAGCAAAAAGTACAAAAGACAACAAAAAAAAAATTATAATTACATTGGATCTCTTAAAGGAAACCAGAGTGGAATTAGACCTTTCAATTCAGATGGTAATACCATCACTGACGAAAAAGAAATGGCTGAGGAACTTAACTCCTATTTCAGGTCTATATTTAAACCCAAAGAAACTATTAACATTAATGATTTATTGATAGAGATGCAGTGAAGTTTTAATCCGCTGGTGAAACAAACGGTGGACACTTGGCGTAAATGAACACCTGCAAGTGGGCACTGTAAAGTGCTCACTTTGCATTATCATTATTACTGCGCGTTGCCATTATGCCTTAATGCGAAGTAAGGCAAAGTGACAAATAAATAGGCAGCCCCCCCATACATCACATGGCTTACAGTACTGTAAGTCACATGCTTTAGCCAGGCAGGAAGAAAGTGAGTCAGAGAAGCAGTTTCACTTTCTCCTTTGCATTCGTAGAGGGAGAAGGCTTTGTGAGAGAGCAGTGTAGAGTCAGTGACTGAAAGTGCTTTATTGCCTTTCTGTGAAGTAAACAACAGCTTTTTTAAAAGCTATATCTTTATTTAGTTTTTGTATTAAGTTTGCGATTATTTTTTTGGTAGTGAATATTTTTTTATAAGTTTTGTTTTGTTTCGTGTGTGTGTGACTGTGTGTGTCAGTGTGTGTATGTGCCAGGGACTTGTGTGTGAAGGATGGACCCTGGAGAAGGTGAGTCGCTGACCCATGGGCGCGATCAGAGGAGGGTAGTGCGGACACATGGGGGCAGTCGTGTGATGCTGGACCACTCCCAACTCCTGGGTGTTGCTTCCCCCCCAGTAGAAACAACAGCAGCAGCAGCAGCAGCACCAGTGTCACCAGTGGCTACTCTGCATCCACATTCTCCACCACCACCACCACCATCGGTAGCAGCTGTAGGGGCTCCAGCAGTATCCCCTTCACCATCTCCACAGCCACAGGAGGTGCCCCTGGAAACCATAGGTGGTGCGAGGACAGTGTCTGGTCCCCCCCCCGCAACTCCCCAGTGTGGGAGTTTTTTAACTCTGTGGGGGGAGACAGCACAGTCATGGTGTGCCATCTGTGTGGTGTGCTGGTGCACCGTGTCCCCCGGGGGACACATTTGGGGACCGGTGGCAAACGCACCCACATGTTCAACCACCACAAGGCAGAGTGGCAGGCTGCCACGGAAGGGGCCAGGCATCCACCTGCTGGCCCTTCTGTGGCAGTGGCTGAGGGTGCTTCTGGGGTCAAAGTTGTGCCTCACTGCAGCAGGAGGAGGGCCAGCCCAGCAGCTGCATCATCACCACCACCACCACCACTGCCACCACAGTAACCAGCACCACCCTCTCCACCACCACCACTACCCGGATTTCCACCTGCAGTGGACCCTGCCACAGTCCCTCCAACAGAGGCTGACATCACCCTGGTGTGAGCAGCCCTGGAGGAGAATAATCAGAGGGTCGGTGCTTTGAAGCAGCAGGTCAACACAATACAAGAACAGCGGCAGCAAATACTGATAATGCTGCACCTGCTGCTGGACCACCATGGAATACCAAGGCCACATTAAGGGATTATTTTCTGGCCCCACCCCCACCCACTACTGTGTTGTACTGTTTTTGTGCGTTTTTTCTTTGTTGTTGTTTAATAATACACATTTTCCCTTCCAGGGGAATCTTTCTTGCTCCTCACAGTGCAATACATTTCTGTGAAAACTGCCCATAATTTCATTACAGTGTGTCACATGACAGAGGAATTTCCATTCTGAAAAGCCGCCCACATTCTGCCCGCCTTCTCAGTAACGTTAGTATGTGATGCCAGGGAGAGTGCGGGTGCATGCTCCATTACAGTGAATGTCCGATTGTCTGGCAGCTTTCTGAATGTTTCTTTATGTTATAATGGTCAGTTTGTGGTGAAACGTGTGGGCACATTTCTAGTAAGAAGAGCCTTGTTAGTGGAAACGTTCCTGCATTTCACCACAAAGTGAACCTTATAACATAACGAAACACTGGGATAGCTGCCAGACATTCACTATAGTGGAGCATGCACCTGCACTCCCCCTGGCATCATATCCTAACATTGCTGAAAAAAGGGGGCAGAATGTGGGCAGCTTTTCTGAATGGGAATTCCTCTGTCACGTGACACACTGTAATGAAATTACGGGTGGTTTTCTCAGAAATATATTGCAAGCCGGTCCGTCAGTGCAGCGGTTGGATTTCCGCTTGCGACGCCGGCGACCCGGGTTTGGGAACGGACCTGGGTCATCGGAGGATTGCCAGGTTGGGAAGGATTGAGCATCACATAGGCGGCTCTCCTTCCTTGGGGGGAGGGCAGGGGCTGCAGCCGGTGTACGGGCGTCACCTAGCGGAGGCTGGGTGCACGTTACACGTCGGGGCATAACAGAGCTCTCAGGATGGGGCGGACGCTGGCCTTCATTGCACATCCCCATCCTGCTTAAGGGGGGGGAACAAAAATCCCACGCCTTGAGTCTCAGTGATGCTCTGCCCCTGGAAGCCCCGATTGACCACCGGAGCCGTTCCCCCAACCAGTCACAGTTCTGCGGTCCAATATCTGGGGTCGGAGCCGCGGCCCCACTCTCTGGGGGGTAAGCCAGGGATGACCGGGGGAGACGGCAATATCTGGTGGTTGGGGCTCCAGGGGTCCATGACCAGAGTCGATGGTCGACGAGAGGAGCGGAGGCAAAAAAAAAAAAAAAAGAAATATATTGCACTCTGTGGAGCAAGAAATATTCCACTGGAAGTAAGGCCCCCCACATATTAGGTTATGTGCAACACCTTAACTATGTAACGTGGTGAATATCTGAAAAGCAGCAGCGCAACAATCTGTTGAGAACTCTGACCTATATTTTTTAATGCTATGTTACAACTTCCTTTACTTACATCTTGACTGGAATGATACGAGAATTTCCAGTAGTTGAGTCTGCTGTACTACCTTTTTCCATGTGTGAAATAATAAAAGGAGCATTCCTTTTAAATTGGTGCTGACCAGGTCTTTGTCATTGTTTTCTTCTGTTTTTCTCCATCACATCAGTTAGTTGTTATATATCACTTCTGTTGTAAATTAACAGTTATGCAGCAGGCAGTGTTTTATGACACCACGGAACAATATTTGTTGAAAAGCAGCTGCAAATACATACAAACCTGGTCAGAACAACATTGAAAGGTGTGCTAATTTTTTTCATACATAAAAAAAGTAGTCAACTAAGTAAAGTAAACAGAAATTGTGAAAAGAAGCATATCATTCAAGTCACGACTTGGAGTAACTAGTGGCTGTGGCAATGTAAAGTAGCATAAAAAAGTACAGTTCAAAATTGTCACAACATTCTTGCAATGCTGCTTTAATTGCTAATGTCAGTATGACATCATGAGCTCACAACAATCACACAACACACAAAATGCATCCCCAGAATTAATGGTGCACTCAGTCATGCGCGCAGTGGTGGCACAGAGTTCCCAGATGTTTTCTGCAGGCCCAAAATGCATCCTCCTTGTGTGTAGAAAATTGACAAGTGGTAACACAATGAAATGAGACTGCTTCAGCACGTACAAAGTCCCCCAAAATTAATGGCGCACTCGGTCATGCGTGCAGTGGTGGCACAGAGTCCCCAGATTTTTTCTGCAGGCCCAAAATGCATCCTCCTTGTGTGCAGAAAATTGCAAGTGGTTACACAGTGAAATGAGACTGTTTCAACACACACAAAGTCCCCCAGAATTATTGGAGCACTCCTGCCAAGCATGCAGTGGTGGCACAGAGTCCCCAGATTTCTTCTGCAGGCCCAAAATGCATCCTCCTTGTGTACAAAAAATTGACAAGTGGTAACACAGTGAAATGGGAGTGTTTCAGCACATACAAAGTCCCTCAGAATTAATGGTGCACTCAGTCATGTGCGCAGTGGTGGCACAGAGTCCCCAGATTTTTTCTGTAGGCCCAAAATGCATCCTCCTTGTGTGCAGAAAATTGACAAGTGGTAACACAGTGAAATGGGAGTGTCTCAGCACATACAAATTCCCCCAGAATTAATGGCGCACTCAGTCATGCACGCAGTGGTGGCACAGAGTCCCCAGATTTTTTCTGCAGGCCCAAAATGCATCCTCCTTGTGTGCAGAAAATGGACAAGTGGTAACACAGTGAAATGGAACTGTTTCAGCACATGCAAAGTCCTCCAGAATAAAATGATGACCGTGAGCATCCTGTTGCTGGTCCAATGTGTTCTGCGAGGCGATTCGAGCAAATGCAATGTGATCATCTCAAGTGGATGGAAGGGTGTCCTTTGGCTGTACAATAAAAGTAGCATTGGTGAGTAGATATAAATAGATATATGTTTGTGTATTTTGTAGGTGAGGAGGGGGGTTGACATGGACATGTACTCATGGTATTGTTCTGTATCACAGGTTACAGAAACTGTTGGTGTGCACATTCCAGTGCTCAATGAGAATTTTTGCGTTTAAATTGGAAATGGATAACTCTCAAGCACATGAAGGTAAGTATTTTTTGGGGGTGGGGAATCATATTTGCAGGTTCGTCTGTAATGGTTTCTTATTTTGTTACTTCTTCACAGATTTCATCTGCATCCTTCTGGAGTCCGTTGTTAATGATGGTCATGGTCATCTAATGAAACAACTTCTGCGTGTTGCATGTGTGCCCAAGCCCAGGGAAGGGGGGTGCCTGATGATATTGAAGAACTTTTTTGGATAAGGCCACTTTGACAGAACAACAAAGCATTTGGAAGTTTCCTAAAAAAAGAAATGAATGATTTCTTACAACTTAATTATTATTGTCCCTCCCTGGTTCTCAATCTCAAGTCAAGTTACATTTCAAACCCACATCTTGTCAACTAACACAACATGGAAACATAGAAACATAGACTTTGATGGCAGATAAGGACCACTTGGCCCACCTTGTCTGCCCATTTCCCTACCTACAGGATAGGCTGCAGATCCTAGTTAACCAACAGCCTATTTCTCCCTACCCCCCACAAGAATTGCCTTATGTCTGTCCCATGCATTCTTGAATTCTCCCACAGTTTTAGACCCCACAACCTCCTCAGGAAGGCTGTTCCATGCATCAACTACCCTCTCTGTGAAAAAATACTTCCTCACATTGCCCCTGAACTGCCCCCCCATCTTTAAATTGTGTCCCCTTGTTCTTGAGCAGCTCTTTTTCTGAAAGATGCTACCCTCTTGGACTTTGTTGATTCCACTAAGGTACTTAAAAGTTTCTATCATGTCCCCCCCCTTTCCTCAAGGGTATACATATTAAGCTCCTTTAGTCTCTCCTCATATGGCTTCTCTTGCAGACACTGCACCATTTTAGTTTCCCTCCTCTGGACTGCCTCTATCTCGTCTATGTCCTTGTGGAGATGGGGTCTCCAGAACTGGATACAGTACTCCAGATGGGGTCTCACCAACTGTCTGTACAGAGGGATAACAACTTCCTGTTTTCTGCTGGTGATGCCTCTCCCTGTTTCCCAGGTGCATTATTTTGCACTTCTTTGCTTTGACTCCTAGCTGCCATACTTTCGACCATTCCTCCAACCTTGCCAAGTCCCTTCTCATCCTTTCCACACCTCCTTGGGCATCAACCATGTTGCAGATCTTTGTGTCATCTGCAAAGAGGCATACTTTTCCTTCCAGTCCCTCTGCAATGTCACTTATAAAGGCATTAAAAAGGACTGGACCCAGTACTGAACCCTGCGGTACCCCACTAGTAACCCCTCTTTCTTCAGAGTGGTCTCCATTTACAATTACCTTCTGTGTCCTGTTGTCTAGCCAATGTTTTACCCAGGCTACCACCCTGGGACCCACTCAAAGGCTGGTTAATTTGACTATTAATCTTTTGTGTGGGACTGTGTCAAATGCCTTGCAATAGTCTAGGTAGGCCATGTCCACAGCCCCTCCCTGGTCTACTACTTTGGTCACCCAATCAAAAAAATCTATTAGATTCATCTGACATGACCTTCCCACTGTGAACCCATGCTGCCTTGGGTCCTGTGCCCTATTGGCCTCTAGGTACTCAACAATTCTTTCCTTCAGAAGTGACTCCATCACTTTCCCTACCACAGAGGTCAAGCTGACAGGTCTGTAGTTTCCTGCCCCTGTCTTGGTCCCACTTTTGTGAAGAGGAATCACATCCACCTTCCTCCAGTCCTCGGGTACCACACCATCCTCCCATGATTTGTTAAAAAGGGTAGTCAGTGGTTTCACTAGTTCTCCTCTTAATTCTTTTAGAATTCTTGGGTGAATTGCATCAGGCCCCATTGCTTTGTCCACCTTCAGTTTTAGGAGTTCTTGCAGAACCCTTTCTTCTGTGAAAGGACTGGGATCGACCCCCCTATCAAGAGTGCTTCTGTTAATTGGATTAGGCACTTCCCCCCCTCTTTTGTGAATACTGAGCAGAAATATTCATTCAGTATCCCTGCTTTTTCACTGTTCCCCTCTGCCCACCCACCTTTCATTCTATTCAGCCTCACTATCCCTCCCTTTGTCTTTCTACGCTCTCTAATGTACCTATAAAAGGTTTTATCCCCCTTCTTAACCAAGCTGGCTATCTTTTCTTCAGTTTGGGCCTTTGCTATTCTGACTTCCTTCCCTGCTTCCTTCTGCCTTATCTAGTACAGCTCTCTGTCCTGCTCCTTCTGTGTTTCCTTATACTTTCTGAATGCTACCTTTTCTCCATGACTTTCCCAGTTTTTTGAGAACCATAGTGGCTTTTTCTTTCATTTTGATTTGTTTATTTGCTTCACACAAAGGCTTGTTGCCTCTGTGATGGCAGTTTTGATGATTCCCCATTGTTACTCCACCCCTCCTTCTAGCCAGTTTGCTAGTGCTTTTCTGAAGCACTCTCCCATCTTGCCAAAGTCAGCCCTCCTGAAGTCCAGAACCCTCACTTTTGTATGGCTTGACTATGTAGCTGAGTTTATCATGAACCACACTGTTTGATGATCACTTGTTCCCAGATGGCAACCTACTTCTAGATCTGAGATCCTCTCACTGTCCCCATTTGAAAGTACGAGGTCTAAGATTGCTCCCTCATGAGTGGGTTCCAAAACTAGTTGTCTGAGGCCTGCCACCTGTAGGGCATCGAGAATGGCCCTGCTCTTGGATGTGGCTGCAGCAAATGTGCTCCAGTTAACATCTGGCATATTCAGGTCTCCCATCAACAGTATCTCCCCTTTCTCTGCCATCCTAAGAATGCCTTCTATCTTATCCTTGTCCATTCCCTCCCCCTGACATGGGGATCTGTACACAACCTCTGTGCGGATTATGGTGCCCTTTCCAGTCTCCAAGGTGACCCACAGTGCCTCCTCTCCTTCCTGTTTACTCTTTTGTTCAGTTGCTTTTATCCCTTCCTTTACATAGAGAGCTACTCCTCCCTCTCTTCTCCCCTGCCTGTCTCTCCTTTAGGTTATGTACCCTGGTATGTTAACATCCCAGTCAGGGTTCTCTGTCTACCATGTTTCTGTGACTGCTACGATATCCAGGCATCCCTCTTCCATCAAGGCCACCAGTTCAGGGAGCTTGTTGCCCAAACTATGGGCATTGGTACTCATTACCCTCCATTTCCTGATGGCCTTACTCATTTTTGCCCCATCCCTGTCCTTCTTGCTTTTGTCACTTTCCCCATTTACCCCGGCCCTTCTCCCTATCGACACCTCTATGTTGGTGTTTACTGCTCTTACTACCATGATTTTTTTTGGTGAGGCTAGGATTTCCCTGCTCCTTTCCAGTACCTCCCACCTTGGCTAGTTTAAATGATTGCCAATGAAGCATTTAAACCTATCACCTAGGATCCTGGTTCCCCTCCTGGACAGATGCAACCCATCATGCCAGTATACACTTGCATCACTCCAGGTGGACCCCAGTCCCCAATAAAGACAAATCCCTGAGCTCTGCATCAGTTTTTCAACCACTGATTGAATCCCATGGTGCGGAACACCCTAGCCTCTCCTACGCCATAGACAGGCAGCACCTCCGAGAAGGTTACCATGCATGCTACTTGTCTAAGACCCCTCCCCAATTCCACAAACTCTTCCTGCACTGCTCTAGTCCCTTTCTTAGCCAGGTCATTTGTCCCTTGGTGGACAATGACATCCAGCTCCCTCCCCTGTGCAGCTGCTCCGGCAATCCTGAGGATTCACTCCCTGTCCCTCCAAGCCATGGCACCAGGCAGGCACCTTACCTCCCTCTCCCCTTCTTCCCTCAGTTCTACCTTCCTAACAATGGAGTCCCCCACTAGGAGTTGTTTCCTTCCCCTGTGGGGTCTCATGCCACCCTCTTGTGGATCTCCTTTGTGGGGGTTCCCAGCATCCTCCTTGGTCTCCACTGTGGGTGCCTCCATAGAGGAACCACACTTTGCCAGAAAGGCATTGGAATTGTGGAGAGGTACAACTGGAGGGATGCACCTCTGTTCCCACACCCTCACCCTCCCGGAGCCCACTGTGGTCCAACCACTCGTCTTTCTAGGCAACCTCTGAGGCAACAGCAGTGGCACTGTTGGCCCCTGGATGGAAGAGGAGGTCCCACAAATCCTGGCCAACTCAGCCTGGAGATGAGCAACCTCCTCCCTCAGCACAGAGAGGTGCCTGCAGATGGGACAACACTACATCCTCCAAAATGTCTCCTGGAAGACTGCTGCTCCACAGCCACTGCACTGCACCACTCCCATCATGTCTTATTTCTGGCCCTTAACTGTTGTTTGGAATCCTTACTTTTTCCTCTTTTTTTTCCTTCTCTCTCTCTACTTACTTTCTGCCTCTGTGCCCTTTAAGCTCCTGAGTGTCCTGTTCTGAGACAAGAAGATCCTATATTTCTCAGTAGACCCCTTGCTTGCTCAGAGGCAGACCTCCAGCAGCTAGAGGGGGCAGGAGAGCTATTCTTGCCCTTCTAGGATGGTGGATCTTTGGTGGCTCTGTGATCACTCACTACCTGCTCCCAAACAGGAAGTTCCTGTTGTCAGTCAAATCCTGTAACTATAAAAGTAGAACTAGCTTTGGGGAGCGGAGGGGAGGAAAGGAGGGGCAATATAGTCCCAGTAGAGAAGTCCAGTCACACAGCACTCCTTCCTCCTGGTGTCTTCTACTAAGCTTCTAGCAGAATCTTTCTAAGGCAGTGTTTAAATTTAGCTTCCTTCTAGCTAAGCCACTCCCTCTACTTACTAGATCTTTCTACAAGTAATTTAAACTGCACAGCTATCAAGCCCTTTCAGTCACCTGAGATTTACACCTAGATAACTGTTCAGATAACCATTCAGTTCAGTTAACTCAGACAAACACAACCTGTATGCACTATTTGCTGCAGTCGTTCCAAAACAATGAAACAGATGAAATAAAATCTTCATACTTACCAGAATGGATTTCACATGGGTATTCCATAGGTTCCTCTCTGTACGGTACAGCTGCAGTACCATTTCCACCTATTTTAGAGATGGAGACTTTTTTGTTAACCTGTAAAAAAAAACAAAATAAGTGTACCATATGTGTTTTATCATTGCAGCTCTGAAAAGCTACCAAAAACAAAACATACAACTAAAGGAAGCGAAACAGTATAACAAACATGAGTACACATACTCACTTTATGGTTTTATATTAGCTTAGTTTAGTTTATTAGTCTAGGAATTAATACCTTTGAGCCAGGGCTCTTTTACAAAGGTTCCACGTCACAAAGAACATTTAACAAAGCACGATACACATTACAGGTAAAACCAGACAGGAAAGTTACATCATAAATTTGCTATTAACAGTTTAAAGCAGTAACATTTTTAAGTTTCATAGAAAAACAAGCTATAACAGGTTCAAGCGAGTAGACAATTTCGAGGTTAAGGAAACTTCCAGAGAGGGTGATCATTAGGTGCCAAAAGGAGGCTAGAGAGGAGGGAAAGGTGGTGAGCGGGAGAGTAAGTGAGAGGGACAGGAAAAAGGGGGAGTGAGTTTGGGTGGGAGACAGGAAGTAGTAGAGGTACCAGAGGGTTCATTAGTCATGGAGGAAGAGGCCTCAGATGTGAGGATGGACATGAGGAGTAGTAGTCTTTATCTAGCTCAATCACAGATGCTAGTGGTGGTGAGGTGGTCATAGAGCATGGATTTGAAAGCTTTGTGTCTGTGGCTGATGGATGTGGTGGTCCTGACAGACTCATGCTCAGTGGTGGCAGTGGCTAACATCAGTCCCAGTGGTGGTGGTCCGGGGGTCAGACAGACTCATGGTGGCAGTAGCTAACATCAGTCCTGGTGGTGGTGGTGGTGGTACAGGGGCGGACAGACTCATGCTCAGTGGTGGCAGTGGCTAACATCAGTCCCGGTGGTCTGGGGGTCAGACAGACTCATGCTCAGTGGTGGCAGTGACTAACATCAGTCCCGGTTGTGGTGGTCCGGGGGTCAGACAGACTCATGGTGGCAGTAGCTAACATCAGTCCTGGTGGTGGTGGAGGTGGTCTGGGGGTCAGACAGACTCATGCTCAGTGGTGGCAGTGGCTAACATTAGTCCCGGTGGTGGTGGAGGTGGTCTGGGGGATGGACAGACTCATGCTCAGTGGTGGCAGTGGCTAACATCAGTCCCAGTGGTGGTGGTCTGGGGGTCAGATAGACTCATGCTCAGTGGTGGCAGTGGCTAACATCAGTCATGGTGGTGGTGGTCCAGGGGTGGACAGACTCATGTTCAGTGGTAGCAGTGGCTAACATCAGTCCCGGTGGTGGTGGTCCAGGGGTCAGACAGACTCATGGTGGCAGTGGCTAACATCAGTCCCGGTGGTGGTGGAGGTGGTCTGGGGGGCAGACAGACTCATGCTCAGTGGTGGCAGTGCCTAACATCAGTCCTGGTGGTGGTGGTCCAGGGGTCAGACAGACTCATGGTGGCAGTGGCTAACATCAGTCCTGGTGATGGTGGAGGTGGTCCGGGGGGGGCGGACAGACTCATGCTCAGTGGTGGCAGTGGCTAACATCAGTCCCAGTGGTGGTGGTCCATGGGTCAGACAGACTCATGGTGGCAGTGGCTAACATCAGTACCGGTGGTGGTGGTCCAGGGGCAGACAGACTCATGCTCAGTGGTGGCAGTGGCTAACATCAGTCCCGGTTGAGGTGTTGGTGGTCCAGGGTGGCACACCGCCTTTTAACAGTTAAAACCTGCCAACATTAACCACATCATCATCCTCATAAAGAAAGTTTTCCCTCACAGTCATCTATGTCTGAAGTCTGACCACTGGGAAATTCTTTCTCCATTGTGTCATCATCTACCTCAGTGGTGGGCTGTTTCAGGCAGCCACTGCCAGTGCCACCAGAATGGTCCATTTCCACATCACCAAAACCACCATGACTAGGCCGGGGTATGAATACTGAGGTTGCAGTCTGTTCTGGTATGTGCCTCTCATTCATTTTAATGAATGTTAACAAACTAACATTTGCAGGAGACAGATTTGTCCGACGATCCCTGACTATTGCACCTGCTGAGCTGAATACCCTCTCAACACTTACACTGGAGGGTGGGCATGTGAGGTACTTCAGTGCCACTACAGTCAGCTCTGGCCATTCACTGACCTTTCCACTCTAGTACAAAAGAGGATCTTCAGTTATTGTCAGACGCCTGTTTTCAGACAAATATGACTCAACCATTCTCTGAGCCGCACTAAGTCCAGTTGTTGATGCATCATCCTGTTCTCCCAAATCATTTATTTTACAAATATCCACTTGGGACAAAGCCTCCCAAAGTGGGTTGACGCCAGCCGCTTTGGATGACAGACCACCTGGAACTGCTGTCCCCTTCCCCTTGCAGGATATGCTTGATAGTCCTACAGGTACACCTTCAGCCGGATTATGCTGCTGAGGTTTGCTGACCTTGGCACGTGACTTCTTTGCCCCATGAACCAAGCACATCAGTTGACCACTGATATTTTTTAACTGCTCAGGCCCTCCCTCCAGTACTGATGCAATTCCACGTTTATATCATGGGTCCAGCATTGTTACTATGGCAAAGTTGTCACTACGCTGAATGCTCACAATGTGACGATTCTAGTCGAATACTGTCAGCATGTGTTGCAGCAACATACTGCTACCACCATCTCCAGCAACATCATGGCCATGCTGTATATTCACCAATGTCTGCCTCAGCACCCACAGCAGTGGAATTGATTGACTAATGGAGGCAGACTCGCCACTCACTGCCTGTGTGGCATGTTTAAAAGGCCTCAAAATTGTTATTACAGAGTCCATGAGGTGCCACTGTTCAGTCGTCATAGACATGGAGGCCCCGGAACTGTCACGGCTAGTGTGCATCACAAGATATTCTGAGATGGCTTTGTATTGTTCATACAACCTCTCTGCCATGTATAAAGTGGAGTTCCATTGGGTGACAACTTCCAGCTTCAAGCGGTGCTGAGGCAGGCTGTTTTGTATCTGCAATTACCGCAGTTGGTCACAGGCCTTTCCAGATCTTGAAAAGTGAGAGTAGATATGTCATGCAATGGTCAGCATTTCCTTTACATCAGGGTGCTGCAGAAACCCCTGCACCACAAGATTTAAATAGTGGGCCATGCATGGAACACAAAAAAAAACACCATTCGTGATGCATTTCACCACATTTGACCCATTGTCACTTGCTATGAACCCAGCTCTCAGGGAAAGAGGGTTTAGCCATTTGTCAATTTCAGTCAGTACCACATCCAACATGTTCTCACCAGTGTGTGAACAGGTCACATTGTGCAATGCAATTGTTGCATGCTGTCGAATTCCTGGAAGATTGCTACCATGACAATCCACCTTACTGCACTGATTATTCACACTACCAACATCACAAACAACCCCCGGCACCTGCACCCAGTGTGCAGTTATACACAAATATGAACTCCCCACTGTTTTGCCACTTGTCGACATATCCATACTTAAATGGATGAATGAAGAGGAGGAATGTTGCAGGGCATGTCTTACTGAGTCGGACACGGTGCGGAACAACCCGGGGACAGCATGGGTAGAAAAGTATGTCCTAGATTTGACTTTCCATTTTGGACAGGCACATGCAGCAAACCACCAGAACCCAGAATTTTCCACAAAGGAGAAGGGCAAAAGATCAATTGCCAGCATTTCCGTTACAGCAGCATTACGTTCACGTGACAGTGTATGATTCAGGGGGTACTTCAGTTTATGCACAAAAACACTCTGTAACGTGGGCTGACTTAAACATTTTACACAGGGTGTGATCACAAATGGTTGTGCTGTGTGATAAATGGCATTGACAGGGGTGGAGTGTGGATGTTTGATGAAGATGGTTGCACAGGTGATGATGACAAACCCAGAAATGCAGTTATTTTGCCAGATTTGCCAACCAGGGTTGATGTACCACTTGCACTAGACATACTGCATTCACCACCACCACCACCACCACAAAAACTGCTACTCTTACCAGCACTGGACAACATTTCAAAGTCATTATGGTCCTCCACCTCATCATGCCTGTAGTAATCTTCTGCTCTTATTACCTCAGTACTGCACACGTTTAATTTACTACTGGACTTAACAGTCACGGAAGGGAATAACATGCTCGCTATGGTTTCCGGTGATGAGGGTGAATGCCCCAATGTGGTATTAGCTGCCAGCTTGTGCTGGGTCCACAGTGCCAAGTGCCTATTCTTAAGATGCATATGCTGTCCTCCTGTACCCAGATGGCTCCCCTTTTTACCTCGACTCACACAGAAATGGCAAACCTGGCAGATTGCAACTGACTCATCATTTGCCTCTTGAACAAAAAAATCCCAAACAAGGGATTGTCAAGCTCTGCTTTTAACATGTCCATGATGTGACTTATTTAAGTCTGTTATTTTAAGCAGTGAAGTGGGTGGGGGGGGCATGTGATGTTTTGGGCACTGCACACATGGACTGCAACTGACTGCCACGACTACCTATCATATTTATTGCCGGTAAATCACAAGTTTTACGGGGATTCCTGCAAACAGACTCAGACACAGCCACTTTGAATTTTTTTTCTCCGGTTCCCAATTGGGGTCAATTACATCAACATCATATTCATCAACATCACACACATCCACATCTTCTGCTTGGATGCTATCATGTGGACTGCATGTTGCAACAACAGCAACATCATCATCATCATCACGTTCATCATCAGCATCTACACCACCATCACCTGATATTTTTTCACCACACTGTGAATCACTGCATGGAAAATGCGTGACATTAACTGCCACGGTGGATGGAATATCACATTGTATGCTATCGCTGACATGATTATCAGAATCCTCAGGTTCAGTTACTGGGATGTTACTGGGAAGTATGACATCATCTACGCTGTCACTCACTTGCACTGCTTTACACTCAGTATTTTTGGATATGGTACACTGGTCGGAATTCGAACTTGACACACCAGTACTAATACTACCACCATCACTAACACCAGTAACACTAACACCACCAGCTGGGAAAACATCATCTCCTCCAACTATGAGTGAAGCTACTGACTGGACTGTAAAAAACATTGCAGGAGAAATACCTTTCCTCACATCAGCAATGCACTTCTGCATCTGCATACTATCATGCCCACAGACTATCTTACTGCCAGCATTGCCATGGCGAGAAACAGCTTTGCTTGCACATCTCTTTGAGGGCATTTTGGGGGATCAACCACAATACTATAACCAAATTTAGATTTTGGTATGTTCACACTCTGACTGGGGGGACGCTGGATGTGAAGCCAAAAAAACAACTGTAGCTTCAGCAACAGATAAGAGATTAGTCTCTCATGCAATGAAAACAACTTCAGTAACCAGTGGTGCTGATGAGGTCACAAAAACAATCCAATCTGGTAAAAAATTCCTTTTGCCAGTGGGGTTGGGGGGGCACTGACTGTAGATTTTTACGGCAGTACAAGCAGCAAAACAAAGAACAGATACCACGATTGCAGTACAGAATCAAGCAGCTGCAGTGGATAGCAGGTTCATACTGCTGTGCCTGCAATTACACTAGTCTGTGGCCCAATAATAGGTGTATTATTTGATGTCACACAACACTGCACACACTCACACACAGAACAGTTTGTCTACAATGCTGAACGAGTAATGTGTAGCAATTGAAAAGTTCAGTAATATGCCACATATTGTAATGTAAACAACCTGAAATTATGAACTGCTGCACCAGATCCACACAACACACAATCAGCAAGAACATTTCAACAATTACTGACAATGTTACAGTGTGTACATTAACACAGTCAGTTGTATATCAAAAATATAACCAAAAAACAAGGAAATCACTATTTCTCCAACTTAAATCTATCTACACCACAGATACGCCCCTCCCCCAAAGCACACTTTCACTGTCTTTCACTACACACACTCAATGTTCTACATTAACATTCAAAATCCGCACAAAAACAAAATTGCTCGATGCTGTGAGCACAGGAGGGCTTCCTACAATCGATGAACTAAACTTTGAGCCCCCCAAAAAATGCAACAATGCTTTTTTAACAGCTTTTAGAAGGTTTCAATCACAGACAGTTCTCAGAGCACACTGTCTCCTACTCCTTCCTACACATACTACCCCAAACTGAGGCTGTGCAGATCAATATAAAGCTCATGTGACCTGAAATCCCATGAATCACTGCAAAATTCACCTTCAGAGCTGAAAAACAAGGCGAAGTGCATTGTTCTCAATGCACTTCACCTTAATATTTGGTGGAGTAGTGGTCTGGGAAGGCGGAGTAACGCAAAGTAATTGTTTTCAATTGACTTCGCGTTACTTATAATGCGAAGTACTCTTTTTCGCATTGCGGAACACTCTGCATATCAGCCTTTGCTCTGCGAATCCCATCATGGAGCGGATTGAGCCCACTTCACCCACCATTTATTGACTGACACTTCCACAATATTATTTACTGAACAAGACATACTGAATGCCATTGGTTTAATAAAATCGAACTCATCCCCTGCTTCTGACAGTATAAACCCACAATTCATAAAGGAACTTGCCAAAGAACTCTCAGGTCCCCTTACTGTCTTATTTAATACTTCAATTAAGGACGGAAAGTAATACAATCCTGGAGAATGGCTAACATAACACTGATCCACAAAGGTGGAAGTAAACAAATGGCAAGTAACTACAGGCCTATTAGCCTCACGTCCCTTGTTAGCAAAATTTTGGAAAGATTGATACAATACAGAATTATTGAACATATTAACACCACTGAATGTATAGATATCACACAGCATGGATTCACATCTGGGAGATCATGCTTGACCAATCTTATAAACTTTTTTGAACCAGTTAGTGAAGCCCTGGATAATGGTTTACCCATAGATGTTGTATTTCTAGACTATGAAAAAGCGTTTGACACAGTCTCCCACAAAATTCTAATCGAACAACTGATTAAAATAAACCTGGACTGGAAACTTATAAGATGGATAATCTCTTGGTTACATAACCAATGTCAGAGAGTTGTTATCCAAGGATATGAATCCAAATGGGGTCCTGTCTCTAGTGGAGTACCTCAAGGCTCAGTTTTGGGTCCACTGCTTTTTAACATTCTAGTTGCCAGTATGCAGACAACAACCAGCATCTGGATAAGTAAATATGCAGATGACTGCAAGCTAGGGTGCATAGTAAATGATGTTGAGTCGATTGCCACCCTACAAAACAATTTAAAATAAACTATGTAATTGGGCCACAGATAATAAAATGAATTTCAGCATGGCTAAATGTAAGGTCATGCATATGGGTAAGAATAACAAATGTGCCAGCTATGTAATGAATAACATTGAGCTCTCTGTTACGGCAGAAGAGAAAGACTTGGGTGTCATAATAACCGACAACTTAAAATTTGACATACACACAAATAAAACAGTTAAAAAATGCTATGGTATTTTAGGCTGCATCCTGAAGCACATTAAAAGCAGAGAACCTGAAGTTATCCTACCCCTATATACTAGTCTTATATGACCACATTTGGACTATTGTGCTCCCTTTTGCACTCCGACCTCTGTAGGCTGGCAAACCATAGTTGAAAAGGTTCAACGTAAGATAACTAAGAAGATAAACAACATGACTAGTAAAGACTACGAATGTAGACTAAAAACTCTTGGGCTATTCTCTATGGAATACAAATCCCTTAGAAGACACTTAATTTTCACATTTAAAGCTCTTCAAAAAGAGTCTTTGCTAAATACAATCTGTCTGGAAAACCAGCATGTAAGTGTAACCCCCCGACAAATGAGGGTTCCCAAAAGTCTTCTCAGAGCTTGCCTAATTGCTCACAGTCTGGGTGGTGTTCGGCGTTAAAGCCGTTTTAAATGGTGTTGCAGTGAGCACTTTTAAAGCCTCCATGTACTGTTTCTTTAAGGACTGCCAGTTTTGCAGTGTAATTAATTTGAATGGGGGGACTGTGAGTTTCTGTGCCCGAGTCCCACCCAGGCTGCTGACTAATTGCTTCATTTCTGCCATCGCTATTTGAGCAGAGTGAGCACTGTTGAAAGATGTAACCAATTGCTGGGAACTATTTAGAGCAATAATAAAATTGCAGTTTGTTCTAGCCTGCTCTCTTGCAGTATGGAGTGTTTCTGTTTTACTCCACCATTTTGGCCGAACTGCTGGATCGGACCAGTCAGGTTGGGAGGACTCTAAAATGGAGCCTGCTGTATTGGGGATATGTGGAGAAGACTCTGGGGATTGTAGTTTTAGACTGTTGGTGCCTTTTTGGACCTATGGGGGAGCACTGCAGTGACTGACAGCAGAACCGACCAACTGAACTGTTTGAATCTAATGAAAATTCCACAGCTGCCTGCTCTGAGGGTCAGTAGTGAGTTACAGTTTGGAGAGTGAGGAGCTCCAGCCTTTGGAGCTGCTGCCCCATGGGGTAGCATGGAGATTTGGCAGGAAGGCTATGTCTGACCTGCCTGCCTGCAGCTCCTCTGCCTTGGAGAAGAAAAGGGGAGCTTCATTTTCGGACTGTGCCTCCAAACCGATTGCTGATGTGCCCTGAAGCATGGGGCTGAAGTCAGATCTGTGTGGAAAGCTGAGAGAGAAGGAGCTCGTCTAGTTCGAAGAGGTCGTGTTGCACAGTAGTTCGCATGGGAGAATCGTGGAAGGCCTAAATTCCGGCCTGCTTGCTGTTTTCTGCCTTGAGAAGAGAAGAGTGCTTGTTTATTTGGACTAAATCTGAATTTGGTGAGAACGAAGCAAACTACTGATTTGGGACCAGGCTTAACCTATAGAAGACCGAGGATTTTGCTGAATGCGATCAGCCTGTCAGGACTTTCAGTTACTTCTGAGCTCCCAGCATGTGCAGAGACTTGCGATCGTGACTGGGGAGCATTTGGCATGGTACAGGTAGAATTCTGGTATATAAATGTACTGTGTACTGAAGGAGAATCGAGATTTAGTTGGCTGTGTGCTGCTGGCTTGTACATATGAATGTGCTATGTGCTGATTGGGGATCGCGGTCTAATTCCCCTCTTGTTGTGAACTGTGTGCTAGTTACTGGAAGCTGTTTCCCAGCTAAAATCAGACTGAATCCATTGTTGCGTAATGCAGATAGGTCCTGCCACGAGGGCCTTGTCTCCCTACCCTGCTGCACAGAGAAGATCCATCGACGAGGGACCAGCCTGGGGATCAGCCCCCTGCTCCTTGCCTGAACCAGAACAGCGTTGGAGCAACTTGTGTGGGCCCTGCTTCCTCTGGCAATCCAGACCGTCCATCCATCAGCACTCCTGTGTTCAGCCTGGGTACCGTGAGTAGCAAACAGGGTAGCTCCCTGCAACTTTTCTTAAATCAAAGTGTACCACCTGATTATCTTGTGTTTTCTTTTCGCGAACTGAGCCCTCTGGCTCCGGATTAAAAATTGTGTGTGTGCATGTTTTTTCTCCACACAGGGCCCCAACCAGCTTTGATGCCGACCTACTCTGGGCAACAGTCCTGGCTAGCTTTTCTCCATTCTGGGTACCCAGAAAGTGTGACTGAATGGGACTCTGATTGCATGCACTGCAGTGTGATTCATAGTGTGAGTAAGCAAATTAACCTGATTATCCCCCGTCCTTGTTATAGTCCCCTGAATAAATCAGATCTGTTTTTTCTGCAATTTACATTGACTGTGGTGTCAGTTTATGTTGAAAGCATTGCATTGTTGCTGTTGTACTGCATCACCTTATTTTACAGGGGGTCTCCAGAGTCAAGCTAAAGGAACCAGTCCTGGGGGTAAGAGCTAAATATAAGTGTATATGCCAAGCATATCTGGGTTGTTGGGAAGGTGCATATTGCGGATTGTGTGGGCTACTAATAGGAGACAAGGGGGGGTCACAGTGTCTCAGAGGGCTGTGATCTGGTTATTCAGACTAATACCAACCCAGACCTTTGGGTGGAGGCACCCGTCAATGAACCTAGACCCCTTAACCTGTTGGTAGCCAAGCAGGCAGGGGTAGTAGCCCAAGGGATAGTGCCACCTAGGGGTTACATCTTGGAGGCACCACTAAGATTAGCACCCTCTAGTAGCCCGGAGGATCAGTGTTTCGGCATACTGAAAATATTTGGCGCCAAATGTTTTGCACCTTTAGGACTCATGGAGAGTGTGTTCTCTGGGATTGTGACCACCTCCTGCAGGGAGGAAGACCGGGAGACATGGAGTACATGTGCTGAATGGATGTTAAGTGATTGGCCAGTGACTGATGACCAGAAGAGGCAGATCATACTGGCATCACTCAGAGGGCCTGCACTGCGGGTCATGCGAAGGCTTCGGGAACAAGAGACCTCTGTTTCTCCTAAACAGTATCTGGAAGCTTTGGGTGCTGCATTTGACCCAGATTGGGATGTAAGGAGGTTGTGGAGAAGATTTACCACTATGCGGCAGCCGTCGGGGGAGCTGTTGTCGGAGTACCTTCTGAAGGTGGAAGGGGTACTGCAGAAGCTGGTAGCCTGAGGGGAGATATCGCCTGCGGGGATGGATTGGATGTGGATGAATCAGTTACTGACTTCTGTCGTGGATCCTAAGATGCTGATGTATCAGTTGCAGATGCAGCATTGCTTGATTGATGCACCTGACTTTTATCTGTTGATGAGAGCCACCAGAAGAGTTGAGCAGTTGTTGGAAGTGGACCCAGCTATGGTTTCGAGACCCGCTAGTTCTGCTGCCCTTGGGGGGGCAGTTTGAAGTCTCTAGCACAAGGACTGAAGCCAGTGATCATACTGTGGGGCCTACTATGGAAGATCATTTAAGGGCCCTAGAGACTGAATTTGCTCTACTATGTGAGGCATTATCCCAGGTGTTCTGACACCCAGATTTTCCTGTTAAGCATATACGATTTACAGATGTAGCCCCACGCTAAATGTTCTAGCCCCAGAGTTAGGGGGTAGAATGAACAGGGTGTCCATGCCCCATTCAGCATCCAGTTAGATGCTAGGGAAGGGCCTCCAATTGCATTATCTAAGGTAGTAGAAGCCATACACATTTCCTGTATTTCACGATACTTCACATAGGTAAATAAGATTACATAGTATTTTCCTTGTATAGTAATAGTTAAGACTGATGTTATGCCAATCACATTTTATACATGTTAGTGATATAGATGTGTGATATAATTTGCCTTTAAAATTATTGTAAAGGTACCCACTTGATGTGGACGCCAAGTTTGTCCAGGCCAGGAAGGGTGTAACCCCCCTACAAATGGGGGTTCCCAAAAGTCTTTCCAGAGCTTGCCTAATTGCTCACAGTCTGGGTGGTGTTCGGCATTAAAGCCATTTCAAATGGTGTTGCAGTGAGCGCTTTTAAAGCCTCCATGTACTGTTTCTTTAAGGACTGCCAGTTTTGCAGTGTAATTAATTTGAATGGGGGGACTGTGTGTTTCTGTGCCCGAGTCACACCCGGGCTGCTGACTAATCGCTCCGTTTCTGCCATCGCTACTTGAGCAGAGTGAGCACTGTTGAAAGATGTAACCAATTGCTGGGAACTATTTAGAGCAATAATACAAATGCAGTTTGTTCTAACCTGCTTTCTTGCAGTACGGACTGTTTCTGTTTTGCTCCACCATTTTGGTCCTGAACTGCTGGATTGGACCAATCAGGTTGTGAGGACTCTAAAATGGAGCCTGCTGTATTGGGGATATGTGGAGAAGACTCTGGGGATTGCAGTTTCAGACTGTTGGTACCTTTTTGGAACTATAGGGGGAGCACTGCAGTGACTGACAGCAGAACCGACCAACCAAACTGTTTGGATCTAAGGGAAATTCCCCAGCTGCCTGCTCTGAGGGTCAGAAGTGAGTTACAGTTTGGAGAGTGAGGAACTCCAGCCTGTGGAGCTGCTGCCCCAGAGGGTAGCATGGAGATTTGGCAGGAAGGCTAAGTCTGGCCTGCCTGCCTGCAGCTCCCCTGCCTTGGAGAAGAAAAGGGGAGCTTCATTTTCAGACTGTGCCTCCAAACCGATTGCTGATGTGCCCTGAAACGTGAGGCTGAAGCCAGATCTGTGTGGGAAGCTGAGACAGAAGGAGCTCGTCTAGTTCAAGCGGTCGTGTTTCAAAGTAGTTGGCGTGGGAGAATCGTGGAAGGCCTGAATTCTGGCCTGCTTGCTGTTGTCTGCCCTGAGAAGAGAAGAGTGCTTGTTTATTCGGACTAAATCCGAATTTGGTGAGAATGAAGCAAACTACTGATTTGGGACCAGACTTAACCTGTAGAAGACCTGTCAGGACTTTCTTTTACTTCTGAGCTCCCAGCATGTGCAGAGACTTGCGATCGTGACTGGGGAGCATTTGGCCTGGTACAGGTAGAATTTTGGTATATAAATGTACTGTGTACTGAAGGAGAATTGTGATTTAGTTGGCTGTGTGCTGCTGGCTTGTACATATGAATGTGCTATGTGCTGATTGGGGATCACGGTCTAATTCCCCTCTTGCTGTGAACTGTGTGCTAGTTGCTGGAAGCTGTTTCCCAGCTAAAATCGGACTGAATCCATTGTTGTATAATGCAGATAGGTCCTGCCATGAGGGCCTTGTCTCCCTACCCTGCTGTACAGAGAAGATCCATCAATGAGGGACCAGCCTGGGGATCAGCCCCCTGCTTCTTGCCTGAACCAGAACAACATCGCAGCATCTCATGTGGGCTCTGCTTTCTCTGGCAATCCAGATCATCCATCCATCAGCCCTTCTCTGTTTAGCCTGCATACCGTGAGTAGCAAACAGGGTAACTCCCTGCAACTTTTCTTAAATCAAAGTATGCCATCTGATTATCTTGTGTTTTCTTTTTATGAACTGAGCCCTCTGGCTCCAGATTACAAATTGTGTGTGTGCATGTTTTTTCTCCATCACAAGGCCCCAACCAGCTGCGATGCCAGCCTACCTCGGGCAATGGTCCTGGCTAGCTTTTCTCCATCCTAAGTACCCAGAAAGTGTGACTGAATGGGACTCTGATTGCATGCACCACAGTGTGATTCATAGTGTGATTAAGCAAATTAACCTGATTATCCCCGTCCTTGTTATAGTCCCCTGAATAAATCAGATCTGTTTTTTCTGCAATTTACATTGACTGTGGTGTCAGTTTATGTTGAAGGTATTGCATTGTTACTGTTGTACTGCATCACCTTATTTTACAGGGGGGTCCCCAGAGTCAAGCTAAAGGAACCAGTCCTGGGGGTAAGTGCTAAATATAAGTGTATGTACCAAGACAGTTGGTGAGACCCCATCTGGAGTACTGTGTCCAGTTCTGGAGACCCCATCTCCGCAAGGACATAGACAGGATAGAGGTAGTCCAGAGGAGGGCAACTAAAATGGTGCAGGGTCTGCAAGAGAAGCCGTATGAGAAGAGACTAAAGGAGCTTAATATGTATACCCTTGAGAAAAGAAGGGAGAGGGGGGACATGATAGAAACTTTTAAGTACCTCAGTGTAATCAACAAAGTCCAAGAGGGTAGCAGCTTTCAGAAAAAGAGACTTGCAAGAACAAGGGGACACAATTTAAAGATAGAAGGAGGGCGGTTCAGAGGCAATGTGAGGAAGTATTATTTCACAGAGAGGGTAGTGGATGCATGGAACAGCCTTCCTGAGGAGGTTGTGGGGTCTAAAACTGTGGGAGAATTCAAGAATGCATGGGACAGACATAAAGCAATTCTTGTGGGGGGGGTAGGAAGAAATAGGCTGTTGGTTAACTAGGATCTGCGGCCTATCCTGTAGGTAGGGAAATGGGCAGACTAGATGGGCCAAGCGGTCCTTATCTGCCGTCAAAGTCTATGTTTCTATGTTTCTATGTTAAGCACATCTGGCATGTTGGGAATGTGCATATTGTGGATTGTGTGGGCCACTAGTAAGAGACAAGGGGGGGTCACAGTATCTTAGAGGGCTGTAATCTGGTTATTCAGACTAATACCAACCCAGACCTTTGGGTGGAGGCACCCGTCACTAAACCTAGGCCCCTTAACCTGTTGGTAGCCAAGCAGGCAGGGGTAGTAGCCCACAAGATAGTGCCACCTAGGGGTTACATAAGCATCAATACAAGATCTCATAATTTCAAACTAAAAACTACCTTATGTAAAACTATAAAACACAAAAGGTTTTTTACCCAGAGGGTGCTTCCCATCTGGAACTCACTTCCTAATAATGTTGTTACAAGTACTAGCATGGAATTATTCAAAAAAAGACTGGATCTCCATATGGGCAATAAAAAGTATGACTTCCACTGATAATCCTGTCAGTGGCGAGTTTCCTATGGGCTACTTCCCTCTGAACTTGTATTTTAACTATGAAACTATATATGACAAAACTGTTTCCAAATAATCATCCACCAATTTCCACCTATATCTATTGATTCTGGCACCAAACACCATTACTATTGTTCTACTAAGACTGATTTTCAATGATAGGGACTCACACACAGTTGACAAAAGGTCTAGCTTCTTCTGAAGCCCTGAAACTGAAAGAGAACACAAAACAAGGTTGTCGGCATAAGCAAGTGCAGAGCAGATATTTGTACCAATTTTAGGAGAATCTGATTGTAAAGACTGTAATTGAATTAATAAATCATCCAAATAAATCAAAAAAAGCATGGGTGCCAAAATATATCCCTGTCTAACACCTTTGTTTGCTTTTGTTCTGCCTGATAATACACTCCCAGAGCGAATCTGAGCTCACGTGTGAAAATAAAGGTTTCTAATACTATTAACCAATACAGGGGAAATACCACATTAACATTATTTCCCATAATGTTGATCTGTTAATTGTATCAAATGCTGAGCTGTAGTCAACAAAGACTACATACAGTTTTTGTTTCCTTATGTTTACATATTTTTCAATCAGATGTGAAAGTATGATGCAATTATCAAGTGTTGAATAACCTTCCCAAAATCCTGCTTGAGCTGGGGCAAACCTCCCTAATGATTCTGTCTCATCCCTAAGTCTAACCAGTAATAATTTGGCAAAGATTTTGCTTAATATGTCCAATAGGCTTATGGGACGGTACATCTCAGGATCGTCCTTTGGACCTTCTTTATGAATTGCAAGGATGATAGCACCTACCCATGACTAGGGGATGAAATTGTTGCAGACACATTGATTAAAGAAAGGAACCAAATAGTTTGCCTGGGCTTCGGGGAAACACAAGAAAACTTCCCCCGGTATCCTATCTGGTTCTGATGCCTTATTGGATTTAATATTCTGAATTGCCTCAATCACCTTTGTTTTTGAGAATGGAACAAATTGATTTTTAATAATATTCATATCCATTGAATCCCAAGCAGATACCATATTTGGCTCTAACAACATGTTACCATAAAACTCTAGCCATCTAAATATGTTGCTCTAACACATTAGACCACCCCTTACAGCCTTTGGCAACTAGAGACCAAAAAGATTTAATATCGTTGCCCATAACTGCTACATACATCCTACCCCATCATTGTTTACTAAATTATTTATTTTTTTGCTTCACTAAATTTCTATAATTTTTTTGTCATTTTCAGATCGATGGCACTAAGCTGATCTGGACTAGCCTTGGCTTTTCTAGATGTTTTACGCAACTGCCTTTTATGTGACTTACACTCTGAATTAAACCATCCTAAGGTTGCTTGTGAACTTGGCATAATTATGGCTTTGTATAAATTGGGTTTGAGACTACTAAAGAGGAGTTTCAAATTTTCATAACTCAATAATGGATCTGTAATGGAATTATCACAAACATTTAAAAAAGTAGTTATTAAAGATGACACGCCAAATTGCAAATCCCAAGACCATTCAATTTTTCTAGAGTAGCAAATTATAATTGGTGTAGTCGATGGACGAATTTCATTCTTTAGATGAATCATTTTATGCAAAGTGATCGTAAAATGATCTACCCCAGATCTCATTTGAATTCTTTGAATTTGAATTCTTTCTATCCTTTACAGGAGAAATATAGCAATTAAACAGAAGAAGCAATGTTTTGTTAATAGAAAACATAATCCCAATAAAGTTCTGATCCAGTGTCAATTGTTTGCCCCTTGAAAATCCCTATTTTAATATATATTAAGATATCACCAGATAGGCGACCCATCTTTCCAGACTTAAAGCCCGGAGAATGAATCAGTGTGTAGCCACTAATATTTAAGTCATCCACTTGCTTATGCCAAAATTCTTGCAAATAAATTATATAAAAAGAACAAATGTAATCCAACCAGTCTCTGTCTTGAAGCTTTGACCTGAAACTGGCTATATTCCATGAAATTAAAAAAGATACTTACCTGTCCATAGAAATGGAGGACAAATTTCCCAGTGAGAACCCCAAATGGAGAAGACCCCTAGATTCATCCACCTGAGCCCCCAGATCAAGAGGGACAGACCCCATTGTAGGGCCAGGAAGTCAATCCTCATATTCTGCAATAGCCATAAATCTGTTTGAGATTGGAACTGTGTAGATGCTTCTCAAGTCAGAATGAAATGTATTTCCTTTAGATACAAGGCTGGGACCAGAAAAAAAAGACAGAATTTCGTCTCCTACAGTAAGATCAACCAAATGAAGGCCAAGTGCATCAAACATTATTGCCACATTCCAAACCCTATTGGCTATCACAGGATTTTTAAAGATTATATCAATTTGTCCCTCATTCGACAAGGTTGGATACCTAAATACTCCTAATACACCTTTGTGGCCTAGTCTAATATTTAAAAAGTGTGCAAACAAATGACATAAGACCCTTGCCAGTTTGTCATTAGTTTCCTTATACAGTTTCCTGTGCACAAAAAGATTTAGGGTGACCAGTGCAAAATCATAATCAGCAGTTTCACTGATCATCCCGTTATTGTCTCCTGGTGGTCCCTCCCTTTGTTGATTGATAGAATCAATCACCATAGAATCTTTATCCAATAACACTGCATTAAGATTGAATCTTTGAATACCCAAGAAACTTAGACATAGTGGCCCGGATATTCAAAAGGGTTGCGCCATGCGCAAGTCCAAAAATGTGCCATTTAGCGATATTCAGAAGGAGGCAGTTGCGCCCCCAAAAACATGCTGAGCAACAGCGCAATGAAAATGAAGGCATGCGCCAGCAGAAGGGGGTGGATCCATGCGCAAAGACGCAATGCGATATTCAAAGACTGCGTCTTAACAAGCGGCACAACCCGAAATTGCGACCATCGGAAATGAGCCAAAATAAAAGGCTCAAGGAAGCAGCGCAAGAACGCTACCAGGCTGCCAAGTGGGAGAGAGAGAGAGAGAGACAGAGAGAGAGAGAGAGAGACACAGCCAGCAAAGGGCAGGCAAGGAAAGTGTGGGCCATAGTCTGTAGAGGCCAGCGGGGGGTGCCCGGTGCAGTGGAAGTAGCAGTGAGGACAGCGGGGGTAACACAGCAACACCAGCCGGGGGGGTCAGAAGCCAGGAGATGGACAGTGCCAGTTTCCACATGGAAGCTGTAATGGCGGGGTGAGAATGCATGCTGCAGGGGAGCGTGGCGTGGAAGGAGCCCGTCGTGGTAGCATACTGACAGAAGCGGTACCGTGCCCACATCAGCTTTGAGCTGTACATAGATGTAGAGATCGTGGGCCAGTACCGCCTGAACAGGGCAATACTGAGACAGCTCTGTGAGCTGTGCAGTGATGTGATGCAGGCACCCTCACGACGGAGTCATGCTCTGTTGGTGGAGACCAAGGTGACAGCCTGCATGTGCCTGCTCACCATGGGCACCTTCCAGAGGCTGACAGGGGACACCACAGGCATCACACAGTCAGCCACATCACGCATCCTCACCCAATTCCTCAGTGCACTGCTGCCACATGCTGCGGAGTACATCCATTTCCCCAGCACCTCGGCAGAGCGTACAGCAAACATGCAGGAGTTCTACAGGGGTAGCACGTATGCCTGGCGCGCTTAGGGGTTGATAGACTCGCACCCACGTGGCCATTCACATGCCACCTGGCCCCGATGGCCTTGCACATCGAACAGAAAGGATTCCTAGTGTCAACTGCCAGGTGGTGTGTGATGCCACTGTGCATAATCAATGTCTGTGCCACACACCCTGGTGGAGCACATGATGCCTTCATATGGTATCAGTCTGCACTGTGCCATCAATTCGAGAGTGGGACATCCCCACAGGACATCTAGTGGGTGAGTACACATGTATGGAATGCAAACTCGGGGCAAGGGTGGGAATGCCACAGGTGCCATGGTAGTGGCACACAGGAGATGGCCAATATGGACCTGAACATGAGACTGATCTCCACTATCTCCACACAGGTGACAGCGGATACCCACTCCGTCCCTGGCTGCTCACACAGTACTGGCGCCCATGACCCCAGCACAACAACGCTATAATGAGGCACATGCCGCAACACGCAACATCATAGGCGGGTGTTTGGGATGCTCAAGGCATGCTTCGATGCCTAGACACCTCGGTGCCCTACAGTACAGCCCCAAAAGGCCTGTGGGATATTCCTGGCCTGTTGCATCCTGCACAACATGGCCAAAGACCATGGATAGCCGTGACAGGTCAAAGAGGGGACAGCAATGGGGACACCAGTGGCGCGGTGTTGATGGTGATGAGCAGCCCCCCCTAGGATGGCGGGACCCCCGACTGATCTGGCTGGCCCAGCTGCACCGGGACACCATCACAGAGGAGCACTACGTACAACACAGGTAAGTCAAGGGGACATGTGCAACCAACACTGTCCATGCGCAAACCACAGGCACACAGGGGAACACACCAGGGGTGCATGACAGTCAGGGGAGTGGAAGGGTCCAGGCATACAAACACACCATCAGGGAGGGGTGAGCACTCATATGGACACACACACACACCAGGCACAGAGCGTACATGGGCAGATGCACAGCACTGCAGAACCAACATTGCTAACACACAGCACCACTGACCACCCCCACCACCTGTTCTATCCAAGTATGTGTGTCAGATGCTGGGCACCCTTGCACCTTGGTGTACAGTACAATGCAGGCATCATCATGCACATGCACCTGTGGACAGCAGTTGGGTGGGTGTGCAGGTGGTCCGTGTGTCGGCGTGGTGAGCAGAGCACCCAGAAGTGCACTGCCCACCATGACACACATTGCACACATGGCAGCACCAGACAGGGCCTGCACTGGGAGACAGCTCAGTCATGTAGCACTGTCCCACAGCCACCGCGGATGCATGGGCGGCCCCACCGTGACCCAACAGCACTGGCAGGATGAGCAGGGGCCACATGGAGTGGCACTGTTGCACCACCAGGGGTCCCACTGCGTGAACGCGACCTTGCCCGCACAGGGGTCTACAGCATGCCGAACAAACCTGCACCAGGGGTGCTCAGGATGCCCACAGCAGAACCCGGCGTCGACAGGCCTGGTGTCGCACGATGCCGGGAATGGGGAGTGGAGAGTGAACTGTGTGGGGTGTGTGGTACAGGGGCACCTGACTGTGTGCCCAATGCAGTCACGACAGAGACCACTGCCTGGGTCAGCCTGTCAATGGTGGCGGTCACATCCATCCGCATACGGACCAGCTCAGCATGGTCCAGAGCATGCTCCCTGCTGTGCCGCTCCACGGACACAGACAGTGCCTCCATGGACATTGCAACCCGCCTCTGCACCTGTACTGATTCCTGCAGCAGGCAGGTGTGCTCATCCAATGGGTACTGTGCCCCAACGGCATCCTGTCCCCCAGGGTGTGGAAGGTCCTGATGCACAACACCCCTTGAGGGTGGGCGCTGTTTGCCAGGACCAGGAATGGGTGGATCAAAGGGCGGTGGACATGTGCCACCACTTGACGCTGTACCCCCAGACCTTGTGGGTGACTGCTGCTGCTGCCCCTCCAACCGCTGTGCCCCAGGGTCCACTCGTTCCACCGCTGTGCTGGCAACAGTGCAAGACAGCTGCACAGCCACCGGTGCTGCCCCACTGGTGCTGACAGGCACAGCCTGGGACTGTGCCAGCATGCTGGTACACAAGTTGGAACCAGAAAGGCCCAGGGGCACGTGCTGGCCTGCTGTGTGTCCGTCATGGGACACACACCTATCACTGCCCGTTGCAGTCCTTGTATCATCAATGGTGCAGGTACGTGCTACAGCCATGGTCACAGTGTGCTGGCATGCTTGCATGCCAGACTGCTGAGACACAGGCTGTGCACCCCCCACACCCATATCACCGACACCAGAGTTGGCGGCCCAGCGTCCATGCTGCTGCAGTGCCTGCTGGCTGGTGATAGAGGTGGATGGACCCTCCCATGTCCAGCAGGTCATCATCACTGCCTGAACCCACCACCACCATCTCCTGAAGATGAACAGGATCTGTAACAGAAAGAGAGTACATGTGAGTGCATGTGAACAACCTTCCCCCAAACACCACCACCATGTCATACCGTGCAGTGAAGGGCTTCCACCTGTCTGGAATCCACCTCCTGGTACGCCCTCAACAGCGCTCCACTGCATGGATGCGACCAGTGTCTCCTCAGTCGGGGTCAGCTCCAACACCACTGGCGGGCCCCCGCCAGTGCCAGCACGTGCCGCCCTGAAGGCTGCCACCTTCTCCTTCAACCTCCTACGGTCTGTCCCCATCTTCTTCTTGCATTCCTGCACGGAGCGCTGGTGGCTTCCGTGCAGGTTAACGGCCAGAGCTACCCCCTCCCATGCAGCCACGCAGGACTGAGGGGTGCCCCTCCGTCCACTTAGTACTGGCTCCTCATCCAGGTAGGCCTGGAAGAGGGCCTCTGTCTCTGCTGCTGTAAAGTTGGGCCTCCTCTTACGCCCACCGTCCTCACCCTCACCGTGGCTCTGCTCGGTCATGGCAATCTGTATGGGGGGAAGTGGACACCTGTCACTGTGCAGTCTACAGCATTTTCCCATGACCATTGTCCAGAACATCACACAGCATGCAACTCACCTTTCACCTGCAGTAACCGAATCTGGCCATCGCAGCCCAATGTCGCACATTTATAGCGTAATACATGCAAATTAGGAGTGGAGCAACTTTAATGACATGCAGATCGTGCCACTGCACCTTTGAATGGATGAGCAGATGATTTGCATGTGTCAGCTGAATATCGCGAATCTGCGCTTTGCGCAATACGGATGAGTCGGCTGAGCCAATGGCGCAGATCTGTGACTGTGTGGTACACTGCATTGCGCATGCCCAGATAGCTTACGCAGGTGTCTGTCGCGCTGCTGACGTGCTGAGCGCGATCGGCAATTCAGGCCATGGCCACCATTGTGCCAGTGGCGCTACAGCAATGGGCACTACATGGCGCTGTGGCACTACTGTGCCAGCCGACCACTGTGGCACTGATGACGCGAGCTGGTGATCGTGCAGGATGCCTATCACGTCCAGATGGCGCTGTGCGTAGCCTTGCATCATTGCCCATGACCTTGTGTATGACCTTTGCCCCTGGCGCTGTTCGCCTGCCATGTATCGTCCCTATTGCGCTGTCTGGTGACAGCGCTATGTGAAGTGACGGCGCTGTTCGAACAGCGCGATTGGAGCCTGTGGTGGTCTATTGCGCAACATCTCCACGTGGGGTTAAGGCGCAGCGGGGCGCCATATTGCCTGCTGTAAAGTTGGTACCATGGCTAGGAGGAGGGCTGTGTCCTAGAGCCAACTTGAAGTGGCCAACCTGGTGGCCCTAGTGGAGCCCCACTATTGTGCACTTTATGGTGAGGCGCCCCTCACCATTGCAAGAACACAAGTGTGGCAGCAAGTGGCCACTGACCTGGTGGGGTCACTGGGCGGTGCCGGTCTGCTGAGCAGTGCCGGCACTGGTACAATGACCGCGGAGGGATCTGGACATGTTGGCGGGCTGGGTCACGTGCCAGGCGGGCGTGGTGCCTAAGCCAGGTGAGTGTACCATCTATGCACCTGTATTCTCTGTAGGGGTGTGTGTGTGTTTTGGTGGCTGTGCATAGGTGATGGCTCAGCCATGGTTGGCTGTGTCAATGTGTGCAGCTGTGAGATGAATGGGTATGGCTGTGTGGGCAGGCACTCTCACTGGGGTAGGGGGAGGTCTGCTTTTGAGTCACACTGATGTTTGTCTCAACATATGTCTCCCACAGGCCGGGATGTGAGGATGCAGGCCCAGGTTGACGAGGGCCGTGCCAGGGCCCCGGTGCCAGCAGGGGGTTGCACCCCAACAGCAGCAGCAGCGGCAGCAACAGCAGCAGACACAGCTGCTTGTGCAGTGTGATTATCATGACTTCATGGATGCTATTGCATGCTGGGGGGGAAGACCAGTATCCCTGCACAATACAACCATGCAGGAAAGGGGAGGTCATAATTCCACTATACAAGACACTAGTGAGGCCCCACCTGGAGTACAGTGTACATTTCTGGAGACCATACCTACATAAGGACGTAGAGTGGGCAGAGAAGGTTCAGAGGAGGGCAACAAAGATGGTGCATGGCTTGCATCACAAGTCCTATGGAGACAGGTTGATGGAACTGAACATGTACTCCCTGGAGGGGAGGAAGGAGAGAGGGGTTATGATAGAGACATACAAGTATCTTACAGGGAGGAACAGGGTGCAGGGTAACACTATTTTGAAGTGAAAAAGATGTTCCAGGACTAGAGGGCATGGGATGACGTTGGAGGGGAGGAAGATTCAGAGGAAACATGAGAAAGAATGTCTTCACAGAACGGGTGGTGGACAAGTGGAACACCCTGCCAGAGGAAGTGGTGAGGGCTGAAACAATCACGGGATTTCAGAATGCACGGGATAGACATAACGGAATTCTGGAGGTCAGGGGTAAGGGGCAACAGACTTCTAGGACAACAAAGTGAACTTACAAGCTCAAATGCACAGACTGGGTTGGCCATAGGCCCTTATCTGCCGACACTGTCTATGTCTCAATGTCTGTATGCACGACACAGGTGACCTGCATCACTGTCCAGTATCACAGCACGTCTGTGTATGCGTCACTAGTGGTCCATGCATGCACTGGGCACATAGCTGTGTAACTGGCATGCATCCACGTTGCCACGTCCTTGACAGCCTTGTCTGTGCTGTGATGGACATGGGCAGTGTGTGTGTGTGTGCAGTGGTGCGCATAGCTGGTGCCGCCTGTTTGTGATGGCCATGTGCATGTTCACTGTGGGTGGGTGCATGCCATCACAGGTGTGGGACATTGGGCTATATGGCTTGCAGGTTGGGTGGTGTTCAGGGTTGTGGTCAGTCACAGCCATTGACTGTGTTCCCATTTTCCTAGGCCTTGAGGTTCTCCAGCACATTGGGAGGGATGTCTGGGGCCTCAGACAGCTGCTGGCAGACAACCAGGCCATCCTGCAATCAATACACCGACATGGCCTTCGCAGGAGGCGGCACGGCAGGCCGACACCAGCCAGAAGACAGGCCGGCGCTGGCCCATAACTTCTGTTACCCTTCCCACTTCTCCCATCCCTACCACCCTGCCTTCCTCTCTCAAGTTTGTCATCCCTACCCCTTGAACACCCCTACCTTGTACCCTTCCCCCCCCTTGTAAATAGTTTTTATTGTTATGGTTATGTTGTTTATCTCAATATACATTTCTATTTTGATAAGAATACTGTGTTGGTCTCTGATGTGCAGCTGGTTATGGGTGCTCAGTTGCAGGGGTGTACATGCCATCTGGGGTGGTATGGTCCTGGGTATGTGTGTGTGTGTGTGCTTGTGTGTGCATGGGGAGGTATCTCCAGCATGGCAGTGACTTTCTGTTGGTCTTGCCGTCTGCTGCCACCCACTGCTGGGTGCACAGGGTGTGTCTGGCTTGTAGGCTTCTGTGCTGCACAGGGTTGACGTGTGCTGGGGGGGATGCATGGTTTCCTGCAGTGCCAGTCACTGCACATAGGTGGTGTCTTGGGATCACAGTGCAGGGTGTGTTGTGCATACGGGGGGCTGATGTGCACTGTGGTTGTCAACCCTCTGTGTGTGGCACTCTCAGCCTGCCAGTGGTTGTGCTGGGGTGTCATGGCTCTGCTATGCTTTGTTGGCTTGTTCCCATGGCCCAGTAGATCATCCATCACACCCCCCAGTGATGCTGTGCTTGGGGTGTGCAGGTGTGGTGTTGGTTCTGCAGTGTGTTCCTGTGCCCATGTGTGGCATGGCTGGTGGTGGGCCCCAGCCTGCCTCCCTGGATGTGCAGTTCCATTGCTCTGGGGGGGGGGAGCTCTGCTTGCGCTATGGCACCTCTGGACTGCTCAGCTGGGCTGCCCTGGTTGCGCTATAGTGCAACATTTCGGCTCAGCTTCTCCTTCCTGGTTGCGCTATGGTACAGTATGTGCAATATTCAGACATTGGTTGCTTGCGCAATTTGTTCTGCTCCATGTTTGAATATCGCACCTGTTGCGCATATGCGCAATTGGTTTGTGCTTGCTCCTGCTGTTGCACTCATTTTGGGCGTAGTTTGAATATCTGGGCCCCGTGTGTCAATCTTTCAGAGATCAGAATTACATCCACACTATCCGTGGAGACGTTCTCATTGGCATCCACATTTCTTCTAACTGAAAAAATCATTAGAAGTGATATCCAGTTTCAGTTCATCATTGAGCAGTTTATGGACCAAATCCAGTAAAGCATCTTCCCTCACTGTTCTAAGTCCATAGATTCTAATCAAAGTAGTAGGTAATAGATGATGGATATGGTCAATATTACTCAAATTTCCCTTGTTTTGCGATGGATTAATAGATAAAGTGCTTACATTAGACAAACAAAAATTACTTGTATTTTCTAAAGATTTTTCTTTTAAAACTTGTGTATATTTGGGTTTTCTTGCTCCCCGTATTTGTTTATTTTTTCCTTGTTCACTACAGAACTCTGAACCTTTTACTTTCCCACTTGCCACCTTCTTTTTACTGCCTGTATGAATTTTGCTTTTATATTTACCCTTTTTTTGTTTCTCATTAGCCTTTCCAGTCAAGGAATCAAGTTTAGGAGCTATCTCTAGGTCATTATTGGGGCCAGTTTCCTTAACTTGGACTGTTCTGCCTATTGATTTCCTCTTATCTACTAATATGTCAGCAGGAAAATCAACTGATGAAAAATCTGGTCTAATGGCTGAAAGACTATTTGCCATGGAGGCATCAACATTGATGCTCCCACATTCTATAGGTATTGAGGAGGACTCTTTTGGGGGGTATATTTCTTTTAAAATCCTAATAACATCATCCATCCTTGCACCATTCACTGCTATAAGTTCCTTCAGTGATTCAGTTTCAGTTCCATTTATGATTAACTGTTCATAAAGTATAAGATTGGCAGCATACTGGTTTTTAAGGGCCTTAATTATATCTTCACTCAAAACTGAGGGAGTGTAAACCAGATCCAAACCACTGGCACTTCTATTTGGTACTAATTGACTAGGTAACTCAAAATCACGCAAATGTTAATTTGCGCTGAAATTATCCAAGGAACTCATTATTCTTGAGTTTTGGGCCCCATCTACAGAAGAATGGATTGGATGAGTAAAAGAAAAATTAAGCTTTTGTATTGCATCCAACTGTTTGAGCCCCTGCATAGTGACTTCCAATTTACTTAAAATTTCATTCAAAACTGATTTGCACACTTGAGATGTTTCCTGACTAGGGTTAACCACCCTACTGGCCTCCTTAATTCCAAGCTGTGCAATCCCATTATTGGCACAAGGTCCATGCTGCAGCTTATTCCTTGCATTCTGCACATTCTGCATCTCATGGTTGGGTACACTTCCTTTATTAACAACTTTCCCAATTACAGAAGTTACTAAAACTTGTCCCTTAATTTGTTGCTCATTGCATGTGGACCCATTATGAATACCAATATAGGTACCATATGTGCTAATAGGATTTTTTAGAACTGGAGAGATAACATTTGAACTTATATTTATATTATTAGAGACACCAAAGAGTGATTTATGGGGACTAAATGTACAGGACTTTAAAGGCTGAGTAGGGGTAGAAGTAAAATTCAGAGGGGGCGAAGATAAAAAGTCATTGGCTCCCTTGTTTGATTTAGCCATGTCTTTAAAAAGTACTTCACTCAAGGTCTGTTGTTTAAGTTTTGTAGGAACATTCCTTGTTCCCTTCAAGTTAACCTATGAAGCTGATAAAACAGGATTTTTAACAGGCTGATTAACAGATTGTTTAGCTCTTCCTCTCTTATCCTTGGGTTTAGCAACAGTTAATGCACTATCTGTGGGATGAACACCACCAGTAATGCCAGTACCACCCATAACTGGCACTGGAACACAGGCAGTGCCAGAAATTGGTTCAGTAAAAGCTATACTACCCATGGCAGTTAAATCAGGATTGTCATTAATTAAAGTGCATTGTCTCCTAGTAAACACCATTTTTATTAGCTTAACACCGTAATACCTTTACACTCTAACACCTTTACTTATTAGAAAATGACAAATTGACATTAAAATTGACACTGTTAGAGAAAAAGATTAAAAAAAAGATTACACAAAAGAAAAAGAAAAAACCAAAAAATGGAAAGGTCTCTTGAAATATCAAAAGAGACTTTCAATACACATTAATACACACTAAAAAGTTCAAGTTCTATGTAGGTTGTTTCCTCCTTGGCTATATTAATATTACTATTGATAATGTAGTAGATAATACAGAAATTCAGTGTCTCAATGTTTTCAAAGATAAAGTAAAGTCAAAGGAACTAAAGCCAGTACTTATCAATCTGTTATACGTCAGATGTTCAGATGTTCAAATGTTCATGAAGGTCTTAAAAAATAAGTCCCACGCTTTCTGATGGAAAAGATTGATTGATTCCTACACTGCAGTTAACTCCTTCAGAGCAAGTCAATATTTGTTATCCAATCCCCAGACATAAAACCCGATGATGAAGAAGCTTTGAATACCTTTTAAGAAACCACAAATGGAGCAACCAAAGCAGCCAAAAAATAGTTCTCTCTTGAGGCAATTGTGCATGAGGGAAAAATAAAAGAAAACCCAATGAATGTGGAGTATGGAGTATAAAATGATAAAACCTTTTTTTTATATATAATAAAAAGTAACCATCTAATAAAACCTAAAATATTCTACCATCAAATACAACAAACACATCAGTTGCAGCCTGTTGTAACCCAAATCCCGACTGCTTACTGCGTTTATAACAGTTTACAACAGTAACACATACGGAGGGGAAAAAACAGTTTTAAATGGTTGCAGTTTATAGAGAACTCATTAAACTGCTCTCACTTTTTAAAATTTTCATAAGAACAGAGGCTTTCCTTCCTTCAAAAAAATCAGGAGAAAATCAGGAAACAGAAAGTTCAAAATAAACGTCCAAGTCAATGTGAAGGCACAGTAAATACTGAGGCAGAGGACAGTCGAGCTGCCGAAGTGCCGGACTGGTGCAACTACCGCAGCCCACTCACATCAGTCAAAAGAAATGAATTTCAAAATAACTGGTTAAGCAAGGGATATAAGAAAGGAGAACAGAGCTTGTAAATTAAAATACAGAGCTGCCCAAAAGATTAAAAGTAACCAGTAGACCTGTAGACACCACAGTATTCAGCTGCATGCACCGAGCACCAAGCACCCATGTCCGTCTCCTTTCCTCCTTTTCTGACTCACATGCTGGCATCAGATGTCATTGTTCAGATGCAGAGACTGTGCCTTAAATTACCACAAGGCTTGATGAGAAAATGTAGATTTGGCGTGAAAATTAAAAAGATAAAAAAATATTTATTTATTTATTTAGCTTTTGTTGACCGGGTAAGTGCACTAGACAAATCCTGCCTATTTTCAGGCACGACCGGGGTGAGGGATACAGATGAATGCCAACTGACCTTGAACCAGATTAAGCTGTTGGTGGTATTTTTAGTGAATGAGGAAATTTGGCCAGGACACGGAAATTCCCTACTGTGCTGCTGTTTCAGTGGCCAGAGGATATGGCGTTGTGGAGTGGCGACTGAGTGAATCATGGCTCAGTCTGGTCCAGACGTGGTAGAGAAGCTGGTGGCGCAGAGCAGTCGGAGGAGAATGTATGCACTTTCTCTGCAAAACGGTGCTTCTTTCAGGGATTTGAGCCTTGTTTTGAAGAGCAGCAGAGGCGGACCTAATTCTCGAGGAGAGGGGTTCCGCCGGCAGTATTTGTGGAGGACTCCGCTCGGTGGAGCAGCGACGGATGACGTGTTTTAAAACCGGGTGGGAGAAGCTGCAACGGAAGTGATGGAGGGCAAGGTTAGAGTAGCACTTAACAAGAAGCGGATCTCGCCAGAAGAATTCTTGCTGCAGAGCGGAGGGAAGTGGATCCTGAGGTCGGTGAACTGAGAATGGTGTCTGAGGTGGAGATGGGACAGGCTACCACTAAGAACGAGCAGGATGCAGGAGTGAGGGGTAATGGTGCATCTTCTACACCCTCGCGACCTGTAAGTACTAAAACTATGCCTACTATTTTTCCTACAATCCCCATATCTAAAGACTCAGGATTTGTCTTTAAACCTAAGGAGAAGGCTGCTTCTAAGTGTGCATCTGTGACTTATCAAACTAGTCATGGACAACAAGAGGGAGTGACTGACTTTAACTTTAAAAATCATAATAAAACCTTTAAGGCTTTTCAAAAACGGGACTTGTGTGTGGAAAAAAAAGGAGTACCTGACAGTTTAGTGTCAATGGGGAACATGATAACTCCTGGTCACCCCAAACTGCTTTATCTGCAGCAGGCTGGAAGCAGAAAGAACATGGAGTGTGGACACCTGATTCTACCTGGGAAGACGTTTGGGGATTGCAGACTGCCTCACCTGCATGGAAGCCAGGGTGGGAGGAGACAAAATTCCTGCCTCTGAAATTGCTGTTGTTAAAAAGATAGCAAGGCAGATCAGTTCTTTGTAGTAGGAATAAGACTGATGATGTGCCTGCATGTCAGGATAAGAATGTTGATGTACATAATATTGAGCATACAGAAGGTAGTGGAGGAAACCTGACAAACCCTTTTATCTAGCTTATTTTCATATGAGAGAGGAGCACCAAGGAGAAATGCGGTAAGAATCCGGTATAAAGGAGGTTTGCAGGATAGACCCAACAGATATTATGTTGGTAGAACATTAATTAAAGACTCTCTGAAGTTCTCTCCCAGGGATGTATTTGCTTTTATCAATATTTCAGGAGAGGACAATTTTGATATCAGCTTTCGTTCACCTGCTTTACTAGATCTTTTCTGGGAAAGGTACAACCAAGTAAAGTTTTCTCCTTTATGGACACCTTTTTTTGTTATTCCTCTGTCTAAACCTTTGATAAAGTTTGTGACAGTGATGTTTAGGAATGAGGGGGTTCAGGTTGAAGATATTAAATTTTGGCTAACACAAAAGTGTGAGTATTAAGTGAACCAGATCCCATCTTGGATTCAGAATTATTCTGGACAGGAGGGTGGAAGTTTAAGGTGAAATTAAGGCAAACAGCGTCAGGGGTGGAACATATTCCTAATTCATTTATGTTAGGAAGAGATAGGGGGGTCTGCTTTTACAGCGGGCAGCCTAGGGCCTGCTATAAATGTGGATCCAAAACACATTTATCTAATGTTTGTGACCAGCCAAAATGTGATAATTGTGGTGAAGTGGGTCATGTCACTTTATTTTGTTCAAACGCCTTAAAATGTGACTTGTGTGAAGAACTAAATCATGCTTTTAAAGATTGTCCCTGGGCGGCCCAGAATAAGCAAGCTTGTGGAGTTTCTGATCTCCTGATCCAACAAGCTCAAGATGCAGGGGTGTCTCAGCATGAGGTTTCCACTGGGGTTAAAGAGGTATTAATTTACCAGAATAGAGGTAATAAGAAAGAGGAAGTTAAGATAGACAAAATGGTTCAGCAGCAGGATGTGGGAGACGGGGATTGAATCTCTCCAGCCGGTCTGTTATTCAGATGCATTGAAGGAAGGGTAGGATGGTGAGGGTGTACTTCAACCTCCAGTACCCCCATCATTACGGAGGTCTAGTAGGACGGTGAAAACTCTGGTGCCAGTAAGAAGTAGAAGTATTGAATCCAAAATCCTTTTGAGGAACTGTCCTGGGGAGATTCGGAGATGGATATGGGGATACTGATTCCCAAATATCAGTCCAAGAGGGAGGAGATTACAGAAGGATGATTACAAAGGGAAAAAAGAAGAGGAGAAGAAATGAGAATAGTTCGGGTTTTTGTTCTGCTTGGTAAACTATGATGGATATTACTTGGGCTTCCTAAATACCCATAGTTTGTTAAAATCTCTGAAAAGGCGTGCAGTATTTCAGGTGATAGTTGATTTGCATGTTTCTATTTGTTTTTTGCAGGAGACGTGGATGTTTGCTAATAATCAAGCTAGTGCATTCACTAAGGATTGGCCATGGGGACCCTCATTTTGGTCCTTTGGTGCAGACAGGGCTGATGGGATAGGAATTCTTTTTAACTCCTTTAACTTTAAGTTATATAAATTGATAGAAGTCTGTCCAGGGAGGGTATTAATTCTAGACGGATGTTGGTTTTCTAAATGGATTAGATTAATTAATATCTATAGCCCACAATCGAAGGCTGGAAGGGTAGCATGTTTTTCAGACATACGACCCTTTTTGATAACTACTATTCCAATTTTTTGGGAAGGGGATTTTAATTGTACTATAAAAGGGAACAGAGGTAAAGATAGATTAGAGCAAGGTAAGAAGATCTATTGTGATTCGATATGCCTTAATAATATTGTTAAAACAGCTGATCTGGTAAGTTGCATGGATAGTAAGGAGGGAGGTTCGTTTGGCACTTTTTTTACAAAAGGGAAAAGTTTTATGATTGATTATTTGTTTCTATCTAAAAGAATTTCTTTCCATAGCCCACAGATTATTCCTATGGAATTTTCAGACCACGCTCTGATACTTATTAAAGTTGGGGCAAAACAGGATTTTTTTAGTCATAAAACTGTATGGAAATTGAATGCGTCAATACTTCAAGAACAGATAGTCTCTAATTCCATTCGTTGTATCTTGAATGCCAGATTGTCAGTGGCTTTGTATCATGATCTGGGGTTTGGTGGCAGGAAACTAAAATGATTGCATTGGGTGGTTTAAAAATATGGGGTTGCGAAGAGGAGACGAAGAGTTTTTGAATATCTTAAACTTAGAAAACAGCTCCAATATACTTTGTCATATGCGAATTCTTCTAGAGGTGACTTTTCAGAACAGATAGCTGACATTAAAAATCTCATGAAGAAGAGACAGTATGACAGAGCAAAATCGTTGCAAGCATTAATTCAGAATCATTTAAAAAATCGTGTTTGGAGACCCTTCGAGTTATGTAAATCAATTAAGGAGAAGGAAACATTAGAATTTCTATTCCAAGGTGATGCTAAGGTTTTTCTATCACAGCATTGGGAGAAATTATTAAAGAGCATTTTAGGGATCTTGAACCAAAGGTTGCTCCATCGTCACTTCTGATTAACCAGTTTTAGGGCCTTGTTTAAAAGAAAACAGGGACAATGATGGTCTGAAGGAATTAGACTCCTTTTTCAAAATCTGAAATTTTGGAAGTTATAAAATCTCTAAAAATAATGTGTCACGGGTTTAGATGGGTTATCAAATGGTTTTATAAAGCCTTTTCATCTGAATTAGTCAAATGTCTTTGGTTAGTATTTAATTTCTTTCTCAACAGGGTGATGTTGAATTCATTTACAGAGGGCGTCAGACATATATCTTTAAATCTGGAGATAGGGTTATTTTAGAAACTGGAGGCCGTTAACGCTTTTGAATTCAGACTATAAAATTTTGACTACTATAATTAATAACAGACTTAAAGGAGTCGTTGAGGGTTGTTTCTACCGATTCAACACAGTGGGATTCCAAATAGACGAATACATTCTATATTGGGTTTAATTGAGACATAATCGAGCAGGTCAGGCAAGAGGGTCAGTCGGGGTAATTGTTTCAGTGGATCTTGAGAAGGCATTTGATAGGGTTGATCATGGGTTTTTATTTTCATCTCTTGAGTGGTTTTGTATTCCTCAGAGTATCATACAGCTCATTAAGAGATTATATCATAATGCGAAAGTCTATCCAGTTTTGAAAGGTAGTTTAGGAGAAGGTTTTGTTATGAAATGTGGAGTGCGGCAGGGATGTCCTTTAAGCCCGCTTTTGTATAACTTTTCTTTAGAACCTTTAATAAGGGCTCTCTGCGTTTCACCCTTATGGTCAGGAATAAAGGTGCCAGGTGCTTCGAACACCTGTCTTATACAAACATTTGCTGATGATATTTGTTTATTTTTTTCTAATTATATGGATTTTTCTGGGTTTTATACAGTGTTTAAGGCTTATGCAGCGGTAGCTAATGCTAAATTGAATACTAATAAATCAAAAGGATTGTTGTTAGGTAATTACCAAAGGGAATTGTTTTCATTTGAATCGGTTGAATTTTCTTTAAAACCCTTGAAAATTTTAGGGGTAGAATTCTGAATGAATTGCCCATTGGAGGTTTGGTCAGGTGTTTTAGATGCAATTTCACGGAAAGTGGTGATCTGGAAAGGTTTAAATTTTCTAAGATAAAAGGATTCAGATAATAAAGCAATTTATTTTACCTAGACTGCAGTATATAGCAGTGCTTTCCATTACCAGTACAGCTAGAAACAAATTATATAGCATCTGTTTCAGATGCTAGGAAAGCAGATTGAATCGGTAAGAGGGATGTACATATCTTGACAGAAAACATGGTGGATTAGGGATGGTGGACCCTGTAGTATTTTGTTTTTCTTTTTTTCTCCTTTTCTTTAAAGAAAAGTTTAGCATATTCCACAAATTAGATAGTTTAGTATTTGAAATCTGTTGCAAGCATACCTGGGTATGTGCGACTTGAGCTCGAAATGGTCTGCAAGGCTTCAGACCCCGGAGTATTTTAAACCAGCGGCGCAGAAATTATTTAAATGGAAAATCTCAAAAGACCTGATTTTAAGATGTACAGCAAAGGGGCTATACAAAGAAATCATGGTGCAATTTTTTCATACAGAACCAAATTTTAAAAATTGCCCGAGTAATAATACGAGTAATGTGTTGGAGCAGCTAAATAATAATAGACTTCCCCTATATGTGGGAAAATTTATGGTTAATTATGTATGGAAACTAAATGTAAGAGAATGCAATGAAACATAAGGCAATTGAAGAAAGAAGTTGTCCTTATCCAGATTGTGTTAATATAGAGGAGACGATGGAGCATTTCTTTCTGGATTGTTCATTTTCCTCTAAATTATGGTGTTTTTTAGCCCGGGTATGGGATCTCTCATGGTTAGCACAAATGGATTATAATCTCCTGGTGCTTGGGATTTTTCCACACTTTTTGAGTGGTTTTGAAAAAAATACGTTAAGAGTTTTTTTGGCCAGTTTGCGGTTTTGCTTATGGCAAACCAGAGTTCAATGGGTATTATACCAGAAGCGACCATCATTTGAGAGCTTCAGAATCTATGTCATTAATGTTTTGAATAAAGTTTATATGGAAGAATGTCAAATATATGATGCAGGTAAAGTCAAATCTTGGTGGAGGGTTTTCTTCATTTTATTAAATATAAGTAAAAATAAAAAAAAGGGGAGAAAAATTTTAATATGCTGTATACATAGGACTGTTTAGAGATTACTTTAGTTTCTTGTGAAAACTTTAGAATGTATGAGTTTATGCTTATTTTTGTTTTTATTTGTTAAGTTTATCTGCTGCATTATGAGAGTGTATTGATTTGTTGTTATTTGTTTGAGTTTTGATTTATATGTGAATATTTAATAAAGTTGCCCCTACTCTTTTCGATAAGTGCCATGGGATTTTTAACATCCACCTGAACTACCACCAATCCAGGCAGATGGGACCTTGGTTTAACGTCTCATCTGAAAGATGGCACCTCAGAAGTGCAGCACCCCTCTCATGCGGCACTACAGTGTCAGTACTGGGATATTAACCCAAGTGCCAGATATGGGAACTGAACCCACAGCCCTCTGATCTCCTGGCCTCAGAGGCGAGTGTGCTACCTACTGAGCCACTGACACTGCAATATATATATATATATATATAACCAAATCAAGCTGAACCAAACTGAAATCAACTATAGTAACTACAGCCCCAGAATTCTCAATGCTCGACTCAATATTTGAGTCAAACCAGACACTTGTAATGAAAATAAAAACACTGATAAATCTTAAAAAACACTGAATGTGACAGCTTTAAAACTGTAAAAAAAACTTGTAGCTCAAACAGACATCAACCCCCAAAACCAAAATTCAATTCAGTACCAACTTCCCTTGAGTATTTCTGTCATTCCTAAATTAGGAGAAGTTAATTATAGATCGAGGGGGCCCAACACTGATCAATCTTTGTTCCGCAGTGTTATTTTCTCCATGGCGTTCTCAATCAGCCAACCTACTGTCTTGTCTCACCCAACCCAGCTCCATCACTCACCCATCTGCGCGGGGATTTCTTCCTGGGGAGGTAAAATAGAAAATGCCAGACAGGGGACCCAGATGGTTGCACAATAAGATCGACTGGTAAGGCTACACTATCAGGCAACAGATGACTTACCAATTGTAAAATAAAACTTGCTGTATAGCCCTACTATCTGTGTCTAATCCTCAGACACAGACGCGCATAGCATCAACAGCTCATTTAGCTTCTCCCCCACAAAACGTATAGCTGAATGGTAGATTGTATGAAGTTTTGTTAATAATCTTTCAGATGTACATGAATAAACTACTGAACCATAATCAAGTATGGAAAAATGAAGACTATGTGTTAACAGATTTATAGTTTCAACCATGATTACAAATTACTCTTTGTTTACTCAAACCATAAAGGAGTTATATACTCACGTTTGTGTGTGTTAACAGGTCTATCTGAAATTTTCTTGGACTTTGTGATTTTTATAAACTATTTATTGTAAGTTTTCTAGGCATTCGTGTTGTTTGTATATTTGTGATGTTTGTATTTTATACATTCAATATGGAATTTATTTGTATGAAATTAGATAGGAATCTACACAGGTCTGTCTTGTAAACTAGATTATGTCCAAATGACATGTATTACCTGTATGAAAATACATTTTACCTACCTACCTACCATGAGATGTTTTCTTATTCAATATAGAAGCCCTAATCTTTTATGTAATCTACTAATTAGATCCAAAATATGTAGTTCAAATGAGAGGTGTGAGTCCAAGATTAGCTCCACATACTTGAACTCCTTAGCTTGCACTATAAATGTACCATCATTATCCATGATATTAAGCTCAAAGGATGTTGATTTCCTAGATGTGGAAAAACAAACATTGTCTTGGTCTTAACTGAATTCAAAACTAGTTTGTGTGTTTCAAACCAGTGATGCAGTATACTAAAGTCAGATTGAAGTGATGTTTTTAGGGATGATAGACAAGTTCCTGTATAAAACAGTACCACATCATCTGTGTATAAAATTAATTCTGTTTGGGAAAAATTAGTAGATAAAGAATTAACAAAGACAGAAAATAAAAATGGTCCAACTCCGTTCCTAAGCTGTGCTTCATTTGAATATGAACAATTAACTACTGTTTTCTGACTCTTTAATGATAGGTAGTTTCCAAACTAGGAAATCACTTCTTTGGAAAAATAGGCATCAGGTAAACATTTAATGAATTCAGCATGGTCCACCAGATTGAATGCCTTGGTGAGGTCCACAAGAGCTGCTGCAGCATATTTTCCATCATCTATTGCTTTGATGACTTGGCTTGTGAATCTCAGCAAGACAGTCTCAGTGTTATGGTTGGGTGTGAACCCATGCTGAGACTCCATCCATAAATTATACTTTTCCAAGTGTTTGGTGACTTGGTCTAGAACAATTTTCTTCTAAGATTTTAGAGAGTGAGGCTAATAAAGAAACTGGATGAAAATTATTCATATTGAATCTTGAACCAGATTCAAAAATAGGTTTAACAGTAGAGCTTTTCCAAATCCTAGGGTAAACACCATAAGAAAGGGAATAGTTAAACAATTTAGTTAATGGTATTGCAATTAAATGTATGACCTTTTTCATGACCCTAAAGTCAAGGTTATCTGGACCAAATACTGGCCTAGGATTAATTTTTGAGACATAATTAATTAAATCCCCTGGTTGTAAGTACTGAAAATAAAAATTTGGAATTGTATTTTTAACTGTAATATTTGTTCTTTTTTGATGTAAAGGATCAAGAACATCACTTACCTTATCCTTGTTCTGTGACCTACCTCTAAATTTTTCCAGATATGAAAAAAGTGAATTGAATGCTTCTGCCACTATTTTGGGTCAGTAACTATTAAGCTATCTGATCCTAGAGCATTGTTTTCTTACGCTTTCGATTTTCCCATAAGAGAATTTAAGGTTTTCCAGGTGGATTGTGAATTTCCTTTGGTTTCCAATAATTTTTGCTTAAAAAATTCCATTTTGGCAACTCGAATAGCTGACTGGCATTTATTCCTCAGCTCCTTATACTTTAGTTAATGATCTAGTTGTTTTGTTTTTCTATAGGTTTTCCAGGTCTTATTTCTTGTTGTTATTAGTTTAAGTAAGCCTGGAGTTATCCAGACTTTACTATCCCCTTTAACTCTAACTTTCTTAAATGGTAGAAGTCTGTCACAGATACCAATAAAATGTCCACAGAAAGTTTGATAAGCTACATCAATATCTATGATGTTATCTAGGAATGACCAATCAAATAATTGTATTTCTTCCATAAATGTATGCTCCATCCAAATCATTTAGTTTTCTATAAGTAATAATATTATGGGTCTGTTTAAGGGCCTTAGCTGACCAATTAAATAGCACAGGGCAAAGATCACTTATTCCATTGGGGGAAACTCCAACACTGGCAATGTGTGAAGGGTTGTTGGTAACTACCCAGTCCAAAATTAACTCATAGCCAGTTTTGTAGTTCACCCTGGTGGAATCAGCAATAAGTTGATGAAATCCTGGTTCAGTAACCAAATTTCTGACATCAAATGTATTGGATGAGGCCCAATTGAGATTAAAATCTCCAACTATAATTAATTCCCTACAAGAGGGTTGGATGGGGATATTATTGAAAAATGCAGGGACGCCTTCTTTTGATTTTTTCGGGGGGAATGTAGACATTACAGATGGTCAATGTTATATTAGGGCCCAGTGTGATTATGATGGTTAATGATTCACACATGGCATTCTCGGGGATGATGGTAAGCTCATTTGCCAATAAATAATTGGCTACATAGAACATACACCCACCCCTTTCCTCCCCACCCTATCTTTCCTAAATATAGTGTAGTCCTGAAGATTGATTTCTTGATTTGTAATTTTATCTGACGGCCATGTTTCAGACAAAGCCACCACATCTAATTTATTTTCAAGAATCCAACACTCAATTCAAGATTTTTTAACAGTCAAACTATGAACATTGAGATGGGCCATATGTATGGGGGTGACATTACTATCTGAGCACTGATTAAGTAAGGCTGACTTCTCTGATGGCCCAGGGTTTGGATATACTGATCTTGATAGCAATAATAACATCAAAATTATGCATCTAAATTGATAAACATGTCTTTGGCCTTTCCTAAAAATTCTTGAAATCTTGGAGATTCTATGAGTAATAACATTAAGCTGAACATGCCTATAACAATGGTACAAATGTACTAAATGGGCAATCATTAAGTCACTTTGTGACAGTGAGAACTGAAATAGCATATTTAAAATATACTCCTGAAAACTCAGAGCTAATTGGAGTAAAGTTCTGGTAAACTGTTGAGTACCTGAACAATTCAGCTGCAATGTCTGATGGTCCAGATCTTGTTGTCTGTCAGTACTTTGATAACAACATACTTTTACTTTTAATGGTCCCACTGTGCAACATGAGGCCATAAACAATATTACCTGACCAAGCCCCATTTTAAATTTCTAGGTTGAGTAAGGGCATGCCCTCAATAGGCTGGCTGAAGACAGGGAATCATTTTTCTAGAATCCATTTGCCAAAGCCAGAGAGCTAAAAGCCATCCTGCTCTATCCCCCAAGTCTAAATATCAGAATTTCACCGGTTGAAGGGTAAAATCTGCCCTTTCAGCAAGAAGGCCATAATATTGAGGCCAAAGCTAGTGACACTCACCCCAAAGCATTTTGTCTGAGGTGGAGGAAAGGACACGTTCAAGATCATGGATCTGAGTTAGGAGGGAGATTACTTTTCTGTCCCTCTGTTTTTTGGCCTTGGTGGCCAGGTGAATACCCTCTCCCCATATGGCACATTTTGCTGCCCCCCCCAGAGCAAATCCAGGCCCTTGTTTTCCTTAAAGAAGGTCTGTATGAAGTCAGTAAGAGCTGAAACAAACCTTGGCTCCCACAACAAAGTGGAATTAAAATGCCATGCTCTGTCTTGGTCCTCCAGACCCCATAAGGAATGCTCCATGCAGACTAGAGCATGGTCAGACAAAACCATGGGGAAAATATCACAGGAAGATAAGTCCAGTAGACCGACAAGACTGACTAGAAAATAATCTATCCGGGAGTAAGATCTGTGGGGGTTAGAAAAGAACGTGTATTGCCTTTCTTCAGGGTGCAGAATGCACCAGGGATCCCCAACCCTAAGTGTAAGCATTAGGTCATGTGGGCCCTGCTGGGCTGGTGACAGCCCCTTCAGGCAGTAGCCGGGCCTGTCCAGCACCAAGTGGAAAACCAAGTTCTAGTCCTCTCCTAACACTATAGGGAGGTGGGAGAATGGTGCCAGCTGCGCCAAAAGGTGGGCAAAAAAGGAAGGTGAATCAGAAGTAGGGCTATATAGTATAGCACGCCCAAAAGGATTTCAGTAAGACCCAGTCACCCGTGGGCAGAAAGGAAATGATGTTCTGGGTTCCAACACTCCTTAAGCAGGCAAAAGGGTAATCCCCTGTGTATTAAAATAACCACTCCTTCATTTTTGCTACTGACCCCGGCCCCTAGAACCTGGCCTTCCCATCCCCATCAAAAATACAGAATATCCTCATGCTTTAAGTGGGTTTCCTGTAGAAAAACCACCTCAGATTGATATTTCTTAAGATGATACAACATCATGCAATGCTTACATTTATCATTGGCCCCCTTAATTTAAAGATGGTCCACATAACTATAATCTAAGCAGTTAGCAATATGCGGCCGTACAGTTGAGAGAGAAGGAAAAGTTGCCATTCCCAAATTGTGCTCTGGGACCCAGCCCCCCTCCAAACCAAAACCCACCAATCTAACCCTCCACAACCCCCCCACGTCAGAAACTTATGAAGCCCACATAGAATTAACCATACAGAGAATACCATACAAGTTGAAAAACCATATAGAAGATCGGCAATCCCAGATCCACCTTCCCCTTCCCTCCTCCCTTCCCTCTCTATCTAACCCTCCTCAAAAAAAAAAGAAATAACAAACCAAACCCAAACATAAATAGATGTCCCATAACTCCCCCAATAAGACTAATCACCCCCAATCATAATGACTGCACCACCAACTTACATAGGCCTGTGATGGAAAAGCTCATCTGCCTCGAGCCTCCATCCCCCCCCAGCCCGCTATATCACCATTGATACCTATTTAGTACAGTAAAATTTAACCCCAGAAACTCTATCTAATAATTAATCAAGCTACAAAATTTAAGTAATAACAAACTGTGAATACAAGGATAGAACTCCAGTGCACCATATGAGGCACCTGGCACAGTTGTAAGAAAAAGGCAAACAAGCCCCCATGAATAAGTAAAATCAAATAAAAACAGACCCAAGCTGCTTCACAGCAGCATCACAGAATTCCCCATACCCCGTGCAGAATAACCAACTGAAATAGGGTAGGCCTATCAACCCGACTCCCCTAAGGTAGGGGTCCAGGGGAGAATCACAGGACAGCTTCCTGCTCCTCCACCACCTAAGACACAGCAATGGGACCCCATAATAGCCTTGCCCATTTGGCATTGCACTTCAGCAGTGACCTCCACGGCAGGCAGAAAAACTGGGATCTTTGCTAGTGGGACATCAGGACATAGGGATGCTGCAGCTCCCGAGACTCATCTAACCAGGTTAAACATTGTGTACAACCTCCGGGGAGACCAGCAGGTAGCACGCATCGTCTATGCACCTGAGGGCCCAGTCACATCAGTGCTGATCACTCTTAACCATTGAAAAGTTTGGGGCTTACTCAGAGGGGAGATAGAGAGCTGCTCCTCCCATACTGACTCCAAGCCCCCTAAAAACATTGCTCTGGCCAATTTCATAAGGAGCCAGTATTCCCTCACCCATTCACAGGAGCTTAGTGCAAGTAAAGCAGCCAGAATACCTATAGTATCCCCGCAAAGGATGTTTCCCACCCCGAAGAGAAGTATTCCAGTTATGACCCATAGATTGCATCGATGGGTACCAATGCAGATGGTGTCAGGAGGGTGAAGCAGAACCACCACAGAGTCACCACCACCACCCACAGATCTGGTATGGCCATTTTGCCCCAGGTCCCATGATGTGCGCAGCTATTGAGGGGAGGGGGCAGGGAGAATCCATAGCACAAACCCTAAACCACCAATGAAGAGTGAGTGAAGACCTACCTGAGCTGGTGGAGCCAGAAGGGAAGGAATCTGGCATGCGCAAGACACAAAATCAGATGTACACTGTCCTTGTATCTTGCAGCAAGCATTGCCAAGGTGCAATGCCCCCTTGAAGCAGAAGAAAGTGTGCCCCCCCAAGTATATCATCTGAGGAAATGAAAAAAAAAACTAAAAAAATTATCTGCACCCTAGATTCTAGAGTGCACAAAATCAAGGGGGGAGAGGCCAGCTTGCACAAATACAGAGAGTCAGTGAAACAGATTTATGCACAAAAACCTCAAGTTGTGAGTGCACTGAATTTTTTTGTGAGAGTGTGCATATGCACAAATTGTGGCAAAAAAGTCTTAAAAATCCATATTTAAAGTAGGAAGATTCGCTTAGTCCAAAGCAATCAGAAAGATCAACATAGAATCTCCAAAGCATTCAACAAGCCAGTAACCAGTGCTGGGCAGCTTAACACTAGGTTGTCGGGGTTGAACCACCAAGGAAGTCACTTAGGTGCTTGAAATAAATCAGGGAATAGATTAGGCAATTCTACTCTGGCCTGCTCATTGAAGTCAAAGGATCTTGGTGAGCCCTTGATAGTAAGCTGCAGCCTGGCTGGGTACAGCATCCTAAATTGGAGGTTAGCTGCAATGAACTTAGAGATGACAAGTCCATATTCCACACCTTTGAGCCACCCGGAGTGGGACAAATCTTGCATCACTCAAAGCTGGTGACCCTCACATTAAAGCTGTTTTGTGTTCCACAAGTTTGCCAAGATGCACGTCTTGTCTAAATAATTCAGATGTTTAAAAATGAGAGGACAGTGGGGGGGAGGATACAGAGGAGGAGTTGGTTGCAATGCCTGGTGGGCCCTCTCCACCACATACTGTAGGTGGTACCATTCGAAGAGAGCCTTGTGATTTTCTTGCAAAATTTCTGTGCAAATGAAATAATGTTGTGCCCCTCTGAAACTTCAGGCAAACCAAGTATTAACAAGTTGTTGCACCAGCTGTGACCCTCTAGATCTTCCACCTTCTCCTCCAGCTCGATCACTTTCTTATGGAGGGAAACTCAGTTTGGTTCATGATGAGCCCACCAGTCATCCAGTGAACTAATATGCACCTCCCCATCTCCAAGTTGGCAAGACAAGTTCTGTTATAGTGGAGAGGGCTTCTCACAGTGGGGATAATTCTTGGAGAAAGCCCTTCTCCGAGAGAGGAGTTGGTGCTGGTGGGGGTTTAGATGAGGCCACGGGCTGGGTTTTACTCTTCTTGGTGGCTTTGGCCTTGTCCAGGGTGGCAGGTGGGGTGTGTGTAGAGCCTGCTGGGTACATTTCAGCCTCCATACCATATTATAGGGTGAATTGCACTACATATAGGTAACTGACGCATCGTCCTAAGAGCGGAGAAGCAACCAGCACTGAAAAGCCCTGAAAAAAACTTGTTTTTAATCAATAAAATGGGCTGTGGAGTGGAGCAAGGACAAGACGCATCTTATCATGGCAAACGCATCATGTGACTCCCTTCGCTCCCTGAAGGAATGCTTTTATTTGTTATTTTGAAGGTGCAGGGCCTTCCCAAGCTCCTTCAACAGTGACTGGGAATAGAAAAAACAAGGTAAATGCAGTCAATGACTTTTCAGTGCACTGAGCTTTTTCTCAGAACTGTGTCATTTTTTTAACTTTGTTTATTCAGAAAACTTCATTTATAAAAGTACAAACATGAAACAATAAATGATAAACCTATCAATAACTGCTGCAAAATACTCTAGGTACAAGATAACCTTTAAGGTCAGAAACATACAAGACGTTATCAGTAGGTAGAAATTACTCTGTCTCATAATTAAAGATAGAGTCAGCACTTAAAAGCTAAACTCAGGGCAATTCTCAACTATCAGTTCATAAGAATGTAATTTTTTAGCATTTTTAACAAATTTCTCATCATGGCCTTTTTTGGAGCCTGTGATGGAGATTATGTCTGTCATGCTCCTTTTAATTGTAAACCACTTTGCAGCTCTGCAATAGGGGCAACACAGGTTTTGACTGGGGTTGTGGTGGGAGTTGTACCTACCCCTATTGCTTTCAGGTTGGTCCCTTAAAGGAAAACAGTTATCAAAGTAATGCTCTGACCCCCGAAAGCTGTACCCTCGATTAAACTTTTCGAACAGGAAAGACAATTTTTCCTGCTGTTTACTTACTTAATTTTAATTTTGTAAAGTCTGCAATCACCAAGCATGGCAGACTCTGCATGGTTCTATTTTATCTAATGGTGCAGCACTGCACCGCTTGCTCCAATACATAATGTATTAGGGCGAGTGATGTGGCATCCCACCATTAGATGAGATGGAACCACGCAGCATCTGCAACGTTTGGTGATCATGGATTTACAGATTACAATTAAGTTAGTAAACAGCAGAAAAAATGTTCTTTCCTATACAAACAGCTTAATCGGGGGTTACAGCTATTGGGGTAGGAGTGCTACTTTAATGACTGTTTTCCTTTAAGACCTCACTGCACTGCTTGTTCTATGTTTTGGATGTACCTCAGGGGAAGGGGTGTTAACTAGCAACACCTGGGCCCAATAAATAGAGAGAGGCAGCGGAAGCTGTAAAGGGAGACAGAGACTGCATGAAGAATTGTTTGTTAAGCTGAATACAAGCTTTTTGTTGTTTGTTTCATTTTTCTCTGTTACTGAAAGTAATGTACATTTGATTTAAATTGGTGTCCAAAGTTTTCTCTTTAAGAGTGCTCTGCAAGACGCCAGCCAGTTCACTACCCTGTCACATGCAGTTGACTTTAACAGTGGGACTGGTGTCTGGAGTGTTTTCTTGAAGAGTGTTCTACAAGAAGCTGCCTGGTTTGCTATCCTGTCACATGTGGCTGGCTCTGTCGGTAGGATCGGACTCTTCCTTGTCTAAATAGCAATAAGATGGACTCAGGCAAAGTACTAAAATGGCTGGCACAGCAGCAAGCAAAACTTGACCCTGATGCAAGCATAACAGGCCCAGATACAAAGGGAAGGGATGGCTCAGTAAGTACAACACCAAGTGCAACAGCAGGCCCTCAGAGACCAACAGCTGGTGCAACAGTAGGCTCAGAGGGATCAGCATCTGGCACAGAAAGACCAGCAGCAGGTGCAATAGTATAAAATCAAAGACTATATTCAAGGGAAATGTTCAGGGAAAGTCAAGTCGAGTTATGAGAACATATCGAAAACCTAGCTATAAAGTTGAGTAGGATAAATAAAGACCAGAAGGTGGTGCTGGACCTGGACCCTTATGTCAAAAAGCTCCTGAACACCAGATGTAGAGTCATTCTGGTCAACAATATCCTGCAGAATGCTCAGGAGCGTCTGGAACATCTGAATCACTACATTGCTAAGAAGACTGCTCGTCGAAAGACTATGTTGGAGTCTAGCACGTACCCTTCTGGATATCCAAGCAAATGAGGTCCAGTGCCTACAGACCGTGACAGGAGAAAACAAAACCCCAGCAGGCAGGACCTCAACATTTAATAAGCAGTGGGAGCAAACACAGCAGAGGACTGTCATGGAGGCTTTGTATGGTTTGCCTGGGGGGGGGCAGGACTGGGGGATGGAGTAACAGTGAAAGGAAATAGAGGGGCTACGGTACCCAATCAGAGTGCTGCAGCACGAGCAGACTTGACAGACCAATAGGCCTACTCTGCTGACATCTAGTATGTTAGTATATGTTAGTACTGTATGTTATTGGTTCCAGATTGTAGGAATATGGGATCCATGACCTGGAGTGTGGGAAGTCAAATAACCTTGCCTTTATTTGTACTGTACTAACAAAAATGATTTGTGTAAATGTTTTAACATATGGAACTGTACATTTCAAAATGCTATATAAATAAACTGGTTGAGCTACAAAAAAAAAATAGGGGGAGAAGTGGATACCATGGAAAAGTATACAATTATCTGTAAGGACCTAATTATTATACAAAACTGGGCAAACAAAAACCAAATTGTTAATTGATCCTGAAAAGTATATAGCGTTGCACTTTGGGGGGAACAATCCTGGATACAAATATTTCATGAATGGGATTCCATTAAAATCAGTAAATAAGGAAAGAGATCTGTGAGTTACGGTAAATAACACCCTTTTCCCTTCTGACCATTGTGCTCTGGTAGCCAGGAAGGCTAACTACTTGATTCATGCAATCAGGCATTCCTTTGTGATGAAAAATTCTTAATGCATTATGCAGATATACGAAACTTTTGAGATTCCTTACCTTGAGTACCTTGATTATGGTTCCCCATTTTGGTGCCCATACTTAAACAGAGATGTAAATATACTTGAAAGTCCTCAGAGAAGAAGAACAAAAATGTTAGGAGGTTTTTGTACCATGGTCTATAGTAATAGTATTGCCATATGAATTCAAAGTGTAGACCCGTGTCCTCTTTTAAAGATCCCAGATGATGTAACCCTTCATTTTATGCTGCACTACGTTTTAAATCCTCTATCAATGTTGTAAATTTCAAGAGTGATATATACTTTAAGTTTGTACTGTTGCCCAATGTATAATGGCTGTACCCAATGTTTAAGTTTTGTTATCCTTTTGTGTAAGTTCTTATTGACATGGAGCCTTTGCAAAGGAGTCGATGACTCAAGGGATTGTAATTCCGATATCTTTCAATAAATAAATAAATAAAATAATAGATTAGAAAAAGTGGGCCTGTTTAGACTACAAGAAAGTAGACAAAGAGGGGATTTTCTGTTTCTTTATAATATACTGAAGAAGGAGGACTTCATGAAGGAACTTGAAATTAAATTTAATGAAAGATCCATTCAGCTAAGGTCGCATAACAGGCAACTCTTGGTTCAAAAGGCAAATACAAATAGAAGGTTAAATTGTTTCACTGTAATATCAGCCCATATGTGGATATTTAGTAAATCTTTAGACAATGGACAGTTTTAAGTGAGAACTTGATAAATTTATTATCTACTCTAGGACCGGATAATAACCCACTTATTGGTGGGAGACAATCAGGCGGGCCTTGGCCTTCTTTTTTTTTTTTTTTTTGTAAACTTTATTCCTGTAAGAGTCAGCAGTACAATATATCCAGATATACTACAATACTGTGCAGGAGGAACTCATTGAAGGTAAGCATACATTATCAGTACACAATTGTTGAGTTGGTTTTTACCACACAGGGGACCTTTATAAACAGCATATAAAGAAGCCATTCAGACATTTTACAGCATATACCTTGGAATGTCCTGGGTAACAACAGAGTGTTTTTACAGGTGACCATTGAATTCTATTGGTCCTTAGCCTCAGGGAAGGTTTAAAATGTACTCAAGGTTCAAGTCAGATATTAGTTACAGCCCCAGCAACTTGCAAAGATAGATTGTCTTAATGAACAGGGAGAATCATGTTTTGTATAGCCTTCTCCAGGGGGTCCCAGATACTATGATATCTCTCCAGCTGGTTTCTAATTGTTACTTGAGTATTTTCAAGTTTCATACAGGTTTCAAGGGTTTGGGCCCATTGGGCTATTGTTGGTACTGAGTCAAGAAACCAGTGTATCACCAACACTTTTTTACCAATCACATATCCCAGGGCCTGCAGTTGTTCTCTGTTTCTACTTCTTTTGGAAGACCCCTTGGGTAGGCCAAGCAATATTTCCACTGGGTCTAATATCGTAGGAATTGATAGGGTTTGGGATAAAATAACATTTACCTGATGCCAAAAAGGTGCCACTCTAAGGCACGACCAAATCATATGGAAGAAGGTACCCAAATTGGCTTTACACATTGGACAAATGTTAGGAGTATTGGGATCTATTTTGTGGGCTAAATCTGGGGTGAAGTATGCTCTGTGCAGAAAGTTAAAATAGATAGCCCTCAATCTATTGTTGACTAAGCACTCCAGTCCAATCCTCATTAAGTTTTCCCAGTCCCCATGTGTAAGACTATCTGAGAGCAGATCTTCCCCCACATATTTTTTAGATTTACCAGAGGATCTGGTAATCCCTGCAGGAGCAGTCCATAGCACATACTTAAAGATTTTAATTTAGTGTGAAGATGTGGGGTGGTAAACAACTCTTCCAATGGGGAACGCTCATCTATTTTCAGTTGGCCATTATCCAACAGCAAGGACCTTATTCTGCAATACAGAAAATAACCCACTATCTTTATACCAAAGCTTCTCCTCAGTTCTATGAAGTCCAGGAAGATTTGTCTGTCACACAACTGTGTAATGTACCGAAGGCCCTTCTCAGACCATTCTTCAAATATGGTTTCATCTTTTCCAACCAGGTCCCCTCCCTGCCATGAGAGCAATGCTTTTATAGAGACCTCAGGAGAAAGAAGGGAGTTTAAACCTAGAATTTTATGGGCACTTACCCAAACTTTCATCAAATTTCTTGTGAAAGGGTTACCTATTGAGGTGAAGTTTTGCAAGCTCAGATTCAGGGCTAGCAAAGTATGAGAAATGCTTCCTTCCACTTCGTCCAGGTCCATCCATGGTCTATGCATTTTAAAGTGGGGTTTAATGTCTTCTACAAAGGCCGATTGTGCAGCTAAATAGTAGTGAGGAGGCCAAGTCCCACTTTCTTCTGGGGAAGCCATAAGATAGCTTTTTTTATTCTGGAGCACTTGCCTTGCCAAATAAGGGAGGTGATGGCACCTTCCAATACATTAATATACTTCATCAAATCAAATCAAACTTTACTTATAAAAGGTGCCTTTCCAAACCAAGGCACCTGTACAATAAAACCACACACATTTTTATAAATATCCAAATAAAATTAAAACTAATAAATACAAGAGCAGCTTTAGTAGTTTAAAAATGCCATGCTAAAAAGATGTGTCTTCAAAGCAACTTTAAAACTTTGAACAGTCAGGCAATCTCGTACTTAACAGGCACCTGTGCTGGGATGGACTGGAATAAATAGAGGCATTGAGGTAGTATACTTATCTTGACCAAATTGACTCTTCCTATCAGAGAAAGGGGAAGGGACTGTCATTTAGAGCAATCCTCTTTAACCTTTCCAAACAGGGGTTTATAATTAATCTGCACTAATTCTGAAGTCAATTTTTTAAGTTTAATACCTGAATACTTAATGTCTTTAGATGGGTACACCACCGTGTCATCCAATGCCACTGCAGATTTGTTTTGCCCAAGGGGGAGCCACTCACATTTACTCCAGTTAATTTTATGTCCCAAAATGGGTCCATAAATTGAGAACAGATCTGTTAGTATATTCAGTGCCTTTTCGGGTTGTGCTATAAACAGCAGAATGTCATCAGCAAAAAGTGATGTAATTTGGTTTTCTCCCTGCCAACTGAATCCCACTTGTTCTTTGTTACTATGTATAGCCACAGCCAAGGATTCAATAGTTAAAACATATAGAGGGGATAGTGGACATCCCTGTCTGGTACCTCTGATTAATGTGAAAGGGGAGGATAGAGCATCATTTGTCAGGATCTGTGCTTTGAGGCCTGCATATAAGGAACCAATCCAAGAGAGTAAGACTGGACTGAACTGAATTTTTTTTAAAACTTCAAACATAGATTTCTGTTCAACCCTGTCAAATGTCTTTTCAGTGTCTAGGGCCAAAAGGCCCTGACCACCTCCCCTGGTCTTTTTGGACCAGTGGTGAATGATGTTCATCGCTCTCTTCAGGTTATGTTTGGCTTGCCTACACCCTACAAAGCCTCCCTGATCTGGGAGTATCAGCTCCAGGAGGATCCCTTCATGGTGGGAAACCAGAAGTTTGGCTATAATTTTATAATCTGCATTCAGTAGAGAAATCAGCCTGTAAGAGCCACATTTTAAAGGATCCTTACCTGGCTTAGGAAAAACTGTAATTGTGGCAATTGAAAGGGACTCAGGAAGCCTGCCTTCCCCCAAAGTCACATGTACCATGGAGTGCATAAGGGTTCCCAAGATACTCCACATATTTTTATAGAATTCCGAGGGAATTCCATCTGGACCCAGGGATTTTCCTTTTTTGTGGAGAAAACCACTTTACAGAGCTCGTCCTCCTGAATCGACAAAACCACTGAGTATTTATGTTGTTCTGACAAAACTGTGAGACTAATTGTATCCAAAAAATTAGCTGGGTTGGAAGTTGGGAGAACCTACGAAGTATAAAGTTTTTGGTAGAAGTTTTTAAAAATAGTGTTCATTTCTTGCTGATTAACAGTACTAGTACCATCTTCTTTTTTAATTTCTAGGATGTTTTTTTCCACCTGCTTTTCTTAATCTGCCATGCTAAAAGTTTACCTGATTTATCTCCTTCGAAACACATATGTGATTGAGCCAGGACTAAATCTCGTACAATACATTTGGAAGGCAATTGGTTAAGCTTCCCCTTTAAGAGGCCTAAGGAGCCTACATCATTAACTCCCTGTTTCATGCCTTGCTTTTTTAATTCCTCTATTTCCTTCAGTAAATTTTCTTCTTCTTGGAGATCCTGTCTCCTAGCAATGTGCTGCATATGGGATGGTTTCCCCTCTAATGTAAGCATTCATGGTATCCCAGACTGTCTGAATAGAGACCTCACCAGCGTTAATTTTTATGAACTCCTCTAACTTCCCTGAAATTGATCTAATAAAATTGTCATTGTTTAACATAGTTGGGTCGATCCTCCATTCTCTAGGCTGCAGGGGAAGGCCCTGTTAATGACAACGTGACCATAAGAGGGGCATGATCAATTATCAAAATAGGCCCATACTTGGTCCAAAAATATAGTTCAGTCTGGAGTATGATTTATGTGAGTGAGAGTAAAATGAGAACTCTCTTTCATGTGGGTGTTTGAATCTCCATAGTTCAGTTAGATGCTTTTATATGATGAGGGCGACTGCAGGGCAGTGACCCATCAGAAGAGTGCAAAACCCCCGGGGCAATGAAATTACAAAATATTTTTTAATGCGGGGGGCTTTGCCCCTGCACCCACCCTTGTGGGGTGCTTTGCCCCCAGACCCCCTTAATTAGGATTCCTACTCCGGGTGGAGGATACAACTTGGGGAGGGGGGCAAACCCAGGTTGCCCATATTGTCAGCGCCATTGTTCCATCGCCCTTCTGATGGATCATTGTCCTGCAGTCACCCTAATCACAGGATACCAAGATAGATTACCTCCCCCTCATCATGTCCTGCAGGGCTACTGCTCCTTTAGTTTGTGCTTTAGGCTGAGTACTAGAGTAGTCTAGTGTGCGTTCCTAGTATGTATTAAAATCTCCTCCTGTTATTAATGTACCTTGAAAAGGAGCTAAAGCTATGGATAGGTGATGGAAAAAATTGGGGAGTCAAAATTGGACCCATAGAGGGAGCCCAAGGTGTATTTAACTGCCTTCACTGTGGCATCTACTATAATGTATCTTCCTTATTTATCGGCCAAAACTTCATGACTCTCAGTTCTACTGGAGGCTCAAAATCAAATTCCTACCCACTGTCCTTGGAAGAAAATGAAGCACACTTCAGGGTTCCCCCCCACAATGAGGCCAATCTATCCGCTCCCTGCTGTGATGTATGAAATGATGTATGAAGCTGTTGTAAAAAAATAATATCTCGCTTCATCTTTATAACATATGTTAGAATGCATTTACGCTTAACCACCATTTGAGGCCACTGACATTCCACGACATAAAGTTTAGAGTATCCATGTTAACTGATATTTATATGATTTACCCACATGCTTCATCCTCCAAATACTTAGATTATGAGACTGAAACATCCTCTGCCAACTCATTTTTAACTCCCCCAATGCAAATTCCCCCCCAATTTGAAGTCTTAATAAACCTAAGACAATCCAACATTAAGTGACAACCCCCACATGTGCCAAGATCAGCACAACAATTCCTCCACTCAGATAAGGAGTCTTAAACCTCAGACTCCCTTGCCGTACTTTTCTTTACTCCCCCACCGAGAGTGACTTAAGTTCCCCTCTGCCCCAGATATCCAAGATACATGATGGTGGAAAAAATATATAATAATACCCCATACCCTCAACCCTCTCCAGCCTATTCGACTAGGCAGTTTGAGTCCCACTAACTTTCATGGATGGAGTTGGGTTATCCATCCTACAAAAAACTGCTGATTGGTTATTAACTTACCCCTGCAGAAAGAATAAGCAGCTAACCTGCTTTGTAAACTTGGAAGTAAAAGTGAGATTAGGGAATCTAGATGCCATCTTGGGCCTACCCTGTTAACTATAAACAAGGAAGAGAGAGGTGAAAGCTTCCTGCTTGGGACCCCCTTTGGTGACTGAATTCACCATGATGCAGCCCTGCAGGAAGACTATGCATTTACAGCTTGATTCAATTGCTCAGACTTAGTCCCATATATCCCGCCTCTCTTACTTCTTATGTCCATATTTCAATTTAGGCATTAGCATTATGCTATAGAAATATAAGAAAAAAGAACAGGTTGGGAAGGGTAGGGGGGAACTCTCCTCCTCCCCAAAATGTCCTTTAGGATCTGATTGTTCAATTAGTAGTCCAATAATAACAGACTTAGTAGGATCTGCTGTATAAGTTTAACTGTAGTTGCAGATAGGCTCCTCTGCAAAATTGCTGGACAGGCCAACAGATTATCCCACAGAGAGCCCGGGAGGGGAGACTATGTGAGCTTGCCTTATAGGCCACCTCGGTGTTACAGTTTGCGCAACCGGCAGTCCCCCCCAATGCCTCCTGACTGGACAGGGATTTAGATAAAAGTATCTTCTTGTGTAAGGGCCTTGCAACTTTATTCCTGGGCTTCTTGGATGTGCTCTCCATGCAGCGCCCTCTGCTTGGATTCTTTAGAAATATAAGACATGGCAGCCTCCGGATCAAGAAATGCACACTGCCTTGCACCAGGTTTTCTTATAATCAATCACACTGGATACACCAAGGCAAACATCCAGTCTAGGTCATGCAGCTTTCTATTGACCTGTTGGAAGGCCTGACACTGACTTTGTGGGGTCCTGGAGAAATCAGGGAAGATGCTGACCTTAGAACCTCATGCCAGTCAGTTGTCTTTGTATCTAGCAGCATCCAGGACCATTTGTCTATCAGAGTAGTGCAGACATTTTATAGTAATGTGTCTCGAGCTCTGGTCAGGCGATGATTTTAGGCCTGGGGGTCGATGTGCTAGCTAGATTTCCACAGAACAAGCAGTTGGTAATGTTAAATTTTCCTGGAGACAGGTTTTTTGATATGTGGCACAGTCAGCGCCCGCCATACCTTTTGGGAGACCAACAATTCTAACATTACATCTCCTCTCCCTGTTCGCATGGTCATCGATAGCCTGCTTTAGGAAGGAGATTTCTTTGGTAGCTTTTTGTAAATCGGCCTTGACTCTTGCCAGGTCATCTTCCTGAGTACTTGTTCAGGATTCTAGCTCTTGTATGCACTGAACATGCGTGTCTACTGTTTCCGACACGGAGTTAATAGTCTGTTGTAAATGCTGGAGTTGTGAGGTAACATTTTCAAATCCAGCTTACATTTTCATAGTAAGTTCATATTTTAATTCTTTAAACAGCTTTTCAAGCATTTTATAGGAGGGCTCAGGAGAGGATTTATCTATAGCATGCTGTTCATCCTGCTCTTGCAGTAGACGGACCTTACCTTGTGTAGTTGGGACTTCCAGGCCCAAAATTTTTCCTCCATCTCCAGCTTGTTTACAGTTGATTTTAGCCTGGGGTTTAGCAGATTTTATGGTAGAAGTCATCATCCGTGTGTAGTCTTATCATTCTGACCTGATTTGAGGAGTTATAAGGCAGGATGCAACAATATTATTTTGGATGGATGAGGAGCTCTCTGTCTAAATGTCCTACTCCATTCCCAGCTAGACCACACCCCCGCCTTGGCCTTCTTTTGTCTCGATGTACCAAGATACCAAGTATGCTCAACTGGTGCGACAAGAGACTGGGCTGACACAGCAGCAGACTCACAGAGATCAACAACTGGCACAACAGGTACAGATGAAAAGAGACTGGATGGCCCAGCAAGCACAATTGCAGGCAAACAGAGACCTGCAGCAGCAGGAGTTTATGAAGCAGGTACTGAAAACACAGAAAGAAACTGTGGCCTGGCTCCAGGTCTTAGGGAATCCAGTCACTATAGGACCCCACCCAATGGTTAAAAAAAAATAGGTCCTGAGGTCATCCCCAGGGCCTACTTCAAGACTTTTGAGAGAGTTGCTAGTAACACTGCCTGGCCACAAAAAAGATGGACTACTTGCAATGCACCATACCTGACTGGGGTTTCCCAAGCTGCATAAAGAAGCCTAACTGATGCTGCTGCCAGACACCAGGATCAGATAAAGGCAGCGATTTTAGACTAGGTCAGAATAACCACAGAGAGTTACAGGCAGAACTTTCCTATATTTTATTTAAAGGTTGGTGTTAAAGGTGTGGGATAACGGATGAACTTCAAAAATGAATTTTTAAGTTTACACACCATTTTCCTGGTGTGATGATTATTTTGTTTCTTTTTTTTTCCAATAAGAAAATAAAATACTTTGTACAGAAATCAAACATAAATTGAACTTTAAAGCAAATAACACAGTAAATCTTGTGGCAAACCAACACCATTTCCACTACTGTTTTGGTAGTGTAGCATAGACCCACACAGTCCTTAGCCTATAATGATCAAGAGCAACTAACCCTATCTGAATACTGGGAGCACAGGAGGACCTTTTATACCCGCTCCCCTGTGGTCAGGTGACTCTAGCATCACTGTAATCAAAACTGCACTTTTTAAGCCCTCTTTTTAATTTATACATATGTTGAAGGCTTACTAAACATGACACTAACACAGTTCTTGATTTAGAAATAAATAAAATATCTCAAGACAGTGTTTAATAGTGAGGAGAAAAGTGTGGATTTTCCACTTATTGCGATTGACAGTTTCCTCCTATAAAGTTGTCCACAAGGGGCCGCAGTTGGCCTAAAGGGCACCTGGACTGGCACTTTACAGAGTTTCCCTGTTCAGGAAAGACTGGCTTCATTTAGCTGTCCAGGGCTGTAGGCCTGTATTTTAAGTTTCATAAAATATAGGAGACAAAAGTACTTTCCTGGACTTTCTGCCAAAGATATCAACAAAGGGTCACCAAGAAACAAGTGAGTGCCCATTTAATGTTTGTTAGCAGTCATAACTCGTAATTTTATAGTAAACTAATTCAATATTGCCCAGTTTGGTTCCTAATGGTAAAAGGGAGTAGCTCTTATCTGTTCTACATTGTTTAATGTAAGGGAAGAGCTGCAGAAACTGTTTCTTGCTGATGGGGATGACTGGCAAGCTCAGCCATTGGCTGATATTTCATTTTGGCCTTCTGCCAAAGGCTATCTTGCTTTAACACAGGTAACCCTCCCAAAAGGGGTCAACAGAAGGAGGGAGCCTGCTTTATATTTATACAAAATCTCCCTTTATTGTATGCATGGCAGCCTGGCTTTCTTATTAATACAGCGGTGCCAGGCTGCCTAGAAAGAAAAGAGGCTGCAGCTAGAAGTGGGAGAGCGAGAGAGCAATGTTTTTTTGTTTTTTTTTTACAAATAATGACAATAACCACACAAGGCTTTTCTACTAGGCTCTCCTATACATTCTAGGGGCATCCTTCTAAAATCAGGAGCAGCAGGGGTAAGGAAAAAAAATGGAAAAAGGGTTGCTACCCCATCCACAACTCGGATATCCTATATCCCAAACATCAGTGTACATATAAGGGAAAATTATACAAACAGGGGGACACTCTAGTTTTTCCAGCTCCAAAGGCTGTTCTACTTGTATTTATCAGGCCACAATAGGTAATCTTATACACTTAATGTGCCTGCTTTTACGTTTCATACCTGCTTAAAACATTGAAGGTCATTTGCACTTGACCTCCCTGTTTTGTTGGACCAAAGAGGATATAAGAAAAACAGAAAAGGGAAAGCACAGGAGAGAGAGAGAGAAGTTTTCCCAAAGGTGGCCTACTTTCTGGACTAGAAAATAAAGAGATAGCAACATGAAAGAGTGGTTATAACCAGGAGATTTTAAAATAAAAAATGGTCTGATACCAGTGGCAGGGACGTTCCTTGTCACAGCTGGAACATAGCCTATGGTGCTGGCTTGAAAGTTACAAGACTTGGCTACTTGTTGGTTAAAACCGGAGGTACACACTAAAGAGGAAATTGTGGATTTGATTGTACTGAAGCAGTACCAGAAAATGTTACCAGACTGAGTCTGTGACTGGGTTAGCCAGCATGAACAGACCACTCTGGCTGCAGCAATGAAAATTATGGAACATTACCTAGAAGCAGAAATACCAGAGATTGCTAAGAACAGCAGAACCCACTGCTACCCTCTGGTGGAGATTTGAGGAAGAAATCCCAGCAAAAGGGTGGGGAAAAGACTTTGGGGGGGCTGGGAAAAAATATGCTTGTATGGGTTAGTGGTCAAGTGATGAAATATTACTTACTCCTCTGCTTCAAAACTGTATAACCTCAGGGCCTGCTGTAAATCCCTCAGTCCCAAGAGCCTGCTCTCTGGTGACTCAAATGGGTGGGAAGCACAGGTCACAGATCTGATATTGACATTGTATGTTTTTGTGTGGGGGGGTTAAAGTGAGGCATATCAGTAAGTTTTGTGACTGCATGGACTGAGTTTGTGGAATGCATAGCTACCACCCACAAACACAATTCCCAGGGCAAAATTCCCTATACAATACCAGTGCAAATGGGGAATCAAACATTTATAGCTCCAGTGGATTAGGCTATGTGCAGACACTGGTTAAAGAATTTATGGTTGAACCCAACCTGGGCCAGTGGGGAGACATCATAAATAATGCCTGCGTGCAGAAGTATACTCTTAAATACCCTATGGCCGCAGTATGGTTAAAAGTAGGAAAATGGCCAGGAATAATAAAGATGGGAATTTTGAAAATGTTACCGTGGTCAGAAGTCTTGGGCAGAGACTGAGAAGGGTTTCATACCCTACTGCAAAGCAGTACTGGAAGCTCACAGACACAGGAGGCTACACAGACAGAGGGACTAGAAAATGTATTTCCCTTTACTGGTACTGAAATATTTGGCCCAGAAGGGAAGCCTAAGAAGTCCCAGGGTCAGAAGCAGAGGGAGAAAAATGAAAGGGTCTCTCTATATGACACTGTAGTGGTTGGGGACCACAAGATCCAGGGTCAAGGAAGGTTAGAGGGGATTCAGATCCACATCTACAGGATGATCCTTCCAGAGGTCAGACCTGATGTTATTCAAAACCCAAGCACCATAATTTCTGAACAGAGGACTGATGAAATTCTCAGAAATGCCTACCATAACTTAATTATGGTAAATAGAAAAGTGGTAGATGAAGAAAAAGCGCAATGTTTTTCAAAGTTTTAACTAAAATATGATATGTTGTATCATTTAGAACCTGAGACATAAACTGGGACATTACCTTACCAGTTACTGGCTCCCAGGTCTGCTAGAAGGGAAGTACTGAGTTTGGCTCATCATATACCTATTGTGGATCATTTAGGTAGGAAGAAAACTGAGGCACACATACTTGCCTGGCTCTTCTGGCCAGAAGAAACTGAAGGTGGACAAAGCAATGGGGCCTGATGGGATTCACCCCAGAATTCTAAAAGAACTAAGGGTAGAACTAGTGACACCACTGACTACTCCCTTTAACAAATCATGGGAGGATGGGGTGGTACCTGAGGATTGGAGGAGGGCAGATGTGATTCCACTTCATGAAAATGGGAATAGGGCAGAGGCTGGAAACTACAGACCAGTTAGCTTGACTTCAGTGGTAGGGAAAATGATGGAATCACTTCTGAAGGAAAGAATTGTTGAGTACCTAGAGGCCAGTGGGGCACAGGACCCAAGACAGCATGGATTCACAGTGGGAAGGGTATGTCAGACAAATTTAATAGATTTCTTTAACTGGGTGACCAAAGTAGTAGATCAGGGAAGGGCTGTGGACATGGCCTACCTAGATTGTAGCAAGACATTTGACACAGTCCCACACAAAAGATTAATATACAAGTTAGCCAGCCTTGGAGTGCGTCTCCAAGGTGGTAGCCTGGGTAAAAAATTGGCTGGACAACAGCACGCACAGGATAATAGTAAATGGAGTCCACAGTGAAGAAAGAGTGGTTACTAGCGGGGTACCGCAAGGTTCAGTACTGGGACGGGTCCTCTTTAATTTCTTTATAAGTGACATTGCAGAGGAACTGGAAGGAAAAGTATGTCTCTTTGCAACAACACAAAGATCTGCAACAGGGTTGATACATAAGGTGGGGTGGAAAGGATGAGAAGGGACTTGGCAAGGTTGGAGGAATTGTCAAATGTATGACAGCTCAGATTCAATGCAATGAAGTGCAAGGTAATGCACCTAGAAACATAGAAACACAGAAACATAGATTTTGATGGCAGATAAGGACCACTTGGCCCACCTAGTCTGCCCATTTCCCTATCTGCAGGATAAGCCTCAGATCCTAGTTAACCAACAGCCTATTTCTTCCTACCCCCCAAAAGAATTGCCTTATGTCTGTCCCATGCATTCTTGAATTTTCCCACAGCTTTAGACACCACAACCTCCTCAGGAAGGCTGCTCCATGCATCCACTACCCTCTCTGTGAAAAAATCCTTCCTCACATTGCCCCTGAACTGCCCCCCTCTATCTTTAAATTGTGTCCCCTTGTTCTTGCACATCTCTTTTTCTGAAAGATGCTACCCTCTTGGACTTTGTTGATTCCACTGAGGTACTTAAAAGTTTCTATCATGTCCCCCCTCTCCCTCCTTTCCTCAAGGGTATACATATTAAGCTCCTTTAGTCTCTCCTCGTATGGCTTCTTTTGCAGACCCTGCAGCATTTTAGTTGCCCTCCTCTGGACTGTCTCTGTCCTGTCTATGTCCTTGCAGAGATGGGGTCTCCAGAACTGGATGCTGTACTCCAGATGGGGTCTCACCAACTGTCTGTACAGAGGGATAACAACTTCATGTTTTCTGCTGGCGATGCCTCTCCCTATGTATCCCAGTATACCCCCAGCCCTCCCTACTGCCTTCTCACATTGCTTGCTAAACTTAAGGTCATCTGATATGATTACCCCAGGTCCCTTTCTTTTTTGTTGTTGTTACTACCTCCCCCACTGTGTAATCTTCCCCTGGGTTTTTGTTTCCCAGGTGCATTATTTTGCACTTCTTTGCATTGAATCCTAGCTGCCATACTTCTGACCATTCCTCCAACCTTTCCAAGTCCCTTCTCATCCTTTCCACACCTCCTTGTGTATCAACCCTGTTGCAGAACTTTGTGTCATCTGCAAAGAGGCATACTTTTATTTCCAGTCCCTCTGCAATGTCACTTATAAAGACATTAAAAATGACTGGACCAAGTACTGAACCCTGTGGTACCCCACTAGTAACCCCTCTTTCTTCAGAGTGGACTCCATTTACAATTACCTTCTGTGTCCTGTTGTCCAGCCAATGTTTTACCCAGGCTACCACCCTGGGACCCACTCCCAGGCTGGTTAATTTGACTATTAATCTTTTATGTAGGACTGTGTCAAATGACTTGCTAAAGTCTAGGTAGGCCATGTCACTCTGAAAAACAATTGCAGGTCTTAAATTGAATAAACTGTACCGTGAAGCTATTTCAGGCCCCACTTTTTCATGTCAAGCCACCTTCACCAAATCAGTACCCCCCAAATACCTTTCAGGCAGATTTGAACAATTTCACCTACCCTGTTCATGAGGAGGGGTCCCAACTGGCCATGTTGAAAAATATTGAAAAATGATTGAATTATGAGTGAAAGTTCAAAATGCATTGGAAATACATTAACCACACTTACCTTGTTTCCTCAGTTTGTAGTCCGATGTTGAAGAAGGAGGCTGAGTCTTGGGTTCAGACAAGATTATGGCAATGGATCCTTCTAGGTTAGTAAGCAGAATGGAGGTTGTGGGTCGGTGAGTGCTGGGGAGGAGGGGTTGGCTGGGATGGGTGAGGGAGGTGAACAGTAGGGATACAACAGACTTTGATGGACCATTTTCTTTATTAAAGGTTAAACAAAAAAAAAGAAAAACATGTCAAGGGGCCATTTTTATACTGCAGGTACTGACACTAAGGATTGGGAACCTCAGTGTTGGTTCGATGTTTGGCAGCACCAAGGGGTGAGCACTCCAGTGTCACACAATGTTGAAGTGGGCAGGAGGTCAAAGACAGCACTGGGGATTGGGTGCATGTCTTGGGTGGGTATGGGGGAACAATACCAGACCGGGGTAGGAGGTCCTAACCAGCACTGGTGTTGGGAACCCCATGGTCAGATACACTTTATTTTAAAAAAATATCATTGGCACTCGGGATTGGGCAGCCCAGTGTCTGCTTGTACAGTAACCACTGCTTAGTAGAATGCAGCAAATGGTGGTCAAACACACAGTCTCTGTTCAATGGGGGGGGCAACACACAGACACATAGTCTCACTCCCACGGAACAAACACTGCTTCATATGAAATGGATGCTTCATGGTTATGCATATAGACCCGCCTCCTCAGACATGCACATATTATCGTCAAATGTCTGTATTTAGAAGTGTGATCATAAAAATTAAGTTATCCTTAGAATGATCATTTTTCAAACTGATCATGTACATGATCTTTGCTTAATTTCTCAAAAATTGGGCACATTAGGGACACAGAAAGCACAAAAGCACACATGTTGGGGCAAACTCTATAAAGCCTGACAGTTTAAGGCTTAAAATCCTCTTAATTTTTTAGTCACAGGTGAGCAAAAAAAGTTCTTAATTTTTGACAATTTTAAATTTTTTGTACCTCTGTAACTGTACCCCTAGTGAACTGATTGCCACAAAATGTTCAGACTCCAGAGATCCTGGCACCAACTCTGTGCAGGCAAAACTTCAAGTACAGTAAATCAGTTGAATGGTGGCAGGGTTTTAAGGTGCAAAAATTGGGGTACAACATTAAAGTGTTTACTCAGCCCTTATATACAGGCTCTACCATGCCTGTATAATATATATTAATTACAAAAAACTACATTAACGCAGATATTAGGGTTGTAGGGCTTGGGGTCATTATGCCATAGAAAAAACAGCAAAGCAAAACAATGCTGCAATCAAAACAGTGCATGTATTGTAAGAAACAGAGTCTGTGAAAACACTGACCCAAAACAATTGCAGCACATATCACAGAATCAAATGAGAAACAATCAAATGTGTTTGTTTTTTGTGGTGGGCTCAACCCACTGCACCCCCTGATGTGGGGGTCTTCACCCCCTGACACTAAATTAAAAAACTCAGAGAAGGATGTGGACTGAGGGGATAAGGGAAACTTAGGAGGGGGAGACATAGCTTTTTACAAAAATAAAAAGTCGGGTGACAGGGAACCAATCTCGATCTCCTGGTCTTTGCTGCACCAGGTGCTTGTACCTTAGCCACTCCACCACAGGAGTGGCTTGACCAGGTACAGCACCTATGGATTCTTCTGCCTTTTCTCCAATTTGCAGTGAGCAACAGGGGTAACTGTAGTTTCCTACCACTATTATACTCCTGTCGCTCTAATTCATTACATACTTTAGACTGTGCGATTATTCTTGCACTTTGGGTCTCCGGAGTACTGGTGAATTAATGGTGGGGTCTTACTTGGGGTTGTCAACCCTACTGCTCACCCCCCCCCAGCCTGTAGCCTCCTGTCTGAAGCACAAGATACAGCTCCAACCTAGTGCCTCATAGTGATACAGTTTGGCCAACATAATCTGTCAGAGCTTTCTTCATGCAGGGCCCTACGGGCTGTGTGTGAAGACTTCACATTTGACCTCATATGATCAGGGAAGGGAGTGGGCATTAGGGTTGACAACCCCAAGTAAGACCCCACCACTGATTCACCAATACTTCAGAGACCCAACTCCCTAATGTTTTTCATTTCCCTTTTTTGTTCACTTTGTGTTCTACAGCCCTAAAGTCTGCATTAACATATTTTTTTGCAATGAATTTCTCTTTATTTTCAGATAGTGGACTTCTATCATCATTTGCACAAAATGACATAAATACAATATTGGAGACACTCCTGGCCCACTTCATGGGCCCAGCAAGCCCCCAGCATGCAAGTCGATACCTTGTGGGTGAGGTTCCCTGATCCACCACAGGGTGTGGCATCTGTGCCAAAACACTGCTCTATCCCTCCCCAGGCTGGGGATGGTGCTGCATGCTGCAGTAGCTCACCGATCAGCCTTGTCCCATTAAACCAGCTCACTGAGTTCACAACTGAACTCAGCTCACTGGTACGGTAAGGCAACATGTTCCCCAGTGGTGCAACGGACATCCCTGCAAACAACATTAACCAATAAATTATTTGTTTTTTTATTATTTTGACCCCCACACTTTAAACATAATCTTCTTATGACCCCACTTCATAAACCCAGTAGATGAGAATTTTCAAATCCCTATCAAAATACCATTCTGTGCCACAGGTGCAAAACACATTTCTGCCAGGATGTGAAAAATGACAGCTGTACTGTATATGAGGTGCTGTGAAAAAATGGCTATGTTGAACATTTGGAGTCAAAATATTGAAAATTACCAAAGTTATGCAAATGTATAGAAAAATTTCAATGAATGCTCATAACTTGCCCATTTTTAGGAATTTTTTCACCAAATTTTCAACATGGCCCTAAACGCTGGCAGTAAAATGTCATTACTCAGTCCCAAAATGTGATTTTGTGCAGTGACCACAAAATCACCTTCTGGGCCTGATTAACGAAATGACAGTGCTAGTGCTCATGAAGTGGGATCCCAAAGAGGTTATGTTGAAAATATGGTGAAAAATTCCTAAAAATGGCAAAGTTATGAGCATAAATTTAAAATGCCTTTGAAATACATTATATGGCACTTACCTTTATTAATCAGTTCACAGTTCGGCTTTGAAGAGTGCAGACATTTCTCAGTCCACAGAGGATGGCAGTGTATGACCTCAGCAGGTAAATATAGGGTAAGGAGGGGGTGTAGGGTGGTGGGTGCTCAGTGGGAGGGTCAGTATGGGGGGATGGGGACAGCAGTGATGACAAGAGACCTTTTCTTTATTTCAGGTTTAAAAAAAAAAGGCATTGGGGGACGTATTTTTTTTCAGGAGCCAAGAAATGAAATACATTATTTTGGGACACTGGGGGTGAGCTTCCCAGTGTTCCACACAGCTATGGGGGGACCTGTAAATGCATGTGACAGGGTTGAATAAGGCCCTCTCCATTTGTTATGTGGAATGACTTTAAATGCAAGGATCTGTTCTATCCTCTCCTTTTCTGTCTCTTGTCTGTCTGGTTGAGCAAATTTTCTTGTGAGACCTTGGAACTGATCACTCTGACAGTTTCATGAGTTTCTGCCTCTCCCTATCTCTCTACCTTCCTTTGCTCTTCTGTCTTTTCTTCCCCCTTGCATATCTGCAGTTATAAAAATATATGTGAATCTTTATGTGAAAATGGCATTGATACTGGGATCCCTTTGTTGAAAACTATATATAGTTGTATTGTTGAAATGATTGAAAAAAGCTATTTGGAACTCAAAGGGTTGACCTGAGAAGCTGGTTTGCAAACTCTCTGAGATGCTGGCAATAAGAGGTCAGTTCTGGGTCACAATGTTCTTTTTGCTGCACCTGCTGAAACTGAAAAGAACACTGTGTGAGAAGCAGAATATTCTCTTAATGATCTCCTTGCAAAGACTTGTTATAAAAAGACCTGCAATGCTTTGCGAGAGAGCATCAGAGACTGAAAGACTGAAATTGGAAATTAAGGGTAAAACTCAGAAGGACTCTGCTTTCTATGTTTGTACTGCCATTGTAAACAGTTATACCGAACAATTTTCATTTTTAATTTTTCTGTTATTAATAATAAAACGCTATTTGTGAATTTTGAAACTGTTCCTGGTTTCTCTATGCTTCCTGACCTGTGCCTCTATGACAATGCTGACACAAAGATTGGGCCCCCTGATGTTGGCAGCTATGAAATAAAACAACAGGCTATAGGGGAGGTGGCATCTGACACCAGGACTGGGCATACCAGTGTCAGATTATGCACCAAATAATATATATAAATAAATACACTGTCACCAAGGATTGGGGTCCCCAGTGTGCAGATCCACTTTATTAACACAGCACAGTCAGAATGGTGAGGCTATAATGACAGTACACCCATCCCTGACATACAAGTCACGACACAGCAGGGATTGCTATTTGACACAGTTATAATTTTTTAGTAAATGACAACTGTGTTGTATAATGCACCCAGTTGTTGTCGCAAAAATTTAATTGTCTGTAGAATGTTAATTTTTTGAAGTGCACATGCTCACATATGGAACTTTTTCCATAAATACTTTAAAGACCACTTAACATTTGGACCTATAAACAACAAAAGCACACACCTTAGACCAACCTATATCAAATTTGAAAGTTTCAGATTTCAAAACCTCCTATTTTTCTAGCTATCAGATGGCAAAAAAATGGAGACTTTTACATTTTTTGCACCTCTGTAACTTTGCCCCAAAGAACCGATCTACATGCAATTTTCACAATCAAGAGATCCTGGCACAGATCGGTTGAACGTAAATCAGTTGGATGGGGACAAAGTTCATAAGGTGCAAAAATTGAGGTTTAACATGAAAGTGCTTACTCAACCCTAATATACAGGTGCAACTGCACCTGTATAATTCACTGCAAAAAACTACATTAATGCAGATATTAGGGTCTGGAGTCTCAGGAGCTTTGGCAAATTGGTGCTGTGGTGTTCTTTGAGGTTGTCAACCTTTATGCCCACTACCCTCTTGCCAGCCTCTAGCCTCAAGCTGAACACAAGGTACAGGTCCAAGCCCATGACTCATAGGCATATAATATTTGGAGGTAAAGAAGTATAGCTCACCACATGTGGCCACCAGAATCAATCTTAACTTTCTTTGGGGTCTGCATCAATCAAGAGTTCACATTTAAGTTTGTTTTGTCAGGAGAGAGGGTGGGTATTAGGGTTGACAACACCAAGGAACACCACACCACCAATTCACCAAAACTCCCCAGACTCCAAGCCTAATCTTTTCATTTCCTTACTTTGTCTGGTTTGCATTCTTTATCCCTAATGTCTGCATTAATGTACTTTTTGTCAATGAATTTCTTTTCTTTTTGTGATAGTGAAATCATATCCTCATTCAGACAGGCCCCTTTGCAGTCTAGGTGAACAGATGCAGATGCACAGGGCCTTCTGAACCCTGTGCCAAGGGAAGAGTCTGTGTGCCACCAGGGCCGGCCTTAGTCATTCTGGGCCCTGGTGCAGCCTCCTGCTGGGCCCCACCACTCCATTCCCTGCGGCAGCCCCCCACATCCAACATTTACACCTAACTAACCCTCCTTTCCTGTATTAATAAAGCAGTAGTAGGTCTGCTAGTTTAACCAGCATCTTTTAAGTAGTGCCATTGACTGCACTGAATTATTTGACTTCACCACTGGAAAAGAATCTGGCTGAGCCTGGAGCCAGAACTTAAGTAGGTATGGTCCTACTGCCATTTTCATTTCTGTAAGGACAGGGACATCATCACTGGACACTCACACCTCAGATATTCTGATTGATTTGAAAACAAGTTAAACAACTTAACTTTTCTGGAGGTGTGAGAGAGAATAGAAAGGATTATCATAGGAGGCAGTTTAGCACAGTGGTTTAAGGTTCTGAGCTGCAAACCTGGAGTTCTGGGCTTGAATCCCACTGCCCCTGTTTGCATACTGTATAACCCTGAGCAAGTCACTTAATTTGCTTGTGCACGTAGGTCACACCTGTAAACAAGCTTTCAGCTTAAGGTGTCTCTCTCCTGGTAATAAAACATCATGGGACACCTGTAAGGTTGCCACCTGTCAGGTTTTTTTACCTGGTTTTCATGGTCCCTATCAGGAAATTCAATTTTGCTCTGTGCAGGTCAGGTTTCTGAGCCATTTTGAGTGCTCACATACTTTTGAAATGGATTTTGTCATATCATTCATTGTTTCAGCTACATGTCCTGGTTACAAACAAGTTCTCTTGTCAATATAGCCCTTTGTTTGTGAAAGCAGTCAACATGGGAAGTGTAAAGTATGGCCATTAACACAATTAACACTTAACCTAATCTTTTCCACTGCAGCAAAGCTGTCCCCACCTTTTGTAACAGTAGCAGAGCCAGTTGTCTTCCACTTTGATTTGCTGGTAAACATTTTCATCTATAACAAAATTTAGGCATTTTTAAATGTTTTAAATTATTTTTGCTTCCTCAAGAAAAAAGCATGGGCTCCCAATGTGCAGGGGCACAGTCTGCACCTAGCTAAGGCTGGCCCTGTGTGCCACTGTGCACACTAGGCCCTAGGTCAAGAAAATGGCTTCAGATGCAGACACAGAGTGCCTTCTGGGATCTGTGCCAAGGTAAGAGTCCATCTATGTGCTTGTGGCTATGACACAAACATGCTGAGCCCCACAAGATAAGAATCTGTTGACTGTCCATGGGCCCTGCATTTCAATGCCACTACAGATGCAGACAAACAAGACCTTCAGAGTCCTGTGCCAAGGGAAGAGTCTGTCTGGCTGTGGATGTGTGGGTCCCTCTGTGCCCTTCCCTTCCATGCAGCTATAGATGCAGACATACAGGGCCCCAATACAAGAATCCATAGGGCTGTCTGTGGAGCTGCAGAAGCACAGGCTATTCTTGGCTCTGTGCTTCCATGTGACTACAGATGCAGACAAGGAGGGTCATCCAGACCCTGCAACCAAGGGAAGAATGCACTTGACTGCAGAAGTGCCCTCCAGGTCCTGCACTTCCATGCAGCTGCGAATACAGACACACAAGTCTCTCTGAGCCCTTTGCCAAGAGAAGAATCCTCTTCACTGTATGGTAACTTTTTTTTTTTCACTTTCGTACTTTTCAGTAACATTATTTTCACTATTGCATTTTTCACTAGTGATTTTTTTGCATTTGTGCAGTATGTCTCATTACTGCATCATGAAAACTGTTCTAATGAAAGTTACTGTCACAAAAGCAGGTTTTGAGTGATGACAGTGAAAAACCCGAAAAATACAGCTATCACAAAATTACTGCTCTTCATAGGATGTTCATTTTTTGAACTGAACATGCTCAGCAAATGACACAGTTTTTAGTTATATTTTAAAAGCTGCATAAGTTAGAAACATGAAAGTTGTGAAATTGTTTACTTTGGATTAGATTCTACCAAACCAGTAAGTTTCAGGTTTCAAAATAAAAACATTTTTTTAGTTACAGGTGAGCAAAAAAAGTATTTTGTGTAAATTTTAGTGTTTTTGCACCCCTCTACTTTGCCCCAAAAACTAACTGATATGAAATTCTCAGGATCCAGAGACCCTGGCTAAAACTCCATATCTACTAAATTGCGAGCAGACTGGTTAAAAGGGAGCAGAGTTATAAAGGTGCAGAAATCAGGGTTTAACATAGAGGTGCTTTCTCAACCCTACTATACAGACAGTACCATGTCTGTATAAAATACTGTCTAGAATATATATATATATATATATATATATATATATATGTAAAAAAACATCATTAATGCACCAGTTAGGGTTAAGGCAACAAAGTTAGGGAAATGTGGCATTATGGTTTACAACCTTAACTCCACACTCCCCCAAGCACAAAAAAGAAAAAACACTATAGTTTTCCCTGTTGTCACTCTTGGTGAATCAGGGGTGGGTGTTCCTTGGGGATCTCAGCCATAATGCACATCCCATTGTGTGCACAAATAAGGTCAGATGTGATCTGTTTCCTTCATGCAGGGCATAGAGGTTGTCTGCACTATGTGGGGAGACACAAATCTGTATGTTTGAAGAATATATGACAATTGGTTGTGCATTAGGGTTGAGAACACCAAGCAACACCCTACCCTAATACACCAAGAGTGATGACAGGGAAAACTGTAATGTTTTTTCCATTTGGCACTTGGGGGTGGGAGTGGCAAGTTAGGGTTGGAACTTTTGGAAGGCGGTCATCTATCTTATGGCATGGAGCAAGCTATACTAAAAAACAAGGAGTTTGGAAGCTTGAATATATAAAGTTAAATGAGTTCCTGAATTTCTGAGCCCCATTTAAATGACAAAGTTTTTATACTGAATGAGCTCCATTTAGCCAACAAGGAGACGAGTGAATTGGAGGCATTTAGATGTTTATAAAAGGATGAACGTCATTCCAACTAATCAGTAGAAGCAATTTACATTTGAAGTTCTAATTAGAAGTTTATAAGGAGGTGGCAACTCAGAAAGTGTTTCTAAGAAGGGGAAGAACTTGAGATGGTTAAATACCTGAAACAATAGTATCAACACTGTCAGATACGAATGGCCTGAGTAAGTGATGTGTTCAGCTATGAAACTGTTGCCTACAGTATACTGGTGTGAAGTGAAGACAAAATAAATATATTAACTTTAATGGACTTGCTGGACTATATCTTACAGTTATTTACATTTTCAAGTTAGGGTTGTAAACCATGATGTCACATTCCCCTGCTTTTGTTGCTTTAGCCTTAATTGGTGCATTAACAAAGTTTTTTGCAATGAATTTCGTTTTTTTTTTGAGATAGTAGATTGGTATTGTCACTCACACAGGTCCCTTTGGGACCTGCATGAACACATCCATGTGATTAAGAAAGTGCAGGGAGGACTTTGCACTTCCATGCCTCCATTTATCCACATGTGTATGTGGGTGCGGAAGCAGAGGGACATCTGGGCCCCGTACTTCCATTAACCCAGAAAAGTAATTTATGTGCTTCCTTGTACATTTTTTTTGTAGCAATGGACCATTTTTGGTTCTTATTTCTTAGGGGCTTAGTGTTCTACTATTCATTAACACCTTTCTAGTTTTATATAAATTTCCTATTAACTCCAAAGACTGACAGAGTTATAGCTTGTTAAAGTTGTAATACTATCCCATGGAAATTGTAATTTTATAATTTTTATGGTTTATTTTATATGGCCCTTAATTTTTTGGGGAAGGGATGTTATATGTTAGTGTCATATTACTCATAAAGACCTTTATTTTGAAATATAGATTGTCCCTTAACTGTATAAATTGACAGAGTTATGGCTTATTAAAGTTGAAATGCAGAAAAAAAACTAAGTCCAAATTCTTTTTTTGTATGAAAGGGTCTTTTTTCGTGAGGTTGTGTCATTCATAGGAAAAAAAGATTCCTTTATCCAAATAAAAGAATGGGAAAAAAAACTGAGCCCAAATTGTTTTTTCGTATATAGGGAATCTTTTTTCATATGGTCCTATTCCTTTTCCATATGGTCATATGAAAAAGAAATTTGGATCATGAAAAAAGATTTTAAAATGTGTTAACAACACATTTCTGGGTGATTTTTCTAAAAACTAACTGTAGAATCCACCTACAGTAGTAGCACCAAATTAGTCAAAGGAGTTTTAAGAATTTTTAAAAATCCCTATTGAGAATTGTGAAACCTTTAGTTACGGATTTTGTTTTGTTTGTTAGTGTGTTCACTGCTACACAGAGAGAGTTGTCTCATCTGATAGCGTAGTTGAAAATCTACCTGATGGCACTTAAGTACTGTAATAGGAACTGGCCTCTTTGTGTAGGAATAACAAAAATAATTTTAGAGGTTTTTTTTTCCTTAAATTTTATGAAGGATGAATAGGGAATCTCACACAATTGCTTGACAAATTCAGTGCTACTACTGTAAGGGGTTCCTGATTAGCAAGATACATGTGTTGGTGTCTCTGCATTATATGACTTTTATAGGTTTTCAATACTGGTTTTTTTGGCAGCCTTATGAAAATAATAACTTTTTGTAACAAAAATAAAATAACCCTCTATGAAACACAATATTTTTTCATTTGGCCCAAATTCTTTTTTCATATGAAACAGCTAACCAAAAGACCATACTGAACATGCTCAGAACTGAAATTTCAAATCCTTATAACTCTGGAATAGATTAATATTTTTTTTCACCAAACCAATGAAAGACCCCACTATGTCCCAGGCACTTTCTACCATGAAAATTTCAGACCCAAATTCCAAACCATCTGGGCACTAAGTGATGACAAAAAACCAACAAAAAACACCAATTGTTTCACTTTTTTCACTATCTGGATCTCAGAATATGTACATCTGACTGGAATGAAATTTGACATGTTAAGGGATTGGCCCCAAGATCGAGCACTCAAAATTTTTTACAAATCCATTGAATGGTGACAAAACTATTAAAGTGTACAGTTAAGGGTTTAACATTAAATGGCCTGCTCAATCCTAACCATACTGGCATTACTACACCACTATAATATATTTATATCACATGGTTGATCCCTTGTCTCCATAGAAAAAGCCATCATATATTTCATCATTTATGATGGTAGCCAATTAGCATATATAGTATACAGCCAGTTAATCACTCTCACTGTATCAATGTGTTATTAACACCAAATAAAACATTACACTTCAATACCCCTCATTAAAACATTAACACATGCAGTAGCTTCCTTATTAGCACATGTAACAACCACTCAGCCACACAAATCTCTTACAACTACAGTTACTGAAAACAGCAATAACATACAAAAACAAACAGAAAAACCTCTACCTAAAAATCTGCCATAGTCTCACATCCTATAATTTACACAGCAACTCCCTCCAGCCTCCCTCACCAAACAGTCTTCTGTCTTGATGCTGCAGCTCTTTCACTGACATAGGCCCTCCATGCTGCTGCTACTGCTGCAATCTCCATTTTCTTTCCAACTTCCATGAAGCTTCAGACTGCAAACACCATGCCTTTCTTGCTGTGCTCCAAACTACACTCTGCTTGCTGCCCCTAACAGAACTCTGCATGCTACTCCGGGTGTAACTCTTCTCACCACTCCACACACACCACTTCCCATCCTGAAGACTGAAAGAAAGACTGAAGGAGCCTTGCCTACTTTTACAGGAGGTCCCTTGTACTATTGAAATGCTAAAAGGCTAAAAATGTTACAGCCCCTGAAATGTCACTGCATTAACAAAATATATCCCACTACACCACAGGAAAAGACTACACAGGAAAAGACTACCCAGGCATACAACTACACTATAGAAAACCCATACACTACAGAAAAACACTGATACATAGAAAAAAATGCAAACCCTGGAAATAATTACATACAATTATTCAATCGCATATGTTATATAAAATAAATTATGGGTAAGTTCTGCATGGGGGAAACATACTGTACCTATCTAGAGGGCTAATTAGGTCATAAAGCAACTCGCTCTTCAGGCCCATGGTCTTTATGAGGTCACTGGCCCTCTCAGTAGGTATATTTTCCCATACAATACACTTATGCATCTTTTATTCATTCTCTCTCTCTCTCTCTCTCTCTCTCTCTCTCTCTCTCTCTCTCTCTCTCTCTCTCTCTCTCTCTCTCTCACTTTCTCTTACTCTGTTTACTGTATATTGTTCAGTAGTGCTAGCCACATGCACTGGGTTGTATGGGCCCCTAGGACATGGGCCCCAGCAATATTTTGTGACACAAGCCCAGCCCCAGCAATAATTTGTAAAATAAATAGTGTTTTGAATTTTTTTTTTTTGCATTGGTGACCTGCGGACATGCCCTCTATGACCTGCTGCAGGCGCCCCCCCGATAATTCCTGACCAACTCTTTCATTGGTGGGCTGGTGGAATTATTTTAAATTGGTGCCATTTGGGCACACATGGATTGGGTGCAGGTGCAGTGCACCCTCTGTAACTTGTTGTGGGCGTTCCATGTCCCCCTCCCCCCCAGGAGCAATCCTGACCCCGTTCACTTCAGAATCATTGGGGCCAGTGATGCGACATGATAGGTGTGAGCCCGTGAGTCATGACCATCAGTGTGAGGAGGCAGCACCAGAATGAACAAGAAGCAGCAGAACAGATGGAGGCGACTGGGTCTGGGACTGGGTCTCCATCCATCTCTCAGGCTGGCAGAGGGTGATGAGGGAGCGACCACCAGACCAGACCAACCTGTGGTGCAGGCAATGCGAGTTGAGTTGAGTGCCAGGGAATGGGGGAAGTGTGTGTATGGTGTATGGGCGGCAGATGGTTAACGCACCCAGTTAGTGGGATAAGGGTGATGGACTCCTCTCTCAAGTTTCCCTGTACTTATGTGTATATAATAAACCAATGTATATAGTTACTGTTTTTCTTACCTGCAGATTGTTTCTATACAGTTCATATTTTGTTCTACCTGATGCATTTATTTATTGTTTGTGTTACTCCCTGTATTATATTATGATTTCCCTGTAATGTCATGTATACATACCCAGGTCCACCTCGCAAATGTGTTTTACTCAATGGTGTTTCACCTGGTAAAATAAAGACTGATTGATTGATTTAGAGTGACGTGTGTGACCGTGGGTTGGCCTGAGGGAGTCGTGGTGGTACAGCCTGTCAGTCATTGGGATGGGCAGCCAACTGCTGAAGAGGAGAGGAGAGGATGGAGTCAGAGTGGAGGAGCCAGAGGGAGAGGACCAGTTCAGCACCAACAGAGCAGTGAAGTTCCCCCAGAAGAGAGCAGACAACCAGAGGAGAGAGAGCAGCAGGCCAGCAGCCCCCTGGGTGGTAACAGTAATGTATATCCTCCACAATCAGAAGAGCCAGCCCAGCAGTAGCCAGGTAAAGTGGGATGCAAGGGGAAGCCAACTAGCACAGCCAGGTAGGAGAGGAGGGACCAGTAGTAGACCACCTTCTGGAGGGAGATCAGGGGCAGAGACTCTCTGAGCAGGAGGGCATAAACAGAAATTGAAAAAACAAAAAAAATCCTGTTGACTTCAGTAGGCTCCAGTTACTCGACATTTTCCAAAACAACATTGAATTAATGCTATTATTTTCCCTGCATGAAAATGTAACCCCAGTTGTTTATAGTGCAATTTGTCCTGATGCTATTCAGGAGCTGACCTGATGTTGTCCTTGAGGCTTGTGACATCTCAGTCTGTTGCTTTAGAACTGATATACACACAACCAAATATGACCTCAACCACTAGGAAGCAAACTGAATCATCAGGGCAAAATGGCCAGTAAAAGACAATTGTGTTTTGATGTGCATATTTATTCTTGTTTTTAAAGAACAGAGTCTGGCTTAAAATTAATTTTATGGGGGGATCATTGTGTAATTGTTTTGCACTGATACCATTACCAACTGTTAACATTTTTTACTGGCAACTGGAGCCCCTGTTTAAACACATGTCCTAATAAATTCATAATTTAAACTCATAACATCACATCAACAATGTGTTTGCATACAGTAGGCTATTGGCATTACTTTTATGGAGAATGGAAACAGTAAATACTATTAATATTCACCCCTTAAAAGAAACCATAAACACACACTTAATATAAAAATACTTTTCCTTGACTTTATTTACTCTACTTTTGGCCCCAGCTGGGCTTACCATGATGATCTGGTTACTACCTTGCACCAGCTGTCCATCCGTTGTCTGAGTGTAGTAGCCACAGAACTCCTCCAGACCAATCACCTGCCATGCCAAACAAAAGCGATCCCCGGGTGCCTTTTCCTGCATGGCCAGGGAATACTGATGGTGAAATGTTCATAGTGCACTTAGGTGGGGGAGTGACCCTGCATTCTGCAGGCCAATCATGTGTAAGTGGCAGTTGGCTGATGTTGACACCCTCTAGCTATTATGGTGTGTTTACCCTTGTGACTCCCACCAACCCAGCTCCAGTTGTCTAATTAGTCTGGTCACACTTGCAATATAATCTGGGGGGTGCCAGGCAGCATACTGTCACATGTGCCAATCACACAACATCAATGCCATTCCTACCTAGGTGTTGCTCCAGGAGCAGTTTACCAAATTCACTCTCCCTTGGGAAGAGATCACATCCTTCCTGCTGGACCTTGTTTCTGTCATCTTTTATTTATTTAGTTTTTATTTATTTATTACTAGGATTACAAACACCTTTGAACCAAGTGTTCATTTACAAAGGTTCCGCATCAGTAATGGGTGCAAGCAAAACAGTGATAAGATACAATACAGGGTCAGGACGTTAACATAGAAGTAAGCAGAGGTAAGATACAATACAGGTCAGGAGGTTAACTTAGTAGCAAAAGACAGTACATGTGTATAGACTAGCACAGTAGCAAACAGTCAGTGGCAAATATCAATGCACAATTAACAACACGAGTGTGTATATAAAACAAGACACAAATACAAATAAAAAGCATCCTTGGGGTGACATAAGTGGAGCAAGGGTGGGGGATAAGGGGAGGGTTGGGAAAAGGGGTAGGCAGTCAAGGATTTGACATTGTCGTAAGTGCAAGAATAGAAAGATAAGTGCTAGGTAGTCTGTGGTGGAGCAAAAGAGATAGGGTGATGGGGAGGGAGACAGGAGGAGAGGAGCAGGATGGGGTGGAATGGTAGGTGGGAGGGGTAGAATGGTAGGTGGGGTGGGAAAGAGATGGGGAGTAGCAGGAGATGGAGGGGTAGAGACAAGTGTGAAGGGTAGCAAGGGAGGAGAGAAGAGGAGGGAGGGGTGAAACAAAGCCGCAAGCCTATGCAATGCAGTCACAACTGCTGAGGTCAGTGAGGTGCTGGCGGAGTTTACGTTTGAACGGGCCAAGCTTGTTTTCAGCTGCAACTTCAGGGGGAAGGTTGTTTAGCAGCAGGGAGGCCCTGGTGTAGAAAGCAAGTTGAGCCTAGTTGGTACGACAGAATGGAATGATAAATGTTGGTTTGAGGGAACTGTGCGTAAAGTGTGCAGTGACTGCGGGCAACATTAAGGCATGAGTTGCACGGGGGTGTGAGGTTAAGACAAATTTTCTTAGCCAGTAGGCAGGTCTGGTAGACAAGTCTACTATTTAGATTGAGCCAGTTGGATTGCTTGTAGAGATCACAGGTATGCGTATGCTTCCCTGCACCAGTGAGTTGTCTACAACATTTGTTAAGGGCTGTCGTGATCCCTTTTAGGGTGTTATCAATGGCAGCCCCATAGAAGACAAGCCGTAATCAATGACGGGTAGGACTGAGGCAGTTATGGCTGCACACATAACTTCTTTGGTAAGACAGCGACAGTGGTGGTAGAGGACCCCAATTCTTGAGTTGACTGATTTTGAGATGTGTTGAACATGTGAGCCAAAAAAACATTGTGCAATCAAGGGTAATACCAAGGTATTTAAACTCCTGCACTTGCTCAAGTGGCTGTTCAAGTTCCTTATGTATGGTGAAGTTTATGGATCTGTATTTGCTGTGAGAGCTATGGAACAGCATGGACTTTGTTTTTTTGTAATTCATCAACAGCTTGTGTTGAAGCAGTCAGGTCTCAACTAGGCTGAAGTTCATCTGTAGCACCTTGGAGAGTGAGACGGAGTCAGTATTGGAGGAATAGAGGACTGCACCATCAGCATAGAGTGTTAAGTTATTATTGCAAGCTGCAGGAAGAGTATTGATGAAAAGGCTGAAACGTAGAGGGCCAAGGATGGAGTCCTGGAGTACACCAGAGCAGACAGGAAGGGCACTTGAGAGAGAATCAAAGATTTTGACTTTTTGGCTCCTTGCCGAGAGGTAACTTTCAAACCATTTGGTTACATCATTAGATAGTCCAAGGGAGGAGCGTGAGTGAAGCAGGAGCTGGTGGTTCACAGTGTCAAATGCCTTGGTCAAATCAATGAACACCGCACCCAGTAGGGGGCCAGTGTCAATCGCTTTATGAATATGGCTGGTGAAGTCAAGCAGGGCAGTGGTAGTATTATGTTTTTTTCTAAAGCTGTGTTGTTGCATGCAGAGTAAGTTATATTTATTGAGGTGTTCAGACAACTGGTCAGCTACAATTCATTCCAACACCTTGGAGAGTGGTGGGAGGATAGAGATAGGGCGGTAGTTAGAGAGAAGAGACCTATCACTGCTTTTATGAATGGGTGTAACCACTGCTGATTTCCAGAGCTGGAGGAATTATTTATGAGAGAGTGAGAGATTCAGATCTTGGGCTTAGGACGTGGACCCTAGTCCCCAGCATACCAAGACAGTATGCTTATTGTCATGGGGAGTAATACACATTCTTTGATATCCTAGTAAGTCAGTTCTAATCTCTGTGGTAGAAGAAGTTGACACTGCTTGTGTATCACAAGCCAATATAAGACTAGCTGGTGTGACAGGTAAATTTTATTTGTTTATTTAAAGTGATCAAGATAAACACATTGAGCCAAAGCTCCTTTCCAGGTGTGATCCTGGGGAAGAGGACAAGTAGCGGATTAAATAGATACAAAAATACAGAGCAAAATACAGTGAACTGAAGAAACAAAGCAAGATATGTAGAATACAATCTTGATGGCAGAATATATACAAGATTTGTAAAGTCATCCAGCAGAATATTGCAATGAAGTGCATTGTGGGCCTAGATTACAGCTGTCCATGAGCCATGGTGGTGGGAGGAGGGAGTGGAGAGAGTTGACGTTCCCAGGTCAGTGAGGCAGGCCACTACACTAGGCCACTAGTAGGGGATCATGTGTGGGAGCCTCAGACAGAGCCTGTATGTGGAATATGGTAGTGATCGCAGGTGTCATCAATTTATGGGCCAGTGAACAGCAATGCTCTGAGGTACTGCCTTTAAGTTTTAACTTTTTCTTTCATAGAAATGAATGTCACCTGAATGGGCATCAAGGGGGGATCACTCTTGGTGAGTGGCGTGTGGTCATGATATCCCTGATTTGTGGCCCAGGCGGCTGAGTTCCAATCCAGTGACCATACTTTCAAAGTCTCCTGGGAATCTCCCTGATTTCGCCCATGCTTCTTATGGCATCATTACAGTCCTGCAAAATCATTGAAGAGCAGACATTGGACTGAATGGGTCCAGCACTACATTTCTTATATTCAGGTAGAAGGGACATGATGTGAGCATTTAAGCAGGCAGAATCAGGAGTTCTCCAACTGCTGGAATTGGAATTATACTTTTTGAGTGTAGGGAGTGGCATGAGGGTCTTACTTTTAAACCAGGCCCCCCATGCCCACCCTATTCCATTATAAGTTAATGGCACTAATGTTGTAAGCTCATGTCAGCACTATAGTGCTGTCCTAGACAGCCGAGCCCATTGTAATTCCAGCACTGTAAGTCCCCTCAGTTGGGTACCTGCCCACCTTTAAAACTATGAAAACATGTGCCTAAATCCTGTTTTCTAATTTAAAGGGGTTTCTGGAAGAAATTGTTACATGCAGAGTACCAGTATTCCAATGTAATGCCAATGTGCTGTGCCCTCTCCAAGGACTCCATAGATTTTCCATGTTGGCCCCCAGTGTTAATTGGGCCCCGGCCCCCTGCCCTGCAACTCACTCAGACCCTGTGAATTTCCAGGCATACTTCTCAACTGCCCCTGATTATGAGGGGCGTCCCTTATTCTACCCCTTAAAATTGCTCTGCCCCTCATCTGTCCCATCTCCCAGAAAATGTGGGTTCCTCTTAGGAGTTTAAAAACAGGGCTTTTAAAGAGTATTTTCAATTTTTTCTCATACCTAATGTGAGGGGCTTAACCCCCAGACCCCCACATTACTGTACAGGGGGCTCTGCTCCCATAGACCCCTGCTGCCACTGGGGGGGTGGAGCTTTTACCCCTGACCCCTGGGCCCCACCAAATGTCTTACAAACCCAGTTCCTATGGTACTAGCATATTAGGGTCAAGTTAGTGTTTGTGTCAAAACCCCTATATCTAACAGCTTATAACTCAACTGTCTTCAGACACAGGGGTTTTAAAATTGACATGCATCCTCTCAGTCCAAGAGGTTAAGCAGGTGCCAATTTAAAAAAAACAATCAGTACTACCTCTTCTTCCTACCAGAGGATGATTCCAGGGGTCGTGAGGAATTCCTACTACCCCTCCCCCTCCAATTGCCATTGCTGGATGCTCTCCAAGGACCAGGAGAGACATCTTCCAACAGGACACAGTCTCCAGAAGGCAGCCAATCAGGTGGCAAAAACAGAGCTTGTGGGTGGAGCCAAGTTTTGAGCCTGAATTTTCAAAAGCTCCTCCACTCTCCCTGCTGCTATATGCTACCTCTTCTCCATACCAGGCAAGGACTTCTTTGGTTATGAGAGGTTCCAGCTACCCTTCCCTCCACTGATCGCCATTGCTTTGATGTTCTCCATGGACTGGGAGAGCCATCTTCCCAATCTGACTGCAGAACTCTCAATCCTCCTTCCTGACTTCCTCCTCCAAAAAGGGGGCCTTGCTCACAAGGGGGCCTCCATGCTGCAGGCCAGAGTGCAAGGATAGGAGCATAACAGCATCACACTGTGGGAATCAGCTGTGGAGTAGAATAAATGATGGGTGCATGTGGTATACTGGCAAATATACCCATTTAGGGGGTTAATGAGATAACTAAGCCATGAGCCCAAAGGATTAGTGGCCTAATTTCCTCAGTAGCACCCCCTAGATGGGTATGTGTTTCAGTATATCACATGAGTGCCTTACTTTGTGCCTGTAGGCTCTGCTGTGGTGGTCTGATGATTAACTCCTGGTCTGTTTCCTGTTTGGCCCATGTTGGATCCCTATGTTTCTGTAGTGTAGGGTTTGACCCAGGTCCAATTCTGCTGTGGCTGAGTTAGCCCTTAAGTGTTTCTGTAGGGTAGGGTGTCCCCTATACAAGGGGGTATGTTCCAGGTGCTCCAACCTTCAAATCATTGTTGGTGTGTGGCATGCAACTTGTGTGTATAGTCAGGAAAGGCTTTTACTGTTTGGTGTGGTGTCTTTGGTAGGGGTGGGCTGTGTCATTGGCAGTGATGGATTATGTAGTCAGAAGTGATGTAAGTCATTGGCGCCAGGGTAATGCAGCATGGAGATGATGGCAGCAGTGTGGAGGGCATGGCATTTGAGATGATAGCTGGAGAATCAATGGAGACTGTTGGTGATTATGGGGGGTTCATATCTATTTCTTGCAACTGACTTCCAACTTTGTTTTTTATTGCAGGTCAGGGGCGAGAGGAAGAGGGTTGCCTCCAATTACCTTTTTTATTGTAGGTATCCTGGGGGGGCAGAGGGTTGTCTCCAACTATCTTTTCTATTGCAGGTCTTGGAGGGTTGGAGAGGAAGAGGGCTGTCTCCAGCTGTGTTTCTTTATTGTACATCTCCTTGGGAGAGGGTTTTTCCCACAGCTTTAATTAGAAGGTATGTAGCTTTAACTGGAAGGCAACTGGTGAGGTATACTGGGAAATACACAATAATGGATCATATGGGGCTACATCTCCGTTTGTGTGTGTGCGTGTGTGTGTGTGTGTGTTTTCTTTTGCCAAAAATAAAGGTCCATATTTCTAATTTGTAATTTAGTTGAGCAGTGTAGCATTGTGGTTAAAAGCACTGAACTGTAAACCTAGCAAACTGAGTTTGAATCGTACAGCCACAAATTGCATGCAGCGTGACCGTAAGTCTTTTAACTTCCCTGTGTTCTCAGGCTGCACCTGGAAGCAAGCCATGACTTAGTGTGTCTTTCCTGGCCAAAAAGTATAAAATGAAATTCAAAAAAATATAATGTTCACTTGTGCCAATAAGTTAGACCACCAAAATGGCATTTGCCACAGCTTGAGACATCAGCCGTTGATGTATGTGTCATTATTTTGCCATAAAACAGAGGAAACTGTCATAAATGTGGCATAGCATTTAAAAATAGCAGACAAACATTATGCCACTTTTGTCCTATCGCAGCAGCACACCAAAATCGTGACTTGTGGCTGCAGGATGGCTGCAAATCCAGCCCCAAATATTTTTTTTAATAAAAAGGATATACAGTGGGCAGAACAATAGGTCTGACACATTGATTCCTTATTATTCTACAATCAAAGGTTTTTCACTAGGACATTGTCAAGAAATATGGTAGACGTCTTTGATATTTTACATTTAACTTGTGAATTATTTTCATGAAATATCTCACCATAAGAAATAATACAAGGCCTTAATGTACTAGCTTTTAAAATGGTAAAAACTGAGAAGGCTTTCTAATAAAATCCTCTCAGCATATAACACAGGGTGTTAATATATTGTTTTATAAAGTTTTGAAATAATGGAAAGCCAACTTTGGCAAAACGAATGCACAGTACAAGGCTTTCACCCATGTGCCAAATTGATACATTATCACATGGCAGTGTAACTACTCCCAAACTCTCTCTCTAATTTTTTTTAATTTAAATGTATTATATATCACAGTAAGCTATGACCTTTTAGCTATCTACAAGGCTTTCATCAGAAACCAGAGCCAAGGTGAAAAATCAGTACAGTATATATATCTTTATTCCATGGAGAGACATTTACATAAAAATGTTCTTTAGAGGGCTAGAAACAAATTTTCTTTGAAATGTAATGACTCTCATGAAAGATGGGCAACTGTATTTTTGAGGTGATTTAGCTATTTAGGTCCACAGAGTCCTTCCCTGAAATAATCATAAAATTCCTCTTCCCTGAAGTTACAACTATCGATACTGAAGCAAATTCTCTTTCATTTATAGAACTGACTCAGCGGTAAGCTGTTACTGTACTAAGAGAAATGGGTTGCCTTCTAAACCTCCAAAGGATACAATTCATACTACCACTTTTCCAATTATTCTGAATTGCTTACTGTTATTTTGTAGAAATGTCATGGCGTGTCATGTCATGTAATGTAATGAATATCTTGGTATGCACTGAGATTATCTCACAAATACACTTTGGCTTTCTACCACTTAACCCTGAACTGTTGCAATTAGTGTTGCCTTTCAAAGAGAATGAAAGTCTTTTAACATCCCTCATGGATAAATAAACTTGTATGCCACTCTCTTTTCAGTTTTCTTTCAAGAAGAAAAAAGCTAAATTAGCAGTTAAGGATTATGTCATGTGCTCACTAAATGTACCTACCAAATGAAGTCTAGGCAGCTGACAATAAATGTCAGTTTCAACCAGCATAACATTTCTAAGAACAATTATGACATGGGCAAATTGGACATCATCTGGAGTGGGCAAGGATGATTTGGGTTGGGGTAGTTCCTAATGGGTCCACTACTGTTAGTTATGCATTTCATTGTGTTATTGTGCCAGGACAGAGGAGGTAGGAGTGTATGTGATTTACCAACGTGCAAACTGTCTGGTGACCATAAAAAAACAATAAGACTGCCCAGCTGGCCAGTGCAGCAGTATCATTACCACTTTCCATCCTGATGACCAGGGTTCATGCCCTGTGTCAGGACCATCTGATGCCAACCAGTGAGGTGGGGTCGGGTGCCCCTTCGATGCCTTTTGCCTCAGGGAGGGAGAGCACATTCTACTATTGCACCACTGCCCCCTGGTGACCCAGTGAAGGATAGGTGTCGTGCATGAAGGAATAAGTGGTCCCCCTGGGGTGTTCTCACATCAGCATGTACCCACTTGCCTGGCAACTGATGCAGAGGAATCAACTGCCTAGAGTAGGGGCTGGCAGAGGAACACTGAAGGTAGGGTGGGGCTTACCCACCTTTCTGACAGCCCTGATAAGCAGATTGCTGGGTTACCTCTGAGGACCATGCCCCGGGGAGGGATAAGGGAGGGGCTAGCAGGGGACAAAATACCCCCAGCATTACTGGTCAGATGAAACCACCCTGTCCCCCACACCACAGAATGGTCACTTTGGAGGTCACGTGATGAGCTGAATCGGATAGACGTCTCCCGTGCTGTTTTGAGGCCCCGCAGTCTACAATATTACAATTGCTCCTCCGAGACTGCTTAAATCACTTAAAAATACTCAACAAGAGCCCGTGAGTTGTTGTGGGTGTGTTTTCCCTGGAATCGCTAAAGGACTGTAAAGAAACGGAACGAGGCTATCGTAGAAACAGCGAGGGTGCAGCTGAAAGTATAGGCCGCATCATTGCAAAGCGATGGAAGCTGAATCTGCGGAACCACTCGCGGGGCAAGCCCCAGCTACTAAGAGGCCGAAACCTCACTCGCCTACTGTGACCGAACACGATGAAGAACCAGGGAAGGAAGGGGGCTCAGGCTCGAATACTGAGGACATACTGGAAATTAAGGCAATGTTGCAAGGGCTTGTGATTGACTTTGCAGCGGTGAAGCTGGCACTACACTCCCTGGCACAGAGAATGGGAGATGCCGAGGCCCGGATCTCCTCGCAGGAGAGGAAGATATCTGTGATGGATCAGGAGATGGTGTTGGTTAGAAAAAAGGTCAAGAAACTAGAGGAGAGGATGGAGGACCAAGAATCGAGAAATCGGAGAAATAACTTGATAGTAGCGGGGTTATCAGAAAGGACTGAAGGTCCAGACTGTGTTTCTTTTATGCAGGAGCTATTATTGAAGTTGTTGGGCCCTTCACCATTTGGGAAGCGCAAACCTGGAAAGAGCTCATCGGGCATTAAGGAGATGTCATTGGCCGCCAGGCCCGGTGATAATTATGCGCTTTCTCAACTATAAGGAAAAGTCCCATGTGCTGCTAACCGCTAGACAAAAAAAGTCTCTACAATGGAATGGTGCTTCGCTTTGTTTTTTTCAAGACCAAACGCCAGCGATTCGAGAAAAGCAAAAGGAATACGCAAAAATAAAGAAGAAGCTTTATCTTGCAGGAATTAAATTTCGATTACAGTTCCCTGCAACTCTGGTGGTACGTCTGCAGGCTGGAGAGAAGAGGTTCCTCACGGCAAAAGATGCTTTGGAGGGACTACGGGCTGAGCTCCCAGAACTATTTAAGCCCTTAACATGACTGCTTTCTGAGAAGGAGATGGCTGTGACCGCCTGAAGAGCGGTGATGGAAGAGAAGCTAAGGACTTTAAAGTTGTTAAGGATTGCCTGTTTCCTCGTTTACTGTTAAACATGTGGGTTTAAGGGATATGCATAGGCCAGGATATATAGGGTCACAGAAGGGATATGAGGTGACGAATTAGAGAGAATTGGTATATCAAGCATTCATCAGGGGGACACAGAGTCTACGAAATTCATTATTTGGGTTATCAGATCCAAAGAACAGACTAGTGAGTTTGGAACATTAAGAGGGAGCTGTAAGAAGGGAATGGTTGAGGGAATTTTATTTCAAAGGGGGTAAACAGCTCGAATTATAGCTTTTAGAGGGCATTCTCATATATTTAAGTTGTTTTATGTCAGTACTGGGGAAGGAGGGGGAAGGGGAATAGCTATAGGGATTAAGGTTTAGTTAGTACTGTTAACTGGAGGGGTATCACCCCGGAAAGCAAGAGAATGGGAAGAGGAGCAGTGTGGGCTCGATTTTTATTTTACAGTTGAGAGATTCTTATTTTATAACTGAGAGCTTTGAGAGGGGTTGCCTGCTTTTGTCTATGGGATAATAAAAGGTGGAGAGCCTTGGGAAAGGGGGGTGTTTGATTGATGAGAATGTAGGGCTTTCAAGCTTAGGTTTCGTTGGCAGCTATGGGCCGGGTCCCGGAGTTCTAGTGCCATAGAGTGAGGCTGGGGGGGGGCACAGGAACGGGTTCATCCATGACTCAACATTTGGTAGGTGGACAATCTAAAGATCGGGGTAAAGGGGGTGGAGGATGGGGGAGGAGAGAGAGTCCAAGTGGGAATAGCAAGGATGCAGACCCTGAAGGGGCACAATACGTTGGTTCATGTGAAACAATTTTGATGTTTATCGATGTCTTGTATTAAAATAATTTCTTGGAATGTTAAAGGAATCAGGGGTAAATGTAAAAGAATGGTCATCTTGCGACATATTGAGCAATGAGGGGTACATATTGCAGCACTACAAGAGACACATCTTTTGACAGAAGAGCTGAATGGTCTCAGGAAGCGATGGGTGGGACAAGTATATGGAGTAGGAAAGGATAGGGCCTCCGGGGTTGTGGCGATTCTAATAAAGAAAACGTGCCCGTATGAGGTGGCGCAAGTGTTAGTAAGGGAAGATAGTAGGGGGATTTATCTGTCGGGTACTTTGCTTGGCAAAACAGTCTCGGTTGCATCCATATACGGGTCATCTCCTTCTGACCCTAAATTTTTTGCCTCAATAGAAAGGGATATAGCCAATCTCTCCTCACACTCTCTTATCTTAGTGGGTGACTGGAACACCTATCTCAATAATCAGGAAGACAGGATACCGCCATCTAGTGGGCCACTGGCAAAGGCTCAGCTAGCCCTGATTAGGTTCTTGGAGGTTACAGCACTGGTAGACCCAACTAAGACCCTCTCAAATAGGGGCAGTGATATGACTTTCTATTCGGCAGCCCATAAGAGCCACTCTCGAATCGATTTTTTTTTGGTTAATAGAGAGGCACTTAGAGAGATTAAGGAAGTTCTGACTGAGGGTAGAACCTTATCAGATCACTCTCTTATTCAGTTGCAGTGGGAACCAAGACCTACTCTGCCTCGACCTTACCGATGGAGGCTTCATGACCCTTTTTTGACAGAACCCACAATAAGGGATAAGTTGGAGGAGGATCTACAGGAAATCATTAGAATGCAGGTCCCCACGCTGCAAGACAAAAAATTAGCCTGGCCTATCTGCAAGTTTCTCTATGCGGGGGCAGCTCGGGGTCTGGCAGTGAAGGGTAATAGGCTAAGAAGGGCCAAGGAGGAATTTTTGATAGGGGCAATTAACTCCTTGTCACAGTTGGAGGGGTCCTCAGGGGAAATAGATGCGGAACTCAAAAGCTTAAGAAGGGAATTGTCGGACATTGTTTATGGGAAAACAGAGTATTGGCTGAATAAGATCACTGCCAAATTCTTGCTGCAGGGTGACGTCCCCGGGCGTCTCCTGGCCGCAAGAATCAAGGAATGGGAAGCAAGTAGAACAGTCATAGCTGTTCAGTTTGAAGGAATGCTTGTAACAGACCCTCAAGAGATGGCAGAGGCCTTCGCATCATACTTCACAGAAATCTACCAAGCTAAAGATCTGGTGGGGGAGGAGGAATCTAAGCATTTTTTGGAAGGAATCCCTTTACCAGTTTTGGATCCTGCTCAAGCTAAGGATTTAGAGGCCCCAATAAGAGCATCTGAAATTATCGAGGTGGTGCAGTCTCTTCCTGTTGGTAAATCACCGGGGCCTGATGGCCTTACTGCTAAATTTTACCAGGCCCGTATCCAGACTATACTTCCCATACTCCAAGAGTTTTTTCTCACTATAATGCAGGAGGGGATTCATCATCCTCCACTGTATCAGGCATATATCACTTTAATTCCTAAGCCCGACAAGCCCAGGGATGCACTGGGTAGTTATAGGCCTATAGCGTTAATAAACCAAGATATTAAGATTCTTACAAGAATTTTGGCAAATAGAATTTTGAGTATTGCCCCCAATCTGGTCAGTCAGGAACAAGTAGGATTTATGCCGGGAAGGGGAGCGCAAGAGGCCCTTAGGAAATTACATCACATTCTAAATTTTGCCCCCGATTCTCAAATACCTCTAGCCTTGATTTCCCTAGATGCCGAAAAAGCATTTGATCGGGTTTCACATTCCTTTCTTTTTGCCACAATGGAGAAAATGGGGTTCCCCGGTGGTCTTCTTAGAGGCATTAAGAACTTATATGCTGCGCCAACGGCCAGAATATTATGCAATGGTTATATCTCGCGGGAATTTCAGTTAAAAAATGGTACTCGCCAGGATGCCCTCTTTGCTGATACTGTTCAACATTTATCTAGAGCCCCTTCTGAGATCTATTAATAGGGATGCAAATGTTAAAGGGATTAAGACTGGGGGACTGGAGTTAAAGTTCTCAGTCTTCGCAGATGATATACTTCTTCATCTACAAGACCCAGTATCCAGCCTAGAGAGAACAAGAGAACTAATAGATTGTTTTGCTAAGGTCTCTAATTACAAGTTGAATTTGACAAAGACACAAATACATAGATACATAGACAGTGTCGGCAGATAAGGGCCTATGGCCCACCCAGTCTGCCCATTTAAGTTTGTAAGTTCAGCTTATGTTTTCCAGGAAGTCTGTTGCCCCTTACCCCTGACCTCCAGAATTCCTTTATGTCTATCCCATGCATTCTTAAATCCCGTGATTGTTTCAGCGCCCACCACTTCCTCTGGCAGGGTGTTCTACTTGTCCACCACCCGTTCTGTGAAGAAATTCTTCCTCACGTTTCCTCTGAATCGACTTCCCTCCAACTTCATCCCATGCCCTCTAGTCCTGGAACATCTTTTTCGCTTAAAAATAGTGCATTCCTGCACCCTGTTCCTCCCTGTAAGATACTTGTATGTCTCCATCATATCCCTCTCTCCTCCTCTCTCCAGGGAGTACATGTTCAGTGCCTTCAACCTGTCCTCATAGGACTTGTGATGCAATCCATGCACCATCTTTGTTGCCCTCCTCTGAACCTTCTGTACCCTGTCTATGTCCTTACGTAGGTAAGGTCTCCAGAACTGCACAGTGTACCCAGGTGCAGCCTCACTAGTGTCTTGTATAGTGGAATTATGACTTCCTTTTCCTGCTGGTGATGCCCTGCCTATGCATCCCAGCATCCTATTTGCTTTACCTGCTGCCTTGTCACACTGTTTCTGCCTTGAGGTCATCAGAGATGATAACTCCAAGATCCCTTTCCTGCTTGGTGCATGCTATATCCTCACCCCCAACTGATATATTGTGGAGGTTTTTGTGCCCCATATGCATTATCTTGCACTTCCTTGCATTGAATTTCAACTGCCAAACCCCTGACCATTCTTCAAGTTTCTGCAGGTCCTTCTCATTCTGTCTACACCTCTGGTGTGTCTACTCTGTTACAGAGCTTTGTGTCATCAGCGAACAGTGAAATTCTGCTTCTAGGTCCTGTGCAATGTCACTGATGAAGATATTGAATAGTACCGGTCCCAGCACTGATCCCTGTGGTACCCCACTGGTCACTCTTCTCCTCTGTGGAGTGACAGCCATTTACCACCACCCTCTGTGTCCTGCTGCCCAGCCAGTTACCTACCCACCGCACTACTGTCCTGCCCACACCCATATTCCCAGTTTGTGCAATAGTCTTCTATGTGGCACAGTGTCAAAGGCCTTGCTGAAGTCCAGATAGGCCATGTCCACTGCCCTCCCCTGATCCACCTCCCTAGTCACCCAGTCAAAAAATTCAATGAGGTTGGTCTGACATGACCTTCCCCCGTGAAACCATGCTGCCTTGGGTCTTGTAGTCCATTGACAACCAGATGTTCCACCAATCTCTCCTTCAGTAGTGCTTCCATGATCTTCCCCACTACCGAGGTGAGGCTGACTGGTCTGTAGTTCCCCGCCTCCTCTTTGTTCCCACTTTTGTATAAGGGACTACATCTGCTACCCTCCAGTCTTTGGGTACCTCCCTGTTTCTAGTGATCGGTAAACAGGATAGCAAGAGGTTCAGCCACCACCTCTCTTAGTTCTTAAGGACCCTGGGGTGCACCCCATCTGGCCCCATTGCTTTATCAACTCTTATTACTTCCAGTTCCTTCAGGACCCTTTCTTGTAAAGGACTTGTGTCCATTTCTCATGCCATTCTCACCCCCTTGCATCCATTCAGACCCATTACCCTCCTCTTCCTTACTAAAGACTGAGCAGAAATACCTGTTCAATATGTCAGCTTACTGTTGTCATCCTCCACACAGCCCCCATCCTCCCCCTTCAGTCTCACTATCCCTCCCTTTGCCTTTCTTTTTTCACTTATGTACCTGTAAAAGGTTTTGTCCCCTCTACCCACTGATTTTGCAATGTGTTCTTCTGTCTGAGCTTTGGCTTCCCTTACTGACCTCCCTGCCTTCTTTATTCTACCTTTGACACCATATGTGTATAAGGCAGACTTTACTTCCCTGGGAGTGCAATGGAGAACAGATAAAATTAGGTATCTAGGTATCTGGATTACAGCAAATTTGGAGATGGGGGCTGAAGTAAATTTAGGAGGGGTTATAGCTGTGGTCAAGGGGGATATACTAAGATGGAACAAGTTACCTTTGAATTTTACGGCACGACTGGGCCTTATTAAGATGAATGTATTACTTGAGACTGCTATATCCGTCTATTTAGTCCCATACAGTATCCCTACTAAATGGTTTAGTACAATTAGGAGGCTAATTCGATTCCTGTGGAATGACAAACCGTCTAGGGTAAAGCATAATGTCCTCCACTGCCCTATGGAGAGGTGGTATCAGGTTGCCTGATCTCCATATTTACTATGAGGCGGCCAGCTGGGCCTTATGGTCCGAGGGGCGGAAATGTTGAGGGCTGAAAATTATATACCAACTTGGTGCAAATAGAGAAACAAATGCTAACTAGCTCTGGCCTCACTCCGAATCATTGTTGTATGCTAAACTAAGAAAAGGTCCTTTCATAACAGGGTATGGGAATCCAATTATGAAACCACGGAGGCCTGGTGGTCTTTCCTCATCTACATAAAAGCAGAATCAAATGAAGGCCAGAGATCAGCCTATACTGGGCAATCCTAACTTGGTAATCGGGGGTCAGGTAATTAGACACCGGTGGGCTATTCAGTTACAGGGCCTAAGATTGAGGGATTTGTTGCAGGGAGATAAAGTAGTCCTTCCGCCACAATGTGAGGGACTGTCTTTCTTTCAAAGGATACAAATCAAACAAATTTTAGCAGGGTTTCTGAAGGGGTTGGAGGACTCTACAGATAGCTCCCTCTCGTGGGGGAGATTAAGGGAATCTAACCAGAGAGCTAACCCACTCTCACAAATTTACAAAACTCTCTTGGACTTTCTGGGCCCAAGTTCCCCTATACGAATTCCATATTGGGACAAAGTGATGACCCCCAGATCTCTTATGTGGGAAAGTATTTAGAAAAGTAGTAAATATAATGTGATACCCAAGTATAGAAATATGCAATTTTTTGTTGTTTCTAACATATGCTACACCCCTGTGAAGCTATATGGTAGAGGTTTCCAGACAGACAGACCTGTGTTTCAGATGCAGAAGGAGGTGGGTGACCTGTTGCATGTAATGTGGAATGTAGCAAAATCTCACACTTATGGAGAGAGATTAAACGGGGCATGGATCCAATGCTGGATTATACAGAATTTATAACACCAGAAATATGTGTTTTGGGTGACTTTCTCAAATTGTAGGGATCGACTCCAAATACCACCTTTCTTTAATGGTGGTGGTAGTTAAGGCTTTTTTAGTAAAGCATTGGAAGGATGATCAGGCCTTCGTCTATGATCAGTGGGTGAGAGAACTGCTAGGGGTTCTGGCCAGGATTAAGAGGCACCTATACTCTGAGGGGAGAAAAGAGGTATATGTTAAAAGATGGGCAGTATTGGATGCGATCTATTCTCAACAGGTCACGTACACTTGAATACAGGCATGTCTGTCAGACTCTGAATAGCAAAAGAAATTATGCTGGAATGTTCAAAGGTTCATATTATTTGGTGCCTATTTCTCTCTTTTGTCGTTATTCTTGTTATTCCTGTTTATTCGGGATACGATTTGGGCCTAAATAATTTCTCAGATGGCAATACTGGGGTTGTATTTAGCCCTGCGCCAGGTTAAGGCGGAGTGGTATTGGTCTGCAAGGTATTAAGGGGTTGGGACTCTCTCTTCCAGGGGACACATTAGAAACCGTCCCAAGCAAGAGTCAGGCTCCTGTGGGGGCCGTAGATTAAAATGGTTCATTACTGGGAAAAATAAAGTAGGATTTGGGTTGATGAAGGAAAGGGAGCACTTCACTACCGGCTAACTTAATACATTAGGGCATTATTGAGCTTGGAGCTGGATCACTTGTTAGGGCGGTTTTCTACTGTGTTTGTATATAAGGGGATGTATATAGTTCACACATCCAGTTTGGGGTTGTGTACCCTGGCACTGCCAGGTATGTGTTTGCATGTCGGTTAACTGAAAATGAAAAAAGTTGGTTTAAAAAAAAAAAATGGTCACTTTCACTCCTCCCATGCCTCACTGGCTCCTCCCCCATGGGATTGGACCATCTAGTAAATTATTGGGGTATCTGGGGGGTTGTCAAGCAAAAGCTGGTGGTGGACAGAACCACTGATGAACTTCTGTGGAGGATATAAGGGCTTGGGTAGGTGGAAGGAGGTCCCAGCAGCTGGTGAGGCAAAAATGGGGACAACAATTAAAAGTTAAAAAAAAATCAGTAAGATGGGGGCCCTCAAAGAAGTGGTACACACTTCCATCTTTATTCCTAGTAAACAGAATGATAAGAAACACTAGACAAGTGTGCTCAGGCACAAGAGAACCAACCTTCTAATGCTGCATGTCATACTGACATTTCCTTCTCAGGGATAGAAGTGAATACAGCAGGAGCAGAGAAGTAAAGGGACTTCGTGATAATCCCATACAGGCTGTCACACATGGAAAGGCTGAGGGCAAGCAAAGCAAAGTGGGTACTTCACAGAAAGAAAAATGAAAAATACAAAGTGACACTTTATTAGGCAGTGAATACTTCATGGCTTTTTTTTACCATAAAGCACATGTGTCATGAAATATATCAGCTGCAAAAATGACACATATTGTGAGAATGCAGAATCAGTGAGGTAGCTGCTAAACCACTGGACAATGACAGCAGATAGACAGAATGCGCATGGCTTCTGAGTAGAAGTGTATGGTTTACCAGGTCAAGGGCCTTGTTTGGTCGATAAAGACAGACCTCATCAAATGGCCTTTATCTAGAGATTCATGGAGAAAGTTAGTGTATTCTACCAGGGCCGTGGTGGTGCTGTGCAGCTTGCAGAAGCCATGCTGGTGGGGACAGATGAGGTTGTACTGGCTCTGGTAGGATATGAGTTGGTCAGAAATCATTCTCTCAAGAGCTTTAGACAGAAGTGAGAGGATTAATATGGGTCTGTAGTTTGAGACCAGAGTACGGTCACCATTCTTGTACACAGAGGTTACAAGGGCAGATTTCCAAAGTTGAGAGAATTTTGAGACTCCAAGGGAGATGTTGAACAGTTTGGTTAGAGGGTGCACTTGTTCCTCAGCACTAGGGCCACTAATTTCATATCTAGGGTGTCTACTCCCCATTCTGGTTTTGTTGAGCACTCCTTTTACATAATTAATGGTATCTTTGGTAAAGATGGAGTGGAAGTAGAACTTGGGGATGTGAGGGACCTTGATTTCATCAGGTAACTCTGAGGGAGTGGTAGTTCCTAGGGGGAGGGTTTGATGCCTGATGGGAGTATGGCACTAAGGTCAGTGAAAGCATTGTTCAAGGTACTGGGAATCTTGGTGGAGTCCATAGTGACTGTGCCATTCATGCTAAGCATAGATGGGGTGGATTTGTCTCCCTTCCCTAAGAGGTTGTGTAGGGAGTCCCAGAAGGCTTTGCCCTTGACCAATGTATGAGTTTGTTGTTTCATAAAGTAGGAGGCCTTAGTCTGCCTGATCAGCCTAGCATATTGGTTTCTGGCAGCCCTATATTCCTGCAAATGCATCGGCAAGCCATAGGCTGTGGCCTTGAGCCAAAGGTTATCCCTGGCCTTCATGTGTGCAAGGAGCGAAGGGGTGATCCAATTTGAAGAGGTCCCTCTCATAATTCATTTTCTAAAAGGGACAAATTTGTCTGCAACTGTTTTGAATACAGTGACAATGTAATCCAGGGCCTGGTCAATGGAGAGTGAGGTGTCCAAGTAGCTCAAGTCAGTTTGGGCCAGTTGGTGTTTAAATTCCCTCACTGCTCCCTTCCTTAGTACCCTACTATAGGTAGTTCTCGGGGGTGACTTTTTTAATTTGGTGGACCATGTGCACAATATTGGGGAATGGTTGCTTAAGACATCTGGCAACACTGTGACTTCAGTGAGTCTTTCCGGGTGGGTCATAAGGACCCAGTCTATAAGGGTGCCAGTGCCAGTTTTGTAGTTGGCCCTTGTACTATCCTTTACCATTTGGGTAAGGTAGAGGTTGCTCATTTGGTCTTTGATAGTGCTTGATTTAGTGGTCCAATTTATGTTGAAGTCCCCTACCATAGAAACTTAGATTTTGATGGCAGATAAGGACTGCTGGCCCAACTAGTCTGCTCATTTCCCTACGTACTTGAACTCCAAATCTTAAATGTTCAGCAGTTTACCCTCTCTTTCCTATCACTAGTGTTGCCTTCTGCCTATCCCATGCATTCTTGAACTCACCAGTACTACCAGGATCTCACAGACCTGACTGACTTGTTTCTAGAGGCTAGTGAACGTATCTACTCTGGAGGGTTGATTGCCTGGTGGGATATATGCTGTCATAATTTTGAGGCGCTTTCTCCCATTGCATAGCAAGAGGTGCACTACGAGGCATTCGCAGTCCTTATGGGCATTATTGAGTGTGATTTTGTGTCATAGTATTGCTTTTGCGAACATATATGAGGCAGCATCCCCCCCTCTCTTACCTATACGGTCTTGCCTGAGGTGGTTATACCCGCGCAGCAAGATGGAGTCATTAGGGGTTTTTGGTGACAGTCAGGTCTCAGTAAGGGAGATTATGTCAGGCTGGACTTGATTCACCCATGCCTCGACCTGTGCTATTTTGGGAAGTAGGCTGCCAATATTTAGTGAGGTGAGTTTTAGAGTAAAAGGGGAGGGGATTGTTGGGGAGTGCTCCAAGGGGGGGCCTGGATTGGGGTGTACATTACCAGACAGTAGTAGATGCATCAGTAGCAGTTTCCTTAATAATTTAGGGTAATAATGTTGTAATCCAGTTTACCTAGAATATTGCCTGGTTTCCAGTCTGGGAGGTCGCTTCAGACTGTATGTGGTCAAGAGGGAGGTAAGGTTGTTGCAACATGGTCAGTTTTGCATAGGGTTAGGCAGTGGGGGGAGGTAGGGCACTGGTAAGATATTGAGTGGGCAGCAACCCCTGTTACCCATGACAGAATACTTCTTTGAGGACTAAGGTCAGAGTTTAGGGACTTGCCTGCATGTCCCAGCTTAAGAGGTTCTTACATCAGTAGCAATGAGAGGAAGGTTATTAGGCAGATGGTCCAAGCTGGGGACTGTACTTTCCACTTGGTTGTTAGCATACTGGTCACCGTGGTGATAGCAAGGGCCCAATTCAGGCCATAAAAAGGGTGAGGGTAGTAGCACAGGGAAGTAGCCAGCTAGATTGAAGGGGATAGCAGGAGTCTACCATTAGGGCTGATAGAGGGAGAGTAGGAGTTAGTTGACTTGGGATCTACCAACCTGCACTAAGAGTAGGGGTGAAAAAGTTAGCTGATTGGTTTAGCAGCAAAGGCATTCAGAATAAGAGAAGACACACCTCTGGGTGGGAAGGTGGTTGGGGAGGGTGGGCAGGGAGTGGTTAGTGGTGCTGCGTGAAGCACGGTGACACATGCTCACCAGCTATTGCTTTCCCTTTGTGTTCCTGAGGCTGCTCAGGCAAAGTAACTGGGGATTGCTGCAGGGGCATCCGGTGGCTGAATCCAGCTGGGGAGGGCAAATGAAGCTAGCCCTCTTGACCCTGGGGGTCCAGTGCAGTGATTGCTGAAGTCTGGGGATTGCTGCAGAGGTGTCTGGCAGCTGAATCCAGCTGAGGAGGGTGAACGGGCAAACAGAGCTGGCCCTCTCGACCCTGGGGGTCCGATGCAGCAGTTGCTCAGGTCTGGGGCTTGCTGCAAGGGTGTCCAGTTGTTGAATCCAGTATTTTCAGTAAATATCTTGGGATATGTTAGAAGTATACATGTACATTAAATATGCAGACATGACAGAGACATAGTTATAGAAAGAAAGTAAAAAAAAAAACTGATGATCCCAATCTACTATAGGTAGAGTTTTTTTTTTGAATAAGCACCTAAGAAATAAAATTTGCTTTAAACCCCACTGCAAAAGGTACATATTCCATCTGAAGAAACATGCCAATAATGGACAATATGGGAGGCAGTGTGGTCTAGTGACAGCAGCACTGGCTTGGGAAATGGGAGATCACAGGCTCAAACTCCACTGAGTCAAATGCTCATTGTATGACATTAGGCAAGTCATTTAACCTCTCTGTGCTCCAGTCCACCCAGCTATTGAAATGAGCAAAAGCAGGACCCCACTCAAAATTAGATGTTGCATCTCAGTTGGGTTATTTTGGGTGTACAAACTGTAAAACAAAAAAATAATACATTATAGGGACATTGTCAGGTTTTAAGCAATTTTTATGATCACACTACTGTTTAGCTCTATAAATAGTGCTGTGAAATTAATTTCTGATCTGAGCTTCCAGTTGCACTTGTTGTAGATGAAAGCATTCATTTTTACAGAAAATTATTTTCTGTTGTCCCGACCTGTTCTTTGCCATGTGGTCCTCCTCGTGCATTCCCGATAATGATACATGCTGAATGCTGCTGAACTCATCCATGAATGAGTTTGGTGATTTTTGTAGCAATTGAATAAATAGCTGGCAGTATCATTAGATATGAGCTGATTTCTGCAGTACCTGTACTTTGGCAAACCAAGGCGTCTTTCATAAAGAAATCATAACTTGAAAAGTAAAAGTGAAACTCTGGGTGCATGAACCAGCATCAGTGCTGGTGCGCATGTGCTGACTCCTGCTTTTACTTTTCAAGCTGCGATTTTTTTATGAAGACCCTTCTGTTTGCCAAAGTTCAGGTATTGCAGAAATCAGCTCAGATCTATTGATACTGTCATAAATCTTATTCAATTACCACAAAAATCACTGAACTCATTCAGGGACAGGTTTGGCAACATTACACACATACCTCTATCATGGACATGTGGGGAGGAGTACATGGCACAGAACAGGCCAGGACAACAGAAAATAATTTTTTGTAAAAATTGTTTTCACTTACAACAAGTACAACTGAAAGCTCAGGTAAGAAATTGCTTTCAGAGTACTAAGTCTGCTGGCTGTGAACATGCAAAAGGACTGGAGTAAACATTTGATACTGAAAAAGACAAAATAACATTTGAAAATCATGTGCATCGAAAAAAAAAAAACCTGTTCTGAAAAGCTGTTTTCCAAAGGTTTCTACAATCTCTTCATGGGGACTTTCAGGGAGAACACCAATGCTCAGCTGCAGCGCATGCTCTTAGCTGCACCCACACCCCTCCCCCTTCTGTTGTTGGCCCACTCACACTCTAACCTCATTTTTTGGATTACCAGTTGGAAGTTAAGGTTACCAGTAGAGAAAGTTTTTTTTTTCTTTGTGGGGGGGGGGGTGTACCTCCAGATATTTCAGATGCTGGGCAGGCTTCAGCAGAATTCTGGAGACTCTAATGGGAGCTTGCTCCAAGGGGTGTAGCCAGGGATTTCAGATCTGCACACCAAGTGGACTCACTGCTACCCCCCTCCTTTTTAGGGTGAGCCCCCCCCCGTGTAGCCAGACAATATACAAATGTACACCAGGACCCTGTCTGTTGCCTCATTTGGCACAATAAATACAACTTTTGTATCTCATGACAGTGGTTGTAGCCATGCATGGGAAAATACAAATGCCATGCATTGTTCCCTAAGACACCCACATACCAGCCCAGCGCCTCTAAAGTTGTATTGTCCTTGGGATGCAAAGAGAGTATTAGTGACCAGTCCTAGTTTCTACTCCTATGAATAAAATTACAGAAAGGTTCAGTATTTTCTTTTAGTTTTCATGGGAAAAGGAAGCAGTTCAGAGCCTATTTGCTACACCCTTAAATAAAATTGCACACCATGGAGTGCTTGAAGTATGCCTGCCTACACCCATGCTTGCTCCCCCTGTGCTAGTGGCAGCCATTCACTCTTAGCCCAATTGATTTATGGGGCTATAGGTTCAAAACTGGTTTGTCTGGGCCTTGACTGCCTCCTGTGGGTTTACCAGGAAAAAGTAGAAGTCATCCATAAATAGGGGGATCTTGTGATCTATCCTCCTCTCAAAGCAGAGTTCCTGGATTTCTGGGTGTTCTCTTATAATCACCAGTGGCTCAATGGTGAGTACATAAAGTATGGTGACTAAGTGGCATCCCTGTCTAACCCCCCCCCCAACAAGGGGAAAGTATCTGACAGGTGACCATTTGTGAGCACTTGTGCTCTTGGAGGCCGCCAGTACAGAGTCCTTATACAGGAGCAGATCATGGGCCAAATCTAACATGCTCCAGAACTGCAAACATGACGGGCCACTTGAACCAGTCAAAGGCCTTTGGGTAATCGAGGGCCATAAGACAGGGGTGAGTTCCCCCACTGACCAGCACCACATGGTGTTGTGTGCATGCCTAATATTATGTTTAGCCTAATATTATGTTTGTGCCTGGAGGCAGTACAGTGCAGTGGTTTAAGGCTCTGAGCTGAAAACCTGGAGACCTGGGTTTGAATCCCACAGCTTCCACTTGCATACTGTGTGACCCTGAGCAAGTCACTTAACTTCATTGTGCTCCCAGGTTGCACTTGTAAACAAGCTTCAGTTTAGTGCGTCTCTCCTGGTTTAAAAAAAAAAAAAATATGAAACCTCCCTTGTCTGGATGAATCAGGGTCAGCAGGATTCCCTATAGGTGACCTGCCAATATTTTTGCAATAATTTTATAATCTACAATTACGGTGAAGCCCACCAGGATCAAACGCAGTGTCACAGTTTCCCTGCATGATAAAAATAATTAATTCCCATTGAAATTTCATTGTTCCCTGCAGTAACTCTACTGCAGAATTCTGCAGAGTTGGGCTTGATCCTGGTGAGCGTTACTGTAGCAGAGATATTAGGCATATGAGCTGCACAGGGTGGGGTCCTTACCAGGTTTGGGAAGTACTATGATCGTAGCCAGGATCTGGACTGAGGAAGAGCATCTCCACCCTCCAAAGACTACAAAAGAATATCCTCCATGAGTTCCTACAGGATCCCCCAGAACTCTTTGTAGAATTTGGTGGGGAGCCAGTCTGGGCCCGAGGCCTTGCCAGAGATGGTAGCTTGAATAACATGGTGTATTTCCTCACTAGTAGACATTTGGTCTAGCTTCTGCCTATCTTTTTCTGGGAGGAAGGGAGGGTAGATTAAGAGGGACTAGAAAGTCTTGAGGAGATGCTTCCTCCCTGCCTTGGTTGTATACAGTTTTGAGTAAAATGCCTGCAAGACCTCTCCTATGTCCTGCTGCTTGGATAAAATGGAACCGTCGGACATAGTTATGCTGTGTATGTCCTGGTCAACTTCTTGTTTCTTCAGCAGCCATGGCAGCCACCTTCTGGCCTTATCACCTTCAAAGTATGTCCTCAAATGTGTGATGAGGAGATTCCTCTCAATGCATGCAGAGACCAGTTGGTTCATGTGACCTTTTAACTGTCTACATTCCCCCATCTTGTGAAGGGTGTTTTGGATCGTGATGTCTTACTCAATTTTTTTTACTTGCTCCTCCAGTTCTCATTCTGTCTTGGTCTTCTCCTTAGCCTTGAGAGAGGCCTCTGGGATTTTGGACTCCATGCTCTTTAAATAAATACTGGAGTTGATTTGCAAATCACAAATGTGTTTCTTTTCTCTGAAGGAGTGCTTATTTTTGAGTTTGTTCTCATGTTACTGTCTTTTCAAGGCACCTGCTGCTGGACTGGGAGTGCTGGTAATTGTTTTGTTCTCTGATATAGCCATCCCCCTGGCAAAGGCCTTCATTGTCTCCTACCTGGTAGTGGCAGAAATGTCTCTCTTTTTGTTATGGGTGAGGAAGTCCCAGAGAGCAGAGGTCATTTTACTTTCAAAATTCCAGTCATGCAGCAGCCAAGGGTCCAGCCTCTAATGATGGGGAGGAGAGGTCAGAACCATCCCCAAGCTTCACCAACAGAGGGGTATGGTTTGAATGGACCATGGGACTGTAGGAAGCTGACCGAAGCCTGTGCAGCAAGGTGTTGTCTAGAAGCACCACATCAATGCACATGTATATCTGGTGGGCATGTGAAAAGAAAGGAAACTCTCTGTCTGAGGGATGAAGTTGCCACCAGGCATCAATCAGTCCTCTCTGTGGCCATTCATTTGAGGGCTTCTGAGCTCCTAGGTGAGTTCCAGAGTAACGGGGCCGATCTATCGACAGCTGAATCCCAGGGTGCATTGAAGTCATCTCCCATGATTACTTTATCCAAAAAGGCAGCAAGCAAGGGTGAGAGCTACTGTAGGTGGTCAAAAAATTCTGGATTATCAAATATGGGGCAATAAATTGCCACTACTGTCAAAGGCTTACTCCTCACCTCCACAGCTGCTGCCAAAAATCTTCCTTGGGGGTCTGCCTCTTTCCCAAGCACTTTAACAGAAAGATACAGTCTAAACCATATGACCACCCCTTGGTTTTAGATGTGATTGGGGCCGATAACAGGGTACCCCCCAGTACCACCCCAAACTTGTTGCCTCCCCTACTGTAATATGGGTTTTCTGCATTATTGTAATGTCCTCTTTGACCTTTCTTATGTGCGTCCACACCCTTTTCCTCTTAGTGATTATCTTGAAACCATCAAAACTCCATGATAACACTTTTAACACTCCAGTGGGTATAAAATTATCAGAAAAAAACCTTGCTGCCTATGTCTTCCTCCCCCTAACCAAATAGATTGTTGGTATTTTCTGCCCACCAGGGTTCAATTTTTAGTTTTCTTATTATCCATTCAAACAGCAACTTTAAATCCCACAATATCCATACCCCCTCTCCATTCCCTCAAACTTAACAACAGGCTGAAACCCATCCTTCCTCTCCAAACAAAGCCTACCCCCTTCTCATGCTGTCTACCTTTGTACCAGTGTGAGAAAACAGCCTCTGGCTGCTGGAGAGAGCAACAAGCTCAACTGGTGAGAGCACTCCTTTCCTCCCTCCCACCATGATAAACCCTGTCAAGAGTCGAGCTCCTGTTTCTCTCTGTGGAAAGAGCAGGTTTGAACATTGTCCTTCCCTATTCACATACCAATAATTACCAATGAGGGTTACCAACCCCATCAATTTTAATTTTCTATTTTATTGTTGTTTGGTCAAAAGACCATTACAATATTAGTACAGTATAAAATGAGAATACAATGATAAAAAATCCATACTACAACAATTCATAATACAAACATCCATGAGTAATACATAATAAAGTACATAAGTACTGTGCTTAAAATACAACAGTCAAACTGGTAGAATTGTCCCTAAAAATCAATAGACAGAGATTCAGCTTCTACTACCCCAGAACTTTAATGTTTTAGATGTAATGTGTTGATGATTCTTAAATATTCAGCAATTTTGGTTATAACCTGCTTCTCTTCAGAGGTAAACATAACGCTTAAAAGGTCATTCCTATCTTGAGTTTGGCCTCCTCTACCATCTGGGCAACTCCCTCTCCAGCAAGGCACAACGAGCCATAGCCAACTGCAACCTCCTCCCCTCCATCCTATACAGTTTCCCTGTACTACAGTTCCTCCGAGAGATGGAGCTCAACAAACTCTCCATGCTCTATCACAGAGTGGCTCGCTTTGCAACAAACTCCTCCCCCCAGGAGGCACCACTGTAGGGCCCTCGCAGATCTGAACTGGCCCACGCTACGGTACAAGCTGGCCTACTCTTCTGCCTGTCTGGCCTTTAAATTAACCTCCTTCGGCCCTCCTCCACACCTGCGTGGGCTGCTCACACCAAAAGTCCAGCCCCGAACCCCGCGATCCACAGCAAGTCGTCCCCTTGATATCCCCCTGCTGAGGTTGCCCTGCCTCTGGGTCTCAATTAGCCACTCAACCGGCTCTCCCTACCAGATACTAGGAGCACAGCACCGGTGCCCTGGCAGTGCTGTGACCCTGCCCTCTGAGGGGTAAGTCAGAGGTAACCGGGAGAGCGCATCCATAATGTTTTCCATAATGGAGCTAACCAGATGATTCTATGTGAATGTCACAAAAATTAAAATTGCAAAGAGCACTTTGGCGAATGTCAAATGCTGAAGCCCAAAATAGCCCAGGTGCAGAATAGCAAGCATCACAATAGTGACTCTGCACACTTGTGGGAGGCTTCGCACCCCACACCCCCCCATAAACTAATATAGCAAACTCCAAGATTGCACTGTTCACAAATGCTGTGCACTATCTAATCGCTATTGTGATGCTTGCTATTAAAGCACACTCGCTATTCTCACAGACTTTCAAACTGGGTTGCTCAATTTGAGCCACTCATATTATGGTACACCAATCAGATCTGTCTAGGCCTAGTCTACTATGTATAGTCAAACACGACATGTTGCAAATTTTCATAATCTGGGTTGTTACAAGAACATTGTTTCTCTAACTGTTCAGTAAAATTATTGTGTCTGGAATTTAAGATATTGCTTTTAAAGGCTCTATACGCTATATAATATAAAGTCTGCTTCTACATGTGTCTGTTAGAAAGTCCAGATAGTACCTGAAAGAGTGTCTTATGTCATTGCTTGCCAGCCAGGGGGAAATTCTAGTAAGGCTAATTTTTTTCCATGTCTTTGACACAACTAATATTAAACATTTTAATTTTTTATGTATATACTTTATATATAGGGCTAAGAGAAATACCTTTTTGACGTAACTATCCAAGAAACACAGACCGTAATGATTAAGGTCCGTAGATATTCTCCTAAGACAGTCAGACTGTCTACAATCCATAATTTGCCATTTTTGCTTTTCAACTAGACATTTGTGAGGAGTCTGCGAGTTGGCATCCTAGTAATTCTAAGCCAGATGTTTACTCTATGTATCGCAGCTAGAGCCTTAAGACTTGTTGTGCCTAATTCTGCTCTCATGAGGTGGGCCAGGACCAAATTGCCTACACTCAATACGAATCTGTACATTTTGTTAAGAGGGGTCTCTAATACCTACTACTTAGAGGGGTCCCATACTTCAGTTAAGTAGAGGGTTTGTGAGATTTGCTTAGCACTAATGACTTCAAGCAATGGTCTTACACTGTTACCACCATACTGTCTATTGAACCTAGACAGAGCCCCTGCTGTTTGATGAAATTTAATAGAAACGTTCCTTGTATGTTTAACCAATAGGTCATTGTTTACAAAAGTTAAGTCCAAATAAGAGTAAAATTTAACTGAATTTAATTTCTTTGGTCCCATCTTCCAAACCATGTTTGATTTCTTTAAGACAAAAATAAGGACTTGGCTCTTAGTTTTGTTTATTTTAAGCTGGTATTTATCAGCATAAGTGTTCAATTGGTCCAATTTGTGCTGTAAACCTGATTTTGTTAGTGCTAATATAGTCATGTCATTGACATATACTAACATCAGACAGTCAGAATTGCCAATTTTCAGAGAGTTTGTCATTGATTTTTCCAAACATACAAGCAGTTTGTTGGTTTGATGAGGTAAATATGAAACTCTGGGTGCTGAAACACAGCCCTGCCTAACACCCATGTTTGTTGGGAAAGTAACCAAAAGATGTTGTTTGGTACCCTGTCTAATCTGTGCCCAGGTAATAGAGTATAGTTCTCTAATAATGCTGATAAGGTTTGGATCTATACTCTATTGCCACATAAGTTCCCAAAGTAAACAATGTGATATGGTGTCAAAGGTGGAAATAAAGTCAATGAAGGCTACATACAGATTTTGTTTTCAAAGGATTACATATTTTTCATATTGGTGGTGCAAGATGAAACAGTTGTGTAAAGTACAGTAACTGGCTCAAAATCCTGCCTGAAGTTCAGATAGACCCCCCCAACAAGTCTATCTGTGCTAACAGTCTAGACAAAATAATTATTTCAAATATTTTCCCAACTATGTCTAGTAAAGAAAAAGGTCTGTACAGCTTGGGATCCTTCTTATTGCCTTTTTTGTAAAGCCATTGAGGCAGCACTTCTCTCAGACCGATCACACAGTCTCAGATATGTCAGTAATGGTCTTCAAAGAACATTTCAAAAATATACAACAGAGACGGGTTTTTGAGGTCAGGCTTATTTTACTTCTCAGTATAGTAGAAGATGGCATGAACATTGATTTGGGTTTTATGACACATTACCCTACTTGAACTTACACAGACCTTAACTACAATGAATGGACTTCGATGTTTTTTTTTTTTTGTTTGTTTTTTGATTTTTATGTTTTAATATTGTATGGTTATAGGGTCCCTTTTAACTGGTTATCTATTAGTTGGTATCTCTCCATAAACTATTGGGGGGGTAGTGGGATAGTGTGTTGGTTGAGTGTGTGGGTGCGGTGAGTGTGGGTGGGGGTGTTGGGGTTGTGGTTTTATGAGGTAAGGCTTATATTCAGGTGCATGACATTATGGTGTTACAGTGTGCTAGGACTCCATGCTCATTACATACTGTATTTATACTTCCTTCCAACTAGTTGTCTATATCACTACCAGTATGTTACCGGGAGGGGGTAATTTCATTAGTTTTTTATTGAGATTCCTAACACTGTTTCTGTACTTACAGTAGATTAATTATATACTGACACATTTTGAACTCTAAACATATTAGGATGCATGATCTCATTCCCTAGGGGGTCCTTGGTAGTTTTTTTTTTTATTGGGCACTAAATCTGACATTTCATATTTCTTGTAAAAATCTTGTTACAGCACTGAAGGTTTTAACCTTTATGAAATATAATATCTGGTTGAGTATATAGTTGATAAATTGTCTCCAGATAGTTTTAACAGTCTGTTAATGTGTTAAACAGGTTGTTCGTTTTAGGGAAACTTTTCTTTATACCCTCCTATTGCCATACATAGAATATTTCTGTTTTATAGTTTCTAACTTGGAAAACTATCTTTTTTAACATGTACTTCAATGGATATTATATCCAAGGGTCTTGCATTTAATTAAGAGTGTATTCACATAACACAATCACTCATTCATGATGTCAGTTAATGAAACTGCCTGGCCCCTTGAAGTATTCATCTTATCTGCCTCGGTTGATATTTGACCTTGGAGTGCTTCATAGTTGCCAGCTGACTAAAACTGGTTTCTTGCATTTAAACCTCAGTTATTTTTTTTATAAAAGGCATTTTAAACTAATGATCCTTCTGGGTGTTAATAGTGTATGATTTACCAAACAACTGCCATAAGCTTCTGAGGAAGGACTAGGTTGGTTCAAAAGCTTAAGCACTGTTTTCTTTTGTTACGTCTATGTTGGTTCAATGAAAGGTATCAAACCATTTGTTTCTGGATCTGCTGAAGAGCTGAACATTCATGTTTTTGAATCCCGCTCTCATTTCTGATTGAAGTTCATACTGGAACACTTCTATGGAAGGTTTTGGCACTGGGGGAAGGGTGAGGAGATGGATCAAGCAGTTGCAATGCAGCTTTTCTCTTCGGGTAGGGACGTAGGGTTTCCCCAGGATCTTGGTTGCCACCCGGTGAAGGCTAGGTAGCAGTGCCAAGGCAAGGTAGGAACCCGGCATTGAGTCAGGAGGAATGGGCTGTTCCTTGAGCCATGGAGCACATGTGCACCTCCATGCACATGCACCACCCAATCTGGGTAAAAGAGGAGAAAAGCAGAAATACAATGGCTCTCCCATTGCCAAGTAAGACACAGGGGTAATGGGGGAGCAAAAAACTTTCTAAAAAAAAAACTTCACTGTAGCTGAATAACACCAACAGTTAGTTGTTAAGAGTCCTTGGAGATAGAAACACTCGAGTTGTGCAAAATCTTCAGGTGTTCAGTATTGTCCTTATGATTCTCCTGCTTTTTGTTCAAAAGATCTATTAAAATGTGTCCGGAATAGATGTAGAATGTTGATTGCTGATATCTTGTAATCTGAAAATTTAGTCTGGACAGCATGCACCAATAAAGTGCAGAAACTTTAAGGGAGCACACTGAAATTGAAAAAAGAAATAAAAATCTAGGATGATAAACTTAAACATGCCCTGGCTATAAAAATTATTTATGCCAGTTAATCTGATTAACATATAAACTTTTATAAGCAGTTTATATTTATAAATTACAATTATTTGACAAACTAGAACCTTTGTAAAAATTCCTGATAATTGAGCTGTTATTAGCAATATTTTAGACTGTATATAAATGAGCTCTGAATGCCCAGGAATTGAATAAATAATGTTTTTTAATTCAATCTTTCTTAGGACAATATTGACCTTAATCTTGAATTAAATTAATTATATTCAAGAATAGAACACTTAAATATTTAATACTCCTTGCAGATAAAAATAACAAGAGCAAGGAAGGGCCAGGGAAACTGATTTTCCTTTGAAGAACTTCAGCCTAAGGTTTGTCAAAAGGCCTTTGCTTTGTTTATTGCATTTACTGCGTGTTCACAATGTATTCGGCTGAAACTCCTAGAAACAACAATCACACAGTCACACAACCAAGAACAAATCTGATTACTTGGCCATGGCTTTAAAAAGCAGAGTAAAAGCAAAAATATTTTACAATATGTAGAAAACATATTTACCTTTTTTAAATCATGAAGAGAACATATGTCAGCCTACAGCCATCAAAAGAGTCTATTAACAACCAGCACAAGGGTATTTTATCCCTTAGTTTGATTGGCTTGGTTAACTGATTTTTATTACTAAGCTGTAGCCAGTCAAGAAAACCACATGTCCAAATGAAACAATTAACCCCCAATTAATGGGAGTAAACAGTCAGTGTTAGAGATAAGGGGGTTCAATAAATCCTATTCAATATTTAAATCAATCCATTCAGACCCTCATGCCTTGCTCTAAATCATCACAACCCCCATAATGAAGCAACAATGAATAACAATGAACTGCCATACGAGGAAAGCAATCATTCAATTAAAATAATTAGGAACAAAAATAACTCCCCATGGGATTTTATTGGGCGCACCAGGAAAGTCAAATATCTCCCAAATAAAGCAAGGGCTCACAAACTCAGAGATACTTAAACAATGTTGAGCCTGTGAGAAATTGTTATTCTGGCTGCAGAATTTATGAGAATAATTCTCGCAATGTTCACAAAATTTTGCCTTTAATGTGCTGTGGATTTCTTTGTTGGGTGTACTTATATTGCGGAATATATTTCCGTGGAACAGCATAACTGTTAGGTGGAAATATATTCTGCAATTGATTACGCCGAACAGAGAAATCTGCTGATTGAACATTGCAAAACCTGAGAATTAATTGCAGAATTCTTGTTAAGTAGTACAACTGCTGTAGTGGTGTGATGTCTACAGTTCTGTGGTTAACATGTTCCACCATTCACATGATGCGACATAGTGGTGTATGATTTAGTCGTGTTCTTTTTTGCACCACATGTTCACCATTCCACCATGCATCAACCACACTGTTACAATCCACTGATGTTCACTGCATGGCAGAATATATCATTCGCTGTTCAGAAACATGTGGAACACACCAGAAATTTGCAGTTTGGAAGTGTGAGAGGAGAGAGCATGTACTAGTCATTCACTGACTGTGGTTGTGTACTGGAGAAGTGGGAACTTACTTTGCACAATGGCATCATCTTCACCACTGAAAAAGTTACATTTTGAGCCTGGTGATGGGATCATTCAGTTGACACTGACAGTCAGCAGCAGCTGCCACAGAAAGATCTGCCCCAAGTTACTGAGCAGCACCATCAGGAGGAGCACCATCAGGCTGAAAAACAGCAAGCTGAGGGTGTTGAGAATGAGGTGCAGCATGACTGCAGCTCCTACCACAAGCTTTCACCTACTTTCAGCATCAAGGAGGTCACCATCCTAGTTAAGGAGGTGACCAAATATGCTAAACACTTGTTTGGTTCCGAAAGGCTGCCATTTAAGAAAAGGGAGGAACTGTAGGGGCAGATCAAAACAGTAATGGACAGTGATGTGGAAAGCATCCCATATACCATAAAACAGTAAGTGGGATGACCTCCAGCACCAAGATCCAGAAGGGTTGGAGATGTTGGGTGGAGGGTTTATCATGCGTGAGGGAGGTCCAAAGAAAAGGAAGAGAGAGGAGGGTTGTAGCACCAGTGAGTAAAAGTATTCAAATTTCAGTCATTCTTATTCATAATAGTGACTGAGTTATAACAAATACAGTCTGATCATCCGAATGTTATTAATGATTAACAGGTGCTAAAAGAACACCTGCGGATTTTGCCTCCAGTGAGGATGGAGAACAAGAACATTGACAGTCTAGTGGCAGTGCAACTGGTGAGGGCAGTGTTGCGACTCTGTCTGGTAAGTATATCTTTTTTAATAAGCAATTACACAAATATGTAAGCATTAAACCATGACAATGCATTGTTCAACTATTGAATTAATCCATGGTTGTGTGGTTGATTGGGCTTCGTTCCTCCAATTACCTCCACAACCATAGATTAATTCAATAGTAGAACCATGCTCTGTCATGGTTTAATGCTCTGGTAACATGGCAAGCGTGTGTACTTTAATTTCCTGGTGCTGGATTAAATATGGTCTCTGTACTGTGCCTGTTTTATAATTAACAATATTTTGACTTAAGCTCCACAATTGAAAAACTGCATCAAAATCCCCATGATGAGAGACTAAATGAACTCAATATGTACACCCTGGAACAGAGGAGAAAGGTAGATAATTATGATAATTTATGATCTCTAAATACCTCATGTGAGTAAATAGTACAGGATAGTAATATTTTTAAATAGCAAAATGATGGTGCGCAAACAAAACAGAGTGCTATGAAAAAGTTTAATAGTGCCAAAAAACACAGGACAGGAAAATAGCCCCAGCGTTTCGAGCCTAATGCAGGCTTTTCGTCAGGGGGATATTTTTAAGAAGAAAATGTGCTCAAGAACAAGGGGGACATACTATGAAGCTGGAGGTAGGTAGATTCAGGAGCAATATGAGGAAGTACTTCTTCACAGCAAGAGAGGTGGATTCCTGGAATAGCCTTCCAGGAGAGGAGGTAGGGTTGGAGACAGTGGTGTGGTTCAAGAATGCCTAGGAAAAGCACAAGGGAACCATAGTGGACAGGAAGCGGAGGAGGAAATAGCTGTAGATCAGGCACGTTCTTCATTAATAGTATAGGTATGGAGAAATGGGTAGAACGGATGGGCCAATCACTATTTCTCTGACATCAAATTCTATGTTTCAATGATAAGTGAAGTTACCATTAATTTAATAAAGTTTCTCACCTCCAGTATGAGAACAGTACAATTCCCTCTTATAACATGTGCAGGGAGCAGTCTGTGATGTAACTGGCAGATGGCTAGCACCTGATCAGTCATTAATCTCTGTTACCCACACCACAAGTGGTGAAAGGGTCCCAGCTACCAGATCAAGAAATGGCCAAATCTTGTTATTGTGGGGAAAACACAATTTGTAAGGCAGCCACTAATCTTCCCACTAAGCGACAGAGGAGCCCTCAGGTACACACAATGCTCTCTGTCTGCCCACATACCCACCCACCCCGCAGACCTCAGAGAACCCACTGATAGTGACTGAGTTATAACAAATACAGTCTGATCATCTTAATGTTATTAATGATGAACAAGTGCTAAAAGAACACCTGCGGATTTTGCCTCCAGTGAGGATGGATAACAAGAACATAGACAGTCTTGTGGCAGCGAAACTGGTGAGGGTAGCATCTCAACTCTATCTGGTAAGTACATATTTTTAATAAGCAATTACACAATATGTAAGCATTAAACTATGACAATGCATTGTTCAACTATTGAATTAATCCATGGATGTGTGGGTGATTGGTATGGAGAAATGGGTAGAATGGATGGGCCAATCACTATTTCTCTGCCATCAAATTCTATGTTTCAATGATAAGTGAAGTTAACATTCATTTAATAAAGTTTATCACTTCCAGTATGAGAACAGTTCAATCCCCTCCTGTAACATGTGCAGGGAGCAGTCTGTGATGTGACTGGCAGACAGTTAGCACCTGACCAGTCATTAATCTCTGTTACCCACACCACAAGTGGTGAAAGGGTCCCAGCTACCAGATCAAGAAATGGCCAGATCTTGTTATTGTGGGGAAAACACAATTTGTAAGGCAGCCATTAATCTTCCCACTAAGTGACAGAGGTGCCCTCAGGTACACACAATGCTCTCTGTTTGCCCACCCACCCCGCAGACCTCAGAGAACCCATTGAAGCTGAATTCTTGCACATAACTGTGTTTTCCCCACAATAACAAGAAGACAGGATGAAGGCAGTCCAGAGGAGGCAACAAAAATGGTGCAGGGTCTGCACCAGAAGCCATATGAAGAGAGACTAAAGGAGCTTAATATGTATGAACATATGAACATATGAAATTTGCCAGCAGATAAAGGCATAGTGGTCTATCAAGTCTGCTCGAATGTGCAGCTAGCACAGCTTATTCTGCAGCTGCCCCTCCCTCCCACCCTTCCCTCCTTTGACCTTCCACCTTGCCCTGTCCTAGCCCTTTTGAAACAGTTCACTATTCTACTGGATACCACTTCTGCTGGTAATGAACTCCACCCAGCTACCACCCTCTCCGTAAAAAAGTGTCTCCTCATCCCCCTCCTGAACCTGAATATGTATACCCTAGCGGAAAGGAGGGAGAGGGGACGTGATAAACATTCAAGTACTTCAAGGGAATAACCTAAGTGCAAGAGGGTAGCATCTTTCAGAAAACGAGATGTGTAAGAACAAGGGGGCACAATTTGAAAATGGGGGGGGGACACATCAGGGGCAATGTGAGGAAGTATTTTTCACAGAGAAGGTAGTGGATGCATGGAATGGCCTTTCAGAGGAGGTAGTGGTGTCAAAAACAGTGGGGAAATTCAAGAATGCATGAGACAGACATAAGGCAATTGTAGTGAGGGGTTGGAGGAAGTAGGCTGTTGGTTGACTAGTATCTGCAGCTTATCCAAAATGTAGTGAAATGGGCAGACTTGGTTGGCCAAGAGGGTCTTATCTGCTATCAAAGTCTATGGTTCTATGTTTCTATATCTGTTTTGATTTCTGCAAGGCATCTGAGTTACTCCCTATTGTACAGGTCAGCGAGTCCTATGGGAAATCATGTTGGTGGTGTAAATTTGTTTTTGACAGTCAGTCCACCACTAAGGAGTACTACAGTACCATCAATGTGATCTTTATTAATTGTCACCAAGCTTGATCTAACAAATCAGTTTTTTCATCTGCTCAGCTATTTGCTGGTACCAGTCAATGGCCCCAATGCGCTAATGGGCAAAAGTTACGTGTCAAAAATGCGTAACTCACCCACAGAGCTCCGCACCTGAGGACAGGTGTGCACTGGCCATTATTCACTAATGGCCGCCACTTGTCCAAGGCTCTGCACAGGTCCACACAGGGCAGCTGCGGGTGGAGTAACGGACCCAGCTGGGCATCCAATAGGATGCCCAGCATGGGTCACGCAGTGGATCCCTTGCACTATAGCGCAGGTCCAGGTGCAAGAATGCCCACCCCAGGCATCTGGACCCACACTGAATGGCCCTGACATCCAGTGGACACCCCCACTGGCTCAAACTGCATGGTGCCCTACAGGCACACAGATGGAATCCTGGCTGTGGTACCCCACCCTATCCCACAGGCTGCCCCCCAGCACAGATGTCCTCCAACCACCCTCCTGCATACACCTCCAAGACCCCAACACTACACCTGGCACACCAGAGAACCACAAGCAGTACGTGAACCCCCCTCCTCCCATGCACACAGAAGTCTCTTTGGTGCCAGGCCACAGGCTGCCCCCAGTATCCCAGCCACTGCATCCTTGAGCAGTGACCCCCCCACCCACCTACCCACTGCTGCACCGACAACCTCCCCCCCCCGTGATGCTGGGGTCCCTGACACTACCGGGTTTTAGGGGGGCCTGTCAGGATAGCAGGGGTTAGAATGCCTTGTCCTGGGGGGGGGGCTGCCACAGTACAGGTTGCCGCTTGCCCAGATGCCTCAGCCCTCATCTTCATCCTTGTGGGTTGGGTGGCATGGAGGATGGTCATCTGAGTCTGCCATGACTGGAGGAGCACCTACAAGGGGGCACATAGTGAGTTATGGCAGGGTCTCCCCTGCTGTAAGCTGCACCCACTTCCACACCCCTGTGGGCAGTACTATGCACTGTAGTGCATGGCGTGTAGCACTGCCATGACCCTTGCCTGCCCCCGGCATGTTGCTGTCCATGTGGCCTGGGAATCGGGCACACATCTGTCTTGCGCTTGGTTCGTGAATTCCGTGCGGGGTCCATGGGAATCCACTCTGTGGCATTCATGCAAATTGATGCCAACGTGCCTGGTTTCCGCTGCGTGTTGGCATCGTGCTTAGGGCCCAATAACTGTATTTCATTCACAAAGCACTTCAAGTCATTGCTGAAAAGATCAGTGTTAGTGAACCATGACAAAGTAATTCACATTAAGATCTTCATGGTCAACCTACTGCTAGTGTCCACGTCTGACAGCCTCACGAAAACAACAAGCAAGAACCCTTGCTATCTATGAACTATGTACAAAAACCAAAAACTACATCAAGGTTTAAGTACAGTTTGTAATCTTTAAAGTCAAGAACAAATAAGAGAACTAAAGAGTATTTCCATTCTTGTAATCAGAACAGAAGAAAGAAAAACGCAATCATGTCAGTCACTGTGGTTGGGGGAGTAGCTTGGATCATGCCAGCCCTCTTTGCTCTACCTGCTGCATCACCCTGTTTCAGCCTTGTTGTCATGTCACAGATTTAAAGGGCCCTCTTCTGTTGGTGAAATGTGTTTTGACCTTATTTGAAATGATGTTTTATCTTGACTTTTCAGGTTGCTTTTTAACTGTTAATGTTATTAATGATCAACAGGTGCTGAAAGAACAGAAGCTGATTTTGCCTCAAGTGAGGACATATAGCAGGCCCGAGGTGAGTAGCAGCGCAACTGTGTCTAGTAAGTACATTTTTTTCAGCAAGTTTTAAGCCTTGTCAGACAGAGGTTATGAGTAAACAATAACTCAGGACAGGTGTGCTGTTATTGGGAAGTAACGCACACCAGGGTACATTGTGAGTCACGAGGCCACAGGCCGAATATCCGCACAGCACCCTGGTGTGCGTTAATTCCCAATAACAGCATACCCTGTTGTGGGTTATCATTGCACTTATAACATGAGTTATGTTTAAACAACATAAAAAAAAATAAAAAAAAAAGGTATTTTCTTGCTGTTTAAACAGCAAAAAAGGTAATGTATCCTGCTACCCGGGCAAAATAATCCCTAACAAATGATGCATCCTGCATTACTGTTATGCACATAGAAATGTTGCAGCTACACTACTGATCTGATCTATGACATCTCTAGTGCATAACACGCACTCCGACACCTCCAACTACATGCAGAGAGCCTCCCTCTCCCCCCCCACACACACACACACACACATATAGGCACATATAACAAAATTTCCCCGGGGCACCGAGCTGTGTGTGTGTGTGTCATCTTAAGAGCATTAACAAGGTGAAAGAGTCTAACATGTCTCAATATAAGTAAAATAGTAGGACAAGAGGACACAGCATGAGATTAGAGGGAGGCCGATTAAGGGGTAATGTGAGGAAGTTCTTTTTCACAGAAAGGGTGGTGGATGCATGGAACAGCCTACCTCAGGAAGTGGTGGATATGAATACAGTGCAGGGCTTCAAATAGGCATGGGATAGGCATAAGGGAGCAATACAGATGAATATGACTAGATAGACCATTGACAGAATAAAGGCCAATGGCACATTTATAAGGTAGAAAAAGAAATGGGCAGACTGGATGGACCTTGCGGTCCTTATCTGCCATCAACTTCTATGTTTCTATGTTTCTATTATCCCCTGAGGTATTGCAAAACACCACTCAGACCCCACACAGACAACTGTGCAGTACCTTTATCAGTGTGTCTCTCTGCTGGGAGCAGGATCCACACCTTCACAGAAAGAGCTCCCAGAGAGAGATTCATGCAGCACCGGTACCCACTGTCCAGTCTCTCTCTCTCTCTCTCTCTCTCTCTCTCTCTCTCTCCCTCTCTCTCTCTCTCTCTCTTTCTCCCTCTCTCCCTCTCTCTCTCTCTTTTTCTGGGATCAGTACCATTGCCCGACTTTAAACTTCCTGCCATTAACTTCACTGACACCGATTTGCCGACATGATTAAATTCCTGGCAAAAAACAAACTGACAGTAATCATCCCATCATTGCTAATTTTATGAATTTAAATATTGATGTGTGCTCCACTTACCGATGGAGCTCGCACCATTGAAGGAGCTGCTGCACCTCTGGCTACAATTTAAACAATATTAAGTTAAAAACAATATGTGCACAGGGAAAATGAGTCTGAGTTGCTGTCTAAAGATGTGCAGTGAACAGCAAATGTGGGAGCCTAAGCAGGTGCTAGTGAAGAAATGGCACCAAAATGTGAAATTCTTTTCCTCAGAGTTCAGCCGTTACCTTAGTTGAAGTTAGGGGGTGTGGGCAGTGGGCGTGAAGATAGAGCTGATCCAAAGCAGGAGGTCTAAGCCTAAGGGAAAGATAGCAGGAAAGATTATTTGAAGAAGGAGGCAAGGGGATGGCGAAGCAAGAGGAGGGAGGGATTCAGAAAGAGGGAACTGCTCAGCTTACTGTGGGCGGGGGTGGTGGTGGGGGAGCAGAGGGAGAGGGGACAGAGAACAAACCAGACACGAGAACTGAGATAAAATGCCCAATTAAGCACAGATTGGGTGGCAGAAATTGCAGATGCTGGGAGGTGGAAAGAGCAATCGGGAACAAGCACAGCTAGTTGCTAAAATCAAATAAAAAGCATTTCTATCACTACCAATTAAAAATGGAGAGCCTAAGCAGGTGCTTCTGAAGAAACAGCACCAAGATTTGGAATTCTTTTGCTTGGAGTGCAGTCATTATCTTAGTTGCAGCTACCAGCTGCACCTTAATTTATTTAATCTCAGCGGGAGTGCAACTGTTAGTTCCTGCACCTAATGAGTTTGCCAGTATGTGTTGCTATGTTTGCTGTTCACTACTTTGTGGGGAGAATCAGTGTTGGTAAAAAATAAACAGCGGGAAGATTTGAAACGGGAAGTAAAATACGGGCTATTTTTAGTTGGGAAGAACGATGTCAGGAGATCGAATTAGACTCCTTTTTCTGAGGAGCACTCTCTGCCCCCAGTTAGTGTGTAGTGCCCTGTGGTTCATGGGGCAGGTGGGTGTGAAGGACAGCAGAACACAGCTGAGTGACTGTTTAAGAATATTGATGGAGGAGCTATTTGGACAATGTAACCCCCCTGTTACCTGGGGTTACTAGAATCCCAGTAAGACCTAGTGGTAGGCAGGGAAGGCAGCTTGTGAAACTCCAGTTAAATAGATTTCACACTGTCTCACTCTGTTCTCAGTCTCAGCTGAGACTGAAGGTTGACATCACCATGGAACTCTCGCAGCTGCTTAAGCCACACTGGAGTGCTGCAGTTGGAAGTTAGGATAGAATGTTGGGGATTTTGAACAGAGTCTGTGTGCAGTCTTGGAGATAGACACCAGTACAGCAGTCTGTGTGTAGGCTCTCAGAGCTTTAAGCTCTGTTTTAGAGCTACTGTCAGTGAGGTGTGTGTTTCCACCGAAAGAGGGACACAGAAGCTGATTGTTGAAGTGGTGGAGACCGCTGTCACTGGTCCAAGTGCCCCCTCCCTGAGGGAAGGGGGGGAAGGTTTGCCTGTCTTCCAAGGGCAACCCTCCCGGTTCCGGCTAAGGGAAGAAGATGCCTATTTCAAGTTGTGCTGCGGCACCAGAAGCTCTGAGAGAGAAAGGGTGAGTTCGCTGTGACAGAGGGCCAATGTTTTTCACCTGAACTGTTGGAATGTGGGGATTGGACTACTTAATCTGTAGGAGGTCTAGTGTAATAGACATTGCCGGTTAACTCAAGTAGGTACAAGTCCAACACCAAAGACTGAAGTAAAGTGGGGTCTGGGCTGCTTAATCAGTGGGGGACCTAGAGCAATGGGCTATGCCAACTTAAAGTATGTTCAAGTCCAGCACAAAGGGAAAGCAAGACAAGTAGAGGAAATGTGGCATACGTTTAGCCTTAATCTACATTGCCAAGCTTTACAGTAGGAGGTGTTTATTGTCCAGAGAAATGGCTGGGTAAGAATTGTGGAAGCAAGAGGTGGGAGGCCACCTATCAGTAGTAACCAAATTCACCTCTACGGATTTGCTCTGTGGCACCTTTACTTTCTCTCAGGTACTTGGCCAGTGCCTGAGGAAAGTACCCAGATGTAGGATTAAAAGGAAGTTTCCCTGATAGAGCTGAGGTGCTCTTAGATGGTTTAGAGAGCCACCAGCAAATGTTTCCATGACATATGGAAGGTGTCTGAATGGCCGGCAAAGGAGCCGAGCCAGGGAAAACCCAGATGAGTGTACAGTTCAGGCTGTGTACCCAAAGCAGCATGCAAGTCCGGGATGTGTGCCCAGTGGGTTCACAGCCTGAGAGCTGAAGTTTTGAAGAAGTGTTCCTGATTCTTTTAATCTGCATTACCAGGAATGTAGCCCCGTGGGGGTCCATCTATGCTTTGTTTATTCTGCTTGGATGTGAATAAAAGCCACACTTTAGAACCCCATTCCTGGTATTGGACATTACAGTTATTGCTTCAGGTGTTTGGAGTTACTTGGGTGCCCCTATGCAGAGTAGCCAAACCTAGCCTTTGTGCCGAGTGACCTATTCCTCCCCGAACCCAGTCCCCACCTGGTACTGCTGTCAGATTTAAACAGCATACCACCTGTCATTTTCAAAATGATGGGGGTGAGGGTTACAACAATAATTAGCAATATTTTAGTGTATGCAATATATATATATATATATATATGTGTATATTTATTTATTTATTTATTTCAATCTAGGATTACAATACCTTTGAGCCGAGGCTCTTTCACAAAGGTTCCACGTCAGCATGTGCAACAGTCATCATTTTTAGTTACAAACATATAGTCATTGACTTACAGACATGTAAAACCAGTACAAAGACTCTGAGCTATGAGCAAGACAAGGGAAGGGGGGTGGGTGGTGGGGAAGTGAGGGTAGGAGATCGAGGGGAAGGAGGTGCAGGGCAAGGGGAGCACGGGAGGTGGTTGGGGTGGGGGCAGGAGTGGAGATATGGGGAGGTGGGCGAGGGTGGAAGACAGTGCAGCCAGGGGGCCTTGTCGAGGGAATATGACAGGTAAGGTGCTAGGGGTGCAAAGACTGATTGTAAGTGCTGGGTGCTGGGGCATTTGCAGCTGGAACAGTGCAAATGTTAAGATGGGCAATCTCAGGATACGAGCAGTGAGAGGCACTTATATATCTATATATATATATATATATATATATATATATATATTTAGGGATTGTACTACTTCAATAAACGCATTATTTTCCATAGCCTCTGTCCCAAGTGAAAGATAAATGATGTTATTCACCCAATGGGTAAATAACACTGTTTATTTTTCATTCGCCTACATCAAAATCTACTGGACTGACAGCTCATTCTGCCAATCCCACAATGAATCTGCTCTTGTCAGTCACACAGACATTCTAGAACACAGTAACAGACATTGTATACACAAAACATATAATGGACTCTGTTCAGATATGGCAGTGATTTCCATTTTGGAGATGGCAGAACTTTTATAACTCACTGTTGGCTTTGCCACAAAAGCGTTATGGAATATATGGAGTAAATAAGGTGAGGGAAGGAAGCATATTCACGATCTGTGAAAACAAAACAGCTAGGGACCATGCATTCAAGTTGGAGGGGGGCAGATTTAGAGGAAATATGAGGGGGCCGAGGGAGGAGGGAGGGGCTTGGGACATGGCCTACCAAGATTTTAGCGAGGCATTTGATACAGTCCCACACAAAAGATTAATACACAAGATAGCCAGCCTTGGAGTGGGTCCCAAGGTGGTAGCCTGGATAAAAAATTGGCTAGACAACAGGACTCAAAGGGTAGTAGTAAATGGAGTACACAGTGATGAAAGGAGGGTTACTAGCGGGGTACCGCAGGGTTCAGTACTGGGACCAGTCCTTTTAATGTCTTTATAAGTGACATTGCAGAGGAACTGAAGGAAAAGTATGTCTCTTGCAGATGACACAAAGATTTGCAACAGGGTTGATACACAAGATGGAGTGGAAAGTATGAGAAGGGACTTGGCAAGGTTGGAGGAATGGTCAAATGTATGGCAGCTCAGATTCAATGCAAAAGTGCAAGGTAATGCACATGGGGAACAAAACCCAGGGAAGCGTACACAATGGGGGTGAGATACTGACAACAGTAAAATGGAAAGGACCTGGGGGTAATTATATCAGATGACCTAAAGGCGGCAAGCAATGTGAGAAGGCAGTAAGGAAGGCTGGGGATACTGGGATGCATAGGAAGAGGCATCAATAGTAGAAAACAGGAAGTTGTTAACCCTCTGTACAGACAGTTGGTGAGACCCCATCTGGAGTACTGTGTGCAGTTCTGGAGACCCCATCTCCTTAAAGACATAGACAAGTGGAGGCTGTCCAGAGGAGACAGCAAATGGTGCAGGGTCTGCACCAGAAGACATCTGAAGAAAAGACTAAAGGAGCTTAATATGTATACCCTTGAGGAAAGAAGGAGAGAGGGACATAATAGAAACCTTGCAAGTACCCAAGGGAATTAACAAAGTCCAAGAGGGTAGCATCTTCCAGAAAAAGAGATGTGCAAGAACAAGGGGGCACAATTTGAAGATAGAAGGGGGACGGCTCAGAGGTAATGTGAGGAAGTATTTTTTCACTGAGAGGGTTGTGGATGCATGGAACAGCCTCCCTGAGGAGGTCGTGGGGTCAAGAACAGTGGGGGACTTCAAGAATGCATGGGACACGCATAAGGCAGTCCTAGTGGGGGGTAGGAGGAAGTAAGCTGTTGGTTAACTAGGATCTGCAGCTTATCTGTTAGGTAGGAAAATGGGAAGACTAGGTGGGCCAAGCTGTCCTTATCTGCCATCAAATTCTATGTTTCTAGGTTTCTATGGGGCCGTTCTTCATTGAGAGAGTAGCGCGTGCTTGGAATTTGGCTGTCACTGCCAGAATGGGTGGTGGTGTTGTTACATTTGGTGAGCAAATTCCAGAGGGCATGGTACAACTACTGTACATGGGGCTAAATAAAAGTAACAATGGAATGGATTAAAGGGAAACGTTTTAGGTTCCTGCCCCCTCACTCATGGAAATAAATGTGCCATATCTGAACACAGGCCATTGTATAGCCTCTATATATTTCTGGTGCAATTCAAGAATTGTGTAATTAATGTTCTTTTTTAAAAAAAATTTATGTATGGGCCCAGGGGTGTTCAAATCAAAACGTTTTGGACTTGCTCAGCCATGAGTGCAGCTGAATTTCCAGTTGCCCTTGTCCATTACCATGAAATTAGCTCTCTTTTTGTACTTGCCCTTCAAGGAAATGCATTTGCCCGGACAGGCGGCAATAAGATTTACACACCCCAGTGTGTGCCAATGTTATATAAGCATTACATTGCATTAAAGGGGACAGGAACTGATTACTTATGTGCAGCAGCTTATAATGTCTGTTTTCATACATGAAATTCATATCTCGAAACAGGTTCCTTATTTAACTGTGTCTGAATCAAAGCTGAAGCTGTCACTTGTGTTTTGTATTGTTTTCTTTTAATGGACAGCATCCTTTTGCAGTTCCTATCATGGAACCAAGAATTGATAGTTTTGACTATGTCACTTCATGATTTCAGAACCATGGGCACTGTACTGATAAGTTCATGCTCACATTTCTGAAACCATGAAGTGACATACTCAAAACTCCTAATTCTTGGCTCCATGAAAGGAACTGCATGGAATGTTGTCCATACAATGTAAACAATACAAAACACAGCTGACAGCTTCAGCTTTTATTCATGGAAAGTTAACTCAGGATCCTTTAGAGGTATGAATGAATATAATTTATGAAAACAAAATAGAGACACTTCAAAGAGTTGCACATAAGTAATCAATTCCTGTCCCCTATAACTGTTATTGCTACGCAAGTTATTTTTCTTGATTATTTTTTTATTTTTTTATTTTTTAACTCTTATTTCTGGCTCCATTGGTCTGGGGTATCTCTCAGAGGTGCCCACTAGACCTGGACCTCTATTCCCAGACAGGACCCTCCTCCTATGGTCCCTCCCACCAGGACTTCCCAGCCCTCCGGATCACCCCTCCTTGGGGGGAGGGCCCACCTCACCTACCTGGCAGCTCTTTCAGAAATTAGAGGGTCTATCCTCTGTGGGTGGTGCCTGGGACCATCAGAGGAAGGGTCCAGCATTGGGCATGTGGGTCCAGTTCCCCGGGTCCCTCATCACCTCCCCGGTCCTCTGAGGATTTTACTGTTAGTTCCTTCATGGAGCATGGATGTGCAATGATGTCATGGCACATATGTGCCAATGTCCACTGCAGCTCCTCCCTTTGTTTCAGCGCCTCTTGTCCTTGCTGCCCCTGATTTCCACCAGGGGTCACTAAGGAGCAGCCGAGGCCTGGATCCTTCCCCAGGGAAGGGAGAGCAGTCCTGCAGATGCTCAATTCCTTCCCTCCCCTGCCGACCCCTGGCATCCCGAGTCAGTTCCCGAACCCGGGTCACCGGCATGGTGCGAGGTGTGGCATCCAGCACCTCAACCCTCAGCACCACTGGGCTGGCTTATTTTTCTTGATTATTAATAACATGTTCCCCGTTGCCACTTGTTGAGGTATGAAAGTGTTTTTTTTTTTTTTATTCAATTAATTTTATTGACACTCTTGACAGGGCACAGATTGTACAGTGTTACACAGATATACATTTACAAGTTAGATGTGCCACTAACATGTTAGATTACTTGCTGGTCATGTGTTAACAATGTCTACAAAACTAACTAAAAGTATAACAAGTTAGCCAGCCTAATATTTTCCCCCCTGGCCCATCCACCACCCATATCTTCCATGGCATCCACACCCTAACTGAGGTAACCCTAGGATTCTCTATAATAGGGGAGTCACAGGACAACAGTACATCTAGTGAGGGGTCAGTGTCTGCGATTAGGTAATCTTATCTTGCCAAATTGACAAGACGGCTCCCAATGGTCCCCATATGGAGTCATATAGTTGAGCTCTGTTACACATCCTGGCAATATGTAACTCCAATTGTAAGGCAAGCATCACCTCTCTGTACCATTCTACAACTGATGGGGAAGTCAGGTCTTTCCAGTGTCTCAGGACAGCTTTTGCTGTGGCTGATATAATGCCCATGTATAATTTATCTCGCTTAGTCGTGCCATTATGAAAACTATTCAGCAAGCAAATTTCTGGTGTAAAAAGGTCCACTATACCTTTAATTTGTGATAATGAGGCACTAATTGTTTTCCAGAAAGAGTGAATCTGAGCACACTCCCATAATACATGGTATAGGTCTCCTTCTCTGGTTCCACATCTAATGCATGAGGGTGACAACAGTTTACCCATTCTGTAAAGTTTAGCAGGAGTGTAGTACACATTATGCATGATATTGAATTGCTGCAATTTATATCTATCTTGTCTAATGTTTTTGTAATTATTAGCCCATATCAGTTCCCATATTCCCCGGTCTTCCACCATCCCTAATCTTTGCGTCCAATAGTGACAGACACCAGAAGGGAGATTCCCATCTATACTTTATAATAAATTATAAACTCTAGAAATGGAATGGGATTGGTCAGCTGCTTTGAGTCATAAAGACAACTTGACCCTATTTTGTACCCATGTTTCCCTTTTATTAAAATGGGTCTTTATAGCATCGTAAACTTGTCGAAACTTGAAGTTATGTCCTTTTAAATCTGGGAATTTGGTACAGGCGTGCACATATGACATTAACTTCCCCTAGGGAGCCAAGTCTCCTAATTTTAACCCCTCTAATGGACCCCAGAATCTAGGTGGGATCGGAGCCTGTTGTATTAGAAAATGCATATTCTGCGTCACCGTTTGTTCTGGCGAGTTCTGCCAATCAACTTTAAGGAGCTTCTGAGTCTGCTGTAAAGCTTTGAGCGACCACCCGATAGGAGTGTCCTTCAGTGATTTAGGAAGGAGCTTAATAGTACTGTAGGCAATCGAGCTTAAAGAGATCGAGTATTTAAGAGCTAAGTCTCTCTCAATGTAGAGCCAAGAAGGCACATAGGAGTTTGAGGTTGGCAGTGTACTCAACTTGTGCCATTGTACTACTTTACTGATGTGCGAGGCAATATAGTATTTAAAAAAAGAGGGGAGCGCAAGTCCTCCCAACCTCTTTGGGCCTGTGAGTTTCAAGTATGATCGCCTGACCGCTTTCCCCTTCCATAAAAATACATTAAGTGCTTTTTGTAAGCTCTCAAACCAGGTCTTAGGTAGGTAACATCCCAGCATGTTCAAGGGGTAGAAAATTCTAGGTATTATATTCATTTTGACCGTTTCTATTCTGGCCCATAATGACAATGGCATTAGGTTCCATCTACCTAAGTCCTGTTTAATGACTTTAACCAGATTATGGAGATTCTCCCTAATCATTGAGCCTATTCCTCTAGTGATCTTGACACCAAGATATATCAGCATTTTTGGTTCCCAAGACAAACCATGTTCCCTTGCTATGCTAGGGTAACATCTAACATTTAGCGGGAAAAGCTTTGTCTTGGAAACGTTAATTTTATAATTGGAAACTCTAGAAAATTTTGTAATTTCCTTTAATATTACCGGTATGCCGTTTTCCGGGACCTCCAAGTGTATTAGCAAATTGTCCGCATAGGCTGAAATTAGATATCGTTTATTACCCAATTTGATTCCCTTGAGCTCATGTGATGCTATTAACCTACGAATCAGGGGTTCAAGGTATAAATTGAACAAGAGCGGGGATAGTGGGCATCCCTGTCTTGTGCCACATGCCAATGAAAAGGGGGCTGACAGTGTACCATTACACAATATCCGCGCTGATGGTGCACTATATAGGATCCGGACCCAATTCAGGAATTCTTTAGGTAAACCAAAATTGGCAAGTACTGTGAATAAGAATTCCCATGATACTCGATCGAATGCCTTCTTGGCATCCAGTGCGAGCAACGCCGCGGGAAGGTGCAAGCCTTGAGCATGTGCAATTATATGGTGGAGTTTACGCAAGTGGTCACTTGACATTCTACCACTCATGAATCCCACTTGCACATCATTAACTAAGCTATTTATTAGCGGGCCAAGACGGTTAGCTAGAATTTTAGCCAGTATTTTGATATCAACATTCAAAAGTGATATAGGACGATAATTACTAGGTAAAACAGGATCGTGCCCTGGCTTAGGAATAAGAGTAATGACAGCCTCTAAAAAAAAGGTTCCGAGAGCCCCTCTTGAAACCAAACATTATATACCTTAGTTATAATTGGGCTGACTATATCCACGTATGCCTTGTAAAAATTAGTAGTTAAACCATCAGGCCCAGGGGATTTGTCTCCAGCAAGTTGGGAGATTGCTAATTTCACCTCAGTCTCTTGTATTGGGGATCCTATCTTCTCTGTTTCAGGGGACACACTCCTACTTGGGGATACCGGGCCTAAGAATTCCTGAATTTCTGCCGTGGTTACTCTTTCTATTGACCCAGTAGAATAAACCCGCTGGAAGTACTCTCTGAATGTATCAGCAACTTCCTTTGGGTCCCTTACTACAGCATCTCCACTACCCCTTTGTATAGAAGCTATATAGCAATTAGAATCTAACTGCTTTAATCTAAGAGCAAGTAATTTACCTGCCCTTTCTCCAGACTCCAAATATTTTATTTTGGTTCTACGAAGGGCTAATTCTGCCTTCTGCATCATAATTGCCGAATATTGAGCTTGAAGTTGTTGCAGTTTGATCCAATCTGTCTCATTTGAGTGCCATGTAATATGATTTTCAAGGACCTTGATAGCATTCGTAATTTCGTTTAACTGCATCCTGGCTTTCTTGGCCCTAATGGAAGAATTCTAAGGCACTCACCCCTTAGCGCACATTTGAAAGCTGCCCAAATAATGTCTATCTTAGGGACTGAATTAAGATTAGTATTAAGAAAATTAGATATGAAGTGCCTCAAGTGTCCTTGAGTGAAGGGCTCTTGAAGCAGCTGGTTATTAAACCGCCACATAAAATCACTTTTATACTGTAACTAGGTACAAACAGGACGGAGACTGGGGAGTGGTCAGATATGACCCTATGGTTAATACTGGCATCTAAAACCGAGGGAAGCACACTAATGCTAACTAGGAAATAGTCAATTCTAGAGTAAGATTTGTGTGGGATAGAAAAGAAGGTATACTGCCTCGCTTTCCCATTGGTCAGTCTCCAAACATCTACGAGTCCCAAACATTCCATCATCTCCCTCAGGGCCCTCTGAGCGGGGGAGAGTCCTACACGCCTATTGTCAGTTCTATCGAGGTACAGATGTGGCATTATATTCCAGTCCCCTCCTACTAACAATTTCAGGGATACATAATTATTTAAGGTATCTAGTAATTGTATAAAAAACTGCAGGGAGTCTATGTTAGGGCCATAAACTGACCCAATAACCACTTGTTCAGAAGTTAAAATGCCAAGTATGAAGATATACCGTCCTTGTATGTCCCAGATTTCTTTTTCAACCAAGAAGGGGATCTTTTTATGAAGCAGAATGGCTACTCCACCTTTATTCGAAGAAATGCCTGCCCCAAATGCTTGACCCACCCAGTGTCTAACGAATAACCGGGCATCTTCTCTATGTAGATGTGTTTCTTGTAGACATATTACGTCACAGTTGAGGGTTGCTAAATGTTTTAAAACAACTTGCCTTTTGCATCTGTCCCGAGCTCCCTTGATATTCCAACTCACAAGATTGATTCCCCCTTTCATCAACCTCCACATATTGATGGTAACATCCCTTTACGTTTTCACGTTTTCTCCCCTAATGTGTACCTTCCAGTTAGGATCACTATCCATGTCCTCCCATCATATAGCGTGTGGATGCCATGCCCCCCAAATCCCTTTATCCCCATATGAACCCAACCCCTCCTGATTTCCTCTAACATCCCTAGTTCTAACAACTGCATTATCACCTCACAACACCGTGTGATGAAACTATCAGCCCAGGTGCCTTACAGCCCATCCCCTAGCCCAATTCCCGATCTTATTAAACAATGTTAGACTTATTATTCTAAACCCTCACTAGTTTTGTTAAGTGAAAAACATTAAACTAGGTGCATAAGAGTCGTCCCGAAGTACACAGAAACAGTTGCCTCTCATTATTATAGCAATATCATCTAAAGCATACTAATAACATTCTTTTAAGTGAAAAACGAACCTATTCCCAAGTCAATATCTCCCTCTAGTGGAGAAATGGGCAAAATACATATAACAAAATTTCACAGGAGAGAGAATCTTTGACATCAATGATTAAACTAAACAACAAGTGATAATCATGTTTCATACATTGCGGTCGACCCATGTATCAACAGAGTCACTACGACACAAATTGTTTCCAGTCATTAAAACTTAAAGAACAAAAGATTTGCATGGAGTAGTTCCACCCCGTCTCAACTTTCCCACTCCTCCCAGCAAAGAGACTCATCTGAGCACCCCAAGGTACCAGCATCTGTCTGAAAACGGCCAGTCACAGCGATCTCCGTGAGTAACAACAGATCCTGGGAGGGGTATGAAAGTGTTTTAACTTTGGGTTTGTCTGTTCTCCGACCAAAACCTCCTGCAGTTACTGTTATCCAGCAGCTATTACCCATGGGGTATGTATTAAGATATCTTTTGCAATGTTGCAAAGAAATGATAAGGAAATACATATTATTTCTGTACAGAGACTACTGAAACTCAAACAACATAGGACACAGCATCATCAAAACCGAATTCCATGCGAGCATTGAACAGGATGGAATGCCTACAAAAGGTGATGCTACAACTTGCCTGTGCTGAACCAGACCAGACATGGGCGGTAGAAAAGAGTTCTATCAGGGGTGAAACTGCTGCAACAACCTCAAAGTCTGCAACAGAACCCAAAATGGTTGCAAACCATATTGAAAAGGCCTCATCATCAGACACCAGTTACACAGATAGCGGGATGACAAAGGAAGATTTTATCGAGTAAATGACTGAAATCAAGTCCCTGAAGGAAGGTCAATCCCACATGGAGGTGGAAATGCTGGGGCTGAAAAAGTCAATCAAGAACCTGACTTCATTGATAAAAAAGGAAACGGTGCGTAAGATGCGTCAGCAACAGGAAGCTGCAGCAGGTAGTGCTAAGAAGGCCGGCAAGATCCAAGCTACTCCCCCAGCGACATAGTGACTAACATGATTGAGTTCTTCTTTCTTTTGTTTTGATTGCAAGAATAATAAAAACCTATATTTCTCTTACTGTTTCTTGACCTTAAAGATTGCAAACTGTAGTTAAACCTTGATGTTGTTTTTCTTTTTGTACATAGTTCAGCAGTCTCAAGTGTTCTTGTTTGTTGTTTTCTTGAGGCTGTTCTTGTTATGTTTCACATTGTTGACATCTGCCAGATAAAGATTGTTTGAAAAACAAAATTTACTCTCCATTGTGAGTTATTTCACTATGAGTGTGCTACAATAGAAGGCATCATATTAAACCATGGCTGTATTGTGCATATTGAGGTGAAATGACATGAAGTATATGTATTAATGGTATGGCATTATTGGTGGGTGTAAGGCTTCTCACATCAGCAGCACATCAGCAGCAGCAGCACCAGTCTGGGGCCTAGTAGTTAATCTTTAGGCAGTTTCATTGGTGTGGCTACACCAGCAGGGGTGGTGGGTGCAGGTATTGATGTTACGGCATTATTGGTGGGTGTAAGGCTTCTCACATCAGCAGCACATCAGCAGCAGCACCACTAGTCTGGGGTTTAGTAGTTCCTCTTTATGTGATTCATTGGTGTGGCTTCAACAGCATGGGTGGTGGGTGCAGGTATTGATGGTGTGGCATTATTGGTGGATGTAAGGCTTCTCACATCAGTGACACATCAGCATCAGCAGCAGTAATAGTTCAGGGCCTAATAGACCCTCTTAACGGTTTTTCTCTGTTCAGTATTGTCAGTGGCAACTGCATGCAGGCTTTGATTGCACAGCAGGAATGGTGGCCAGCAGCAGCAGTAATAGTCTGGGGCTTAGTAGTTCCTCATTTCAGTGTTCCTTACTTCTGCATTGTCAGTGGCGACTGCGTGCAGTCTTTGATGGAACAGCAGGAGTGGTGGTCAGATGAGCAGCAGCAGCACCAGTCTGGGGCCTAGCAGTTCCTCTTTATAGTGTTCCTTACTTCTGCATTGTCAGTGGTGACTGCATGCAGGCATTATGGTACAGCAGGAGTGGTGGTCAGATCAGCTGCAGCAGCAGCTGGGGTGGCATTATGGGGCCTACTAGTTCACCTATATGGTGCTCCTTATTTGTTCATTGTCACCACTTGTGGTGTGTGTAAGCAGTGAAGGTATAGCACAGCAGTAGTAGTGGTCAGTGGCAGCAGGAGCAGTAGCATCAGTCCAAGGCATATATCAGTTACTAATTCTGATATCATTTGGTATGGCTTAATGACCAGAGGCCAGGAGTACATGATTGTTGATGTTTCAGCAGTTGCAGCACTATATGAGCAGGAGCATTTTATCGGTGGACCTGAAAGACAAAAGAGACCCAGAGTTGCAGAGAAACAACATGACAAGTAACACATAATTGTCATCTGATCCCCTTCAGAAATAAAATTCACATCACACCTGCAAGCTAGGATGCTTGTTGGCAACAATTTATTTAGGCACTAAATTAATATTTACATCCTATACTTTCATATTTCAACACATCAATCAATACAGTAAATACATCAGTCATTCTTTAATCCAGAATGTTTCTTCCTTCCTGGTCCTCTTCACCTTGCGTGCTGTACTTCAGGGTCCGGACACTCAGATCCAGCCCCCCACACCATCACCAGAACCAGGTAACAACTTACCAGGACCTCCCTCCTCCTAGGTCCGGACACTGGGATCCAACCTCTAGTCTCTATCCCCTCCCCACATTACTTCCATGCCTGGGTCCATTTTGCCCCCAGCCCATGTTGCCTACCCCCTTCCTCCCTTTCTGCTACCCCCCATTTTCCCTTGCAACCCCCCCCTTTTTCTACTGATCCAACTCCAGCTTGCGATGGATGATGGGGCCCGGCCCCCTTGTGGACTAGTGCCTTAGGCCCTTTTTTGCTATCACCCCCAGTGGGTCCTTAATGGGCCTCAGGAAGAGACACATGCCGAACTCGGACAAGGTGACACTGTCCAACCTGTATACATCCATCAGCTCAAAGAAAATGTCCCTGTGCTATATATGCATCTCCATTTCAATCACTGCTCTAGCCACTTTCCTGTTAAGTCATCTCCTCCCTTTCTCTAGTGGCCTGACCTCCTTGGCACCCCTCCTCCAAACCCTGCAGGATATGATCTCGGACCAGCCAATGATCACCCCTGGCCACCAACCCTTCACCCTTTCTAAATCCACTGTAATGGCCTGCACTAGTGCTCCACATGAAGTATCACCCAAGTTGTTTCCCCCCAAGTGTATGACTATACAATCCGGCCTACCCCATTGCACCCATAGCTCCTCCAACAGAGGCATCAGCTGCGCCCATCTCATGCCTCTTATTCCCTTCCACTGCACCTTCATGTGCTCCATGTTGGCCCGCAGCTGTGTCCGGCCACTCTGGGATACTGCAAACTTCTCCACCCAATAGAGATCCCCAGGATCCAGACTTTTCGCTTCGAACTTGCCAGGGGGAAATAAAAACAAGATGAACCATCTGCTTCAGCATCTCATGTAATCCTCGCAATCCAACATACTCCTGATGTTCTGGCAGTTGTTGAAACCTGGCTCACCCCTCAGGTCCCTGACCAGGCAATCACCATCCCAGGCTACAATGTCTTCAGGCTAGATCGTAAAACAAAAAGAGGTGGAGGTTGTGCATTGTACCTGAAAGACACGTTCATGGGCCATCAATTACAACTTGCCCCCACGACCTCCCCTGCACAGATTCTCCCCATCAAAATTCTACTAGGTGCTCATGATAAGGTGCTTACAGTTGTTACTGTATATATTCCTCCCAAGGGACATGGACTAGGTCTCACCACTGTTCTGGACCTTGTCAGGTTTCAACCACCTGACTCCGAAACCATCCTGCTTGGGGACTTCAATATAAAATGGCTCTCGGCTGAGGCAGGTGCTGTGAAGGACTCTGTCCTGTTGGCCAACCTAACCCAGATGCTGGACTCCCGTACTAGGCAAAACTATAAAACAGGTACCAGCAATCTACTGGATTGGATCCTGACCAGCCACCCCTCATGAATCTCAAACTCCTCTGTCCTTCCTGACTCTCTCAGTGACCACTCCCCCATCAGCTGTACCTGGTCCAATAAATTCCACGAACCACCTCCTAAAATCATCCACAGTAGAATTCTCCAGCGTGGTCAGCTAACCCACCTCAAATCCTACCTCCTCTGTCAGGACTGGTCTCCAATCTTCCTGGCGACTGACACAAACTTTGCACTGGATCAATTCATCCACATCTTTAACAAAGCCTGTGACCTATTCTCTCCCATCAAGAAGTGCAAAGTTAAAACTCTATGTAACCCTTGGCTAACAGGTGACCTCCTAAAAATGCTAAAATCTAGGTACCAGTTATGAGCTTTGGCTACAGTAGATCCACCGGGAAACCAGTCGATATCCAAAATTATAAGCAAGCACGTAATAACTGCACTAAAACCATTCGGAAACAGAAATCTGACTACTACAGAAAAGTTCTCACTGACACCTGGGGAAATGGGAAGATTTCTGGCACAACCTAAAAGAAATCACTGGAAACAACCCAAACCTCACGGCTATGCTCAAGATTAATGGAAATACCACGCTTGACCCTAAAATCATTGCTGATACTTTCAACACGCTTTCAGGGATCTCAGTAGCGTTCTTCCCCCTAATTTCTTCAGTGATGACGAGGCCTCCGAAACCCCTAACTCTATGCCTCTCAACAGTCACCCTCCTTTCCACTTTAAAGTAGTAAACAGGAATGATTTCTGAAAGTACGTCACAAAAGCCATAAGCAAATCAAGATCTAGCAATGACACACTTGACCTCAAGCTTCTGTCCCTCACCTTAGAAGAGGTGCTGGGACCTCTCACCAGGATTTTTAATATCTCCCTTACACTCAGCCTGTTCCAAGAAAAATGGAAGTTAGCCACTGTTACCCCTATCCACAAAAGTGGTGATAAGACTGCCCATGGGAACTACCGTCCTATCTCAATCCTGCCTCCCCTTTCAAAGGCCCTGGAATGCATAGTATCGGACCAGCTCACTGAGTATCTGGACAAATATAACATCTTCTGCATGCAACAACATGGCTTCAGGAAAGGCCACAGCACTGTGTCAGCACTACTTGAAGTCACCGGAGTAATCCACAGCTCACTGGACAATGGGCAACTCACTGGCGCTGTTTACATCGACTTAACCAAAGCCTTCAATACTGTCCACCACTGCCTTCTACTTGCCCAACTACATACAGCTGGGCTCTCCCCAGATTCTATTACATGCTTCATAAACTACCTTGAGAACAGGTCACAATATGTAAAAATCGCAGATGTGCTCTCTGATGCCAAACCTGTGCGCTCTGGTGTCCCACAGGGATCCATTCTGGGACCACTCCTTTTCAGTCTGTTTCTCAACACCTTACCAGATATCTGCCCTGAACCACTTATACTCTATGCTGATGATGCAGTAATCCTTGCCACACACCATGACCCTTACCAGCTGCAAGAAAAACTCCAGCATTGTTTCTCCACTGTTGAGAATTGGTTCATTCAGCATAAACTGATTCTTAACCAGAAAAAAATTAAGGCCATGATTTTCAGTAGTTCCCACAATAAACATAAGCACCACCACCTATCCATTAACACCAGTTACGATGGCCCACTGGACCAGGTCCAAACTTTTAAATACCTTGGAATCACACTCAACTCCCACCTCTCATACAATGACCACATTAATAACATCACCAAAACTGCCAATGCCAGACTAGGCCTGCTGTTTCGCCACAGGCATCACCTTACCCCCGAAGCCCTGGCAGTTGCTGTCCAGTGCTCCATCATTGTCACCATCGACTATGGCCTCATCATATATGGCTCTGCTACTGTTGCTGCGCTCAAACGAGTAACCATCTCCCTCAACAAGGCTTCTCAGCTCATTACTGGTGCCCAACGCCTTACACACACTTGTGACCTCTACTCCCAAACCAACTGGCTGCAACTCTGCAAACATATAAAATACCAAACCTGCATATTCGCAAAGAAAATTCTGATCTGTCTTTCCACCCCCCCAGAATCTCTACTTTCCTACAACAAAATAATTGCTGCAGAACCACCTGGGGATCCAAATCATGGAAGCTTCAAATCCCTCGCTGTCGCACAACCCAAGGTCAAAGAGATTTTTCTTACCGGGCCGCCAGCTGGCTCAATGGTCTCCCCAACGACATCACCACCGTCTCAATGCTCGGGGGCTTTAAAACCAGGCTCCGCCACTCACTGACTGCCTCTAGCACCTGTGACTGCTATCTCTAACCATACCACCCTTCTCCTGGACTCCCTAGACCATAAACGTATCCTTTGCTCGCTGCTCCTAGGCACTAGCATTCACTGGTGACATCAGCACCCTAGCACTTACCCCCACTGCCCTGCCCAACCCTGGCACTTTGTGTCCTCTGACAATGCCTCCTGGCTGCAGCCCCTCCCTCCCTTTATCCTACCACTTCTACCTTCCTTTCCACCTGTTCCTCCTCCACCTACCGCCCTTTACACCCTTCCTCTACCACTCCCCTGCCTTTCTGATGCCTATTTCCTCCTCCTCTCCTTCTATTTCTTCCTCCTTATTCCCCCCCACCTCTATAATGCCCCTGCTAGCAATAGTTATTGTTTAGAACTATGTTGTGTAAAATATTTATTACAAACTGTTATTATGTACTGTCTTGTTGTAATCCTTGGTGTGGAACCTTTGTAAAAGAGCCCTGGCTCAAAGGTATTTGTAATCCTAGACCTGAATAAATAAATAAATAAATACACAAAATAAATGTATTTCTTGTAACAGCTGGATCTCCAGCATCCCACCCACTTTACCTCTACCTCGGATTTCCCCCTGGCTGCGGCCTCTGATGCCGCTCCTATGCGAAATGAGTGTGGGGTGAAACCATCAGGATCCTCCCCTATAAAGGAGATGGCCTTCTTAAGGACTCCCCTGACTTGATTACCTGTCACTGGGTTGCCATCCCCGTGGCAGAACCATACTCCCCCGCTCACCACCCCCTCCCGCAAACTCCCATACTCCTCTAGGACTGCGACTATGCAGACCTCACCTTGCCACTGTCTGGTCAATGTGACTGAGGCTCCTCTGCCCCTTTAGTCTGTTTTGGACCGGGGCAGGCAGATGACCACCCTATCTAGCCCCCACTTGATGTCCCCACTCTGCAGCCCTTGTGTAGCCTCCGATTTCCTCAGGCCCACCACCACATTAACCCAGAATGCTCACCTGGCCATCACTGCAAAAACCACCCTGAACAAACATGCTTCCTTTACTGAGGTGCATATGTATTGTAAGGCCCCCATTATCCTCTGTAGCAGTTGGCCCATGATGTACCATCTACTGTCCTTTCTCTCCCCCCGCCCTCTCTCCCAGCCTGTGAACATCTGCCTCATCACTCTCCCAGCAGTGGTGTCTGGCCATCCTCTGTCCCTACAACTCCACCCTATGCCTGCCAGCTGGACTCCCAAGGTGGTGTGGGCCATCCCTGCTTCCCACTTCTTGACCACGTACTGCCAAACTTGGTCCTCTGAAACTGGCCCACCTGTGCCTCATCTGGATCTGGCCTGGAACTCCTGAAATACCCCACATGCACTTTCGTATGCCCTCAAGGTGTTGTCTGCCCATGACCTGCAGTTTTGCCATCTGGCCTTGTCCCTCCAATCTCCCATAGCTGTTCCGGGACCCTGGTCCTTTGTTTTGCTGCATGCGGGGCCAGTTCCCGGAACCTGTCCAGCTGTAAACAGGAAAGGCTGTTAGCCATCTTGTTCCTAAGCCCTTCGATATGCTGTGCTTAAATGACAAGTTTAATTGCAATCCCAGGAGCACCATGCGGCACAACACCCTGCCCACCATATCCGTAATCCCACCTTGCCTAGTTTCTACATCCACAACCCCTTTGTTATCGCATCAGAATAGAATGCGCTTCCCCTTCATCCTCTCACCCCACACCTCCATGGCCACCCAGATGGGAAAGATTTCTAAAAACGTAATATCTTTCAGAACCCCCTTTTCCTTCCAATGGGCCAGCCATGCCTACGATATCCACTCACCCTTGAAAAAGGCCCCCATCCCTAATGCCCCAGAAGCATCTGCGTATAGCTTCAAGTCAGTGTTGTATGCCCACTCCTTCTGCCAGAATGTCACCCCATTGTAGTTGTCAAGGAAATCCTCCTATACCCTTAGATCCTACTGATATCCACCCAGTGCTGTCACTGTTTCACCTTCCCCATGGCCCTCCCCAATCTCCTGGTAAATGCTTTGGCTGAGTTTATGGCCTTGTAAGCAAAATTAAGGTGCCCCAGTAGTTGCTGTACTTGTACCAGCAGCATCCTCCTCCTCCTCGTTACCTGTGCCAGCAGCCTCTTGAGTCGGGCCACCTTGTCCCCTGGTAGGCAGAAACATTTGTGTTCCATGTCTACCTCAATCACCAAAACTTCCAGCTGGCTGGCCGGGCCTTCTGTTTTTCCCCCCACCAGTGGAATACCTATCTGCCCACACATCCCCTTAAAATCCTCCAGCATCCCACTTGCCTCAGCCTGTCTGTCCCCTATGAGTAGAAAACTGTCCAGATAGTGGACTACCCTCTTGTAACTCTGCCTCACCCCAAATACCCATTATACCCATGTGCTGAAAGCCTTGAAGGTCGAACAGGCCACCAAGCAGCCCATTGGCATGGCTTTGTCAAAGTACAATCCACCTTCAAACTGGAAACCCAATCGGTCCCAATCCTCCAGCCTGACTGGTAGCAGCCAGAAAGCAGACTCAATGTCTGTCTTAATCAACCAGGCTCCTTCTACTGCCCTGATCAGCACCACCACCTGTTCCAATGATGCGTACGAGACTGCTCGCAGGTGCTCGGGCATCCCCTCATTCACTGATGCCCAGTCTGGGTAGGAGAGGTGGTGGATGAGCCAGAATTCACCTGCTTGCTTCTTAGGCACCACTCCCAGAGGTGACACCTGAAAATTAGGACAAGGGGACTCCAAGAAAGGCCCCTCAATCCTCCCGGCCCCGGCTTCCTTCTGTATTTTCACCCACACTATGTCCTCCTTACCCTTTACCAATCATAGATTCTTTGCCCTCATCCCCTTTTGCCCCCCTTTGAAACCTAGAGGAAAACCCCTCTGGAAACCCTCCCTCAGGAATTCTGCCCTTCTTACATCCGGAAATTCCTGCGTCCAGGCTTCCACCACCCTAAGGGCTATGGGCGTGTGAGCCAAGGAAAAAACCCAACGCCCCCCTTCCCCCCCAATTCCAACCATAATTGGAGTTGTATCTGCCCCTGCTGTGACCACTTTGGCTGACCTGCTCCCCACCCGCCCCCAAAGGGCTGTTCATGGTACTGCCCACCCTGTGGTGCGACCTTGTAGCCATCTTGCCAGCAGCTTGTTGCGGGTGCAAACCCGTGCACTAGGAGCAAACATGCCTGAACTTGCAATTTGCCCATGTGCATGATGCCCTGTTGAAACCCCAACAGGCCTTCACCACCAGGACATGTTTGACCTTCTTACTGTGCCCCCCCCCGGGCCTACCCATTGGCATAGATAGTGTCCGAACCCATAGTTCGGAATGTGTGCAGTCCCATCTCAGGTCACCTTTTCCTGCCATCCACTTTCTGAAAGCCTCATCATAATTTAAACATCCATATCACAGCTTTGCTTTATAAGCGTCCCTGATGATTGCTGTGTAGGTCAGTAGAGGAATTGTCAAATCTGATTGTTTCTCCAGTACCAAAGCACTGTATATCATGAAACCCACCTGCCACTTATCTATGTTCTTGCCCTTGTATTTCGCCTCCTCCTCCTACTTATGCCCAAGCACCGCCAGTGCCACTGCCACTGCCACTGCCACTGCCATCTCTGATTTTCCCACAGACTCCTTCTGTTCATATTTCTTGGCCGTGTCATTGTCCACCAGCCCGAAAATGTTCACATACTCTCCTGTCCAAATCTTGTCTTTAATTGAAGATGGCACATGGTCCCCCAGCATAAAACACAGGGGGCCTTCATACAACTTCTTCCTTCCAGCCTTATTCCCGTCCACACCTGTACCATCTTTCTTCCCATACTTTATGGTCTGTAGTGCCCACTCCATCTTCTCTACTCCTTTGTCCCCCCTGTCACCTAACAATCCCTCCAAATACTCTCGCAAGTCCCCTTCATTCATTATGCCTACATCATTCTTACCCCTGTTTGTGCTTGATCCACTTGGCACCGGCTCTGGCTCTGGTGTTTGGATGGGCGAGGGGCCAGGCCCTGCTCTTCTCGGCCTTTTCCTTCCCTTGCCCCCACCTGCCCTTTCATCTTTCTCCTGCCTCTTCTTCACCACCTCTTCTTCTGCCTCCCTTCATTTCACTGCCTCCACCAGCTCCATCATCTGACTCATCAGCTTGGCTGCCTCCTCCATCATCTTGCCGCTGGAGACCAGGGTTCTATTGGGTGCTATCTTCCCACTACAGTTGGTACTAAGGGCTGAGTAACACAGGTGAGTGCCCAGTCTCATAGCCACCAATCCCTCATATTCTCACTCGACCAGGCCCACCACCGGGCCCCCGAACAACCTCTCATGCCCCTTCAGCATGCCCCCGCATGTGGTCCTGATCCGTCACCCAAGCCCACTTGCCTCGGTGAGCCAACTCCCCCTGTTCCACTATTCTGCCCCCCTTTTCCTTGATATGTGCCTCCCCCAGTCCTAGTGTTAGGGGCATCTGTCAGCCACCCTGTGACCCCTGCCCCCCATTCCTGCTCATTTCCTAGGTCTTATTATGCATATTTACCTCTACCTGCCCTCTTTTTTTAACACCTGCCCCACGCTGTGTTTCTGTGCCCTAGCCACAGACCACTTGCCCCAGATTCTGGTCTGGGTCCCTTGGTCCACGTTCTTTTTTGTATGCCCCGCCAGCCCAAGGTGCTCCTGCTCCACCACCCGGTTTGCCTTGAAGGCCATCCCCCTGTTTCAGTATCTTGCTTGTCCCCCTCATCATTTGGTACAAACACTGCACCTCACCTCTGCAGGGGCTGTTTTCATTTCCTGGCCATGCCCCTTCTCAGCATCAAGCCCCGTATTTGTCCCCTCCATCCTTGGTGATCTTTCCCCACATGCTGCCTCCCACACTGGCCCGGTCCCATTTCTGTGGTAATCCCACCACCACCTGCGCTGACTTTTTCTTTCTTTTCCTTTATTTATTTTTAATTTTTTGAACTGAAGATTTCATTCGTTCGCTTGCCTGCACCAGGCATTGCCAGCAGGCACTGTAGCCATGCGCCATGCCTCCTCAGGCCTTTCGCCTGACCACTCGCTCATGCCCCTCACAATGGCTTTTGGATACCCCACCAAGCCCCCACAATCCCCTTTTGTGACCATTATTCCTTCTTTCCTTTTTGCTGGCCATGCCAAACAGAGCCCCCATCCCTTAAATCATACTGTAACCACATGGGGGCCACCTTCACACATACTGCCGGCCTTGCTGGGAAACCCCACCCACATGGTGCCCTGCCCCTCTGCCTTCCTTGGCCCTGCATCAGCCCCCGCACACAACCTACTTCATGGCCCGAACCAAGCATTTGCTCCCACTGTACCATTGCCATAACTACTTGCGAGCCCAAACTCCAGAATGAAACAGCAACCTGGGCCCACAGGCAGTGGCCTCCCATGGCTAAGCGCCACCAATCTGTCCCTCTCAGATGGGCTTCTTCTACTTGGACCATGGCCTCTTCCGATCAGAAAAAAGCTCAAAAAACTATGCCCTTACCACAGACCAAACTGCACCACTGAAATAATAATACCTGCTAGTGTGATGGCCCCAGTCCAGTCCCCAGCTGCTCGATTGCTGCAACCTGCTGCTCCAGGCCAGCTCTCACTAGGAAACCAACCAGGCCACCCCAGAGAGGAGTCTTCCCCGGGGACCACCAAATTGAAAATATTTCCTTCTTTTACTTTGTTTTTGTAGTTCCTCGGGCTGCTGCCTCTCACCTCTTTGAGCATATCCTGGCTGCCCAAACAAACTCTCAGCAGCTCCCAATCTGCAACTACGCACTTCAACAAACTGCTCAGCCAACAAACAAAACAAAAACCCATGGCTCCACGTAGCCCCAGAAGGCTCAAACTGCACAAATTTTTCCACCATGGCTCCAAGCGGACCACACAGGCCCAACCCACCCCCATTCTGTTGCAAGCTCTGCACAATTAACACCACCAGCTTGTGGCTCCAAAAGGCCCAAACCTTACCACAGTTTTGACCGTGGCTCCACACGGTCCACCTAGGACCAGCCAGCACCTTCTGGTGGCCCCATCGCCGAGCATATGCACCATTACTCCTCACATTGTATTCTACGTGCCTCTAGCTACTACCTTGTCTTGGACAAAAAAAAAAAAAAACACAGACCCTGGCTCCACGTGGCCTCACAGGCCCCAAAGAGACCCCAGCCTGTGCTGTACTTGCCGGTTATGTGCAGACAACATCAATCTCTTATATCTTTAAACCAGCTGCCTTCTTGTAGCCATCTTATGTACTAGAAAGCAAAAAACAAAGCACACAAGCTGCAGCTCCACATGGTCTACCAGGCCCCAAAGAGCCACCAGCCTATGCCTTACCTGCAAAGTTGCTATCGATAGTGCTGAGAGTATCAATCAGAAATTTCCCAGCAAATGAGGGCTCTCTGAGGCTTACCAGCCCTTAATCACCCCCTAAGGATCCCTGGCTAGGACCCCTGCAAGCCCCTCCCCTTGGCCAATGACCAGCAAGCACTCAGTCCTAGTCATTTGACACAACTCTGATGTCATTCAGCTCCTCCCCTTCCCCTTCCCCCTCCCCCTTTCTTTCTCTGTCTTTTCTGTTGGGACTAGGGTTGTCAGAACAGGTTCGGAAAAGATTCGAACCCTCCTCGAACCCTGGTGTTCGAGTTCTAACTTAGAACTCGAACACTAAACGGTTCGCAAAAGGGTTCGAATCATCATGACGCGAGACGGGTCGAAGCAACGCCGAGCAGCGGGATCTGTGGGTATAAAGAGATGCGCCATGAGGAGGAGCGCCATTTGACTGAGGATCATCGCAGACAGAGGCAGCAGCAGCAGGCAGCACCAGCATCCCACTAAACTGTAGCAAAAGCGGTTAGCGCGTCCGCTACTTTTGTCCAGCAGTCGTGGCCACTTCTTCTCTTGTGAGACCGGCGAGAACAAGAAAAAAAGCTAAAAATCGGTCGGGGGGAACTGGGAGACGGGAGTGGGAGTACTAGGGGCCAGTTCAGGACAGAAGGAGAATCGGGACTCGGGAGGATTAATCAAGATTGGGGAAGGGACTGGGGGAATAGGGAGGATTGATGAGAGACCAATATCAGGAGGAGGACTGGAGGAGGACTCGGAGAGAAAAGAACCTTTGTGAAGTGTGATTATTTGAAACTGCAGCACACTGCACACTCAGCAGCTGCCAGCAACAAGCATACAAGGGGGGCAAAAAAAAGGCAAATAAATCTGATAAATCTAAATAAGTCTGAACCCTAGTGTGTGTGTCACAGAGAGAAGCCCAGTGTGTGCCCCTTGACTGCACTGTACTGTACCCTACCCAGTGTGTGTTACAGAGAGAAGCCCAGTGGCCAGTTGTGTGGTGGCATTAACCTTACATGACAGAAACGTAGGGGGGCAAAAAAAGGCAAATAAATCTTTCTGAACCCTAGTGTGTGTGTGTGTCACAGAGAGAAGCCCAGTGTGTGTGTACTGTACCCTACCCAGTGTGTGTTACAGAGAGAAGCCCAGTGGCCAGTTGTGTGGTGGCATTAACCTTACATGACAGAAATGTAGGGGGGCAAAAAAAGGCAAATAAATCTTTCTGAAGTTTCTGAACCCTAGTGTGTGTGTGTGTGTCACAGAGAGAAGCCCAGTGTGTGCATACTGTACCCTACCAGTGTGTGTTACAGAGAGAAGCCCAGTGGCCAGTTGTGTGGTGGCATTAACCTTACATGACAGAAGCGTAGAAATATAATTCTCATTCCCTGGTTTGCGTATGTGACTCCGTCTCCTGTGGTCAGTCAGCCCATCACCCTGCTGCTGTGCCCTTTGACTGCACTGTACCCTACCCAGTGTGTGTTTGCCGAGAGAAGCCCAGTGGCCAGTTGTGTGGTGGCATTAACCTTACATGGCGGAAACGTAGAAATATAATTCTCATTCCCTGGTTTCGTGTGACTCCGTCTCCTGTGGTCAGCCCATCACCCTGCTGCTGTGTGCCCTTTGATTGCTATGTGTATGCCTATGCCCAGCAGCCCAATCATTCTGTAAGCCTTGAACCTGGGATCCTTTAGTTGCAAACTGTCATATTCTTCAATTACTTTCAGTCCACGTATCACAGTGTCACACAACCAAAATAACATTTTGGAGTTGTATGCGATTACAGATCACATTGCTTTGTTACACAGGAATTGTTTGGGTGTTGGTGTGTTCACTGCAGTATACTGGACTGGTAGTACTGGTACTTACTGTCTGTTATGGCTGACACCAACATAGATGAAGCATATAGTGCTGGTGTTGGAGCAGGTGTTGGTGGTAGTGGTAATCCTGGTGCTAACAGAAATAACCAAATGTTTCACGTGATAAAATTTCAACAAACAGCAAAAGAGCAACAGTGAAGTGTGGTAAAGGGGGACCTTTTAAGAAAACCTGTACAGCTGCTGGGGTCACTCGGAGAGGCACCATAAGGTATGCCATTCATGCCGTTAAGATCCCTGTGACTAACAGCACTAATGCAAGTGACAATGAGTCCCTCTCTGACTCAGACAGTAGCTCTTTGTCTCAGTCCCACACTGTTGTGTCTCGTGACAAATCATTACTTCCTCAACAAAGTGAAAATGAGCAAGTCTGCTGACAATGAATCAGGTAGTGCACTTGCAAATACATCCAGCACTGTTGGCAATGAAAGGACATATCCATTGAATCCACCACTTCTGTGTTGGCCAGCAATGAAAATCCATCAGAGTCTTCTGTCCACTCTTCTAGCACCAAGGAGCATGCCCAGGTTCTGTTAGGACAGGTGAAAAGACACAAACAGTCTTTAGCTATCTTCCTAGCACTCGAACAAAATCTGTCACATCTGAGGTGTGGAATTATTTCTCAGTCAGTAAAACTGATCCATGCAGAGCAATTTGTTCCTATTGTAAACAGAGTGTAAGCCGTGGTAAAGTTGTGTCATGCCTTGCTTTTCTGGCTCTTAAGCATGCATCTGAAAAAGCATTCAGTTTTGCTTGATCATCCAAAACCAAAACCCATGTCCTCCATCTTCCAGACCGCTGCGTGAGAAGGGTCAGGAATCTGAAATGGATACTGATTGTCTGAACTTGATGCGGGCAGAACCACTGCCAGCCCTAGGATCACTGTTACCACAATGCCAGCACCATTAGTACCAGTTGCACATCCAGTGATGGCACTGAATGTATAAGTCCTAGTCCACCATCTCTCGTCCATCTGCCCATCAGGCGCCACGGTGTATAATAAACCAGCAGGGACATGTTGCAAACAGCTAACACTGTCTCAGGCATTTGAAAGGAAGAATACCTTTACTAGAAATCATCCAAAGACCCTTCATCTTAATCACCGAATTGGTGAACTGTTAGCGGAGCCCTTCTCCATACTCTTTGGTAGATCATGAGGATTTTAGGGAGCTCATGACATTAGCAGAGCCTCGTTACAATGTTCCTCATCAAGGTACTTTTCCTATGTTGAAATACCAAACATTTATCAGGCTTTAAAGCGACAGTGATGCTTGCACTTAAAACTGCAGAGGGTGGGGTTATTCATGTCACAACAGATATGTGGACCAGCACTCAAAACATAGATTACATGTCCCTTACCGCTCATTGGGTCACGTTTTCTTGTGCTTCTTCAAAAACAAAGACACCCCAAAAGATGGCGCTGCTGCATATAAAGAAGTTTGGGCAAAGTCATACTGCTGCAAACATCTTGCAGGAACTAAATGACCTCCTTGAAGAATGGGTTTATTATCACGGTCTAAAATGTGGCTTCATAGTAAGTGACAATGGAGCCAACATCTTAAAAGCAATACAGGATGGAGAATTTCTGCATGCTTCTTGCTTTGCACATTGCTTACACTTAATTGTCACGGGATTTCTCTGCAACGAAACACAAGTGGATGGTATGATTGCTGTTTGCAAAAATTGTGACTCACTTTCACATTCAACCAAGGCAATACGGACATTGACGAACTGCAAAAAAACACAACTGCCCCAGCAAAAGCTGATTCAAAATGTTTCCACTCGTTGGAACTCAACGCTTTATATGCTGCAGCGCCTCTTGGAGCAAAAGCAAGCTGTACATGAGTACTGCTCCAGTTACATTATTGGAGATGGCATTATGCTGTCTGTGCTGCAGTGAAATTAATGGAGACAGTGTGCTGTATCCTAGCTCCTTCAGAGACAGCTACAAGGGACATGTCTTCGAAGGTGCATCTGTGAGTCAGGTTATCCCACTCATAATGCTCATTTCACATCATCTTAGTGTTCTAAATCTACAAATAGAAAAAGACAGATCTGAAGCGCAGACAACATGTCGCCTATATCATGGGAATCTCATAAAGAGAATGAGCAGGCGCTTCAAAACCAATGACAAATTAGTTGCAATGAGCGAAATCAAGACACTACATCCTTGCAACTCTCTTAGATCCCAGGTTCAAGGCTATACATCTTCCAAAAACAGATGATATAGAGCAGTACAAATGTATGTTGCTAGATGAGCTGCAGCACTCACAGGAGTCAAACACAGACACGCACAGTACCATCAGGTTGTCATCACCACAACATGCAGTTTCATCTTCACAAAGAGATACAGAACTGGAAAAGTCACCAAACATTAACAGTAGTTGTTCCACAACTGCCACTTCTTCAGCCCTTAGTAACAAGCTAAATCTGTGGCAAAACCTTTCCAAAATTGCTGCCATACCAGCTGCTTCTGCTGATTCCTCTTCTGAGCGGTCTCTGTCCAGCATGGTAGATAGTTACCTGCAAGAACTGCCTATTCCTATTGATGCATGCCCTTTTGAATACTGGAGATCAAAAAAGTCAATTTGGACAGAGCTGTATGATGAAGCCTGTAAATATCTTGGTTGTCCTGCAACAAGTGTCTCTTCAGAGCATGTTTAGTACAGCTGGCAATATTGTGACAGACACCAGAAATAGGTTGCTGCCAGAAAATGTACACACGTTAACTTTTATTAAAGTTAATAAGTCAAGATTCCATGTATCCCTACAAGAGTATACAAACTGATCCTGAAGTGATTGATGTTGTGGATGTTGATGGTGATGATGACAACTCAGATGGTGGTGGCTGGTAAATACTGTGTGGGACGGAGTCTCTGCACCAAAGAAACTTTTACAGACTGTGATGACTTTGGTTGTGTCTCTCTCCTTTCTCGATCTACTACCTTGGACTATATTCCCCAAAACTTTTACCATTTCATGGCAAACTGCTTTGTAGCTAGGGTTTAAACTAAAGTCAACAAGTTTTATATACAGGGCAATTTTAACATCAGTGGGAACAGGGCCAAATTTGGCATAAAGGGACACTGTCCGTCAATCCTTTCTGTATCATATTATTTATAGTTAAAGTGCAAACATATATTTTGGATTTACCTTCTGTGACTTTGTGGTGCATCAGCATGGGCTGGGACAGGAGACGGTCTATTTTCAATTTTAAAGAGGACAAAACAATGAGTTCTAATTGGTAGCTGTTTATTATTTTTCAATTACAGAAATGTTAGCCATGAGCGAAAAATGGATGCTAGTACATGGGTGAGGGTTGTGGGTTGGTTTAACATGGGTGTAAGGTGGCATGGGTGCTACTGCACAGATGAGGGTGGTGGAAGAAAAGTGGAATGGGTGATGGGGTGAAAGGTGGGTGTTGTTTTAGTTCTTTCATTTACAGATTAGTGATCAGCTGGGGATGGTGAGGAAAAAATGATGACAGACCGAACCTACTGTCCACTACACATAATATATATTCTTATTAAATACATTGCAAACTGCTGCCACCTAGCACAATTGTCCTGTCCCCTTTAAAAGAATAAAGGAATCAGAAATAAAGAAAATCTGCATCAGCAGTTTTCACAGAATGTGACGTATCATAGTGTTTTGCTTTATAAGTAGTGATAATTTGATACATAATGGGGTTGACAGACGCTGTCCCATAAACATCACATGCCAACTGCTGCAGCTACATTAAATGTTCCTTAAGTTAGTATGTGGTGAGGAAACCACTTTTTTTATTTATGTGACTGAAATACAGATTTTATTGAAGTATCAGCTGCAAAAATGCATCATCTTAGAATTTTTTGTATGTATTACTTCAATTTGCCAACAAAAATGTTGGTATATGTATGCATTACCTTAGAAAATTGCATGCATTTGCCAGCAACAATGACTAGCATATTATTTTTATTAAGAACAAAAAGAACACCTTTTCAACACTTCCAAAAAATATACTGTGTTATGCGTTTTAACTGATAGCATCACAGTACAGAAGCGCCATACAGGACATTTTGTCTGTTTAACTATTTTGTCCTGCATGGCGTTTCTGTACTGTGATGCTATCAGTTAAACTTACAATACAGTATATTTTTTGAAGTGTTGGTGCTGTGTCTTTTGTTCTGTGCTCAGCTTTTCACACAGGCACAACCTAGGTTTGGAGCAGCCTTCTTGTGGTTTCTGCAAATATTTTTTTTCAATGTCTTGACTGAATATGTTATGACATAATATGTTTTGTAACAGTTCCACATGTTGCTGCTGTAGTACTTGGCTTGACTTTGTTATAAAGCTTTCTTTTAAACATAGCAACGTTTGATTCACTCATTTAAAACAGAAAGCAGCAAATAGCTGAAATTAGGTAATATCAGTTATTTTTCTCCTAATTCATGACAATGAGTATATATAGCTAGTACATAAATGGCTAATGTGCCTCTTTCTTTCACTAAGGAACTATGATGCAGCTGCAACAGGAAAACTTTAACATATGGGTGGGTGGGTGGGCCTGTTATGTATTAAGTTGCTGACTTTATAAACAGAAGAAACTATAGATAAACCTAGTTGTATTCCTATCAATGTCACACAAGATAATTTCTCTCCCCTTATTTTGAACAGTTTTCCTTTACATGTATTTTATTACTATCTTACGTTACTGGCAGCACAATAAAAAAATAGGGTTCGAGTTCTAAAAAGTTCTAAAAAAGATTAGAACACTAGAACTTTTTCAAAAGTTCTAGACTAGAACTAGAACCCAGAACTTCAGATGGTTCTGACAACCCTAGTTGGGACCATCTGACAATTTGGCTTGCCTTTTAGTGGCAAGCTTATTAATCAGAGCAGTGGTCTGAGGCTACATCACATAGATTCCCTCCCCCCCAAAACTTGACACTTTCCTCCCACCTGACCTCTCCATGCATAAAGGATGTATGTACAATGCATGACAAGCTATCTCACTTACTTATTATGCTCTGCATTGAAGGAGAAAAGGTCACAACATAACAAACACAAATATTTACCTTACCAATAAGTGGAAAACACTGCAGGTAGCCAGAGTCCTGGTGCAGAAAGTTGATTACGGACAGTAGGAGCAACAGGAGCAGCGGCATATGGGCACAAGAAATTTACCTGCAGACCTGAAAAAAAATTAGAAACAGAGTTGTAGAGAAACAACACAGCAGGTAACATTCATTTGATTAAGAAAGGCTGATTGGTTGGGTGCAGCTCAAACAACAATAATCCTTGACAATCTCTAACCTGACTTCACATAATAAGCACAGCACTGGTCTGAAGCTACATCACATAGATCCCCCCCTACACTTTACACTCTCCTCCCAGCTGACCTCTTCCTACATAAAGGACAAGAGTACAATGTACAGCAAGCTATCCGACTTACTTATTATGCTCTATGTTGATGGAGAAAAGGTTGCAACTTAACAAACACAAATACTTACCTTACCAATAAGTGAAAAACATCACAGTTAGCCAGAGTCCTGGTGCAGAAATGTGATTACTGACAGCAGGAGCAGCAGTTGCAGTGGCATATGGGCACAAGCAATGAATCTGCAGATCTGAAAAAGAAAAATCAGGAACAGAGTTGCAGAGAAACAACATGACAGGTAACATTCATCTGACTAAGAAAGGCTGATTGGTTGGGCGCAGCTCAAACAACGATAATCCTAGGCAGTCTCTAACCTGACTTCACATAATAAGCACAGCACTGGTCTGAAGCTACATCACATAGATTCCCTCCCCCTACCTCCCACCTTTATTTATTTATTTATTAGCGTTTGGTAACCGGATAAGTGCATTAGGCAACAGTCCTGCCTATTTTCAGGCATGATCCGGGAGAGTACAACATGAGTAATACAGTCAAGACAGCAGCACGGTAACAACAAATCAATTCAGTCACAGTATGGGAGAACAAATAAGATAAAATACTAAGCAGTAGGCAATATGTTAAGCAAAATCAAGATGCAACAAGATATGTAATGCCTTGACGTCCCCAAACAGAAGAAATAGGGAGGAGACGCACAGTTAATTACATTTGCAGATTCCAAGTGCATAGAGGTGTGAGAACAGTGATCGCTTAAAGGAATGGTGGGATGGGGAGTGTTTAACCTGGGGTGGAAGCGAGTTCCAGAAGTTAGGGGCAAAATAAACAAAGGACTGTTCCCCAATTTTAGTCGCACATGGCCGGACTGATAGCATGGGGACAGATGAGGACCTGAGAGAGCGGACACGTGAGACAGGTGTAAGCAAATCCATCAGGGATGATGGGCTGGGGGGTCTAGTAAGTGCATCTATAAAGCAACCTAGGGAGTAAGAATGGAAGTCTTTGGGAGATACCCAATGTAAGCCGGAGTAGAGCCGGCAGTGATGCGTCAGTTGAGGGGCAGATAAGGCAAACCTACATATTTTGTTGTAGGAAGTGTCCCATTTGCTGATCACACTGGTATTGATATTGAAGAGAACAGGGAGGGCATAAAGAAGTTGCGGGAGTAACACACCTTTAGCTACTTCTAACCTAGTTGAGGGGGTGAGTGAGTGCCGTACATGATAGGCTACACCTATTCTGGTATTAATAGCCCAGCACACCTCACTGATGTGCAAGGAAAAATTGAGGGCAGGGTCAAGCGTGACCCCGAGGTATTTGATAGTCACTGCATTAGTAACAGGTGTCCCCTCCTGACAGAGGACAAGGAGTTTAAAAGATTCTAAGTGCACTTTTTTAGAAGATCCGAACAGCATGGCCTGAGTTTTACCTATATTAAAGATTTGTTGGTTAACAGAGAGCCAGGATTGGAGAGATTGAAAGTCCTGTGTGAGATGATGGTTAATATCAGCAACAGTTTTGGCAGATTGGTAGAGCACTATATCATCTGCATACATGAGGAGGTTGCTGCGAGGGGACGTACACTGAATGTCATTTAGGAAAAGGGAAAAGAGAAGAGGACCAAGTATCAAACCCTGAGGAACCCCACAGGTAATAGGGATGGGGGATGAAAGAGTTTTGTGGTAGGAAACAGCCTGGGAGCGGTTGTCCAGGAAGCTACTAAACCAGGATCGGGAGGATTCAGAAGCACCGATGTCACTTAGTTTGGACAGCAGAAGCGGGTGGTGAACCACCTCGAAAGCTTTGGACAGGTCAATAAACACTGCACAAGTGAGCAGGCCCTTATCCATATTGCTTTTGATATCACTCGTGAGGAGGGTCAGTCCTGTGGTAGTACTATGTCCCACCCTAAACCCATGTTGGTAGGGGGACTGAAGATTATGGTGACAGAGGTGCTCAGAGACCTGTCGATGGATGAGTTTCTCCAGAAGCTTACTAAGAGTGGGGAGTAGAGAGATGGGGCGGTTGTTGGGCAGGAGTTTAGCATCACCCTTCTCGTAGATAGGGATCATTATGGCTGATTTCCAGATGAGGGGGACAGTGGCCTTGCTAATTGAAAGGTTGAAAAGCCTTGTTATGTGCCTGGCAAGCCAGGCCGCAAACAGCCTGATAATCCGTGGGTGTAATCCATCAGGGCCAGGGCTGCCGCTAGTAGGAACTGTTTTGAGTAGGTCCAGAACTTGCTGGGAGGTGACCTGAGCCAGGACCAGAGAAGGTTGAGTAGAGGAGCAAGTAGAAGTGACCAACCCAGGATTGGGGAGCATAGGAGAGGCTAAAGTAGGTAGGGAGGAGAAGAGGGAGTTGAAGGCATTGGCAATGGTGAGTGGGTGGTTCCAGTGGACATCATTGATGTGCATATTAGTAGGAGTAGAGGGCTTGTTGTTCCCAAGAATTTCCTTGATTTGGGACCAGTATTTTTAAGGACATGTGGTGGAGGCACTTAGGAGGTTCCTGAAGTAGTAGCTTTTGGCAAGACGAATCTCCTTTTTGCATTTAAATCCCCACAGACAAATTCTATCTGCAAAGAGGTAGGGTGTACAATGTACACCTGTACATGTATGATATAATACTTTTAAGAAAGAAAAAGAAAGGCAAACTAGTGACTATTAAAACATTATATTTACCAGTAATACTGTAAGGACGTTGGCCTAAACAGTTGTGCTGACATATTCGCAGGGAGGAGATAACATGCGACAGCATTGAGTTTGCATGTATAGAGATAAATCAAATATAATACATATTAGCAAAGGCAAATTTTAAATTAACAGCAACAACAATGCAACAGCTAAAGTACCAGCCTCAACCATATTTGATGTAAAAAGCAATGCTAGCATCTGACAACATTTACAAAATAAATGACAATAAAATGTAAACCATATAAAGCTAATGTCATTATTACATGTATTTAATTGATTGCTATTAAACGCCAAAAAATTTTGGGGGGGCAAATATACCATAAGCAAAAAATAAAAGAAATTATGAAAAAAAAATGTTTAATCATTACTAACATTATAGATTGGCATGTAGAGTATGTTGTCATCCAGACTACACCTCAATCATCAATCTCAAAACATCATCATCATCCTTTTATTCTGTAGTGTAGCTGTGTATTACTGGCTCTTCATGAAGTTTAGTAGTGCAGACATCAAATAAATAGTTGGGTATGCAGGTTTGTACAGCATGCACATCAGCAGCATCAGCGTGGGGCCTAGTAGTTCATCTTTATGTTGTTCATTGGTGTGGCCATTTCAGCAGTGGTGGTCATGGAGTATGCAGGTTTGGACAGCATGCACATCAGCAGCAGCAGCATGGGGCCTAGTAGTTCATCTCTATGTTTGTACGATGCAGTACAAGACAGAATGAAAAAGCAAACGTCTAAGTTTTAACTAAATGGCAAACATGCTATAAGACAGTCTTATGTGGGACATACTAGTTGAAGGTTGTTATTACTGGATAAAGTAACAATGCAACAGTAACAGCTGTCATTGGAGTCATCAATGCTTTTCCAAAAAGTAATTTCATACCAGCTAAAGAAAGTATTACTTCTTCAAGGTCTGTTTTGGGATGATGACCGGGATACTTGCTTCAGCGTTGAGCATCCAGTCCGATTCATAAAGGTATTAAATGCATAATGATAACATAAATTTTATGATTAAAAGAAAAATAAACAAGGTTAATTTCACAAGACATTATTTAAAAATCCAATTTCATAGTCAAGTACAGCAAAGGCTATTGCTTACATTAATGATAAAACTGCATTGCATTTACTGTATGTTACAAGCATAACTGCATTTTACATTTGAAGAACTTAAACCCAGGCCTTCTCCCTTCAAAACTACAGCACTGTCTGCTCTAAAAAATGGCTGGCAGACATGCCACAGAATTACGTCATGTAAGCGACAGCTAGACAGCTGTCTGTGCAGCTTAAATAATAATCAATTTTCTAATTCCTCTTCCACAGTATATTGGATAGAGAGTTATCAAAATCATGATTTTATCATTTTTTTCCAATATACATGTTTGGCTCTGATTTTGATCAGTTCTGTTTTTTCACTTGTTTTGTTATTATTTTAATTGTTTTCAAATTTGAACCACGGCATGGGCTCAAGGAGCACAATAACACAGCACTACAGAGTGTGCTGTAAAAAGAATGAACCAGATGGCCCAGTTGCTGTATATGCCTTCTTTACATGCTCTGTAGTAAGACAATCACTTAAAGTAATGCAAATCCATCATTATTGCTCTTCAATGTATCTCTATGGAATTTAAGATACAGCTCCCCCCCACCATATGCCCGCTCAACTGACTGCATGCCCGCAAGTTGCTGCTGCTATTCCGCAGTGCCCAACTATCCTATTTAAATCCATTACAAGATATATTTATTTCAGTAATATAACTGAGAAGCATAACATTGAAAATAAAGCCAAACATCAAAGCTACAGGCAAGATCTTCATCATTGCTTCCTGAGTGTCACTGGTACATGATACATGGCAACACTTCATTTAACAGTGCCAGATATGAAGAAGGATGCATCCTGCTTTCAGTCTTAGCTTTATTTTCGATGGCATGCTAATGTTTATGCTTATCATGGATATTAGTGAGATAAAAATAGCTTGTAACAGATTTCAGTAGGAGAGTTTGAAATTGTGGGTGAGCAACGGCAGCTGGTGGGTGGTCAGTTGGTCAAACGGGCAGGTATGTGGGCCTGTATAATAAATTCCACACACTTACTGTATATTTAAAAGCAACAACAATGGTTTTTGGATTTCTTTAATGTATTACCTTACTACATAGCATGCGGCTGGGAGGGATAAACAGCAACTGTGCCACGTGGTATATTCTTTTGAATGCACACCGTGTACTGCTGTTTTCCTCGGGGAGCCCATGCTATGGTTCAAATGACTTCCTACTGTTCTGCAATAAGGAGAAACAGAACTGATCAAAATCATAGCTTAACATGTATACGTTCAAAAAATAATACAGTCAGATTTTGATAATTTTGTATCCAATATACTGTGGAAGAGGATTTAGAAAATATTTTAATATAGCGCCTTTCAAAAATCAAGGCACTGCACAATTGGATAAAATCAGAAAAAACAGTAAGTGCCAATAAAATCAAAGAAATTTGGGGTCAGCTTAACCCTACAGGAAGTTCTTCAGTGCCTGTTTAAAGCACCCCACTGTCCTGCACTCCTGTAGCTGGTGGGGCAGAGAGTTCCAGAGGGTAGGGGCTACAAACCCAAAGATGCGAGCACCAGATGACTTTAAACTAACCCTCAGAATCTTCAGCAACCCTTCGTCAGCCAAGTGGAGCTGTTGCAAGGGGGTGTAGGGAACCAGGAGCTCTTTCAGGTTGTCAGGACCCTGTCCATGTAGGGCTTTGTAAGTTAATAAACCTACCTTAAAGGTGATCCACCACTGAATAGGCAGCCAGTGCAGATCGCGCAGCACTGAGGTAATGTGAGTTCTCCTAGATACCCCAGTCAATAAACGTGCTGCAGCTTTCTGCACTAACTGCAAGCAGTGGATATCAACCCCAGGAAGCCCAAGGTAAAGGGAGTTACAGTAGTCAAGGCGCGACGTCACAAATGCGTGGACCAAAACAGGCAGGTCACTGTACAGAACGTGATGCTTGATCCTAGCAATGTTCCTAAGATGGTAAAAGGCCAGCTTGACAACTGCTGACACCTGATGTTGAAGGGTCAGACCATCATCAAGCACCACTCCCAGGTCACGCACCCGCTCAGAGGTAAGAATCTGAGCCCCCCCCAGGACTAAACCAGAGGGGAGATCAGTCCTCAACCCCTCTGTCCTATGACCTGGGTCCACCACCAAAACCTCAGTCTTTACTGAGTTCAACTTTAAACCACTGGAACTCATCCAATATTGGATTTCTACAAGGTAGCTGTTCAGTACTGAGATAGCATTAACCTGGCCAGGGGCAAAAGACAGGTAGAGCGGGGTATCATCAGCATAACAGTGAAACCTCAACCCATACCATCTTTCATTGTTTCCTAGGGGCAGCATATACACTGCAAATAACATGGGAGACAGCACTGAGCCCTGAAGTACCCCGCAAGGCAGCGAGAAAGACTTGGAAGAAAATATTCCCAAAATAACTCTCTGAGTTCTACCGGAAAGATATAAACCATCTGAGAACTGTCCCCGACAGCCCACAGATAAACCTCAAGCGCTTGAGCAGAACCTCATGATCCACATTGTCAAAAGCTGATGACAAATCGAGGAGTACCAAGATGGAGCGGTTTCTCTGATCTCTCGCCATCAGGAGATCATTGAGCACCCGAACCAGAGCAGTATCGGTACTATGCTTCTTACGAAAACCTGACTGGAGAGGTTCGTATAAATTATGGATGGTTAAATGGTTCTCCAGTTGAGCTGCCACAACTTTCTCAATAACCTTTCCCACAAAAGGAAGGTTAGAAATAGGCCTGTAGTTCGCTAGGTTCTCTGGGTCCAAAGAAGCTTTCTTCAGGAGGGGTGTCACCACCACCTCCTTCAGGGAGCTAGGAAACTCACCTGATTCTAAAGAGTACCGGACACTCCAAGCTAAGACCGGGCTGATGAAATCACTACAACCCGAGATCAGGGAAGTAGGGCCCGGGTCTAAACTACAGCATGTGGGATGCATCCCCTGGATGAACCTCATAATGTCCACAAACTCCGGCAGATCAAAGGTACTCCAGGAAACTCTGGGCTCTGTGGCCAAGCACCGACCAACAGTATCCCCCATAGAGTGAAGCTGACGGCACTCCTGCCTGATGTCGGCCACCTTATTTGCAAAGAAATGAGTGATCTCATTACACTCAATTTGTGAAAAGACTTGATGGAACTGCTGAGAAGCTGGGATGCACAGCCTGTCCACAGTTCGGAAGAGTTGAGCCGGTCGGTTCCATGCAACAGCAATTTCCCTGGACAGGAATTCGACCTTCTTACAGGAAATTTCTGTTTGATAGAGTTTATAATGCTCTAACAAAATAAGGTGGTTGGCATCTAGGGCAGTCCTCCGCCAGTGATGCTCTAACCTTCGCCTCAACCTCCGCAACTCCCTCAGAGTCCCGTCAAACCATGGGGCCCCAGGGTGAAGTGGAAGGGGGTGAACTCGACCAGGAACAATCAGATCAAGAGCTGAAGAAATGGTCCTATTCTAGGCTGTGACTAACAGCTCAGGGTCTGTGCTGGTCTTGCCAACCATTAAGAGGTCAATCACCGCTGCCAGGTCTTCAAGGACCACATCCCACAAAGAGCGATAACTGACCATCTCCACAGGGGCCGACCTACCTGGGGGGCCATAAAAATTGAACCCAATGGTGCAGTGATCAAACCAACCAACAGGTTCCACCACCAAGTCAGAGGCCTTGATCCCTAGGAGGAAGACCAAATCAAGAGAGTGACCGTCATTGTGAGTAACTCAGGAAACAACCTGTGTGAAGCCCAGTGATGTCATCACCTGGAGGAAGTGCTGTCCAAAAAGTGAGGATTCATCATCGACTCAGGCATTGAAGTCACCCAGAACCATCAGTCTAAGCGACTCCAATGCCATGTCAGCGGCGAAGTCTGCTACTTCCTGCAGGAACAGCTTCTTATCACCTGGTGGATGGTAGATGAGTGCTATCCTGCACGCCACACTAGTTACCACAGTGCACTCAAATGATGTGGCCTCCTCAGCTGGTACCCCAGTTAGGCCCAAATCAGTCTTGAAACAGACTGCAACAACCCCACGGTCCAATCTTGGGTGATGTATAACCGAGTACCCAGAGGGGATAGCTGCCTCCAGAATTGGGGCAGCATTCCCATCTAACCAGGTCTCGGTAATGCAAACCAGATCTGCTGTGCCAACAAAATCTGCAACAAGAGCAGTTTTGTTCCGGATAGATCTGGCATTGTATAACAGCACCCGAGTTGGACGGTGTTGCCGAGCCGTCCTAACTACTTGCCCTCCCAGAGAAGAGGTGCCCTTTGGTATGGTGACCAGAACAGAATCACCACATTCCAGGCACTATTTCACCCCAGGGTGTCTTCTGGTCCTAACCACCCCAATGGGAGAGCGCACTCATTCAAACTCCACTGTCCTCAACCCCCCGCCCACACCTGTCCCCCACTCCTGCGAGCAATCCCTAGCACTCGACAGTGCTGATAGATATGAACAGGACGGAGGGAGAGAACTGGCGGAGAGCACGGAGGATGGAGGCCGAATAGCACAGGACAGGGGAGGCAAGCAAGCCCATTCCACCAATTAATTGCAAAAAACAATGGGGAAAACACAAAACTCCAATTTCTTAAATGAATCCAAAACAGAGCTGCAAAAGTTAAAAATTCCTAAAAACCCCAAAAAACAATAATAAAATTAAACAACAATTCCCACCCAGCAAAATAAACATAATATACTACCCTACTCCCACTATTTAGATGATTTCAAACCCAGAAATAATAATATTACAATCCCCGCTCACAGGATATAAGACATAAACACAGGTATAAGTTCACCCCCTCCCCCAGCCCTCTCACAGCCAAGGAAAAGGGGAGTTCCAGGCACTCTCACTGCCCAGAATGAACAGATTAATCAAATAAAAACTAAAATAGACATAAACATAACATTAGACAAAGAAAATAAATACAAATAAAAATGTGGACACCCTGGTCCTCTCACCACTGGGAGACCACAAAACAGGTAAACTAAAAAAGTCCAGGAGAGAAGTCATCCAAATGAAGGAGAGACCACTGAATAAGTCCAGCTTGATGTAGATCCAGCCAATAAAATCCAATAATCCAGCACGTATAGTAAATCCAAATAACTCAGGTCAGGAAGGGTCCAACAGGGAAAAATCCAACAAATAAAGGACTGTAATCTTTTGGGCCTACAGAATTCCACAACCTAAAGGACCCCCAACCAGAAATTTACCACTGCACCATCACGACACCTGGAACAAGTAAAACAAATAGCCAGTCCCAGGAGTCTAGGGGCTCCCCAGGATCACCAGCCAGCTTCCTGACTACTGATCCCCCAAGCCCCCGTGAGGCAGCAGACTCAGGTCGAGATCCCCTGCAGAGTCGAAATGATTTAAAAAAACAATAGCTTCAGGCCTCCCAAAACACAGTCCAGAATCCGACACATGATTCATAAATCCAAAGTATTGGTACTTTCATAGGTTGAGACAAACTTCCACACACAGTCAACCCAGCTCTCACAGCTCTCACAACTCCAGCGGTTTCTCCGGCGACTCCTCCTCTGACAAACACTTCAGTAGGATATTGAATCCCCACCAGATCCTCTATTTGTACTAAATACTATTTAAACAGCACAGACAGACACGTGTAGCTCTTGCATAGATGACATCATTCCATTTCCTTGGCACGTCTGCCGGACATTTTTTACAGCAGATAGTGCTGCAGTTTTGAAGGGAGAAGGCATGGGTTATGGGTTTACATTTTTCAAATGACACCAAAATGCATTTATGCTTGTAACATCAATGCAGTTTTATCATTCATGTAAACAATAGCCTTTACTGTACTTGACTATTAAGTCGTTTTTTTTAAATAATGTGTTATGAAAAAAACATTGCTTACTTGGCCTTTAATTAAATTTGGAAACTCAAAATAATATAAATATGTGCTGTCAGTATTGCTGTCATCAAAACCACTACAAAATTATGTAAAGATGTGTCCGTCTGCTGTATCCTCACCATCTGAACAAATACCCTCTACCTGACACATCATTTTCATCATCCATGCCTTCTCATCATCACTGGGCATAACAGTGCCAGACACAGAACAGTGAAGTGGAATAAAATGTTCATTCGTTTTTATGTATGTCAGTCGCTCAACATTTAAATCAGACAGGCATGTGCGATGGTCTGACACAATTGCCCCCATGGCACTAAACACCCTTTCAGATGCTACACTGGAACAAGGGCAAGTTAAAAATTCCAGTACAACAGATGCCAATGCAGGCTACACTGTACCTTGTGTTGCCAGTATACTAACAAAGGGTCATCCTCAACAGAAACCTGTTCCAGATCATCAAGGTATGCAGTTACCATGTTTGCCGCTGACACCTGCAGTTGGCTGCCATATTCCTGCTTCTAGTGTTGGGAAACACCCACCTGTTGTAGTATTGACCACAATGGATTTCTGTTGAGTTTGGGGACTGATGAAGATGATGACCGGGAGGACACAGAGGGTTTGGAACTGGTATGCACATGCTGCTGAGTACGTTTCTCCTTATTTTTCATGAAATCTGATTGAAGCATCTTGTTGTGCACTTTTTTATGAAGCGTAAGTGCACAATGATCAACCTCTACACTACCCCCTGGAAGAAGTGCTGCAGTGCCATGTTTGTAATGGGGATCCAGTAATGTGGCCATCATGTATGAATCACTGTGCCACATGTAAGACACACGGTCATCTCTTTCAAAAATGTCCATCATGAGGTTCGAGAGGTCAATGTCAACCTCATCTGCTGCACCTTCAAATTGCTCACGCAAATTGAGCAATGCCTGCTTAAGTACCTGCAACAAGGGAATGACCTGACTGAGACATAAGTATCCACCACTAATGACCTGAGTTGTATGCTCAAAAGGCGAAGAACCTGTATGATGCTGTTCATGACCCTCCACTGTGATGGACTAAGGGACATTGCCTTTTGAGTCAGGAGGTCACAAAGCTGCATGACATAGTCATTTACAGGTTTACACTGTCCAAACTGGTGCTCCAACCTAAAAAGAGTGGAGTTCCACCTTGTGGGAACATCCTGCTTGAGACGATGCTGCAGAATACCGTATGGACGCTGCAATACATTAAGCTCAGAATGAGCTTTTGAAGAATGGCTGAAATGGCCACAAATTCAATGACTAATGGTCACAATGCTGTCCACTGCCTCATGTTTCAAGAACTCACGTGCAATCAAATTTTAAATATGTGTGAAACATGGAATACATTTAAAACCTCCATTACTTATGGCTTTAACTACATTAGCACCATTGTCACTTGAAATGAAACTGGCTGTGAGTCCATCTGGTTTGAGCCAATGAGAAATTGTCTCATTTAAACATTCAAGAATTCTTTCCGCTGTGTGCAAGCTATGCAGACTTTGCATGCTTAGTGTCACATGCTGATACACACCACCACCACTGCCTCCATATGTGGCTTTCAAATGGCAATCACTTGCAGGACAAGATGAAGTACCATACATGCCAGGGATGTGTGGCCAATGTGCTGTAACACACATGAAGCTGACCGTGGATCCCAGACCACTGGTCAACATATCAGTGGTCAGATGCACAATGCTAACAGCAGAGTGTGACAAATCATAAGAAACTATACAACAGAGTGTGTTGTAAAGCTCAAGGACACCTTTCATGGAAAAGTAGGTTCAGCTTGGAAGTTCATATTTGATTACTGCCTTATTCATGAGCTGCCGAAAACCAGATTTCTCAAGAAATGAATAAGGTAGAAGATCCAGTGTAAGCATTTGGGCCACTTCTGTGTTCAAGTGCCTTGCAACTGGATGATTGCGATGGTACTTGGTATTCTTCGACAATGCCTCCTTAATGTTCGATTGCCTTATAGTGACTACCTCCTTGGAAATCGTCAATTGAGTATGGCTAACTCAGGAACTGAAAGGAGTTTGTGGCAGGATACTATGGCGAGGGAAGTCTGAAGATACAGAAGGAGATGAGGTAGAGGATGATGATTCACTTAGCACTACAGACCACTTGGGAGTGGAGGATAGTTGGGGTGGAGCAACACTACTGTCAGTGTGAAGTGGCTCCAGTAAGTACTCGTGTAGGAGAACAGAATGGCTCCTTTCTTCATTTGAGGCCTGGTGTTTAAGCTGCTGCCAGCAAATGGTGTGCTTAATTTGCAAGTGTGAGTGCCTACCACTTGAATCTAAGTGTGACCCTGCCTTGCCATGACTCACTTTAGTGCTGTATATTTGGCAAATTGCTGTACTGTTGTCATTTTCTTGCAATGAAAAAAATCCCACACAAGAGATTTGCCCACTCTACACTGCTTTTTGGAAGGGGAAGCACACTCTGGTTTACTGCTGACTGGGTACTGCTGTTCGTGCTGCTGTGCCTCATGCTTCACCTGCTGCTGCAGGTGCTTGTGCTGCATACTACTAACAACAATATTATTTTGTGATTCATAGTTAACAGTCACTGATTTTACAGTCCTTGCTTGTGACAGATTTTTATTCTGGGGACAAGTAGAGGAATCAAGGTCTATAACAGGGTCATCTTGAGCACCAACAAAATCCTCCACACTATCACTTTCACTGACAGTAATGTCTTCTATTATATCCTCCTTTTCCTCACTAACCATCAGAAAAATGTCATTACCAGTCGAACCATAATCAATTATAGGTTCACTATTACTACACTCAACATTTTTACTGACCACTTTGTGGGAGCATCATCTGGAGTATCACAATGGAGTTTGCCCTTTAAGGGGCAGGCCAAGTTGTCCTGGTGCACCCCTTCCCTTTACCTGAAGATGGTGTGCTCAGAAGGGGAGGGGGGAAGGGAAGTGGAGAGACAGGGAGACAGAACAATAGGCAGACAACGGGAAGGGGAGGGGCTAAGGGAGGTACATAATGGGCAGCACAGGGGTGGCTCAGACACTTTTGCTGAAGTTTTGAATTATATGAAACTACAGCACATCAGATTGGCATATCGATTGGAAGGTTTGTGCACTAGCATACAGCAGGTAAGGAAACAACAGCTATGTTTAGCCACGAAGGAACTATTTTAAAAAAAAATGTTTTATTACGTTGTTTTCAATGAAACTTGTATGTGGATGGCTTTTTGGGAATTTTGTGGTGAAGTTTCTTTAGACAGGGATTAGGTTGTTACTGAAAATGCTGAGGGAACCTGTCTTTGAAGTATCTAAAACCTTTGTGAGGTAGCTACAAGGTGGCATGAAATATATGAGACCATTAGCAGGTTTCAAGTGAGAAAGGTTGTTGCAGGGTGTTTTGGGACCTGTAGAATGTCATGGGGCAAGAGGTGGGGTTTGAAGGTTTTACTAAAAAAAAAAAAAATAAAATGTGGATGTGCATTTTACTTTAAATTATGAGCTCACCGCAAAGTTTATGGGTTAACTTGGCAAGTTATAGGAGCCGAGTTGAGGATTGCAGGAGGGAAGGGTGCGAGCAACATGTGGGGTGTTTGGCCGGCGGCAGCCTAGTGGAGAGATGAGGCAGAGCGTTGTTGTGGAAGAGCAAGTGACCAGAGAAGGGTTTAAGTATAAGGGGAAAAGGTCTGGTTGCGAGGAAAGCAAGGCCGGTATTGGGTCAGGAGGGAAGCTCGCTGGGGCGCAAGGAGACTGCCTGAAAAGCTTGTATCCAGTAGGGTGATTTAAAAATCTGGAGAAGCCTCGAGGAGCAAGGAACCCTTGACCAGGCACCTGGCTGCTTTTCCCTGTGAAAGTGGGGACAGGACGTGCTGGTGAAGGGAAGACCCAAGACAAGGGGCTAGCATGAGGCCTACAGAGGCGGCCACTGGAAGGCAGCACACGTTGTTTTACCTAAAGTTTGGAACTGAAGAGAAGCAAGTAGTTGATGGGGGAATCTCAAGCATATGCAGGCCTGTGTTCTTTTGATTGCAGGACAGAACGATTTGGTGAAGGCTTGGCAGCGAGAGGCCTACAGGGCAAGGCCTGGATGGGGGATAGTGATCAGCCATGTGGCGTGACGTCACATGCCAAGGGGGGCAGGCCACAAAGGATAAATGAATGAAAGGGGGAACGGTTTGTAGGACAGTGACTGGGTGCCTGATGGAGGGGTGAAGTGCATTAGGGGCCGCCTTGAAAGGGGGCTTCTCTGAAATTTAACCCCATTTCACACTAAAGAGTGGCAGGCAGCCAGCAAAAACTGCAGAGTGGGGTTTAGCCACAAAGCGTGACGTCTCACGCCAAGGAAAGGGAGCAGACAAAGGAACCGGGTGGTGGGGTGGGCACGATGGATGATAACGAGAAGGGTTGAAAAAGCCCAGAAGCAAGGCTGCAGCAGCAGATTGGGATTGCGACCCCGGGGGGGGCAGCAGAAAGGCTGATGGGGGGGCTGGCATTATGAACCAGGGCACAAAGCACCACAGAGCATGGGGGCCAGCTAGGCCAAAGGGGTTGCGAGGCTGCAAAGCATGTCAAGAGCTGCAAGGCTTGCACAGGAGGCCTAGATGGCCTCGACGGGGGCGGTTAAAAAAAAAAGGAGAAAGAGGGGGGTAATAGGTAGGGGAGCCTGGATAATGGAATGGGGCCAGTTCTGGCTTGCAGGGACAGGAACAAATCAAGAAAAGCGGGCCTAACCATACAAATGGATGTTTACAACAAGGGTTAATAAGAGACCATTTTTTAGTGTCTTTACAGCTCGTTCACAAGAAGGAAGAATACATGGTTCCAAAGAAGAACAGGCCTTCTAAAGAGGATGCCTACAAGGCTATTGTGGAGCTGGCTGGTAAAGCCAACAGAATGTGGCAGATGGTGGAGGGGGAGGAACCCGGGCGCTCTGGAGAGAAGCAGAAAGCAGGAAAGGGAAAATGGAGCAGAGGAAAACAACCGGCTGGGAGACCACACAGCCCAATTAGGGTACAGCCATCGATGGTGGTATCTCCCAGGGTGGCCAGTCCAGTACCTTTGCAGCCTGTTGACCTGGTACCATTAGTACCACCCCAGGACCAGGTAGTCATTCCCCCGGTGGAGCCAGGCTGGAGCCCCTGAGCACAGGGGTTGCTCCGCAACTGCTAGTTTTACAATCAGCCACCCAGCCTCAAGGGAGCATCCCAGGGCATCATGATGACAGCAGGCCACAAGGAATGGACAGGATCACAGGTAATGTACCTGGGTCAGTGGGAGAAAGCATAAAGGAATACATAGGCAAAATTATTTCAGCACTTGAGATAGGGGGCTTGGGGCAGATGGAGGCAGCGCTGGTGGAAATTAGGGCAGACAAAGAGTTGCCGAAGGAATAGGATAAAAGAATGGAGAGTGAGGGAAAAGAGACAAGGGAAATAGGATCTCCAGGAATGAGGGTGGGGGAACATATCCCGCTGGCCACAAAGGAGAAAATATGGAAAGGGGAATATGTGGATATTTTTGCCTTAGTGAGCCAAGAAGCGGTGGCAAAATACGAGGAATCGGAGAATATAGGAAAGAGTGAAATGGCAGCAGCCATGGTTTTTTGGGGGAAGAAAGAGGAGGATAAATTTACAAAAGGGAAGACTTGGGATGGATGGTTTGTAGGTTTTGTCACTTACTCGGCGATAGTGATGAAGAAGAAGCCAGAGCTGGGCATCCCACTCATCACGTACTCCCTGATAATAAGATGGATGAAGGCTAAGGGGGGAGTGGGATGGATGTACTACGACAAATTCTTTTGACAAAGAATGGCAATGTATGGGGATGTAAGATGGGACATGAAACAATTAGATCTGTGGACAGATTACGTAACTGATCAGTCCATGCCAGAAGGGGAGATGGGTAGGAAGGCGATACCACAGAGATGTTGTTGGGATTACAATAGGGCTTTTTGTTCCTGACCATAATGCCGCTTTCGGAATGCATGCTTGAAATGTGGGGGGGGGGGTCACACCCAGCGAGCAGATGCAGAATGACATAGGCCCAAGGAGCCCAAGGGCTAGGGGCACATGGAACAGGTCAGCAGTTTTTTCAGGAGGGACAAGAGTATAGGGGACAGGCGTGGAATAGAGGGGTGAGAGGCAGAGGTCATGCAGGAAGGGGGATCAGACTTATTGAACAGCAAGGCCAGCGGGTGAACAAGAGGGGGGTTCTGGGGAGAGAGGAAGGAATACGGGCAGGTGATCAATTTGAAGAGGCAAGAACTCCCATCAGGATAGACGCATGGGAGGATTGGTTAGGGAGGTATCCGAAAAAAAGGCAAAGACAATCAAAAAAGGTTTTCAGACAGATTTTTCATTACAGTGTACGGGCCCAAGGCAAGTGAGAGAGGTGAGCAATCTGGGTTCAGTAAAAGGGAAAGAAGAAATCTTAAGATGGAAAATAGATAAGGAAAAGGCAACTGGGAGGGTAGAAGAGCCATTTGACACCCTCCCGCTGCAGAATATGAGAATTTCTTCATTGGGTTTGGTCCCCAAAAAACAACAGGGAGATTACAGGGTGATTCACCACCTGTCATTTCCAGAAGGGGACTCGGTGAACGATTTTATCAGTGAGGAGCATAGCAAGGTAACATATGCCACATTAGAAGAAGCAGTCTGGATCGGCAGAGCAATGGCTGATGCATGGATGGCAAAGAGTGACACAGAGTCCACTTTCAGATTGCTTCAGGTTAGGAGATATGACTGGGGTCTTTGGGGTTTTAAAATAGGGGGGCAATACTATTTTGACAAAGCAATGCCTATGGGGTGTTCCATAGCATGTGCTACATTTGAAGCATTCAACACCTGCTTGCAATGGATATTTCAGGAAAAAACTGGTTACAAGACAGTCATTCACTACTTGAATGATTTCCTTCTAATAGGCAGCGGGAAGGAGGAGATGAAGAAATTGTTGTCCATGTTTCAGGATCTGTGCAGAGATTTAGGGGTTCCTCTGGCACCGGAGAAGACAGAAGGTCCCAGTAAGGTTTTAGAATTTTGGGGTATTGAAATAGATGCCCTGAGGGAGGTTTTTAGGTTGCCAGACTAAAAAGTGTCTAAGTTGAAGGGGCTGATTCAAGTACACACAAGTAGAAGGAGAGTACAGCTAAAGCAGGTGCAACAGGTCTTGGGATACCTGCACTTTGCATGCAGGGCAATTGGCCCAGGGAGGGCCTTCACAAAATGACTAGCAAGGGCCACAGCGGGAGTAACCAGACCACACCACTGGGTAGACATGTCAAAAGGAGTTAAGGAAGATTTTAAAGTGTGGGAGGAGTTCCTCAGTAGTTATAATGGGTGCTCCTTTTGGTAGGAGGACTGGGTTTACAACACGGACCTCGACCTCTACACAGATGCAGCCAGGGGCCTAGGCATGGGGGACTATTTGAGGGGCAGATGGTTTGCAGAACCATGGCCCACAGAATGGGTGAGGGACAGGAAAGTAAAGGACATAACACTGTCGGAGATCATGCCTATTTGGGCCTGCACCCTGGAGTGGGGGGAAGAGCTATGGAATCAGAAGGTGACATTCTGGTGCGACAACAAGGCAGTGGTAGATGTTTTAAACAACAGAGGAGCCAGGTCAGAAACGGTCATGCAGGTCCTAAGAGGTGCTAAGGGCCTTGAAATTGAATATGTCATTCAGAGCCAAACACATAGAAGAGGTACATAATACCCTGGCTGACAGCCTTTCCAGTCTGCAGCTGGATCATTTTCGGAGACTGGCACCAGCAACAGAGGAACAAAAAATGCCCATACCAACGAACATCTGGGACGTTGGCAAGAGGGAGCAGAACTGTTGTTTCGCAGCTCATGGGCACCAAGGACTCTGAAGGCCTACAAGGGGGCCTGGTGGGTGTTTCAGACATTCAGGGCAACACACCACATGGAGGTAAGTAGGTCACTTACAGAGAAACAGTTAGGAAAGTTTACAGTGGAGCAATGGGAGAAAGGAACAGCCCACACAACGATGGGAGTCTATTTAGCAAGGATTAGTTTGATCTGCAGCCTGAAGGGATGGAAGGACCTGGTGAGGTCAATATTAATTAGAAAAATGATGCAGGGATGGAGAAGGATAAAACAAAGAGCTACAGATAATAGACGAACAATAGGGGAACAGTGGCTTGCGAGACTAAAAGGAGAATTACCGGCAATCTGCAGATCGGAAGACGAAGCCCAATTCTTCCATACGATCTATCTGGTAATGTTTGCTGGGGCCATGAGAGTGAGTGAGGCAGTGGGTCACAGCAGAAAGGACAGAGACGGGAGGTTGGAATGGGAGGACATAAGCTGAGGGGCAAATGAGATACAAATCATGATAAAGAAATCAAAGACGAAGCAAGGGGGACAGGGTTGTATGGTAACTCTGAAGGCTCAGGTAGACAGCACAGTGTGCCCAGTGAAGGCTTTGTGGGCTTACGACACAGAGCGAGGGGGTAGGACAGGGAGGTTATTTGTGCATGGAGATGGAAAAAAGGTCACAAGTTATCATGTCATGGCCATGATCAAGAAGGGCATGCAATTCCTAGGGGAGGACCCATGCAATTATTCATCTCACTCTCTTTGAATAGGGGCTGCTTCACAGTGGGCAGCAGCAGGTGAAACGGTGCCTAATTTATTGGTGAAGAGGCCCTGGCAGTCTGCCAGTTACAAGTGATACATTCGAGCACTGCAGTATGGAGACTAATGTATCACCTGTGTTTTCTTTTGCAGACATGGAGCCACAAGGGGGGGGATGGCATAGAGCTGGGGATATAGAAAGGAGCCAATGAACAGGTATAAGACTTTTATTTTGCTTAAATCCTATAGGAACAGGGATGATAACGGAAGTATGGATCTGTGGCTAGTCCTAATTTATTGGGCTGAAAAGAGAGATGAGAAAAAGGCTGGTGGAAGACAGCTTTACCAGGATGTGAGAAAATGTAGGTTCATGTGGCGTGGCATCAGAGGGATGAGATGGGTGCAACTGCTTCCTACCCTGAAAGAGATGAAGGAGCAGCGACCAGTTCCAGATTTAATTATTTTACATCTAGGGGGCAACGACATCGGAGGGAAGCCATGGTTGGACACATACATGAAGATTAAGAGGGACTTGAAGAAAATACAGCAGTGGTGACCAGGGGTATGTCTTGCATGGTCGGATATGATCCAAAGAAGGGTATGGAGGTACGAACACAGTCATACAGCCATAGATAGGGCTAGAAGAAAAATGAATAGAAGGGTAGGAATGCTGATAAGGAAAATGGGGGAGCATGTAATACTGCGAGGGTGGAAGAGTGGGTAGAGGATTTCTACAGGTCAGATGGAGTGCACCTGTCAGATCTAACCATAGATATGTTTAATACAGAAATGATGGGTTTCATAGAAGCAGGGAGGAGACAGGCAGAAAATAGAATATAAACAAAAAAAAAAAGAGAAGAAAAAGGGAGGAGGTCCCCTAAGGGGTGGGGGAACAATACCCTAAATTAAGGGGAAAGCCAGTCATCCAACGCAAGCTGGAGACTGGCTAATGGGAAAAAAGGGGTGGAAGGGGGGGAGAAAAAGGAATAAGATGAAAAGAAGAAGAAGCTGAAGGAGGAAAAGCGGTCTCGGTTCTCACTATTACCTAACAGGAAAAGAGAAGAAGAAGGCACACAGGTTTTCATCTGGGGGAGCGAGAAGTGGAAGAAAGAGGGATGACCAGAGATTAATATATGGATGCAATACAATACAATTGTGAAAGAGACAATAATAAATGATGATGAGATGAAAAATGGAATTATGATACATAATAAATTGATTGCCAATCTGAGCACAACAACTTGCAACGGTCTCTGTCTTTTAGTGAGGGAAAAGGGGGGAATCCGGGACAAGTGCTACTTAAATACAGTGACTCCATCCTAGATAACATCAAATCTTGACTCTGATGCTGAGAATCATCCTGCGAATCATTAATGCAGTAGCATCAACTGCAGATTTCAGTTTACCCCCCTTGCACTTAACTTGGCTACTGCTGCTGCTGAATTCTCTTTAGCATTACAAATTTTGTTCCTCCCACTACTGGAAATAGTACCTGCACTCCCATAAAAAATAACTGATGCTGATTCCCCCCTCGCCTACTACACCACCAGAAGAAAACTGAGCTATAGGAGACAATTTTGTACCTAACTTGCTACTACCGGCAGCCACTGTACTGCCGCCCACAAGACCTACACTGCAGGTGCTGGAATAACCTGCACCAGAATCAAATTCCACATTGCCAGAAATTTCAGAAGGAGCTTCAGAAGGAGAGTTACAAGTCAAAGGAACCACCGCACTGCCACGTCCACGTCCACCTTGCACACTACCTGCCATCTTTCCTACCATATTTTTAAACACTTATTTTAAGTAGCAGACAACAAAAATACCAATGAGTGTGTCACTACCAATTCAGTATATCAATCTAAGATTAAAATACTATTCAGGATTAATAGGAATTCACTCTCAGAATATTTCCTGTCAAAAAATACTAAACTGCAGTTTGAAAGTAAAACTGCAGACACTATGTCCTGTATACCTATATTAACTATTGATTGAAGTTAATGACGATATCGGAATAGTATACCAAGATTGTTGAAGGAGGATCCAACAACAACAAAACAATTTCAAAGTATTTCTAACAAAGATTGAAATGCAAAGGTTTTTTTTTTTTCCCTCTAAATAGAATGTATAAAATGCAGAGACATAGAGCAGCAGAACTTTCCACTTCACCAAACTCTAAAGAACCACACAGAAAGCAAGGAGCAGCAGTCACTTGACTGAGAGGGGGAGGGTGGTTGCTATTGTGACTAGAACCTTTGACACCTAAACCCTGCCTAATGGAACCTAAATCAGCCAATCAGGTGACTGCAAATGATTACGAAACTTTTGAAGGGTGTTCCACAGAATACAATTATGAATGGCAGAAATGCTGGATAAACTGCAGAATATTTTTGTCTGAATTTTCAAAGCTTAACATTTTGAATGAACTATAATATTCAATAGGAAGTCTGATTTGATGGCAAAAAAAAATTAGAACATTTAACTGGTAGAGAGTACCTGTAAAAAGGAGTCCTTTTCTAATTCATTTCCCACCTAAATTAACTGAATCACATGATCAACCAGCTCGCGGAATATATTATTCCGTGATTTCAGCATGAATGATGGATTCTTTCACTAACAGGTGAGCTCCACAATTCACAACATATTTTCTGCTGTAATACAATTATTTCCACAGTTTGTCTATGAATAACATGAAAACTGCGGAATTCTCAGATGGTAAATATATGGGGGAATTCCACGAAAATTGCGGAATAATGCGGAAATTCCACTGAAGCGGAATCTATAAAATCCACTCAGCCCTAAACAATATACAATATACAAAGGAAAACCAAAAGGTCCTAATAAGACAAATTCTTTTCTAATCACAATGTTTGCCAACAAATGTCAAGAACAAAAACTCGTCATGGCCCCAAAACAGTGCAAGATGTGAATTGCAATTCAAAACACAACGAGAGAAAAAAGCACCCTAAACAAAGCACACCTCAGATCTTCAGGCACACCAATCACACCCAGCAGTGTAAAATAAGGGCACTAGTTCCCCAAACTTTGAGACCTTCGATATGCTTTAAAGATATTATTTTTTAATTCCAATACTGAACTTAATAAAAGGCTAAAAAGTAAATTATTTCCCACAGTTTATTATCTAAGGTTTTGAGTTCTGTGTTTGTTGGCATGTCAATTCTGTCTATCCATATGGTTACAAATGTTTTGAAGGTGATGACAATGAATGTTCCTTGAAGATATCTGGGCCTAGATTCAAAATCAAGAGCTTCACGCTTCATCTCAGTGTAAAGGTTATGTCCCCAGCTCCAGTGTTTCCAACTATTTTGGCAAGAAGCCCCAGAGGGGGAAAACTAGGAAAAGGAGACACAACATGGGAAAACTCCTCCAAGTACAGATGTTTTATTAAAATTTTGGAAACAAATATAAAATATTATATAAAAATATAAAAATAAAGATCAATTCAGATAGATGAAATAGAAAAGATGAAAATTCAGCAGCGTACTAGAGTTAAACAAATATGAAGGCTGTAAAATAAACAGCTTTTGCTGCTCTACCACTCTGCTGTTCTCTGCAGCACCCCCGTTCACTATCCTTCATGCCTCAGGCGCCATGCTTCATGCTCCGAGCAGTGCCGCTTCGGTCTGCTTATCCAACTATCAAAACCTCTCCCCATACATCCTAGCATCCTTGATGCCTTACTATATGCTTTGTTACATTGACACATTTGTGTCAGGGAGTTACTGATCATCGACCCAATTCCCTCCCCTCTATTGTAGTGGCCAGCCTAACCACTTACAGTCAGTAATCTGTGCATAGATTTTGTTTGCTTAAGTGCATTACCTCACATTTCTTAGCATTAAATCTCAACTACTATATCTTAGACCACCCCTCCATATTTTCTAGATCCACCTCATGCTCCCTCACCCCATCTTCATGGTCTAGCCTGCCAAATAACATTGTGTCATCAGCAAAGAGACACATCTAACCCTGCATACCTTCCCATATAATATTAATTTACATATTGAACAGGACAGGTCCCAGGACTGAACAGTATGGCACTCAGTTCATGACCCCCCGTCCTCCAAAGTAGCCCCATTCACTACTACCCTTTGTTGCCTTCCCCTAGCCAATTTCCTACAAAACTGATGAAATTCACCTCCTAAGAATGCAAGCATGGGGTTGTGGTCTGTAACTACTGTGAATGTTTACTATGAAGCTGCAGAGCTGGACACAGGTCTGGTTGCAGAGTGTTCATAAAAGCAAAATCCCAAACATGTGCAAGGACAAGTACTTCAAAGCAGGTAAGCTTTTTAAAGTTTATTAGTTAAACACAATAACATGCATCCCATTACTGCCTGCCATAACAACTCAAGCCCCGGCACTTAACGGTGTGGATCACCTCTTTCACAGGGGGAGTGGCCTTCTTCCAGTGGAGAGTGTATTTAAGTATCTCTCTAATGATGTAAAAGTGTATCTATTTTGAGGATGTTGCAGCCAGAAAAGCAGTAAAATCCTTTTGAAATTAAAGCAGGCGGTCTCAACCATATGGGAAGTCCCAAAAATGTGCTGGTACAGAGTTCAGTGGCACATGAGGAATAAAGATACTCTAGAGAAAATAATGAATGGGCAACCATGCACAACGAGGATGTGTTTCCATGAATGACTACTGATGACATCATAGGTACCTTAAGAGCGAAGCTGAAGAGGTCCATGATGTCATCAGAACCCTGAGATGAAAACACAGTTGAGCTGTGCATGGTTGCCAATGTTTTATTTTGTGTAGTATATGGTCTGAAACATAAAGTAAAAAATGCTGCATTTTCTGTTCCCAAGAAATCTTCAGTTCCATTTTTAATCTTTAACAAAACCAAAATCTACCTTCACCCAGCTGCTCAGAATCCACTTGGGTGAGGGTTGAATTTATGTTTTTTAAAATGCTGAAACAACAGATATTTTTTTTGTTAGGGAAGGGTGTCAGTTCTGAGTGTAGGGGAAAAATGAAAGTAAAACAACAGGTGGCACAAGCGTCCATGCTAATTAAAAAAAAAAGCTGTTGCACCTTAGAAGGGTATAGAAGCATTCCATGACCTTTGAACTGTGGTACAACAGCTTTTTAGTTAGGATGGAAATCTACACACAAGGGGAAACCATACGATATAGTAGCACATACATAACTGTAAAATCTAATAAACTTTAAAAAGCATACTTGCTATGGAGTGCTTGTCTCTCTGCACATTTAGAATGTTTACTATGTAGTATAGGTGTTCAATAAGTCTCATAAGCAAGCAATAATACACAACAGAGTGGGTGGTACTGAGAAGTACTGGATGGCCCAGGGGCATAACGAGGCCCAACGCCGTAGGCGGAGGGTCTTATTGACCTTGAAAGGTCTGGTATAACCAAATACCGCCCACCTTGAAGGGTAATATTGCACTTAGAAAATGGTATTTCTTTAATTTTTTTAATAATGATTTCAAAAGGAAAAAGAAGTTAAAATGTTAAAAAATCAATAGAAACAGCACTTTCTGTAAAACAGTCCCTTTACTGATTGAATTGTTGGTAGAGGGTGCTGTTGCTTATGACACTGTTTTATTTTTAGATTGCAGTGTCACTCTTACTTTCCTATTGATTAGTGTTTTCCATTAGCACACATACACCCTCCCCAACCCCCATGACAGATAGAGAGTGAAAGCTTTTGGATGGTGGTAGGATTATAAAATTTTTTTTTTAAGGAAAAAATGATTTGTTGGTGGGAGAGTGTGAGGGTGGAGCAAGTGGCTAAGCACTGCAGTGAGAATGGGCCACCATTTATTTCAGGTGCAACTGGACTGGAAGACTGCAGTCAGGTAAAGAACTGTAGAACAGAAAAAAAACAGGTACTTTGATTTTCAGGGAAAATATGTCTGAATGGCACTGGAGTTGTGGGTTGATTTTTTATCTGACTGACAGGCGGGACTGAAGGTTTTATTTATTTGTTTTTTGGTGACTGTATGGGTACACTAAACAACTGAATGCCTATTTGCTGGTAAAACCTGGGAGAGTACAAAGCATGAGATACAACAGAATCAAAAGCACAAGTACATCAAATCAAACAAGATACAAATATAGAGAGCTAAACAGTTCCAGCATACAGGTATAGTGTGAAATATTGCAAGTTGACAAATGATTAGAATAATTAACAGGTTATGATAAGGCAAGTGCAAGGATTAATGGTCAGGAATAGTACAAATTAAAATATTACAGGTTGACAAATAAGTAAAGTAACAAAGTTGGTGGAGACAAGTATATTCTGAGGTGTGAGAATCAAATTAAGCAATGTGCATGCAGTTGTGGTCAGGGTGGTTGGAAACAGTTGTAAGTCATGGATTGTGGAGTGAAACAGAGCAGTGTGGGAGAAGGTTTGATGGGAAATACATGATGGGCTTAGGGTTGCCACCTTTGGATGAGATGAAAACCGAATACTAAACCACACCCCCAAACTCCACTTCTAACCCCACCCCTTTTATGACTGATGAGGGCATCGCCTGGACTCTAATTCACGTGATTTATTTAGAATTGCTGCTGATATTGCATTGTGTACAACTTATTTAAATTACATCATGATTATTATTTTGGGTTTATTTGATTTAGATTTAAATATTTTAAATTTCAGTGTGTGTTAACATTTGGTGGTGTTAGAAAGGGGGGGGTTCCGGGGACTTTCCATCCTGTGTACACAGCTTAGCTGCCAAATCGAGTGACTACAAGGACACCTCTGACAACTGGCTAGTTTGGTTCAGGTGGCCTTTTCTGGTAAAACTCTTTCAATAAATAAACAAACTACACCAGTAATGGTGGATGAGATGTAATTACAAATATCATCTGCCATTTTAAGATGTGCTACTGTCCCTCCCATTGCTCCTACTTTAAAGTTATTTGTAATGTCAGAGAAGTTTTTAAAAGTGGTAGGAGCTATTCTATGCTGTTAAATACCATATTTTGTTTTCCATGTCAGTAATACATAGCAGATAGCATGCTATGTGATATGTAGCATGGAGGCAGTATAGTGCAGTGGTTTAAAGCTCTGAGCTGCAATTCTGGAGACCAGGGTTTGAATCCTACAGCCCAAACATGCGTACTTTGTGACCCTACTCAAATCACTCAATTTCCTTGTGCTCTCAGGTTGCACCTGTAAACAAGCTTTAGCTTAGTGTGTCTCTTCTGGTAAAAAAAAATAATGTTTTGAAAATGTTTTGATAAATTGCCTAAATTTGCAGTGCCATCTAATCTAGATTGTGTTCCTGTCATCTCATCAGCTACTGCTCTCTCTCTTCCTTTTCTCACTTCTGTAGCTTAGCATGCCTTTAGCCACATTATTCTGTGCTGTTTATCTGAAAGGCCTGGATTGGTCTTTCTGGAATATCCAAGTAGTATGAAAATTGACAATAACTACTGAGGAGAGAGAGGCATAGTATTGCTAGAAATGAAATAAAGTATTAGTTTATTAATTTAGCAACAAAATGGGTAACAAATGTTAAAATATAGGACAGACTCTAAAAGAAAAAATGGTGAACATTTAAAGGTATGAAAGTATTCCTTATCACAGCAGTCAAAGACCATACTCACATTGCAGCCTGGAAAGGGTTCGTTTGATTTGCTGCTAATGGTCTTAATAGCCTTACTTTACACCTCTCAGACTGACTGGTATAGAAACAAAGGTCTGCATGACATCAGAATTTGTTTGTAATCTGACCATGCAAGTAAAATGGTGAAGGATTTAACATAATCTGTTTTACAAGCATGTGGGCATTCAAAATGACTGAAAAAGTACTACCTCTGAATAAAACTGGATTAGCAGGTAAAGTTTCTGAAGCACATTGTACAGTCCATACTGGGACAGGAAGCTGCCCTAATGTGGTGCCTGTTTGGTTTCAGAAAAATGAAGGTGTTAATTAAGGTGGCATTGTTTACCCTTCCCATGAATAATTTTCCAATTTGCTGGTATGAAGTTAGAGATGACAACTGAGCAGACAGGGACACATAAGTGCCCTGCTCTTGAAGGCACTTCCTGATCAGCATGCACTGCAAGCAAGCAATCACACTGAAATGTCAGACACTTGCTTACAGTCAGATGAGAAGAAAATGAAACAGTTAGTGGGGACTCTAACAGGTGCTGCTTGACCCACCATAAAAACCGAATTTGCAATGGTGAAAACAGGAGGACCGAATCTGGACCTAGAAAACTGAATCATTCGGTCAAAAACCGAGTAGGTGGTAACCTTAGATGGGCTATATGGAGTAGGTAGTTTTAAAAAAAAAACTGTGTGGTCTAAGTTGGCATACAATTACAGCAACAAATAAGAAATTTTAAACAAATATATTTAACTTATATTTTGGTTCTGTATTCTCACAAAAGCTTTCATCTACTGTAGACACCCCAGTAAGGGAAGAAGTGGAAATCGACATACAGTAATGGTAATGTGACAGACAAAATAAAGACTTAAAAAACACTCATTCTGCAGAACCGGATAGTATCTCAAACAACATGTTAAAACTGTTAACACTTAATATTGCTACCCCCCCTTAGATTGCTATTTTTGAAATCCTTAAAAGGCTAGTGTACTGCTTGGAATTAATAGTAATTTTCAGATGAAGTCAGCTATCACTTCCAATATCTGAAGTATTTTTTTATTTTCTGTTTGTTAGTTAGAAGATTTTCCACCTGGCAGTACTGGGGTGATGTGTGGAGCAGCAATCTGTCTAGAGGAAAAAAGAAGGCAGTTCTGTTCCTCCCACTACATCAGAGCCAGTCCCTGCTGCTTCATGTGAAAGTGAAACCTGGCAGAAAGAAATGGTTCTCATTGGTTACTAGTGATGTCATAGTCAGTGTGGTCTCACTGTTGATGTAGTGGGAGGAACAGAACTTACTTTTTTTTCCTCCAGAGAGAGTGCTGCTCCACACATCACCCCAGTACTGCCAGGTGGAAAATCTTCTAATTAGCAAACAGAAAATAAAAAAATACTTGAGATACAAGAAGTGCTAGTTTACTACATCTGAAAGTTACAATTAATTGCAGGCAGTACACTAGCTCTTTAAATGATAATGAAGTCCCTCTAGACTGGCTAACTGAAAATGTAGTGCCTATACACAAGAAGGGAAAGTGGGCTGACCATATGAACTATAGATCTATTAGTTTGACGTTGGTCCCGGGGAAGTTGATGGAAGCAATATTAAAGGATATAATAAATTCCCACTTAACAGGTACCAATCAGATAGACAGAGAGCAGCATGGTTTTCTGTCAGGTAGATCCTGTGTAACTAACCTACTGTGTTTCTATATAAAAAAAAAAATCTCCTCAGCACTGGATAGGGGCACAGCAGTGGATTGCATTTATCTGGATTTCGCTAAGGCTTTTGATAAAGCCCCGCATTGTGAGGTTATCCAAAGTTTAGTAAATAAAAACATAGATCACAGGATTGTGAGATGGGTTGCTAGCTGGTTGGGGGAGAGAACCCAGAGAGTGTATATTAATGGTTACTACTCAGCCTCGGTACCTGTCATGATTGGTGTGCTGCACAGATCAGTTCTGGGGCCTGTGCTAATTCAAGTGTTCATGTCTAGTATGAGTAATGACACAGCAAATTGGCTGAGTAAATATGCAGATGACAGTAAATTAGCTGATACAGTTGCTGACGATGATAATTTATCCACTTTGCAAATGGATTTAGACAAAATTCAGAAATGGGCAAGTCTTCTAGGAATGTGTTTCAATATAGAAAAGTGCTGGGTAGACATTACAGTAAAAGAAATTATACTCTTAATGGACACACGCTGAGAAAATCAGAGGAAGAAAAAGACCAGGGAATAATTATAAATCATAATCTAACCTATGATACTCACTGTAAAAATCAAGTCGCAAAAGCTAAGAGAGTATTACGGGCCATAAAAAGAAACTTCAGAAGCAGAAGTAAGGAGGTTATCATGCCTTTAAATAGAGCATATGTCAGGCCCTTGCTTGATTATGGTAGCCCGGTGTGGGGACCCATCTCAAGGGGAGGTATAAATAGCACTGAAAAAATTCAAAGACATGCCACCAAATTTATCCATAATTTAAAAGCAATCCCATACAATGAACGGATTAAGAATTTAAACCTAATGACCCTTGAAACCAGAAGAATAAGGGATGATTTATTGCTGTGCCATAATATAATGCAAGATGTCTATTTGTTGAACAAATTAAATCTAGAGTTTAAAAGTGATAGAATATGTACCAGAAGGTATCCACTGCAACTGAGGACCAAAAAATTTAACATTAATAGAAGGAAGGCTTTCTTCACTCAGAGAGTGGTGTCACCTTGGAATAGGTTGCTGGTGGAGATCATAAGTAGTAGTAGCAAGGCACAGCTTAAAAAAAGACTAGATTCCCATACTTTAGACTGAAACAACATAGCTTATTATGGGTAAATGACAGGAGCAATCATGGGCATCCAGCCTCCTTAGCGCCTTACTCCTTAGTAATATGAACTTCAGTAGTATGAACGTGTGCTAGACTGTTACTTTGCTTTTCAATGCGGAGAGTTGACTAAGGGGTTCTCTACTTCAGTCTCACTAAGTGAGTAGAGTAATATGGTGGCTAACAGAACTTGAAATTCAGTGGCCACATTGATATTTTAGCTGGAAGGGCAGGCTGGCATGGGGACTAGTTATTTCCTGGTCTCTGTTGGCACAGAAATGCACCCCTTGCCAGGGGTGTCAGCCAATCAGAGGCCAGAAAATTTCAACCCATTTTCTAACCTCAGTTATAACTCTTAGAGCCTCCTTTTCATTGTGAGGTGTGCCCTAATTCTGATTTAGGGTATAAGAAATATGTACTGTAGCTTTTTCACCACATTTTCACATCCTACAATATTAAAAATTACTGTACTTGAGCTGACCTGGTGATGTTGAGGGCTGATGTGCTGGATGACTTACCTCGCGCTGCACCAGCAACTCGAGTTCAGGAATGACATCAGGTTGCTAGGGTGCCAGCATGGGGGGGAGAGGGTGGAAGCAGGATTGAGCAATTGTTCTTTGGGGGGGTCACCCTCCCATAGTCCCGCCATCACCCAATGGTGTTTCGGTGATGAGCGCAGGCGGTACCGGGTGACCAATGGGGGGGGGGTGTCCCACAAGACATGTGTGTGCATGCCTCCACATGCGTATATCACATCGGGGGTGCGCGGGAGTGGGATAGGAAAAACCCCAGAAAAACCTGGAAAATACAAATTAAAAAAAATAAATGCCTGTATTTGCACTAACTGAAGAGACATCCTGTGCCAATATCATTGTGTCAGAGCCAGGGTAAGGGCATAGCACTGAGGGAAGACAGCAAAGTAGTCCAAACACAAGCCATCAAACTATGTGGAGTACATAGAAACCAAACTGTAAAGAGAGTCAGTTTGTTTTTTTAACATTAATACAGTATAGCCAATCGATTACATTGGGCTTGCTCGCTCTAAAGGAGTTTTCTGGTACTTGATTAGCTGAGCTTGGGAAAGGGTGACTATCAAATGCCACACAGTGGTGCATGTGAGTAAGAGTTGTGATGCAGCAAACATTTAATGTTTCAACAGACATCTCCCACATGGCCTGACTCCTTTCTTTTATTTCTTACAGATTTGTACTATTGTCTGTTCCTTAACATCAAGGGTTCCCTGTAACCGACAAGACTGTTCTTTTATAGCTGCATTTTGACAATGAATCCACTGGAGTTCGAGGCTATTTTTCCTGGAGATCTGAGACAAATGTTCCTTACGTGCAGGCTGTAACTGCAGCAATGAAACATAGTTACAATAGGAGACAGTAGCACACAGGAACTTCAGGACCAGGTGGCTACCAGCTCTAATCTAGAATCAGTACTGAGAATTTTTCTGAGCTTTGCTTTTTTAACACTGGACCCTTGTGCCTTAATATGAGATTTACTATTCCAAAACCACACTGCTGAGATCACTACTCTGGTTCAGTTCTTTATATTGTATGACAAGCAGCATTGTCATTACAAAACATATACATCACAAAACAGATTATCCACAATGAATAAGATTTCCAATACAAATACAAAAATATATCATACACACTTCTTCAATGTATATACTAAGTCAATACACTTCAATGCATATAATTCTTACTTTAGTCATTTTAATATTATACATTATCAGGAGCACCATCCCTTTACATTAATTTTATATCAGCTGAAGATATTTTAATCAGATGATACATGTAATTTTTTTCCATTCAATAACTTTAAAAAATATTCCCAATCTGTCCAGAGTCTCTTCCTCAGTGGATTTCAACAGACAATTAACCTGATACCTGGGTTCCATATCTAAGGAAGCCAATATATCTCCCAGATACAAGCTTCATTCATAATTGTGTAACGGGCACAAAATCACCAAATGAAGGAGAATATCCTTCCCCAGTCCATAACCACATATTAGTTCAGTCTGCTTGGCATAAATTCCCCTCAGTCTCTGTGAATCATTATATTCAAAACAAAATCTTGTGAAACTTTTCATTTTATCTGGGTCTTTCAATATAAGCAAATATGGTTCCATTCCAAGTATTCTTTTCTTATTAATATCCAACCAATTGCTTATTTTTGAGTTACTACTAATATCCATTTCTCTTTGAATATGAATGTCCCAAATTTTATTTTTTATGTAAATTTCTACATATTCTAGTGATTTAATATAACTATCTGCCATGCAGTCCAGTAAGCCATATGGCTTCAAAATACTTTCTATAGTGTGTAGACTGGGACAGGCAAAGCCATTTTGCATGTAATTTATAGATTCTTCAAGACATATTCAAGGCAGTCTTGTTTCTTTCATTCTATAAACTTTCAACCAATAAATGGAAAGCCTTTGCTCAACATAACATCTTATTGGGAGCTGACCCAGCTCTAATTTGGTTAATGAAGAAGAGGCCCCTACCGGGAGGCCCAGAAGTTTTTTGTAAAATTTATTCATGACGGCCTCTAATGAATACGTATTACCAAAATCCCATATTTCAGCCCCATATAATATTTGACTTTTCATTTTAGCATTTATAGCCCTTACACATCCTTTTATGGAATGACCACCAGACCTGTATGAAAATCTGTCCACTGCTGGGGTAAATCTTTTAACCTTATTAACTATAAAAATTTTGTGTTTGTTCCATGTCAGGTTATATGTAAAGATAATACCAAGGTAGCAGAATTTCTGAACACTCTCAATACTATGTTTATTGCACATTAGCTTCTGGTCCCCTCCCCTTGTTCCCCTTATATTTATTACAGACCATTATTTTGTCTTGTCATAGTTTATTTCCAAGGATGCTTTCAAGCATCCTGCATGGAATTTTTGAATTCTTCTTTTTATCCCAATGTAACTAGTAGAGATTAGAACCGCATAGTCTGCATATGCCAGGTAGGGGCAATGCCTGCCACCTAATATTGGTGTGTAGCTCAGGGGTCGTATTTCAAGTTCAAGTTTATTGCAGGAAAACTCCATTGAGCAAGCTCATTCACAAGGAGGTCCTGTGACATAAACACTTAAAGTACAAACACAGATAGGTAATAACAGTATATACATGAAATACACGTTACATGATGCAGGCTGGATATACATACAAGGGTACCACACAGGGTGACCGCAGGTGGTAAACATTGATATGAGACAGGGTAGCGATTTATAGGTCGCATACTGATAAATGAAACATGATGACTGGTGTGATTTGATTTAATCAAATCAAATATACAGTATTTTGGCAGCTAGAACAAACAACAGTCTACAACTGATATGAGAGGGAGGAGAGATTTGATAGAGTAGCAGTGGAGCATAAGCAAAGATAAAGCCAGGAGTAGAAGGGGAAGGGAAAGCAGTTAATATGACAAATCAATTATACCTTACCAGTGGATAAATATGGCACACATGGGAAGGAAGAGACTTAATGACAGTTACAGGTGTCTTTTATTTTGGCTGAACTTAGCGATTTGAAGTTTATTGAAACTGTGCTAGTTAGTTTCAGTACGGTTTGTAATTGGTTCCAAATGGAGGAAGGGCATATGCAATAGCACGTTTACCAAAGGAGGTCCAGGCCCTTGGTATGTCAAGCATAATAAAGTCAGATTTTCTTAATCTAGTATGCACTATGTGAGATACTAATAAGGAAGAGAGATAGCTTGGCAATTTCTGCAGGAGCAGTTTAAGAGTCCATAGCCCAGCATGGAGCAGGCGTCTAGTAGTAAGGGATGTCCAACCAACAGCTGCATATAAGTCACAGTGGTGTGCGAGCAGTAAGGGAGTTGTGGCCAGACAAGTAGCCATTATAACATAGACTTTGATGGCAGATAAGGACCGCTTGGCCCATCTAGTCACCCGTTTCCCTACCTACAGGATAGGTCGCAGATCCTAGTTAACCAACAGCCTATTTCTTCCAACCCCCACAAGAATTGCCTCATGTCTGTCCCATGCATTCTTGAATTCTCCCACAGTTTTAGACCCCACAACCTCCTCAGGAAGGCTGTTCCATGCATCCACTACCCTCTCTGTGAAATAATACTTCCTCACATTGCCCCTGAACCGCCCTCCTTCTATCTTTAAATTGTGTCCCCTTGTTCTTGCCTCTTTTTCTGAAACATGCTACCCTCTTGGACTTTGTTGATTCCACTGAGGTACTTAAAAGTTTCTATCATGTCCCCCTCTCCCTTCTTTCCTCAAGGGTATACATATTAAGCTCCTTTAGTCTCTCCTCATATGGCTTCTCTTGCAGACCCTGCACCATTTTAGTTGCCCTCCTCTGGACTGCATCTATCCTGTCTATGTCCTTGTGGAGATAGGGTCTCCAGAACTGGACACAGTACTCCAGATGGGGTCTCACCAACTGTCTGTACAGAGGGATAACAACTTCCTGTTTTCTTCTGCTGTTGCCTCTCCCTATACATCCCAATATACCCCTAGCCCTCCCTACTGCCTTTTCATATTGCTTGCTAACCTTAAGGTCATCTGATATGATTACCCCCAGGTCCCTTTCCTTTTTTGTTGTTGTTACTACCTCCCCCCCGTTGTGTATTCTTCCCTGGGTTCTTGTTTCCCAGGTGAATTATTTTGCACTTCTTTGCATTGAATCCTAGCTGCCATACTTCTGACCATTCCTCCAACCTTGCCAATTCCCTTTTCATCCTTTCCATGCCTCCTTGTATATCAACCCTGTTGCAGATCTTTGTGTCATCTGCAAAGAGGCATACTTTTCCTTCCAGTCCCTCTGCAATGTCACTGATGAAGACATTAAAAGGACTGGACCCAATACTGAACCCTGCAGTACCCCACTAGTAACCGCCACTTTCTTCAGAAGTGGACTCCATTTACAATTACCTTCTGTGTCCTGTTGTGCAGCCAATGTTTTACCTAGGCTACCACCCTGGGACCCACTCCCAGGCTGGTTAATTTGACTATTAATCTTTTGTGTGGGACTGTGTCAAATGCCTTGCTAAAGTTTAGGTAGGCCATGTCCACAGCCCCTCCCTGGTCTACTACTTTGGTCACCTAGTCAAAGAAATCTTTTAGATTCGTCTGACATGACCTTCCCGTTGTGAACCCATGCTGCCTTGGGTCCTGTGCCCCATTGGCCTCTAGGTACTCAACTATTCTTCAGAAATCCTTCTAGTACCCTATTCAAGTAAAGGTTAAACAGGATGGGGAACAGTACACAACCCTGCCACAAACCTATATTGGTGACAAATTTCACTGTGTTGTCCTCTTTCTTAATATAACTTAAGCACCTTCTGTTATCAATATACAGAGTAATCAAGATGTTTATTAAAGACTGATCCAAACCATACCCTACTAAAACTTGCCATAATTTATCTCTTCTTACTCTGTCAAATACAGCCCTCAGATCAACAAACACACAGTATACAGTAATTTCTGCTTTTTTATATTAATGTATGTATGCATTAAATGTGTCAGAACAAAACACTGATCAGATGTAGAGCATTCTGGCATAAACCCTGCCTGTGTTTCATCAGTTATCTGTAGTTCCTATATCCAGTCCATTATTCTTTTCTGAAGAATTTTTGTAAACAATTGTTGTGTGGTATCCAGGAGGCTAATTGGTTTGTAATCTTTGGGGTTTGCTTTCTCCCCTTTTTTAAAAATTGGTATAATTATGTTTTCCCTCCAGGTTGATACTATCTTACCATGTTTAACTATATAATTGTACAGTTTCTTCAGCAAGGGTATCCATAAATCTATATCATTCAATATTATGTCAATTGGGATGCCATCCAGACCTGGAACCTTATGTCTCTTTGCTAGTCTTAGGGTTTCTAAAATGTCTTCCTCTTTAATATCTTCCTTTAATGGGATCCATTCATTTATATTATTATCTTGAGCTCTAATTTCTGATTAAAAAATAAACATCTTTAATAATCCTCCCAAATATGTGGTTCTATGTAGTTCTCAATCTCCTCAGGTATCAATCCCAACCCTTGGCTACCATTTTGCAGTACTTTTTGTTTTTGTCCTTATTCCATACCGCTGCCTCAAATTCTTTCCATAAGGAGCTTCTGTAGGTCCCTCTTGTTCTAGCCAGTAATCGTTTATACTCCTTCCTTAATTTATTTCATTTTTTTTATGTATTTGTTCTAGGATTACAAACACTAGAATACAAATAAATAGATTTTGTTTTCTTTCCTCTGGTTATTTCTTACCAGTTTGGCTGTCTTGTTAATTTCTTTTTTGGCAGCCTTGCATTCAGCATCATATCATCTACTCCCTTTAAGTTCTTTCATATGGGATGCTTCTATTATAAAAGATGCTATTTTTTTCATGATTTCCTCAAAATCCCTCACAATATGTTCATCTTTTTTTATTACTTATAATGTTCTAAATTTGCTATCTTAATCTGCTTTCTGTGATTAACTGGTTAGATGAGAAATTATCTATTACTTCCCATTTCACTCCTTTTTTTGTCCTAATGAGTTCACTTTCATTGTTCCTGAGCCCAGTATTATTTCATAATTCTAGCTTGATTTCAATGGGGTTGTGTTCACTTTCAGCTCTGTCTTCAACCCTTACGTCTTTAACAAGGAATATTAAGCTTAAATTTATCCAGCATAGGTCTATTGTTGAGGTGCCTCTATTTCTATATATGTATATCCCCCCTTAGGATCCCCTCTAGTCCTGCCATTAATCAGTGTGAAATTTCTTTCATCTAACATAAACCCAATTGTCTTACCCCTCTTGGTGGATTTATTGTCTCAAGCATTTCTTTTAATGGTTATAAACTCCAGTTCATAGCTGCACCCAATTCTTTTAGTTCATGTGTTAACTTCAGGCACTGTCCCACCTTAGCATTGAAGACACCCACTAGGACTATACCACACTACTCTGGTGAAATATGAGCATAAACATCTTAAAATGTTAAAATCTTTCTGGTATACAAACTGTTTGAAGTATTACAGGTCAACTGTTGCTTCTTTCTTGCATTTAACTCCCTTTAGTGTGGATTTATTATTGTAACCTCACACTGTTATTTATTTATTTTATTTATTTATTTGAAATACATCCAACTAGGAGAACTGTTTGAGATATGGTATCTCACTTTCATGGGGGTCCAAGGAAGGATAGCAGCAGCCAGCAGGCTAACATAGTGCAGCAGGAATAGTTACATACAGGCTAAAATATACAGAAGAGAAACTCTAAAGGTAAGGACATCCAAACAGTAACCCCAACAAGCTGACAAAGTGAGTTCACTACAAACAAGGAGCATGAGCGTTGTTATACAACATGATCATGGTCAGTTGGATAGGAATTCTGGACAAAAACAAATGCAGGAAGTTCTAAGGTGGCTGGAAAGAATGGACTAGAACACTTGCAAGCTAGATGCATTCCCCAGCTGGAGAGGGAGTTTATTCCAGCTGTCTTGTGCTGCAAATGCAAAGACCTCTGTACCAAATGCACACTTCTACCTGGGAACTGAGATGGTACAGTAAGCACTGTTGTTCAATGGTGTGAGTGGGCAGTGCTTGATGTGTGAGAAGGGCTAGGAGATAATTAAGGACTTTTTCTTCTACATAGTTATAAAACACAGAAAGCCAGAGGTAGTCACATCTACTTCATGGACTTGTCTAGTTAAGCTGGACAACCAGCAGACCATAATGGGTAGATCATTCACAAGGGAGGATGAACCGACACATCTTGCCATACAAACGATCTTGCCATACAAACTAGGAACAGCTGATGGGTTTTGTTTGTACAGTGGTATCTGATGGCTCCTTAGTCAATGGAAGGGAGCGGAAAGTGGGAGACTACCTGCTTCCATGTATCAGCACATATTCAGACTTGTACAGAAAGTTAAGCCAGGATCCTACAGTTATGAATCACAAGACATGTGACATTTAAGTGTTCGCAGTTTTGCTGGTATCAAAACACAGGGGATGACTTTTCATAACACAATTGTACATTGCATGTTGGTTTCAAAGACTGCATTGAAATAATAAATATCCAAGTCCTTTCTAAGGAAGAAAGTGTTTCCCCCTAATTTACAAGGGCATCAACCAAAGGTACAATTTTCTTATAGTTGTGTGATAAAATCATAGACTGTGTGGATGCTGTGCAACATCTAAGGGTCTGATCCTCAAAGGTGGCCCGGATATGTGCTAAAAGTGCACATCTGGACAACAGAGCATCATGGGTGTGGTTCTGCATGCCAACGATGTAATCCATGGCCCCCTGCCACTCAGTGCTGGTCCTGCCCATGCATGGACTCCAGCACAGAGTGGATCCCATGCTCTGTGAAGAATAAAGGATTGTGGGATATGGCAACCTTCCAAGGAATGTGGTATCCATAGGGCACTAATTTAACAAAAAACATAAGAAATCAAAAGCTACATTTGTTGGCCACCAGCACGCCATGCCAAGACTAAGGACATATGGCAGCAGGACTTAACAGGCTTCAAAAAGGCCCCAGTGGTGGCTCAGCAGACTTGCACAGTGGGCCAGCCAGTGTTATGGTAGCCTCTCATGGCACATAATGCCACATAATGCCACCAGCATATGTGTACCTCAACATTTGTGCACACCTTGGCAAACCATGTGGATGCATGTCCCCCCTCTTGTGCTGTCACAACCCAGTTGCTAATGTAGACACACATACAGCACCATTTTGGATGTAGAATGGTGGTAATGCATGTGCAAAGGTGTGAAGGTCTCTCTATGCGTGGAGCAAGACCTCTGCAAACCACAAGCCCCACTAAGCACCTCTACATGGGTGAGGAAAGCCTCCTTGGCATTTAGTGGACTGGGCCTAAAGTCCATTTGAAAATCTAGCCAATCCTCAAGGGAGGCAGTATAGCCTATAGGGTTAGAGCACCAATCTGTGGAACTACAATAGAGACCCAGCAGACAGGTTTGAGACTCTTAATCACATTGGGCTGGCAGTATAGCTTGGAGGTTAGAGTAACAAGCTATGAATGAGCTTGGTACATCCAGCAGACCTGGGTCTGACTCCAACAACTTCCACTGGCATTCTGTATGACCCTGAGCAAGCCACTTAATCTCCCTAATGCTCCCAGGTCACCCGAGAAAGCAGGTACTTGTGCCTAGTGGACCTTACTCAGTTACCAAAGCATATAACTAACTATAACTAGCAAATTACAAACTGTGTTTGGAACTGAAGTCAGTTAACCTCCCTGTGCTCTCAGGATTCACCTAGAAATGAGTTTCAGCACAGTGTGCCTTTCCAAGACAACAATTCTAAAATAAAATAAAAAAATACAGTTCTGTGCTAAACATGCCACTGATATGCATAGTTATAGTGAGAGTATGTCTAACATACATCAGAGCTCAGAGTAAACTGATTGTGGAGCAGTGGTCAGAGGCCCAGTTTGTCTGCCTCTTGTCAGTCAAGCAACATCTGGGAACTAGTATAAAGCAAAACCATGACTTCAGAGTGGTCCAAAAGGTGCGGTTTTTCTTTATACTAGCTCCCAGAGTCAGCTTGTCTGCTGGTGGTGTGACAATACTTATTAAGGAACTGGTTGGGGGGGGAGTAATGGGTTACTTTTCAGAGCCCCAAGATGGGGAAGATGAGAAAAACCAATGGTGATTGAACACTATACTAGCTGGGACCCATTTCAAGAAAAATTAGAGCTGGGGGCCTGGTTCTGTTTTATTTCACACCCCATCCTGTGAGTACCAGGAAAGTCTAGAAAATATGTTCGGATATTTGAGTGCAAGGTCCTGATGGGGGTATAACTTAATTTTTGTTTAACCACCCATGCCAGCAGAATTTGGGATCAGCTAGAGAACAATGTTGAGGAGAGAGGGAGAAGCAGGGACTGTCATATTCTGCTCCAGAAATTTTGTGAACTAGGGGCCTGATTCCAAAAGGCATCCACCTGGCACAAGGTGACTTGCATCCAACAAAACGGATGCAAGCAGCACTTTGCACCAAGAGATGTGCCCAGTGGTATTTCGAAAGGCAGCCTGCAACAACATGCAGGCTGCCTGCGGCAAAGTGGACTTGCGCCACCAGTGCACCCCAGACCCGGCAGTGACCTGGTGCAAGGGGGTGTTATGGCAGCATCTGCACCCTATTCTTAAACGGCAGCTGCCGCAACCCCAAATCGGTATTCCAAAACAACCCCCTGGAGAACATCCAAGAAAGTAGTTACACCAGCTATGAGCTGGTGTACCTGTACTTTGCCACCCACCAGGGGTTGCCACAATGTGGCCCAAACCATGCCCCCAGACCATGTAGCTACCCCCTCCAAGCTCCGATCTCCAGAAAGAACACAACTAAGCCCCCCCCAGCCCCGGTCCCCCACAATGCACAGAAAGGACCCCCTACCCGGCCTTTGGCGTGACTTGCATCATGCCTTTCAGAATCAGGCCCTTGGAGTTCTTCATTTTTGGTAGCCCCAATCCCCACCACCTGTAGCAAGTAGCAGTAATGAACTTTTTGTCCCAGGATAAGAGACCAGGGTCCTGTTGTTGACTAGATGAAACTGAAGTTTCCACATTAGGTCCAATATGGTTCCCCCTTACAATATCGAAAACCAATCTCCACCTCCCTTCCCCAGCTGCTGGAAGGGCACCAGAGCTGCAAACTCTGCTTGATCTCCAACCCTGGCTACTTAGATTTTGAAGGTACCCTCACCTCTGACAGTACCCAGTCACAGGCTGACACCTTAATGCTAAAACTAAAATCCCAAATCCCATCACCCTACTCAGCTCAATAACCACCCACTGGTTGGTGGTGCTGCCATCTTGTTTCTAGCTGAAGTGTGTTCACTACAGTGAGCCAGAGTAGAGGGAAAAACAGGGCAAACTTTGCTGAAACTGAGGTAAGTTGGAAGAAGGGCTGTTAATTTGCTTTTAATTTGCTGCAGAAACAACCTGATTTTCACATTTGTAGGTGGGACTCGGATAAAACGGAAGTCAGAAGGAAAGAGGGAATTATCAACACATGAAAAGAGGGTTCTGTTAGAGGCAAATCAGTCCTAGCAGTTTACTATTTAATTCCTGCAGGTCCAAGTGACCATGAAGAGTGAGGACCATGAGAAGGAGGCTGGCATCTGCAGGGAAAGCCACAGGAAGCCTGCTGTTCTGCATGGGACTCTGCTTGGCCACAGTCAGGGATCTGTTTCCTTCATGTCTTCAAGTAAGGTAAAAACACTTTTTACAGTGCTACAGATGTGCCAAAGGGTAGCCTAATCTGTATTTAGGGTGAAGCTACATCACTGTTGGTGTAGAGCATTATATTCTAACTAAACAAGTTTATATCTGGGGTATGGCTTCACTGAGATCTGGGTGCAGGGTGTATTTGCTGTTTTACTGAAGGTAGCCTAATCCCTATCTGGGGTAGGGCTTTGTCAAGGTCTCTGTGTGCAGATGAGCTTAGTGTAGCTAAATCCTTATCTGTGACATAACCTAGTTGCAGGATATTATCAAAGACTAGCAGCTGATAGGCAGTGAGGCACTCAAACGTGAGTATGCTGGTAGGATATTGCTGGTGCAAGTGTGTGGAGAGCAGGGGCTGTAGGGCAGTCAGTGGAGACGCAGCCAGAGCCTCAATTATAAGAGGGTTCAGGGGTTGGCTGCTGAACTTGAGACTGCAAGGGTGGAAATCTTTTGTCTGAAATCCATAGCCAGCAAACAACTAAGAAGACTACATTCACCACTTCAGTCGAGATCCCAGAGACTCAATGGTGGCAAATGGACTGTAGTTGGAATGGAGGGAGAGAATGGAGGATGGGATACCAAAATTGAAACGTGTGCCCATCTCAAACAAGTACCTGTCTTGTTCAAGGAGCCCACTGGAATCCCAAAAAGAGTGAGGGGGCCACTGCACTTGGGAAGGGGACTCCGTCCATTGGAGACAAGTGAGGGAAGGATGGGAGTATCAAAGGGGGAAAAAGAAAGGCTATGGTGCTGGGGACTCCATCGTTTGGGGCACAGGTGAGACAGTGAATTCCATATTGGATGTTGAGAGCAAGGTTTACAGTTTCCCTTGAGCAACAGTGGTTAGCTTGAGAAAGAAAATGTTGGAACTCACTGGGAATGTTGGGGGAGACCAGATTGATAGTGCACCTAGGCATAAATTATTTGGACAGAAGAAGTGCAGAGTAAGTGAAGAAGAGCTTCTACACCTTAAGTAGGAGTCTGATGAATATAGCAGGGAAGGTGACCTTCTATGAGGTCCTACCTACCTTAGCCACGCTACAGTTATAGGGAGTAATACATAAATTGATCAGCTCCACGCATAGCTAAAGGTCTGGAATAGTAGGGAGAATTTTAGTTTTTTTTCAAAATAAAGGTTTTTATCCTCCTGGGCTGACTGGGTGACTGATCAGCCCTGTTCCTGGGTGCCATTGGCCTGCCTGCTACCTCTCTCCTTGTGTGGGGTGTTTTCCCCATGGATTTCCCTCTGCAGCAGAGCCAGGGGAGGGAGGTCCATGCTTACCTCTGGTGTCTCTCATCCAGAAATCCCTCACTTACCCATGAAGCCTGGTCACCTTCACTTTTGCTCATGTGTTTTTCCTTTTACTGTTTCGGAGCCACAGCATGGCACAGAAGCACATGCACATAGAGGTGTACATGCACTCTGGAATCGCAGTCTGCTTCCACCCACCCAGACATCCATCTGGCCCCCTGTGGCATCAGTGCTACCACCAGGCCTCCACCTTGTGGCAGCTGAGAGCTGGGAAGGTGAACCACCCCTGCCCAGGTCAGGAGAGCTGCCTGTTGGCTGCTCACTCCATCTCAGGACCTCCCCCTCCAGCCCCCAGCACCCTGAGCTAACTTCCAAACTGGGATTGCTTGTGTGATGTGAGGTAATGTACTCCATGGTGCCTCAGCCCTCTGTGACACAAGGCCAGCTAGCAATTTTAGTTCTTAGGAGATTAGGACCACAACTAGTAAGGCTGGAGCTTGTTCAAAAGGGGTGGACTGCACCCCAACAAGGAGAGCACCATGGTTCTGGGACATACTGTAGATTCACACAACATCTATGAAAGCTTTTACTCTAAGAATGGGAGAGTCAGATCAATTGAGAATATGCACAACCACACAACCAGACAGGGCCAAAAGGGCCTCCCCCCACAAAGAGCAGGCAGAAGGGGCAGGACAAACAGGTGGAAGGGAGTGAGACTGAAGTAGGGCCAGTGCATATACAAGATGTAGGTGTATTGAAAGAGCAGGCTGGGGGTAGGGAGGAAGGGGGAAGTGCAGAGAAAGGCCATGAAAAAAGCAGGAACAAGTGATAGTGTTGGGAAAACAAGGGGTGCAGGGGGTGTAGAGGAGTTCAGCACCACAGTAATGGGTAGAATGGCCAATGGGGATGAAGCAGGAGATGTGGAAGGTGATGTGTGTTAATGCCAGGATGTGGGAAACAAGACCTGTGACCTCCGAGCAGTAATGGCTGATGCACAGCTGCACATGATGACTGAAATGGAAATAATGGCAACCCAACACCATGAGTGGAAGTCAAGTGTGACAAGATACACTATGCTCAGTGTGGATAGGGTACAGGGGAGAGGGAATGGGGTGGCACTATATATTAGGGATAATATCCAAGCCTAAGAAATGCAGGAAGTAGGGAGGGGTACTGGGACAGAGGCAGGTCCAAGGAATTACATACATACATACATACATACATATACATACATAGTGTCGGCAGATAAGGGCCTATGGCCCACCTAGTCTGCCCATTAGAGCTTGTAAGTTCAGTTTGTTTTCCTAGAAGTCTATTTCCCCTTACCCCTGACCTCTAGAATTCCTTTATGTCTATCCCATGCATTCTTAAATCCCATGATTGTTTCAGCCCCCACCACTTCCTCTGGCAGGGTGTTCCACTTGTCCACCAACTCGTCTGTGTGAAGAAATTCTTTCTCATGTTTCCTCTGAATCGTCAGTCCCTCCAACTTCATCCCATGCCCTCTAGTCCTGAAACATCTTTTCGCTTAAAAAATAGTGTTTTCCTGCACCCTGTTCCTCCCTGTAAGATACTTGTATGTCTCTATCATATCCCCTCTCTCCCTCCTCTCCTCCAGGGAGTACATGTTCAGTTCCTTCAACCTGTCTTCATAGGACTTGTGATGCAACCCATGCACCATCTTTGTTGCCCTCCTCTGAACCTTCTCTACCCTGTCTATGTCCTTACGTAGGTATGGTCTCCAGAACTGTACACTGTACTCCACTGGAATTGTAGGGGATGGTGCTCAGGGCTGGGGAAAAAACAGACAGAGAGCTAGGGGAGGAGATTAATAGGATTGTTGAACTAGGGGAAGTGCTGATTTTGGAGGACTTCAACATGCCAGACATGGACTGGAGTATCCCAGTAGCAGTGAGTGAAAGGATTCATTCCTTGGTGGATAGAATGCAAGAGGCATTTGTAGTCCACAAGGTCATAGAACCCACTAGGGTATGGGCCACACTGGATCTGGTCTTGGCAAAAAGGTACAGCATGGGGGAGGTCAAAGTTGGGGGAACCACTGGGATCTAGGGATCACAGGAACATATGGATGGAGATTAAACTGCAAGCATAGAAGGTGTGCTCCAGGACTAAGGTCCTAGACATTAGGAAGGCAGATTTCAGGGGGATGAGGGAAGTATTAGGGTAAAAATTGTAAGGTATGACAGTAGTTGCAGGAGTGACTAGCAAATGGGACTAGATAAAAGAATGATACTGGAAGAGCCAAGTTTCCACAAAAGGATGATCAAGAAGAGCAAGAGGGGCTGGAAACCACTGTGGTTTTCCAAAGGGGTAGCAGAGTCACTGATGTAAAAAAGAAAGATATTCATTAGGTGCAAAGCAAGTCAGACAGAAGTGGACAGTTAAGAATATCAGAAGAGGTTGAGGCTGGCAAATAGGACAGTGAGACAGGCCAAAGCAGATAGAGAGCTAAGGTTTGTGGAAGGGGATTTAAAGAAAGAGACAAAGCATTCTTTTGATACATATCACAGCAACGACAATCAGGGAAGAGGTGGCCAGGCTCAGGAAGAGGGAGGGTTGGGAGGAGGATGAAAAGAGGGAAAGGGTGGTCAGACTCAGAAATGGGGAGGAGTGGGAGAAGGATGAGAAGAGGAGGGCAGACTTACTGAATAAATACAGTACTTCTGTTAAGTGTTCATGGTGCAAGAAAGGGGCCCTCTGCCTGAATGCAGCATTGAAATCAGTAAGTGGTCATTGGCAGGTACCACCATAGAGTCCATCAAGGAGAAGAGGGTATTAAAGGGCCTGCAAAGCATTAACAATGGATAAATCTATGACCCTGATAGGATGCATCCAAGGCTGTTGAGCGAGTTGGGACAGGTCCTAGCTGGACTGCTGGTAGATGTCTTCAGCTGCTGTTTGGAAACTGGGGATGCCTTGAGGGACTGGAAAACCACAGATCTGGTCCTTCTACACAAAAAAATGGAAGAGAAGACAAGACAAGCCAGATAACTACAGACCGTTAGTTTGATGTTAATTTTGGGGAAACTATTGGATTCAATAATAAAGCAGAGGCTGGAAAAGTTTCTGGAGGGAAATGGTCTGTTAGTGGGAAAGTCCTGGGTTTGTCACTGTAAGGTCTTGTCAAATTGACCTGGTTGAATTCTTCGATTGAGTAACAAGGATGTAAATAAGGGTCAGGCAGTGGATGTCCTGTATCTGGACTTTAATACGGCATTGAATCTGTCCCACATGGATGGATGGCCCGGAAACTGGGTGATTTAGGGAGGGGGACAAAATGATTGGATGGATGAGAACCATGCTGAGTGGAGGACCCAGACAGTGGTCATGAATAGGAAGCATTCTGAGGTGAGAGATGTAACAAGTGCCCCAAGAATCAGTTTTGAAGTGGTCCCAGTTTTACAGGGAAAGATACACATCTTTGCAGATTATACTAAAATTTATGGAAGGGTAGATAGCAAAGAGGGGATAAGGGCCATGAGGGAGAACCTGGAAAGGCTTGAGAGGTGGTCAAGGGTGTAGCAGCAAAGATGTAACATGAAAAAGTGAAATGTAATGCACATAGGATCCAGAATGCTGAGAACAGAATGCAGGGTGGTGGGTGGAGGTGGTGGAAAGAACAATGGAAGGAAGAAACCTAAGGGTGTTAAAATGAGAACCTGAAAGCATTGGCTCAGTATATTGTAATATTTTTATACCTGGCACAGATGGACTCAGATGCAGCACATCAGTTCAGTGGCCATTTTTATTCAAGCAGGGGATACTGGTCACACTCTGCTGGAAACAGATAAAGGAATGCCCTCAGGGCATGACAAGAACTATACATATCTACACAGGACTGCAAATATCTGTATGCAGGGACTACAGTCTTAATGGCATTCCCTGTACTTTCTACTACTGTACATATACATATATGTATATGTATATATTGCACTCCTCCCCTTTAGACAAAAACTAGTCCAAAATATTTCAACAGTAACATTTTCTAACTTCTGGGCCTCAGTTCGGGGGGTGAGGATATAGCATGCACCAAGCAGCAGTGGAGTAACCAGCCTTTTAAAAAGTGCATGCACAAGTCAACAACTCCACTCAATTGGTTGGGGGTTTGGGGGCCTGTGCGGCCCCCAGAAAATTTTGGTATTTTTGATGCTTTATGGTGCATTTTGGGGCCAATTGTGGGAGTATACAGTACCCTTCTACCATAGCATTTTTACATACCAGTCCCATTGTTCTGGCCCCTGGTGGCTGCATAGTTTCATTTTGGCACCCACTGTTGATGCCATCCTTGCAGTGCAGGCATACAGTTAGGTAATAAGCACTTATGAAAATGATGAGTGCTTAATAACTGAGCACTGAAGGCTGTTTAAGCTGTTTAAGAATTATAATATAAAGTAGCAGTGGAAAAAGCCTGAGATCTGGGGGCTGCCTAGGCCCCCAGAAAGTTTTATTATTTTTGTTGCATTCTGGTGCATTTTGGGGTCAATTGTGGGAAGTGCCCTAGTACCAGAGCCTGACATACCACTACAGTTCCACTTTGCTAGCCATTGGTGGCTGCACATTTAGACTAGAACGGTAGGAGCACTGGCTGGATGGCTGACTAGCACTCCCCTGGTTCTACCAGGCAACTGAAGATGCTGTCGTTGGTCTGAGAACAACTCCAATGCCAATACTTATCTAGGAAAAATAGGATGGAGACTTGACAAGACAGAGATACTGAATAAATACTTCTGTTCACTATTCACTAAGGAGGGGGAGGGTCAAGGACCATAGCTGGGTAGCAGAACTGGGACCAGTCCTATTCAATGTATTCATTAGTGACATTGCAGATGGGCTGCAAGGAAAGGTCTGCCTACTGGCAGATGACATCAGGATCTGAAATGGGTTGGATACTCCAGACAGAGTGGAGAGGATGAGGAGGGACCTGGAAAAGCTTGAAAGATGATCTGAGATATGGCAACTGGGGGCTGGAGAAAATGAGAACTAATCTTATCTAGGTGGTGTTGCTTGAAAAATTTTTAGAGGCGGTAACTGAGGAGCAATGCAAATGCAAAGAAGTCAGTGCAAAGTAATGCATCTGGGGAGAACAACAGAATGGCATTTTGGGGGGAGGCAGTCAGCAATGAGGAAAGAGACCACACACACACACACACACACACACACACACAGGTAACCAGACAAATAAAAAGCCTTGCCTGGTGTCTCATTTCCCATTCCTCTGAGAAACACTTACCCAGAAGACAATGTTGAATTGCAGCCTGTGGTGGACTTACTGGTGGCATGAGGTGACACTCTCATATCCATGAGAGGCCCTCCATCCAGACCATCTTAAAATCCACACAACCTATAAAGATAAAAGTACCAATGTATACAACTGAATACATTTTAAAACCAGGATTAGCATTTAGTAGAATTCAGAGTCATATTATATTTTTTCCCAGTCAGTTTATGTTAAATGTGCCAATAGAATTCAGTATTTACCACATCTTTTATGCATAGTCACGTGCTTGTTGGAGTGCAGCACAAGGTGATTTATCAGTAAACCAATACTACTGTCACCATTCACCAAAGCAACCGAAAACTGAGAAAGAGCATTACATTTCAGCAAAGTAAAAGGGCAGTATGTGACATGCTCCAACCAATACAAGTGCAAGTAGGAGGCACTGTACCAACTGACCCAAAAACACCTACAGTAGTGTCAAATTGTCTAATGGTCTGAGCCACATTATGCATATACTGGTTAAAATGCATCATAAGAGCAGGTTAGATTTCACCGCTCATTGCACCATCTGAGGCCCCACTAGCTAAATTCATATCTGTGGAGATTTTAATACCAACATCAGCAATGCCTACAGGTCCAGAACACACACTTGTGTCAGAATATTGAGCATTACTCATTACACTGCTAGAGCTACAGCCATATACTGTATGTCTATTTATATTTATTCGCTAAAAATAACATCAGATTCAAACAGCAGCTAATGTGTGGCCTGCCCTGTCTCTCCACAAGGCAGTCTGTATTATTCTCAATAATATTTGCTATCCAGACTAGGGTTCATCTTTGTCTCCCTCAGCAATCCTGGATTGCTGAGGGAGACAAAGAAGAACCCTACTCTGGATAGCAAATATTAATAAGGATGCTAAATACAGACATTGCAGTAAAATATTTTGGGTCAGGGTGGATCACTGGAGGGGATGGTGGGAGGGGAAATTGTTTAACCAGAAAAAGCACACTTAATCAAGCTCGTTTCCAGTTGCAACCTGGGTGCACAAGCAAGTTAAGTGGCTTGCTCAGGATCACACAGTATGCAAGTGGCTGGGGGCTGATGAGATTCAGACCCAGGTCTTTTGATTTGCAGCTCATTGAGCTGCAAACCTGGAGACCAGGGTTTCAATCCCATCAGCCCCTACTTCCTCTCAGTGATCTTAACCACTACGCTATATTGCTTCATATAGTTCATTAGTCACTTGAACGCTTATTCACTTTTTTTGCTTCTTGGTTTTTTACTAAAACTTCACAATTAGTGCTCTCCTGTCCTCCTACCATGGCACAGAAAAGCTTTGCGGCAAACCGATGATGATATTAGTGGCCCATCTAATATTTACTGGCACTAAACATTATTCCCAAATCCCTGCTAATTTGCTACAAGTGTTGCATGCAGCTTTGGTAAATTAAATACCAGGTTCTTCCTACCATTGTGCCAATGCCACAACTTCAGATCAAGCCAAAGTCATTTCCCAGTTCCCATCCTGATCCACCATGACAACCCACTTGCATTTTCCCTTACTACTCCCTCCCATGTTTTTATTTATTTATTGAAAAGTTTCACCAGAAAGGGCACCTGAACAGCAAGCTGCTTGTCTACCAGTGCGTCCGGGGAGGTGCAGGTAAAGCAACAATGATGAAGATACCATAAAATCCAGCATGTAGACAGACAATGACAGTCATGACTATTAAAGTATTAGCATCATAGCTATTAATTGCCAGTACCAGGCTGTGCCAATGCCAAAAGCAAAAAACCGCAGAAGAGATGAGGCAGGGAACAGGACGGGGGGCACTGAAAATGAGGGGCAGTCATCAAGGGAGACAAGAGATTAGACATCACAGTCACGGATTAACATAATCAGGGAGATAGAATAGAAGGTAGCTCGGCGGGGGAGGGGGAGCTCAGCTGAAGATGGAGCTGGAGGAGGAGACACAAATTGGTGGGCAGGAGGGGAGGAGAACCTGCTTCAAGGAGGCAGGTGCCGTCTAACTTTTACCAACTTAGCCAGTGGCCCCATAGGCACGACTACTGTCTGACAGGCAGGTACTCACTCTGTTTTGACCCACAAACCAGCCCACACATGCACCTCCATTCTGACAGCTCGCTCATTTCCTACTTCCCAGAGGTGGCTATTTTTTTTATTAATTTTTCAGCTCATGCCTCCTAACCTTTCAACACTAACATATGGAACAGTCCATTATACCAGCCTTCATGTGTGACACCATGAAACACGAAGATAAAAAGTCATAATACTGAAGTAAGAAACTATTTCTTATAGTTTAATTTAGCCTCTTAGAATACTATGATTTTCTGCCCTAAAGTTTGCAAACCCTTTTCTATGTAGGCTGAATTATGTCCATGTGAGACTGATATGGGATAGAGCAACTGCTTTCCATCTTTATACAGTAGATACCCAAAGTGCAACATTTTGCAACAATGAACACTGTTATTTAGTGCTCAGAAACAAAAGACTGAGCCTCAGAACTTCTGTCACCCACAGGTCTCACTAGAAATGGGCACTTAATACCCAAAAATCCCTCCTGTGTGTAATTTATTACATAGAAACATAACATAAACTTTGACGGCAGATAAGGACCACTTGGCCCACCCAGTCTGCCCATTTCCCTACCTATTGGATAAGTTGCAGATTCTAGTTAACCAACAGCCTACTTCCTGCAACCCCCCACTATAATTGTCTTATGTCTGTCCCATGCATGTTTGAATTCCCCACTGTTTTAGACCCCACAACCTCTCCAGGAAGGCGGTTCCATGCGTCCACCACTCTCTCCATGAAAAATAATTTCCTCACATTACCCCTGAGCCGTCCCCCTGCTAACTTTAAATTGTGCCCCCTTGTTCTTACACATCTCTTTTTCTGAAAGATGCTACCCTCCTGGACTTTGTTGATTCCCTTGAATACTTAAAAGTTTCTATCATGTCCCCCCTGTCCCTCCTTTCATCAAGGGTATACATATTAAGCTCTCTCTCATTCTCTCTTCATATGGTTTCTGATGTAGACCCTGCACCATTTTAGTTGCCCTCCTCTGGACTGCTTCCATCCTGTCTATGTCCTTGCATAGATGAGGTCTCCAAAACTGCACGCAGTACTCCAGATGGGGTCTCACCAACTGTCTGTATAGAGGGATAACTACTTCCCTTTTTCTACTTGTGATGCTCCTCCTATGCATCCCAGTATCCCCTGACTCCCTACTGACTTCTCACATTGCTTACCCACCTTTAGGTCATCTGATATGACTACACCCAGATCCCTTTCCATTACTGTTGTCGTTAGTATCTCCTCTGCTATTGTGTACTCTTCTCCTGAATTTTTATTTCCCAGGTGCATTACTTTGCACTTCTCTGCATTGAATCTAAGTTGCCATATGTCTGACCATTCCTCCAACCTTGCCAAGTCCCTTCTCATCTTTTCTACCCCCCTTGTGTATCAACTCTGTTACAGATCTTTGTGTCATCTGCAAAGAGGCATACCTTTCCTTCCAAACCCTCTGCAATGTCACCTATAAAAACGTTAACAAGGACTGGACCCAGTACTGAGCCCTGAGGTACTCCACTAGTAACCCCCCTTTCTTCAGAATGTGTTCCATTCACTATTACCTTCTGTGTCCTGTTGTGCAGCCAGTTTGCTACCCAGGCTACCCACCCTGGGACCCACTCCCATGCTGGCTAACTTGATTATTAATCTTTTGTGCGGGACTGTGTCAAATGCCTTGCTAAAGTCTAGGTAGGCCATATCCATGGCCCTTCCCTGGTCTATTACTTTGGTCACCCAGTCAAAGAAATTGATTAGATTCATCTGACATGACCTTCCTGCTGTGAATCCATGCTGCTTTGGGTCCTGTGCCCCGCTGGCCTCTAGGTACTGAACAATTCTTTCTTTCAGAAGTGATTCCATTATTTTCCCCACCACTGAGGTCAAACTAACAGGTCTATAGTTTCCTGTTTCTGCCTTGCTCCCACTTTTGTGAAGGGGAATCACATCTGCCCTCCTCCAGTCCTCAGGTACCACCCCATCCTGCCATGATTTGTTAAAAAGTGTGGTTAGTGGTGTCACTAGGTCCTCCCTTAGCTCTTTTAGGATTCTAGGGTGAATCCCGTCAGGCCCCATTGCTTTGTCCACCTTGAGTTTTAGTATGTGCCATACAGACGTAGGAATTAATCAAAAGTACCAGCAACATTTTACGGATTAAAAAAAAAATACAAGGTGCTCTAAAATTGTACCCTGTCCTACGAAAATCCCTAATGCAAATACTTCAGTGGAAACAATGGAAAACAATTTAGAGAAACTCGAATTCTGAAACATAGCTGCATGTCAAACGCTAGCATTACAAAGATCTGTACGTGACCAGGAGAGATGACAGCATTTCAAGAACTGTGTCTTATGTCTCTAATGCAGTGCTGCTGCCCCACCCCACCGGTTCTTAGCTATACTCCCCTTCTTAGCTATACTCCCAATCCCAAACTCCTCTACAATCAAGCAGAGGGCCAAAAAAACAACATCACTGGTGCAGCTGCTTCTGTGCCTTCACTGACTGTCTGTCCTTCGTACCTAACCTTCTTTTTCCTGGACCTTGACTTCTGCAAGTTCTGCTTGCTTGGTGTCCATCATACACACTGTCACCACAATGCCATGGATTTTTTCTGTACGCACGGGCGTACAATAAGTATGCATGGTTACTCCACTGCCAAGCAAGAAAGGGATCTTGGGGTTATCATCTTTGATGACCTCAAGGTAGGGAAACAGTGTGACAAGGCAGCAGGTAAAGCAAATAGGATGCTGGGATGCGTAGGCAGGGACATCACCAGCAGAAAAAGGGAGGTCATAATTCCACTATACAAGACACTAGTGAGGCCCCACCTGGAGTACAGTGTACAGTTCTGGAGACCTTACTTATGTAAGGACATAGACACGGTAAAGAAGGTTCAGAGGAGGGCAACTAAGATGGTACATGGATTGCATCACAAGTCCTATGAGGACAGGTTGAAGGAATTGAATATGTACTCCTTGGAGGAAGGAGGGAGAGAGGGGATAGGTGAAAAAGATGTTCCAAGACTAGAGGGCATGGGATGAAGTTGGAGGGAGGACGATTCAGAGGAAACATGAGGAAGAATTTCTTCACAGAATGGGTGGTGGACAAGTGGAACACCCTTCCAGAGGAAGTGGTGGGGGCTGAAACAATCACAGGATTTAAGAATGCATGGGATAGACATAAAGGAATTCTGGAGGTGAGGGTTAAGGGGCAACAGACTCCTAGGAAAACATAAAGTAAAAACTTACAAGCTCAAATGGGCAGACTGGGTGGGCTGTAGGCTCTTATCTGCCGATACTGTCTATGTATCTATGTATCTATGTAAGTAGACTATTCGGTACCCAGGAACATGTTTGAGAGATTATTCTGCCCCTCTACTAGAACTTGTCACTAAGTAACAGTACAGGTAAGAGTCAAGTTGCACAGAGGCACAGGTTCAGTACATGACCTAAAGGTCTAATCTGTGTAATGATCTTCGGTGCCTCATGGGATATCTGTGGGCTGGAACAACCACTGCTGGTGAAACAGGCATTGCATTATTATTTGGCACTGTCCCCAATGGAGCTTCAGGGGCAGGAGCAAAGTCCTCTGTGTTACTGTCCTCACCTGGAGTGACGTCTTTGGATGAATGAGATGGAATCTTTGAATGTAACAGGTGATCCACATGCACATGAACAAGCTGACGTACCACAAAAATGGCATAGGTCAGAGGTCCATGAGTTGCCATCACCACCCCTGGAATCCAAAAACATTCTGATTCTACAGTCTCAAACCATCACCCTCTCCCCAGGTTGAAAACTCTGTACTGGCTTGGGGGATTTGTCATGACCCTTTTGCTGTCACAGTTGATGTTTTATAATAGTATCAGCCAAATCCAGCTTGAGCAATGCCAAATGGGCATGAGGTTGACATTTTAGGAATGGTTCAGCAGGTGTTCACTCTGTGACTGTGTGAGTAGTGTTTCTGTAAGTGAACAAGAAACAAGCCAACCTTTGAGTTGTAGGTATTGACTGTGAATCTTGGTTATTCCAAGCTTTTCTGAATGTACAGCTCATTCAGCTGCACCATTGGGTGCTGGATGGTAAGGTGGAGTCAAAATATGTTGGACCCCGTACTGCTTTAAGAACAGTTTAAAGCCATGCTGAGATAATTAGGGACCATTGTCTGACACTAAGTCCCATGGCAGTCCATATGAGGCAAAACGTTGTCTTAGAAGGTGTACAGTCTTTTCAGTGGTTGTGAGTGGTGTATGGAGCACTTCCAGCCATTTGGAGTGGATGTGGATTACTGCTAAGAGATATTATTTACCCACTTCCGCGTAGTTGACATGGATGGGCTCCCACGGTGTAATAACCCAGGACCAGGGGTACAAGTGTGTGCTTGCAGGTTATTTGCAGACAGACGCACATGGCCTGCATTTTTGATGAAATGTTGGATATCTTGATCAAGTCCTGGCCACCTGAGGTCCAAAATTCCAGGATGACTCTCATGTAAGTCAGAAAGTAACCTCTTATGGATTGTTGGAGGTATCATGACTTGACAGCCCACAGAACAAAGCCTTGCTCTGTGAACAACTGGTCCTTCTTGTCCAATAGAGGACAGAGTGTCTGGTCTCCCATGAAGCTGGGCCAACCATTTAGGGTGAAATTTAGGACTTTAGAGAGGACACGGTCCTGTCTTGTCTCCACTTTAATATCCTGTGAAGCAACTGGTAATTCATGGAGATGTGAACGTGGAAGTACTGCCTAATCGTCTTCCTTCTCTGTGGCATCTTTGCAAGGCAGTCGTGATAATGCATCTGAATTGGCTTGATCCTGAGAACATCTGTATTTGATGTCATAGTCATAAGCCAACAAAATCAGGGCTCATATCTGAATCCTGAGTACTGCAAGAGTTGGTGTTGTGACCTTTGACCCCAGAATTGCCTGTAGAGGCTTGTGATCTGTAAGCAGAGTGAATTTCCATCTGCTCAAGTACTTATGAAATTACTTGGCACTGAAAATTATGCTCAAGAATTCTTTCTCAATCTGAGCATATTTTTTCTCACTTGGGAACAAGGTCCTGGAAGCAAAAGTGATTGGGTATTCCTCCCCAAGAAGGTAACATATAAGAGATGATGGCCCCTAATCTACATGAGGTTTTACCTGGTTAAATAAAGATTGATTGATTGATGGGGATGCATTGCACACCAGCCTCAAGCTTTGGTTGGTTAGTATTGCACTAGCCACTTGCTCTTCAAACTACGTTACTTGCAGGCCTAAAATGCTTCCTCACACTGTGGTGACCAATTCCATTTCTGTAGCAAGTCATTTAGGGGTTGCAACAATGTGGATAAGTGAGCTAGGAAACATCTATAGTAGTTTAACAGGCCTCAGAATTATTTTAACTCAGTGACATTTGTTGGTGCTGGTGCATTTACTATGGCATCCACCTTTCTCTCTGTTGACTGTAGGCCTTGGGTGCAGTCTGATAACCTAGGTATTCAACAGAATTTTGCAGAAATTTACATTTGGCTTGCTTCATTATCAGTCCATACCACTGCAGTCTTAAAACTTGGTCCAGGATTGTCAGATACTTTTCCACTTTGTGTGCTGTTACCAAGATATTACCCATGAAGCAGACTACATGGTCTAGTCTGTGCAGTATCTGGTCCACTGTGTGCTGAAAATTGCTGGCACTGTGGACATTCTGCAGGCCAGACAATGATATTGGTAAAGTCTCTTGTGGGTGTTAATGATTAGGGAAAGGGGGGAAAAGGGGGAATTGTTTAACCAGGAAAGACACATTAAGCTGCAGCTTGTTTCCAGGTGCAACCTAGGAGCACAAGAAGTTCAGTGACTTGCTCAGGGTCACACAGTATGCAAGTGGGGGCTGAAGGGATTCAACCCCAGGTCTCTAGGTTTGCAGCTCATTGCCCTTAACCTGCTATACTGCCTCCTAGATTAGATACAGTTCTGACTAGGTGCTGATGTTGTGCTGCCTGTTGCTGGAGGGGTACAGTTCCTGTCCTCCAGCTTAGAAGGAACAGGTTGAATGGAGGTGGTGCCTGCTTTAGAGTTTCAGCAGTCATTGGTGTGTGGAATATTTATTGGCTCCCTTAGTTTTGGATGCCTGGGATTCCTGCTGTTTTTAAATATATTTATGCTGTTGTGTTTCCCCTTCTGTTTTTCAGTAGTACAGTAGGACAAGGGAGCTGATAGCAGCAGGAGAGGCAGTTGCTGTAGCTTTTCAGTAGGAATGGCCAGTTGGAAGCCAGAGACTCTAGCCATCAGGGAAAGGGAGTTTAAAGCAGCTGGCTGTAGGTTTAACAGCATGATGTTACAGTGCAAGGTAGCAGGGGGCTTCATGCTTATTCCAGGACATGCAAAAGCTTATCCAACTTTTGTGGCACATGGGGGAGGTGTTTGTCAGCTTGACCCTCATCACCAATATAATATTTTTGTACCTGGCACAGACAGACTCAGACACAGCCCATCAGTTCAGTGGCCATCTTTCTTTGAACTGGAGATACGGGTCACACTATGTTGGACAAAGACAAAGGAATACCCACTGGGAATGATAGGAACTATACATACCTACAGTATGTGTGACTACAAATATCTATATGCAGGGACTACAGCCCTAATGGCATTCTTAGTACGTTCTACTACACTACATATACCTATGCTAGGCTGCATAAGGAGGGGTATCAGTACCAGGAGAAGAGAGGTAATATGGCTCTTGTTCAGATCTCTGGCTAGACTGAACCTTGAGTACTGCAAGCAGTTGTGGATCCCACACTTGAAAAAGGACAGAGAGAGACTAGAGGCTGTGCAACAGAGGGTGACCAAAATGATACAGGAAAAACAGGGGAGGTCATATGGAGAGAGTTGGAAGACTTCTATATGTACACACTGGAAGCTAGAAGACAGAGAGAAGGGGCATGATAGAGATATTCAAGTACCCATTCAGGATAAACTAAGTGGACAGCAAGGAGTTATTCACGCTCAGTCAGAATGTGGTCACCAGTGGAAACTTCATGAAATTGGCAGAAGGAGGTTTGGAAAGGATGTCAGGAAGTACTGTTTCATGGAAGAAGTAGTGGAAAAATGGAACAGGCTTTCAGAGAAGATTGTATGCAATGCCAGCCCAGTGGTGCTGAGGGTTGAGGTGCTTAACATCAAACCTCACACCACACCAGCAACCTGGGTTCGGGAACAAGTCTGGGTCATCAGGGGTGAGGCTGGCAGATGGATTGAGTGGCCACTAGGCAGCTCTCCTCTCTGAGATGGGGACCCAGTCATGCCCACTGCAGGGCTGCCCTTGGGTGGAGGCCCTAGGGTAGTGCAGACTGGAGTGGCAAGAGTTGGAAGGGGATCATGGATCACTGCATGTGCATGCCTCCACATGAATGCAAGTGGCCACAGCAAGGGAGGGGAGAAAAAGTGAAACTGGATTTGGCAGGCTACATGATGGCCCCTGCAGTGCCCCTGCTGGTCCCCCAGAGTCTAGATGTTGGTCTCCTGGGGAGGATGGAAAGTAGATGCCCTTTGCCTCAGCCCTAACACAGGGGGGATCCTGTAAGGGACCTACCAGGAGGGTCAGGTGTGGGAGAGTCGGGGAACTGGAGAATGAGCCCCTCCAAGGGAGGGGCCAGTGCTGCCTGCCAGCCCCACCAGATGGGGAGAAAAATCTATATAGAAAAAAAAAGAGAAGATTGTATGCATTAAAACAGTTGGGTGGTTCCAAGTGGGTGGATCAGACTCATAGAAAGAGTGCAGCTGGAATAGCTGGTTAAGGAATGGGGAAATTACCATGGGGGTATTTCCCACTAATAGGTTTTGAGCAGAATTAATAGGTCACAATGCTTTTATCAGCCTACAATATCAATGCAATCCAGATTTCTTATAAATCATTGATTCTCTCAGTGCACAGAAAGATGATTTCATGCAGAGTCACAAGTCTTAGTACGGAGTGATCATAAATACCTCTTAGCACCAGTGCAAACCATTCACCATAAACCTTTAATATACACCCATAAACTCCTTTGTGAGAGCACAGGAGATGAAGTAAGGGCTACAGTGCAAACTTTCCACATAACCATACTGTGCCCTTCTCAAGACTAATTCAGATACTGCTGCAACGTTATGGAAACTTATAGAAGTGATTCTGAAGGAGAGACTGTTGACATTTCTTGAGGTATATGGCCTCCAGGATGGGCAGCAACATGGGTTTATTTTGGGGAGATCTTGCCAGCCAACCTAATAGCGTACTATGACTGGGTTACAAGAGAGCTGGATAGGGGTCATGCAGTGGATGTCCTGTATTTAGTCTTCAGCAAGTCCTTTGATTCAGTGCCTCACAAGTGGCTGGGAGGGAACTGAGAGCCATGGGAGTGGGGGGTGAAGATGGCTTATTGGATTGAGAATTGGATGAAGGGGAGGTAGCAAAGGGTGATGGTGGGGGTGGACACTCAACCCCTAGGCCTGTGATAAGTGGGGTGCCTCAGGGCACTGTGTTGTGTCCGGTATTGTTTGGACTGTTCATATAGGATACTTCACATGGAGTTAGGAGCAGGATCAGTCTGTTCACAGATGATACCAAGATGGGAGCAGTAGTGGATGATGTAGAAGGGTGGAAAGAGCTACAGGGGAACCTAACCAAACTGAAGGAGTGGTCGGCAAAGTGGCAGCTATGCTTTAATGTGAAGAAGTGTAAAGTTTTGCATTTCAGGGTGAAGAACCCAAGGAGGAAATATTGGTTGTGTGGGGTGAGATTGGGGGTCACTGAGGAAAAGAAGGACCTGGGCGTGATGATAACAGAGAGTATGAACAACTCGTCCCAGTGCAGAAAGACTGCAGCCAAAGCTAACAAGATGCTGGGGTGTATTACAAGGGGAATCTCATCCAGACATAAGGATGTGATCCTGCCCCTCTACAGATCACTAGTCAGGCTGCATTTAGAGTACTGCATGCAGTTCTGGAGACTGTACCTGAAGAAGGATATCAGGCTGCTAGAGGAGGTGCAGTGTAGAGCAACAAAAATGATACAGGTGATGGAAGGCAAACCCTACAAGAACAGGCTGAGGCATCTGAGTTTGTACACCTTGGAAGAGAGGAGGGATCGGGGGATATGACTGAAATGTTCAAGTATATGAAAGGGTTCAACAAAACTGGCACAGATGGGTTATTTAGGCTGAGGAAGAGAAGGGACACCAGAGGACACAGGCTAAGATTGGAAGGGAGTAGATTTAGAGAGAGAGATGAGGAGGCATTATTTTACAGACAGGGTGGTGTCAAAATGGAATACCCTACCGGAGGAAGTGGTATCATGTAGGATGGTGGGCACTTTCAGAAGGGCATGGGACAGGGTACAGGGGTGTCTGGGTAAGTAGTAATGAGAATTTGATGGAGGGGTTATATGGAGAAGGGAAGGGGAAGCTGCAACCTAGTGGCACTAGCTGCATACTCAAGCAGACTTGATAGACCATAAGGCCTGTTTCTACTGGCAAATGTGTATGTATGTATGAGCTACCACCTTCTCAAAGCAGGTTGCAGCTTTGGAGGGAGTGCTCTGTGCTGTGTAGGTTGATGAGTAGTAGCACTGCAGTTAGCAGTAGGAGGGATGACTGTATTAGAGTCACCAGTAACAGCTGAAGTACCGATGGACTGGACAGAGGTGAATGGGGCCCCCGGATGTGGTCCCTCTGGATAAGAGTGGGGGTAGGGAGAACCTGGAAAATTACAGGCCAGTGAGCCTGAAATCAGTAGTAGGTAAGGTACTAGAGGCAAGTATAAAAGAACATACAGGTAAAGTTGAATTCCTGGTAGAAAATGGGCTTAAGGCATCAACATAGTTTCATATCAGGCAGCTTGTGTCAAATGAATCAGACTGATTTTTTTCCAGTGCAGTAACACAAATGGTTGATAGAGGCCAAGAAGTTGACATCCTGTACATAAATTTCAGTAAGACTTTTGATTTAGTGACACATACTGTATGAGGCTAAAGCAGTGAAAAAGGTAGGTGCCTTCAGACTAGGGGATAGGCTAACAAGATGGACTGGGAATTGGTTGACAGAAAGGACTCAGAGTGGTCCTGAATGGAAAGTTATCTGTTGTCTGGAAAGTAACTAGTGGGATGCCTCAAGCGTCTGCCCTGGGGTGACTACTCTTTAACATGTATTCTGCTCGGACGGGTTGCATTTAAGCAAAAAAGGCAGTAGAAAAGTGGGTATAGAAATTAAAAATGTAATAGATTTACATTTAGACTGGTTACTTAAGGGAGATGGAAAAACAAAGACAACACGAAAGAGAACTTGAGAGGAAGTCCAGTAGTAGACAGAACGTTAACCCAACAATTACAAAAATTACACAACTACGGAGGATTAAAAATATGGTCCTTAAATGCAAGGAGTGTAAATACATTAAAAAAAGCAGAATTAGAAACAAGACTAAAAATAGAGAATATTGACATATGCTGTTTAACTGAGATGTGGTGGGATAAAGAAGTACTTTGGAATAGAGAAATAGAATGATATGAGTTATAGTCAAAGGAAAGAGAAAGTAAAAAAGCAGGAGGCTTAGCAATTTATGTAAAGCATGGAATAAAAAGCTCATGGTACAAGAAATATGAACATAATGAGGAGATAGAAGCTATATGGTTAGCCCTTTAAATTTTACAAACACAAAAAAAATTACTGTTGGGTTTATACTACCGACCACCTAATACAAGTAAGAATCAAGATTATTTGATAAATGATGAAATTAGACTAATAGCCTTGAAGGAAGATGTTATAATTATAGGAGACTTTAACTTACCGGATACAAATTGGGTATATATAAGTAATAATAATGCAATTCAAAAAAGGTATATAGGCATGGTGGAAGAGACAGGTTTATATCAGCTGGTATATAAGCCCACAAGAGGAGAAAATATATTGGATTGGATGATAATGAACAAAGAAAATGTAATAACCAAGTTAAGCATTGTTGCAAATTTGGGAAACAGCGATCATGATATAGTACAATTCTATGTAAAATATCGGCCAGTATGTGAAAAAGGAAACACCATAATAAGAGATTATAGGAAGGCAAATTTTAAAAAAATAAAAGAGGAACTGACAGGTTGGAATTGGGAAAAAAAGTTTAGAGGAAAGAAGATGGAATATATTTGGGAAGCATTTAAACAGAAATTATTACACTTGGAAAATCTATATATCCCTCAAAAAAAAACTGTACATGAAAAGAGGAAGGAAACCAATGTGGTGTACAAATAAGATCATGAAATTATGTAAAGAAAAAAAATCAGCCTATAAAAAAATGAGACAATCAAAAGATCATGAGGCTGTTTTGGAGTATAAAAAGACTTTGAGGAATTTAAAAATAACAATAAGAAGAGAAAGAAAGAAACTTAATCTTTAGGAATGATAACGGAAATGGTTTCTATTCCTACATCAATAACAATAAAAATAGTAAGTCCTCTACACAGATAGGACCATTAATGATAGGAGACGAAGAAGTAACAGACACAACAAAAATGGCAGAAGGGCTGAATCGTTACTTTTGTTCAGTTTATGATAGGAACAATTATGATAAAATAGATTTAAACCAAGAAAGTAACAACATGTTAAATTTAAACATTAGCACTGAACAGGTAACAAAACTACTACATGATTTAAAACCCCACAAATCAGCAGGACCAGACCGATTACACCCCAGGTTATTAAGAGAAGTAAGTGACTATATAGTGGCTCCACTGACATATTTATTTAATCAGTCATTTGCTATGGGAGAAGTACCAGAGGACTGGAGAAATGCAATTGTGACTCCATTATACAAATGGAAAGGAGTAAAATTATTTGTATCAAGTTATAGACCAGTCAGTCTGACTGCAATCTTATGTAAAATAGCAGAAACATTTCTAAAGGACAGATTAGAATATCATTTAAAAATTCTTAACATAAATGATAAAAAACAACATGAGTTAAAAAAAAACAGATCATGTCAAACAAACCAACTGTTTTTTTAAGAACAAATTAATAAAAAAAACTGTATGAAAATAAACCAGTGAATGTGTTTTTGTTGGACTTTCAAAAAGCGTTTGATAAGGTACCTCATGATCAGCTTATTTGTAAAATGAAAGCACTAGGTATAGATAATAGACTTACCATATGGATACAAAACTTGTTATGGAACAGACAACAAGTAATCAGAATCAGGGGCACATATTCTAGGCCATCTGATCTAATGAGTGTGCCACAGGGATCCATGTTGGGCCCTACATTATTTTCGTTGTATTTGGGGGATATGCACTATAACATAAAAAAAATGCATTGGTCAAATTTGCAGACGATGTAAAATTAGGAGGACAGGTGAATGACAAGAAAAATATTCAAATCTTAGAAGAAGACTTAAAAAAACTAGAATTATGGGCATTAGACAACAAAATGCCTTTTGGCATAGAAAAATGTAAAGTATTACATCTGGGAAAAAGGAACCCTAAGCACATTTATCACTTGAACAATCAAAAAATTGAATCAACTGATAAGGAGAAAGATTGTGAAACATTAATTGATGTAGGAATGACGTTTAGGCCACAGAGATCAGAGGTGGTTAGAAAAACAAACTATATGATCAGAAACATCAAAAGAAACTTTTTAAGTAGATCGAAAGAATGTTTATTACCATTGTATAGAACATTTGTAAGGCCATATATAGACTATGGTTCATCATTATGGAGCCCTTATGCAAAAGGAGAAATAACAAGGATAGAAAGAATACAAAGAACATTTACAAAATCAATATGGTCTATGGAAAAATATAGTTACGAGGACAGATTGAGGAAATTGGGCTTGTTTAGTCTGGAGAATAGGAGAAAAAGAGGGGATTTATTACAGTTATTCAAAATTATGAAAGATCAAGACTTAAAGAATGAAATGGTCATAAGGCTTATGGAAAAACCTGAGGGGTTAAGAGCGCATAAATTGCAAATAAAATTAGAAACTGCAAAAAACAATGTAAAATATTATTCATTCTTATATAGAATGGCAAGAATATGGAACGCATTACCAGAATACGTCCTTCGGAGTAATAGTTTTGATATATTTAAAAAGGACTAGAACAAGTAATATGTCGAAATTAAAGTAGTGAGCCCGCTATGCGGGGAATGGTAAAATGGGCAAAAATGCCTTCTCTCATTCTATTACCCAGTATAAGACCCAGTATGTATCTATGTGATGCAGGAAAGGGGAAACAGGAGCAAAGGAGGTATATTTGCAGCTAACTCGGAACTCTGTAGAAGATTGAGTATTGTGAGAAGGGAATTAACAGCATGAAAAAAGAGGCTGGAGAAGTAAATTTTGGCAACTGAAATTCAATGTAAAGAGATGTAAGATAATGCACATTGGTAACATAAAGCTGCCTACGGAATATTGTATCAGTGAGGAAAGGTGGAGCATTCAAACAAAGGATGTAAGGGTCATAATTAGAAATAGTCTAAACACCTCTTCCTGGAGCAGTTAAGGATAAGGGAAGACAACAGCTATTAGAATCAATCAGATTGTAGAGCTGTGTGGAATATAAAATTCTGCCAGCAGAATGTCCATAGAATTTTTACTCCAATTCTGTGGAATTCTGTGGAATTTGAAAGAAAATTCCATGGAATTTCACCAAATTTTAAATTTCAGGTAATTTTGGTCTAGTTTTCAAAAAGTACAGTACATATTCAAATGATACCAAATTTGGTAGGTACACAGATACTGACAGCTTGCATAAGCGCACAAAATGTCAGTGCCCTAGACTGAAAGAGAGTTGAGTTGTGCTTCACCAAATATTTAATACAAACTAAATGTTCAGGTTTTTCCATCTAATTTTCACATTCTTATCCAAATTGCTCCCCAGTTTCAGGATTCAGGAAAACATGCACCATGGTTATATACATCAAGATTTAAGTCTCAAGCTTTAAAGGGGGCTGTGCTATAGGTAACAAAACATTTTGCCAACATTTAGATTTTAGTTTAGTATAATTTTGAAAGCATTCATCAAAATGTTATAACATTTTTCAGGTATATGAGTTATTACTATATTTCTATGTGTTCCCAGTTTCAGACTTCTAGCTCCAAAGGTGCCTTTGTTATATGCAGATAAACATTTCCATGACATTTCCCACAAAAAAACAAAACGACAAACTTTGAGCACCTATCATTTTGAGACAATGCATCTGAATGTCATGATGTTTGGCACACCATTAGAACTTCTATAATCACATAAGCATGCTAACTCTCAGACCTCTAAATCAATAGAAGATTGAGATATGATCACATTGTTAAATTTAAAAAAATCCCACTGAATTTCATCAAATTTTAAATTTCAGTTATTTTGGCCTCGTTTTTAAAGTACATATCCAAATGATACCAAATTTGGTAGATATACAGGTACAAATGACACCAAGATTTGTAACAGGGCAAATACTCTCAGGAGGGAGAAAATGAGGAGGGACATGAAAATCTAGAATATTGGTCCAATGTATGGCAATTAAAATTTAATGCAAATAAGAGCAAAATCATGCACGTGGGACACAGAAACCCTGTGGAGAGTTATAGGATGAGTGGACAGTTGCTGATGGTTACTAGGGAAGAAATGGATTTAGGGATAATCATCTTAGATGACCTAAATGTGTCCAAACAGTGTACCAAGGCTGTGGGGAGGGCCAGTAGCATGTTGGGGTGCATAGGAAGGGGTATCACTAGCAGAAAAAGGAAGGTGGTGATGCCACTGTACAAAACACTGGTGAGGCTTCATCTGGAGTACAGTGTACAGTTCTGGAGGCCACATCTTCGTAAGGACATTGACAGGGTGGAGGCAGTTCAGAGAAGGGCAACAAAGATGGTGCAGGGCTTGCGCCAGGACAGAGATGAGGAGAGATTAAAAGACCTCAACATATATACACTGGAAGAGAGACGGGAATGGGGAGATATGATATAAAGCTTCAAGTATCTTAAGGACATAAACAAAGTGCAAGTGGGCAGCATCTTTCAGTATAGGAGGTGTACAAGGATGAGGGGGCATGATATGAGATTGAAGGGAGGCAGGATAAAGGGGACTGTGGGGAAGTTTTTCTTCACAGAAAGGCTGGTAGATGCATTGAACAGCCTACTCCAGGAAGTCAAGGAAGTTAGCACAGTGGGGGATTCAAACATGCATAGGACAGGAACAAGGGAACCCTAGAGGTGGGTAGGAAAGACTAAAGCCAATGACCAAGCTGGGTCAGCGACCACTGATGCAGGGCCAGAATACGAGCAGACTGGGTGGGCCTAGTGGTCCTTATCTGCGGTTAAATACTATGTTTCTATGTAATAGCTTTCATAAGTGTACCAAATTTCAGAGTCCTAGATTGAAAGGAGGTGAATTGTGGGTGACCAAACATTTAATCACAATTTAATTTTCAGTTATTTCCATCTAATTTTAAAAATTCTAATCCAAATTTCTCCACATTGTCAGGATTTAGAGAAACATGAAACATTGGTATGTGCACCAAGTTTTAAGTACTGTATCAAGCTTTAAATGGGGTTGATATTGCCAAAGATTTTGATTTTAGTTATTTTAGTATAATTTTAAAAGCATTCATCAAACTGTTATAACATTTTGCAGGTATAAGGGCTACTGCCACATTTATATATGTACCTAGTTTCAGATTTCTAGCTCTAAAGGTGCCTGAGTTACATGCAGATAAAATATTCATGAAATTTCCCAAAAAAATAAAATGACAGACTTTGAGCACCTATAATATTGAGACAATGCAGGCTAATGTCAAGATATTTGGCACACTGTTAGAGCATGTGTCAGCAGGCAATCATGCCAAACTCTAACTCAGTTGGCAGCTGGGTTATTACCAAAGTAATACATTTCAGAAATTCTCCAAAATTCCCCTGAAATTCCACTAAATTTCACAGAATTTTACAGAATTCTGTCAAAATTCCACAAATTCAAAATGTTCTCATTCTGCACTGTTATATCTGGTGAGGTTTCCTAGTTGCAGGAAGGAGGCAATGGTGCCACTGAACAGGTCACCAGTTCAGCCATACCTGGAGTATTGTGACCACTTTTGGAGCAAACCTCTTATAGTGGACAAGGATAGCTTGGAAACAAAACTGTTTATTAAAGGGTGACAAAAGGGTTCAGTGACAGCTGCATAGGTCATAAGAAGGGTGACTGGAAAGTTTCAATATAAATTCAATGAGGGACTGTAGAGAGAGAGGGATATGATAGAAACTTAGAAATACATACAGGGGTACAGTAGGGTGAACTTCACAGAGTTGCTCAAATCCAGGAACAGTTCATCCAACAGGGGGCACAGTTTCAAGTTGGAAGTGGTAGAATTCAAAAAGGACACTAGGAAGTTTATTCATGGAGTGAGTGGTGGATGGGAAGAAAGATATGCCCACTAATGTGGATAATGGTGAGACTATACTTCAGCTGGGTACAAAACAAATTGGGATATCTTTACGGTGGGTTATTAGGAAAAAAGAGGGTGGTAGGAGACAGGGAAGACTTGTGGGGATGGATTAATTCAGAGTAGTACATCATAGGGCATCAGAAACACTTGATGGACTTGTAGTCTTTTTCTGTCTCTATTCTTCAGTTTCTTTTTCATGCACAGTAGGCAAATATGTCAAGTTGTTAGGATAGGAAGAGAGGCCCCTGGACACCAGAGAAGTGAACCATGGGATAAGTGATGAGTGACAGGTAGCTAAACACTAAAGGTATGTAAAATGCAATGCTAACTTTCTATTTTGTGGATTTGGGGCACTTCTATGGACCTCCTTAAAGAAACAGATCACTGTAACATATGTGGATGCAGGGAATTGAGCATGGTGGAGGTTCTTATTACTATGTTCCCTTGCATATCTAACATACTGTATTCCTTATGCACCACGAACATGCATAATGATATGTGCTAATTGTTAGATGAGGGCCCTTCATCCTTAGCTTCTCAGAACATGATTTATTACGCTCCACAATCTGCAAATAACAGAAGTGCAGATATGATGCAGAAACAAATGTGATCAGCTGGCAAGAGAACCTAGAATGATTGTTGAGGTGTAATGGTACAGTAGGTAGGCACTGTAAACTGTAGTCTCATTGCTGGACATTCAGATCTGATTAGTTGGTTCAAAAACACATAATGCAGTTTGTTGCTGTCAAAATAGAAATAAACTTTTAAAGGTGAAGGGGTCAATTTAATGTTAACCATGTATTCAAACAGTAATTTGAAGTAGAACATGTCGAGTTCAAAACTAGCAAAGACATTAATTAATTAACTTATTTATTGAAATTATTTTACCAGGCAATACAGATAATTCCAAAGTCCTGTTTATAGGCACAGTGTGGGGGGAGAAGTAGGGATAGAGGGAGGGAGGGGAAGGAGAAATAGGGTTACATAAATGACATACTAACTAGCAGTCATAAAAATATGTGCAACGGAATAAATAACACCACAACAGTAAACAGTATGACAATATGTGTGAATCCAGGATTGAGAATAGTAACAGCTTTAAATATTTGCAATTGTAACATGAATTTGAATAAAGCATGTAGACAGACAAACTATACAATGCCGTACTATATTGGTCCTAGTAAGAACAAATCCAGAACAAATGGTTTGATGCCTTTTATTGGATCAACAAAGAAGTTACAAAAAGAACACATAGCTTTAGCTTTTAGACCAAGTCCTTCTTAGGAAGCTTAAGGACAACTATTTAGAAAATCTCTTAGTATTAACACTTAGAACACGCAGAAAAAAACAGAAATAATTCTCATTGGTTTAAAACAGGTCTTCAGAACATAATTAAAGTGATGTCAGAGAGCTTGAATATCTCAAGTGTGCTTTCAGCTGAACTAAACTTAAGGTCAAAGGTTGTCCAGAGATAACAGCAGGCAGAGAGTTCAATCCACATATATTATACCATGTAACGGTCTATTGAATAACAAAACACTAAGATTCTCTACTCGCCAAATTATATGTCAAGTGAAAAAAACTCCTAAAGACACATACTTCAAAAGTGAGGTAATAGTACACCAGTAGAAGCCAGCTTCAACTAGGCTCAGAACTCTGTCAGTTTGTGAATACAGCCAATGACAATGCAATGACCCTGGAGAAAACAATTGCATGCCAAAATGTAGCATATTAGCAAGTAAAAAATAAAAAATAAGCCCCAAAAATGACAACAGAAATTATGTTTACATGACATATAGAAGGATGAAAGTGATGTTTACCCAAAGTGATTAAGTGCATCACACTGATGAAAGTACAACTAGCTGGAGATATATTCCCAACATACTCACAACCAGCTATTATGTAACAGAAACCTTAAGGCCTTCAGTGTTGTAACAAGATTTTATACATGATGATATCAATTGTCAGTGTAAGTGCCAGATACAAAGAAATACTAGTACAGGAACCCCAAGAAATTGAGACTATACAGTTTGATATGTACAGATTTCAATAAATTGTCAGTGTATAATCAAATTAATACATATATAGAAACAGTCTAAGGAATCTAAACCAATATTCCTAGGAATTAACCCCCCCAGGAAAGTAACAACTTAAAATGAAATATATGTACACAAATCCTAATACACCATCAATTGCATCATTCACTACAATAGTTACCCAAAAAGGAATTACACCCATTATGAACCCCCAAGTAACTGAGACAATGCGCCCTAATAAGTACAAAATGTAAAAACATAACAGTACAGTATATACTCAAACTACAGGACTAGCAGAAGGAAGTAAATACCCAATATACTATGAGCCCAGAGTCCTAGCCACTATGATACCATAATGTCATGTATCTGAACATAAGTTTACCTCAATATCACCACAATATTCACATCCACTATATCCACAAAACCACCCACCTCAAATATCCATATTAAAAATTCAATGTGCCACACTTCTTCTCCCCCCGCAACACACACATAAACATACACAAACACACACATACACACAATATTCACACAATACTAATGTGAGATGCCAACCTGTAGATAACCGGTTAAAAAGGACTGTATAAGAGTCAAAGTCCAAGGCTTGCTGAAAACCTAAAATATGTATGTCCATCCTTTGAAGTAAAGATCCATGTAAGTTTATGTGTAATGTGTCATATATCCAACATCAATGCTCAAGCCATCTTCCACTGTATTAAGAAGTAACATAAGTCTGATCTTACAAGCTCGTCTCTGTTGTGTACTGCTGAAATGTCCTTTCAAGATCATCACAGACATATCTGAGATTGAGTGGTCATCCTGAGATAAGTGTTGTGCCACTGGTTTATCAGTCATCTTCCTGTTAATATCATACCTGTGTGAATTCATTCTAGTGCAGAGCTGTCATTTTGTCTCTCCCACATACCCTGCGTGAGGACATTTCCTGCATTGAATAAGATAAACAACATTGTTTGATGTACATGTATAATTACCCAATATCCTGAATTGTCTGTTTTGTGAGGTAACCACACAGTCTGAAGTGGAAATGTGCTCACAAGTTTTACATCTGCATTTATTACAGGGTTGTGTGCCATATGGTGTCATGGCACTCTGTTCAGGTTCAAGTTTACTCTTAATAATCTGGTTGGCTAAATTGAGTGGTTGTTTAAAAGACAATAGTGGCAGTTCTCACAAATTATTGGGTTATTGTTATATCATTATGACTATTATTGTATTATAGTTATTACAACAATAATTATACATTATAATTATTATAACATTATATTATATCATTGATTATTATAAAGCATGTAGGGATACTGAAATAATCCAGCTATAGTGGGGAAGAGAGAGAAAGACAGAAAGGAAAAGGTAGGTGGCTACAGTATTTTATTCTCCTAATTATGTTTAAAAAATAATCTATACAAATATTGTGTGACAGTATCTTTTTTGAAACTCTTGCTTTGTCTAACATTGTAGATTATTTTGCATTACAGTAGTCTCTAATAGTAGAACAGTCAGTCTATTTTTTTATTTGATGATGATATTTACATTTACCTGCAGAGGGCAATGCAGTACAGTATGTGTGTGCTGAGCTGCATGTGCTGTTAATAACTGCATCAAAGAAGTGGAAGCTTTAGGGCCCAGGCTGTGTATTTAGAACACAGAGTCAACCATGTGTTAGTCAAACCAATCACACATTTTGGAAGAATGAAACATCACTGAACCATAAAAAAATGAATACCTAGAAATACATTAATTATAAACAAAAGCAAGTGCATTTCATTTCTTCTCAGTAGCCTATTTGTTTCTGTTAGAATCACTATATTATTATTTAACATTCACTTTAACATGTGCACTAGGATAGGAAAGATGGACATTCTACTTTAGGGGTTTATTGATCTCGCTGAAAAATATGCTACTCTAAACATTGACAAGAATAACTGCAGCTAGTAACAAGTTGCAGCACAGTGGTAGCCAGAGATGTGTACCTGGTACTGTATATCTAGATATATCTGGATATTTCACAGGAAATACCATTCCTTTCAATGGGATTTTCTTTGCTATATCCAGCTACAGTGTATCTAAAGATTTACTGCGACATATCTCTGGCTACCATCCAGATACTTTGTGATATATTGTAATATTGCACCAGAGATCCCAATGACATTACTAGGATTTCCTGCGATATACTGCATCTGGATATATCCAATCAACAATATAATAATAATTTATCTTTAATATAGTTAGTGACTACGAGTGACGAAAGGTAGATGGTGGGAAGGGAGTGGGTGGGTCCCTCTTACTGTGTAAACTGAAACTTTACTTTTGACCTAAAATCATATACTATGGCAGGAATAATATACTGGTACCTACAAAAACCTGGTACATATTCTGAAGGCCCCATTGGGATCTCCTGTTTGCCAGCTATGCACCCCCAGGACCACAATGCATGACAGGGAAAATTGGTACTCCCCTTCGAATATATGAAAGTTGCCATGGAATGTGACAGACTGATCAGTTGGAGTGAATGAGAAGACCTTAATCTACTGTAGACCACATTAGTTCTGAGAGCCATCCCAGGACCAAATTGGAAAAAAAGAGTCTGCTCCTGCTCTCTCCATAGAGAAATGGCTCTGCAATATGGCCGTGTGAAGGCACTTGATAGTGCCACGAAGATTCTAATGGCACTTCTGGAGTGCAACAATGCAGTGGATGCCACCAGAACTAGTGTACCTGATGGACTGAACTCAGAGGAAGTCAGTGACAACTAGACTATAGTGACTCAAACAAGTGTATAGGCAAACCTTGATATCCCTCACAAGACAGAAGGGTTGAAGAAAATGTTCCAAATGTGGCTGCAGACTGAATGGAAAACAACTACTGAGAACCACAAGTTACTCATCAATAGAGATGTGTAATTTTGGCAATCTTCACTTTGCTAATTAATTTACAAACGTTGCTAAATTCGTGAAGTGTGAAGTGCTGGCTTCATAAAGTTTTTGGCAGGCAAAATTGCCCTTTTTCAGGCAAAGTCATGCAAATTTACTGGTGAAGTTGCAACATTGCCATAATTTCACTTGACTTCACCTGAGAAAGTGCTAATTCCCCAGGAAAACTCAACGTGAAGTGGCAAAGGGGCAATTTGTGAAGTTATTCACGAAGGAGAATTTCGCAACTTCACCAGTGAAGTAAAACTTTGCAACATCTCTATGCATCAGTAAGACATTCACACTGCCTAATGCATTGAGTGAGGGCTCCAGATATGTATCACCGTCTAGGCCTGATTTGTAGCAGAAATTGAGGATGTTTTTAGGAGCCAAGTCCACCTCTGTAGGGAAAGATGACCTCAAGACATGAAGGTACAGTACAGCTCAATTAGCAAAGAACTGGCAATGTACAGAGGTACAGAAATGAAGTCAACTGGGGAAGTGCCTCAGAGGAACAGCATCGAAAGCCATCTGATCCCTGAGATCCACCAAACCCTATACCCATGCACACCAGTATTTGGTTTCACTGGAGAATGTTTTTGGCAACGAGTCTTGCAGTGAACTCTAGTGGAAGTTTAGTTTAGCCAAGCAATGGAAAGGAGAACCATTGTTGGCCTACTTAAACCTTCTGGACAGGGTGCCTCAGGAAGTTTACAGAGAAGGAAGTGTGGCATTCAAGGATTTTAGTAAGATGAGACTAGAACATTTACTCAAGGTTGAGCACTATTCTGACCTGCTAATCCTCAGTCTGCATTTACAAGAAAGAAAGAATAACCCACCTTCCTCGTGAGTGCTACTGATAGAGGTGAGAAATGCTGAGAAACAGAAGAAGAATTGGGACTTTCATACTGTGTCAATGGCTGGTATTTCAGGTACTGTATTGAGAGGGGACCCCAAAGAGTCAGGAGCTCCAGGACCTATTGAAGGAAAAGAGAGAACTCATGACTATCTCAGCTCCAAAGGTATCTTTGGCTGGTGAGCAGGACACCTCTAACAGTCTGCATGCTATGCCAGCCAGCAAGATTTTGACAGTGGCATGCACTAGAATATAAGTGCAATGTTACCCTGTAACTTGTAATTTCCAGAACCAGTAGGATAACCTTCAGAGGGACCCAGTAAAGGAGCTAAGTTGGGCCTGAATGGTAAGAGCTCCATAAAGTCTGCTACCCTGCTGATTGCAAATTGACCCCAAGTGTCCAATGGACTAGTTGGACCCTCATTGGAGGTGAATATCACTATTGAGAGAGTGGACATCCAATTTATCCCTTATAGTTGGTCACAAGTAACCATCATTTTCAAAGACTGGTATGATAAGCTTTTGTTACATTTAAAACTGCATCCCTTGTATGGACTGGACAAGTGGGACCTAAGTGACCAGAACTACCCTTACCTGGACTACATTGTGGTATGGATCAAGTTTCCTCAGAAGGTGACTAGAGTTGCAGTGCTATTGGAGAAGCTGGCTATGCTGTGTCCAAATTCAGGGATGAACAACATGGTTCCTGCCTTTGTCAACACAAATGCTAACACGTCCAGACTCCTAGCACAGCTGTGTAGGTAGATGGAAAAGAAACAGTTGGTAAGAGCACTGCCCACCCATGCTGTGGTTAAAAATGCTTACCAGAAGAAGGAACAGACACAATCTGAGGTGAATAGTGAGCCCATTGTAGTAGTCTGGCTCCTGGAAATGGAAGAACTGACTTTGCCACCTAACATGGAATGTACCATCACCGAGTTATGAAGTTCTGAAAGGATGTAAAGTACCTCATCTTTAAGACTGAAGCCTCAGGAGGCCATCATCTACCTGACTGACTGTTAGTAAAGCCTAGCGTCTTGCCCACATATGCCCATGTGTATGCAAGGAGAATCACCATCCAAGTGAAGAATGTGTCATAGACGTCATTGTCAGGAGCGGGCACACCTTAGATTATGTGCAATGTGCTGACATGGTAGTCAGCCTGAAGACATATGTGGAAGATGCCAGAACTGGGATAGAACAAGGAGACTTTGGTTTCAGAGATTCACTAATTCCAAAGGAATGGAAGTTTCATGTGAATAGGAAGCTATCATAGAGGAATAAAGTCTTTTCCCTGAGTGAGTGGGATGTAGGATGTGTCCAAGAGGAGGAATACCATAGCAGACTACTTACTGAAAGAGCCTTTTGGGAATGGTCCCAAAGACTGACCTCAGCTGACACAGAGGATAAGTGGCAGCATTATCAGAACATGTTGACATCTGGGATCATAAAGCTGTTTACAGTAGGTTTATGATCAGGACCAGACATTCAGTATCCGGCCATAGAGGTGAGTGGAGGATCTGTGCCAATTGCCGAGTGGGAGTGCTGGGAACATGGTGGGTAGAGCAGGGAGAGCTGAACCTGGGGGGAAATGCCAGAGACAGGGTGGGTGGGTCAGGTGTGGGGAGTCGAACCCAGGTGGTTGGGGGGGACCACTTGACACCAGGGATATATGGAATAATTGTTGGAGCAGAGTTTGGGGATGTGGGACCACTAGACACAAGGGAAATATGGAATAAACTCTAATGTATCCTATTATGCACTTCTCTCTGCATCTCAAATTATATGAAATTGCCAGCAGATGCAGACCATAATGGTCTATTGAGTCTGCTCGAGTTAATACAAGTAAGGAAAGATTAAGGTTTTTGTTGGTGGGGTGTTTGGGGTTGAGGGCACAACCGGACACCAGGTGTCAGTCACTAAATGCTATTGGAGTGTTGGGGTGGGGTGAGAGGGACCACGGGACACCAGGGATTAATAGCTACAGACAGTCAGGGGTTTCTGTGGATAGGGGGCTTGGTTAGGAGTGCAGGTCATAAGGACTGGTTTTGACAGGCAGTAATTAGTGCAGTACTGATGTCTACTTTCTGACTCTCAAAACCTGCCAATATGAAATTGTTCCTATATGCATGGTGCTATCAGCTGCTTTGCATACTCTCAATAGCAGATTTTTGGGCCAGTTGCAAACAGGTTAGCATTTCACTGATCATGCCATCCTATATGGCATTTTACAAATCTTCCCTGCTTTGGGCCTACAAAGTGGTGTTAGCGAGTTGCTAACCTGTTTAGCGATCACAAAATGCATTTGAATATCCCTACCAGGATGCCACCAAGGTGATCTCAAATCACACAGACATGATCCTACTCCTCTGGGAGTGGACCAAGTTCAAGCTGAAGGACAAGCTCTACTATAGAGAAATGCAAGAATCCCATGGGTTTAGTGGATAAGGACTGCTGCTGCCAGCCAAGTACAAAAGGACTGTCATTCACTTCCTACATAATAGTGTCAGACATTTGGGAAGTGACTGTACTCTGGATCTGGCCCAAACCTGATTTTACTGCCCAAGGATGGGAGCTAAAATTCAGAGATACTGCAAGCACTTCAATGGATGTGTTCAGAGGAAGACACTACCAGAGAAGGCAACCCCTCTAATGAACATTAAGAACCTGTGTGACAATGGAACTTGTGTACACTGACTGTCTCAGTTTGAAGCCAGACTGCAAAAACATTAGCAGTGTGTTGGTGGTGACCAACCACCTCTCAAAGTATGCTTAGACCTTTCCTTCAAAGGACTAGAAGGCAATCACTGTTGCCAAGTTGTTGACTGAAAAGCTCTTTTGAGCATTATAGAGCACCAGAACAGATCCACTTGGATCATGGTAGAGATTTTTAAGAGTAAAACTTGTTAAAGAACTGTTATCCCTGCGGGGAGTTCGAAAGTCAGGGGCTATGCCTTATCACCTTCAAGGTGATTAACAAATTGTACGGTTAAACCACACTCTTCAAAACATGTAGGGAACTCTGGACCCCAAACAGAAAAACAAATGAAGCCAACAAGTAACAGCCTTGTTTATACTTATAATTCTACCAAGGGTGATACAAGATTTTCTCTGTACTGTACTTTCTGATGTCAAGGTGGGAAGCCAGATTGCCCATAAATCTCTATTTAGAAGGTTCCACAGATGGAACTAGACCAGAAACATACCTGTACTGTAGCACATGCAAAGGGTAAAGCATACATTTTCTGCTGCCCAAAATTTACCATCGGACACTGTTTCCAAGAGGAACCAGACTAACAAAGTTCACTATGACAAAAGGTCAGGGTACAAGAACTGTTGCACAGAGGTCGAGTCATTTGGAGGAACCTAGGCTTGTCTGGCAAGCATACAATTTCCATTGGTGGGATGGTATCCCCTATGTGTACTAGATCAACTTGGAGATTCGCATGTGTACAAAATAAAATTGGAAGGATGCCCAGGGTGTGCCAAGACAAATCACAGGAACCAGCTACTGCCCATGGGACAATTGATTCCAAGTTCAGACACAGCTAATGTGGAGTCACCAAGACAACCAGTAATCAGAGCTGCAACTCAGAGATAGAATGTAACACAAAGGCAAACAGTAACCATTCAACAACCCTGATGCCAAAGGAAGAGATCAGCACAACTTGAGTGAGGAATCAGAGATGGTGAGATACTATCCAACTGTAGAGTTACCCAAACGTTTGCTGGATTTGAACACAACTCCTATAGAAATGCAATACCTCCAGAGGAGTCCAGTCTCACAGGATCACTATGTGACACTGAGCATTCAGATATAGGGCCTATATATGAGGATGTTGTCATAGAGTCAGAAGATGGAGATGCCCGGGAACCAGAGGATGATGCGGAACCCATTTTAGCCAAGGGTTGAGGGGATGGGAAGCATGCACATGGATTCCAAGGAGAATGTGACAGTCACATTCAGTTATGCTAACAGAACCATAAACTCACTTATTAAGCTAGTATATGACTCTCCAGATGCCTCCAACAACTTGCCGATGCATGTAGTACACAAACATATTTATCTTAAACCTAGCTAGCTCCCTGCCTTGGATTGCTTTTTGCTATGCCCAGTCTCTATCACCAAGGTTTGTAGAGACAGTGTGAGAGAATTTCATCGAGAAAACTGTTATTAGACAGGAGTCATTAGTGTAGACAGAATGCCACTGTTTGCATATGTTAAGTAAGCAACAATTGTCTAAAGAGACTGTCAATGTTGTTTGCTTTACTGACATACTCTGTTTTAACATTGCCACCGCATTAATTAGTTAGATGGGGTAGATAGGTATATTTAACCCCCCATAGTGTGGGGCTTATCTCTGGGCTCTGTAGCTTAGCCCAGACTGCCACAACCAGAAGTTTGCTTCTCCAGCCCTGAGGACTTAGTCTTTGTGGTAAAGAACTGCAACAGGAGTGGAACAGCAAGCACTTCCTGGGACATTGGACTGTGGCTCCTTGCTGCACATCAAAGGCAGCTCCACTGTCACCAAGGTAGTAAGTACATTGGTGCTCCCAGTGAGTGAGGGAATCCACTGACCAAAGCCTTAAACCAGCTGAACACTAGCACAATCATGCACAACACACCAGGGGACAGTATATAAATGTTTAAGGACAGGAGCCTTACTTAAAATAAGATATTGGGACCAGCTTCCCTTAGGACAAAAAAATTGGCAGCCATCTTATTTGCCTTAGATCCCTGTTGGCATTGCCATCAGGGTCAGAGGACAATAATAAGTCAATCAGGCTCCAGTGCATGAGTCCAAGCCACCAGAAGGCTTTAGGGACTCAGGAAGATTTCATAATTTACCTGGAAGATCAGCAGTCAATCAGACATGATAAAACAGCAAGACAGCCCCTCCTATGAGGGTGACAGGAGAATTTGGCTAGTAGGGAGGCTGCCTACTGCTGTGTTTACTCTGAAATGTTCCAACCCATCCTCAGTCTGCTGAGGAGTGTGGAGAAAGTTGATCTACTATCTGCTAGTGGAGACAGTAGGAGAAGAGCCTGCTGCTGGAGTGAGTGGAATGCAGACCTAACATGCAAGTGTAAGCCTGAACTGCCTAGATACTGTGGAGGTAGGAGTGCGCTTATATAAGGACTATGGAGGACACTGTTGATTGCATCAAGAGAGAGAGAGAGAGAGAGAGACAGAGACAGAGAGAGGTACAACTGAGGGCTTCAGCTTGCAAGGGTCAGTGACCCTGCAGCTAAGCCTCAGTGTACAGCCTGACAGTTGCTTCCTTGCCAGGCTTGAAGTATCTACAGCTGTGACATCACTTGTGGGATCTAAGGCTGCCATGCTGATCACTCCAGCCCAATGATCTGCAGATGACTGTTGATCCTCAGGACACCTCAAAAGACTGAAGGAGTGAGAACCCAGTTGAAGTTGCATGTGGTGCCAGAGACAGTGACCAGCAGAAGACACTTTACGGAGCTGTTAGAGGTACAGCACTGAACTGTGGAACAGATTGGGTACATCGAGGCAGGACTGCAGCTAGAGACAGAGGCTTGTCAACCTCAGGGTAACTGTGAGCACTTAATTAGGGCCAACAGCTCCTGTGACATTAAAGGAGACAGGGAATTTGTGCTAAATGATGATAGTAATGTTCCTATTTACAGAATTGAAATTCATATCTTCAAATGATCCATATTTTATTGTGTCTGAATAAATAATCGTGTGAAAAACTGCATTTTCAATTGTTTTCTATTCTTGATAGGACCAATAATTTAGAGTTTTTATTATGTCATGGTTTGTGTAACGAATGCTAAGCATGAGCTTTTGACCTATCGGAACCATGCTCAGAGTTTTCTACACAAACCATGATACAGTGAAAACTCCAGATCAGTGGGTCAATAAAGACAACTGTATCAGAATATTGCACATAAAAACAAAACAATGCAAAATAACATTTTTCATATCATGTTTTAATAAGGTACAGTTACATATGAATTCTTTAGGGGCATGAATGTCATTTCTGAAAATACAAACATTATAAACCCCTACCAGTTAGAAATAAGTTCCTGCATCTTTGAACGTCTAAATAGTTCTTTAAGGCACAAGTAATTTTGTTTGCTTGACTAAGCCATCAGGCCAGGATTACAATTTGGGTGCTGCTTCCTTACCAATGTACTGTTGTTTAATTTAAGTACACCAGTGCCAGCCATCCACATGCATCTGCTGCAGGCTTACACCTGTCCAACACATGGGTACCCAGGCTTCCCAGAGAACTTCACAGATACAAAAGAGTTTGCACTGAGTGGGTGGCACTCCAGACAACTCCCTAGAAGTAGGGGCATTGTTAAGTGGTACCAGTTAGGATTCTGGTAGCAGCCTAGCAGTACAGCAGTACAGCAGGGCTAAGCACTGTACTGGCTGGGCTGCATTATGTAAGAATTCACCAAGAAGGGCATAAGAAGACTGGTTGTTTCAACCTGTACCACTGCTGAATATTTCATTTGCAAGTCACCCTTTTTTCTGCCCCTAGGACCTTGTTCCTGGCCTCCAATAAATCCTGTTGGTATTTTTTTCATTGTGAGCATATTATTACTTTTGTGCATATTATTAGTTTCTTTTATAAAATTATTGATTTTCACTAAATGGTTGATTGCATTGTGTGGAAGCTGGGAGGGCTGCACCAGTGGGAATCTTATTTTTTTTTTCAGACTCTGTTTCTATCTCCGGCGTTCTGAGGCATCTCTCAGAGGTACCTACTCAACTGATCCCTACGACTCCCCACCATGACACACCACTGCGGATTCTCCCTTCCTTTGAGGGACTTTTCAGCACCCCAGATCACCCCCCCCTCAGGGCAGGGCCCGCCACTCTCTCTGGGTCCGTCCATCTGAGATTAGAGGGTCTGTCCCTATCTGGAAGTTATCCATAGATCGTTGGCATGGCTGTCCAGTGCTGGGGAAGTGAAGGAGGTCATTGAGGTCCTCATCGCCTTCTCGGATCGCTGGGGTGTTTTTCTTGTTGTAGTCCCAGACGTGGGTCATGCAATGCCGCCCAGACCATGATGTGGATGCTCCCACCCACGTCCGGAAGGTAGCTGCCCGACTTCTTCCCTCTATGTGCTAGCCCTACACATTGCAGTGCCTCTGATCTCCACCAGGAGCCACTGCTATGCTGGACTGTCTCTGAATCCCTCCCCGAGGGAGGAGAGCAGGTCTCCAGATGCTCAGTCCTCTTTCTCCCCTGCCGACCCCTGGTGGCCCAGGCACATTCCTGAACCCAGGTCACCGGTGTGGCGTGAGGCGTGGCATCCAGCGCCTCAATCCTCAGTGCCACCAGGCTGGCCAACCAATGGGAAGCTTAATGGGTTAGCATGGCTTCGCAGGGGCTGTACTAGCATATTATCTAGCCTACCTAATTACTGTATATTCCTAGGTGGAAGCACCATGCAACCCATCATCAATACAGTCTTTTTGGGTAGTAAATCCATGCAGGAGTTATCCCCCCAGGCCCCTCAATCTTATTTCAGCCCATAAGGCAGTGGTAGGATATTGGCATCTACAGCAAGCATTTCAAATCTAAAAAAATCCAAATGCAAACTCAAAATGAGGGAAGAGGGTATATGTTATGGCAGGAGGAAAAGAGCAATCCAAAATGGAATAAAAAGGGATACTGTAGCTACACAGTTATCCCAGTAACATGCACAGCTGCTTAAACAGGATTTAAATTTTCTCTGAAAACTTTCTTAACTGGCCTGTATAATCCTAATAAAGTTTTTTTTTTTCACAGTTTTGAAGCGATCTCACTCAGCACTGGAAGGAAAAGCAAAAGAGCTATAATATTTAGAAAACATTATGAAACTGCTGTTCCAAGAGTCGGGATCCATGTATGCATATCATTCCACAAACATATGATATTCTGATACTACATTTTACTACAGAGTGCACTTTAAAAAAATTATTTCTCCAAACCAGGTTTTGTACAGTATTTTGCAAACTTCTTCATGCAGTGTGTATAAAACAGTTACTTTATATGCAAGTATACACCGTTGAGGAGAATTTAAGTCAAATAAAATAATTATGGAAACATTAATGCATGTCATGGCATGGGGAAAGCTAAACTGCCACATGCAGCTGGTGCATTGTGAAGCAGGAGGCAAAGCTGAGTGCCCTCAACCACCTGGGAAGTGTGGAAATTTAGTTCAAGTGATACACTTCCCTTTCCGAAACAAAAAAAAAGAGTATATATATATATATGTACAGTAACTGGTTAGTTTGGCTGGAATTTGTTATTTTTGAGGTGTTGAATAAATACTATAAATCAAGGCCTCAACCCTAACTGTTTCTGCAAAAAGTTAACATAAATCAAAGTACCAAAGGTACTGACAGGCACCAAAGCATAATCCTTTTTTAATTATAGAAGTAGTTAGGATACATATTAATGTATTTATTTGAATTTTGGTAACCGGATAGGCCCACTGAGACAATGCAATCCCTTTTTCAGGAGCGTCTCGGGACAAGGGCACAATGCAATAGAACATGCATCAAATGTATACAAAATGAGTGAGAAATAATATATATATACAGCAAATAAACACAATGGTACAAAGTATGAGTAGGAAATATACACAGCATATATACATTAGTACATTGCGACCATAGCTCAGAGTAACACACATATATTGTAATATAGAAAGGTTTTCGTAAAGTAAAGGCATCTAATGTGCTAAACCAAAATACTTAGGATGCAATCAACACAGAACAGACATTTTATACATAGACACACCCAATTTACTATACATACAGAGATGACAATACAGATACTGTGTTACACAGTAAATTCTGTCTAGACAAAAGGTACAATAGGGTATAACAGGGCAGAGTGGATGGAACAATGGTCTTTCTGCCATCATTGTCTATGTTTCTATGTTACTCTAGATTGGATACAATACAACACACACACACACACACACACATATATGATTGCCTAGAGGTGCTCAGACCCTAGATCACCATGTATAATGCTGGGGACACAAATCAACACATTTATAATCAAACAGCAGGTCCCATAAATGTGCAGCATGTCCAGGCGGGGATTGGAGGCGTGGTAACCTGGAGGAAAGGAGAACACAGGAGTTGGTTGCATACCTGTCAACCTCCTGTCCTCCAAAATCAGGAACAAATGAGAATTAACTCTTCTAGCCAGCTGGACCTACAGCATGACAGATCATTCAGCTCTCTGTCAACCCTAATGCATGTACAAACCACTTAAGCAAACGGTAACCTTAAATGGTATCCTGTGATTTGGGCACATCGCAAGTGGTTGCCTACCGAAATGGTGACCTACTTGCAGCACATACCCAGACAGCGAGGGAGTAGGGAGGGTGACCAGAAGGGGAGAGTTTGTGAATGGCAACAGGATGTTGCTATATGTACACACACATGGGGGGGAGAGAGCACGCTGAGTGAGGGGCAGGAGGGTTTGTGAGAGGTGGTGCCGCAGTCAGCTGCCAAGCTGGCTCCACGGTGTGCTGGATGGGTGCTGGCTTGGGGTGGCTGGGATGCAGGGTTCTGGTCTGAGTGCAGGTATGTTTTGTTGCATAGGTACATTTTTTTTTTTGCACTGTTGCATCCCCGCCCCCCCCCCAACGTGAACCTCCCTGGAGTTAAGAATCTAATAGTAGGGGAGGCGCTGGGTGAAGCCCCTGCATAAAAGTATATATTAGTGTCCCTTGCACCGTTTTCTCTGTTGCTGGGGGTGTACATTGCTGAAACTGAATTTCAGCGATGTACACTCACCATAATGATGATCGCCTTTTGCCGATCGCCCTTATGACATAGAACCCCTTAAAGATCATATGCAACGGTTTTTACATATTTTTAATAAAAGCTTAAAAATTTGCAGTTCAAGTCCTTGCGTCATGATTAGTGTTTCCTGAAAATTTCATGCTGTTTGTTTTTGTGGTTTTCTTTAAATCAGCATTTGTTAACTTGCTCTGTAGTGGCCAAAAACAGTGGCGTTATTTCTGTCCTCTCAGTCAAACTTAGAGTGCGATGACCTCATTTTGGAGTAGCTTGCTGTTTTAGATTCCCAATCAGAGCAGCACTCTGTAGAATTTATGGCTTGCTGAGCTCTCCAGGTTTCTTACAAACCCAGTCTCTGGTTTGTGTTTAGATAGATCAGCTTAAAATAAAAAGCTGATCATTTCAGTTTCAATGCTGAATTGAAGTAGTGGAAATATTTTTGTGTGATAAATCAGCTTGTCTGTATCACAGCTCTGTTCTTTCTAATCAAACCTCAATTTTTTTTCTAACTATGTAACACAGGACTGTTTAATGAATATAAAATAAATCAAAATTTTGTTCATTCACAAAAAGTTTGTTTTTGATGTAGCCTTCATAAATATAATCATGTAAGAATATTTTTTTCATGTCAGATTAACAAACAGGTGCATGTTGCATTCTGCTACAGTATTCCAAGCACATGTACTGTCAGAACTCATAAATTTCAGTTCTTTGGTGGTTTCTGTGTGAAAATACATCATATATGTATATAACTAAAAACACTATGTGGCATCCCAATGCACGGTGTCTCTGTCCCACAGTTGAGGCAGCTGAAGTCTACTGCCACCTGTCCCCTGCCCCACAAGCCCCTTGCCTTCTGCTCCACATTCGAGGCTGCTGCACCCTGCTGCCCACTGTCTTCTCCCACACAGTCAGGAATTGTGCACTCTGCTGCCACCCCCTACCCAAACAATTGGGGTTCATGCACCCTGCTGCCCTCTCTCCCCCACCCTCACAGTTAAGGATGCTGTACCTGTTGCCCCATTCCTGTCTCCACAGTCAGGGTTGCTGTGCTGTTCTAAGCACTAGAGTGCCAGGTTCCCTGCCTCCACAGCTGGGGCTACTGCACCATGCTGCCCTAGCACCAGAGGTGAGGCTTTTGCTGCACCCTGCTACCCACTTTCATTTCCCCAAATGGTCAGGGCTGCTGCCCCACATGTACCCCATCTCACAGTCAGGGCTGCTGTACCCTGATGCTCTATGTGTCCTGCCCCACAGTTGAGGCTTCTGCACCATGCAGTCTTCTATCCCGTCACCACTGACATAGCTGCTGCACCATGCTCCTTTCTACACAGTTGGGGTTGCTGTGGCCTGCTGTGCCCTAGAGCACCATGCCTCTGCAATTAGGGCTGCAGCACCATGCTGCCATGTGCCACAAGATTCAGGGCATTTGCTGCACTGTGTTGCATGCCTCCACAGATGAGGCAGTTACACCTTGCTATCTCCCTGCCACCAGAGCCAGATCCTTTGCTACACCCTGCTGAGACAGGAACAGGGGGCAACATGTGCAATGTCCCTGACTGTGAGGGTGGGGGAGAGAGAGAGAGAGAGAGAGAGTAGCAGGGTGCAGCAACCCCAGCTGCTCGGGAACTGTGCAGCACAACAGTAGGGACATTTGCTGTACCCTGTCCCCTGCCTGTGGAGGCAAGGGGCTCTGTTGTGCAGCAGGGCACAATGGTGGCAGGAGACAAAGGACAAGATGGTGCAGAAGCCCTGACTGTGGGGAAGGACACAGGTGGGCATCAGGGTACAGCAGCCCTGACTGTAAGATAGGGTACACATGGTGCAGCAGCCCTGACCATTTGGGGCAGTGGAAGTGAACAGCAGGGTGTTATTTATTTATTTCATTTTTGTTGACCAGGTAAGTGCACTAGACAAATCCTGTCTATTTTCAGGCACGACCCGGGGGAGGGAGATACAGATGTATGCCAACTGACATTGAACCAGATTAAACTGTTGTAGCAAAAGCCCCACCTCTGGTGGCTAGGGCAGCAAGGTACAGCAGCCCCAGCTGTGGAGGCAGGGAACCTTGCACTCTAGGGCTTAGCATAGCACAGCAGCCCTGACTTTGGAGACAGGAACAAGGGGCAACAGGTTCAGCTTCCCTAGCTGTGAGGGTGGGGGAGAGAGAGCAGCAGGATGCAGCAACCCCAATTGTTTGGGCAGGTGGAGGCAGGGTACAGCAGCCTTGATTCTTTAGGCAGGGGATGGAGGCAGCAGGATGCACAGTCCTTGACTGTGTGGGAGAAGATAGTGGAAAGCAGGATGCAGCGGCCTCAAATGTGGAGCAGAAGGAAGGGAGCTTGTGGGGCAGGGACAGGTGGCAGGAGGCTGCAGCTGCCTCAGCTGTGAGACAGAGACACAGTGCACCAGGATGCCACATAGTGTTTCTAGTTATACTTAACATAATGTATTTTCACACAGAAACCACAAAATAACTGAAATGTGTGAGTTCTGACAGGTGCCTGTCACACTCTGCTACAGTATTTCAAGCACATGTACTGTTTGTCAATCTGACATGAAAAAAAAATGTTGTTACATGAAATCTATTTGTGGAGGCTACATCAAAGACAAACAGTTTCTGTGAATGAACAAAATTTAGATTTATTTTATATGCATTTAATAGCTCTGTGTTATATAGTTAGAAAAACAATCGGAGTTTTGATTAGAATGAACTGAGAGCTGTGATACAGACAAGCTAATTTCTCACAGAGAAAGATTTCCACTACTTCAGTTCAGAATTGAAATTAAAATGATCAGCTTTTTATGAGAAGATGATGTTATATTTTAAGCTGATCTATCTAAACACAAGCCAGAGACTGTGTTTGTAAGAAACTTGGAGAGCTCAGCAAACCATTAACTCTACAAACTACTACTCTGATTAGGAATCTGAAACAGCAAGCTACTCCAAAATGATGTCATTGCACTCTGAGTTTGACTGAGAGGACAGAAATAACCCCACTATTTTCAGCCACCTAGAGCAAGTTCACAAATGCTGATTTAAAGAAAACCACAAAACCAAACAGCATGAAATTCTCAGGAAACACTAATCATGACATAGGGACTTGAATTTCAGCTTTTCAAGCTTTTATAAAAAATATGTAAAAACCGTTGCACGTGATTTTGAAGCATGACTGAAATACAGAAAAGAGTACACATGACCACAATAGGTGCTTAGATGTTACGCTCATTGACATCTAATAAAGAAGTTGCTGACAAATTCTCATCAGCCATATTATTTTCCAGAATTCTATTGCTTTCTGCAAACTGCCAAATACCATGAACAAATCAGAGGAGGGGAAAAATACAAAACAAATAGGCAGTGCATTTTGTGAGGGGAGGGGATACATCTTTTAAATGGTCAGAAGAAGCAGTAACAGAGACTGGAGACTAATTGCATCAGTGCAGTGTGGGTCACAGACCAGGAAAGTCATGCAAAGTAGTACAGAAACACAATCTTGCATTTAAAGTTGGAACTTTCTGTGTGCAAAATAAGTTCAGTACTGCTACTGTTATTGGCCTTTAGCATAACTTGCAGTAATTGATCGTGATTCTGATTATATTTAATTTCATATTTTTAATACATTTACACAAGATAACTCAGGATATGTAACATATTTTCTGCTACTCAGTTTTACAATTAAATGGACTGAAATTGGGGAGGTGGGGCAAATGACTTACAAAAGGTAACAATTGAAAGGGGAGGGAGTGATGAAAAGCCATTGATCACATAGGGTCAGTGGCCACATACAATGTATAGGGCCTACAGATAGACTGGATGGGCCTAGTGATCCTTATCTGCTGACAATTTCTATGTTTCATGAGTTTGTATTGGGAATGGGATTTGAATAAGGTCCTCCTTTTCATGTAACTAATCATTCTTACCCCTACTGAACTACTAACTTTACTATCATTAAAAAACAGAATTTTGCATTCCTAACAAAAGCAATGCATGGGCCAAGAACTCAGGCTAAGGCTACTACACTAACATCTTGCAAGGCATATGGTAGCAATGAAGAACAATGGAATATTTACCTTTGAAAGGCCGAGGATGCAGCAATGGTGCAATTTCATACAGGGGTGTAGCCAGGGATTTCAGATCTGCACACCAAGTGGACTCACTGCTATCCCTCCCCCCGTTAGGGTGTGCTATCCCCCGGGATGTAGCCAGACAATATACAAATGTACACCAGGACCATGTTTGTTGCCTCATTTGGCACAATAAATACAACTTTTGAATCTCATGACAATGGTTGTTGCCATGCATGGGTAATACAAATACCATGCATTGCTCATTAAGACACCCACATGCCAGCCCAGAGCCTACAAAGTTTTATTGTCATTGGGATACAAAGACAGTATTAGTGACCAGTCCTTCTAGTTTTGACTCTATGAATAAAATTACAGGAAGGTTCAGCATTTTCTTTGTTATTTTTCATGGAAAAAGGAAGCAGTTCAGAGCCTATTTGCTACCCCCCCTTAAATAAAATCGCACACCATGGAGTACTTGGAGTATGCCTGGCTACACCCATGATTTCATATAACAATAATACTGTACTTAAAAAAATAATTATAGTAAATGAACTCTCCAAATTCACTTATTCAGAATAATAAACTCGACTGCCTGCATAATGCATCAAACTTTCATTGGAAATGCTTTCAGGTGTTAGGAATCATCTTCAGGTAAGTGGAAGATGCTGGTGCAGCTGCGAGAGCAAAATACCTTTAGCACAACAGCTCCAACTGAGCGGAGGGGGGGGTATTGCTATGATTATGGCAGCTGATTCACCCTTTGTGCCTCTGTATGCTTCCCTCATTTAGATTTAGATACGTTACCTTTTCATACTGTGCAGCTGCATCTTCCGATTATCTCCAGCTGGCTGCCATTGCATGAATAATGTAAAATGTGTACCTTTATAGCTCTAGCCTTCTATCTACAGTATGTCATTCTTATGTACTGTAATAAACTGCAAGTCACTGAGAGAAGTTATATTCTATAAAACACACACACAGTCCTGTTACGTAACATGACACTAATTTTTGAATTACAGTGTGTTTAAGCAGAAAAGAATACGGATTTTACTATTTAAAAAAAACTATGCTGTACATTCAGCAAACCAATTCAGACAACACTAGTTAGCAAGCATATCCACACCCCTAGTTATTAATCAACCCCTTCAGTTGGACATACAGCATGACAGATCAGTCAGCTCTCTGTCTGCCCTGACATATGGCACATCACTCACAAAAATGATGCACAGTAAATCACGTATGTAAAAGGTATCCTTAAATTTTACTGAAATGCAGAAAAGAGTACATGACCACAATAGACACTTACAAGCTACACGTTTTGCTGCCTAAAAATGAAATGAATGAAATAGCAACTTTTTTTTTTCATGTTCTCAGTGTGTGATGCCTTGTTAGAGAATGGCAAACTAAATCCTAGCATTCTTATTAGCTGGGACACTGACATTAGCAGGTGGGTATTTTTCAATAGAGCCCACTAAATAACTAGATCCAGCTGTTGCCAGCTAAGTGTGCCCCATCACACAAACATATCATGATCCCACATAACACAAACCTGGCAACAGCAGCATGAAGTACGCAAAGCATTACCCGGACAAAAATGCTTCCAGTTACCAGACGACCAACAAGCCCCCCTCCAATGACAGAAGTCCTCCCCCCATGAGTAAGCAAACGAACAAAAATAAATAAGCTCCTCAGGTGGTACACTGGATGTGTGGTTGCTTTACAAGCAAAGAGTCAGAAGTTCGATTCCAGGTGAGGGAACATATTTGCCATCTATGAAGTATAGTAGAGGGTTGTGGTTGGGGGTGAAGTCTCGTTTCCCAGAAGGATTGTTAGTGGGGTCTGACAGGGATTGGTGCTGGGGCTGGTCCTTTTTAACGCATTCATCTTAGACATTGGGGATGGGGTTAGGAGCAGGCTGAGTCTATTTGTGGATGACTCCAAACTGGGAGCAGTGGTAGATGAGGAAGAGGGGAGAAGGATGCTGCAGGACAACTTGGAAACACAGGAAAGGTGGTCACACACTTGGCAGCTGAGGTTCTATGCCAGGAAGTGCAGTGTTCTCCATCTAGGGGTCAGGAATCCCGGGTATGACTACAGTCTTAGAGGGGTAAAGATGGCAGTCTCCAGGGAAGAAAAGGATCTCGGGGTGGCAATAGAATCCAAACTGAAAAATTCTGAGCAATATAGGAGGGCAGCTGTGAAGGCTAATAGAATGTTGGGGTGCATAGCCAGAGGGATAACATCAAGGAGGAGACAGGTCCTACTGCCCCTGTACAACTGCCTGGTTAGGCTGCACCCAGAGTACTATGTGCAGTTTTGGCACCCATACTTGAGGAAGGATGTTACGCTTCTTGAGAGAGTCTAGAGATGGGCGTCAAGGCTGATTCACAGCCTGAAGGACCTATCCTATGAGGAGAGGCTATGGGATTTAAACATGTACTCCCTGGAGGAGAGGAGAGATAAGAGGGATATAATAGAGGTCTTTAAATATTTGAAGGGGATTAACTGTGTCAGCTCTGATGGACTGTTTCAGTTGAGGAAGGATGGGGCCACAAGGGTATTGGTGGGGGGAGGTTTAAGGGGCAGACAAGGCATCACTACTTCACTGAGAGGGTGGTGGTGTCTTAGAACTTGTTGCCATGGGAGTTGGTGGGGGTGGAGAAAGTGGAAGGCTTCACTAGAGGGTGGGATAGACACAGGGGTGTAGTCCGGGGAGGGGGAGGGGTAGATAAAGGGTCCACAGGGGTAACACAGAGGGAGGGGGGCAGCTGCAGTGAGTTACCTGTAGGCTGTTACTCGAGCAGACTCAATAGACCAATGGGCCTAATCTGCTGGCAATTTAGTATGTAAATAAAAGCACATTTAAAAAATAAACTGAAGCTGGGTCCAGTCGGTCAGTGCAGCAGTTGGATTTCCACTCACAATGCTGGTGACCCGAGTTCAGGAGTGGACTCAGATCACTGGAGGGCAGGCCGGGGGAGAAAGCATGAGCATCCCAGGGACTGCTTGCCTTCTCCGGGGGGAAGGGAGGTGATTAAGGCCAGTAGCTTGCCTGACCCTGGGCAGAGGCCCGAGGTGCAGCAAGTCTTGCTGGTAGCAGGGGAAGGCCAGGGGAGCTGTGTGGTAGACGTTGGCACCTAGTGCCTTGACATCAGGGCACAACACCAAGCAGGAAGAAACAGAGGAAAAACACTACTGGAGCAACAGGTAGATGGAGCACCAGTGCTGACCCTAATTGCACCTACCTGCCTGACCACCGAGGGACCTGACGAAATCCAGAGCCATCTGGGTGTAAGGGCCCTGCCCCATAACCACCTGGGGGGGTATAACCATAGCTCTATGGGAGAACCTCTGGGAATTCAGGTAAGGCAGAGACATGGGGTAGCACCAGGTGTCTCCCGAAGAAGTGGAGGTGGACAAATAGAAAGTTAAAAAAATAAAATAAAATAAACTGAAGCCTCTCAAAGGACCACAGTGTTTTTTACAGCAAAACACAGAATTGTGGCTCTGGCCGCATGAAAAGCCGTCCAACACAGTACTGAACCTAGCCGGCAAAGAATCAGCATATGCGTGGAGCCAAATTCAAAAATGTCCCGCCTCCACTCCTCACCCTGACTAGACCCTCGCAAAAGGGAATACTGGCCACGTTCTTGCTTACCTCCTCCTGCATCTTCAGCTTACTAGGCAGCTTATTTCTTCTTTCTTATTTCTTTTTTAAAAACTGCGCCTGAGTCTGTCTTGGCCACCACTCCTGATGGCCGATTCATAGGCTGCTCTCAAACCACCGATACAGCCAATTCCTCGCCCAATCTCATAAATAAACTCCCCACACTAAAATGTCTCTTTGAAACCAACACCTCACATTAGTCCGTGGCCTCAAACCCCATCCCTATCAAGACTACAAGTCCCATAAAACCCCAAGGCAACTATGCAACTCAAGCAAAGAAAATGATTGCCCTCTACTGGCATACATGCCACAGTACAGGGGCTACTTTACAAAATATTTATTTTTTTCCCATCATTAATTAAACTACTTAAAATGTTTTTTATAGTTTATTAAAAAATATTACTGATGGGCCATTTTCTAAGTGCAATAATACCCTCCAGGGTGGGCAGTATTAGGGAATACCAGACCTTCCAGGGGTTATAAGGCCCTCTGCCTGTGGCGTCAGGCCTCATTATGCTCCTGGGTGGTTCAGTATTCCCCAATACAGCCCACCCTGTTGTGTATTATTGCTTACTTAACCCACTGAAGCTTTGCTCTTGTGGTTTAAATTGCATCACACTACTTCATGTTATCACTAACTTGAAAACTTGGCACATCACAATGAACTACTAAACTAATCAGAGATCAGCTTTCACAGTGCTGATTAAAAACCCAGTGCAGTACTGAAGCCAGCAGTTTAAATGACAGAAACAGGAACTTAAATTATTTGCACAAACTGGTGATTTAAAAGTTATAACAGCTACATTAAAGTTGTGTATGAATAAGCAGTGGACTGACTCAAAATAAGCAGTTTCTCATTACTTGTGAGGGAGAAGATTTTCACAGCCCTCACAAGACAACCATTGTAGTAAGGCCATTTCATTATATACCCCTCTGTAAAATGCACAGTCTGAGCTAGATGAAGTATGTCACAGAGCAGTGGGAGCTTTCATCATAATTTGTTGTTACTCTGCCCTTACCCTGTCTCACATGGGAGACAAAAGATTTTGAGATTAAACAGTTCATGACATGTATTATGGCCTTTGTGGTGTATATTGCTTGTGTATTTGTGGCCTTCACTATATTGGTAGGACCATTAGACCTGTGAAAGTCCACATACAGGAACACATTTGGCAATTGTTAACAGTAATCAGAACAATGCACTTGGTGCCCATTTTTTTTTGGTTCACAGATCAAAACCAGAATGTATGCACTTCATAGCCCTCAAACACATGCCCAGACATCGCAGGGAAGGGGATTGACTGTGCACTCTTATACAAAGAGAAACAAAGTGGATTATCGCTTTGAAAAGCACTTATTCCAACTGATTAGAATGAAAATATCAATTTCATTGAATTTTTGTAAATATTGTGAAAGAATGCTGAGTTGTTATGATTAGGATATCTGGATTATATGATACTGAGAATGTAAACCTTTAATAACATTAACCTTCTGTGTCTCCTTCTGTAGATTTTATCTTCTCTGGAATCTGTAGAAATCAGGATCAGGAATCTCTGATGAAAAGCCCTCTTGGCCCCCCACCATCTGTACAATTCGAAATGGAGATCCTTGTTTGCGTCCCATTTGGCTTCAGATATCAGGCCACTACCTACACTGGAGTCGGGAAGGGAACCTCTCTATGTCTTTTCTTCTCCTGGCCTTTCTTACCACAACTTAAACTTTCTGTCACTTCTTATTACATGTTGTCATTTCCTTCTCCCCTTCCTTGCCTTTCTCCCCAACCCCACCCCTTTTTCTGTCTCTATCACACTCCTGTCATTTGCTAATCCTTGACTTCCTGCACAACAGTTTGTGTCTTGTTTTCCCTATTTCTTATGCAACCACTTTTAGTCTCTACTTACACAGTATGTCTGCCTTTCAATAAGTTATCTTTTTGACAATATCTCATATTATCCCTCCGTTTTATGTACCAGAAGTTAAATTCTTCTTGTTTAAATTAATATTTTATCATCAGCACTTACACACAGTTGCCATTGGTACTGTCAAAATGTTGAACTTTAGCATAGTTTATTATTTTAGTAAAAATTGTTACTGAATAAGCATTTGTGTAATAGGAATCTGATTAACAGATGAATTAGGTTTCTCTGTTGATGAGCTGTACACTATTTTCCTTTACTTTTTATTTATTTTTTACTTTATTTACACACTTTATTTTTCTCTTTCCCCTTTTCACTATTTATGTTTAATTCTATTTAGAAAAAATGTGTCATATATACAAAAGGATTGTGCATTGTTTTGCTTTCTCAATGGAGAATGGTGTGTAGCACTTTAACAGTTCATATACAAAAGGGCATATTTCCTTTTCCCACTAGACCTACTCCATGACAAAGGCCCTGTGTGGGTAAAAGTGCCAGGGCGGAGGCTTCTTGCTGGGAATCTTCAAATGATGCCTGAATAAAACATTTCACTGTACTTTACTATGAGTGTGCCTGATCTATAAAAAGAACTCCATGAATGCAGGACTTTCTCATTGTTTCTCAGGTATGTGATGCCTGGTTAAACCACTGACGCTTTGCTCTTGTGGTTTAAGTGATATGACACTCCTCACATGTGCAAAAAACTGGTTGTACACTACTCTCCATGTATTATTCTACCCAGTGCAGCGCAGAAGCCAGCAGTTCAAATCAGAGAAATAGGCACTTGAATTAGTCAAACTGATATTTTAAAATTATAACTGGTAAATTAAAGTTGTGAATGAACAGGGAATAGTTTGAATCAAAATAAGCAGTTTATCATCACCTGTGAGGAGAAGGATTTTCACAACCCACACACGTGAAGATAATCTTTGTAGTCAGAGTATACTTAAGTTTGTTAGAAACTGTGGATCCCGACACCTACAATCCTGGCCAGCTTTGCCTGAAACAGTTGCTAACCCAACACTTACACATCCGATGCTGTTGCTCCCAACAGGGTAAGGTAGTGGATGTGATGGAATGCTACCTTACCCTATGTGATGCGCGAGAAAGGATGGCTGGATGGGTTGCTGGCTGAGCTGCCCTGGTGGTGTGGAGTGGAATACCAGTGGTAGCTCAGCCAGCATACTGTGCATGACCCGGGTTCAGGTCTGGGTCACAGTATTTTACACATTGTACCCCTGTAACAATTAACATTTTACCCTAGAGTCGCTCCCCTCAGAGTAGGATAATTTAGTTATGGGGTGGGGACGAGCCCCCATATGGGAGGTGCAGGGCTGATCTAGCATTGTACTTGAGCTTCTGGACAAGCCCAACGGTCATATGTTGCGGCAGTGATTCAGGCTGGTAGATAATGGGACATTTTACTCTGTATGTCGAGCACTGGTATACCAAATTATGGGATATCGTAAGATATCCTTAGTCAGACCATTGCATTGTATACCCCCCATAAAATGAATGACCAAGAAGAACTATGTCACAAAACAAATAAAATAAACAGAGGAAAGAGTAAGTATTCCAAGCAACAGTGAAGGGGCCAGAAATAAGACATGATGTGAGTGGTACAGTTCAGTGGCTGTGGAGCAGCAGTCTTCCGGGAGATGTTCTGGAGGATGCAGTGTTGTCCCATCTGCAGGCACCTCTCTGGGCTGAGGGAGGAGGTTGCTCATCTCCAGGCTGATTTGGCCAGGATTTGTGGGACCTCCTCTCCCATCCAGGGACCACCAGGGCCACTGCCGTTGCCTCAGAGGTTGCCAAGAAAGAGGAGTGGTTGGACCACAGTGGGCTCAGCTAGGGTGAGAGTGGTGGAACACAGGCACATCCCTCCATTTGTACCTCTCCACAGTTCATATGCCATTCCGGCAAAGTGCCTCTATGGAGGCACCCGCAGTGGAAACCAAGGAGGATGCTGGGAACCTCCACAAAGGAGACTCACAGGAGGGTGGCATGGGACCCCACAGGGGAAGGAAACAACTCCTGGTTGGGGACTCCATTGTTAGGGAGGTAGAACTGGGGGAGGAAGGGGAGAGGGAGATAAGGTGCCTGTCTGGTGCTATGGCTTGGAGGGACAGGAAGCGAATCCTCAGGATCGCTGGAGCAGCTGCACAGGGGAGGAAGCTGGATGTCATTGTCCACCTAGGGACAAATGACCTGGCTAAGAAAGGGATCAAAGCAGTGCAGGAAGAGTTTGTGGAGTTGGGAAGGGGCCTTAGACAAGTGGCACACTTGGTAATCTTCTCAGAGATGCTGCCTGTCTATGGCGTAGGTAAGTCTAGGGTGCTCCACACCATGGAATTCAATCAGTGGTTGAAAAACTGGTGCAGAGCTCAGGGATTTGGCTTCATCGGGGACTGGGGGTCCATGTGGAGTGATGCAGGCCTATACTGGAGTGATGGTCTGCATCTGTCCAGGAGGGGAACCAGGATCTTAGGAGATAGGTTTAAATGCTTCACTGGCAAGCATTTAAACTAGCCAAGGAGGGAGGCACTGGAAAGGAACAGGGAAATCCTAGCCCCCCCCCCAAAAAAAATCAGGGTGGTAAGTGAGGTAAACACCAAGATAGAGATGTCGATAGGGAGAAGGGCTGGGGTAAATGGAGAAAGTGACAAAGGCAATAAGGACAGGGATGGGGCAAAAAGGGGTAAGGCCATCAGGAAATGGAGAGTAATGAGTACCAATGCCCAAGTCTGACAGCAAGCTCCCTGAACTGGTGGCTTTGATGGAAGAGGGATGCCTGGATATCGTAGCAGTCACAGAAACATGGTACACAGAGAACCATGACTGGGATGTTAACATATCAGGGTACACAACTTACAGGAGAGACAGGGAGGGGAGAAGAGGGGGAGGAGTAGCTCTCTATGTAAGGGAAGGGATAAAAGCAACTGAACAAAAGAGTAAACAAGGAGGAGAGGAGGCACTATGGGTCACCTTAGAGACTAGAAATGGCACCACAATCTGCACAGGGGTTGTATACAGACCCCATGTCAGGAAGAGGGAATGGACAAGGATATGATAGAAGGCATTCTTAGGATGGCAGAGAAAGGGGATATACTGTTGATGGGAGACCTGAATATGCCAGATGTTAACTGGAGCACATTTGCTGCAGCCACATCCAAGAGCAAGGCCATTCTCGATGCCCTACAGGTGGCATGCCTCAGACAGCTAGTTTTGGAACCCACTCATGAGGGAGCAATCTTAGACCTCATATTCTCAAATGGAGACAGTGAGAGGATCTCAGATCTAGAAGTGGGTAGCCATCTGGGACCAAGTGACCACCAAACAGTGTGGTTCACGATAAACTCAGCTACAGAGTCAAGCCATACAAAAGAGAGGGTACTGGACTTCAGGAGGGCTGACTTTGGCAAGATGGGAGAGTGCCTTAGAAAAGCAAGCAAGCTAGAAGGTGGGGTGGAGCAACAATCGGGAAATATTAAAACTGCCATCACAGAGGCAACAAACCTTTGTGTGAAGCAAATAAACAAATCAAAATGAAAGAAAAACCCACTATGGTTCTCAAAAGAGGTGGCAGGGAAGGTCAGGGAGAAAAAGATAGCATTCAGGAAGTATAAGGAAACACAGAAGGAGCAGGACAGACAGCTGTACCAGTTAAGGCAGAAGGAAGCAGGAAGGGAAGTCAGAATAGCAAAGGCCCAAACTGAGGAAAAGATAGCCAACTCGGTTAAGAAGGGGTATAAAACCTTTTATAGGTACATCAGGGAGCATAGAAAGACAAAGGGAGGGATAGTGAGGCTGAATAGAATGGACTGTGGGTGGGCAGAGAGAGACAGTGAAAAAGCAGGGATACTGAACGAATATTTCTGCTCAGTATTCACAAAAGAAGAGGAGGGGGAGGTGCCTAATCCAATTAACAGAAGCACTCTGGATAGGGGGGTTGATCCCAGTCCTTTCACAGAAGAAAGGGTTCTGAAAGAACTCCTAAAACTGAAGGTAGACAAAGCAATGAGGCCTGATGAAATTCACCACAGAATTCTAAAAGAATTAAGGGGAGAACTAGTGAAACCAATGACTACCATTTTTTAGCAACTCATGAGAGGATGGTGTGGCACCTGAGGACTGGAGAAAGGCGGATGTGATTCCCCTTCACAAAAGTGGGACCAAGACAGAGCCAGGAAACTACAGACCTGTCAGTTTGACCTCTGTGGTAGGGAAAGTGATGGAATCACTTCTGAAGGAAAGAATTGTTGAGTACTTAGAGGTCAGTGGGGCACAGGACCCAAGGCAGCATGGGTTCACAGTGGGAAGGTCATGTCAGATGAATCTAAATGATTGCTTTGACTGGGTGACCAAAGTAGTAAACCAGGGAGGGGCAGAGAACATGGCCTACCTAGACTTTAGCAAGGCATTTGACACAAAAGATTAATAGTCAAATTAATCAGCCTGGGAGTGGGTCACAGGGTGGTAGCCTGGATAAAACATTGGCTGGACAACAGGACGTAGAAGGTAATTGTAAATGGAATCCACTTTGAAGAAAGAGGGGTTACTAGTGGGGTACCACAGGGTTCAGTACTGGGTCCAGTCCTTTTTAATGTCTTTATAAGTGACATTGCAGAGGGACTGGAAGGAAAAGTATGCTTCTTTGCAGATGACACAAAGATCTGCAACAGGGTTGATACACAAGGAGGCGTGGAAAGGATGAGAAGGGACTTGGCAAGGTTGGAGGAATGGTCAGAAGTATGGCAGTTTGGATTCAGTGCAAAGAAGTGCAAAATAATGCACCTGGGAAACAAAAACCAAGGGGAAGATTACACAATGGGGGGGGGATGCAGTAACAACAACAGAAATGGAGAGGGACCTGGGGATAATCATATCAGATGACCTTAAGGTTAGCAAGCAATGTGAGAAGGCAGTAGGGAGGGCTGGGGGGATACTGGAATGTATAGAGAGAGGCATCACCTGCAGAAAACAGGAAGTTGTTATCCCTCTGTACAGACAGTTGGTGAGACCCCATCTGGAGTACTGCGTCCAGTTCTGGAAACGCCATCTCCGCAAGGACATTGACAGGATAGCAGCAGTCCAGAGGAGGGCAACTAAAATGGTGCAGGGTCTGCAGGAGAAGCCATACGAGGAGAGACTAAAGGAGCTTAATATGTATATCCTTAAGGAAAGGAGGGAGAGGGGGGACATGATAGAAACATTTAAGTACCTCAGTGGAATCAACAAAGTCCAAGAGGGTAGCATCTTTCAGAAGAAGAGATGTGCAAGAACAAGGGGACACAATTTGAAGATGGGGGTGGTTCAGGAGCAATGTGAGGAAGTATTTTTTCACAGAGAGGGTGGTGGACACATGGAACAGCCTTCCTGAGAAGGTTGCGGGGTCTAAAACTGTGGGAGAATTCAAGAATGCATGGGACAGACATAAGGCAATTTTTGTGGTGGGTAGGAAGAAATAGGTTGTTGTTTAACTAGGATCTGCAGCTTATCCTGTAGGTAGGGAAATGGGCAGACTAGGTGGGCCAAGTGGTCCTTATCTGCCATCAAAGTCTATGTTTCTATGTTTCAGTGAGCAGTGGGAGCTTTTATCATGATTTGCTGTTAGTCTGCCCTTACCCTTTCTGCTAGAAATCAGTCAAAACATGGTCTGCAATGCCAAGCTACAGTACTGACGGTGATCTTAAAATTAATGATACGAGGCAGGGTCTCATCACAGCCCTGACATTTAGCAGATGCTCAATGCTTGCTGTTATATCAATACATTCCAAATATTATACATTCCCTGCTAATGCCATAATAAAATATAAACCATGCACACTGGTGCTGCTAGTTTCAAGAAAATGAAATTTAAGTCAACTAAAGCATCCCTGAACATGAACAGAGCTCATAGTGCTGCTGCCAGGTTGCATTGCTAGCAATGTATGAGTTTGTTGGTGTACACTATTCCCCTGTGTAATCTGAATTTGCTGCCACAGTAGGACAGAGGGAGGCACCTTAGATCATGAGGTGGTAAGAAACTACAGTACTTACTGCAGTTGGCTCATCTTGTGTGCTGAGAACATATATTCATAATGTCTCCTCTCACTTCATTGTGCTCTCTTGTGGTTTCCTATAGTTAAAGGAGCTAAAGGGAGGCAAAGGCAGCAGTTTGAGGCTGCCCCTCAGGATCAGAAGCATAAAGACTCCCACTAGTCCAAGTCCAGGACCTCCAGGTTACACTCAGTGGAAGACACGTGATGACCCCCGCACTCCAACGGACAACAGATTGAGTCAGGCACTTGCTTTTTTCCCCATCTAGCTTTTCTCGCTGAAGCCCACCAGGATGACAATCTCCTCCTCTGGAAAGCTGGGGGAAGCCCACCACAGCTAGTCTCCTCCTTACCATGGCCTTGTCCTTATCTGGCTGTTCTTGCTGCCTGCAGTGCCTGGGCCTGCTCTGCTCAACTGCATCTGCTCCCTCCTCCCTCCCTCTCCCTAGCTTGCTGGCTGGCTGCTGCTCAGTCTACTCCCTCTAGCTTCTCTGCAGACCAGTGTGCAGTCACTGGCCCACCACAGGTCAGATTCAAGTTATTCAGGTGTCCTGGTCTGGCCCTGGGTATTGCTGAGTGTACTTTTTTTTTACTTTTTTTGTATCCCTCTCTCCAGTCCTCAGTGTTTGACTTTTCTGATTGTAACTTATTTTTCTACCAACCTGAATCCAAGGCCTGAGGAGGCCTCTCACTGCAATGTTGCAAGTGCGGCATGGTCCCTTAGGCTCCTTGTGGTGATGAGAAACCCGCTCCCACTCTGACCACCCAGTAGGACCTAGTTATCCTCTTCCTGACCTCCTCCTCCTCTACCCTGGGGTCCTCAGACTGTCTGGGTCCAGCATCCTCTCGGCAAGTCTGGACTCTGCTAGGCCACCCAGCCTGGCTGCTGCTGCCTGCTGGCTTCCTTAACATCCCTCCCATGTCCCGTGTCAGCTCTGGTGCCCCTAACAACACACGGCACCCCTGCACCCTCTTGCCTCTACAGCCTGCTGCACACTGACCTCACCTCCTCCCTCTTCCAGTCTGGTTAAACTCTCTGAGGTTCAGTGATGTCTTCTGACTTGGACTCCCTCAGTCTTCTCTGCTTGTCTCATGCTCACAAAACAAAGCCTCTCTGCTCAATGCTGCCACCAAAACTGATATTGCACCTGCTTCCCACTGCTCTGTACATGCATTAGTCACTCTTTGGTGTCAAAAGGAGAATGGTTAGGTGCTGGCGGGGCTGTGAGGAAACTGACATGTACTGCTGTTGCCTGTTACTCATTGGCTACACAAAACTAAACAGACAGTGGAGATCCAATGGATGTTTACTGGCGTGCCAGCAAGGCACGCACTCAGAGATGAATCTGGTGGCCCCCCCCCCCAAAAAAAAACACATTAGATTTGGCCATCTTTATTTTTCAGTCCAGGTCACAGGTCACCCGGGGGGGGGGGATATTTTTTAGATGAACTCTGTTTAATGGCACCCCCTACTAAATGGTGCCCTAGGCGGTCACTTAGTTCACCTATCCTTAAGGCCTGCCCTGCCCACCATGACAGCACCAGAGAGAAGTAGAATGGTCCTTGGTTTAACATCTCATCTGAAGGATGGCACACCCTCACAATGCAGCACCCCCCAGTACTGCACTCAGATGCCAGCATTTTAGGTATAAGCCCAATCCCAGAATGTGTTGGTCTTCTCTGAGGAAAAAAAGTAAGTATGTGCAAAACAGTGCCATCTAATGCAAGCTGTGAAATTGAGACTCAAAAGCAGTGCTGAGGAATTCAAACAGAAAAAGAGACCCTCTTTTTGTGATACATGAAAATGAAGGTATGAAAGTCAATGAAACAACCTATCCTTACAGTCAGAGAGAATTTCCCTTTGGTTAAATGGTTAGAGTGGTTGCCTGTGAGGCCCACGGTTTGAGGTTTGATTCCCAGCAAACACTATACGTGTGTCTGTTCAAAAGAGGGGTTAACCATAACAAAGGAGCTGCAGAGACATAACAATGGAGTTGATGTTTGTTTCAATTAGAATCACAGATTTTGCATAAGCCCCGCTCATTTACCTAAAGCCACATCAAATGGGGAACACCTCCCTCTCCAGTATGTACTGTAAATTTATATTAAGTTGACCAAACTGTGCCACTGCTCATATTTAAATCAGACTTCAGTGCTTAGGGGCCAAAGACTGACTATCAGGCACTAGGTCTTAAAATCTAAAGGTTAATGCCTGTCCAGAGGGGTTGGAAAAATAAATTTACCCATTTTTAGGCAAGTCGTGTTTTGATTATCAGAATGAACAGCTAAACAGGACAGAGAAAAACCTTGTGGCTGAGTGCCGACAATGATCAGCAGGCATAGGCAAACACCATATGGGGAACCGTATGGCTTTTGCATCCGACATGTCCCAGTCGGGGGTCATCACTGTGCAGTGATGTTAAGATCACAAGATAAGTGGAAAGGGATCAGACTGTGAAAGCTTAATCCCCTGCTGCTCACTACTGTGATGTTCAGGGAGTTCCAATGCTTTTAAAGTGATTTTTTTTCCTTAGTGCATTTTTTTTTTATCTGGATCTCCACATCTAAAAACAAAAAGATTATTTTCTTTATTGCAATTTACAAGGTCTTTCTGGCATTTGACTTCACAGTGTTAAATAGAAAATGGTACATAGTCTTGCTGGAACAGCTCATTGGGCAGCTGTAATAAAATGTCCAATGCCATTTGTCATAAATTGATGTACAGTGCAACAGTATACACTGTGTGAATTAAGGCTTAATCCTAGCACTACTAGTCTAATCTGTACACTATGTAAACCTGGAACATGATTTACTGGCGGTAGCTTTTTATACATTTTTTTCAGCATAAACCTAACATTAAGCTAGTTAATCTCTTAGCCTGGCTGGCAGGAAACAGCAGACTGCTGCGGAATAGACGTCAGCTGGAGTGCTCTCAGTCACTGTTTAACTCGGCACACCACAATTACTGATGACACATATAGCAGATGCAACCTGTTTGCTCTCTACTTTCTACACAGTGACATCACCACTGCATTAACCCCAGAGAAAACATATGCTTTGTGTCTTGGAAAATTGTTTTCTTCTCTCAAGGGCCAGCATAAAGTGAAGTAATGAGATCTGGCTCCAAATAATTTTGAAGAAAATGTTTTCTATCCACTCCAAAAACCTGCATCAAAATAAATTGTCTTGTGCTGGTGACGCAGCACCAGAGTAATTCCTTATCACAAACAGGTTCTGATAGGCTTGTTTATTTTTAGTGCTAAGTTAACTGGACCAGATTGGAAGCTATGAGACAATCACATTAATGCTGCTCACCCTGCTCCCTATAACATAATGCACATTTCTGTGTCCAAGTTGTACTCTCCACATGGATGAAGGAGATGTCAAGTCTTCTTCAAAGCAACTGGATGAGTCTTGAATAGAAGTGTATGGATGACAGCAATGTTATTGTTTTAATTTTTAGTGTGGTAACATCATATAATGCAGTGGTTTAAGGTTCAGAGCTGCAGACCTGGAGACCTGGGTTTGAATCCCACAGCCCCCACTTCCCTACTGTGTGACCCTGAGCAAGTCACTTAACTTCCTTGTGCATGCAGGTCGCACCTAGAAACAAACTTTGGCTTAGTGTGCCTCTCCTGGTTAAACAATTTTCCCTTTCCCTCATTTTGGTGCAGCACTGAATTGTAAAAAGGTCCTGGGGCTCTCTGCCTGCTGTTTCAGGCATTATAATGGGACTTGCCCTTTAAAGGCAAGCCAGGTTGTCCTGGGAACCAGCCAGAAAAGGATAATAGGAAGGTGGGGCGGGGTCAGCAGTGGCAAAGGAGAGGGGTGATGACCTCAGGTATAGGTCATACGACAGGTATGGGGAGCTCGCTGGCTATTGGCCAAGGGAAGGGGCCAGGGGGCCCTGGGATGGGGGACCTTAGGGGCTACTTAAGGGCATGGAGCCCTCTTTCCTTGCTGTAATTTCACATCGGGTTACAGCACATGCTGGCATTTCAAGGTAAGGCACAGAGGGCTGGGGCCTGTTCAAGGCAACAGACTGAGGTGCTGTTTAGCTCCAGGATATTTGGTTTTGTGGTAGTTGGTACTTTTGTGAAGCAGGGGTAAGTTAAAAAAAAAGAAATGAAAAAAATAGAGAAACAAGGATTAAATTAAGAGAAGGGGATAGAGTTTCCCCATAAGACTGATAGCAGCATGATTTACAGCGATTGCTGCGGTGGGCATGGTGGTAAGGGCTCAGTGTGATCTGTGGCTGCAGTGAGCATCCATCGTGCCCAAGAGAAAGGGATGTTTTTCAGTGGTGTTGGAAAGAAGAGAAGTAGCAGTTTTCGATGCAGGGCCATGAGCCTGAAGGCAGGCCCAAGGGAAGAGTGGTGCAGTTTCTGGTTCTGTGATCAGGCTGGGAAGGCCGCTGCTTTTAGGGAAGGCATAGTGAGGAGCAAGTGAAGGTCCATGTGACTCAAAGACACGGTGATGCAGGAGGGGCATCTCAAAAGTTGGCTAGGAGAGCAGGAAGTGGATCACCACACCATGTGGCAGGGGTCGGCCAGCAGGATGGCTTCAAGGCCTGCTAGGTTTTGCAGTGGTGGCATAGCTATCCAAGGCCACAGGACATGAGGGAGTAGTGCAGCCAAGAATCAGCCGAGGGCAGCGACGTGTGGGCTTGGACGTGGATGCACTAGCGGGAGGTATTGGTGGGCGGTCATGGCACAGTAAGGGTGAGAGCCTGGGGTCTGGATATGTGCAGTAGAGTCAGGCTGTAGCGTGGTTGGCTGGCTTTGTCCCACAAATCAGAAGGCTAGAGGGAAGAAAGAAAAAACAAAAGGGTCAAAAAGAAAGAACGTGGTGCATGTTAACTCAGGCTAAGGCCTGCTCTGCTGTACTGGGTCGGTAGCTCACAGATAGAGGTGGCACTGCGTCACCAAGACAAGAGTGCACACCATAATTTATCATTTTTTTTGTCCCTTGGGACAAGTGGGAGCTGGCGCATGGAGACCTGCTAGGTGAGCGCACGGCTGGGGGGCAACAAGGAGCGGGGTGGCTAGGCTTCGCGGCCTTGGAGGGACAAAGGGCGTGCAAGGGGATGGCATGGGTGAATGCCATGACCAGATTTTGGCTGTTTTGGATAACAAAGCCTGGAGTCGGACTGGTAAGCTGATTAGTAGGGGGGCACCACGTGGCAAGGAAAAGGGAGTAAGGAATCCAAATTTGGGAAAGGAAATAACTGGTAGGTGAATGAAGTGGTGGGGGAAGCATGGCAGCCATAGAGCCGGGAAGGGCGTGGACCATTCAAGGACTGGGACGAAGAGTCAGCAGGCCACTCGGCCTGCATTGGAGCCCCCACAGGGAAGGAGCGTGAGCCTGGGCAGCAGGCTGAGGGCCACCGAACATTTTTTTTGGGTGCTGTTTCTGGCCGGGAGGCGGTGACAGAGAGGCCTTACTAACCCCCCCCAGTCAGAAGGCAGCCTGGGGATTCATGTGCATTATGGTGGGGCAGGGGGCCAGGCCTGAGGCAATACACAAGAGGCAGGAGAGGCCTGAGCAGGGTCCTTTACAGGAGCTCAAGATGTGCGGGGGGGCATGGGGGCAAGAGTCCTGTTCAGCCAAGGCGGAAGGGAACTGAGGGGCTATGTCATCAGAGAAGACAGATGGTAGCAGCTGCACAATCAAGCAAGAGGGCCAGTAACAGGAGGGCCATCGGGGGCCCACATGCCGGCTCAGGGCCCAGAGATTGGGAGTGCGGATGTGGGTGTGAGGAGGGGGGGGACTGCAAGTCAGAGGGGTGGGGGATCAGGGGAGGGCAGGGTAAAACCCCACCATGGATGCTAGGGCAAGGCACGCAGGCCATGCCAGGTAGGAAGCCCACCTACATCGGAAGGCTGGCTCAGCAGGTGCAAGGAGGCCCAGCACAGCAGGATGTGCGAGGGTGGACAGGCAGACGTAGCCAAGGGGCTGCAGAAGGGGAGAAGGATGACAGTTATGGCAGTCTAACCATTTGATTTTATCATACAATGTAGGCCCAATGGATGGAATGGCACCTAAAAAAGCCCCAGCATCCAGCATGACCATGGTGGCGGAGGCGGCGAAGTTGATGATGCAGATGATGGAGCTGGTGGAGGCAGCAAAGAGGAGAGGGACGGAGGAGAAAGCCCAGAAGAAAAAGAAAGAGTGGGAAGAGAGGCTGGGTGCCAGAAAAAGGGAGCAAGAGACAGAGGTGGGCAGGGCCCATCCCACCCGCAGAGCCCAGGGCAGGCATCGAGCCTGCCCCGGGTCCGGCAGGGCCACTCCCAGATGGGGGTAAGGACAACGTGGATATGAATAATGAGGCAGATCTGAAAGAGTATATTAAGCGATTGTTGGGGGACATGGGGGACAATGGGTTTCGAAGCTGAAGCAGGCATTGAAAGCTATCAAGCACTGAGGTCAACCAGGGAAGGAGGAGAACATGGGCACCACAGGCGGTGCACGGAAGCTGTATGAGGGGCCGACAGTTTTACACTGGGGGACCATGTCCACACCTCTATAAAGGAAAAGATATGGAAGGGGGAGTATGTGGATATCTTTGGTCTGGTAGATGAAGAGACTGCCAAGAAATATGAACAGAAGGAGTCGGTCGGCAAGTCAGAGATGATGGTGGCATTGGCAGTGGTAGGGCACAAAGCAGAGGAGGCCAGGTTTAAGGGAAAGAGCATAGATACCTGCAAGTGGGGTTTATAATTTTTAGTGCGCTGGTGCTGGAGAAGCAGTCAGACCTGGCAATCCCACTGCTGACATACATGGCAATTATCAGGGACACATACCGGGCTAAGCTAGGTTTTGGGTGGCTAAAATATGACGAGGCATTCCGGAGGAGAATGGCGTTGAAAGGTGACTTGAGATGGAATTGTACCCATGCCGAGTTGTGGGTCAGGACACTCTCAGGTTCAATGGAGGGGGCACATGTCACAGCAAGTCAAACTCATAGCCCCAACCTCAGGAATTAAGGCATGTTGGGCTTTTAACAGGGCTTCATGCTCGTGGCCGAGCTGCAAGTTCCAGCATGCCTGTTCATGGTACGGGGGTAGGCACCCAGCGACAACATGCAGGCATGGGAAAGAAAAAGGGGGTCAGGCCAGGGGACAGCAGCTGGAGCAGCCCTTTTGGGGTGGCCATGGGGGGTCCGGCAGAGGATGGGGAGGTCCCAGCAGGGGAGGAGGATATGCCCCCAGCCATGGCTGGAATTAAGACAGGAGTGGACAGTGGGTGATGGTGCTATGACCTCACCCACACCCCAATTAAACTGGGGTGGTGGAGGCATGGATGGAAGGGTACGCGGACAAGAAAAATGTGGACCTGCTGAGGGTGGGGTTCAAAGATAGTTTTCCTTTGGGGTTTGAGGGGGCACAGGTAAGTATGCGAGCAAAGAATTTGGGTTCAGTGAGGGGGAAAGAGGACACTGTCCGGGCCAAAAGTGGGAAAGAAGTTAGGGCAGGGAGAGTGGAGGGGTGTTGGATAAAACCCCCTGCGGGCAGTTCAGGGTGTCACCTCTGGAGGTGGTGCCAAAGATGCAAGGAGGGGAGTTTTGACTGATACATCACCTGTCATATCCAGAGGGGGAGTTGTTGAATGCAGGCATTCCAGAAGGGCTGAGCAAGGTATCTTACACATCCCTGGATAAGGCGGTTTAACTGATAAGGGAAGCCGATGGGGCCTGGATGGCTAAGATGGACATCAAGTTTGCATTCCAGCTGTTACCGGTCTACCCAGTGGATTGGGATTTGTTATGTTTCCAATTCGAAGGGGGTCTGTATTTTGACAAGGCTATGCCCATGGGGTGCTCTGTGGCATGCTCAACATTTGAGGACTTCAGTTTGTGGGTGCAGTGGAGTTATATTCGCACTTTATATTCCATTTCATGTCTAGCAATCCATATTTACAACTTGGACATAACAGTCCCAAATCTCTTTCAGGACATAACAGTCCCATCCTCATCCTCATCCTCATCCTCGTGTGGTTCTTCTTCTTGGTCTTTTCTTCTCTCGCCACTGCTTCTCAGGGTCCAGACATTGTGATCCAGCTCCCCCTTCTCATCACCATCACCGGGTACCACACTTACCCGGACCAGTCCCCCTACCCCACTAGGTGTGGACATGGCTGATCAACCCCCTAGTTCTATATCCCTCCCTCCCTCCTCTTACTCCCATACCTGGGTTCTTTGTCCCCAACCTGTGGAACCTACCCCAACCCCTCTCCCTGCCCCCATTTTCCTTCTTGCTCCCTCCCTTTCCCTCAAAAAAACTACCTCCCCTGTCTCACTGAGACTGCCAGCGGGGATCCACCTAGCTCCCAGGCCCCTGGGTGCCCATCCACAGCCTCCGTGACCATGCCAGGACTTGTTAGAGGCACCTCATCTGTACCTCTGTCTCATCGTGCCATCTTCTGCCTCACTACTCATTCCTGCAAGGCGGGTGGGTGGGAAATTACAGCAAGGAAAGAGGGCTGCATGAGTCTTGCATGCTCTTAAGTAGCCACTAAGGTTCCCCATCCCAGGGCCTCCCAGCCCCTCCCTTTCACCAACAGCCAGTGAGCTCCCCATACTGTAGAATTACTTATATTCGCTGCCAATAAACCTTTGCTATGTTCGCGGTAAGCTTGTCACCCGAGAAAAAAAATATGCAGGAAAATTGATTTTCAGTAGTAAAAAAGTTGCAAACTTTATTCTTTGCAAACAAAACTAAAAAGCCAGCTAAAATGCCACTAAAGTGCCAAGAACATTCAATAATGCATTAGTATTGGAAAAACACATACTGCAGGGTAAACATTAATCATCTGAACTCGGAGATTAATTCATTCATACTTTGTACCTCGTACCTCGTAGGAAACTCAAGCAACCATGAAAAGCAAAAAAAATACAGTACTGTACCGACAGTCACACTTCTTTTATGGGTCAGTGGTGTACAAATTAGAGAAATCTGACAGCAGCGTTGGATTGTCTATCTGCGAGCAATCCTGCTTGACTGATTTCTGCTTCAACCAGCTTGCTAGTGGCATTCTGTAACAGTAGCAGGGATGACAGCACTTAAGCCACTCCCTGACTTTAAAGACTGAATTAGAGTTCTAATTGGGGAGTGCCAGGACAACTGTCATTTGGGGGAGTGCCAGTGCGATAAGCTTACCAAAGAAGGAGAAGATCGTATTAGTGGTCTAAATAGGGAGTGCCAGTACAACAGACATACAACCCATTCAGTTCTTGCTTAAAGGTATAAGTAGCACTTTTGTGAACTGTGCGACCGTGAAGATAAATTACCGCCAACAGCATGCCCGAGTCCAGACCACTAAATTAAACAAACATGACAGAAAGTAATTCTACAGTATCTGTCGTATGACCTATACCTGAGGTCATTGCCCCTCTCCTTTGCCACTGCATATACGGTACCTACCCCACCAGTTCTGTTTGCAATCTGTTCCAAGGCTCCACCACCCTCTCAGTGAAGAACTTTCTCACAGCCCTCCTGAATGTACCTCCCACTAACTTTCAGTCATGCCCCTCATGACTGCATTCTCCCTATTCCTGATAAGTAGGTCTTCACTTTATTCTCTATGTATTCCTTTCAGGAGCTTGTAGGTCTTTAACATGTCAACTGTTCACTTTTGACCTCCAGCAAGTACATGCTCAGGGCCCCCAGCTGTTCTTCATAGGATCTACCCTGCTGGCCCTGGCTCATTTTGGTGACCCTTTGCTGCACTGACTCAAGTCTGTCTATGGCTTTTATCAAGTGTGGACTCCAGAACTGGGCACAGTATTTAAGGTGAGGACATACCAGTGACCTGTACAGACCACAACCTATTACTGTTACCTACAGCATGAAAGAAGTGGTCAAAAATAAGTTGCAGTGTAATATTGAATTCACATGCTGAGAGCAGAGATGCTCAGCATGTTCAGAATTACCTCTCTTATAATCTAAGAACACAATACCACTGTAGCAGTAGAGGGGGTCAGCACTCCAGTAGCCCAACAGTAATCCAGCACTCTTTACAAACAGGCATAGAAGCTTTTGAATTCAAATTTGCATTTCTTTATTTGAAAAAATGGACAGCAGTAAAACAGATACCATAGCTCATGGCTGACAGACATTCAAATTGTCAGTGCAGTCCAGATTGAAGCGATAAATTAAGTAAATCCAACTGTTTACTTTGAATCCACAATTCCACTGTTGCCTAACTGTGCACACCTGAGCGAACACCTGACCCTTCTTACTGATGTTCCAATTTACCACTTCCATTTGGACCATGCTGACAATTTGAATACCTGTCTGCCATGAGCTGTGGTACCTATTTTACTGTTGTCCATTTTTTTCAAATAAAAAAAGTAAAGTTGGAATTCAAAAGTTTCTATGCTTGTTTGTAAAGAGTGCTGGTTTACTGTTGGTCTACTGGAGTGCTGATCTCCTATACTGTTACAGTGGTATTGTGTTCTTAGACTGCATCACCCTGGTAAGTGCACCCTGAATTTGTGACCTATTGTCACTCTGAGTCATTGTACTTTTGTGTTTTTTGCCTTTCTTATAATTTATGAGAGAGAGTTATTCATGATGGAATTCAATGAATTTCTATCATTGTTATGCTATTGTTATGATGTCAAAATGTTGTTACACCCTCTTGAGTATGTCACAATGATAGCATAACAACATGAACGTCTTTGCGCATGCGAGTCTCTCAAACTTCCCAAAGGACAAACTGTCATGGTGGTGAGAGCTGGCCTGGAAGGAGAGTGGGACAAAACAAAAAAATGGGAAAGTAAGGACAAATTTCATTTAACTGGTGCCCATACACTATAAAAGACGATAGATGGGCATCGTCGAGGCACAAGTCAGGAAGCATAAGAAAAACGAGGAGCACTTGTAAAACTTTCAACAAGAGTTTTATTGAGAATACCAATAAAATAAGAAAATACAATTGTTCAGAATAACTATTTACAAAGGCAGAATTAACAGAGAAGATCCATCTGAGTTTTTCTTCAATCTCTGTGTATCCCAAAACTTTGCAGCTCTCTCTGTCTTATAAGTCGTTGCAACCCCCCTCCTTAATGAGCATACTGTTTTTTTTCTAAAATGTTCTTGTATATTTCAGGCAGGTGCATGAAGAACACAATGTCCCAGAACTGATGCCTCTTTTCCACAATTTCTGTAAAAGGCTTAAAAATTGCATTTCAGGTTAACCCCTTGAGTTCCCAATAGCTTTCTGCAATCATCTGAAACTCTAATTATATATATTTCAACAGTAACACTATAGAATTTCTAAACAAAGGGATCCCAATATCAGTTACATTTCCACATAATGATTTGCAAATATTTTTATACCAACAGATATGCAAGGGAGGAAAAGACAGAATAGCAAGGGAGCACTGAGAGACAGTGAAAGGCAGAGAACTGCGGGACTGTGGGGGTGATCAAATCCTAGGTTTCACTGGAAAATTTGGTTGAACAACCAGACAGACAAGAGACAGGAAAGAAAAGAACAGAACAGATCCCTGCATTCAAACTCTCCATAACAATTTGGACAGGGTCCTATTCATCCCTGTCAAAATGAGCACCAGTTAACAACAATGCAAATTTCCCTTCTCGAGGTTGTCATGCCAATTGTTAACCTCTCAAGCTGTGTTCCCAAGGTTTACTAGGTTGTCATGACAACCTCACAAAGGGAACACATAGAGGATAATGGCTGGGGATCGGGTGATAACCACACTGTAATCAACTCAAGTAGTTGCTAGGGCAACATGGTAAACCTCGAGAGTGCAGCTTGAGAGGTTTACTGTAGCTCTAGCAACCACAAGAGGTGATTTCAGCATGGTTATCACCCGAACCCCAGCCATCATCTTTTATAGTGTATGGTCAAAAAAACACTGTTTGCATTCTATGTTGTGAGAATTATGGAACTCTGGGGCATTCTTTTTTGTTATGCCACTATTTGGAAGTTCCGAAGTATGGTTAACAACTTTTAAAATTCTAAACAGTGCATAACAAAGCTGTGTGACTGCTGATTATGGTGGTTAATAGGCACTTACCATACATTATAGCATTGTTTTAACTGGTGCTCATCCATTATCCTCTGTATAAACAGTGAGTCAAAAATGTGGGTGTCTCTATTGCTTGGAATATTCTAAATGGACAAGATTTTATATCCCTTGCAAATATTTTTGTTACCACTAAAACATGTCATGGAACACGTAGCTCTGGTCATTGCTTGTTGGTTACACCATTTCATAAAACTCAACAAGTTTAAAGAGTATTCTTTTATGCCATGGTTAAACAATGGAAGGCTTTGCCTTTCAGTCTTACTGCTATTAATAAAATTGTCATGTTTAGCTGTAATTGCAATAATTATCCATTAGCTAACAGTGTGTGTAAATGCTTTGTGTAATTGTTATTGTTCTCAGTATTTGAATTTGTATTTTGTGCTCAACTGTCTCTTTTTGTATTTTGTTTTTCTTTCCCCCAGGTCCCTCTAGAAAAATTGAAAATTTTTATCCTTGAATTCTCACCCAGTTATCAAAACATTAATAAATAAATCAATTCATACATATGAGTTACTACATGCACACAGCCGTGGCATATATGCACCACTCCAGGGGTATAGCTTGGGCATGGCACATTTTTAGCAGGGCAGGTGCCCTCTTGGCCATAGCCTAAAGCCACCACTGCTGAGTGGTTCCTTGGGTAAGCATTTCTAAAAGTTGGAAATGTCATGTGAAGGATATCTCCATACAACAGAATTCTTCTAAATGGAACATGTTGGGTGATGTTAATTAGCATTCTCATTCATTACATTATTATTTGATAAAAGTACATAGTTTTGGGGGACAATTGATAGCCTGGATCGAACTTTAAAGAGAACATAATGCAGGGGTTACAGTGCACATTCACTAAATGTATCTTGCCAATGTGGAGAAATAAAATTACAAAGAGAATGTTATGACACAGCTAAAAGTGTGCACTATAGGTACAGTATATGTGTTATTGGAGACTGTGTGGCTTTAGTTAGACCAAGAATATATGCCTTGTTTGACACCTCAATGCAAAAAAGATATTCAGGTAACTGTACTAAAGCAGGTAATTAAACCGATCCTAGCAGGTTTGAAGATCATAAGCTGTGAGAACAGGTGTAAAAAGCAAAATGTTTTCAGTTCAGACTGAAGATGATTAAGGACATTGTACAGTACTGAAGTTTATAAAATACTAAGAAGTTCAGACAATGTCAAACCACACTGCTGCCTTGCTTTAATGCAGTTTGCTTTCACACAGTACATAACAAGAAGTTCAGGACTAGATGGCACAAGTCGAAGTATGATAAATTTTTGTTCAGAAGTCAAAGAAATATGTTTTCACATACACAATGGTAGATAGATGGACTTGTTTACCTGAAAAGTTGGAGTAGAAAAAAATGTTCAGGGCATTTTAACAGACATAATTGTTGCTCTCCTTCAAGGTATGCTATGCTAATAAAAATGAACCTAGATGAATTGAACAGCTTGTTCATGTTCTGAAATGTTCCTATTTATAAGGGGGAATGTATATGCTTCTGTGACTGTGGTTGTGCATTAAGGTCTCGAACTGAGATTTATGTCAATTGTTTTTAGAAACGATAGGTGTTTATGTTTTGCCACTTCATGCAGAATAAGTAAATGTGTATTCCACTGATGGTTTCTTAGATTTCTTTTGCAGCAGCCCATTATGGTATTGCTTTTACTACTGTAATTTATAAAAGATAACACATGAATTCACTAGTATGAGACTGACATCAGAGTACAGAGTCAGCCAGATTAGCAAGGTAAGGTCCAAGTACTCTGACTGGTTTGCAAAATCCTGATTATTATTAGTTTTATTTCTAACTTTCAATGGGAAGATTTTATGTTGTTGTTTAAAATCTCTTCTAATGGTCACTATGTCACACTATTGATATGGCTGTTGATTGGGGTAGTTTGGATTGAAATGGATAGTATAACCACTGCTACATGTTTATTTGGAACAGTTTATAAGGGACTGTGTACTTATGCAGTGATAACCACACATTTAATGGCTAATGAATCTTGCAAGGGGTTCTTCAATGAGAGAATAGAGGTGGGGTTGTGAAATTTATTTCATAATAATCATTTGCTTGTGTTATTTGGTGGGGAGGTATTTTGCCTAATACTAAGAAATGTAGAGTGTAAACATTTCAAAATTAGATACATGAAGAAATCTCATAAGGAAGAACAAAAATTTAGAACAAGACTACTGATTAACTTACCATTAATAATATCTGGAAATGTGCATATCAACATGGACCCTAGAAATACGCACATGGATCAGCATGGAAAGAACAAAGGTTTTTATTTGGTACACCTAAACACTGGCAGTCTTTTACAGAACTTACCAGAATTGTATGCCTGTGTTGAGGTGCATAAAGCAGATGTCATCATGTGAAGAGAAACATGGTTAACCAAAAAATTATGATGCAGCTGTGGTTTTGGAACATTACTCTGCATTTGGCATTGACAGGGGGAGTAAGAAGGGCAGTGGTTGTTTAATTTATGTAAATGATTATTTAATAGAAGAGAAAGTAAATATTAGTGCAAGCAAACCTGAATGTGAGTTTTTGGCAGTTACTCTTATAGATGGAGGGGGACAAATCTAATTTGGGGGCCTATATACATTGCATCAAAGTTTAAAGAGACTGGGATTGATTTCTTTGATCAGCAAGTAACAAACTTAAACAGTAATTACAAAAAACTGTTTTTTGGGGGGGGGGCTGGTGGGAGGGATTTAAAAAAATGCTTAAATAAGGCTAATAACACAATCAGAAATAAGATAGCAACATTAAACTTGGTACAAATGGTGAGTGAATCCACCAGGATGAATTACAAAACAAATTCAAGCACTTTATTGGATTGGATACTAGCAACTAGTTGTAAACATGTGAAGAAAACTGTAGTGCTACCAGATGATCTGAGTGATCATTCTCCTACACCATGCCACTGGATAGTAAAAATGGATAAGCCAAAACTGGAAACAGTACTAGGAAAATGCTCCTCTTTGCTCTTTCTACCTAGCACTTAACCCTCTCACCCCTCAGCTCCCTCTCCCATACACCCAAACATCCTCCCTTCCTCCCACCATCCTTCCCTACCCCCCCAGCACTTTAATTGATATTTGACAAGTGCCTATCGCCCCACTCCACTAGTGTGTCTCTCCTCCATACTGTGTCAACCCTGTTACCAGACCCTCTTCTGGCATTTTTGCCACTGTATTGAATGTATAAAACTGCATGTAACTGCCTGTAACCCACTGTTATACTGTTATTCAATGTCTTGTTTGAATTGTACCTCAACTGACGTGGAACCTTTGTAAAAGAGCTTTGGCTCAAAGGTACTTGTAATCCTAGATTCAAATAAATAAATAAAAAATTCCTGTTGGTAACATAGCAACTTTTAAGCAACTGTTAACCAGTGTTGATTGATCTTTTATTGACAATATACCATTAGTCAATTTGGAATTGGATTTTTTTTAATACCGAATTTAACCAAATTTGTGATAAATTTGCACCAATAAAGAAAGTAAACAAAAGAAGAGGAGCTCAAAATTAGTTAACAGGGGAAGTCAGACAACCAATGAGGGGAAGAGACAGACTGTGGCTAAAATATAAACACAGTGGCCTGGAAAAGGATAAAACAGCATCTAAGAAAATGTGTAATAGATGTATTGTAGAATGATTCTTTGAAAAGCTAAGGCTAATGATTTTCAATAAAAGCATACGGATGCAGAAATTCCTAGAAATGTTTGGGACAGTTTTAATCAAGTTTTAGGCAAAAACAATAAAACAGTTCCTAAGGCATTGCAAAGAGGAAAGGATTTGTTGATAGGGCCATTTGATGTAGCAAATGAACTCAACACTTTTTTAGTTCACTCTCTACACAGGTAATTATTGTCTGTGTGGAAGACAAAAAAGGCAAAGAAATAATACAGTTGAGACAGAAGTCTATTTTAGACAGCTTACAGAGAAGGCGGTGGCCCACTTGTGAGTGACACCAGGAGAACGAAAACCGAAAACAGACCACTAGAGCGACAGTCACTGTAATGGTCTGTTTTCAGTGATGCTACTTCTCCCAGTGTTCTGCCCCCTCCCCAAAACAACTCCAATCTGGAGTTGATTATAAATAAATGTGGGGGGGGCAGAGCTTCCTATACGGAGGATGTGTGGGCAAAGCCCCCCCTGCAAAAACACTTCCTTTTGTGATGGCACACTACCGGTGTCAGTATTGTGCCTTCACTATGTGGGACATCAGGGAATTTGTTAACAGGCACAAGTGGTACTTCCCAGAGAAGGAAGTAATAAAGTACCTAAATAAAATGAATATGAAAACAAGGGTAAGGAGTGATGTTCTGGAAACTGTGCTCTTGAGAATAGCAATTAATGAAGTAGCAGTTTCTATCATGAACATTTTGAATCTACTGTGCACATAAGTGGTTCCAGATCTTTGGAAGCAGGCAGCGGTGGTCCATTTGTTTAAGGGAGGAGATAACACAGTAACCAGCAATTATATGTCAATCTCATTCCTGCCCCATTCCTCCTTCCAAGATACCACAGAGGATTGTGTATGACCAACTGATGAGGTATACTGAGGATGGTGATATGCTGACTATAGCTGTACATGACTTTTGAAAGACATGCAACACTACATCTGCCTTATTGGAGTACACAGACTTTCTGGGAAGTGCCTTAGACAGTGGAAACATGGCTGGGCAGTCTACATCAGTTTGTCTAAACCTTTCGATTTAGTGGACCACCAAATGCTTGTCAGTAGGCTCTTTGACATGGACCGGTGAGCAGTGTACACAGCTGGTTTCAAAACTTTTTGACAAACAGAAAACAGAAAGTAAAATTAGGCAATATCACATTTACATCAAAAAATGTTAATAGTGTAGTTCACGAGGGTCCATTTTATGACCTCTGCTTTTTAGCCTTTTTCTGAATAAATTGCCTTCTGTTTATTAAGACTACAAAGTCATACTTTATGCTGATGATTTAGTCCTGGCAGCCAGTGGTAGGAATGTTGTGGCTCTCACTGGACCTCTTCAAGAGGACTTAGTGAGAGTTCAGGACTGGTTCAATAGGAGCAAGCTAGTGAAGAATGTCAAAAAGACGCAGTCCATAGTGTTCTGCAATTCTAAACAAATTGGAAATCATGAACTGCTGAATATTTAAACAGCTACAGGTGAGGTTTTGGAACAAGTACTATCTTTTAAATATTTGGGCATCTATCTGGACAGTGCACTGTCCTCATTCATGCACATAGACAAGGTAGTAAAGTAAATACTGTAAATAGAAGATTAGGTTTATAGTACAGAAATAAAAATGATTTTCACCAACAAACTTGTAAATTGGTTGTGCAAGGTCTAATTCTCTTTATTATAGACCATGAGTTGCCTATCTATTCCATGGCCATGGACAGTACACTGTCTAGAGTGAGAGTAGCATACAATCATACATGTAGATTTGTATTGAGTTTAAACCAAGATGTTCTTCATTGTGTTGTCTATCAGCAAACAGGTTGGCTTCCTTTGGATGCAAGAATTAAGTATTTTGATGGCATCTGGTGCTGGAAAATAATTAATGGTCAAAACAGTAATTTGAATGTGGTAGTGTCTGAATGTTTCAATGTTTGTAATACTAGATCCACAAAGAATGAGCATCTTGAAACACTTTGCTGCAAAACAGCCATAGGACAAAGTCATTCAAGACTAGAGTTATAAAACATGGAACTCTTTACCACTATTTGCAGCTGCCAGACATCAAATTGTGCAATTTAAGAGAGATGTGAGACTTTATTTGAATGATTTGGAAGATTGCGAAGTTTTAACTAGATCTGTTTGTAAACTTGAACATGAGAGGAATTATGATGACACTGATTGACCTTGTTTATGCATCTGTTTGTGTGCACCTGCTGCATGCTAGGTAAGTTCTGTTTTTACATTCTGCATGGTACTTTTATAAATTTAAATGATGTGATATTGTAACATTACATACCAAAAACTATATGTTTTAGTTTATGATGTATTGTAACCTTTTGACTGGGTCACCTTTGAATAAAAGGTACTTGCTGCCTAATGGTATTACCCTATCAATAAAATTAAATTAATACTAAATTGGGATTGAAATTAATATGAAATCTTACATGAATCATATAACTACAGAATGAAAACTAAACCTTATTTTTGTACATATGCAGTGCAGCATATGAGAAAAATGGATTCCTTTATATGAATCTGAAAAGTTCATTTCAAAAGTGTCTTTCTGTCTTTAATGTGAAGAGACAGTCTACGCCAATGAAACTGTCCTAAGGGTAGGTTGACCTTGGTAAGATCTTTCTTACAAAAATATACAGTGATTCTCCTGTCATTGCTGTATGCTGTCAAACAAAATTGATAGTGCCATCAGTTAGTGTTATTTTTAATTAACAAAGGATATACTAAATTCTTCCAATTTATAAGCCAGACCCGTAGGGAAAATTCTTCTGCATGCAGACCGTGTTCATAAACAAAACCTGATTAGGTCGCATTATTGGTGGGGGGACAAAATGTTCCAATCTGTGTAATTAAATCTAGATGTAATTTTGTTAGGAATCTACTGTCTTTTCAAAAGCTGAATTAGTTATGTGATGAAACTGTCTGCCATCCATGAGTAAAGGTGATCACAGGAACACATGAAATTCAAAATGAAAAAGTGCAGGGATTCCCTGCCTTTGTCATTTGCCTTCATGGCTGTTGCGATATGCATTTTATGAAAACAAAAGCTTGATTTATTTGTCTTTGTGGACCTTGGCACTGAGGGGAGAGAGAGAGAGAGAGAGAGAAAGAAACACACTAGCTGTAAAACTCTGTGACCCAAAGGCCCACAGTGTCTGTCTATTTCATCCAGACATTTTGTTGCAGTCCTGCAATGTTGCCTGGGGCCCTCTAGCTCCTTCAGTATCATACTATAGTGTACAGGGTCAAACAGTATTGAACATATTTGTAACATAAATGATTTATGTTAAACTGTGTTCTGGATATGAATTTCGGAAATTCATATAGTTAAAAATGCTGTTGTATCATAGCTGTGACAACACTACAATGGAAAAATGACTTTGAAACTGTCTGCCAGCACTGTCTTCCATATGCCACACTGAACACAGCAACCCCACACCGCTGCCCACACACATTGGTCTGACACTTTTTAAAAAGTTACCAATCTCCACTCTTGTATGCCCAAAACACAGTTTAACATAAATCATTTGTGTTACAAAGATGTTCAATGCTGTTTGTTGAATCTTCACTGTTCTTTGTTTTGTTTTTCAATGTGCAATGTGAGTAAGCTCAGAATGTACATATCAAAATGCAGGAAAGACACAGTGGACAGCCTTTAATGTCTTTGTAAAGTACAGTACAATTTGCATTAAATTTTACATTAACTTCATTGCTATTGGGCTGATACATTTTTTCTAAACTCAATGGCAATGAGTTGAAATCATAAAGATTATACATTTTCCAGCCCAGTTGTCAATGAGTTCAGATCAATTTTGCATCAAATTCAGTCCTACTGTACATTACTTTAAATACAGTTACACCCATATTGTTAATTTATATCTACATCCATACCTTCCAAAAATCATAACAACTATATAAAGAAAAAACAACCAAATAAAAACTTGTTCAAAATAAGGTACCAAAAGCATTGTGGCCAACAATACAATGCTCCAGCTAAAGCAGGAGAAATTCAGTTCTAGATGGCTGTCTGTTTACATTTTCAGGGAAGAGATGGAAAATATTCCAGTCTTAGAGCAGTTTCTAAGTTGAATATAGAACATGCCTTAGCAGGCACAGATAAAGTTATTACTCAAAAGCAGATATGAAATAGACATAATAATGGGCACTATAGTTTCCTTTGCTATTTCAAATATTCAATTTTTATCACTATTACTGTACTCACATGATATAGCATTCTGCTCTTGTTCATCTTATGCACAGGTAAACTGGCTGATGCCAACAGGACATTACCTTTTGAGCAGAAAATATTCAAACAATAAACTGAGAAAAGGCATAGCATTTTTTTTAAGATCACAGCAAGTAAATGCTGCAGTACAAATTTGGTTACACAACTAAAACTAACTTTCAGATCTCACACAATACCAGATGTATTGTTGTAGGTGAGACATGTATATGTATGAAAATATACTTGCCTCCTTGTAATGTCTGTGAGTTGCAACTTTGGAATTTTTTAATAAACCTGCAAGTTTTAAAAAGTTTTCAACACACTGTATTTATTATTTAAAGTATCATGCTGAGTGCACTGTAAATGATTTAATTAAACTCTGTTTTGGGCATATAAGACTGAGGAATGGCAGGGTTTTCACCAGCTGAGTGCTGGTTGGGTTTAACTACTTAAAATATTGCCCCTTATGGGAACCCGCTTGTAACATTTTACCACTAAGATAGTGCCCCTTGTACTTTACTCACTGTATCCTATTGCTTAAGCAGTTCATAGCCACTGAGCAATATTAACTATAGTCTCAAAATTTTTCATTATTTATTTCATCTCTCTGTACCTGAAGCACTGAGGCTCCCCTTTGGCAACATCCAGTCTCACCCCACCCTCAGTAGTGAAGAGTATACAACTTGGTCAAAGAACTGCAACTAGCCTCCTTTAGGCCTCTGGGGATTTACACCTCCCTGGTGGAGCTGGATGGCATGAATAGGGTTGTCTGGAGTTGCATCTCGTAAGGGAGAGGGCAGGTCCCCAGTGATAAGTGAACCCCTTTTGGGTGGGATGCATGGTTGAATCATCCACCTAAGCCACTCCCATTTCTCTGTCCTTCCTGACCACCCCCTTAAGCAAAGCCAGAGGCACTCGTGATCTTTCCATTCCTGTTCAGGCTTGCAGATACTATATTTACATGTAATAGAATTTGTTTATTTATTCATTTGGCAACCGGGTTGGTACACTGATCCAAAGACCTTTTTCAGGCATGGCCCAGGCCTGAAACTGGCACAAACAATGTAAAATACAGTGAGAGAACAGCGTGGATCATACAGGGAACATAACAGGGAATCCAGCACCACAACAGATCATCCAAATCACAGTGCATCTACAGACATGATAAGAAATGACAGGCTAGGGACTCCAACCTAGATGGCTAGCATAGCAGTTGGCTTCCCATAGCTGTTATATTATCAGATAGTCATGTAACTGTGTACTTCATAAACCTTTACATTAGTGTCTCAAGAGGTACTTTACTGAATGCCTTTCTGACATGTAAATAGACAAAATTCATTACATTCTCTTTGTCTTGCTTTCTTGTTGTATACCTCTTGATCCATAATGTTTTATAACTTGCTTGAGCCTCCTCAGTTTGACTATTCAAATCATGACAGGCTAAGGACTGATTTGTAAGAGAAGCATACATTTATACTGTAACAAGTACCTATTAGTAGGAGTTGTGCCTAAATTGCTCCATAGTTTTCAACACTCTGAGTTGCATGGGAATATAAATGAATCAGTCATCTGTATGTCTGTTTGTTTGTGTATCTATGAAGGCATGCATTTTATTTTATTCATCCACCCTTCTAGACACAAACCACACCTAGTACAGTACAATAAATATTGAAATAAATACTGTAAACATAGGGCTCTATTAACGATGTTTAAGCGGCCTTACATGCCACAATATTCAGAACTCAGGGTCAACTTTTAAGCATCCTGAATTTCCATTAGACGCATGTGGATGCACTAATGTCCCATCTCCACTATGATGCTATCTAAACCTCTGAGTATGCTTAAATATGTGCAGCAGTTTTACCTGTCAGCCCTGCATCAAGTCATTTGCACTCTACCAGCCCAATGTTGGGTTGGGGTAAACTGGCCAAAGGACTGCCTAACTAGTGCACACCTCCCTGACAGGAGTTCAGAGGCAATGGTTGGGCGATGCTGTTGCAGACCTCAGCTCACCACTTTGTCACTGAATCCCACCAGAGCCTCTGTTCACACAGTACAGTTCTCCTTACCAAAAGGCAAATGGCCCACCCCTTATGTCACATGGAAACCACATTACCATAGATATGGTAACTTTGTAACCTGCCTCCAGAAGCCATGGCTGGGCCCTACTGTTATGGGTTCTAGTCCTGTTCCTTATCATTCAAGGGTGGGGTGAGAACAACAGTGTGGACACATTGACATTGTTTATTAAAAATGGCATCAGGGTTTAGAAAATTATGATAGTCCTTTTGCAAACTACTGTATCCTGTGATCTACTGCTCCTGCAGAGCAAGGGCTCTGTTCTGATACCAAACTGGACTTCTGACTGGATGACCAGTGTCCAGCCCAAGTCAACCCCCCCCAGCTGGCTCCTCCCCAGGAGAAAGAATTATGCCCATGTGTTGGACTGGGTGAGAATATTGATTCCCAGATCTGTATTTTTACCCAGGCTAGGTACATTCCATAGATCTGTGCTGCCTGGTATGTGCCTTTTTTTCCGCATACCTGGTCAGATCATACACAGTCCAATATACAGTAGATAAAGAAATATAGAAACATAGAATTAGAAACACAGAATTTGTCAGCAGAAAAGTACTACTTGGCTTACCTAGTCTGCCCAGATGGTCCTTGTGTAGTCAGCCTACGAAGACCCTAACTGGTCTCTGGTGACCCTCCCTCCTTCCTGTCTATTTACTAATCCCCAGTGTCTATCCCACGTATGCCTGAAGCTTTCTACTGAGCTTGCCTCCACCATTTCCACTGGCAGGCTGTTCCAGGTGTATACAACTCTTTTTGGGCAATTAATCTTTTTATTGACATTTATGTTTACAGTTGACATCATATAGAAGTAATACTGTATAAGGATATTACAGATATCATAGTGAATCTTCAGTAATTGTGACAAATGACATACTTGCATGACGCCATTATCTGTACTCAGTTTATGGTGTACCAAAGGGATGCCAGATCAGCTGAATATTACAGAGAAAGTCATAGAAACAAATCAAAAAACAGAATAATTAATAAAACAGTCACCTGTAATATACAGTAACCATCTCAGATGCAAAGAAACAGATGTGTTATTCTTGCTAGTCTAGTACCACCTGACCATATAGGATAGAGAGTAAAGGGGCTGCATGCCCCATGGATTAAACTAATCTATGATTTAGGGGATGGGTATTAGAGGTAGGGGTGTCAGGAAGCAAGATAGTTTGTCATGGTCACAGAGGTCTGATGAGATAAGAAGTCAAAAGAAGCAATCTGTGTTGAGCCTGCAAAAATCTTCTGGTAGGAAGGGATGTCAGTGGTGTGACAACAGCATAAAATGAGCTTCTTGGCCTGCATGCTAAGCAAGGCCAGCCATCTGTGACCATTGGGTAAGATGTGTGGGGCTTCTCCTGTCATACATAAAGGCACCCCTCACATCACGAGGGTCACCAGATACCCCGCCCCCATCATCAACTAGTTCATTACCTGGACACACCAAGCATATATGACACAGGAAACACAAAGCAAATACACAACTAGAACAGGGCAACCTTTCAACAGACTGGAAAAATCAGGGATGGAAGGCAATGTGTGTCAATGCTTGCAGTCTGCCAAACAAAATCCCTGATCTCACAGCCATGATGACAGAAGCACAACTGGACTGGGTCACAATTATGGTAACATATTTCACCAGGAACCACACCTGGGATGTTACCATCCTGGGTTTCACACTACTCAGGAGAAACCAAGAGGGTAAGAACTGGGGGGGGGGTGTATGTAAGGGAGGGAATCTGTGCAATAGAGATCCAGGAGAAGCACAGTAAGGAGGAGTCACTATGGATCACACTGGGAGCTGGGGACAAGGCCCACATCTGGATAGGAGTTATCTACAGACCTCCATCCCAGGGAACTGAGATAGACACAGAGCTCCTAGAAACCATCCAGATGATGGCCAGCAGGGGTGAGTTGCTGCTGGTGGGGGACTTCAGTCTGCCAGATATGGATTGGTCCTCATGCACAGCATCCTCAGAGTGGAGCAAATAATTCCTGTTTGCACTGCAAGGAGCTGGTTTGTATCAACTGGTGGACTCACCAACCAGAGACAAATCAATCCTAGATCTGATACTCACAAACAGCATCTGGATCTGAGATGTTCAAGTGGGGATCAATCTTGGGACCAGTGACCACAGGTCAATCTGGTTAACACTAAACAAACTAGAAGGTACAAGTCACACAAAAATCAAGATACTTGATCTCCAGAAAGCAAACTTTCCCAAAATGAAATCCAGGATTAAATCCATGCTAGATAGTGGTATCACAGGGGATGTAGAGGACTGCTGGAAGACATTGAAGACTGTTTTAACTACTGCTACAGCACAATGTGCAAGACAGATCGTCAAATTCAAAAGAAGGAAAAAACTCTCTAGTTTTCCAACAAGGTAGCAACCAAAATCATGGAAATAAAAGGGCTTTCAAACAATATAAGGAGACAAAAAATGAAACGGACAGGAAGAAATACAGGAACAAACTAAAACAATTAAGAGGGCAAAAGTGAAGACTGAGGAAAGAATAGCACGGGGGTTAAAAATGAGATAAAACTTTCTATAGATACATAAGAGGAAAAGAAAGAGCAAGGGAGGAACAGTCTGACTAGCAATGAAGGAGGGCCAGCTGTCAGAGGAAGAAGAAGAAGACAAAGCAGAGTTGCTTAAGAAATTTGTCTGTCCAGTCTTCACAACAGAAGATAGTGATAAAGGACCTACACTAGGTAAGACAGTGCACAATAATAGAGGAGTGGACACAAGCCCCTTCATGAGGGAAAGGATCTGAGAAGAGCTGAGTAAATTGAAGGTGGACAAAGCCATGGGGCCAGGTGGTATCCACCCTAGAGTACTAAAAGAACTTCAGGAAGAAATTGCTACACTGCTGACTGAGCTTTTCAACAAGTCACTTGAAAGTGGCAGAATACTTTCAATTTCATTTCAATTTTTATTTAACCAGGCTTTACACATTGAGCAAGCTCATTTGCAAGATGGTCCTGGGAGAGCAACTTTACATGTACAAAAAAACACTGAATAAAATACATTTCACCTATATAGAGTTATACACATATATGAAGACTATGAAGGTAAATTGGGGTTACGATACAATGTGACTACATAGTTAAGTCAACATTTTACAGAAACAGAGGCATAGTAAGGCTAGACAGTGAAACAATTTTACAGAAGGTTAAGATAATACTCCTAGCAAGCACACTAATAATCTATATACACTTTGTACATACATGGAATTCATGCCATGGCAACAGAGGTGGTGTGTCATATACTGTAGAAACCCAGGAGGCCATTGAGTCAAAAGTTACAGAGATGACCTGGCTACAGTCACTGTCTGCTTTGAATGAGGGAGTGGGGGGGAGGGGGAGAGAGTGGAGGGAAGAAAGAGTGGGGTGTTAACAGATGGGGATACAAGCCAAGTGCATAGGGGGGTTTGCCATCTGTGATATCTGAACAGTTATTATTGACAGGTACACTTTTCCTTTAAAGAATGTTTGAGCAAGGACTTAAATGTTGATGGTCCTGGAATAACAGTAACCTTAAGAGATTTCTACATGGTATTCCATAGAGTTGGGAGAGCAAAACTAATAGCTGCAACACCATAGTGTGTTCTAATCTTAGGGACATCAAACATGGCAAAAGAGTATCGTCTCAAACAGTAAGACCCCTGGTTGCTTGAGAAAAGACTGGTAATGTACAGAGGAAGCTTCTTTGTGATTGCTCTGTGAAACCAAAATGAAGCATTCCTCAGCCTTCTAACTCTAAGAGAGAACCAGCCTAACATATCATAGAGCAAGCAGTGGCGAGTATTTACGGGAGCATTAGTGATAAATCTCAATGCCTGGTGGTATAGGGTGTCAAGTTTGGTTAGAGCTCTTTTTGGACAGTGGCTATAGAGAATGTCGATGTAATCTATTAGGGGGAGGAATGTTGTTTGCACCAGTTTTACTTTTGCCTCATAATTGAGGAGATGCCTAATGCGCTAGAAGGCATCCAGACGCTGCTGTAGTTTTTTGGCCAACTTGTCCAGGTGGAATACAAAGCTAAGTTTACTGTTAATTCAAAAACCCAAGTACTTAAACTTGTCCACTATTTCTAACTGCTCACCAAGTTTTGTGCAGCTGATGATAGTGAATTTATTTGGAGGGAGATAAGCATAGCTTTTGTTTCTTTAGCTTTGAAAAGCAGCTTTAATTGTAAAAGGTTCTGTTGGAGAATACTGAAATTATGTTGCAACTCTGCACAAGCAAGCTCAGGTGAGGAACTAGCCATGTATAATACAGTGTCATCTGCAAATAGATTGCACACTTGCCGTATTAAGTTTAGTGTCAAGATTATTTATATAAATTGCAAAGAGGATAGATCCCAGGATAGAACCTTGTGGCACTCCTCTTTGCAGAGCTTCAAGAGGAGAAAGTTCCCCTTGTGCTTTTACTTGTTGCTTTCTGTCAACAAGGTAGCAATTAAACCACTTCATGGTGATATCATCAAGGCCAAGGTGACACAAGACTGCCAAAAGCAGGCTATGGTCAACAGTATCAACGGCCTTGTTTAAGTCTAGAAAGAGGGCACAGATGTGCTTCTTTGAGTCCAGTGTGTTTGGCCAATTGTTGGTCACTTTGGTTAGGGTGGATACCATGCTATGCTTAGGTCTGAAGCCTGATTGGATGGGGTTTAGTAAATTTTCAGATTCCAGTTATTCCCTCAGCTGACTGTTAACTAATTTTTCCAACAACTTTGATAGGATGGGTAGTAGGGAAATAGGCCTGTAGTTCTTAAGGTTGCATGTACCGCGGATTTGAAAAGGGGGATGATATGCACAGTCTTCCATGCAGCTGGCAGTTCACCAAGTTCTAAGGATAAGTTGAAGAGGCGCGTAATGGGTTCAGTCAAGAAATAATAACCTGCTTTTGAGAAGAGGGGTTCTAAGAGATCTGCGCTAACGCTTTTCTTAATATCCAGAGTAGATAAAAGATCCTCAACCTGTTTAAAGGATATTGGGCTGAACCTAAAGGAGGAGGATTTCTGATTGGTGCTTCTGTCAGAGTGGACATTATCATTATTGTGAGACTGAGTATGCAGCCTACTAGATGGTGAAGCATCAAATGCTAGGCCTGTCCTGGCAAAATGGTTATTAAGTTGGTTTAAGATGTCAGCCTTCTCTGTGTATGTAGAGTTTCCAACAATAATCATTGGAGGCAGTGGAGAAGAAGGTGTGTGGCCTTCAGTCTCCATAAGAATGTTCCAGAACTTGGCAGTATTATTTTTTGATGCTTCAAGGGAAGTTTTAAAATATTGAGTTTTCTCAGTTCTCGTAAGTTTGGTACAGAAGTTCCTAGCGACACAGAAGGACAGCCAGTCTGTGTCTGATTTAGTTCTCTCCGCCCTTTTCCACAACCTGTCCCTGTCTTTTAAGGCTGCTTTTAGAGCAGACTTAAACCAAGGGCACAATCTCTTTCTAGCATTGATTTTTACAAGGGGGACGTGTTTGTCAACCACTCCCATGACAAGGTTTTGGAAGATGGTATATGCCTCAGAAAGTGTGGGAGTCAAGTAAAAATCCTGCCATCTAATACTGCAAAACTGGAAAAGGGCAACAGTTGTGCCCTTGCACAAAAGTGGAAGCAGGGAGAAGGCAGGAAACTACTGCCCTGTCAGCCTGACCTCAGTAGTGGGGAAAATTATGGAGTCATTGACTAAGGAGAGAATAGTGGATTACCTAAAGGAAAGTGGAAAACTCAAGCCCAAGCAGAATGGCTTCATGGCCTCATGCTCATGTCAGACAAACATGATCGATTTCTTTGATTGGGTTAACAGAATGGTGGACCAAGGTGGGGTGGTGGACGTGGTGGACATGGTAGACCTGGACTTCATCAAAGCCTTCGATACTGTCCCCCACAAGAGACTAGCAAATAAGCTGAAACACACAGGTGTTGAGCAAAAGATAGTCAACTGGATTAACAACTGGCTTCAGAGTAGAACCCAGAGAGTTTTGGCCAGTGGGTCATTATTGAGGAAGGATAGATTGACCAGCAGTATTCTACAGGGGTCAGTGCTAGGCCCAATCCTCTCCAGCATATTTATCAGGGACATTGCTAATGTACTGGAGGGGAAGGTCTGCCTGTTCGCAGATGATACAAAACTTTGCAACGGAGAGGACACACAGGAGGGAAAAGCAGATACGGAAGCTGATCTTATAAGACTGGAGGAATGGTCCAGGAATTGGCAGTTATGGCTTAACGCCAAAAAATGCAAGGTAATGCACCTGGGAAAATGGAACCAGGATAAAAAGTATGTACTGGGAGGGCATCAATTAGAGGACACAAAGATGGAATGGGATCTCTGCATAATCATTACTGATGACTTAATGGTAGGAAAACAATGTGAAAAAGCAACTCAAAAGACAAGTGGCATCCTCGGATGCATGGGTAGAGGTATTACAAGTAGAAAGAGTCAGGTAATCATTCCATTCTACAGGTCTTTAGTGAGGCCACACTAAGAATACTTCGGACAGTTCTGAAGGCCTCACCTGAAAAAAGACATTGACTGATTAGTGATGGTACAGAGAAGGGCTACAAAGTTGTTGAAGGGGCTGTATCATGAGCCATATGAAACAAGATTCAAGGAATTCAATTTATACTCTTTGGAGCAAAGAAGAACAGTGAGGACATGATAGAAGCATTTAAATACATTAAGGGGATTAACACAACTCAGGTGGAAAAACCTCTTCCAGGAAAACAGGGCTGTGTGAACAAGAGGACACAACTTGTGTCTGGTGGGAGGTAGGTTCAAAAGCAATCTTAGGAAGTAATTTTTCCTTCAGAGAGTGGTAGACCCATGAAACAGCCTGCCACAAGAAGCAGTGGCACTGAAAACAGTAATAGAATTCAAACTCGCATGTGATAGGCATTGTGGGCAAATTAGGTTGAGAGATATCTGGGTGGGGGTAGCACCATGGGAAGACTAGATGGATTATGCGGTCCCATCTGCTCACTCTTTCTTATGTTCTTATGTTCTATAAGAAGGGCAGGACAGCAGAGAACTATGCATTTAACACTGTATGTGGAGCCTAATAGACGAAGCTGCAAAAATAGGGGATGTATAATAGGACATGACCATAAGACATGTAACAGGTCTCCTTCTTGAGTACCACACCTCCCACAACAGTCATTAGGTAATAATCACATTTTGTGCAGTGCTGTTGCCATTCTGTACCAGGAGTGCAAGATCTTGGTTTGAATTAAGTTACTGCGGGCGTCATTGAAAGTCCTGTGAAAAAATGTCCAACAAGGCTCCCAGTGTTGCTCCTAAATGGGGAATCCTAATTAGCTTGTCCCATTTCAACTTGGAGAAGATACACTGGCTGTTTACACCATCTCTGATTGCTGTGTAAATTCTCCCTTCTAGGCCTTTCTTGTATAATAACTATTGTGAAACAGGGACAGTGAAAGGAGAGGGTTATGGGTAGAGTGCAATGTCTGCTGCACAGCACTACATGACTGTGTATATACCTCCAAAAAATAGCTTGGGGATATTCCACCTGGTTTGCAGCTCCTTAAAGGTATCCATCACCAGACCACCCCCACTTAGAATATCCTGTATTGTGGCAAGCCCTTTGGCCTGCTAGGTAGGCCAGGATAGGGGTTTATTATTTACTGAAATCTCTGAATTACTCTATGGTGGTATATGGATAACTGGTTAGGATTTAGGCATAGCCATTTGTGCAGCCTGAACCAATACTCAATGGAGGGTGTGACATTGGGACGGGTTTTCAGCTTTTTGGGAGGTGGCAAAAAGAGAAGGAGGGTCAGGGCCACTCCATTATTTTAAGCCGTGTCCATGTAGACCTGTTGAGGAGTCTGAACCTTACACTAGTATATGTTCAACTATTATAACTGTTCTAATTAGCGAGTCTGCACTACTATAGCTGCTACCACCATTATACCTTTTCTAATTAGTGATTCTGCACTACTGCAGTTGATATCTTTTAAAGTCTGTTCTGTTTGAATACCAGCTGCTAAAGAGTCAGAGGGTTTACATTTTAATATAACTTCTACTGTTCAAGTGTTTTAGGTAGGAAACATTGCATTGCCACTGAGAAATTTTAACTTACTTGTATAATGTCGTTATGCGGTTGCTTAGTGTTCATTATCTGCTTACCGGTATATCTACCCACTAGCAGCAGCAACCACAAGCCCATAATTCTATCATCTCAGAATCTCACTGAAATCCCTGGTTCTCCTTGGAGCCATAGCTCCACAGTCTTGACTTCTCAACTCACTTAAGCATACCCAACTAAGGTAAAGGCTATCTTCACATTAATCAGCCTTTACCCAAGGAAGTCATCCCTTTCTGCTCCTGCTATTAGAGCCAGTAGCAAGACCAGGGTGAAATCTTTCCAGCAGAAGCCATTTATGTTGCCCTAAGCTGCTGTCAATCAATGAGTGTGTACTGTATACAGTAGGCGCTTCCTGACAGTTTAGTCGGTGGCTGATCATGGTGATGAGTGGAGGACTGTGCCAGTTGCCAGCTTGGGGATGGGATGGAGGAGTGGGGTGGTGGGGCACTGTCTGCCAGGTTGGGGGGTGGGATCCACTAGACCATCTGGGAAAAAAATATATATATGGGATATGCGAGGGACAACTGTGTAATACAGCATTTATCTGGTGTAGTTGCCGTTGACCTCAGTTAACCTCACGAGTGGTGGAGCCACCAGTAATGCTCACAAAAGAACAATGGCAACTAAACCAGATAAATGATGTATTACACAGTCACCCCCGCATATTTCATTTATGCAATAGGGGAAGCCTTTATATGATTTGTTAGTTTGTTTTGCTTGTATTTAATTTTTTTAATGTAGCATACTTTGTGGGACTTTTTAGATAATGTCTTTGTGCAGCTCAAGCTTCCAGTTGCTAGGTCCATTGCTGAGAACTGTGCCTCAGATGCTACAGGACTGAGTTGACGTCTCCTCTGATTGGTGCAGAAAGCGGCTTTTCAAAAATGAGCAGGAGAAAATGGCATTGGGCTTAGCGAGAACACCTTCCAGCTGTAGTGTGAGCAGTTTAGGAGCTTTGATAACTTGATTTTTTTTTTAATTATCTGTTGTCCCTTTGATTTTTCTTTTGCTGTCATGTTAGCGGATGGAGCTGGAGTGTGCTGGACCATGCAAGGAGAGCAGGACACATAAGACAGTGAATATGATGGCAGCACTGCAGTGAGAGGTACAGAGGTGTTTAAATACTTTGAGAGAAAGTGGGTTTCAATTATTTGTCAAAAAAAAATAAATGAAGCCACTTTAGGATCCGTCTATATGGAAATGATGGTACTGTGTGGTGGGAGGCAGAGGCAAATTGGATGTGTAGGGGTAATGGAAAAAATGAAACTGCTGGAAAAAAGTCCCAGCAGGGGGTGTGTGTGTGTGTGTGTGTGTGTGTGTGTGTGTGTGTGTGTGGCATAGAAACTGTGCAGATAAATCACTTGTGATGTAGCAACTGTGTGGATGAACGAATACATTTATACACATAGTTACTCAGATAAATGGATTCATCACACTCCGTTCAAGTCCACCCCATTGCATAAATATATATATATATTTATATTCATTGCAAAAAAATTTCATTAATGCATCAGTTAAGATTCTTACTAAATTGGCAAAAGCAGGGAAATGTGGTGTTAAGGTTTCCAATCCTAACACCCCATCCCTCACCCTGCAGACACTGACAGGTGATGGGCGTGTGCCTTGAGGTCAGCGGTCCTAACGCTTACCCTATTCCATAAACAAATAAGCTGAGACTGACATAGTATAGGACAATGGGGTGAGTTTTAGAGCTGATGACCCCAAGGTACACCTCCGATGGCTGTCAGTGTCTGCAAGGTGGGGGTGGGGTGTTAGGGTTGGAAATCCTAGCACCACATTTCCTTGCTTTTGTTGCTTTAGTAAGAACCATAGCTGATGCATTAAAGAATGTTTTGCAATTAATCTCCTTACTTTTTCAGATAGTATAATCATATCCTTATTTGTGGTAGTGCAAAGCCCTCTAGGCCCTGCCCTCCCATCCCTCCATAGATGCATACATGTATGTAACCAGTGACCAAATTTTCAACATAGCCATCTTATTACCCCACCTCATGTACAGAAACATTTTAAAATCCACACCAATACATAAATCTGCATGACTGCAATGCCATTCCATGCCACAGATGTGAAAACACATTTTGGGCAGGATTTGAAAAATGGCAGCTATGACAAACATGAGGTGGGGTAATAAGAAGGCTATGTTGAAAATCTGGGTTAAAAATACTTAACAGTTCTGAAGTTACAAGTGGGTGTAGAGAAACTGCACTGAAATGTCACAACTGTGACATTTTTTTCATATTTTGACTCCAAATTTTCAACACAGTCTTCTTATGACTCCAACTCATAAACCCCTTAGGTGAAACATTTCAAATTCATGGCAAAATGCCGTTCCACACCACAGCTGCAAAAACACATTTTGGGCAGGATGTGAAAAATGACAGCTATACTGCTCATGACGTGGTGTGAAAAAATGGTTATGTTGAAAATTTGGAGTCAAAATTTTAAAAATTACCAAAGTTATGTGAGTGCGTAGAAACATTTCAACAACCTGTTGTAACTCAGTTATTTTAAGGAATTTTTTCACCAGATTTTCAACATGGGCTTTTTGGGACCCCACCTCATGAATGTTGGCACTGTCATTTCATTAATTGGTCCTGAAAGATGATTTCATACAGCTACCGCAAAATCATTGTCCGGGCCCGATTAATGAAACGACAGTCACAGTGTTGATGAGGTGGGGTCCCAAAAGCCCATGTTGAAAATTTGGTGGAAAAACACCAAAAAATGACAATGGCAAGGTTATGAACATAAGTTCAAAATGCTATTGAAATATATTATATGGCTGTTAACTTGATTCCTCAGTTTGCAGTTCGGCTTGGAAGAGTGCAGATGTGTCCCGGTCCACAGAAGGTGACAATGAACAACCTCTGAAGGTAAGTATAAGGTAAGGGTGTATGTGGATTGGTGAGTACTTAGTAGGAAGATTGGGATGGGGGACGGCAGAGACAATGAGGGACTGTTTTCTTTTTTTCAGTAGAAAAAAAGATGTTGGGGGACTGTTTTCTTCTTTACAGATAGTAAATTATTATATATTTTGGGATACTGGGAGTGGGCTCCCCAGTTTCCCACACTGCTGGGGGGAGGAGACATCTTGTGACACCGGGAGTGGGCTTCCCAGTGTCCCACACTGGAGAGGGGGCAAACATCAAAGCAGAAAAACAGTGAGATGAAGACCCTGGAGGGAGGGATGGGAAAGGGACAGCAACAAACTACCAACTTCTGGATCGCAGGATGACTGGGGTCTGGGCTGAAAAAACAGGTGAGTAATAGCCAGAGTTTTGCTAACTTCTTTACTGAAGGGAACAGGCTGCAGAGAAAAAAAAGCTTCGAGGAGAAAACCTCTGGGGATCCAATGCCTGGGTCACCTTCTTCCAGGCTTTGAAACAGTTTTTTTTAGTGATGGCTCTGCTACTGCAAAGTAGTAGATCAATCCGTTGGAATTACAATTTTGGGGAACACTATTGCTCTATCCCTCTGAATGGGAACACCGTGGAGGGTTGTGAGTGAACTCTGCAACACTGGGGCATCTTGGTGCCAACCTTCAAGGCGGGTGGAGGAGAGTAGCAGCCACTGAGGTGCTCAGCTGGCCTACCAATCTAAGAAAGAACCAGGCAAACCAGAGGCAGCTATAGGGAGAATAGCTTAAAAGGGTGCATCTGAACCCACTCGGGCAGATAAAGGGGCCCTTCCCGTGAGAGCCCCACCCCTTCACCGCTGAAGTCATAAATGCTACATCGAGAGGTGCCATTGGTACGGTTGACAACAGAAGGTCCACACAGAGTGAGAATATTCTCAACTATGGACCAAGTGAGAATGACCCTGCCCCGAGCCTCTCATGCTCAAGATATGGACTTTGGGGTGCAGAAAGAGACCATTAGCCACAGGGCTATCCCTGAGTCTTGGAAGTAATGGACATGGTCGACATGTTTCCAGAAGGTGGATAAGGTAGAGGTAAGGCAGCATGAGTTAGTTGTAATGCAGCACGGGACCTGTACGTGGGTCATGAAGGGTGATAGCAGACATGGAGAGACCTGTACATAGGTCAGACTGAGCACTATGGACCCTCTTGTGGGTCTAGTTAAGGCAAATAGAATTCATAAACCACAGGAATGCATGTAAACAAAGTCCATTAGGAAGCAAAATTAGGAGTGAATTGAATTGTATGTTATGAGGGAGAGAATGACAAGGCCAGGCGAAGCCCGGGGCCTTCGGTTGAAGAGGAGGAGGCTGTGAAGCTGGGTAGGTAGGAGGAGGTTGCAAAGTCAGGATGATATAAGATGAGATCAGAAATGAGTAAATAGTCAGCCCGGTGGTGCAGAGGGTTGAGGCACTGGACGCTGCACCTCGAACCACGCCGGCGTCCCGGGTTCGGGAACGGACTCGGGCGCCGGGGGTCGACTGGGAAAGGGGTAGGATGGAGCATCCATAGGACTGCTCTCCTCCTCTGGGGTGGGTTAGGGATGCATGGTCGCTCTGCAGTGACTCCCAGTGGAGACCGGGAGCACAGCAGAGGGATTGCATTACGGGGAACACCAGGAAAAATGGAAATACCACTCTGGGGACTGGCTGGATGCCGGCTGCTGGCCCTGGACACCTCTGAAGACTCCCAGGAAGCCACAGAAAGCCTCAGCAGTGCCAGGGACCAAGGAAAAATAGTGTGCCGATCTCCTCTTCGCCGGTGCCTTCCCCCTAAGAAGAGAAGGATCCACAGGGCTATCCAAAGAATGGCTGCAGATCTGAGGTAAGGTGGTTTGGGGGAGATAGTAGGGGGATATCTGAGGGTAATGGCAGCTTGAAGGAGATGCAGCTCCAGAGCACAATGGGGGTATAAATATAACATACAAAAAAAAAGAAATGAGTAAACATGATATGTTACCAGTATTAGAAGGGGAGGGCATTACTGGTAGTGCAAGGGACAGGAATGTTGGGATGACTGTACAAACCATGAGCATAATAGTAGGGAAGGGACAGTAGAAGGTTGGGTAAAGCCAGCTGCCGTTAGGTAGACAGTTGCTGGGAATTGCTGGTTGCGTAGTGCCATAATGGCTATGTGGGATGAGTAGTGCCATAAAGGCTATGCGAAGCAGCAGTAGGAGGCTGGGCGCAGCATGAAAATGGAGCGAGTCCATAACTGATGAAACATATCAGACATTTGAAAGCTGCACCCTCTGCTCAGAGCCATGATGCCTGCCACAGCGACACAGTCCCCCGCTACGGACAAAACTGAGAAGCCATGAGAGACACCATGACATCAAACAGCTAAGTAAACCAGTACGATAAAATACTCAAGACAATGCCAAAAGGGGAATGAAGTAAGTAGGTACCAGCAGCTGACCGTAGCAGGGGCCAGCAACATTAGGTAAAATGCCAGAGAGTAATGCAACAGGTAAGTAAACAGTAGTAGAAATTACAATGAGTAAATACTGGCATCTGAAGTAAGGCTGACATCCAACCATGGTAGTGTGAGTGCCGAGGAAGGGAGCTCAGGGACAGGCAGAGAGAGGAATGGGAAAAGCATCAGAAATCCCCACTGATCATGAGGAGCAGCGGTGAAAGGGCTGAGGGGTGGAAAAGCACATGAAGACAAGGCATACTGGGACAGGCATGCAGCACACTGCCTGGCTCCTGGCAAACTGGCCTCATGGGCATTTCACTGTACCCGCTCGGTGCACTAAGTGCATCTGCTTCCTGCCCCTCACCAGCTGCAAGGCAGAGCCAACTGACACAGCCAGGCAGGAGCAGAGAAAGTATACCCCCAAAAGGAAACTGCAAGGAGTGAGGAGGCAGGAGGGAACGAGCCGGAGTAGTGACAGAAACAACGGAAGGAGCACACAGGCTGGATGCTACCAAAAGGGACAGCCACAGCAGCAGGAGAGAACAGTTACCACAGGAAGAGGGGGCCGCATGATGAGTGGCAAGGGAGAGAGCAGCAGGACAGTGAGCTGGAGGCTGGAGGCAGTCACAGAAACATGGGTGAAGCCCAAGCGGGGAATAAACAGGGAGGGGAGCAAGGAAGGGTGGCACCTCCTGCCGCAAAGTAAAAACATTCAAGTGGATAGTGAGGGGAACAGCCCTTAAATGGGCCTAATGGGGGTGTGGCCAGTTGCAACACCCCCTTGAACCACAGGCATTAGCCTTCCAAAAAAATCCTTGATTTAGGTAAACACCATGAGGTGTTTACCTAAACAGGGGCCAAGGAATCAGATTCTGTGAACAATTTAGACAAAAATGGCTATATGTATTTTTTTTTCAACAGCTCATGCTATTTTTTTTTAAAAGCAGTCTCAGAAATTATGGTGATTTTCATGAAATAGTGCCACAATTTATGGCATAACCTTCGTAGTTTCACAAAATTGTGCTGCAATTTGTGATACTTTCACAAATTGCAGCAGTAGTGAACATATAAACATACAAAATGCCAGCAGAAACAGGCCTCACGGTCTATCTGGTCTGCTCGATTCTGCAACTAGCCCCTCAACTGGAAGCTGCCCCACCCTCCCTCCCACTTCATAATTATACCCCCCTCACTCTGTCCCAAACCATCTTAAAACCTCCCACTCTCTTACTGGCTACCACCTCCTCTGGCAGAGTATCCCAGTTATTCTACCACCCATTCCATGAAAAAATGCCTCTTGATTTCCCTGCTGAATCTTCCCCCTCCAGTCTCAGCTGATGCCCTCTCATATCCCTCCCTCTTCTAATTTGGAAAATCCCTTCACTATTGGTCTTGTTTATTCCCTTTAAGTATTTAAAGGTTTCAATCATATCCCCCCTATCCCTCCTCTCCTCAAGGGTATACATGTTCCTCTCACTCAGCCTATCATCGTAGGACCTTACCTCCAATCCCTGATCATCGCAGTCGCCCTATGCTGTACCCCCTCCTACAATCTAATGTTCTTCTTCAGGACTGGGCACCAGTACTGCACACAGTACTCCAGGTGCAGCCTGATCAATGACCTGTACAGGGGAAGAATCACCTCCCTGTTTCTGGAGGAGATTCCCCTTGCTATACACCCCAACATCTTGCTGGCTTTAGCTGCCACTTTCCTGCACTGAGCTAAGTTGTTCATACTCCCTGTTATAAGAACCCCTAGATCTTTCTCCTCCTCTATGCTTCCCAACTGTACCCCTCCAGCTGACAGCTCCTCCCCTGGTTCTTAGCTCTGAAGTGCAATACCTTGCACTTCTTGGCATTGAACCCCAGTTGCCATGTTTCTGACCATTCCTGTAGTTTGGTCAGGTTATTCTGCAGCTCCCTCCACTCTTCAATGTCATCTACCACAGTTCCCATCTTCTTATCATCTGTGGACAGACTGATTTTGCTCTGGATGCTGTGTAAGATATCAGCTATGAATATCCCAAACAGCACTGGTCCCAGTACCAAACTCTGTGGTACCCCGCTCATCACCTCCCTCGGTGACAAGAGTCCCTTCCCCACTACCACCCTTTGCTGCCTTTCCTTCAGCCAGTTGGTTATCCAGCTGACCATCTTTGTTCCCACCCCTATATATCCCAGCTTCCCCCCTAGCCTCCCATGTGGCACAGAATCAAAGGACTGGCTGAAATCCGGATACAGGACATCCACTGCATGGCCTTTGTCCAGTTCCCTGGTCACTCAGCCATAGTACTCAATTAGGTTTGTCTGACAGGATCTACCCAAGACAAACCTGTACTGTTGACTGTCCTGGAGTCCATTGCCCTCCAAAAAGGTCACCAGCCTCTCTTTTAGGATTGTCTCTATGAGCATCCCCACAATTGATGTGAGGCTCACTGGCCTGTAGTTGCCTGGTTCATCCTTTGGGCAACTTTTGTGAATGGGCACCACATGAGCCATCTTCCAGTCTTGTAGTATGCACCCTGTGTCCAGGGAGGTATTGAACAGGTCAGCCAGTGATCCTGCCAGGAGCTCCACTAATTCCTTAAGTACCGTAGGGTGAATGCCATCTGGCCCCACTGCTGTGTCCACCCTCAGTGCCCTTAATTCCTCCAGAACCCTGTCATCTGTAATCCCTATATCAGTCACCCCCATCCCACTCCTCCCCTCCCCTGAGGTATCTTCCCCTCTTTCTCCGTGAACACAGAGCAGAAGTATTCATTCAGTGCCTTTGCCTGATCCTCCCCTTTCTCCACCCCCTTCCTTCTTGATCCTCACAATCTGGTCCTTGCTTTTCCTTCTTTCAGTGATGTATCTGAAGAAGTCCTTTTCTCCATCCTTAATACCCTGTGCCAGTCTTAACTCCCTAGAAGCCTTGGTTGCTCTAAATAGCCTGGTCACCTTCCTGGACTTCTTTGTATACTTGCCCTTATCATCTCCGCCTCCTGATTTCTTGAGTCTCTCAAATGTTTTTCTGTTAGCCCTCACCCCTTCCATAGCTTCCTGAGACAGCCAGCTGGGCTTCTTTGTCCTTCCCTTCTTACTTCATGTCCTAATACATGACTCAGTGGCCTCCACCAGCCCTTGCTTAATGATGTCCCATTTTTGACACATCAATGCGTGGTTGGATTCCTGCCAAATGCCTTGTCATAATTTCTCCCATCCTTTTAAAGTCTACCCCCTTAAATTCAATCACCTTGGTGCCCATACTGCCTACCTCCCTTCTAATATTGAGTGTGAACCACACAGAGTGGTGGTCGCTTCCTGGCAGAGGTTCCTCCACCCCCAGATCCCTTACTGCCTCCCCATTTCATAGTACCAGGTTGAGTCTTTTCCAGCCTAGTTTACTCATGGACCAACTGTACCAGGAAGCTGTCCCACGATGTTTCTAATATGACCTGCTCTTTTGCACTCATGATGGCTGAGGTACTCCAATCCACCCCAGATATTTTCACGTCCCCCACCACCACCACTGTGCTCCCCTTCCTACAAACCCTTCCAATTTTCTCAGCTGACTCCCTGTCCAGGGCATCCACTTGAGCTAGTGGTCTGTACACCACCCCCATCCTCAGTTTCCTATTTTTTGAGTCTTGAAACAGCATCCATAGGGCCTCTGTCCTCCCCTTCTCCTACTCCACCTTTGTACACCTTATCAACTCCCGTACATAAATTGCTATGCCTTCCCCCTTTCCCCTTGGCCCTATCCTTCCTGAATATTCTATACCCTGGGATCATCATATACCAATCCTGGTACTGGGTGGCTCATGTTTCAATGATGGCCATGATGTCCACCCTCCCTACTGACAAGAGTTCCTGTAACTCAGCTGATTTGTTACCCAGGCTTCTCGCATTCAATGAGACCACCCTTTATGTTGTTTCTCTCCCTACCACTCTCTGATTTCCCCCTCTTAATCTCCCATTGTGCCAATCCTCCAATTCCCTCCCCGCTAGCTTGGGGGGTGAGCTCATTTGGCTCCCCTCTTTGGGATCCCTGCCTACCGGCTGTCCACTTGCCACCGCCCACCTAGTTTAAATCCACCTTTGTTGTTATGTATCCCTCTGTCCCCTGCTTTAATACCACCTTCCCCTCCCCGCTCAGGTGTAGCCTGTCCCCTGCATAAAGATCATTATTATCCCAGGTTCTGCCCCAGCCCCCCACTAACCCATCCCCCTTAACGTGGCACCATTCCCTCAGCCTGGTGCTGAACTTCCCAATTCTACCTTTCCTCAACGTACTCGCACAGGGTACTGGGAGTACCTCTGAGAAGGCAACTGACTTCCCCATCTCCCTGCACTGCCTCGCCACTTCCTCAATCCTTTCCCTCACTACCTCCACCATTTCCCCCTCCAGGTCATTTGTACCCTCATGCATCACGAGGTGAAGTTTCTTCCTACCCCTCCTTGCACACTTGAGAATTGACTGCCCCGCCCTGCCCACTGTTAACCTTGGTATGGACTCCACCCATATGCTACTAGGTCTTTCCCTTTAACTGCCCCACCTGATCCCTTTTAGTATAGAATCCCCTAGCACTAGCACATACCCCTCCTCATTCCTCATTCTCACACCACCCTCTCTTAACTAGGTACCCTTTTTTAGATTCCACCACCCGATCCCTCCCATTCACCCGATCCCTCCCATTCACCCTTGGCACCCCCTTTGCTACACTATTCTTGTGCTCCCTATCAGCACTGCTCCTCTCCCCAATACCCCTGCTCTCTTCTTCCCTTCCAGCTGTGCCCCTCTCTCCTTTTCCCCTGCCACACACCTCTGATGGACTGCTCTATCTCTTGCATTCCCCTCCATTCCCCTCTTCAGCTCCCTCCTGATAAGCCTGCACCCCCTCCTCCTCTCACAGTGTTGACAGCACCTCAAATCTATTACTTGCCCCCTCTGCCTTGCTGTGCACTGCTTCCTTCCTTCTAATTTGAGCCTTCCCTCCAGTGCTAGGCCCCTTGTTCACTTTGCTCCCACACACCCTCCCCATCCCTTCCCTTGAACCACTGTTCCCCTCATGCTGCGTCTTCATGTTGCTCCCTGGAATAGGCCTTTCTGCACCAGGTCTCCCCCCTTTCCCCCTATCCACTCCAACACTCTATTAAGCCTCAGCACTTCTTCCTCCAGACTCCTCAGCCTGTGACAGATTGAACAAACTCCTAGCTTCCACAGTATAATCATCCAGACTGCCGCTCCACATCCATTGCAGCCCACTATTCTACTCATGTTGGCCCTCCTATCATTTGACTGCCCCCTAGGCCACCCACTGCTGCACAATCCCCCCATCTCCATTAGTGCCCCATCACTCCCTAGTATGTTCTTCCATTTGCACTCTCCATTTGCCACCTTCACTGTCTCACTAACCCACGTTACACCCCCTATCCACTACCCCTTGCCTTCCTTTATTTTCTTAGGCTTCAAAATGTACCTCTTCCACCTCTTCAGTGGTCCCCTTTCTATTTTATAATGTACTTACTTTCGCTATACAAGCCTAAGAACCCCCCTCTCTAATTGACCTGTGCCACTCTCCAACGCTCCTCACAGGTTCCACAAGTTAGCCAGCAGACAGTACAAATCACTTCAGTTGCTTAAGCCTACTCCCCCATATGCAGTTCCTGTAAATACTACAGTTACACCTAATGTGACTATAAAAATCATTCAATGTACAAGCCAATACAGTACCTTTAAATGTTGTGGTTAGAGGTGCAGCTGTATGTCCCCAGCTATAGCTCCAGCCTCAGTCATATGCCCACTTCCAGCTCATGAAGCTCCACTTACTCCTGCTGACTCGTTCCCCTCCAAACCCCTTCCTTGCCCCCTCCCTATTGGTCAGGCCTACTGGGAGGAGCCCAATAAGGCCATTTAATAAGGAGGGGGTGTGGGAAATGTGGTGTGGGGTGGGCAGGTGGGAGAAAATATAGGTGATTACAGCTCCACCTGCACTTCTGGCCTTGCAGCTAGGCTTGGCTTTATAGCCTGGCTGCCACTTCAAAAATTCCACCCTGTTGCTCCTATTGGCTCCTTGTATGGAGCCTCCCATATGGCTCAGATCTCCTTTGGCTGACGAAAGCGCTCATCGACACTGGCCACTGATTCCCTTAGGGCACCTCTCTGGCCATCTGTCTGGCCCTCAACTGCTTCTCTCCCATCACCGATGCGATGATATGGCCCTCAGCTGCACCTCTTACATTGCCAGCGTGCATCCCAATGTGATTACAGTTCTTTCTGGACCGCTAGCCTTGCAGCTGGGCTAGGCTTTATAGCTCAGCTGCCACTTCAAAATTCCCCCCCTTTTGCTCCTATTGGCTTCTTGCCTGGAGCCTCCCGATTGGCTCAGATCCCCTTTGGCAGAGTCAAAAGCGCCAGTCAACACTGGCTACCAATGCCCTTACAGTGCACCCTGGCCATCTGTCCAGCCCTCAACTGCTCCTTTCCCGCAGCCAATGTGGTGATATGGCCCTCAGCTGCCCCTCTTCTGCCACCGGCATGTGGCTCAAAGTCATTACAGTTCCTCCTGGACCGCAATTAGTGAAAGCAAAAACAGGCCAATTAAATTAAACATATTTCTGGCACTTTTATGAAAAATTAAGCACAAAATCTGATTCCTCGGACCCTGATTAGGTAAATACAACTGTTGGGGTTTACCTAGGGGCAGTATTTTTCAAACTATTTAACATTTTCCACCTCGCTAACTGAAAACAAGATGGCAGAATCTCAACACTACGTTCCACATTTGCAAAAGCAACTGCCACTTTTGTGGCAACAAGAAGTGCTTTTGCACAGCACATCTAATTTTTCCCATTGGATAAAATGGAAAATTTAAAGTTTAATAACTTTTGAACATATTGATATTTTTTCACCACACCTTCCAAAGACACATCTGTGTCCCAAACCCCACATACCCAATAAAGTTCAGACCAAACCCCCAAGCAGTTTCGGAGAAATGGCATGAAAAAGGATTTTCATCAGAATGGTAATTTTCACATTCTTTGACACACTGCATCTCCGCAACCACACATCCGACTGGAACAAAACTTACCACATCAAGAGAACTATCATCCCCAACTGCACATGCATAATTTCATGCAAATCGGAAAAATGGTTGGAAAATTATTCAAATGCACAATTTTGGGTTTAACATAGAAGTGACTGTTGAACTACCACTATAATGTATACATATATATATTATACTGGTGTGGTTGTGCCAGAATAGTAACAGTAGGGTGAAAGTTCACTTCCATGTTAAAGTTCAAACTTTCAGGGTTAATAACTTTGGAGCCATTTAACAGATTTGCATGAAATTTGGCAAGCATAATCTCTTTGGGAAGATCTCCTGAACTGCCAAATGTGGTAGGAATCTGTTCAGTGTTTTCTGAGATATAAATTGATAAAAAACAGAAAAATGTTGATTTTTTGAAATTTTTTTGTCATCCTGGATCTCAGAAATGGCTTTATGTTGTGGGCTGAAATTTTCAGGGTAGAAAACCTTTGGGTCACAGGTGTGCCTTTTGAAGGTTTGGTGAAATAATAATAATGTATGGGTAGCCCTTATTACCCATTGAAAATAAGCTGTTTACAACCTTGTAATCTCACTGTTGTGATGTCAGAACCTTATAAATTTCTCTCATCTATGTCATAGCAGTGGGTTTACAAAATGGAATGCCAGTGTTATTAAGTATTCTACACACCCAGAATGCGATTGTTAGTCTCAATACAGCATTCAAATAACATAGAGTATTGTGTATGAGCAGGTATACACAACAAGGGTATGCTTGCATCGAGAGGTTTCCTTGGTGACAGTAGACCTCGAGAGCGCAGCTTGAGAGGTCTTCTGTCACCAAGAAAACCTTGAGACTTCAAGCATACCCTTGTTTGTGTATGCCTGCTCATACACGGTCTTTTATAGTGTATGAGAAGGCACTCACATACAGTGGCATCGCGATTAGAGAGAATGCTTTTTTTTTTCTTCAAATAAACAAGTAGCCTAGGGAGAGGGACACGTAAAATGGTCTTATCTGTTGCTGTTTTCAGGGCATCCACTCGGAGGTCTGCTTACTAGGTGACAGCTTTGGCAAATGTCGGCATGACTGTGGAGACTTCAGTGCGAGCACTGATTCGATGTTGTTGTGCATTAGTAGTGATGTCTACAGTGAAGCACAACAGGAGTTTGACGTCACTACTAATGCACAACAGCCTGATTCCAGTCATCGATTTCTATATACAACAGCACTCTCTCATACACTATATTCCATTTGTCACAGTTTACTGTTACTAAGTCTAGCAATTGCAATGTCTGATAGAGATTTTAACTCTGGTGCTATTTTGGCCCCTGTCATTCAGTCCGTGTATCCTAATAAATTGTTTCCCTACACAATCATGTGGCCGTAGTGCAGATTATTAATAATGTAAGGCTAAATTACTTGTGTTTGGGGGGAGGTAACTTCTCATGTTGAGTGCCATACACTATAAATAACAATGCATGATGTACCAGTGATAACCATGGTGTAATCACCTCTCATGGTTGATAGGGCAATGGTAAGCCTCTTGAGCTGTACTCTTGAGGTTTACTGATGCCCTAGCAACCACTCAAGGTGATTACACCATGGTTATCAGCTGTACATCAGGCATTATCCTCTATTTAATCCATTCAAAAGTTATTAAAGTTGCATCAAATCCGGAGTCCGGAGCTATGTAACCAAAGCCATTAGAAACTCCAGAGCCAGCAATGAGTCCCTCAACTGCAAACTACTATCACTCACCCTAGAAGAAGTTCTACAGCCACTGACCAGGATCTTTAATCTCTCTCTCTCTTAACCTTAGCCAGTTCCCGGACATATGGAAGTCTGCTACCATAACCCCCATACATAAAAGTGGTGACAAAACTGCACATGAGAACTTCCATCCAATCTCCATCCTACCTCCCCTCTCCAAGGCCCTGGAACAGATAGTGGCAGATCAGCTTACTGACTTCCTAGACAAGCACAGCATCATGTGCGAGCAACAGCATGGTTTTAGAAAAGGCCATAGCACCTCCACGGCTCTACTTGAATTCACAGGCACAATCCATCACACACTAGATAATAGTCAACTTACTGGGTCCACTTTCATTGACTTGATCAAAGCCTTTGATACAATCAACCATCATCTGCTACTTGCCCAGCTTCGGCTAGTGGGGCTCTCACCCAAGTCTGTCAACTGGTTAAAAAGCTATTTAAAGAACCAGTCCCAAAGAGTGAAAATTGCTGGCATGCTCTCAGAACCAAGACCTGTCCAGTCCAGTGTCCCTCAGGGCTCAATCCTGGGCCCTCTCCTTTTCAGCCTTTTTTTGGACACGCTGCCAGAATTCTGCCCTGAAAAGCTCTTACTCTACGCAGATGATGCTATCATCTTGGCCTCCCACCATGATCCAACTCATCTACAGGAAAAACTCCAGCGGGCTTTCTCAGCAGTAGAAAGCTGGTTCTCTAACCACAAACTGATCCTAAACCAGAAAAAAACAAAGACCATGATTTTCAGCAGCTCCCACAACAAAAACAAACAGTATCAATTCTCCATCAAAACCAAGCAAGGACGCACCCTTGAACAAGTCCATACCTTTAAGTACCTTGGTCTCACCCTTGACTCGAATTTTGCCTATGTTCCCCATATAAATAATGTTGCAAAAGTAGCAAACACCAGGCTGGGCCTTCTGTTCCACCATAGGAAACACTTAACCCCAGAAGCACTGTCTGTTGCCATACAGAGTTCTATTATTAGCATTATTGACTACAGTCTCAGCATCTATGGCTCTGCCACAGCCTCCTCCCTCAAACGTGTTTCCTCCTCCTTCAATAAAGCCTGTCAACTCGTTACTGCACCCCACCGTCTCACCCATACCTGTGACCTCTACTCCCAAACTGGATGGCTGCAACTGAACAACTGAATAAAATACCAAACCTGCATCACAGCAAGGAAAATCATGCTGGCAAGGTACCTCCAGGAGTGTGCACCCTACTCAGACCCAAAATCTACAACTGCAACACCAGGAGTTCAAAACACCAAATCCTCCAAATCCCCTGCTGCAGCACATCCCAAGGCCAAAGGTCATTTGCATATAGGGCCCCCAGTTGGATGAACAATTTCCCTAATGACATCTTGACCTCACCAATGCTTGGTGCTTTCAAAGCCAAACTCCACCACTCCCTAATAGGCACTAACACCTGCGACTGCACCACCTAATTATGTTGCTCCCTACAGTATGTAGACCACCCCTGCTGTCTGTTTTGGTTTTTTTTTTCTATTTTCTTTTTATGGCTCTAGCCGTCAGGAGCCCGTGACATCAGCTCACTCGCGCTTCCACCCCCCCACATTGACCACGGCCCCTTCTGATACCCCGTGGCTTTCCCCCCATGGTGGGGCCATGGCACTGGGGACAAAAGCTGCGAACGTCGGACTAGGTCAGAGGGGCTGGCCTGAGGGGGCTAATTGAAGCTGTGCTGGGCTTCATTAATGGCTCCCAGCGGCATTCTCCTTTTTCCCTTTTTCTGGGAGGCGGGGACGTGCAATGACGCGAAGCGTCCTGCCCCGCCTCCAGTACGCGCTGTTGGTGTCGGCAGCCGTGTGACTCCTGGTCTCCACCAGGGGTCACACAGACTCCAGCACATCCCATCCCTCCCGGAAGGAGAGCAGTCCATGGGACGCTCCTGTACCCTTCTCCCGGCCCGACCCTCCAGCGACCCGAGTCCTTTCCCGCAACCTGGCCGCCGCGCCGCAAGTGGAAATCCACCGCTGAGCGGGCGGGCCGCACCCCTGCTGTCTGTTTTTTGTTTCCTCTCTGCTAGCACTTGTCAGTCATCTGCACCTGCCATTGCTCTTTCCCCATGCTTGTCTTGACAAAGCCTCCGGTTGCTCTACCCTGCCCTACACCACTTTCTCCCCTCTCCCACCCCAGCCCCATTTTCCTCTCTTGCCTTCCTCCTCCTAGTGTTTATTTTGTACTACCGCTAAAAAAAACGAAATGATTATGTCAACTTTAGTAACAGTATGATATCCTGTGTTTGTGTAACCTATTTGATGTTAATTGTCTATACTTACTGATGTGGAACCTTTGTAAAAGAGCCTTGGCTCAAAGGTATTTTGTAATCCTAGTGTCAAATAAATAAATAAATAATGTTTTTATTTTCCCATTATTTCCCTATGGGAAAAGTTAAGTGTTTAGCACAAAACTGAGATTTTTGCAAACATGGCCAATTTGCCAAAACAAGACATGCTAGATTTTTGCAAATAAAGTGAAAACTGAGATTTTTGGGAGTCAATGGGGGATTTCAACTTATGTTGATTGCTCATCCATTCTTAGGAATTTTGGCCAAATTTTCAACATGGGGTTGTTGGGACCCCACCTTGTGAACACTGGCACTGTCATTTCATTTCTCATTCCCAAAAGGTGATTTCACGGTCACTGCACGGAATCACATTTAGGGACAGATTCACGAAATGACAGTGCTACTGTTCATGAGGTGGGGTCCCAAAAAGCCCATTTTGCAAATTCGGGTGAAACAATTCCCAAAAATGACAGCGTTATGAGAGTGTGTTGTGCAGTTTCTACGCACACTCGTAACTGCTCCAATTTTTTATATTTTCATTTCAGATTTTCAACATTGCCATTTTTTCATACCCCCATATGAACAACTTTGGGGGTCAGGTGTTAGGGTTGGAAACCCTAACACCTTATTTCCCTGCTTTTGTTGCTGTGGTATTCAGCTTAACTGATGCACTAACAAAGTTTCTTGTGAACAATATATATATATATATATATATATATATATAGGCCAGTATAGTGAGGGTTGGTGGGCCACTTTAATGTTAAACCCCAGAGTTTGCACTTTAATAACTTTGCAACCATTTATTCAATTTGCCTGAACTGTTGCATGCATGGTATCCAACCACAGAACTCTGGATCTAGAAAGTTTTGTTCCAGTCAGATGTACAGTTGCAGAACTGTAGAGTGTCAAAGAAGTGAAAAATCCCCAACTTTTGTACATTTTTTTGTCAGGCTTAAAAGACTGAAGAATGTGTCTGAGTGGATTAAAATGCGCATGTCTGTAAGTGGCCTGGGTTAAACTGGTACCTTTTGAAGATCTGGTGAAAAAATCTTAATTCATTCAAAGGTTATGCAAGTTTTTCCTGCCCCATTTTAGTGTATGGGAAAATTTGTATGTGTAGCTCGAAAACTTTCGAGAACACTGTTTTGTTGTCATGCTCCTGAATTTTGTTTTCATGTGCTGCCATCTTGTTTTCAGTTAGTGAGTGACAAAAAACATTGTGAATTGAAAAATACTGCCTCCTGCTAAACACCAACACATATGTCTATCAAATTGGGTCCTGAGAAACATGACCCTGGCATCAGTTTTTGTGCAGGTAGCCTTGAAATATGCTTTTCAACATTTTTCCTTTTTGCCGTTTTGTTGCCACAAAACCATTTTTTATGTGCACGGTAATGACCTCGCACACAAAAAAAGGTGGCTCAGCAACATATTTCTATGCTGTAAAACATTCCCATTATAGGTATAGAAGTGCCACAAACTCATTAAAGTTATCGTGAAAACACTGCTCGAAAACATTGTCCCATGTGTTGTTTTCTTTGTCACTTCATTGTGCCAAGGTGGATTTTGTTTTTGAGCTGAAATTTGCAGGGTGTCAAGCCCTGGTACCACAGATGTGCCTTTAGGTGGTTTGGTCCCAAAACATTCATTGGGGCCATAGTTATAGTGTTCTGAATTTGAGAAATTTCCCATAGGATAACATTGCAGCACTGTGGTGCCTTTCAGCACCCGTATCTCGAAAAAGATTCGAGATACAGATTTTTGCTACTAAGCACTTGTGGAAGTTTCAAAGTCATGATTACAATTGCAGTGGAATTTTTTCTATAGTTTTATTTATTTTTGTATTTATTTATTTATTTGAATCTAAGATTACAAGTACCTTTGAGCCAAGGCTCTTTTACAAAGGTTCCACGTCAGTTGCAGTACAATAACGAAATTAAAAAGCAAGACAATTAAGTAACAAAGGCAGGATGACAGGTTAACAATCAGTTACATGAATATGAATGCATACATTTGGGTTAAACTAAAGCCAGAGGCATTGATGGAGTAAATAGTGTTACAAGACATGGCAAGGACACAAAAGGTAAGAGCAGCCAGAGGCATTGTCGCATCATAAAGAGAGCAACAGGTGGTGGAGGGGGTGCAGGGAGAGGGGAGAGGGTGGGGGAGGGGGTTGTGGGAGATTGGGGTAGATAATGGAAGTGTTATGCAGAAAGAGCTGAGACAAGGATTGGGTAATGGTAAGGAGGGCTGATTACGGGAGACAGTTGCAGGTGCTAGAGGCAGAGAGAAGCAGGCAGAGCCTGGATTTGAATGGGCCAAGCTTAGGTACTGAGGAGTTGTCACTGCTGAGACCATTCAACCAGCTAGGGGCCCTATGAGCAAAGGATCTTTGTCCCTGGGTGATTCGGCAGTGAGGGACCTGCAGGAGTTGAGATTTCAATCCCTTAGTGTGGTGATGGTTACCACTGGGGCAAAGGAGAGCTTGGATTCCGGAGGGGGGGGTTGCTTGGCCCATGGTTATTTTCTTTGCCATAATGCAGGTTTGGTACTTTATGCAGTTTGAGAGTTGTAGCCAGCCAGTTTGTCCATATAGGTCACATGCATGAGTGAGACAGTGAGCTCCAGTGATGAGCCAAAAAGCTTTGTTGAGAGATGTGGATATGCATCTGAGGGCAGTTACAGTAGCAGAGTCATATATGATCAGGCCATAGTCAATTATGGAGACAACAGAGCTCTGAACAGCAACCCTTAAGGCTTCCAGGGTAAAGTGTTGCCTGTGCCTGTAGAGTAGTCCAATGCAAGTATTTGCAGCTTTGGTGATGCTATCGATGTGGGCACTATAGGATAGGTAAAAGATTGCACCTGTTCGAGGGCAGCTCCAAGGCAGTTTGTTACAGTCAGGGGGTGTAGCCTGTACTTGTTGTGGGAACTGCTGAAAAGCTTTGACTTGGATTTCTTATAATTTAGGACCAATTTGTGTTTACTAAACCAGTTCTCAATTGAAGCGAAGCCTAGCTATAGATTGTTTTGTAGGGGTTGGGGATCCATATGAGTGGTGTGAATTATGGTGTCATCAGCATAGAGGATGATTTGTTCTGGGCAAGATTGTCGAAGGCTGTTCAGGAAGAGACTGAATAGAAGGGGACCCATTATGGATCCCTGAGGGACTCCTGAGTGGACAGGTCTAGCGTCAAAGAGGACATCTGCAATTTTAACTCTTTGGGATCAGTTTTCCAGATAGCTTTTAAACCAGGCCATGGAGTCAGGAGAGAGCCCGGCATTCAGAAGCTGCTCAAGTAGTAGATGATGGTGGACAGTGTTGAAAGTCTTAGTTAAATTGATAAAGACTGACCCGGCTAGGTGACCATTATCTAGAGAACTGGTGAATTCCAGAAGGGCAGAAGTGGTGCTGTGCCCTTGTCTGAACCCATGTTGTTGAGAGCACAAGATATTGTGTTTGTCCAGGTAATCAGTGAGTTGATCTGCTACTATGCATTCAATGGCCTTGGAGAGGGGAGGTAATATGGAGATCAGTTGATAGTTCCCATGTAGGACCCTGTCTCCACTTTTTTGGAGCGGAGTAACAGTAGCAGATTTCCATCTGTCAGGGAACTGGCCGAGGCTGAGGGAGAGGTTGAAGATCTTTGTTAACAGTCCTAGTACTTCATTGAGGGTGAGGGACAGCAGTTTGAGGTCAAGTGTGTCACCACTATTTCTGGACTTGGCAATTGCTTTTCTAATGTATTTGCAGGCTTCGTGCATCTTGACTGCTTTAAAGTAAAACGGCAGGTATTTAGAAGAGGGAGGAAGGCTGGAAGGGTTAGTTGGAGAGTCATCTACGTCAAAAAAGCCAGGGGGGAGAACACTACTGAGGTCCGCGAAAGCAGTATTGAACATATTAGCAATAGTCGTAAGGTCCAGTGTTGTAGTCCCATCAATGTCCAGCATAGCAGTGAAAGTTTTAGGCTGCTTCCCAGTAACTTCTTTGATATTGTTCCAGAAGGCTCTCCCATTTCCCCAGGCATTAGTGAGAGCTTCACTATAGTAGATAGTTTTCTTTAGGCAGATTGATTTTGTGCCATTATTTCAAGCACATTTATAGTTCTGTATGTCTGTTTGCCTACCGGTGGCCTGTGCCCACAGCCTGAGGTGGTCCCTTGCTGTTAACTGTGCTATAAGCTCCGTGGAGAGCCATGGGTTGCACAGGCCTTTGACTTTGCACTTTTTGAAGGGGCGCATGGGAATCACAGGCCGCATTAAAGGTGTAGATGAAATAGTCCGGGGCCAAGTTAACTTCCAGTGCTTTGTAAATAGGACTTCAGTCATGCTGAGTGAGGTGGGATTTGAGGTGATTCAACTGCCCACGGGGGGGCTTGCAGAATTTGTTTGACCATATGCAGATGACAGGGGAATGGTCACTGAGTGAATCCGGAAGGATGGAGATGTATCAGTTAAGGGTTGATGTCACAGTGACAAAAGTTTGGAAATTCTATGTTAGGTTTACCACCTAACCACCCCACCCCCGCCCTAAAGGTACCAACAGGTATTAGGGTGTGCCATGGGGTTGTCAGATCTAACTCTCACCTCATTCTCTATACTATAGCATGTCAGCTAGTTTACACATGGAATGGGGTGAGAGCTGGGCCTGGTGACCCCATGGCATGCCCCAGTGCCTGTTGGTGCCTGTAAGGTGGGGGGTGAGGTGGGATGGTGGGGGGGGGGCAACCCTAACATTGAATTTCCAAACTTTTGTCGCTGTGACATCAACCATAACTGATGCATTAACAGAGTTTTTTGCAATGAGTATATATAGGCACAGCCATACATTTATAGTAAGCATTGGGTAGCATGTTTAATGCTAAACCTCATATTTTGCACTTTAATAACTTTGCAACCGTTCAATGTATTGGCACAAAATTTAGTATGTCCTGTTATGTAGGCTAGATCTCCTGATGTGGCAAGTTTTGTTCCAGTCGGATGTGAATTCTAAGATCCAGATGGTGATAAAAAGTAAAAATCCACCTTTTACTTGCAGTTTTAGGATAGATGTCGTTTTTGCAAAAAGAATTTTAATCTTGCAAAAAATAACTGAGTATCAGGAGAGTGTTCCTTTTCTGTGAGAACAAAAATCCTTTTTCATGAGAGAAAATTCCTTTTCCGTGGGCTGCCATCTCATTTTCCTTTTTTTTTTTTAAATTGAAAACCCACAAAAATAAAGTTAGGTAGATACACCAAGGCATGTATCTTGTTCATCTGGACTCCTTTGCATGGATTCTGAAGTAGTTTTATGTCAAAGCAAACTCGGAGTGTGTTTTTTAATGCATTTATATTCCTTTTTCGTGACTCTCTAACTTCCTTTTATGAACTGATTCTTTTCACGAAGTGAAAGGAAATGGCTTACAAAAAAGGAAGTAAGCGAGTTACAAAAAAATAATCCTTTTTTGCCACCCTCTGGTTGCTATACACACTTTAGTTTCTAATGGAATGGGGTGAGCATTGGGGCTGACGACTGCAGTGCCACCCCCCCAATCCCTCTTTATCTGTGTAGGGTGGGGGTATGGAGTTAGGGTTGGAAACCCTAATGCCACATTTCCCTACTTTTGTCGCTTTAACCCTAACTGATGCACTAGAAACATAGAATTTGATGGCAGATAAGGACCTCTTGGCCCACCCAGTCTGCCCATTTCCCTACCTAATGGATAAGCTGCAGATCCTAGTTAACCAGCAGCCTACTTCTTCCTACCCCAACCCCCTAGAATTGCCTTATGACTGTCCCATGCATGCTTGAATTCCACCACTGTTTTTGACTCCACAACCTCCTCCTGAAGGCCATTCCATTCATCCACAACCCTCTCTGTGAAAAAATACTTCCTTAAATTACCTCTGAGCTGCCCCCCCATCTTCAAATTGTGCCTCCTTGTTCTTGCACACCTCTTTTTTTGAAAGATGCTACCCTCTTGGACTTTGTTGATTCCCTTGAGGTACTTGAAAGTTTCTATCATGTCCCCCCTCTCCCTCCTTTCCTCTAGGCTATACATATTAAGCTCCTTAAGTCTCTCTTCATATGTCTTCTGGTGCAGACCCTGCACCATTTTAGTTTCCCTCCTCTGGACAGCTTCCTTCCTGTCTATGTCATTGCGGAGATTGGGTCTCCAGAACTGCATGCAGTACTCCAGATGGGGTCTCACCAGCTGTCTGTACAGAGGGATAATAACTTCCTGTTTTCTACTGGTAATGCCTCTCCCTATGCATCCCAGTATCCCCCCAGCCCTCCTTGCTGCCCTCTCCAGGCTGCTCTGGGATAGGGAGGGGGCCCGCTAGACCACTAGGGAATCAATATTTTAATATTCAGGCAGATCAGGGGGCCGCTAGGCCACCAGGGACCAGATTAATTTACTGTTAAATGGATTGGGGCTGGGAGGGTGCTAGACAACAAGGGACTTGATTATTGTACTCAAATTGTGATCAGGGCTGGGGAGGGTGGACCGCAGTACATTTCCGAAAGTTACTCAACTCTCCCAGAGGGCACATTTCTAAGTACCCTTAGACCAGTCCTAGATGGTCTAATGGTACTTAGAAATGTGCCCTCTGGGAGAGCTTTGAGAATCCCAAATTAGGAGATTTGGCAGCCTGCGTCTGCTGCAAGTCCCCTTGTGTCATACTGCATCCCATTTTGTGCCACACAGATGGTGCAGGCTCCCTTTGGTGCACACAGCCTGTGGTTGATGCAGGCTGCATTTGAGAATCACTCCCAGTGCATCTTTTGATGCAAGGGGCACTTTGCACCATTTCTTGTGGTGCAAGCCTCCTTTGCCATTCTGGGAGCTTTGAGAATCGGGCCCATTATTTTTATTTTATTACTTTATTCTGGTAAAGTAGAGGTAAACCCAGGTCCTGTCTCCCAAGTGTCCTCCCCCATAGAATTACTATATCTTAAAGGCCTTAAGGTAGACTCAGGGGAGATGTGAGGAAGCACTTCCTCACAGAAAGAGTGGTGAAAACTTGGAACAGCTTCCTAGCAGAGGTGGTGGGGCCAAAAATGGTAACAGGATTCAAGAATGCATGGGATAGGCATAAGGGAACCTTAGTGATAAAGAAAGGGAGGGTAAAGCCAGAGATCAAGCAGGGTCTTCGATGTTACACTAGTTAGGGAAAATGGGCAGACTAGGTAGGCCAAGCGGTCCTTATCTGCCATCAAATTATATGTTTCTATGTAATGTCACTGAATGTACATAGTCTACTAAATAAACTGGATGCAGTAAAATCCTGGTCACTACATACTAAACTGCGCATCTTCCTACTCACAGAAACATGGTTAACCAATACTGTACCTTCTCATGTGCTGGCCATTCCCTCTTATAATCTCTAAAGATTGGACTGGCCTACTGGGGGGATGCCTAGCCATATACATCAATGATAGGCTGCACTCAAACATAATCAGCTCCCACTCTGTGCCAAACACATTAAAATGCATGATGGTAAGGGTAGCACTGTCTAGTAATGAATCCATAAATGTATTGTAGTTGGATGCCACAGACACCCTAAAGGTGGCTTCAAACTTCCGCAGTACATTAACAACTTGGTAAGCCTTTGCCCCAATGAATGTTTCCTCTAATGTAGGATGCAGCCTGCCGCAATGCAGGTGGGTAGATACTAGGGACTGTTGACGTGCCTGGAGAATGCCCCCCTCCACCACTGGCAGCCCTCAACCTGCAGCTACATCTTCCCATCTACAGGGTTTTGTGTGTTTCATCTATGGAGCAGGAACCAGGCCTGTGCCCACCCGGAGACATGTTAGTGTCCATCCCTGCCATCCCCCCAGGAAGCCATCAGCAGTGTGGCTTTCCACATGGTACCCCCGCCAGGTGCCACTGCACAACCCTGGCAGTGCTGCTGTATCCCTGAAGCTCCCTAGGGCATCCCACATACTGTTTCTGCCCCAACACCCCTCTTGGCAGGTCCCCCCAGTTGCAACAGTGTGAGCCTGTGGTGCAAGTCCCTTAAACCACCTCCTGGCTGGTTTAAGTGGAGCCCCCTGTTGTATCCATGGTGTGCTTTGAAAACTGCAAATAAGGAGATGGTGCAGCCCCACCATGGGGCATGGATGTTTCTGTTACAAGGATGGCACAGGGCAGCTTGTGTACAAGGCTTCCCAATTTTGACACAGCCTATGCCTGGCACCTTGCATCAAACTTTACTGCAATCCTGATTTTCAAACATATGCTATATTTGAAATCAGGATTGCTGTAAAGTTTGATGCAAAGTGCCACTTTCATCATACCCATTTGGAGCACGCATCTTGCATGAAAACATAGCCTTTTGAAAATCTGGCCTCTAAACTTGGCCTGATTCACCTATAAATCAAATGAGCTCAAAAGATTGTGTGATGAGCTAGAGTTCACTCAGCTTATACTAGAACCAACCAGACCAAATCCTAACAACCTTGCCAATGATTCACTAATTGATCTGATCCTAGCCAGTAGACCACATAAATTTACACGCTGTGCAGTCTTCCACAATGATATGTGATACACTTTAGTAGCATGTGCCAGAGGAATAAAAATCCCAATCACCCAACCCAAATCATATATAAAATGTGTTTTGTCAGCTTCAGCATTCTGAATTATCTAAATGATTAGACATCAGTACGGTGCCAAACTTTCTGCCTTGCCCCTATGGTACACGCAGCAACAGAAATATTCAACAAGCTGTTGTTAAAGGAAATAAATAGGCATGCCCCCATAGTCAGATATCGAGTAAAAAACGTAATCTGTGCATGGTTCAGCAAGGAGTTGAAAGAGGCATTAAGAATCTGGGACTCACTCTGGGCAACTGCCAGGTGCATGAAATGGGATTCAGACTGGGTCAGCTTTAGACATATAAGAAATTTCTGTACCAAACTAATTTTGGCTGCAAAGGTCAGTTATTACATAAACTCCCTGGGTACAAGTATACATGATGTGGCAACATTTCAAAAATGTACTAAATTGGTTGAAAGCTCCTCATATTCCCCCTCACTTCTGCAAAAGTTCTAGTCAATGGCAACCCTATAGCAGACAAACAAATCATACTGCAAGAATGAAACTCCCATTTCTCATTGATCAGTCTGGCATTTGACAGTTGTATCATATATCCTTCTCTGTGTCACCGCAAGATCTTGTAGCCTCACCACTAGCCCATTTGTCTTCCAACTCATTACCTATAAACAAGTGGAGCAACTTCTGTTAGGGCTGGACACTAAGAGGAGCACAGGTGCAGATGCCCTGGACCTCTGTTTCCTCTGAATTGGATTCAGATCTCTCACAGCACCCATAACTTACCTTCTTAATCTATCACTCTGAAATAATTATATACCACTATTGTAGAAATCAGTGCACATCGTTCCTCTCCTAAAATCTGGTGATGCTAGAATCCTCAACAATGATAGACCCATATCCATACTCCCAATATTGGCTAAGCACCTAAAAACTTATTGTTGCCCAAGTAAGATATTCCTTGGAGCAAGCTAACATGATAGCTCTGCTCCAATCAGGTTTCTGGCTGACACACAGCACCGCCTATGCCTTGACTAAGGTTACAAATAATTGGATTCAGGCCATTGACCATAAACATATCACAGGTGCCATTTTTCTTGACCTCAGTAAGGCCTTTGACACTGTGGATCATACCATTCTGGTCCAGAAATTGTCTAAAGTAGGTAAAAGCACACTCCCTTGCAGTGGTTCTGAAACTGTATAACTGGTCAGGTTCAACAGATAAAATCAGATGGCTCTTATTCAACCTGTACCATCTACTCAGGGAGTGTCCCCCATGGCTCTGTACTTGGACCACTGCTCTTCATGTTATATATTAATGATTTAGATGAGACCGTCACTGATGCCAAATTACACTTTTGCACAGATGACACCACCTTGTATATCTCCAGGCCCAACATTAACACTGGTCTGATCTTCAATCAGCATTCAACAAATTACAGCTTAACCTCTTTCACTCCAAGCTACTACTAAATACCTCCAAAACAAAGGTCATGTTTTTTGCCTCACACAGCACAACATCTCATGCATCTGCTCCAATCATCACCACTTTGCTAGGTGGTACTACTGAGGTAGCAGAGAACTACAAATACTTCAGAGTCTAGATCAATTATAAGTTAGCTTTCACAACCCATATAAAAGTACTGTACAAAAAATTACTGATCACACTGGGTTTCTACTTTAGAAACAAGTGCTGTTTCCTGCATGACATCAAATGCCTGGTCAAGGCCACCTTCCTACCAGTTATTGATGATGCTGATCTAATCTACTGTCATCGTTCAGCCAGTTGCCTTCCAAATTATATGTACTTTACCATAGGGTGCTCAGGTTTATAATGGAATTAGGGCCTAGGACTCACCACTGTTTATCTCTCATGTTTGTAGTTCACCTGGATAGTCCCTGCTCAGGCACCCCCAACAGTTGTATGGTGGTTGATTGTGTTATGTCTCTCACCTTTCCACCCCCTCACTGTCTTCCAGTCTATGCACTTATTTCCAAACAGGTTCTGTCCACCAGTGCCAAGAGCTTATTTCTTACTGTGGTTCTCCTAGGCCCAATCTGAGCTAACTACCTCTCTGCAATCCTGCCCAGCCCCCATCATTCTCTCCTCCCCGACATTACTGCTCTTCTTTGCTCATTCTTTAAATCAAGACAAAGCCTGCTTTCTGGCTGCTCCATTTCTCCCTGTAAGTTCATTGTACGTATAGTGTTCTCCTGATTGCATAACCGTTGTATTTTGTTTTATTTCAAGGTCATTGTATCCCTTTTCAGGATACAATGACCTTGAAATAAAACTGTATCTCCAATTCCAAGTATCTCTAGCGTAACTGGTAGTCACCCATATTTGAATATTTACTAACTGTAGAGTGTATCACTGATGTTCCTCCCTATGTAACCTCATTATTTTGTTCTGTGACCATTATTACTGTATCTTTTGTTGTATTGTCATGTATGTTATGAGGTGGAACCTTTGAAAAAGAGAATTTGCTCAAAGGTAATTTCCGAATAATGAAATAAATAAAAAATAAAATAAAAAAAATGTGCTTTGTATACTGCAGTTGGTTGGTTCTCACTACCAGGAGGCTACTGAACCTGTATACATCAGCATATAAGGTACTTCTAACAGACCTCCCAGGATATATCACTAAATTATTCTGTATGTCTCATAGCAGCTATTCACTCAGAAAAAATAATTATATACACCTGGACTTTTCAAAATATGCTACATAGATTGGAAAATCTGCAATCAGCTGTGTTATCCCCATTTCATGGAACTTGTTACAAGACTCTCTAAAACTCCTCTTTTTGGTCAGACTCAACACCTTCAAGGTGCTCATTGAAAAATTGTATACTAAAACCTGCTCCTGTGGCTAGACTAACTCTCATTATCCTTTGCCTTTTTGACTGGTATCCAGTTATATGGTGCAGTCCTAACTGGGATCTCTAAAAACTGTGAAACCTTTTCAAATTTCTCACTGTTTTGTATTTGTAATACAGCTTGTATTCTTCACATTATATACAATTGTTAGAGATATGAATACAAGAGCTTCCTTCTTTGTAAATACTGCTATGTATTGCATTCATCAACACCTTTGTAACATTACCACTGCCTTAAATTCTATATGCTGTCCTACTAAGGCCTCCATGTAAAAGATCATGCTCAACAAAGCCTTCTCCTAGTGAAATAAATAAAATACAAATATACTAAAAGGTCTGAGTTGCCCTGTATGCCCTTATATAGCCTGTGATCCAGGGAGTAGTGGTAGATTGGAGATAACATAAGAAAGTTTAGGTGGGAAACTAACAAAAAAATGCACCAAGAAATGGCTGGTGCTATAAGCATGAAGGTTCACCCAAAAAAAAGGGTTAGCACCCAGTCCAGGTCATTTTTAGAAAAGCTTTATTGCAAAATGCTCAAGTGCTATATTACTGTCTACATGCATCGTAACTGTAGCAGGCAGACTACAAAAGTCTTATGTTTCACCTGGTTACCCACCAAGCTTCATTAGAAATGGATGGGTAGTGCTTCACAATGTTTAAATGGTACATCAGTCATATGCATATGTATAACACAACATGCAACTCCATTGAAACATTATCATCTGCAATTTACTTCTAAGCAGAGGTCACATACTTCAATAAAATCATTGCTGATTAGTAAAACAGGTTCCCATGGAAACTAACCACATTTTTTTAAATGGTCAGTTAGTAGACTATTAAGGATGATAGGCTTCCCTATGTTTCATCACATTCAAAATAATTTAATTTCTATTAAGAAACCAATACTACCATTCTTACACAGACCACTTACTGGTATTGTATTTTTTAATTTCTTGAATTACTTAATCTATGTTATATTTAGATCCAGTATTTATTAAAAATATTGTACATATATCTTATTTATTTGTTTTTCATGAGGTAAAAATCCATTTGCTTCACAAAAACGGTGACATATCTATATTATCATTCAGACCCATGCCCTCTCTAGATCTTAAGACAAAGATCCAAAAATTCGCTCTCCGACCTATGATTTGTTTCAAATTGCCTCCTCTAGGACCCACAGACACCTTCTCCAAAACAGTGAATTTTACCTGTTTCTTTTGTAGGTCCTTGCAGCTGTTAACATGCTGGACAATAGCATAAGACATGTCTTTTCTTTCCAGTGTCCTTAGGTGTTCACTTATCCTGACTCGAAATTCCCTTGTTGTTCTCTCTATGTAGTAAAAAGCTCAAGAGTATTGTAGTAAATACATCACTGCTGTTGTGTGACACAGGATAAGATCCTTTATTTTGAACACCTGTTTTGTTATAGGGTTCTGGAAAGTATTTGTCACTTGAATATAAGGACAGACATTATATTTCCCACACTTTTTTTGTTTCAACAGGTGACTGCATAGACCATAATGTACCACTTTTTTATTCTAAGGGTAAATATGACCTAACTACCCTGTCTTTGACAGTTGGCGCACATTTAGAAATCATTTTCAGCCCTTCTCCCGCATGTTTTCACATTTTCTCATCAGTTTTTAAAATCCCCCAGTTTTTACTAAGGATTTTTTTAGTTCATTGCTCTGGTACTGTATCTTGTAACAAATCCAGTCTCCTTGTATAGATTTGTTTTACTCAAATTACTACATTCCTGGGTCAAAGTGTCAGATCTGGGTATGTCATTCACAGCGTCCACTGCTTTCTGTATAGTTGCCTGAGAATAACCTCTTTCTTGAAACCACTGGATTTGTAATTCTTTTCGTACTTCAAAATCCTCTTCCCCTAGTGCGGTTTCTTAGGGCTCTTATTAACTGTCCCTTAGGTATATTTCTGGGTACACATTTACCTAACAGGAGGCTATTTCTAACCATAGATTTGGTATAAAGGAATGTTCCGACATTGCCCCCCCCCCCAATTTAAATATCCTAAGGCCCAGAAAGTTTATCTCTTATGCATTAACAACTGCTTTGAACTGCAAATGTGCATTTGTAGTATGCAACCATCTGACAAATTCTATGAACATTTCATGAGACCCCTTCCATATAACAAAGATGTCATCAATAAAGCAACACCACAGATCCAGATGTGAATAGTATGGATTTGTGGCATTACTCCTGATCCAATCATTTTCCCATTTACCAACATATATGTTTGCATAACTGGGGGCCATGGTGGCCCCATTGCCATTCCCTTAACCTGCTTGTAATAGCTGTCATGGAACAAAAATATATTGGATCCAAGTACCAATTCAGCCAGGCTAAGTAAGTACCCAGTGGGGAACTTCATGTGGGTAGGGCTGTTTATTCAAATAATGCTCCAAGGCATACAACCCCCCCCCCCCCTTTGTGTGGAACATTAGTATATAACGCCTCCACATCTAGCATTGCAAAAAATCATCAGAAATTTCTAAAGATTCTATCATGTTGATAAGGTGAGTAGAATCCTTCAAATACGATGGTACATTCTGAACTATAGGCTGTAAAAGGGGGAAAAAGGCTCTGTGAGCCACCAACCCCCAGAGATAATTGGACAGCCAGGGGGATTTTGGGGGTCCTCATGTATTTTTGGTAAGCAATATATTGTAGGAACTACAGGGTGTGTAACCAATAAAGCCCTATGCTGGGCATCAGTAATGTAACAACATATCAGCCCCTCTGCCAAAACACAGTCATTTTTCCTTGGAGCATTATTTGAATAAGCAGCCCTACCCACATGAAGTTCCCACTGGGTACTTACTTAGCCTCGCTGAACTGTTACTTGGAGCCAATATATTTTTGTTCCATGGCAGCTATTACAAGCAGGTTAAGGGAACAGCAATGGGGGCCCCAGTTATACAAACATATATGGATGCAGCCACCAAACATGAAAACTGTCCTCTGCTTTTGCTGTCACTTTCCTGCAATGCCACAGCCTGCACTGAACACCAAGAGAAAATGCACCCTCTCTTAACACCATAGCTCAGACCTGACTGGTACCAAACCCCTGCATGCTTTAGACTTCTTCATTTGCCAGGCACTTTTGAACTGCTCAAACCAGAAAAAAAATAAACAAATAACTCTAACTGCAACTGCTCTGTCCCTCTGCAAACATGGTTCCACAAATTACTCTGCCTTCCCTCAAAGCTGCAATGAATCTCGGCTCAGCTCCCCAACATTGACGCCTCCTTGCTGCCACACAGGACTCCCCCAGATGACCTCAACTACTCTCAGTTTGGCAAGTACTCTGGTATGCAAACAAAGGATCTGCTTCATGCAGCATTCTGCCCTAGTCACTGCTGCGGCTTCTCTCACTAGTGCCACCACATGACAGACTTCTCTGCATCTCATCATAGCTGCACTTCATCTCCATGCTCAGTCCTCTCATCTGCTTCCGACACATGCAATGATCTTCTCCATGCTTGGCCACGCTACAAAACGCCTTCCAAAATAAATGCTATAAAGGATTGCAGGAGCCTAAACATGGCAAATAGAAAACTGGTGAAATAAACAGACATGGGAGGAAGCCACATAAGCCGATAAGGGTGCAATATACATTGCAAAAAGGAAAAGGGACAGGAAAATAATAAAAATGGACAGCCAGAGGAAAAAAAATGGGACACAGAAAAAAACAAACTAAACAACAATAGCTGGGGAGCAAACAGGGAAAGGAATCAGAGGCAGCAGCTATCATCATAAATACAGAGCAGGAAACACATCAAATTAAATAACATAATCCCAGTATCAGGGCCACTCACCCAAAAGTTGAAGCCCACCATTTTTCCCTGATGGCTCAGGAAGAAGAGCAACCTTGTGGCAATCGTAATATTGTTCATTGTAATAGCTACAGACAGCCTGGTAGCAAACAGTAGCCATCTTGTTTGGGGCACACAATGCAAAACAGGAATTGTAATCCTTGTTATTGGCCATCTTGGAAGGTGCAAGTAGGACAGCAAGCTCCCAACTTCATAAATGACAGGTGGCCATCTTTGTTAGGGGAACCAAATTTTTCAAAAGGGCTTTACATGATAGGCTTTAATGGTGGCCATCTTGTTAAGGGCAAACCCTCTTAAAATGAATGGACACTGAAACAAATAGCTGATTTTGCAAAGAAATATTTATTTAAATAACAGACAACAAGGATTTGAGCTGGAACTGCTTATTAAAGACCTCACTAGATAGACTTTGCTTACAAATGATTGTACTTTGTCTACAACAATATTTTCTCTGCGGCACTCCGTATATTCCAAAATGTCCTGTCTACTGCATGACAGAAACTCCTTCTCATCCTTACAACCTCTATTCTTTCACATGAAGCTTGTCCCCAGCCACACTGTCTGAAGAAGATGCAAATATGGGCACATGAATCTCCAGAGGTCTACTGTCACCCACCTTGAGGGCGTGGGGCTATGAAATAGAAACCCTCCTGCATGACATGCAGTCTTCCCTCTCATCACTGGGATAGCCAGTTATGCAAACTATTCAAAATGATCTTGTCTACATTAAAAATATGTCACCTCAGTCTACATTCCATACCAGCTTACAGGCAGCACCCTTCTCAGCCTTGCCTCATGAAGATGCTGTCGACTGTCTTGAGCAATTCCAAGTCTGGATTGCCTTCAATGGTTGGACTGATCCCTTGCATATTTCCAATGCCTTGTGCTTGCTTCTGAGAGAGACACTGCCATGTTCTGGTTAAATGCACTTCCAGAACAGGTTAAAGGAAATACTGCTACTCTATATGTGACTTTTAAAGATCATTTTGTCCAACCACATCCACCCTGGTTATTGGAACAACAGCAGTGGGAACGCACCATGCAACCCTCTGAATCTTTGGAAGCCTTCATAGTTGACATTGAGTCATTCTGCAAATGTCTGAAGAAAACAGAGAAAGATCAAATCTTGGCCTTTGGCTGAGGACTTCTCCATCAACTCTGGCCTTATGTGATCCAAAAGGAGCTGACAACCTGGATGGACATAATTCAAGCTGCACAACATGTGCAGGAGTCCATATCGATGTTTCAGGGCACCAGTGTACAAGCACCTCAGTCCTCACAAATGGCTACACTCACAACATGCATCCAGCAGCAACATGCAATGATAGAGAAGGTCATCACAACTGTCAAAAGTTTACATCTGAGCTCCACTGCTTCCTTTGCTACTCCTGTCATTTCTCTGCAACCACCTGAGCAGCCACCTGATCCACCTCCACCTTCTTGAGAGCCTGTTATCTGCCAGTGGTGTGCATTGAGGACACATTGCCACAGTGTGCAGAAAGCTCAAGTATGATAGCAAGACTCAAGAATCAAAGATGTCCACCACAGCATCATCAGCAAGATGACCACAACTACTCCCAGGATCAGGGAAATGAGCACTGCCCAACAAACTAGGGGCTTTTGTTGGACAGGGAACACCTTATCTGACTGCCTCTCTGACTCTTGCAATTCACTCAAGCAGCATTCTCTAGCTACCAACTCTGGCACCATCTCAATTCCAGGGGTAAAAGTACCTGTCGTCAGATCACCATTCCTAGCAAACTATGTCCCATTGACCACTGGAGATTGTTCTATGCATGCCTTAGTTGACACTGGCATAGAAATCTCAGTCATTAACACTAAAATTCTGAGAAATAGAGCTCTTCATCAGTTACCTAATGTCTCTCCAGCTGACCTGAAGTACATTATCACAGTAAATGCTGCTACAGTACCTATCACAGGTGTTGTCCATCTCAAGCTACACTTTGGCTCACAGCAAACTACTGTCAAGTTATACCTAGTCCAAAGCACAAAATTTCAAGCACCATCCAGTTTGTACAATAAGGCACCAGCACACCAAATGATAATGCCTTAGGGTGAAATTGGTAGGAGCCAGTCTGAAGGGGATTGCTGTCTGGTATCCCCCCCCTCTTCATGTGGAGGTAGGATGTTATTCTGACCTTTTGTCCTTTTGCAAAATAAATTTTGCTACTATGAGCACTAACTAAATTTTTGGTGTGCTGGTGCATTATTGTACAAACTGGATGGTGCTTGAACTTTTGTGCTTTGGATTTTTGTTTGTTCTGAACACATCCATGTTGTTGGGGCTGCCTCTTTGTTTGATTTGTAAGTTATACCTAGTGCCAGATCTACAACCATCAGTGATTCTTGAGATAGACTTCCTCAAATCTCACACAGCCATCCTAGATATTGTGTCAAACAAACTTTCATTAGACCCACAGAGGCAACTCACAGCTATAAACTCAGTTACTGTGCCTCCTAAGTCAGAGATGGTTTTGATTGCCAAGATTCAAGGTGTTCAATGTCAGAATGTTTGTCTGTTTGTCTGCTGGAAACCAGCTCTATCTCATGCAAGAATCTCAACCTGATCGCACCAACTCTATTCTTGTCACAGATGCTACTACCACTCTAGTTTTCCCCGAGTTATCCCTCAGTAAGTGACTATCCTCTTCTAAACTCCCAGCATCTCCAACAGAGAAAGAACAGCTTTCAAATTTCCTGGAGGACTACCTAGATGTCTTTGTTGGTGTAGATAACAAATTTGGATGTTGTGACATCCTGTAACTCAACATTGAGGTGCAGCCCAATCAGAAACCAATCTGTCAACAAGCCTACAAAGTGGGATCCAAACAGAAACAAGTCCTAGAGAACATGATCAAATACATGCTTGAACAAGACATGATTGAAGAGTCTATAAGTCCCTGGGGTGCACTATGCCTGCTAGTGGTAAAAAAGGACAAGGGGTATTACTTTGTGGTAGACAACAGGAAGCTCAATGCATGCATGGTGCAGGATGCTCATACCTTACCCACAACCAAGGATGCCTTAGAGAGTCTTGGCATGGCCAGCCCAGCTTAATTCATCACTCTGAACCTTCAAAGTGGGTTCTGCCATGTCTTCTTTGATCCAGCTTCTAATCCATACATAGCCTGGCACAGTAACTTAGGACATTTCCAATTCAAATGACTGTTTATAGGACAATGGAACAGTCCAGCTATATTCCAGCGTGTTATGGAAGCCATACTACATGGCTTGTCTTGGAAATCCTGTCTAGTCTACCTGGATGATGTTATTGTCTTCAGCAGAACTTTTCTAGAGCACTTTCAACACCATAAAGAAGTGTTTGAATGCCTATGACAAGACAACCTCAAGCTTTTCCCAGAAAAGTACTGTTTTGAAGAGCATCAATTTCATTACCTGGGACATGTTAATTTTTAAGGCATCTCTCCAGACCCAGACAAGCTCTTAGCTGTTAAAGATTATCCTGAACCAAAAACCTCAAAGACCTCAGAGCTTTCCTAGGCTTGTCTTGATATTACAGAAAGTTCATCTGTAACTATGCCAATATTGCAGCTTTTCTGCATGCCCTCATCAAAAATGGATGTGAATATTCATAGACTTCTGAGTGCAAAGATACCTTTGTAGAGAAATAGCTTGCTGTTGTCATTATTGCTCATATGGCATATACATTCATTATTATTTTGTTACTATTGCTTATATTTGCTTAGGCATTTATTATTGTTATTGTTAAGGTTCTGTGCTTATTAGTAATCTACTGGGGTAGAGCTCCACTGACTGCAACTAGTGCAGAATGAGGTGACCAGGCTGTTGACTGGCTTACCTAGATCTTGCCATATCACACCTGTGCTGTGCTATCTGCACTAGCTGCTGATAAATTGGTGGATCTCCTTCAATGTCTGTTTGCTGACCTATAAAGCCCTACATTGCCAGGGACCCAGCCACCTGAAAGATCTTCTTCATCCCTACTGCCCCCTCCTGCCCTCTCCACTCCACTGACAAGGGATTGCTAGAGATTCCCAGGGTTGAATTGAAGTCATCTGGGATCTGGATGTTTGCTTTTGTGGCCCCAACCCTGTGGAACTCTCTACCTCATCAGGTTAGAAAGTACCAGATCATCCACCATTTTAAAGAGCTGCTGAAAACATTTTTATTTAGCCAGGCCTTCCCTGATGAGAGTATAATTTAATGATTTTAGCACCGATGATTTTAAAATGAAATGTAATGAAGCATTTTATTTAAGAATTTTTTTTAATAGGTAGGTAGATAAATATTTATTGATCAACATAAGTCTTTACAAAATTCAATACAATACACATATAATAAAATATTGCTCATCAATAGCATAGTTTGCATAATTTTCCTTATTATACATCAATTCAATACAATACACATATAATAAAATATTGCACATCAATAGCATAGTTTGCATGATTTTTCATATTATGCATCAATTTTAGTTTTCAAACTTGATAAAAATGCATAGGATCCAAATATAGGATCAAGTTGGTGCTATTCATTTTTTATCATTTAAGGGCATGTAGGAATTTAAACAATGGTAAAAGAATATGAATATACAGTAATTGGAATTGAATAGAAAAATATCAATTCCTCGGAGGGGAGACCAAGGATGGTCAAAATCAGGGCCAACCATTTTTTCCTTTTGATTTCATACTGGGAACAATGTAATACAACATGTTTAAGATCATCCTTGAAACCATATAAACTCTTACACTTCGGGCCTGTAACTTCATTTCTTCTTTGGTCATACAGAATATAACTGGCTGCATACAGCTCTAATCTAAACATTGTTATAATTCCTTTCATCTGGGTTTGACAAAATAGTTAAATAAGATTCTAAATTATGTTTGGATTTTATAACTTTGTACCATCTATAATGTTGTAAATTGTTAATTTTTCCTGATCCTGAAAGACTGATATAGCTCTTATCCTCCTTTTAACCTGCTCAGCTATTTCCGCTGATGGAGTAACATAAATTTCATAAAGTAGGTTTCCCAGCCCAGATGGAAAAATGTTTTCCTTAATAGTTCTAATAGAGTTTGAAGTAAGCTCATTTGATGGTACTTTATTTGTTCCTCAAGACACTTTCTAGGAAATCTGTTATCCTGTAGAAGAAACAAATTTAATATAAAATAATCCATCTTTCTAGTACCATTGTGGCTAATGGGAACTGATCCAATTATTTTCTTAATATTTCCGCCGGTACTGATTGTTGCACTTTTAATATATAAAAATACATTTTATTTATTTCTATTTCTAGTGGTTTTAAATTAGCTGGAGTCCATATTTCCAAACCACATAGTATACTTGTCTTTATTTTGATATTTATTACTTTTAACAACCCTTTAATTGAACTCTGTCCCATTTTCAAATGAAACCTTTTAAAGGCACTGAATTCAGTTTTCAGCTTTTGGGTCATAATTTTTATTTGCGGAGTCCATGACAGACTATTTGATAATCTGAGCCCCAAATAGTCATAATGAAGTGTCGTATCAATTTTATTATGGTCAATATAGAGAGATGGTATCTTCTTCATTTTATTGCCAAATATAACCATGTTTGTCTTTTTCAGAATTATCACTAATTTATCTTTTTTGCAAAGTTCAGAAAAATATGTAAGCTTCTGTTGAGGGACAAGAAAAGAGGTGGAAATCAGGACAATATCATCTGCCTATGCCAAGCATGGAACATTGTGTACGAGGACATTCAGAGAATGAAAATCTGGATTGTTTAATTCTTCTGAAATAGTGTTAATACACAAATTAAACAGTACTAGAGCTATCAGGCAGCCTTGACGCACTCCTAAATTGGTTTTGGTATCTGATGTTAAGTCTCCTTCTTGGTTATATTTAACTTTGAGGCATGTTTCCCTATGTAATTTTATGAGAACATCTAATACGTCTAGACCTGTATTGTAATTTTCCAGTTTTTCCCAAAGGATTTTTTTACTAATTGAATAAAATGCTGTTTTCAAGTCAATAAAACAACAATAAAGCTTTGATTTTTTTATTTTTACATATTTCCACATAAGATGCTGTAAAACAAAACAATGTTGGATGGTTGAATGCTTAGTTCGGAATCCATTTTGACATTCAGATAGCAAGTTATTCTTTTCAATCCAATGTTGTAGTCTACTTAAGATTATTCTACAAAAGATTTTTTGTGATGCATCCAGCAAACTGATGGGGTGATATATAGTGGGATCATTTATATCTCCTTTTTTGAATATCCGGCAGATCAAACTACTGTACCCTTTCACGATTCTGGGAACTTTCCACTCTGTATACAGTAGTTAAATAACTTATATAATATCTGTATCCACCATTCCTTAAATTATTTAAATATATCAGCTAAAACAGCATCCGGCCCTGGGGCCTTATTTGATGATATCTTATCTAGTGCGTAAGTAATTTCTAGTCACATAATATACAGCGATTTTGGAAAAGAAGGGGTTCCCAAATTTTTAAGGTGGATTTATCTGTCTTCCTCTAATTGTGATCAATATAATTTTTAAACATGTTGTTCCCAAATTGATGGGGTAATTGTGCTTCAATACTATTAGGGCCAGATATTCAGAGCAGTTGTGCATGGCGCAACCAAGTTGCACCGGCACAACTACAGACTTGCACTGCAGAGCGATATTCAACCAGTGCGGCTGCGCAGCGCAAGTCCCATTGTGCCATGGTACAAAAGTAATGTATGCAGTACAAGTGCAAGGAGGCATACCCTTGAATATGTGGTGCAATGGCATATTCACCCCAAAACTATGACGCAAGTCAGGAGCAAATCACAGGATGCGTCAGTCAGACTTGAGCCTATAAAAACAGGCTCAATCACACACACAGCAGATGTGCAACCAGGAGCAAACCCAGCAGTATGGATGCAAGTCCATTCCTGATACAGCAGGTCATGAGGAGTGTGAAGAGGAGGGAGGAGGAGCAGTGTGGCTGATGAAGGGGCCCGTTGGTGGTATGCTCAACACAAACAATACCATTTCCACCTCACCTTCAAGGACTACACTGATGTGGAGATCATGGGCTGGTAACACCTGAACAGGGCAATTCTGAGGCAGCTCTGTGAGATGTGCAGTGATGAGCACCAGACACCCACTGGACGGAGTCATGCCATGTCTGTGGAGACCAAGGTGACAGCAGTGATGTGCCTGCTCACCATGGGCACCTTCCAGAGACCAATGGGTGATACCACAGGGATCACCCAGTTGACCATGTCCTGCCTCCTCACACAGGTCCTCAACACTTTGTTGCCACATGCTTTGGAGTGCATACGATTCCAAAGCACACAGGCAGAGTGTACAACAAACATGTAGGACTTCCACAGGGTGGCACACATGCCAGGCATGATAGGGGCCATAGACTGCACCCACATGGCAATACGCACACCACATGGCCCAGAGAGGATGACATACATCAACAGGAAGGGGTACCTCTCCATCAACTGCCAGGTGGTGTGCAATGCCATGGGGTGCATAATCAATGTCTGGACCACACAACCCAGAAGTGCACATGATACCTACATCTGGCACAGTTCCATCCTGTGCCAGAGATTCAAGCATGAGGATATCCCCATGGGGCACCTGTTAGGTGAGCAAGGCACGAGGATGGATGTGGGTGCAGCAATGTCAGGGGAGGATGGTGATGACACAGGAGAGGGGGCAGGAGGCAGAGGGCAGCAGGGGTGTGGGGCGAGCACAAGCACAGCACAGTGATAACCATATCTTCTCCCCAAACAGGTGACAGTGCATACCCACTCAGGCCCTGGCTGGCCACCCCCTACCGGTGACCATCCACAGCCATGGAGGAGCAATACAACGAGGCACAGACCACCACATGCAATGCCATTGATCATGTCTTTGGTGTGCTCAAGATGCGATTCCATTGCCTGGACAGATCAGGTAGTGCCCTACAGTACATCCCATCGAAAGCATGTGGCCTATTCCTTGCCTGCTGCATGCTGCACAACATGGCCATTGACTTTGGGGCAGCTGTCCAGGTGGATGAGGGTGACAGCAGTGGGGAAGACTGGGACAACGGCCCAGAAGGGGGTGTTCAGCCACCCATGGGAGGCGGGACGCCAGGCTGATGGAGGAGGCCAAGAGGCACAGGGCCACCATCACACAGGAGCATTATGGAAATCATAGGTAAGTGCAATGACATGCATGCAGGACCTGCACAGACCACTACCCCACCCACAGGGCTGGATGGCCACTTAGGGAGGCATGCAGTGACATGGGCACACACAGGATGCATGGCGTATGCAGAGCTACACAGATGCACACAGCACCCAGCACAGGCATGGGTATACACACACATGGGCTGCGCGACATGGCATGGATCAGACACATGACACCAGTGCACAGGCACAGACGGCACAGATCTGCACTCATCACACCCATGAGACATGGCCCAGCAGCCCAGACAGCACACGCAGAGGATGTGCACCACATGCACAGGGCAACACCACACCTATGTGCACTAGGCAGCAGCGGCAAACAGCAGGACAGGGCAGCACACCCAGCAGATCTACCATGTGGTGCAATGGCTGCCACTGCCACATGGGTGGCCACGACCTGGCAGTTTAGCAGCCACGGGCTGCACAACGGCTCCCGGGAGAGTGTCCAACACACTCACAGGGGTGGAGGCCTGAGAACACGATTGGGTCCTCGTTGGGGTGTACAGCTGGCCAAACAGATTTGCGCCAGGGTTTTCTGGGATTGACCTGTTGGAGCCTGGCATCAGTCATGCAGGGGTTGCCAAACACTAGCTCATAGAGTGGAAGTAGCACTACAGGGAGTCCTATGCACATTACCATGCCCAGTGGATGCCATTGATGGAAACCCAGCTGCAATGGTACTGGTCATGCAGTCCAGTGATGCAGTCGTGTCCTCCTGCAGCTGGCAGATCTCATCAATGAGCTGTGCATGGCCACTGTCCTGCCACTCAGCCAGTTGCTGCATCACAGCCAGCAGTACATGGATCTCCATACCAAGCATCACCTGGCTGTCCAAGGATGCCTGCAGCAGCCAGGTGTGCTCGGCCAGCCGGTCAGCATCCTGCACATCCTGGGGTGGACACCAGCCTGCCAGGGCTATTGTAACACACTGGTCAATGCCCCTCTCTGGTGGACATTGCACAGGGGACCACACAGGGGGTAGTGTGACTACAGGTGCACCAGCAGCGACCCCTGCGGTGTGCTGCCCTGTAGTCCCTTCATCCTGCTGCTGCCATCCCTCTGTCAGTTGATCTGTGGCCAGCATGTCCACAACCCCACAACAGCACCCCCACCTTTGTCAGGCACACTGGTGGCACTGTGCAGCCACTGGTGCAACACTGTACTCTGACCATGCCTGCAACTCTCCCTGGACACTGTCAGGCACCACATGCCTGGTGCTGTCCAGGATCAGCACCATGTCATCATTGGAGTCAGATGCACCACTCAGCTGTGTGCCTGCACACAGCACAGGCAAGCTGTCACACATCAGCAGCTGGGACAGTGTGTTGTCCGACTCCAGCCCCAGGACATCCTGCAGCCCCACACTGTCATGGCATGGTTGGTCCCTGTGCCAGATGCCTGTGGATGTTGATGGCTCCTCCACCTCCTGTCCCACGGTGGTGTCCTCCTCCACAGGTGCCTTTCCATGGAGCCATGACAGTGCTGGAAAACAGGAAAACAGGGTCAGCGTATGTGTAGCACCCATGCAGGCAGGTCCTGTGTCAGGTAACTCATGCTGCCAGGGCCCTCATCCACCAGTGCATCATGCTGAGCTGCATGCCTCACCCACATGGGCCATGTGGCACGGTGGCGGGACCACCCGCATGTGACTGCCCCACTACCCCACCATGAGTGGTGTAATGAGTCACCGTGTGGCGAGGGGCTGCCACCCATCTAGAAACCACCACCTGGAACACCCTCTATAGCAGCACAGATGATGGTAGCCACCACCAGCTCCTCAGTCACCATGATTAATAATGTTGCACCGGAGCAATCATGTGGTGCAAGTACCATGCATGCACATTGCATGGGCCTGCAGTGTGCATGTGTGCACATCATTGCAATAGCCTATCATGTGACCATCTGCATTGCATGATGTGCCCCTCAGTGTGCATGTGGTGCTGGGCACCTATTGCACATGTGCGAGCACCACAGTGCAATGGCCTATTGTGCAGCTGCCCATGATACACTATGCCGCCTGCCATCAGGGTCACGGACGTGACCCCAGGTACCCACCAGGCCATGACGCTGTGCCCATGTGCGGTGCTGCATGATAGACCCCCACAGTGCATGACAATCATGCATACCCATGCTGCATGGAAGTGTACAACAGTACGTTATTGCACAACACTTGCATGCCACAACACGTGCATGCTGTGTAGGCCATAACACCTCTACCAGTTGCAGGGTACATGAGCCATGGTGCGCAATGCTGCCTCCCAGAGAGCAGAGAACTGGACAGATATTGAAATGTGCAACCTTGTTGCACTTGTACAGCCATTCATGCACCAGCTGTTTGGGCCGGTCCCTCTGCAGCAGCCCCATAGTGGGGTGTGGCACCGTGTGGCCATGGACCTGGAGCAGCGCAAAGGGTGAGGTGCAAAGTGGAGCAGTGCAGGCACTGGTATGGTGACCTGCACTGCCAGAACCCTGAGAGGCTATGATGGCTGCAGGCATGCGTGCAGCATGGGGCAGTGCCACAGCCAGGTTAGTATGTGCTTGTGTCACACATGCACATGGCATGACTGTTGTGGGTGTACAGTTGTGCAGCATATGCCACTGCCAGGGGGTCAACATGGTCCTGGTGGTCTCTGCATGTCCTGCATGGCTGCCACACACAATGCAGCGGTGTGTGTTGCAATTATGCAGGCACCAGAGCCACGGGGTGGGCGTTGTCCTGCCCTGCACCATGCAGGCTGTGTGGTGGGGGGGCTGTTTGTGTGTGCCTGTTCACTCATGTTCACCTCTGTTGTTGCCTTCCACAGGACCAAAGAATCAAAGGAGGGCCAGTGCAGCTGCAGCCATGGCACAAAGGCATGTCAGAGGGTCTGCAGCTGGGCCGGCAGGACAGCGGCAGCAAGGTAGGCATGTTCACATTACAGTACTGTGTATCTGTGGGTCTCTGTTGGCCACAGGGTCTGGACACGGTAGCCACAGCCATGTGTGGACACTGCCATGGTGGGAGTGCTGTCCAGTGAGTGTGCCGGTGTTGTACTGCATGTGCTTGCACTGTGCCAGTGTCCACTGTGCTGACTGGGGGGTGCACGAGGCATCCAGTGTGTGCAGCCACGGGTGCCTGCAGTCTGTGTTGTGTGCCTTGCCTGTGTGCCAATGTGCCCACTGTGCAGCATTGTGTGCCTGTCTGCACCAGTGTGGTGTGCTGTGTGGATGGCTGGTGTGGCCTTCCGTGCACGGTACCTTTGTAGTCTGTCTGCTGGTGTGTGCCTCCGTCGTCCAGTGCACACTGTGGGTGGGCTGGGGATCATTTCAGCATGTCGTTTATTGCCTGTTATGTCCCTTCTTCTAGGTGTTTCCAGGATATGGTCATGGAGGGAGACAGGCAGAGTGGTGTGGGCCTTGGGAAGCCTGCTGTGCAGCAGCGAAGAATGGTGACTCTCCTGGTGCAGCTGCTCCATGACATGTCAGCTATACAGTGGGAGGTGCACTAGCTGATGGTGGCAGGCCGTGGCTGGCATTAACCCTGTAAATCTGTAACATAGCCTCTGTTTGTTCTGACCTTCCCTTGTTGCCCTGCCTATCCCCACATCCCATTGTATAGCACCTGGACCCTATCCCCCACCTCCCGTGACCTCCCCTGTACCATATGTGCACTGTATATAGTTGTCCTGTTGGACCACTTTTCATTACTTTTGTATTAAAGCCTTTCCATTGCTACTTCACTGTGTCTGTGTTTCCTTTACAGCTGGCATGTGGAGCCATGCTGCAGGTGTCAGTTGTGCTGTGCTTGGACATGTCCCTGGTGTTCCACCGCTGTCCCCTTGGGCCACTGTGCATGTGTACACTGGGCATGTGCCCCATGTCCCTCTCCTGTGCGTGGTCCTGTGCCGTGTGTCTCGCAGTGGCCTGTGACTGCCCCTGCACCTTGTGCTCTTGTCAGCCTGCCCTTCTGTTCACCTGTAGTGCTACCCATCTCCAGTGTGACCCACAGTGCTGTGCCCTTCCCCACTCTGGGTGGTAGACTGTGTGCCCCTGGGTGGCCTATGCCTCCCTCTCCCCTGGATCATGGACCTGTGTGTTTGTGTGTTCTCCTGACACCATGGCCATGGCTCCCTGCATCACGGGTATCTCATGAGTGGCTCTGCCACTGATGTGCCAGTGGTGCTGTTGTGTTGACCTGGTGCTTGTGCCATGGTTGGTGGGCAGGGGTATTGTGTGCACCATCCCATGGTGCCCTGTGTTGCCTCCAGGACAGGGCACCACTGTCCTGTGCTGTGGCATGCTGGTGGGGTACTGTGCCCCTCTGCCCCTGTGCTTCCTTGCATGTGTGTCCCTGTAGCCTTTGGCCCTTGCTCAGCCCACTGGGTTGTGCTTTCTGGCCTGCTGCCATGCATTCCTGGTTGTGCCGGCGCATCTGTGGTTGTGCCGCGGTGCATCTTTGCTATATACAGTTTAGTTGTGCAGTCTCATTTCAGTGGCACATCTTCTGAATATGGTAACGATTCCCACATAGTGCACCGGCATTGCGCTGCACTGTACTTGCGTATTGCTTGGGCGCAAGTTTGAATATCTGGCCCTTAGTGTACTTATCAAAACCTTTGTTTACCAGTGTCCACAACTGTTTAACATCTTTCTTTATTATTGAAATTTTTAGTTTATCCTACATTTTATGTTGATATTTTAGTCTTTCATCAACCAATATTTCCTTATATGCTTTTCTGGCGTTATTTAAGATGTTGTTTGTTACCTTGGAGCTGTTGTATTTATGTTGTCTAACCAATCTGTTCAGATCATGTTTCGCTTTTCTACACTTTTTATTATACCATGTTTGAATTATCCTCTTTTTTAGTGATGTTTGATAGAAAAAAAGTTTAATTTAAAAGAAAATATGTTCCCATTCAGTAATCAGGTTACAACTTATATTGAGCCTAATACAACATTTGTTAAACTAATCATGTTTCCAGAATTTAACATTTCTGTAAATTGGAATAATATCAAATTTTGCCATCTTATCCATTTTGAATTTATAATTTTTATAACTTGTTGATGAGAACCATCCCTCGTACCCAAGTTTTTCATCTGGATATGCCATCTTGTACGAATCGGGAAGTGAGAGGACTCTGGCCTTAAAATTGCCTCAAGACCTTGTATTTTGCTAAATACCTCCAGGTTTCCCCTTCTGGGTCAAAATAGCACATCAGAAAGAGCGCTGCAACAACTGTGCTGTACAAAGCATGAAAGGATTTACAGTGACAGGGGTAAAATAATGGTAGGGAATCATCTTTACCTGTCGCTGTATGCTACAACTAATAAACATCAAGTAGCTGTGTGCTGGAAAGCCGGACAGAGCTGCTCCTGTGGTGGAGTGGTTAGGGTACCAGCACACTGCACTGCAGGAGACCTAGGATTGTGGTTTGATTCTGATTAGGTCTCCTACTGGAACTCTATTTAAAAAAACACAAACGTTTCCCCATCCCAATTTTCTCTCCATCCCCGAAGTCCATGACCCCCTGAAGTTGATTAATTCAGGTCTGGGAATGTGGGGGACAAAGCCCCCCACAAAAATAAAGAACTCCCTTCATTTTCTATGGGGATGTGCTCTTGCTGTCGGGTGCTGTTGTACCCCATGCTATGGGCAAAGCCGCTGTTTTACTTGCGGCATTTATTGTTGTGCGGTATTCTCCTGCGCTATTATAACCTTGTGCCTAGGTTTCCTCAGACCAATTCAATTACTGATGATCCTAGTGGACCTATATAGGTAAAATCTCCTTGTGGATCACTTTTGGTTCGTCCATTAAACAAACAATAGTCTAAGTTTGTCATGATTTCCATTAAGAACTTCCCATTTGTATTACTCTATCCATTGAATTACGTTTATAGATAAATTCATATTTATTATATTTATTCCACCTAATAGTTCTTTATCCATACAGTTTTTACCAATAGTCCTAGCATTAAAGTCCCTCACAATGATTATCGTTGTTTGTTCATTTTCCTCTGATAAATTTTCTCATATTGTCTTAAACTGTTTCCAATAATCATCTTTAGATGCTTTAGTTCTTGGAGCTATATAAATATTAAGTCATATTATTTGTGTTTTCTTATTTACTAACTTCAGGACCTGACAATTTTGAAGATCCACGTTAACTAGAGGTGGCTTTTAAATTTCAAATTGTTTTAATAAATATGGCTAAACCAGCTCTAGGCCTACCATATTTCTTTAATTTTGATGCCGGAAGCATAAAGCAAGAGAAGCCAGGAAGCAAGGGGTGGGGGGTTCTCATCTACCAGCAGAGTTTTTTGAAAACATATTGGGCAGGATTCTCAAAATGGATGCGCCGGTGCATCTCTGACTTGTGCTGTAGCATGAATCTGGAAGGGGGCCAATGCGCTGGCGAACCACTATGTGCCAGCACATTGCAGATGCACCACATACTGCCCATAATACTATGCAGTGCATCTGTAGGGGCTGTGAAGAGGGCATGCCCATGCATATTGGGTGCAGCCCCATTCACAGCCCAACTTGGAGGTGCATCCCTGGGACAAGTCTGGAGATGCGCCTCCCAAAGATAAGTTTACTTCAAGTAGACTTAAGTGGATGGCCACCCACAGGCAGGCTGCTGTACTGCAAAAAGCAGCACGGCAGCCTGCTCACCCTGGCAGTCCTGCCCCCCCAACCTGCCCATAGCATCAAACTCCTGTAGGTATCCACTGGTATGATCTCTGATGGTATAGTGGTCCCCCTTCCCTGTCCATAGGACTGAACCCAGGTATATTTTCCACCAGTATGAGCCCTGGTGGTATAGTGGAACCCCCTCCCATCCCCACCCTGACCACATCATGAATCCCATTGTTCTAAATAATCCTGGTGGTCCAGTGGTCCCCCCACTACTCACCCACTCAGACATCCCATACACACCCCACTCCTTCCATCCCTGCATATTCCCCCCCCCGTCAGCTGGTAGCTCAACCCACCTGCACACTGCCACAGCTGCCTGCCAACAGAGCTGTTTGCGACTGACAGCATACTGTACAACTCTTAGCATGTTGTTAGATCTTGTCGACCAGTGGGCTTGCAGTGTGTGCTGTATGCTTTCATTCACAACTTTGTTATTCACAACATTGTAAATGACAGCATACAGTACACACTGCAAGCCCATTGGTCGACAGAGTCCACCAATGGGCTGCAGGATGTACAGTAGCTGTCAGTCACAGAAAGCTCTGTTGGAAGGCAGCCATGGTGTGTGTGGGTGGGTTGAGCTGCTGCTGACGGGGAAATGCAGGGATGGGGATTGGGTGGTAGGGGTGACTGAGTGGGTGGGGAGGGTTGTTTGCTGTGCCACCATGGGTCCCTTCTGTATGGCCAGCACTGGTGTGTTTGGCTCAGGGAGGGGAGGAGGGGTTCAGTATAATGCACAGTAGCACTGCGGGAAATGGCATTTTAACAGTGATGCAGGCAGGAAGGGGGGTCTGTACATTCCCCTGTATTGCTGCAGGATGCAGCATTTTATCAGAGAAGTGATTGGGGAGGGGGGCACACTGGACTGCCAAAAACTCATCCAGGTGGTGCAGGATGTGGTCTAATGGGGTGGGCATGGGTGCCTCTGGACTGGCTGGGGCTCCTACCCTGGACCTTAACCCTAGCAGGGCACCCAGTGCATTCAGCTGGATGCATCCCTGCATGGTGCATGCAAATGGGGCCATAATGACATGCAAATGGCCCCATTGTGCTGTGCATGCCTAACGGCCCCATTTGCATGTTGTTGGCTCTGAATGACATTTTTGGGTGTAGCGCATCCTGAGATACACTGCCCCAATGGTTTCCCAGCCTGCCGAGGGGGTTGCACCAGTGCATCCAGGGCTGGGTGCAACTGTAGTATTCACAGATGGGATGCACTGGGGCATTCCCCAGTGCATCTTCTGGTAATGCCACAGTTGGCACTCTGCACATCTCCTCTGTGCCGGGGCAGCCGAGTTGCACTGAGCACAACTCCTTTCAGAATCCTGCCCATGATATCTGATTTCATCAAGAAAGATCTAAAGTCATCATCTGCCAATCTAGTTATTACACCTTCTATATTCCATGCCATTATATACAGTTTAGGAACATTTGATCTCAGCTCTTTTGCTGTAGGAGATGCTTGTCACCATATGTTTTGGTTTGAAAGAGGACTAAACAAATTTGAGGTTTCCAAGGTTGCCTGAATTTCTGAGACAATATTATTGATCTGTCTCTCCCCTTTTATTGAGAGTGTTTCAACATTTGTAAGATAAATAGAAAAAGGATCAAGTACATAATAAGCATGTAAAACCAATGCTGCTGGCTTACTTGACCGAAATGTAATATCAATTTGTGGTGAATTTGACAAGGCTTGGTGGACATGAATATATTTATAGTACTTCTATTGATGTTTATTCTCAGAGCACAGGCAAGAAATGTTCCAATCTCCCTTTTTAATGACCCAATTGTATAGCCTTTTACGACTACCCATCCAAAAAGCGACATTGTCCTATTCTCCCACTCAATAACTCTAGAGGAATTGTAGTTTGTGATTACAGTTTTTACTTTTTCTATCCAAGCGTTATCCCTTGGTTTCTCATGGGATCCCATTATTATGTACTAATGAGGGGTAAGCACAGCCTGGGGAGGTAACATATAGATTCCCCTATTATACATTTCTTTTTCCAGGTCCCAATTTTTCTGTGCCCATTCATGTTGTGCACGATATATTAATACATAGTCCTTATAATCTGGATTTGGTGGTCTCATTATGAATATGTCCTTTATACTATCAGGAACATGGAGTAATTTATTAAGCCATTCAGTCAACTTCCTAGGGGTCTCATTCCCTGATCTATGTACCCCATACATTTCAGTCAAAAATTCTTCAGAGAGAAGAGGCATATTATTAGTACATGGGCTATGAGAATGCAAGTGTTTCCCTCACTCAATTTTCTAGGCACTACAATTTGGGACCTTGGTGTGCATCCATTGGTCTCCCCGCCAAGTAAAATCAATTCCTCCACATATCCCTAATTCAGAGTTTGCTTCTCCAAAAGCTGTGTTTGGCAATCAATGAATGTCTCATCACTACTTAACCCACATGTTTTTTTAACCATATAGACATTTATTTATTTATTGCAATTGTTTTACCAGGAAAGGCACACTGAGCAAAACGATGCTCGTCTCCCGGTGTGACCTGGGGGAAGGGTACACAGGGAGGATCAGCATTATCAATATTGCTCCAGTAAGTGGAACCTGATTATCGATTTTATCTTCTAATAGGGTATGAGGTTTATATTTATTTTTATTATTCTTCACTTTCTTTCCCTTCTTTGAGGATTTTGTTCTCCAGGTTAATTGGGACCTTATCCTTCACCTTAACAAGTTGTTGTTCCCTTGTTTTAGCTTTTTGGAGTTGTTTGGTCCTATTATATCTGATCTCTACATTACTAAGTTCCAGAATAATTTCCATACTTTTTTGAAAAGGAGGTGGTAAATTGACCTGAATTGCTTTATTACGTTTAGTTTCCGGAAGTACTTTTACAGAAGTGGCCTCCTCTATTAGGACTGAATCAGAACTATCTCCACCTCTTGGCCTGATCAGTGAATCCAAGATTGCCCTGTTGTATGCCATATCTCCCTTTAAGTGTTCAAGTTCCTGCTTAAGAGCCCACATATTTTCTAAAATTACTAAATTGGCATAATATTGATTTTTAATTATCTCCAGAATTTGTGGTGACAATGTAGAGTTGGAGGTAAAATCGCCTTCATTAGTAAAGAATTCTTTATTAAAATGTATTTCTTTCTTTCCTGTTAAGTTATTACACACTTGACTTAGTTTCTCTGGTGTTGACAAGACTGGGGAAAATAGTAATGATGTTGACAGAGAGCCATGACCTTCCTGGCTTGAATCCAGCTGCTTTATACCTTGCAGAGTGTGGTTAAGTTCTTTTAATACCTGAGATATATTATTTGGTATAGAACTTTTTGGGGACTCTTTTCCTTGATTACTTGATGAGGAAAATGTCACTACTCTGAACCTAGTGGGTTTAGTATTATCATTATTAGACCCATATCTAGGATCTGGTGAATCACCTGCTTCCTGTCTTATATTAATAAATTTGTTTAACTTAAATACAGCTTCTGGGGAAGAGAGAAAATTGGGTTCAGAAAAAGGCTCAGAATCTATTTCACATGAATCCTGAGATTCAATAGTTTTTATGACCATCTATTCATGCTGTAACTATCTTAAAGAGTTATCTCATCCTGCAGATTTTTAAGGTCCTTAATAAGGTCTTGTTTTTCAATATTGTCTCAATTACCCTTTCCACTAATCAGTGGGTCAATTGAAATAACCCTTCTTGCTAGATTTGGTGTTGAAATATCAGATGTCACTACCACTGGGTTCTAAAGAAAGAGGTTATTTTAGACTGCATTGATGTGTTAGCCTCTTCAGTTGGTTCTGCTTTATCCTTACTTCTGTCTAGTTCCATAATACCTAATTTCTTTGATATTTTATTTATCTTTTGATATTTTTGTGGTGGACATGAGAGTCCACTCCTAGTGTTAATCATCTTTATGTCTGGATGTTTAACTAGGTAATTCTTTATCAGTCTCTAGCTGATGACCAATTGAAGAATTCATTTTCAATAACTTAAGTTAAAAGTATACACTGGTTATACAAGACAGTATGCAAAGAAAATATAGCAGCATATAACATGTAGCAGCATATAACATTAAATGTACAATAAGGTATTCACAAAGACATAGAGATAAATATCCTAAAAATCACAAATACGTTAATGTAGTCCCAATATTCTACAGTTCTTCCTAGGCTTCTGAAATTAAAAATGGCTGGAGTCATTTCAGTAAATATTAAGCCACAGTAGTCACCATATAAACATGGATGCTTGTTCAATATATTTTAAAATGGAAAAAAAAACAGTCCATGGTTCAGGAAATCAACTGGGACCATAGCAGCAAAGGTGTAGTTCTGAGGCAATTATATTTATCTTGGTGATAAGTTCTTTAATTGTACATATAGTAAAACAGCCAGGCCGATATCTCCGATGCCTGGTATCAAAAGTCCCAGATTGTAGAACAATCACCAACTTAGTCACCTCACAGATTCTGTCAATATTTCCCACTGGTATAAAAAATAAATAAATCTAAAATAATTCTTTATCAATCCAATATCTATTTGGCAAAATAATAAATCTTGAATATGCCAGATTTTGATAACGTTATCTAAGATCTGTTGTATTAGATGCTTTAAAAACCTTAAAATATTAATCATTTGGAAATAGTCCTTATAGACATTATAGCAACCTAAAACAGCTATACCCTTATGAAGCTAACATCTCCGACAGCCCCACGTGCAAATTAGCTTGCAATCTAAAGGGCTGCTATTAATTTAAACGTAGCTGTGGCCTCTAAAATGTAATTAAATGGACTTTTTCAAAAAAAAATCAATATAAATGGCTATAGCTTATTCAATTTGTGTTTTAATAGTACTAAAAACTGCTTACTTACTTACTTAGTACCAAAAGGTGGGTTTCACTAAACAAAAGCTGTGAATCAAAAAGGCGTTGGATATAATACCAGGAAGGAAGGCCCAAAGTACTAGTGCTGCCCTATTCAAACTAGATGTCCTCTACCACTGTACACTATGCTTTATAACTGGAGTACCCTACTCCACCCACCACTGTACCCTCTACTCCCTCTTAGGATGGACCTCACTCTCATTCCGGTGGCAAAAAAATGCAGCCATTTGGACATTTAAAGCCATTACCCATAGGCTCCCCAATATATTTCAGACTGTCTGCCCATCTGTGTGCCAGGCAAGTATGGACTGAGAAGTCTTTCCTGTATTACTCTTATCATTCCTAAAATCAACGCTAGGTTTGATGGCTCATCCATAGGTTATGCTTTGCCCTCACTATGGAACAAACTCCAAAAAGTATTGAAACTGGCTATTCCTGTTAAACTATTGACCTTCAAAACCTTATTTAATCAATCCATTAAGGAGTCCTGCAAGTGCAGTCGATGAGGACTAGTCTCTGCCTGTCGTGCTCTCCCCCCTTTCAACTAATCCACTAAGTACCACCCATCCTGGGTCCTTCCACTCCCTTCTCTTCATCTCCCTCTCTTCAATCTCTTTGTAAGGTTGTTACCTAGTAAATTCACTCAAGTCACTGTTGTAATTAGTGTAGTTACTATTGCTAACTACCTTTCCCTTCTCTTCATCTCCATCTCCCTAACTACCAAGGTAGGTTGATCTTTAATGAGTCACCTCCTAAAATTTTGTATCCAACTTGGCCAATTGACAAGATATTATTGTACTGAATATTGATAATTATATCTCTCTCTTCCTTATGACGTGAACCTACTGTATACCCTGTGCACTTTACTGTTTATCTTAATGTTGCCTGACTATACTCTCACTGACATGCTTATACTGTCTATCATGTTATTATGTTTATGTAAACAATGGCTGAGCTAATTTCAGTCATACGAACTCTACTCAATTGTTACTTACCCTGCCTTGATCCACCTATATCTAGATAGAATGTGTCCTATGTACTGTAGCGAATGCTCAAACTTATTGTGAATTATATAAATTGTGGTCCTATATGCTATATTTGATGTAGGAAATTAATGTCAACTGTTCTTGTACCTGTCTAGGTCCACCTTGGAAATGAGTTCTCAAAGGCGCTTCGCCTGGTTAAATAAAAATGTGAATTGAATTGAATTAAAGGCCTACTACTATGTGCTCAGGACTCTCACTCCTTGCAAACAAGGTTTTTGGAAGCATGGGGGGTCACTTTTAACTTAATTTACTTTCAACCTACTGAATATGCATTCTCACCGAGGGAAGCTCACCCTTCTAATACAGCTTGCTACCACAATTACGGCCATTACTTGTTGACCGATTACCCAATTGAAAAAAGATTTCAAATGGTAATTTTTCGATATTACCTAAACCAGAATCTGACCATGGTCATGTATAATCATTATAATATAATAGTGCATGTCTTCTTTGGCGTCTTCTCCCCTCAATGGCTAGGTCTGCTCTGTCTGGGAACATCGTGCATGTACAATTTAAAGATGAGCCATAAACTTATTTGCATACATTGCATATGTTGTTTTGCATAAGCTATTAGCTATTTAGCATATACAGCAGTATGTATTTTAAACTCCCAAACATCTAAATGCATATTTAAGATAGAAACATTTTCCAACACATTCACCCCCTTAGAAGGGAACTCTAGAATTATCAAACATTCACATATGAAATACAAAGTAACATAGATAAAAGGATGGCGTGGTAATAATAAAATAAACACTTCACTCAAACTCCTCTCAAGCTCTTGAGCTAAATACAGGCAGCTCTCAAGTTTTAAAAACTCCCTTTTGTTAAAATACAAGCCACATAATAAGTTTTAAAACAAAATAGTAAGGGCACATAGTAAGTCATATCCAAAAAGTCCAGTTAGATCTACCTCTTTTGCATCTCTGTGTTTTCAACCATTCTGACTGGCCCTTTCATTGCCGCTGCTGTCCCACTCCACTCCAGGGGAAACCCCCTGGCTTCACTGAGTGTGGGCCTTCCTCCTGCAGTAAAGATAAAATCACACAAAACGCAGCTAAACCAACTGAAGAATTGCAGTAAGTTGGTCTGGTAAGGAAACAAGTCCTCAAGCAACAGTGGCTTACCTTTTAAAAAAATAAAACTCACAAAGATTCCCTGCTACTCTGTCTTCATCCACAAAGCAGAGAACACATAGCAATTCTCAGTCCTTCCTCCCCTGTCTGTTCAAACTGGGCTAGGCTTTTTTTTAATAATATGTCAAGCACATTGATTCCCTGACATTTGTGCTAAGCAAAGAAAGCTTTGATAATGTATGCATTCTCACTGAGAATGCATAGTGTTTACCGGTATTAGTAACTGTATTTTCTGTAAGCCAAAGGCCTTCTCTGGGTAAATGAGGTGCAAGCAGATATAGCAGCCTAACTGAGCGCAAATTAGCCATGCTACCACACTGATTCATGGCCAAGTGGATATTGTTATGAGAACATTGTTGTTTACCACATCTGGGGAAAGATGTAGAGTCTGAACATTACTGATAAGGGGTAGTGCTGATACATGTGAAAGTTACCTTACATGCAAGGCTGAATATCAAGCAGTTCTTGGGATTAAGCCACCTCAGTTATTGTATGCATCATGTAACAATATACAAAGTTAGGTTTAATAATGCTTTACAGACAACAGAGAGTTGAGCCAGGAACCCATTGGGAAGAAGTTCTCAGCTGTACCTGTGTCTCCCAGAAGAAGGTAACTATGACAATATTGCTAATCTTCTGTAGCTGCTTGCTAGACAGTTATATTTAATATAGAAAGGCTGTGCTAATAACCTTGTACTGTTTTCTGTGTGTAACTGCATAATATAAGAAAATCATCAGCTATTTGTGTCCTGTGTTTTTATTATAATTGGTACCTTCACAGATACTAACAAACCTACCTTACAAATGATGACTGCTGAGTTCTCCCTGGACAATTTAAAAGGATGAATTCTAACCCATATGCAGTTGTACCAGGAACAGTCAGGTGGGTCACTGGTATTTTAAAAGGGTTATAATGTTGTCTCAGCTTCTAGGTTAAAGAGTCAGGTGTAACCTCAGAATTGAGGTGTCATGACTTGTGGTTACTCTAATCCAAGTGGCTTAACAGTATGGAGGCAACTGTTTCAGAACTTTTAGCTCAACATAAACTAGATGGGTTCTGTAAAGATGCCCCAAGGGAATTAGGCCCCTGAGATTATTGTATTGAACAATTTGAATTGTGCAAGTCTGATAATAATAATAATAATACATTTTATTTCTTGAGCGCAATTCAACAGGTATCAAAGTGCTGTACAGTGCACACAGTCTCTAAAACAATCAAATCACAGATAAAATAAAAACTAATAAAATATACCTAAAATATATCAAGCAGATATCCATAATTAAAAATCAGGAAAAGCACATGAGTATAAATAAGTTTTTACAGCAGTTTTAAAATTCTCCACTGTCTGGCAGTCTTGTACCCATCGAAGTAGAGAATTCCACAGGGAGGGAGCAGCAAAAACAAAAGCACGTGCTTCTGAGGTCTTTAAACGCACCCTGGGAATCTCTAGCAATCCCTCGTTGGTTGAGCAGAGTGCTCTGAGGGGCAGTAGGGACTCAGAAGCTCTTGTAGGTAACTTGGATCCAGACCATGTAGGGCTCTGAAATTCAGTAGACCAACTTTAAAGGTGATCCACCACTGAACTGGCAGCCTGTGCAGAGCGCGCATCACAGGTGAAACATGGCTAGATTGGGCTCACCCAGACAATAATCTGGCCGCAGCATTCTGCACTAGCTGCATGCAGCAGATATCAACCCCTGGAAGCCCTAGGTACAGGGAGTTACAGTAGTCAAGGCTTGAGATTGCAAAAGCGTGGACCAGAGTTGGAAGATTGCTGGACAGAACAAGGTGCTTAAACTGGGCGATATTCCTCAGATGGTAAAAAGAGGACTTGACCATAGCTGACACCTGAAAACAAAGTGTCAGCCCATCATCAAATATCACCCGCAGATTTCGCACCCGTTCAGAGGTCAAGAGCTGAAAGCCCCCAAGCCAAAGCCCGGAAGACCACTCAGCAACCGACCTCTCTATCTGGTGACTTTGTTCCACAACTAACACCTCCATCTTGTCAGAGCTTAATCTTAACCAACTGGAATTTATCCTGTCTTGGATTTCGGTGAGACAGTTGAAAAAGATTGACAATGCACTATCCTGGTCAGACACAAAAGACAGGTTCAGCTCAGTATCATCTATGTAACAGTGAAAACACAGCCTGTACTGTAATGCTTCAAAGTTGGGGCACCACAGTGAAAAATATAGTAGCAATAAAAGCTTAGGGGTTGCAGGTGCCCAGGGTGCCTGTGGTAGGTGTGGGCTGCAGGGTACAAGTACAAAGGGGCCCCTATAAGTAACATTTCCCTCCCTGTAAGTGGGAAACACTGTAAATAATGGAGAAAGTGCCTTGTGCACTGTATGATGTCAAAAAGCAGAACTTTACTGCAGCAGCAGCAACAGTGGCCTGGATGGAATGTTGTGCTGAGCTGCTCTTGCACAGCATTCCACTCCAGCCATTCCAGAAATAAAGGAGTTTTAAGTTGGACATTTTTGTTCAGTTAGTGTCATTTCCTGGGCAGCTGTTGAAGAGAGAGGATGCAGCAAGTCAAAGGGACAAGTAAAGTGCTTACCTCAGGTTGAAGCCATCGCACAGGACTTGACTACATGCCTGCTTTGCCTCCAGTGCCTGAAGATCCCTCCTGCTGCTGTCTAACGCGGTTGGTGGTGCCATCGGGACACCACAAAGAAAGAGAAGCTGTCTGGTTTGGCTGTTTGGGCTTGTGAGCCATGTTCAGTTATTTATTTTGCCCCATATTTTATTTAAAAGTATTTTCCTGTCCCCCTTCGGCGGCTTGCTAGCGCCGCATCACCGGTCATCCTGTTGGCTGTCTGAGGTCCCCCAGGCTGTCCCTTGCATTGCCAGCTGCTCTTTTCACTCCTTCCCACTGTCAGAGCACCTCCCGTTCACCTTCCTGATCCAGTGGTGGTAGTGTGGTGAGTCAGCAGCAGCATGCTACTACATGCTGTCTGCCTGAAATACTGAACGATGACTGTTCTGTGTTTCTTTTAAATAAGTTAGTAGCGTACAAGGTGCTTGGAGAAGCGGCTGAGTACCGTGGTAGGGGGGTGGGAGCAAGGACCCTAATTTAATATTCAGGAGGGGCGGGATTGAATGACACCCACAGGGAGGGATTAGTGCAGCAAGGCCATTGAAGAGGCCTGTTAAATATTCATAAGGAGCAGAGAAAAGGCAGGGCGTCCCAGAGTGAGTGACAAGACCCTGATCAGGCCACTTCTTAAAGGGGTCCACCAGTTTAGAAGGGGACTGAGTGACATTAGGCTCAGTGAGCCAAATAATTAAAGGGCACCAGGCCCAGGTTAAAGAAGGACAGACCAGGCCCATTACAGGGGCATCAGGCCCAGTATAAAGAGGGCTACCTGTCCCGTGATTTTGAGAAGGGCACCAGGCCCAGAGTTCAGAGGGCACCAGGCCCATAGTGATTAGGGCACCAGGCCCAGCAAAGGGATGGCAGCCAGGCCCAGTAAAGGAAAGGGACCCAGGGCCAAAGTAAAGCAAAGGGCACGAGGCCCACAGTGATTAGGGCAGCCAGGCCCAGGTAAAGGAGGGCACCATGCTCCTGGTAGTAAAGGGCACCAGGCCCAGTAAAGTGAGGGCAGCCAGGCCCATAGTAGTAAAGGGGCACCAGGCCCAGTAAGGGTAGGGCATCCCAGCCCATAGGGAAGAGGGCAGCAGGCATATGGGAGGTTAGTGTGACCAGGCTAAATAGCTGGGGCAATTACCTTAAAGTGCTCAGGGGTTGCCAGATCCTAACGAAAACAGACCCCAAGAGGAAAAGGGTCAGACTAACGGGTGTTTAAGCACACAACCTGTTATGAAATGATTATCAGCTGTTGTACTGTTTCTATAAACTGTTTATCCTTCCACTATCTCAAGAGTTGTGTTATTGCAAGAAACACTGAGACTGTATCGTACAATATTAGGATTGTGGTCATTTGCCCCTGATGGTGAACAATTGCCCCGAATTGTTGCAATTTGCCCCTGTTCCAGACAAGTTGCCCCTGCCAGTGAACAATTACTCTGGAATGTTGCAATTTGCCCCTGCTCCAGGCAAGTTGCCCCTGCCAGGGAACAATTGCCCCGGATTGTTGCAATCTGTTCCTGCTCCAGGCAAGTTGCCCCTGCCAGTGAACAATTGCACTGGATTGTTGCAATTTGCCCCTGCTCCATGCAAGTTGCCCAAGAAGTGAAAAATTACCCTGGATTGTTACAATTTGCCCCTGCTTCCGGCAAATTGCCCTTGAAAGTGAACCTTCCAGTGTATTGTGCTAAAAGAAGTGCCATTGTGCAGCATCAGGTCTGTTATTCAATCTTCAGCCTCCATCAACTCTTCACCATAGCAATCTTCAGCCTCTATCAACTCCTTACCATATCCATCCTCAGCCAACAGAAGACTTCAGCAACTTCCTGCCATTTCATCCACCGTAGTCGAAATCGACGTCCTTTGAAGAGTCGTGTGCACCAGTTCCTGAGCATCTTGGAAGAAAGACAACTGGAAAGTGCCTCATCCATCCCTCCCAGACGCCTGCCGGTAGATGAGTCCATCGTAGCCAAGTGTGGTCATGACTGCCGTTTCTTATTTTGTTCTTCATCTTTGTGGAATCCAGATCTTCACCTTCTACTTCTTTCTGCTTGTTTTGTCCTGCATCACCAGTGCAATCCTCAGGGTAGTAGCTCAAGTTTGGTGGTCCTTCAAGTGGATCTGTCCTCAAAAGTAGCTCAGTAGTGTCTTCTTCATCCTTGGTAGTCATCCTAGTGGATTCTTCACCAAGTCCGTTGTTCATTTGGCAGCCCTAGCCAAAGGTAGGTGCAAGGAAAACCTGTAGTAGTTCTTCTTCATCCTTGGCAACCCTGGTCGAGGGTCAGTGCAAAGGAGAAAGCAGCAGATTCCTTCTCTTGTGGCAATCCTGCAGGTGGATTCCTTGCCACGTTTTGGTTCTTCACCCTTGGCAGCCCAGTTCAAGGGTTTTGTGCAAAGAAAGAGCATTACCACAAGTCAGCCAGTTCATGCTCTTGTATTCTGGCAACCCTGGAGAGTGGGTTGGCCGATGCCTATGGTCTGCTTACCAATCTCTCCTTTCCCTTGTTGCAACCTCTCATAGGTTTTCTGGTGAACCTGGCGCCAAGCAGGAGTTCCCCTTTCTTTTGACCCCTGCTCTTCAATTGTGCATGAAGACGAAGGACATCTGCACCTAATAGACTTTGAGAGCGTGAGACTGTTTGCTGGTTGTATATTGAATGCTTGTCACATGGTATGATAAAGTAGTAAGTCATACTCTTGATGCATAACTAGGATCTGCGGCCTATCCTGTAGGTAGGGAAATGGGCAGACTAGATGGGCCTAGCAGTCCTTATCTGCCATCAAAGTCTATGTTTCTATGTTTCTATGCATAGACCTCTGGGTAGAGTAGTGTAAGAGAGATAAGAATATTATAGAGTGACCTTAAGCTGAGGTAGATACTGCAGAGTGGCCTTAGGCCAATGTACATATAGAGTGATAACAGAGTTGAGTGATTAGAGTGGTAATTGTTAGTTACTGTCTATAAGTAAGAGTTATTCCCAGACTTTCCCTCATGTCTGTGTCTATCTTCCCTTGGTATAAATAAAAGCCTGCTGGGCTTCAAACTTCAGATTGTCTCCTGCCTCTCCTTAAAGGGTGTTTCTTTTCACCAAACCTTATTCAGACCACAGCATTTTCTTGCCAGTCCACCTGCTTGAGGTGAGGCTGGGTGTGCAGCTGGGACAAGAGATCTTCTAGGACAGCACCCCAGTTGATAAGATCATCACAGCTTAAAAAAAATAAATAAATGTTGGTGTAGCTGGCAGGATTTAAATTTAAGGAGTCTAAAGCCAGAGCTTTTGAGATAATGATGCAAGCAGTACCCAGGTGTGGTAGTGAAATGTCCAGAGGGGATAATGCAGCTATTGGCAATGAAGATATAGGAATTGGGATGGAGGACAGAGAAAATATAGCTCCCTCACCACTCACAATGACATATTACTTCGGGGCACTGTGGTTTCCCCAGTTTATAGGAGAGAAGGATAGAGACGGAGCAAGCAGTTTAGGGGAGTTCAGATCCAAAATGCAAGCCATGTTCTGACTGTATCAAGTCCCAGAAAGACAGAAGGTGGAGATACTAATCAGACAGTTAAAAGGGGCTGCACACAGAGAGGTACAATCATGGCCTGCAGATGTGAAGATTACAGCTGATCAAATTTTGCAGAGGCTGCAACAAATTTTTGATACCTGCACCGTGTCTAGTCTCAAGATGAAATTTTTCTCTTGAACGCAAAGGCCTCAGGAGACCCTTTGAGACTACGCTCTAAGCCTTCAGGAGATACTCAGAGCAATTGAAAGAGTGGACACCCAAGAGATCACAGATCCAGATCAGGTGCTAACCGAAAAGTTTGTGTAAGGGGCATACGGTGAAGCTCTAAGAAGGGAATTGAGAATGTTACAGCTCCAAGAACTGGATACAGATTTCCTCATTTTCAAGGAAAAAGCCAAAAAGGTGCTAGGATCAAATTGAGCTGAAGAGGATGTGGTGACCTACCCACAGATAGGGACGCCTCTGAGCACAGCATGGCTGGGGTATCCGATAGAGAGATCAGCATGACAAGGCCTGTGGTGCAGGGAGCCAGCAAGTGAGGAACTGATAGGCAAAGAGTGAGTGTACAGATGAGAATCTACAAGTGAGCACCCGGGTTACTCGGAGACACTAGACTCCTGTGTGGGCAAATGGCACAGGCACTGATCTGTCCTATGGCTACCGCCTCTCATCAAAACTCCCACTTGTTGGAGCAAATAGCTACCCTAACACGAGCTATGGCTAAAGTGTGTCAGGAGGTCAAGGGGCTCAAGGAAGACTGGAAAAGAGAAGCTGCCCAGATGCAGGATGAAAGAGAAAGATGGCTTGATGAACTCCAGTACAGAAGAAGAGGGGAAGGAAGGCATCCTACTGATCAATTTGATGGGCAGGGCAGGCCTATATGCCATAGATGTGGAGTCAGTGATCATATTGCAAGGCGGTGTCAGCAGCCTCCAGAACCTGTGATGGCTTTAAGCAAGGAATCTTCTGGGATGGGGACCAATCCTTGGAGAGTGTTCAATCAGGTCCAAACTCAGTAATGAACCGATCAAATTTCATTGGAAGGAGCCCAAGTGTTCCGGTGTTGGTGGATGGAATTGAGTTAATGGCTCTGTTAGACACTGGATGTCAAGTCACAACCATGCAGGGGCAGTATTTTCGCTGATACTGGAAGATAGATGATCTTCAGCCACTGCCTAAGTCATGGATAACGTTAATTGCCTGTAATGGAGCAGAAGTTCCTTACTTAGGATACTTAGATGCAAGCATCCAGCTGGGGAAGAATGTGCAAGAAGGTCAAGGGATCATCATCAGTGAGGCAGAAAGTGATAGCTTACCACCCCTTATCCTCGGGATGAATTTCATTCAGCACTGTCTAGAAGACCTAGTACAGGTTTTTCGAATCCAAGTGAAAAGGCCTCCACGTGCAGAGAAGAGAGCTTTGCAACAAACCATACACCTGCTCCAGTGTCACCAACGATTCGTGAGTAGCTCTGGTGAAATTGGGAAGGTTAGAGTTTCTGACGTCTGGCCTGTCATTCTGAAGTCAGGTACCGAGACTACCCTGTGGTGTAAGGCCAAAGTAGAACCTCATGGCCAGGATTATGATGCCTTGGTTGAGCCATGCCCGACAGAAAAGGAAGAGCCCATGTTAGTGGCTAGAAGTGTGGCTACAGTTACCAAAGGAAGGATCCCTGGTCGAGTCATAAATTATGGGAATCATGACTTACGACTCCATAGAAACCAGCCAGTGGCTGAGTTGCATACTGTACTGTTGCAAGATATTGTGGAACCAGAGGCCGAAGTTCCAGAGAAGACCAAGATACCAGACATCGAAGAAGAAGGAGAGACCCTGTGCGACGCTGACATACCCACATGGATAAAAGAGATTAACCTGGGTAATCCCAAAACCATGGTGCAACAGAAAAAGGATGTGATCCAAGTCTAATTAAAGAATTCTGAAGCTCTCAGTCAGCATCAATTTGACTTTGGGTTGGCACAAGAAGTACAGCATCACATTCATACTCAATGATATCCACCGATCAGAGATAGATTTCGACCGATTTCCCGGCCCATGTACCAGCAGTAAATTAAATGAATCGGGAGATGAAAGAGGCCAAGGTGATAAAAGAAAGTCATAGTCCTTGGGCCGCTCCCATCATTCTAGTTAAGAAGAAGGACAGAAAGATCCAGTTTTGTGTTGATTATTGGAAGTTGAACAGCATACCACATAAAGATGCCTACCCGTTACCGAGAATAGAAGACTCTCTCACTGCCTTACAGTCAGCTGCAATTTTTTCCACCCTGGATCTAACAAGTGGCTATTGACAAGTACCCATGGCCCCAGAAGACCAAAAGAAAACTACTTTTGTTACGCCAATGGGTTTATTCAAATTCACCTGTATGCCCTTAGGGTTGCGCAGTGCCCCAGGAACATTTCAGAGGCTGGTGGAACACTGTTTAGGAAGTTGGAATTTTGACATTTTGCTATTATACATTGATGACATCATTGTCTATTCAAAGACCCACCAAGAACACCTGCAGCATTTAGACAAGGTCTTTACCCGACTAATCTGATATGGGTTAAAAGTGAAATGTTCCAAATGTCATCTTTTACATTCTCAGGTGAATTATCTAGGTCACACTGTGTCTGCCAACGGAGTGTCACCCAATCCAGAGAAACTATCAGCAGTGAAAGACTGGCCACTACCAATAACAGTGCAAGACGTCAGAAGATTTCTAGGTTTTGTTGGGTATTACAGGAGATTTGTCAGGGACTTCTCCAAAATAGCCTTACTGCTGAATGAACTCTTCAGAGGAACCAAGGCTGGACAAGTACCCAAAAGACAACCAGTCAAGTGGGCCAAAGAGCAACAAGAGGCTTTTGACCAACTGAAACAAATTCTCACACAAGCACCTGTATTGGCAAACTGATTTTTCCAAACCCTTCTGGCTGTATACAGACACAAGTAATAAAGAGCTAGTAGCAGTGTTAGCGCAGGAGCAAGAGGGCATCAAGCGAGTCATAACGTATGCAAGCCATGGATTAAGAGGGTCAGACCAAAATGATGCTCGGTACAGTTAATTTAAACTGGAATTTCTGGCCTTGATTTGAGCATTGACAGAAAAGTTTAAGCACTACCTAGCAGTCACTCCGTTTACTGTGTTTACTGATAATAACCCACTGGCGTGTTTGAACACAGCAAGACTAGACACTCTAGAGCAGCGATGGGCTTCCAGACTAGCCAATCAACAGTTTTTCCTAAAGTATCATTCCATCAGACTAATACTAATGCAGATGCACTATCTAGAATGCCTAATCTGGCAGAGAATGAGATGGATGAGATGCACCTAGAGAATACCAAGATGCCACATTTTCTTCAGCTACCTTCAGAAATTGTTCAGGTCTGTTGTCACATCACTGCAAGAGAAGATGTAGAACAAGAACAAGAACCAGAGTGTATGGCCCACCTGGTGAAACAGAGTAACCTGTGGGTACACCTGCAAGATCAAGACCCAGTAATTAAACAAGTCAAGGCGTATGTTGCAACAAGACAAATGATGCCCCCTCAAAAACAAAAGAAGATGGATCCGAAAGCAATAAAGTTATGGAGACACAGGACTCGTTTGACCATAAAAGACTTTCAGCTCATTCATCAAACCCAAGACCCCACCACTCACTGAGAGATCTCCCAGACCATTGTTCCAAAGAAAAGTGCATCAGTAGTACTTGAAGCATATCACGACCACTCTGGACACTTCGGTAACAAGAAAACAGAGGCCATAATTAGAAAAAGATTTTATTGGATTGGTATGAGAAGTGACATTATTAAATGGTGTGAAGAATGCCCAACCTGTAGTTTGAAATGCTCCAATAGGAGCAACCAGCGAGCTCCTCTGCATCCTATGATTAGTACGGCACCTCTTGAGTTAGTTACTTTGGATCACCTCAAACTAGAACCAAGTGCCAATGGACAAACATACGTCTTAACCATGGTAGATCATTATTCCAAGATTATGGTCATCAGTGCTGTAAAAGATTTGTCTGCCAGAACCACAGCTGAGACATTTATAAAGCTTTTTGTCTGTCCTTATGGGTACCCAACCAAGATATTGACTGATCAAGGAACCGCATTTGAATCGCAGCTCTTCAATGAACTCTGCATCTTATATGGCAGTAAGCAAATAAAAACTACTGCATATCACCCTCAGTGCAATGGACTGTGTGAGCAAACAAACCAAACACTACTAGGAATGTTGAGAGCTCTTCCGGAATATAAACATCCATATTGGCCAGCTTTACTTCCTGAACTTGCTTATTTGTATAACAATACAATCCACTGTTCTACTGGATACACACCTCACTATCTAATGTTTGGTCACCATGGTAGACTCCCTATGGATCTAGTACTCGAAGTTCAACCAATTGAATCACTGTTACAGACTGGGTACAAGAGCATAGCAAGAGATTACAAGAAGCCGGTCAAGTTGTAAGTCAACACATGGAACAAATATGACTTAAGCAAAAAGTGACCTATGATGCTAAAGCCAATGCCACCCCATTGCAGATTGGAGAATAGGTATTGCTCAAAAAGACTCAGAAATTTCATAAATTAGCTACCAGATGGGAACCAGAACCTTTCCTCATTGTTGAGATCTCCTACTCTGACCTACCCGTGTACAAGATTGAAAAAGAGACTGGTAGCGGCACAAAAATAGTGCATAGAAATCTTCTTAAACCTTGTACCTTCAGAGACAATGCTCTAATCGATACTACAAGAACAGCTATATCAGAGGAGACACAGGAGAACCCTACTCGCCAGGTCAAAGAGATGGATTTACTGACAAAATGGTGTATAGATCCTTGGGTTAGATATTCGCATGTACATTCAGATAATCGCCCTTTGGTAAAACCAATAGCAATGCCAGAACCTCCTGATTTACCTGAACCAGCAGTTAATCCAGTAAGACCAGTAGCTTTTCAGCCATGTAGATCTCAGAGATGTAATTTTGGTATACCTCCTAGGAGATACATTTTAGAAGCTCTTCAAATAGTACCTTCTTCCAGGGAAAGTTTTGTTCAAAGTGATTCCGCATGACATGGTCACATAATTAAATAAATAAGAAAGTTTCTGAAAGTTATAGATGTTTTAAGAATGTTTTAATTAAAGTAGATACAGGTTTAAGTTAAATGGTAGAGGGGTAAGAGATGTTATAAACACCTATAGTAGTAATCTTTAAAGTAATGTTTAAGAAGTGTTATATAAAATGTTTAAAGGGAATACATGGAGACATGTATGTTTAGGCAGGCCTGAATCTGTAATGCCCCAAGGCTGGGGCACCACAGTATAAAATACAGTAGCAATAAGACCCTAGGGGTTACAGGAGTCCAGGGTGCCTGTGGTAGGTGTGGGCTGCAGGGTATACGTACAAAAGGGCCCCTATAAGTAAAATTTCCTCTTCCTGTAAGTGGGAAACACTGTAAATAATAGAAAAAGTGCCTTGTGCACTGTATGATGTCAAAAAGCAGAACTTTACTGCAGCTGCAGCAACAGTGGCCTGGATGGAATGTTGTGCTGAGCTGCTCATGCACAGCATTCCACTCCAGCCATTCTAGAACTAAAGGAGTTTGAATTTTGACATTTTTATTCAGTTAGTGTCAGTTCCTGGGCAGCTGTTGAGGAGAGAGGATGCAGCAAGTCAAGGGGACAAGTAAAGGGCTTACCTCGGGTTGAAGCCATCGCACAGGACTTGACTGCATGCCTGCTTTGCCTCCAGTCTCTGAAGATCCCTTCTGCTGCTGTCTAACACGGTCGGTGGTGCCATCGGGGCACCACGAAGAAAAAGAAGCCGATTTGTTTGGCTGTTTGGGCTTGTGAGCCCCATCCGGTTATTTATTTTGCACCATATTTTATGTAAAAGTATTTTCTAGTCCCCTGTGAGTGGCTTGCAAGTGCCACATCACCAGTCGTCCTGTCGGCCATCTGAAGCCCCCCCAGGCTGTCCCATGCATCGCCAGCTGCTCTTTTTGCTCCCTCCCACTGCCACAGCACCTCCCACCTTCTGTTCACCTTCCTGATCCAGTGGTGATGTGGTGAGTTGGCGGCAGCATGCTACTACATGCTGTCCACTTGAAATACTGAACGAGGACTGTTTTGTGTTTCTTTTAAATAAATTGCTAGTGCACAAGGTACTTAGAGAACTGGCTGAGCGCCATGGAAGAGTCGGGAGCAGGGACCCTAATTTAATATTCAGGAGGGGCGGGATCGAGTGACACCCACAGGGATGGATTAGTGCAGCAAAGCCATTGGAGATGCCTGTTAAACATCCATAAGGGGCAGAGAAAAGGTGGGGCGTCCCAGGGTTAGTTACAAGACCCTGATCAGGTCAGTTCTTAAAGGGGCCCACCAGTTTAAAAGTGGACTGAGTGACATTAGGCTCAGTGAGCCAGATAATTAAAGGGCACCAGGCCCAGGTTTAAGAAGGGCAGACCAGGCCCATTATAGGGGCATCAGGCCCAGTCTAAGGAGGGCTACCTGGCCTGTGTTTTCGAGAAGGGCACCAGGCCCACAGTTCAGAGGGTACCAGGCCCATGGTGATTAGGGTGCCAGGCCCAGTAAAGGGATGGCAGCCAGGCCCAGTAAAGGAAAGGGCCCCAGGCCCAAAGTAAAGCAAAGGGCACAAGGCTCATGGTGATTAGGGCAGCCAGGATCAGGTAAAGGAGAGCACCAGGCCCATGGTAGTAAAGGGCACCAGGCCCAGTAAAGTGATGGCAGCCAGGCCCATAGTAGTAAAGGGGCACCAGGCCCAGTAAGGGTAGGGCATCCCAGCCCATAGGGAAGAGGGCAGCAGGCATATGGGCGGTTAGTGTAACCAGGCTAAATAGCTGGGGCAATTACCTTAAAGTGCTCAGGGGTAGCCAGATCCTAATGAAAAAAGACCCCAAGAGGAAAAGGGTCCGACTAAGGAGTGTTTAAGCACACAACCTGTTATGAAGTGATTATCAGCTGTTGTACTGTTTCTATAAACTGTTTATCCTTCCACTATCTCAAGAGTTGTGTTATTGCATGAAGCACCGAGACTGTATCGTACAATACTACAATTGTGGTCATTTGCCCCTGACGGTGAACAATTGCTCCAAATTGTTGCAATTTGCCCCTGTTCCAGACAAGTTGCCTCTGCCAGTGAACAATTACTCTGGAATGTTGCAATTTGCCCCTGCTCCAGGCAAGGTTGCCCCTGCCAGTGAACAATTGCCCTGGATTGTTGCAATTTGCCCCTGCTCCAGGCAAGTTGCCTATGCCAGTGAACAATCACCCCAAATTGTTGCAATTTGCCCCTGCTCAAGGTGAATTGCCCCTTCAAGTGAACAATTGCCCCAATTCTGGCAATTTGCCACTGCTCCAGGCACATTGCCCCTGACAGTGAACAATCACCCCAGATTGTTGCAATTTGCCACTGCTCCTGTGCAAATTGCCCCTGGAAGTGAACAATTGCCCTGGATTTTTGCAATTTGCCCCTGCTTCAGGCAAACTGCCCCTGAAAGTGAACCTTCCAGTGTATTGTGCTAAAAGAAGAAGTACCACTGTGCAGCACCAGGTCCGTGATTCAATCTTCAGCCTCCATCAACTCTTCCCCATAGCATTCTTCAGCCTCAATCAACTCTTCACCATATCTATCTTCAGCCTGCAGAAGACTTCAGCAACTTCTGGCCTTTCATCCACCATAGTCAAAATTGACGTCCTTCAAAGAGTCGTGGGCGCCGGTTCCTGAGCATTTTGAAAGAAAGACAACTGGAAAGTGCCTCATCCATCCCTCCCAGATGCCCGCCGGTAGACGAGTCCATCGTAGCCAAGTGTGGTTGTGGCCAGCATTTCTTATTTTGGTCTTCATCTTTGTGGAATCCAGATCTTCACCTTCTACTTCTTCCTGCTTGTTTCATCCTGCATCACCAGTGCAATCTTCAGTGTAGTAGCTCGAGTTTGGTGGTCCTCCCAAGTGGATCTGTCACCAAAAGCAGCTCAGTAGTGTCTTCTTCGTCCTTGGTAGTCCTCCTAGTTGATTCTTCACCAAGTCCAGTGTTCGTTTGGCAGCCCTAGTCGAGGATAGATGCCAGGAAAACCCGCAGCAGTTCTTCTTCATCCTTGGCAACCCTGGTAGAGCATCAGTTCCAAGGAGAAAGCAGCAGATTCCTTCTCTTGTGGCAATCCTGCAGGTGGATTCCTTGCCATGTTTTGGTTCTTTGCCCTTGGCAGCCCAGTTCAAGGGCTTTGTGACAAGAGAGAGCATTACCGCAAGTCAGTCAGTTCATGATCTTATATTCTGGCAACCCTGGAGAATGGGTTGGCCGATGACTATGGTCTGCTTACCAATCTCTCCATTCCCTTGTTGCAACCTCTCATAGGTTTTCTGGTGAGCTTGGTGCCAAGCAGGAGTTCCTCTTTCTTTTGACCCCTGCTCTTCAATTGTGCATGAAGACGAAGGACATCTGCACCTAATAGACTTTGAGAGCATAAGACTATTTGCTGGTTGTATATTGGATGCTTGTTACATGGTATGATAAACTAATAAGTCATACTTTTGATGCATAGACCTCTGGGTAGGGTAGTGTAAGAGAGATAAAAATATTATAGAGTGGCCTTAAGCTGAGGTAAATACTGCAGAGTGGCCTTAGGCTGATGTACATATAGAGTGATAACAGAGTTGAGTGATTAGAGTGGTAATTTTTAGTTACTGTCTACAAGTAAGAGTTATTCCCTGACTTTCCCTTGTGACCGTGTCTACTTTCCCTTGGTATAAATAAAAGCCTGCTCGGCATCAAACTTCAGATTGTCTTCTGCCTCTCCTTAAAGGGTGTTTCCTTTCTCCCAACCTTTTTTGGACCACAGTGTTGTCTCGCCAGTCCACCTGCTTGAGGCGACTCTAGGTGTGCAGCTGGGACAGTTGATCTTTTAGGACAGCACCCCAGTTGATAAGATCACTGCAGTACCGTCTTACAATGTCTCCTAATGGAAGCATGTACAAAGCAAACAACATGGGGGACAACATTGAACCCTGCAGGACAACACATGGCAGGGAGAAGGAGTCAGAGGAAAAAATCCCAGATACAACCCTCTGCGACCAGCTAGTGAGAAAAGAATGGAACCATCTGAGGACTGTACCAGACAGGCCACAGATGACCTGCAGGTGATCAAGAAGCACCCCATCATCCACAGTGTCAAAAGCTGACGAGAGATCCAGAAGGACCAAGATGGAATGGTGCTTCTGGTCTCTAGCCATCAGGAGATCACTGAGTACCCGAACCATAGTAGTCTCAGTACTGTATCTCTTACAGAAACCCGGCTGGAGAGTATCATGGATAGCATGAATGGTAAGATGGTTCTCCAACTGCTGTGTGACAACTTTCTCAATAACCTTCCCTATAAAGTGGAGGTTAGAGACCGGCCTGCAGTTTGCAGGGGAATCTGGGTCAAGAGATGGCTTCTTGAGAAGGGAGGTAACCACAGCCTCCTTCAGGGAGCTGGGGAACTCCTCCAACTCCAGTGAACACCAGATTAACTCCACTAGAACCGGGGCGATCACATCCACACACCCCATTAAAAGGTGGGTAGGGCCCGGGTCTTAACTACAGCAAGTTGGCCGCATACCCCAGAGAAGCCACATGATATCCTTGATTGCCTGTCGGTCAAACTGAGCCTAAGAAAACAGAGGAGTTGCAATCTTGTTCTGACCACCTGTAACCCCCATAGGGCGCGATAAGTGGATCTACGACCTGATGTCGACAACCTTATCAGCAAAGAAGCGAGCAAACCCGTCACACTCTACTTGTGACAAGGATTTCCAAACCCATAGACAAGCTGGATTGCACAGTCTGTCTATCGTTCAGAACAGCTGAGCTGGTTGGTTCTGTGCTGAAGCAATCTCCATGGACAGGAACTCTGACTTCTTTCGAGAGATTGATGACTGATAGTCCCTATAATGTTCTGTCAGTCTCAGGCTGTCGGCATCTAGGCCAGATCTGTGCCAAGCATGCTCTAACCTTTGACCTGCCTGTTTCGTGCCCTTCAAAGTCCCATCAAACCATGGGGACCAAGGGTGGAGAGTAAATGAGTGAGCACAGAAAGGAGCAAGGGTATCCAGAGCTCCAACTACCACTCAGTTAAAAGCCTGAAGTAGATTCTCTGGACCCTTGCTCTTCACTGGCATTCCTGATAGATCCAACACTGCTGAAAGACCATCAGGGGTCAAGCCCCGTAACAGGCAGTATCAGACCATCTCCACTGGTGCAGGCCTATAAGGGGGAGCCAGAAAAGTGAACCTGATGATGTGATGGTCGGACCATTCAACTGGTTCCACCACCAAGTTGGAGGCTTCCAACCTCAGGAGAAAGACCAGGTCCAATGACTGGCCGTGATTGTGTGTCGCAGAGGAAAATACCTGTGTGAAGCCCAAAGAACTCATAAATCAGAGGAAGTCTTATCCAAACTGTGAGTGTTCATCATCACTGCAGGCATTGAAATCCCCCAGCACCATCAATCTGGGGGATTCCAACATCATATCGATGATGAAGTCCTCGACTTCCTGCAAAAACTGACTTTCGCCTCCTGGTGGATGGTAGACGAGAATAATTTTGCACCCCACACCTGCAGCTACAGTACACTCAAAGGAATGGGTGTCCTCAACTGGCACATCCACAAGGCCCAATTCTGATTTAAAACAAATTGCTACACCCCGGCCCCGTGACCTGACCACACACGGTGTATCACCGAGAAACCGTCTGGAATCGTTGACTCCAAAATGGGACCAGCATTTTCAACCAGCCAGGTCTCAGTAATGCAAGCCAGGTTAGAAGACCCAAAAAGATCGGCTACAATAGCTGACTTGTTTTTACTAGATCTGGCATTGCACAACACCGTGCATGTCAGGTGAGAAACCGGAGCAGTTCAAGATACCAACCTACTAAATGTGGAGCCCTTGGGTATGGGCACTAAACAAGGTGGCCCTCATTCAGTGCTCCATTTTGCCCCAGGGCTTCTTCTTATCCCACTACTCCAATCAGGCCACTTGGCTCACACCCTTCCCCTGCCCCCCCTTCTCCTCCTCCTCCCCACTATTCCAACAGCCCTACAGCAGCTATAAACTGCCACAGATGGGGTGGGGAGGTAAAGGGGCAGAGGTCCTGAAGCTCAGATAGGGAGTAGTGCCTGACAGGGAGAGCTTCCATGAAACACATCCTGATAATCAATGCAATACTAATTAAGCCAAACCAGCTAGTTCAAGAAAAATAACAAAACACTCACTAAATAAACATACCCAAAAAAAAACCCACACTCTCACAATCCTCAAAAATAAAACCCACCCCTTTAAAACTAATAAAATTACAAATAAATTCAAAATAAACCAAAAATTCAGAATGCAGAAATGGACTGGGTCTCGCACTCCCAGTCAATAACAGAAAGTATGTCCAAAACAGTTTCAGTAGTCAAACAAACTCCAGAAAAATTTAAAGTCAGTGTTGGGAGGTTCTCTCACAGCCTCCTCCAAAAGAATACATTTTATACACAAAAAAGGCATAAAGAAAGAATGGGAGAAGGCCTCAAACAACAGGCCAAGCCATAGTTCACACTTCCCAGAACAAAACAAATTTCCAGCTAATAATCCAAAAACAGGACAAGCTTCACAAAGTTCCAAATGACAAGGCAAAGTCCAGCCAACACAGCTTGAAGATAGCCACTCAATGAATATGTCCACCTATATCCTCAAGTCGGAGGCGTAAATTACACAGCCCCCAGAGTGCCCCCAAACAACACAGACAGCCCTGCCATCCACCGACCGCCAGGCAATCTATGCCCCTCACCACTCAACCCCTATACTTTGACAGGGGACTATAAGCAGGGTCCAGGAAAACTCTAGGTCCACAAAGCAGTCCCCCCACCAACCCCCAACAAGAATCCCACAGGAATGCCTGGCACAGAACTCATGACCTTTGGGCTGTAATCATAGGCAGTAACAGACCGGGAGGAACCACGAACTTCTTCAGACCTCTGTTTTCAAATTCACCCGCTAGGAAAATCCTATGACTAAAATCCAGATGGAGCAGGCAATTATAGCTGAAAATCCAAGTAGAGCAGGCTGTATTGGCAATGCTAATGTAGCCGCGCCTGCTATATCAAAAGTGGGAGCAGGGCACTAAATAGTAGACCTAAAAATAGACTCCAAGCTCCAAAGGCAAGTCAGTGACTTAAACTGGAATGCACACTGCAATGAAAGGTGTAATCTGCCACAGAACACCAAATGCGGTGAAAAATCCGATTGGAGCTCAAGGGGAAAAATAGTGAATAACACACAAACAACCTGAAAAAATACAAAGTCACTAGCTACCTCAACTTCTTCAACCCTATCTCACTATATGCAAAATTTAAACTAAAAATAATGACACAAACTAAGAAAAGAAAATAGAAAAAATGCTAAAAATGTTAAAACAAGCAGAGCTAAAACACTGACTGGCTCATAGCAGCCACTATCTTGGAAGGAAGGACAGCAAGTGAGAAGGTGCAAACAACCATGTGTATTTAGGCACCAGGACCTAATCTGGATTCAATTAGGGTGAACTATGTTAAACTTAAAGTAGCAAGTGGCTCTTTTAGGAAATGGTATGAATTGTTGGTGGATGGGAGTGTGAGATGCTGCCCCATTCCTGCATTAATGTTTCTTATTGACAAAGGTTAAATGGCTTTACTACATATTTGTTTACCTTTTCTCGTCTAGCTTCTTATCTAACTGACTGGCCAGCCTACATTCTGTGTTTCCTACTAATGTAACTACTCGTCTCATCCCTGGTCTGATCCCTAAGGGAGGAGACTCACTGTGCTGTTTATATTTCTCTTAACAGACACACACACACACACACACACACACACACACACACAATCGCTGCTTCGGAAAAGTAAAGAACTGCTTGTGCTTTAAGTGTTGTGAAATGCAGTTTACAAATGCTAAGATGTTATATTACTGTGTGTTCTAAGAATCTGAAGTGGAATTTTTCTACTCTGATTAGGGGAAGCTTCAAGGTTAATGTGCTTTGCAATGTTTTTGAAAAATTTTATCTAAGTCAGTACTGGTAAGTTTTTTTTAGAGAGCAAGATAGTGAGTGCATGCTGGAATTATAGCTACATTTTTGCTTTGCAGTTTAAAGTTATTTCTCATACTGTATGTCATGACATTATATTTAAATGTTTTTGCCTTCTTATGTGCTTAAATGTGTAGGCATATTTCTTATTAAAAAGTACATAGATCTGATTTAATGCAAAATGTATGGTGTGGTATGAACTAATGTGATTAATCCCCCACCCTATACTGAAACAAGCAGTCCTACTGAAATCATCCCGTCAGTGGCACATAGTTCAGGCTGCTACTAGCCTGCCACAGATAACCCTAGTTTAAACCTATGTGGATGGGAGCCACAATGTTTCATTGTTAAATGTATCTTGAATGTTCCCATCCCCCTGCTATGTTTGTTAATCTTTATGCATGTAAAAAATTTTGTAGCTTTTCTGTTACAGTGGCACATTTCTGTCATCTTAATTGCAAGTAGGTCCCAACTCTTGATTTGCCCCTATTGTGTAACACACAGTTTTTCTCTCTTGTACGATATTGCTTGTTAAGCATATGAGTTTTGAAGTGGTTTCACTTTAACTTAATTTCACCTTCCCTGAAGGGGAGAGAAACACTTCTGTAAGAGGCACATTTTAACTAAACTAACTAACCACGGGTTAATTTTCGGACCTTGAGTCCTTAGCCCTTGTCTTAAAGTGACTGACTAAATCCAGTCCAATAAACCAAAAGAATTTTACTGTGAAGTGTTCATTAGATACACTGAGGTTCATATTTTCAATCTAACTTCTTGTCAAGAGTTTAAAAGTTTTATACTTTTCTTTTGAATATGATGTCAGTCTTAATGTGCATACACGGCCTTTCTTTATAGACATAATCCTGTATATGGGGGAGGCGGGTTACCTCAAACTTTAGATTTATTACTCAGTACTGGGTTTCACTGCCTTGGAAATCACATCCTAATTATGTTTGCTCGCATGCATGTGCAAGAAACATAGTGCCATCATCCGAGATTTCAGAGGTGTGTCACCTCCTCCTCCTCCAATTCAGTCAGTGTGTTGGCAGGCGTGGCCCCGTAAGCCAATGCATGCTGAAGCTGTCTATGACAAGCTCCAAAATGCAGTGGCATACAGTTGAAAGGGGGAGCTACGCTTCAGTGAGCAGCAATAAGATATCGCCTGCTCATGCGCAGCTCCCCCACACACACACACACACACACACACACACACACACACAGAAACACACGCATACTCGTGCTGTCCTCCCTCCCCACACCGTATAGCCAACAGGGTGCCCAATCCCCGTCGGCTTGTACTCGCCCCCCAAAGCCTTCCACATGCCATGCTGGGTGCCCACCCCAGCATGGCAACTCATAGAATAGCTGACGTGGGTGCCCAATCCCCCATCAGCTCCACTGTCTTCACCCTGCCCCCCCCTGAGTACTGGGTGCCACGCTGGGAGTCCACCCCAGCGTGGCAACTGATCATATGGCCGACGGGGGTGCCCAATCCTCTGTCAGCTCCATGGCCCCCAGCCGTCCTTGTGCCATGCTGGAGCCCACCCCAGCATGGCAAACATCCCACGTCAGTCTTTTTTTTACCTGCAAAATAAAAATGGTCCCACGGCTCTTCTCCCAGCCCCCCTCCACAACCCGCACCCACCACTGCATCCCTCCCTCCCCACAGCCCCACCCCATACTTACCTCTGGAGCTTGGCGCAATGATCTTGATGGACTGGGAACACGTCTGCACTCTTCAAAGCCGACACGAAACTGAGAAAATGCCGTAAGCTGTATAATGGGCTAGATAGAGGTTTCAACTTTATTGCATATCTCAGGCATTTTTGAATTTTTGCACCAAATTTTCAACATGGGGTTTTTGGGATCCCTTCTCATGAATGATGTCACTGTCATGGTGTTATTCAGGCCTGAAGGGTGATTTCACAGTCACTGCATGAAATCACCCTTCGGGCCCGAATAACACCATGACAGTGACATGATCCATGAGAAGGGGTCCTAAAAACCCCATGTTGAAAATCTGGTGCAAAAATTCCTAAAAATGACTGTTTTACAAGCGTGCATTGCGCAGTTCCTATGCAGGCTCGTAAGTTCACGAATTTTCAATATTTTCACTCCAGATTTTCAACATTGCCATTTTACCACACCTTCTTATGAGCAGTACAGCTGTCATTTTTCATATCCCACCCAAAGCGTGTTTCCGCCCATGTAGCTCACAATGGCGCAGTCGGTGTGCAAAATCAATGTACAGGACAAATTAAGAAAATCACAGTGACACTGTTCATGAGCAGAGGTCTTAAAATGGCTATGTTGAAAATTTGGTGAAAAAATTCCTAAAAATGACTGTTTTGCGAGCGTGCATTGCACAGTTCCTATCTGCGCTTGTAAGTTCATGAATTTTCAATATTTTCACTCCAGATTTTCAACATGTGCATTTACCACCTCCTTATGAGCAGTACTGCTGTCATTCACATCTTGTTTTCGGCCCGGCTAAGATTTTATCACCGGCACGAAATCATGCTTCGGCCTGAATAACACCATGACAGTGACATCATTCATGAGAAGGTACCAAAAACTCCATGTTGAAAATTTGTGCAAAATTCCTAAAATGACTGTTTTTACGAAGTGTTGCGCAGTTCCTACGCATGCTCGTGAAGTTGAAAATTTTCAATATTTTTCACCAGATTTTCAACATTGCCATTTTACCACACCTCCTTATGAGCAGTACAGCTGTCATTTTCACATCTTGCCCAAAATGTGTTTCGCCCATGTAGCGCACAATGGCGCAGTCGATGTGCGAAATCAATGTATGGGACACATTAAGAAAATCACAGTGACACTGTTCATGAGCAGAGGTCTTAAAATGGCTATGTTGAAAATTTGGTGAAAAAAATTCCTAAAAATGACTGTTCTGAAGCGTATTGCGCATTTCTCATGCTTTCGTGGGTTTGCAAATTTAATATTTTCACTCCAGATTTTCAACATTGCCATTTTATTACACTTCCTTATGAACAGTACAGCTGCCATTTTTCATATAGAAACATAGACTTTGATGGCAGATAAGGACCGCTAGGCCCATCTAGTCTGCCCATTTCCCTACCTACAGGATAGGCCGCAGATCCTAGTTAACCATGAGCCTATATCTTCCTGCCCCCCACAAGAATTGCCTTATGTCTGTCCCATGCATTCTTGAATTCTCCCACAGTTTTAGACCCCACAACTTCCTCAGGAAGGCTGTTCCATGCATCCGCTACCATCTCTGTGAAATAATACTTCCTCACATTGCCCCTGAACCACCCTCCTTCTATCTTTAAATTGTGTCCCCTTGTTCTTGCAAGTCTCTTTTTCTGAAAGATGCTACCCTCTTGGACTTTGTTGATTCCACTGAGGTACTTAAAAGTTTCTATCATGTCCCCCCTCTCCCTTCTTTCCTCAAGGGTATACATATTAAGCTCCTTTAGTCTCTCCTCATACGGCTTCTCTTGCAGACCCTGCACCATTTTAGTTGCCCTCCTCTGGACTACCTCTGTCCTGTCTATGTCCTTGCGGAGATGGGGTCTCCAGAACTGGACACAGTACTCCAGATGGGGTCTCACCAACTGTCTGTACAGAGGGATAACAACTTCCTGTTTTCTGCTGCTGATGCCTCTCCCTATACATCCCAGTATACCCCGAGCCCTCCCTACTGCCTTCTCACATTGCTTGCTAACCTTAAGGTCATCTGATATGATTACCCCCAGGTCCCTTTCCTGTTTTGTTGTTGTTACACTCCCCACCCATTGTGTATTCTTCCCTGGGTTCTTGTTTCCCAGGTGCATTATTTTGCACTTTTTGCATTGAATCCTAGCTGCCATACGTCTGACCATTCCTCCAACCTTGCCAAGTCCCTTTTCATCCTTTCCACGCCTTCTTGTGTATCAACCCTGTTGCAGATCTTTGTGTCATCTGCAAAAAGGCATACTTTTCCTTCCAGTCCCTCTGCAATGTCACTGATGAAGACATTAAAAAGGACTGGACCCAATACTGAACCCTGCAGTACCCCACTAGTAACCGCCCTTTCTTCAGAGTGGACTCCATTTACAATTACCTTCTGTGTCCTGCTGTCCAGCCAATGTTTTACCAGGCTACCACCCTGGGACCCACTCCCAGGCTGGTTAATTTGACTAATAATCTTTGTGTGGGACTGTGTCAAATGCCTTGCTAAAGTCTAGGTAGGCCATGTCCACAGCCCCTCCCTTGTCTACTACTTTGGTCACCCAGTCAAAGAAATCTATTAGATTCGTCTGACATGACCTTCCCCCTGTGAACCCATGCTGCCTTGGATCCTGTGCTCCACTGACCTCTAGGTACTCAACTATTCTTTCTTTCAGAAGTGACTCCATCACTTTCCCTGCCACAGAGGTCAGACTGACTGGTCTGTAGTTTCCTGCCTCTGTCTTGGTCCCACTTTTGTGAAGGGGAATCACATCCGCCTTCCTCTAGTCCTCGGGTACCATACCATCCTCCCATGATTTATTAAAAAGAGTAGCCAGTGGTTTTACTAGTTCCTTCCTTAATTCTTTTAGAATTCTGGGGTGAATTCCATCAGGATCCATTGCTTTGTCCACCTTCAGTTTTAGGAGTTCTTGCAGAACCCTTTCTTCTGTGAAAGGACTGGGATCGACCCCCCTAACAAGAGTGCTTCTGTTAATTGGATTAGGCTTCCCCTCCTCTTTTGTGAATACTGAGCAGAAATATTCGTTCAGTATTCCTGCTTTCACTGTCCCCCTCTGCCCACCCACCGTTCATTCTATTCAGCCTCACTATCCCTCCCTTTGTCTTTCTATGCTCGCTGATGTACCTATAAAAGGTTTTATCCCCCTTCTTAACTGAGTTGGCTATCTTTTCCTCAGTTTGGGCCTTTGCTATTCTGACTTCCCTCCCTGCTTCTTTCTGCCTTAACTGGTACAGCTCTCTGTCCTGCTCCTTCTATGTTTCCTTATACTTCCGGAATGCTATCTTTTTCTTCCTGATTTCACAGCCACCTCTCTTGAGAACCATAGTGGCTTTTTCTTTCATTTTGATTTGTTTATTTGCTTCACACAAAGGCTTGTTGCCTCTGTGATGGCAGTTTTGATAATTCCCCATTGTTGCTCCACACCTCCTTCTAGCCTGTTTGCTAGTGCTTTTCTGAGGCACTCTCCCATCTTGCCAAAGTCAGCCCTCCTAATGTCGAGTACCCTCACTTTTGTATGGCTTGACTCTGTAGCTGAGTTTAACGTGAACCACACTCGTAACATAGTCATTTTATGGACTTTTGTCACCAAATTTTCAACATAGCCATTTTAAGACCTCTGTCCTAAACAACACCCCATTCTCCTATATCACACCCATCTCACCATATTTTCTAATGAAATGGGGTGCGCATAAGGGCCAAAGACCCCAAGGAACACCGTGACACTTGTCAGTGTCTGTAGGGTGGGGTGTGGTGAAATGGCGTGGCCGTTATGTCACCCAAAATGTGTTTTCGCACATGTAACGCACAATGGTGCTGTTGGTGTGTGAAAGCAATGTTTAGGACAGAGGTCTTAAAATGGCTATGTTGAAAATTTGGTGACAAAAGTCCATAAAATGACTGTGTTACGAGTGAGCATTGCGCAGTTTCCACGCACTCTCGTAAGTTCATGACTTTGTAATATTTTCAGTCCAGATTTTCACCAGTGGCATTTTTCCACACTTCCTTATGAACAGCACAGCTGTCATTTTTCACAACATGGCTGAAGTGTGTTTTCACGCTTTCAGCGCAAAGATGCATGGTCGCTGTGGGAAATCATTGTTCGGCTCAGATAAAGAAAATCACAGTGACACTGTTCATGATCGGAGGCACCAAAATACCTGAGTTGACAATCTGCTGTAAAAAATCCCCAACCTAATTACATTATGGGTGTGCGTTGCACAGTTTCTATGTACGCTTGTGACTTCACCATTTTTTTAATATTTTTACTGCAGATTTGCAACATTGCCATTTTTTACACCTCCCCATGAATAGTACAGCTGTCATTTTTTACATCCTGTTCAGAATGCTTTTGCACCTGTGGTGCTAAATGCCGTAGTCACTGTGCATAAGCAGCTTTCGGCTAACAAACTGATATTCCCCCTGTTCATGAGGTGGGGTCACAAAAAACATGTTGAAAATTTGGAGGAAAATACCAACGAATGCCTGAGGTATAGGGTTTCCAACCATAACGCCCAACCCTGTAGAGAATGACAGGCATCAGTGGTGTGACTTGGGATTCTTGCCTGTAATGCTCATACCATTCCACACCCTGCAGCCAGTGACAGGCATCGGTATGACTTGGACTCTTCGGTCCCAAAGTTCACCCCATTCTCTCTATATCGCACCCATCTCACGTATTTTCTAATGAAATGGGAATTGAGCATAAGACCAAAGACCAAGGAACACTGTGACACTTGTCAGTGTCTGCAGGGTGGGGTGTGGTGAAATGGCGTGGCCGTTATGCCAGATGACCCAAACGCACACCCCAATGCCTGTCGCTCTCTGCAGGGTGGTGGTGGGGTTGGCTTCAGTTCAATACTTCACTGCCATTCCTATTACGCAGCTCTGTAACTTCTACACTACCACCGCCAATGCCAGCGAGCAAACATTCAGCATTGACAAATGCTTGTTTTTGTTATGTTTTGTTGTTTCTTTTAGCAACTTTTACAGTTTGTCAGGTTTATGTTAAGTTCTTTTTTTAATGGGATGCTCAAGTGAATCTTCTTGATTAACAAGGAGCTCCAGGGGGAGACATGAATCCTCCATACCCCCCCCGCCACTATAACTAACTGCTTTCCAGCAGTAGCTGATTAACAACTGTTTAAATAATGCAAAAAAGAAATTACTGATGTGCCCATGGGATGCAGACAACCATTTTTGAATGTCAGTTACGTTGTTTGAGTTCAGAGTAGCCACTGACAAATGTTTTCATGCCAATCTGTTCTAATTAGAAGTAACACTAAAAATGGAGGCAAATGCGTACTGCTCCCACAAAAACAAACTCACTCTAGCAGAAGGCTTTTTTCATGGTTCATCAGAGGAGAGAAGAGAGAGTGTGAGTGTTAATGTTAATTAAATATGTTGAAGGCTATTTACTTTCTGCTGCTACCAACATTGGTGTAATTTAATATGTTAGTAAATTGTTCATAGACAAACAATGCCATGAAATGATATTAGAGTCAACAGACGTTGTATTAATAAGAATTTATGATGAGAAGGGGCCCTTCTCCAAACCATGCGAGGGCCCTACCCTGTAACAAGCAACCCCACTGTGTATAAATTCAAGATTACAGGGAATAGCAAGGAAACAGCATAGAGACAGGTGATTTCATGTAAATCAGTTGAAATTGTTCACTAACCTACCAAATGAGAAAGGGGACACCTTCCTCTCTGTTTCTGTTTTCTTTTGTTTCTTCAGAAATGAAATAATGTGTGGCTGGCAACCTCAACTGGGAGGGCATCAGATGCTGGACTCAGGAGATACCAGCTCTATTGAAAATGAATGCATCATTGTTTTAAGGATTAGCACTAACATGCTAAGGAGGCAAGGTTTTGAAAGCCCTCCTCTTTCTTTCATTTTTCAGAAGCTAATAAAGAGACAGCAATGTTCCTGCTTATGTTGATCTGAATTTCATTGTGGCATGTTGCCACAGAACCTCGGGACTTCAGTTGACCATGCTGCCTACCATAATTCAGCCATGTCTCCCATGTACTGGCAGAAATGTTTTAATAATTATGACATCATCATGCTGTTCACAGCATGCCCTCATGTACTTTAGCAGAGACTCATTAAGAGACATTTCAGACTTTTGTTTAAATACGATCCAAATCATGAAGGCACACATTTGGACAACATTGTTTCTGCTTCATATTTTTCTGGACAATGCACCCTTGGTAATTAAATCAGTGCAATGCTTATATACAGGCACTTACAAACTGACAATTAAAGACATAGAGTGGTAGCCATCGACATGGCCAGCTATTTCCTCTGCTGACCCCTATTGTTTAAATGGAGAAAGCAGGAGATTTCTGTAGAAATATCACAGCAATTTCAGGAAATATCTGGCCATGTCTTTGGCTGTGACTGTATACAAGGGCAATCCAAACACTGTGAGTACTGTGGTGGTGCAAAGCATCTCTTCACAATGAACTGTGACTTTTCCTAATAATACATCACCACCTGTCCCATAAGTGCCTGAACATCTGTACCTGTAGTGGGATGGGGCCCAAGCAGTGGATTAACTGCTACTGTTCCCCAGTGACTTTATTTAAGCAATAGTGCATGACACGGTGTGGGTTGTGCTGGGATAACCTCATGCCTGGGTGGTTGAGAATAAGGCCGCAGGCCAAGTGTGTCCAATGTCCCAGAAGTGAGGTTATCCCAGCACAACCCACACCCTGGAGTGCATTATTGCTATTATACAATGAAGCTTTGCTATACAAAATAAAAAAAAACATTTAAAAAATGTTTTCCGTATATTTATAGTTGGCAAATATATCTTTGTTTCTGAAGAGAAAAGCAAACAAGGATCCAACGAAATACAGTAAGGTTGTGCTGGGATAACCTCACTGTGCCAGTGACACACTGACCAATCACAGTCCAGGACATTTTCTTGCCATTGTATAATGAAACATAGAAACATAGAAGTTGATAGCAGATAAGGACCGCAAGACCCATCCAGTCTGCCCATTTCTTTTTCTACCTTATAAATGTGCCATGAATAATGTGCTGTTTATGCATAAACATGTTATAATAACTGGTGATTCCTGTTATCAACCTGTTTTCAAGTACTGTAAAAAGTCGTATCAACCCACAGGTTGATACGAAAAAAGTCATATCAACCCGAGGGTTGATAAAAGACTTTTACAGTCTCGTGCCAAGAAGCCTGTAGCACTCGCATTCCAGACGAAACAGATTCAAACTCACAGCATAACCTCCATAACGTACAGATCCAAATGAAAAAGTGTAATCATTTTAAATGGAGTATTTACCAACTGAAAATCTCTCCACTTACAATGTACTTTCCCTGACTAACCCTTCTCGTTTCCACGCCGGCATGAACTTTCACCTCGTTTCCACAGCGACCGGAATGACCCCGACCCATCGAGATGACGAAACAACACACACACACACACACACACACACACACAAGCTGAAGGACTTGGGCAAATGATTTAAATTGAAAAAAGGTTTTTTCTAGTTGTTTTATATATTTTTTTTACTTCATTGCTATGATTGCGATTTACTTGGCCCATCAACATTACCCAATTCAAACACACGACCATAAGGTAATGTAGTCTTTTTGCATCGGTTATTATAAAAAATAAAACATATGGAGTGAGTTAACATGCCTTTTTTTTTCACACCCTTGGTGTGTGATCATAGTGAAACCTCTTGAGCTTCGCTCTCGAGGTTTCTCTATTATCACACACCTTGGGTGTGAAAAAAATGCATATCAACCTACTACATATGCATTATTCTCTATGTATGAATCTGCAGCTTTGCTATTCTGACATGTGGAAACATATGCTTTATTGTTTCATGTTGTTTGGCTTTTAGGTATGATTGCCATTCACCAGGCAAGACTTGATAATATTCTGTACTGAGAACGTTTGTGCATACTTCTGTGATTTTGAAAGATTTCTCATTTAGCACGTCTAAACATAGTCATTCTTGTGCCTCTACTAATGGAGTTTGCCTCTAAATGGCAGTCAAGATTGTCCTGGTGACCACCCAAGAAGGGCCATGTGAGGTAAAGAAAAAGGGGAGATGGGGGGAGGGAGAACTCTAGGAAAGGGGAGGGGCCAAGAGGGTGACTCAGTAGAAAGGCTGGGAGAGGAGAGGGGGAAAGAGGGGTGACATCACAAGAGGGGTGGAGCTAAGAAGGGGTCTGGATAAACAAGCGATTGGCCAAGACAAACGGGAAAAGGAGGTGCTATGCTGGCCTTTTAAGGGGCTGCAGGGGTGGAAGAGCCCTCTTTTAGTTGGCTACTCTTCAGTTTAAAAAAAAGCTGGGAGCAGCACATCGGATCAGCAAATTATTTAAGGGCTAATTTAGATTACCCAGTATCAAACCTGGTACTACTTGCTGTCTTTGTAAACCAAAGAGCTGGTAATATTTAAAAAACAAACAAAAAAAAAACAGGATTAAAACCTCAACGAGGACCATAGGATCAGGAATTGATGCTGTTAAGCACGAAATAACTCGACTGGATCTCCACATGGCAGGTAAGCTCTTGAATGGGCAGAGTTTGGGGAAATCTGGAGGTCCTTTATCCAAATAGGCAGGGGAGGAATGCTGGATGTAGAGTGAGTGCTTCCGTATAAGAAGAGAATGCGACACATCTTGGCAAAGGGCTACGTCCAAGACCCCACCACGAGGATATTATTTGCCTTTGTGTGTTAGCATGGAGCTTAAGAGCCATGTGTGCTTAGAGCGCCAGTTCTCCTGCTGGGTCTCACAATGTGCAAGCTGTTCGCCATCCATGGGTGCCTTAGCTGAAGAGTCCACATACTCTAGGAGGCCCATGGATGAGCAGGTGGGAGAAAGGAGACAAGCTTGCACAGGAGCTGGGGCAAACAGCTGCAGCAAAACAAGGTTTCTTTTCTAACGGGAGAGGGGAGCAGAAGACACTGGGGAGAAGGTTCTACGGGAAGGGAGAGGGCATTCACAGAATTGAAGGGAGTCTGGGAATAGGACACGATGTGGTATAGTCAGCAGCGTTGCTCCACAGTAGTATGTGGGAAGGAATGCAATTCAAAAAAAAAAAAACAGCTCAGCTTTGGAATGCATGCAAAAAAAGGGATGCTAGAGGGGTTTAAAGCTACCACGAGCATTGTGGGAGTGCGTGGGGTGGGTTGAAGGACATTGCATGGGCAGGTAGGGCCAGGGAGAGGCAGACAAAGGAACAAAGGGCTGAAAATGGCCTGGGGGTTAACAAACATGGGAAAAGGAGAATGGGGAGGGGCTTTCTGCATTGCAGGGACCGTAGGGCCCAACAGGGTGGTGAAGGGCCTGTGCATGCTGTGGTTTTCGCCAGAAGGCTATGAGGGAAGGGAAGCACATGTGGGAGGCAGCTTGGAAAGAGGAGGGTGGGGAGAGTAGATGACTGAGGAGGTCACATGGCAGATTTAAAGTGGGCTTCTCATTTAACTTTCCATGGCTGCTCAGGTACACTGTTCTTTCATTTTGGGGGGATTCTTCATGCTACAGTTGCTTCTAAAACAAAAACACAGATCAAGGAACCAAGGCACTGTGCATGGAAGACCAGGAGCAGGGACAGGGCTCTCAGGCACCCACAGTGAATGGCAGCCTGGAGATCCAGATTTATTAACATGTGCATTTTCTTTTGCAGCAGTTTGTCAGCTGTAGGAACAGGAGCAAGAACAGAGGATGATGGCACTGAAAAAGAGCAAGCCAACTAAGGAGGAAGCTTACAAGGCCATTGCTTGAATTGGTGGAGAGGGCCAATAAGCTATGGGAGCTGGTAGAGGATATGGATGCACAGGGATCAAACATAAAGCAGAAAGGGACATGGGGGCAGTAGCAGCAGGGGGTGCAGGCCTGTCAGATAACCTAGCCCATGAAGGCCACCTCCCAGATGGGCAAGCCCGGAAGGGCCAGAGCCAAGGTCCCTGACCACTATGCCAGCCACCCCACCCACCTCTGACATCCTGATTCCAGTGCCCAACCCAATCACTCCATTACTGCCCGAGATGCTGGGACTTTAACCGGCAACACCGAACCCATCCATCGGAAGGACAGACCTCAGGGGTGAATGGACCAATACCAAGCCCAACACCAGGTAATGTGGAAGGTAATGTGAGCAGTAGCATAAAGGAATACAAAGAGCAAATGATTATGGCTATGGGACAAGATGGGCTAGGGCAGCTGGAGAAAGCCTTAAGAGAGATCAAGACAGGGAAAGGGGAATGGGCAGGACCAGGGAGCACCTCAGATACAGGACTGCTGCTGGGGGGGTCTAGATACATAGGTTCACCAGGGATGATAATAGGCAAACACATCCCCCTAGCAACAAAAGAAAAGATATGGAAGGGAGAGTATGTGGATGTTTTCGCATTGGTAAGTAGAGAAACAGTGATGAAATATGATGAGAGAGCATTGGGAAAGCAGAGATGGCAGCAGCTGTAGTCCTTCTAGGGAAGAAAGAGGAGGACAAATTCACTAAAGGCAAGACATGGGACAGTTGGCTTTTAGGCTTCACCACGCATGCAGCCATAGTGTTAGTGAAAAAGCCAGAATTGGGGATTTCCTTGATAACTTATCAGCTCATAATAAGGAGGGTGAAAGCAAAAGGAGGAGCAGGGTGGATATATTATGATGCATTTTTCAGACAAAGGATGGCCACCTACGGAGACGTTAGGTGGGATACCAAACAGATGGACATGTGGACAGATTATGTCACTGATCAATCTACACCAGATGGGGAAGGGACTAGGAAGACCCCACTGATTCAAAAATGTTGCTGGGGATACAATCGAGCCTTTTGCTCCTGGCTGCAGTGTAGTTCTGCCATGCATGCTCAAAATGTGAGGGGACCCACCGGCTTCCAGATGCAGGACAAATTGGGTGGCCAGGGGGGCACTCCAATGGGACACAGGGCAGCGCCAACCAGTCCTTTCAGGAGGATCAAGGTGGGGGGTTCAGGGGACAGCCAGAAGCCAGAGGTTTTCGGGGAAGGGGGGTTTTGGGAGAGGGGAAATTAAGTATTAAGACAAAGCCTACTAGATTGGGGGGGAGGGTCAGATATTTAACATGGCAAGGACACCAATCAGTATCAGGAATTGGGAGGTGGCGTTACAAGGACACACTGACCCAACAGCAACACAGAAACTGCAGAGGGGATTTAAGAAGGGTTTCAGCCTGCATTGTCAGGGCCCCAGGGCACAGTGGGACAGAAAAACTTATGCTCAGTGAAGGGGAAGGAGGAGATTCTGAGGAAAAAACTGCAAAAAGAGAAGAAAGCAGGGAGGATAGAGGGCCTATTTTGGGTACCCACATTTGACAATCTGAGAATATTCCCATTAGGTTTAGTGCCCAAGAAACAACAAGGGGAATTTAGGGTGATACATCACCTATCGTTCCCAGAGGGTGAGTCAGTGAACAACTACATCGATGAAAGACACTCCAAGGTGACATGCCAAGCTGGAGGAAGCAGTGGAAATCATTAAGGCAACACCACAAGCATGGCTAGTGAAGACAGATATAGAGGCTGCATTCAGGCTCCTTCCAGTGCGTCCTCTAGATTGGGACTTGTTGGGCTTTAAGCTAGATAGGGAATATTACTTTGACAAAGCCATGCCTATGGGTTGCTCCACAGCCTGTGCCTCCTTCAAACTCTTTAGCACATGTCTACAGGGTATATTTCAAAGACAGTCAGGGTAAACAGTGATACACTACCTGGATGATTTCCTACTGATCAGGAGTAGGAGGAAAGAGACTGAGGAGATGCTCAAGAGCTTTCAGATACTGTGCAGAGACCTGGAGGTGCCATTGGCACCAGACAAGACAGAAGGGCCTAGCAGAATCATTGAGTTCCTGGGCATAGAAATAGATGCACAATAAGAGGTGTTTAGATTGCCAGAAATCAAGCTAAATAAGTTGAGGGGGCTCCTAAGGGAACATAGAAAAGGAAGAAGGAAACAGTTGAAGCAGGTTCAACAACTGATAGGACACCATAACTTTGCATGCAGGGCCATGAGCCCGGGGAGAGCATTCACCAGGTGAATAGTACACACCACACAGGGGGCGACTAAACCACACCACTGGGTGGACATCACAAGGAATACAAGGGAGGACCTGAGAATATGAGACTCATTTTTAGAAACATTCAATGGCACATCTTTCTGGAAGGATGGCTGGGTCTTTAATACAGACTTGAAGCTGTATACAGATGCCATGGGGGGGGCTTGGGATGGGGGGATTCTGTAGAGGAAAATGGTTTTCCGAGGCATGGCCACAGAGATGGATAGAGGTAGATTTGACTTGGGACATCACCCTGCTAGAAATCATGCCAATTTGGGCATGCACATAAGTGTGGGGCCCCAAGCTTCGGAACCAAAAAGTGACTTTTTGGTGAGACAACAGAGCTGTAGTGGATGTCATCAACAGGAAAGCATCGACTGGACCAGTGCTATGGGTACTGAGACAATTTGTACTACAGGGTCTGAAGTTTAACATGACATTCAGGGCTAAGCACATAAAAGGCATCAGAAATATTATAGCTGACAGCCTCTCCTGTCTGCAGCTGGACAAATTCTAGGCCTCATCATCGAAGGCAGAGGTGCAACAGACGCCGATACCACAGGATATATGTGAAGTTGGCTGGAAGGATCTGAAGTCTTGTTTCAAAACTCCTGGTCCACTAGGATGCTCAGAGCCTATGAAGGGGCATAAGGAACATTCCAGAAGTTCAGGGAACTGCAGCACATGGAGGTAAGTGGGCAAGTCACAGCTCATCAAGTGGGAAAATACTGTATAGCAGGTATTAGCACTCTGAAAATTTTAGTGCTATTTATAGGATGAAAAACCTTCTAAGTTTAAAAGCCTGCTAATATTATCTAACATCACTTCACAGAAGCAAACAGAATCTCAAAGAAATCACATACAGTAACACGCATTATTTCCCTATTTATTCATTTTATCTCTCTTAAAAAAATGTAACCCCATAAAAAAAAAATATCAAAGTAGCAGCTCTTTCTGTGCAATGTTCTTAGCACTGCTGTTAAGCAACAAAAGAAAAATTCTCAGGTTCGATCCTTAACTACAGTAGCATCCTAACTACAGCACTGTATTATTTCACTTTGGCAGTGCTTTGTACTTACATTTGTCAGGCTGTTTTCATGTGCTTCCTTGATGCCGGCTTGCTCAAATCCTCGAATGATATCCTCCTGACATTGTTTCAGGCTGTTGAAGCTGTTCTCCAGCCACCGAGAGTGATGCTCTTTAAGGTTAAGGAGTCTGAGATCAGCTGATAGGTTGTCAGCACCCCCTGTAACAAGTTGATCTGAGACTAAACCTGCATACCAGCTTGTAAATTCCTTCTTTAGAAAATCCTTAAAAATCTTATTAATTGCCGGCCCAGTGGAGCTGAGGGTTGAGGCGCTGGTGCCACCTCGCGCGCCCGGCGCCTGTGTCCAGAGCAGGCAGGGTTGCTGGGGGTCGGCGGGGAGAATGGATTGAGCGTCCGGAGGACTGCTCTCCATCTCGGGTGAGGGATTTAGTGGCCGGTGTTTGCCTGACCCCTAGCGGAGGCTGGGGATCAACAGCACGCAGACGGAAAGAGGGGAGGCGGGACATGGCAGACACTTGACTAGTGTGTGCACGGCAGCGTGCGCGCACTCAGTCGCTGGCGTCATTGCACGCTATGCCTGCCTGGGAAGAAAATTGAGAAAAATGGAGCCCGGCAGCACGACGTCGTTCCCCGGCGCCATTTCCGGAGGACGCCTCCCTGGCATAGACCCGTTCGGGTGGGTTGAGTCGCTCCCCACCACCCTGCTGCAAAGGGTAAGTCACGGGGTGTGGAAGGGAGGGGGTCTCATGTCTGGGGATGGCGCCGGAGGAACGGCGGAGTGCGGGGGGGGGGCTGGCCGGAGCTCAAAAAAAAAAAAAATCTTATTAATAGAAATATCGAGTGGCCGCAGAAGTTCAGTACATGACACTGGCACATATACCCGTATGATTTTGTTGTCCTCCAGATGTTTGATAACTCCCTCAGTGGTGTGTGCTTGGTAAAGATCGAGCACAAGTAGAGACTTCTGTTCTTTAGGCAGCTCCATCGTTTGGATATGTGCGTGTATATGGGGGATGATAACACTGTCTATGAAATGTATTGTAGTCTCAGCATTCACCCAATGATTGTCTGAGTGAGTGACATCCCACTCACAAGGGAATTTGTGTTTTGGATGGCACACTTCAGTTCGTCCTTTGTATATCAGTTGTGGGGGCAGCATTTCACCAGACAGGGAGCAGGCAAGAATGAAGGAGATCTGTCTCTTGTTTCCTAAGTCGGTGATGGACACTTGCTTGGCCCCCGTCGCCTCCATGGTCCATTCAGAGACAAAAATCATATTGACCCCTGTCTCATCCAAGTTAATGACTAGCTGTGGTGGAATAAGCTCTAGTGTGCCAGCTCTGGCTATATGAGACAGAAGCGATGCTTTCAAAGTTGAGAAATCACTCAGTGTTTTTCACCCCACTTTAGTTCCCTTGCGCTTACTGTAGCCAGTTCGATGCAAGAAGCCCCATGCCCACTTGCTTGTTAGTGTTAAATGGCCCCCATTTTCTGTTAATAAATGTGGTGAGTTAGCCTTCTCTATACCCACTGCAATAGCTTGGATCACACCAGCACTGACCACAACCCCTTCAGTGCGCAGCTTCTTAATGATGTTCTTTAGCTGCCCTTCTAACTCTCCCTCTAGATGGGTTGGATGACCGCGAGGCTTAGGAGAAAGAACATTTGGCATAGTAGTGGGGTCTGGAGTTTTTTGCAGCTGCCGCATGTACTCAGACTTAAAGTTCCTGACTGAGCTTTTGTTTATTGTTTTTCCAGTTGTGGCAAGGTAGTGCCGTACCATGGCCATCACCCCATGCTCAACAGCATACTGACCAAGCTTGAATCTGGTCTCAGGTGTATAGGAAGCATAAGAAGAGTGGCTTCTTTTTGCAGGAGGAGGAGAAGCAGAAGAAAGCTCTTCAGCAACTGCCATTGCCACACTTAAGTCCATGCCAGTGCACTCTGCCTGCTCTGCATCGAACACAGTAGGGACTTGAATGGGATATTTTATTTTTACTTTTGAGGATTGCATCCACTTTAGCAGCAATATTTTCTCTAACCATAGTTGCAGGTACTGACACCTGAGTAAGGGAAGGGTGTGTACTTATTAATGTGAGAGTAAGCCGCTACTACTGGTAATTAGTCAAGCAATTAGGCTATAGGAGAAGAACGGGAACTGCTCTAACCGCTGGCATAGAGAGCGTTAAATATATTGGGCACTAAAATGTCCCCACATAGCCACCGAGCTAAAGATATCAGTCGCTAATAATACCTGCTATACAGTACATAGTGCACCAGTGGGAAAAGGGAATGGCACATGCTACCATGGGAGTCCACCTGGCAGCCATTAGCATAGTTTGTAACCTAAGACAGTGGAAGGACTCATCGAAGACCATGTTAGTACGGCATATGGCTCAGGGTTGGGGAAGGCGGGGAACAAAGACAAAGGATGAACAAAGACCAGTATCACAAAGAATGATGGAAGGTCTGGGGCAGGCAATGGCAGCCGTATGCAGAACAGAATTTGATAAATTGTTATTCTAGGCATTATTTACAACAATATATTATTATGACACACTGAGGGTGAGCGAAGCAGTAGGGCATGACAGGGAAAGTCTGGGGGGTAGTTTGGAACAGGATGACCTTATATGGCAGGGGGATGCAATCAGCATATGGATCAGGAAATCAAAGACAGATCAAGAAGGTGAGAGAGCCCAGATAAGACTAGAAAGACACGAGGAACTGGCTAGCTGCCTGGTCAGAGCATTGTGGGCCTATGCCGCAGTGTGTCCGACATAAGCAGGCCAGTTCTTTATTCACGAGGATGGAAAAAGAGCCACAGGCTTTCAGGTGACAGCTGTTCTTAGAAAAATGTGTAAAATTCCTGAGGGAGAACTCCAAGAATTTTTCCTCACATTTATTCTGAATTGGATGGGTGTCACAGATGGCGTCAGCAGGGGCTGCTGTACGCGTCTTTGGTCGAATATTGAAGTCTGACTGTTATAAATGATACATAAGACCACTAAACAAATGATTAACCAATTCTCCAAATTTTTCTCCACGGGTTTAAGGGAGAGATTGGGGGGTAGTTTGCAAAGACATTAAAGATGGGGTGGGGGGGATGAGATACAGGTAGAGAGTGGCAACAACAAAGAATATCTCATTAATCACACATGCTTTGATCTCTCAGCAGATAAGGGGCAGAGGCTGGAGGTATGGATATGCAGACAGTCTTATATTTATTGGGTAGAAAGCAGTGCATCCGAAAAAGAAGGGGGCAGACAACTATACCATGACCCCAGACAATGCCGGGTGACATGGCAGGGCATCAGAAGCATGAAATGGGCCCTGCTGCTCCCAACATTAGGAGACATGAGAGAGAGATGGCCACCACCAGACATGATTATTATACATTTGGGAGGCAATGACATTGGATCCAGACCATGGCTGGATATTTATTTACAGAGTAAGTATGATATGAGCATAATAAAAAAAAGGTGGCCACAAGTAACCCATACGTGGTCAGACATGGTACCTCACAGGGTGTGGAGACATACACACAGCCACCTTGCAATAGATAGGGTAAGGAGAAAAATGAACAGAAGGATAGGCACATGGTTCATAACCCATGGGGACAGGATCATTAGGCGGGGCATAGAAGAGCACAAGGATGAATTTTATAGATCAGATGGGGTACACCTATCAGATGTAGGAGTCAACCTGTTTAATTCAGAGACCATGGGGAATATTGAAGAATGGAGAAAGAGCCTTGGTTAACAAGAACAGGTCCCAGTAGAAGGGGGAAGGCCATCATCCAACGCAGGCTGTGGATGACCTAGTGGTGAAAAGAGTATAAGAGCTGTCAAGAGGGGAGGGGGTGAGAACACACACAAGTGGAGAACAAAGAAAAGAGGAGAAGAGATGCAGTAATTTGTGTCACACCGTTACCTCCCAAGAAGAAGGAGAAGGGCTCCCCAGATTCTAAGTCTGGGGAGTGAGAAGATGAAGAAAGAGGAATACATAAGAAATGAATAAGCAATGTTTGGAACTTTTGGTATAAAATGAAATGGACATAAGCAGAATATGATGTATAAAATTGGGAAGATTATTGGAAAGTTTGGGACCAATGATCTCAAGTTTGTAAATATGATTGAAAGAAAAATATGATATATGGGGCTATATAAAAAGAATAAACTATTGGCTGATCTAAGCACCCACCACTACTGTGTAAGCCTCTTTCTTGGGAAATCCAGGACAATGGAGTTTGCCTCTAAATGACAGACCAGATTATCCTGGTGACCACCCAAGAAGGGCCATGTGAGGTAAAGGAAAAGGAAAGGGAAGATGGGGAGGGACAACTCTAAGAAAGGGGAGGGGCTAAGAGGGTGATTCAGAAGAATGAAGGGCAAAGAGAGGAGGGGAAAAGGGATTGACATCACAAAGGGGTGGAGCTAAGAAGGGATCTGGAGAAACAAATGATTTGCCAAGACAAACAGGAAAAGGAGGTGCTATGCTGGTCTTTTAAGGGGCTGCAGGGGAGGAAGAGTACTCTTTTAGTCTGCTACTCTTCAGTTGTTAAAACCCACCCACCCACCCAAAAAGGGAGAGGAAAGAGGGTCAGGTTTGGCCCCAGCTGAAGGTGGATGGCTGGGAGGGACAAAAACTGGGAGAACAATAATATCAAAAGAGAATGACAGCTAAAGGTGGATGGCTAGGAGGGAAAAGAGGAAAGAGTATAAACGAAAAGAGTACAAGAGCTGCCAATAGGGAGGGAGGGAGGGGAGAACACATAGAGTGGAGAACAAAGAAAAAGTAGAAGAGATGCGGCAATGGGTGTCAGCACTGCTACATCCCCAAGAAGGAGGAAAGGCCCCCAGATTCTATGTCTGGGGAGGTGAGAAGACGAAGAAAGAGGAATACATAAGAAATGAATAATCAATGTATGGAACTTTTGGTATAAAATGAAATGGACATAAGCAGAAAGCAATGTATCAAAATTGAAAAGATTATTGGAAAGTTTGGGACCAATGATCTTCAAGTTTGTAAATATGATTTAAAGAAAAATATGATATATGGGGCTATATAAAAGGAATAAACTATTGGCTGATCTGAGCACCCACCACTATTGTGTAAGCCTCTTTCTTGGGAAATCCAGGACAATGTATGTTTAATACTGTGTGGTACAAATGTGTAAATGTTGTATCTGCCTATCAGGCAAAAGCACAAGATCATGTAGCCAGGCAAGAAACTCACCCACAGCACGGTATATTATACTCTAGGTGTCTACAAGACTGGACAGAATTGTTAGGTCTGTTTGGATAAGTGGATATTAATTTGGAACAGGGCCAAAATAAAAAGGCCATAAGGCTACATATTGTGTACTTAGAGACCCAAGCAAAAGGTACAACACCTGTGCTACATGGTCTTGATGGTTTAAAAGTTTATTTTCTTTTCTTTCATGTAAAGTTTCATATCATGCTACAGCCCAAAATCTCATAGCTATGCAATACAGGAGACCCCAACATGGAGTCTTCCACACTTACTAGACCTTATCAGGCCTATTTGCATCTGGCTTGGCCACATGTAATAGGGCTGACATGGATACCATAAAGAGACATATGCATCAATATCACGTACCACATTTATATGTTTGGAGTTGCAGGGCTAGCATAAAAGGAAAAAAAGTATGTATGATATGTAATCTTAATATATACGTAATATCTGTTTGTTTACTGAAACACAATCTAAAATCACTTAGTTGCAAATAGTCTTTAAAAGTCTGACATGAACTCATAGGTAAAAGAGTACAATGCACAGTCTACTGTATGAGAACTATGTTCTCATGATGATTTATAATTTGCTCATGAGATACAGAACCATGGGTGCTTCCCTGACCTCATCTCAAGACAACTACTTGACCATATGGTCATGCCCAGACTGTGTTGCTGGGTCCCAAAACCTCCACTCAGGATGCATTGAGGCCTAGGCCTGTCAAAGGTTTTTTTTTTTTTGTGACAGCTAAAAGCTTGGGATATATTACCTTGTACCCCAACCTGTGCAAATGCTACACCAGTGGGTTCTGTACTAGACAAGATGCCGTGATCTTTATTTGACCCTGCTGAGATGGATTTTAACAAACTGGTCACAGTCCATTCTGTGGATCACTTAAAAGGTGATGCTTATAAGGAGAGGGTGACACACCTTCCTTAGCAGTTTATGACCACATACTCTGTTGCAAGCTCCCCATACTGCCTGCTACTCAGTAAAAGGATATAGACATATGAGCAGATGTAATGTGTTTCACGTAACTGCCCTGGTCTATAAACTGCACAGGCATGACTGCACACTGAGCCATCCAACTGGGTGCGAGTCAACACTTCAGCCACTTGCCCAGTGAAGCCCATCAGATGGTGCTTCCCTAAAATGAAAGCCACCCACAGAATTGCTGATCAGTATTGTTCAATTTCAAAACCATAAATTCTTTACTTATGGAACACTGGCATGCATGATGACTACTCCAAACATTTGCTTCACACCTTGTGCTCATACTGTCATTTGTCAAATGGTTATCCTAACAAGGACACTTTACAAGAAACAATATCTTCATAGCAAACTGAGCCATTAAAATGGTGTCATCGATTAGATTCCCAATTTTAATGTGCATATTTCTCCACTTTCCCTAGCCTTAAAATGCATTGGCAATGATATGTATTATGCTTAACAGTTTTTAGATTGTTTCCCTCTTACTTCACATGACAAAATATTGATTTATTTGTTTGTAACACTATTTTGCATTTTTGCATACATGTGTCATAGAGTGGATTGTAGGGAAATACCTTGCTATTGCCATTATTGCTCATATAGTGTATGCATTAATTATTTTATTATTGCTTATATAGCTTAGGCATTTATTATTGTTATTGTTATGGTTCTGTGCTTATTAGTAGTCATGTATTCTCACTGAGTATGCATGGTGCTTATTAGTAATTTAATTTTCTGTAAGCCAAAGGCCTTCTCTGGTTAGATGAGGTACAAGGGGATATAGCAGCTTAGAAAAGCACACATTAGCCATGCTGCCACACTGATTCATGGCCAAGTGGATACTGTTATGAGAAAATGGTTGTTTAACACATTTGGGGAAAGACACAGAGTCTACACATTACTGATAAGGGGTAGTGCTGATACATGTGAAAGTTACCTTACAAGCAAGGCTGAATAAAAAGCAGTCCTTGGGACTAAGACACCTTAGTTACTGTATGCATCATGTAATTATACACAAAGTTAGGTATAATGATGCCTTATAGACAATAGGGAGTCGAGCCAGGAACCCATTGGGATGAAGTCCTAGGTTGTACCTGTGTCTCCCAGAAGAAGGTAACTATGACAAGATTGCTAATCTTCTGTAGCTGCTTGCTAGATGGTTATATTTCTTATAGAAAGGCTGTGCCATTAACCTTGTACTGTTTTCTGTGTGTAAATGCATAATATAAGGAAATACACCAGCTATTTGTGTCCTGTATCTTTATTATAATTAGTACCTCCACAGACACTAACAAACCTTCCTTACACCTTTGATACCTTAAAAGGCAAACTCATCTGCACTCCTGTATTGGCCTACCCAAGGTTCAACCAACCCTTTAAACTCTGCACAGATGGTAGTTATTTTTAGTTGGAGCTGTGTTATGTCAAGTGCAAGACAGGCCAGAACAAGTTGCTTCCTATTTTGGGCACTCCCTTTCCTCACCTGAGCACAACTAAGGAATCACTGAAAAAGAATGTCTAGACATGGTATTTGCCATAAAGAAACTTGACTGCTATTGTCACTACTCCTCATTCACAGTTTTCTTTGATCACTCTGCCCTCAGATGGTTGTTTGAAATGAAGGAGCCAGTAGGCAAGTTCACCTGATGGATTGCCATGCTGCAATGCTACAACTTTGAAATTCAGTACTTACCAGGCTGAGTTCACTTCAATGTGGATAGCATTAGTTGACATCAGTATGTGTCTGCATCACCCTCCACAGAAGAGAAATCCTGCTTAGAAGCTTTTCCTTTCAACGCCTCAGATGTGATTCCTGTGGACACTCCTATAGGTCCTCAAGTTGTTTTGCTGATCCCAACTGCTTCTTCAGAAAGAAGCACAAATCATCAGTTACTGCAATCAACCAATCGATCAATAACTCAATCAATCAATGTTTATTGGAAAGCAAATTGAGAGTAAATTCTCTTTTACTATTGTGTCCATTACATAAAACACAATAAAATGACATGAGGCAGCAAAGTTGTCAATGTAGAGAATGATATACACAAAGAATAGTGGAAAAAAGTCACCTGTAGCATTCACAATGACTGTATAACAATCTATACAAATTTTAAAATTAAACATAATTACTAGTCAGTTTTAACTTGTTTTGTAAGTTAACACATGTTTGTGGAACAGATGCAGTGAGTATGAATTCATCATGTTTTATACAACATTATGGTGCTAAATTGTTGAAAAGAACACCTAATCTGAGACTATAATTATTACATGGTTTTGCCTGTAACAAGTTCAATAGGTAAAAAGGAACTAAACTTAATACAAATGTATAAACAAATTCATTCCTGTGAAGCTGTATCCTGACTGCTAAGGAGAACCAACCAACCATTGCATATAATTTGCAATGGTGGGTTTTCTAAGGGAGGCCAATGATAAATCTAAGAGCACTATGGTACAATGGATCCTATGCATTTAATATAGAAGTTGTTGTTTTACCATATACACAGTCTCCATAATCAAGTTATGACATAGTGAGTTTACTAATTGTTTATGAATTGAAAAATTGAAATGAAATTTGTTCTTGTAAAAAAAAAGCTCATAATGTTTTTAACTTAGTTGACAGACATTGGACATGCAGATAAAATGTTAAGCAATTATCCATGATTATACTCAGGTATTTATATGAATCAACCCTTGTTATTACTATGCCATCTAATGTAGTAACAGACACATTTTTAAATTTCCACAATTTCTTTTACTAAATAGCATCCACTGAGTTTTTGTAGCATTAAGAAGCAACCTCAAGCCCTACAGTGCTATTTGTATGGCATTGAAGTCTTTTTATAATGTTTCCATTGCTAGTTTAGTATCTTTATGATGAGTATACAAAATAGTATCATCAGCATATAAGAATATGTTTGTTAGACAGGATCTGTGTTTTGGAAGTTCATTGATATAGATCAAAAATCGGAGGGGAGCCAGTACTGACCCTTAGGGCACCCCCCCCCCACATTAACTATCTCCATTTCAGAACAGCACTTTCCTACTTTGACACATTGATGCTGGAATTATAAGTAACAAGAACACCAAAGTGATGCATTAACACTAAGGCCTGAGGATTTTAACTTGTTCAATAGTAAGTTATGATCTACGGTATCAAATGCTTTCCATAAATCAAGAAAAATTGCAGGTAAAATAGACCCATTTTCAAAAGAAGCAAATCTATCATTAGTTACTCTTGAATCTATGTAAGTAGTATTATAATGCTTCCAAAAGACAGATTAATTATCTGTTAGTATGCCTGATTTTGTGAGGTATGAATAAAGTTGCCTATGAAGTAATTTTTCAGAAAAATGTTATTATAGATGAAAGTATTGATATGGGATGATAACAACTCAGGTCAGTTACAGCACCCCTGTGAAAAATGGAATTATATGTGCTGTCTTCTAATCTAGTGGAACCTGTGAGGTACTTAAAGAAAAGTTATACAAATAAATTAAATACTTTGCCAAAATCTGGGCTCCAATTTTGAGAAGAATATCGTTGATGTTATCATTGCCAGCCCCTTTTTTAACATTTATCCTTACTAACTCTGTACACATCAACTTCCTTGATGTCTAAAAGGGAGAAAACTCCTGTTCTTTTCAATGGGAAGTCAGAGTCTAGGGTAGCTGGTGGGTAATTTGGATTTGCTCTATCAAATGCAAGGCATGCCTCAGTAAAGAAATTATTAAAAGCTGAGATGTGCTCCATGAAGTTGAATATAGTTACATACAAAAAAGTTAATGAGTCTGGAAGTGATAGGCTATGGACATTACCCTGCATTATTTTTAAACAAGCCCATGTTTTCCATGGATTATTGGACGAGTCTTGAAACTGAGTAGAATAATAAGCACTTTTCCTTTTTCTTATATCTGTTGTACATCTGTTTCTTAATGTCCAATATGTTTGAAAATCTTTTGGATCTTTAGAAGTTCTGGCTCTGGATCAAGCATTATTCTTCTTTATCAATAGCGTGTGTATATGTCTGTTGAACCAAGAAGTAGCTAACTTTTGAACTCTTTTATTTTAATAAATGGAAAGTGCTTGTTTATTATTTGTAAGAGTATTGATTTAAAAAAGTACCAAGCTAAGTGTACATCAGGACAGGCATATATAAAAGGCCAATTAATGTTAAAAAGATCATGTAGATAAGCCTGTTCATAGAAATATTTGAAGTTACGTGTAATAATTATGCGAGCAGGCGAGGATGTTTTAACATGATGTCTGATGCAAGCTACATAATAATAGTCACTTATGTCTGGGTCAGATACTGCAGAAACATATTTTTGTGGTGTGGTAGTAAAAATTTAATCTAATAGAGAATCCCGCTCTCTGTTGATCTTTTCAGGTCTTGTAGGAGAGGTGACAATCTGAATGAGACTTAAAGCTGAAAAATGATTAACCAGAGCAACAGGAAAATGTAGCATGTTAACATATCCCCAATTGGCAAGAATTCATAACCTCTAAATGGAGCTATTAATGAAAGCAAAAGCTGCAAAGAGTCTTGGGATGCAGAAAGGGGCCTATAACATGCAGCTAAATGAAAAGTTTAATTATTAGACCAGTTAGTTGCAGAACGAATATATACGATTGCTTTGGTAATGATTTTGCTAATTTAATTTGTCCCAGTAAACTGTCTTTTAGATAAATTGCTACTCCACCTCCTCTTGAAGATCTATCCTGCCTGTAAACATTATAACTGTTAATCCCAATTTCATCATTTGAAACCTTATGAGTTAATCATGTTTCCGAAAGTACAAAAATGTCAGTTGTAGTACTATGTCTAAGTTCTTATGTGGTCTAATTTGCGAACCAAACTCCTGACATTGAGATGAGTGAATCCCAGACTGGAATGCATAGTAAAGTCTTGTAAAGTAAGGTTGTTATCTTAAGTAATCGGACCTGGCTTTAATTGTACGTTCCCTGATACAACCAGAAGTAGTGTGATCAAGAGCTGAGTGAAAGGCATAAATGACTTAAATGTTTCTGCTTCCAAATAACTATTGTTTATAACATTACATATGAACATATGAGGAAGCCAGCAGAAGAAGGCTATTTGGTCTATCTAGTCTGCTCATATTGCAGGGTTCACAGCTTGCACTGCTGTCCCTGCCCTCCCTCCCCACTCCTCCCATCCTCCATACCCATGATCCTTACCTTCCCCATGCCTACCCCAGCTTCTCTTAAAGCTGCCCACTGTTTTCAATGAGATGGCCTCTTCCAGCAGAGCATTCCAAGTGTCCACCACCCATTCTGTGAAGAAGTGCTTCCTGACCTCCCTCCTAAACCTCTCACCCACCAGCTTAAGACTGTGCCACCTTGTGTTATGGTTGCCACTCAGTTTAAAGAGACTCTGCTTATCAGCCTTAGATACACTAAATAAGTAAGTGTACACATAAATAGTGTTTGATTTATAAACCCACACATTAAAACAAAGTTTTCAGTAAAAAAAAAACGCTTTAAGTAAGCATTTGGTAAAAATACATTACCACACTCACATGCGTTGGTCATTGTGCTTATTTTACTATAACAACTGGTCCCTTTTAATAAGCCTAGAAGCACCCCAAGTGACAGTATATAAAGCATCTTTAGTTGTTTTTTTTTTCTTTTCTGCCTTGTATGCAACAGGTAATTAGCAGCACTAATGTATTAAATGGAAGTACTACTGTATGTTTAGAATAACAGGTCAAATCTTTAAAAACATAACTTTACTAACTGACTAGGCTACTGGAACATGTTACACAGTTTCTAATGTGTTTTAAAATAGTGCTGCTGCCTAAAGTACAGTTTCCACAGGACTGGCACTTTTGAAAATAATCAAATAAAAACAATATATGAGTAGCCCAAAACCAAGTGCTTAAAGATAACCAAATAGAGAAACAAACAAAGGATTTTTTTTTGTAAGACCTCCTCATGGCCTCCTCCAGGTGGACTCACACAGGGTGACTCATGCCCCTCTTGCATGACCCACTCACTTGAGCAGTCACTCTGCAGCAGCTGCCAGTGTGTCTGTGCTTATATTCTATGCAAGGGAGCCCTGCCAGCTTTCCACTCACAGCAGGCACACCTCCAGGGCCGGGAGTAGGATGGCTCAGGGCAGACAGGACTACACAGTACACAGTTCAGCAGGGCAGAATGCAAGTTGGCTGAAGAACAGACAAGTTGTTAGAAGCCGTAGGATTTTGTTCAGTTCAGCAGGCAGATAGAAACAGGCAGAACACAAGCTGAGAGCTGACAAGGTGTTTCGAACCACAGAGATCACTCCACAGGTGTGACTGTGCTCATATTCTATGCCAAATATTTTCTCACCTCCTCTGTATCCCCTCTCTCCTTGGCAACTGTCAAAATGCAGTAAAGAGCAGACCCTCAGTTCACAGACATAATCATTTACTTAGAGTCTGGAAATCTTCCACAACAGAAACAACATCACCAGGATGTTCTTTTACTTGCATCACAATACTGCATCAATGATGATGTGCTTTTCCATATCTGAACTAAAGAAGGCAAGGGTCATCGCATGGATAGGACTCATATAGTTAGTTGTGCCAGCCTCTCTAGTCAATGACGTTCCTCCCTCCACTTATGCCTCTCCTCTTTTCGAAGGTCATATGGGAATCCACAGAACTCTAGAAAAGACAAGGCTTCACTTCTCCTGGCCTTAAATGAACAATGATGTTCCCTGATTTGTTAAATCCTGCCAACCCTACTCCCAAAGAAAGCCTCTTGCCAACCTGACATAGGCACACCTCATTTCAATGCCTGTAGCCAAAGAACCTTGTCAAAGAGTTAGCACAGACATTCTTGAACCTTTACCAACATGCTCTGACTCTGGTAACAAATACATTATTGTTTTTGTGGACTACCTTACCAAATACCTAGAACTAATCCCACTGTAAGACATTAAAGCTGCTACAATAGCAATTGCCTTCCTCAATACAATTATTTGTCTTCATGGTACCCCCTCATACCTGTATTCAGACAGAGACACTAACTATCTTTTAACAATTGTTTGAGAAACTTGCAGTCTCCTCAACATAAAGAAGACCCACACAACCAGCTAGCATCTGCAATGCAGTGGACAAAGTGAAAGAATGATATCTACCTGGATGAAACTCATGACACTTGGGACCACTTTGTTCCTTTTATTCAGTTTGCCTGCAACACAAGTCCTTCTGTTGACAGCACAGAGCACACCATTTTTCTTGGTCCATGGACACCAACAAAGAACTCCCCTGGACATGGATCTCTCACTGCTAGAGGTTCCAAAGTCAGTTTCCTCATGCATTATTCCTGTACTGGAACTGCTTGAACTTGTCAGACATGTTCCAGTCACCACATTGGGATGGAGGAAATCTGCCATGCAGAAAATGTCAGCAGCCAAGTCTCATAAATCTTCATTTCTGTGTGGGGACACTGTTTATTTGAATCAACTTGTCTTAGTGCCAGGTGCTACAAAGAAACTGCTCTGCCCTTGGACTGGTCCTTTCTACATTGTGGAAAAGTTTCCTCCAGTTCACGTCCATCTGCGATGCAAGTCAGATGGAAAGCTTGTACTCAACAAAGTCCACATAAATCATCTGAAGCATGGGTACTTAAGTAACATCCTCCCAGATGATTCCAGTCCTCCCAGTAATGAAGCTGCTCTTGAACCTGGTATCCCTTCAGAGTCAGCACTTCCTCCCAATAACTTGCAATCAGTTCGGTCAGATTCTCCCACTTCTAACTCTCTCTCCAGCTGGATTCTGCTGCACCTGACCTTCTGTCAGATGAACTTCCTGGGACTTCTCAGCCTTCTTCTTCTCAGTACTCTTTCGTGCACACGCCTGTGTACCAGATTGAGAAGATTTTATGCAAGAAATTTCTGAACAGATTATGGACTTATAGAGTCAAGTGGTGTGATTTTGACAGTTCACAGAATTCTTGGGTTGCTTTATTGTACTTTACCCCGTCCTGTCAATAACTGGTTCAAAAAAACTCATAACACTATTCCCACTGACTGGAAAAGTCAACAGAAATCATGAACTTTTGTGCATCTGGACCCAGTGGTTTTTTGACTAATGATTCTGATGCCCCTCACTGTCTGTGCTTAATTGTTCTTCTGCAGTAAATGTCCTAATGTACCTGTTTCCATGCATAAATGGTTTGCTAACTGGTACTGAATGCTGCATATACCACATTAACCTTTTTCTTTGCAGGAAAGTCTTCTTCAGATGGACAGTTCCATATGTTGCTTTCATGTTCTGCTGCTGTTCATTGCAATTTTGCATATCATAATTCTGGGTCATCTCCAGCTGCTCCCCTTTCCCTCTCTTCACTTCTTCCTTCCCTGCACTTTGGCACTTGTCACCCTGATCAAGCTTCAGGTCACTATGGTGTTCCCCCTCTGCTGGCACTATTCTGACTTGTCACCATTGTAGTCCGGATCCTTTCCTCCCCTTTCCTTGCAAAGGAGTACTCTTTTGTCAAATTGTGCTATGTAATGCCTGATGCTTCTCAACTGTTTCTTTGTTTTGTACTGTTATATTGTTGCTTGTTTGAGTGGTACTCACTTTCACTTTCCTCGGGGTTGATGTGAAGTACACAATTAAGCATGGGGTTTAATGTTTAGAAGCCACGCCTTTAAGAGCACTTAGAACATGCATGTTGCCAATTGTTGCACTGCCTGGCAATGCCATGTTATCCAGAGACACTCTGGGAAACCCCTCAGTCTAAGGCATAGTCTCATGGTGTGCAGAAATCTGTTGCTGAATAAACCCTGTTTTCTTTTTTTTTGTACAACTTTTTTCTCCCATGGGGGTCCCAGCTGGCCTCATCGTCCTTGCATCCCCTGTGATCCGGCCACCGTCCGACCTGCGCCGTCTCCTACTAAGGGCAACCACTGATTACCCCATGGCTTATCCCCTGTGGTGGGGGTCGATAAACTTCCCTACCACACAATGGCTCAGCTCACGGTGGTCCCTCAGAGTGGAGCAGGACATCGCGGATGGCCATGAAGCTGCAACAGCTGGGCATTCCCCCTTTTTCCATGTTCTATTGGAGGCAGGGAATGCAATGCCAACAAGGGCTCCCTGTGCACATGTCCACACACAGTGCACCCACCGGCTGCCCTGCCTACCACCCCATTCTACCAGGCCAGATGTGCTGACACCCAGCCTCCACTAGGTGTCAGACCTCCACCGGACATTGTACCCAGACCCACCCCAGGAGAAGATAGCAGTCCATAGGATGCTCTATCCACTCCCTCCCATGCAGACCCCCAGCAGCTCGAACTCGCTCCCAAACTCAGGTTGCTGACGTGGCGCGAGGTAAAGCGTCCAGCGCCTCAACCCTCAAGCGCCACCAGGCCGACCAATTAACCCTGTTTTCAACATTTATTTTATGCATCTATCTCAGTCATTTGCATGGTCCAGCAAGAGAACATCTGCTGGAGCAGCAAGAGATGGGCATGGCAGACCTGAAGAGAAGATAAGGGTCCTAGTAGCAGACCAGCACTAAAATGCCACATAAGGCACTATGCCTCTGACAGAGCTACCCCCCCAATCACACACCTGATTCACAGATCAACAAACATGATGTCCATTCCTTATTAACTTCCATATGCCTGTAGGGACTGCATTGTTTTCTACTTCCTGCCGTTCTTCCTCCACACAGAGATACCATTCTCTAAAAGAACATTTTAGTTCTCTACCTAAGTAGTCAATAGAGCCTTATGGTATTTTATGAGGCAAGGGTGGCATGAACCTGCAGAAAAAGTGAGTCTACTGAAGATTATTAAATGATTCATCTGGCAACAATTTTTTTTCTTAAATATAAATAAAATATGTGACAATGACAGAAACATGTTTATTATGCTGTACATCTCAGGATTCATTTTCCCTTCGCCTGAGGCACTGGCTGTCACTAGGAATCATATCCAAGTCTACATCATGCAATAGTTACACCACCAGTTATAACAATTATACTGTAGGCACAACCAGTCTGTTTAGGCTGTGTATATCAAGTGACCTTCTGATAACATTCAAAAACATATCTATTTTCATATAAAAGGCCTGATTTCTAAATTGTTTCATGATGACAAGTAGTTTGCTTACAGGTTTTATTCTAGTATTTATGCAATATCTTCTGTCATAGAAATATCTTCAGTGACAGTTTTACTATATGTGAACTGGCTAAAACATAAGAAATGATGAGTCTACAATTTTTTTTTAAACAGTGGAATAGCCCCTCAGTGTATTTTTTACTAATTTATTTTAATGTCTTCGGCCTGGTTAAACGTATCCACATGGAATATATTAGCTTTCAGATTATGTGAGGGCAATCATTACAAGTACAGCCTACTGTAGTTCAGTGGTACTACTCACCAATTTTTCAGGATGGGCAAAATTCCAGAGGTGAGTCCTCCATGAAGGCACATCATGAAGCAACATATAGTTCTGATGTCTTTCTCTTTGTGGTTTTGATATTGAATTTCTGTGCCCTTTTCTATAGGCTTCTATGTTCTTTCTGTCTCTCTCTCTCCACTCTCTCTCTCACTCTCTCTCTCTCTCTCTCTCTCTCTCTCTCTCACACACTCTCTCACACTATCTCACTCTCTCTCTCTCTCTCTTAAACTGTGGTCCTTTTTTCTAACTGTAACCTTTATTTCTCTGATTTATTTTCTTCTACTTCCTGCCAGGCAACATCAGGATTAATAAATTGACTAGAATTTTTGAATATAGACAGCACAGCACCCAAGTGAAAATCATCAACACAGCATGTTTGGGATTGGGGTGGGGCCACAGGAAAGGGCTAGAGGGGCAGCATGTGGCCCTGGCCATATTGTAAGTAGCACTGCATAGTAGGAAAAATTAAATAGAGTTACTAGAGAGCACATGTTAGAAAGGCAGCATAGCCTAGGGGGTTAAGTGCCGAACTGTGAACCTGGAGACCCCAGAGGCCTGTGTTTGAAGCCCACAACCAAGCAGCTCTAGTAGCTTATATAAAACAGATAATGAGCTAATACCTTGACATATTCTGTAACACAGATGCCACATAATTTTCAGTGTGTACTATGTTGTTGTTTTTCCTTCTCTCTTTTTCCTCTTTTATTATTTATTTTTGTTATATGCTGCTTATGTGTGTCTGTGTTGATACGAAATACTCAATAAAATGTTTAACAAGAATCCAACAATCACTATTTGTTTACTGTGAGACTTGGAGCAAGTCAAATTACCTCTTTGTGCTCCTAGGTCACACCTAGAAATGAGCTTAGGCTCAGTGTACCTTTCTCAGCCAAGAATTCTAAACTAAAAAAATGAAATAATTGGAACAACCCAATACTTCATTTTAATCTACCAATGCTCCTGTGTCACAGTCTGTATTAAACAATTTGGATTCACTACTCATGCTAGCACACATGCAATGTGTACACAATAGGCCTGTGTAGCTCTGGGCCCTTGTAATGATCTGTGAGATTTGCTCACAAGTGACAGTCACAGACCTCAAACACCTCTGGGTGCACGTACATAGCTTTGCCTAGAGGATGAAGACAGCCAGGGAAAAGGCAGAGCTAGACCACACTTTGGCCTTCCAAGAAAGCCTAGTTCAGCCTGGAATGTTCACAGAAGCAGGGGATCATAGATATAGCAGTCCATAGTCAGGATTGCCAGGTCCCTATAGGACATGAATTTTGTTAATACGGAAGATGTGTTGAACAGTCGAGCACCACTCTCTTGCTTCCCAGTCCACTCTCGCAGGAGGGAGTGGATAGACACTAACCAGCATGGTAATGAGGCAGTCTTGGCTAGGGATGCACAGAATTCAAAAATTCTACTTCTGCAAATTTTACAAAAAGTTGTTTTTTAATTATGTATATTTCTTCTGTTTTTGAAAAATGCTGCACAATTATAATACAATGTGAAATTCAATAGAAACAGTGGCAGAATTTCATTGTTTTCAGTGGGATCACAGATCGTAGGCATGACAACTAGTAAACCACAAAATTACCTTTTGGTAGAAATACAGAAATGTGACTCCACAGGCTTTGTGCAGGTCCTGTAACTCAATGTAAATGAGCAGACCTACTCTTAGAGGCCTTTGCTGTGTGGTAAAGCACTTTGAGAAAATAAAAACTATAAGAAGGTGGTCAGGTAAAAAAATATATATTTCCCCAGCCTTGTGGTATAGCATCAGTAAAAACATGAGGTGCTTTGTGAGGGTTTTGCTTAAATCTGGCAAGTAATTGCAAGGATGAACACCTTGTAGTTTTGTGTGAGGAGCTGGAATGGATTGGAAGCATTTTAGCTTGTGATAGCTGCACCTAGCCATGGAGGGAGGGAGAAAGAGTGAGATGAAAATAACATAGAAGCATATATAAAAGGGCACAAAGAGTACAAAAAAAAACAAAGAGAAGAAGGGCAATCCAGCAGCCCTGTCAGATGTGTACAGTATGTGGAACATGTGGTGAGAGGCAAATGACTATTGTGCCTAGTGAAAGTGCTACACTGCTGAACACTGTTTTCATAGCGGGATCATATCAGGCAATAACACAAAAGAAAAGCATGGCAGCTGCCACTGCAGGTAGTGGAGGAGGAGCTGGGCCAAATCCTAGTGCATCACCTTTGGAAGCATCTTTAACACAGGAGGCTTGAGTCTGAAATAACAGACTAAACAGTTCATTACGAAGCCTTTAGTGCAGTAAATTTAAACTTCACTGGCAAAGTTGGGTACTTTGCATAGCTTCCTGAAGTCATTGATTTACCTTCTGACTTCGAAGAGGTGATTTTAGGAAAGAATTTGTGAACAGCTTCATAGGTAAAGTTAATTTGAACTTCACAAGTGAATCTGAACAGTCTCTTCCCTGGAGTGGATTTAGAGAAACTTGAACTAGATGGAGCATGGAGTGAATCTGACTATGGCGATGACAATGCATAGGCAGTTGTAGGGAGAATTGGAGAAGGCAGACATCTTGTTCAGGTTGCTCTTGCAGCTTCACTAGTGATTGACATGCTGTGAGAAAGGCATGATAGTGCACTGAAAGCAGCATGAAGGAGGTGGAGACTAGGATGAGGCAGGCATCTTGTTCAAGTTGCTTTTGTAGGTTCTTTAGTGATATACATACTGTGAAATGAGGACAACAGTGCACAGGCAGTGGCACGAGGAGGTGGAAAGCAGTAGGAGGCAGGAATGTTGTTCAGATTAGTCTTGCAGTGTCTTTAGTGATAGATATGCTGTGAAGAAAGCATGATAATGCACAGGAAGTGTCACAGAGGAGGCAGAGGGTAGGAAGAGGAGGCAGGCATCTTATTAGGGTTGCTCTTGCAGCAATTGTAGGGATTAGCAGACTTAGTCCAGCTGGGGTACCTATGAAGACAAAAAGGTGAAACTGTTTTTAATTATTCCTGCAAGCTATATGTTCTGTTTATTGATGTCACCCGAGTATGAAAACATACATGCTAAAAAACAGGTTTGGGGTGGTGATGGCAAGAAAAATCAATATAACAATACTTACCTACAAGTTAGTGAGGGTCATGCAATGAATGAAGACACAGCTGTACAAAATGCACCAAGCAGGCACAGATGATTTTTATGTAGTCATCTGGATGGACTTGTGGTAGTCAGACTGAGTATGGGTGGTACTTGTGCAGACAAAAGGTGAAAAATCATTAAGACTCTGTTTGTAATCCTTCCTGCAAACGATGTGTTCCTGTTGATTTTTATTAACTTCAGCTTCAAATACATGTTAAAAAGGAAGGAGGTAGGTGGAACTGGGGGTGGGGACAGGGTATGGTATGAAAAAGGAAAAAAAAAACAACATGATCTACCTTCATGTTAGTGAGAGCCATGCTGTGAATGAATGCATGACTATGGACAATGGCACCAAGCAGGCATAGATGATTTATGTGCAGTCATCTGGATGGTCTAGTGGTAGTTAAACTGATATGGGACAGGCCTGAAGAGAGGAGGAGGCAAGCATATTGTAGCATATGTAGCATCTGAATACCAGGATTTTGAAGTCTGAACCATAGCATGTTGCTCATGGATCCTTCATGGTTCCAACATGTGTAGTCTTTCTACAGGGATGTACTATATGTACAAGACCCATGATTCCACAAAGATAGACAATTTCAGTTGGGATTATTTTCATAGGTATGAGTGGACTCTGAGAAGAGATCTGTCTGTCTCTTATGCTTGCTATGTTATAAGCCATGATGAGTAGAGATGTTGTGAAGTTTTAATTAATCAGTGAAGTTAAAGGGTGAATTCACCAACCTTGCCTTTGCAAATTAGTTCACAAATGTTTGCTTTTTAGTAGGATATACGGTATAGTGCTATGCCTCCTCCTTTACCTTATTCTCTACCCCATATATACATGCTGTAGCTGGGACTATCATGTTCCAGTTGCTAGTTTCTGTTGTCCAAGTTTCTGTGATGGTTATTGTATGATGTTCATTTCAGTGTATGTCACGATTGCCTGAAGCTCACTGACATTATTTCCCAGACTCCTGGCATTGAGGCAGACCCCTTTCCATCTTGCTCCTGATCCCCTCTTGTGTTTTCAGGTCATACTACCTTATTCTTCCCTATCCTCCTTAATTTTTTAGTTTTCTTGTTGTTGTAGGCTTTGTGAGCCCTCCCTTTTTGGCCTCTTCCCCAACCTAATTGGAACTTCAACCTCACTGTTACCCACCTCATTGCTACTAGCCCCAGCTCAGGGGAGCACTAGCTAGATTTCTTACCCTTTACCTTATTAGTGGCTCCCCAGCATCACTTATGTTCACTTATTCATGTACTTATTTTGTCTTAAGGGCAAAGTTAAAAAAAATATTCAAAGTTATTCATATTACAGTGGTTTCCAGTGGATATCTGGCCTCTCCAAAAGAAAGAAAAAGTGAAAAAGGGATGTTAACTTTTACAAACCAGCTCCTGAATCAGACCTTGGCTGGTTCCATTAATTTTACTAATATTTGCTATTTAATTTCCACTCCAGAGAAGAGTGTTCAAATTTGTTTGTGAAGTTCAAATTAACTTTACCAGTGAAGCTGTTCACAAAGTTATTTCTAAAATCACCTTTGCAAAGTCAGAAGGTGAATCAATGACTTCAGAAAATTGTGTAAAGTACCCAACTTCACCAGTGAAGTTTAAAATTGCTGCACTAATGGCTTAGTAATGAACTGTTTAGTCTGTTATTTCAAACACAAGCCTCCTGTGTTTAAGATGCTTCCAAAGGTGATGCACTAGGATTTGGCCCAGCTCCTCCTCTACAACCTGCAGTGACAGCTGCCATGCTCTCCCTTTGTATGATTGCCTGATGTGCTCCCTCCATGAAAACAGTGTTCAGCAGTGTAGCACTCTCACTAGGCACTAGGCACAATAGTCATTTGCCTCCCACCACATGTCCCACATACTGTACACATCTGATAAGGCAGCTGGATTGCCCATCTTCTCTTTAGCACCTGCCTCAGTAATCTTCCAGCATCCTGTTCTGAACCAGTACTCCTCTACATGGATGATGCAGTCATTTTCTTTTTTTTTCTTCTTGATTTTTCTCCTGTCCCTGGGAGCCCCCTTTGGCCCAACCGGCCCCCCAGCTCCAACTCCCAGCATTACTGGGGCTTACCTTATTCCTGGCCCTGGAGCGGTGTCTGCGAGGGGTCGGACTTCATCCTGCCACAGGGGAATTTTTCTCCTCAATTTTTCCCTTAACTTGGGGCCCCAGGAGTAGAGACGCATGCACGTGGAGGCGCGCATGCGTACTACAGCCCCGGTGACAGCCCCATCTGCCCACCCCACGGCCTACTGCCTGTGCCCCCTCTGGCTGTTCTGCTCCTGGCCTCCACCAGGAGGCAGACCTGTGCCAAGGGATGCAGTGAGTCCTCCCCAGAGAGAAGAGCTGCCATCTGGCCCCTTTATCTAGCTCTGTACCCCCCCACCGGCCCCCGATAGCCTGAGCTCGCTCCCGAACTCAGGTCACCAGTGTGGTGCAAGGTAAGGCACACAGTGCCTCAGCCCTCTGCACCACAGGACTGGGTTGATGCAGTCATTTTCTAAAAACTGCTGATCCTACCCTACTTCAGGCCCAACTTCAGAAATGTTTTACTGAAGTTGAGTCCTGGTTCACCTCTCATAAGTTGGTGCTTAGCTGCAAGAAAACAAAAGTCATACTCTTCCATGGTACCCACAGCAAGCATAAAGCCAAACAATTGGTGATTAAAAACAGTGCAGGTGTAGTCCTTAATCCGACTCAATCTTTTAAATACCTAGGAGTTACTCTGGATACTACACTCCCCTACTCCCACCATGTTGAGAATGTTGCTAAGGCAGTTAACATTTGCCTATGTCTTCTATACAGACACAAACACTGCCTTACTACCAAAGCCCTCAGACTGGCTAGCCAAAGTTCAATTGTGTCTATTATTGACTATGGTTTGATAATTTATGGTACTGCCATGGACACAGCCCTATGGCGGCTCACCACAGCTCTGAATAAGGCATGCTGTCTACTAACTGGTGCAGCATATCGTACATGTGACCTTTATAGACAAGCAAACTGGCTTCACCTTCAGGCTTGCATTAAATATCAAGCCTGCCTTCTGGCTAAGAAGGCAGCTCTTGGTCTCCTACCACCAGGTTCTCTTCAGTTTTTCAGTTCCTTCTGGGGCACTCGTAAGACACAAAGTCCTGTGAGCCAAAGATTTACTGTCCCTTGCTGTCGAACCTCACTCTGACAGTGATCCATTACAGTTAGAGTGGCTAATTTATTTAATTCCCTTCCTCCTGAGATTGTGATGACTGCAACCTTGGGACCACTTATGCTGAAGCTGCATCAATTCCTAGTTTCCAGAGCACCTTGTGACTGCTATACCTAATCTTTGCAGACAGCTAAATGCACTGGGATATCCCTCTTTTACTGTTCGCCCCTGTATCGCCCTACCCTGTTGCTGCACAATTCCCCATACAGCACTTCCTTCCTTCATACCTTTCCCATCCCTATCGCTGCCCTCTTTTTATCTTACCTCATCCCCCTTCCTCTACCCCTCCACCCACTCCACTTCCCTCCCTCCCCTCTGTTTCCTCACCATGTTCTCTCACTCTACCCCACTGTGGGTCTTTTCCTACATAAGCTACATTGTGGCACCTCCCTCCTTGCTCTAATTTTGCTCCTTCCACCCCTGCCAATTCACTCACTATCCTTCTCTCCTTGTAATCCCTTCCACCCCTCTTCAGACAAGGCCACTGGTTGCACTTGACACAATATTTATCTTGCCATATTATTCTTTTGTTTATGTAATTACTTTCTTCATGTTGTACTACTTACTGAAACCACTGTAATTTGTTATTCTTGTGACTTGACATGGAACCTCTGTAAAAGAGCCCTTGACTCAAAGGTCTTTCCAATTTGTTGAATAAAATGAAAAAATAAAGAAATAAAATTTAAATCTTTTGGTGAGACAAGCAGCCTAAATCTGAAAATAAATTAGTTGAGGTCAGTTTGAGCAATCAGATTTTTCACCTAAGCAGAGCCTATAAAAAACTGAGCTAGAAATATCACTTTCTAAAACCTTCTTTCTAACAAAATAATCAAACGGTAAGTCATATATGTAAGCATAATTAAAAACATTAAACATTAAGGACAAAAAATGAATAGGGAATAACTGAAGAGGGTTTTGCTAAAAGCTATTGTGGTACTATAATTCACATCTGTAAACAATGACACCATGCTTGCACCAGTCAAGCCAGCATTTCAGAGTTTCAACTGCAACCAAAACCAGGTAGAAAACAGGTCCCTTTCAAACTAGTTACATAAACGTCTTGTGTCAATTGTTCAGGGGGGAAAAACAAGATTCCTTTGTGAGCTGGTGAATCAGAATGGGTTCAGAGAAATCAAATGTAAAAAGCAGGGAAATTATAATTGTAAATGCCGAGGCAATAAGATATCGAAGCTCAAGTCAGCATTCTCTGTTGTAGCTTGCAGTGGCTTTTGCAAGCATGGGAAAATGTTTTAAACCAAAGAGTTTGCTATGTTGAAGACACCTTAGGAACGGAATGGGAAAACTCAAATATATCAAATAAATCTGTGAAATAGTCACTGTCACACAACTGTTTGTTGTAATAACTACAGTGTATAGCTGGCAGAGTTCTGTGAAATTGCTCTTTTACTGAAATGAAGCATTTTGTTTTATCGGTTTGGGCTATCAGAGTTTCCCACAAAAACACCCAAAAGTTCATGTCCAGTTAATTGAAACATAGTAGGCTATTCATGTTGAGAAAAATCAATGGTAAATTTCCAAGACAATCCTTTGTTCGTTTTTAGAAAACAATCCCAAGCAGAGGGTACGGCTGAGCAGAAAATTTGCAAATTCTGATTTCATGGCATTTTCATGAAATTCAACAACTTTTCAAGAAATTTCATGATAATTTTTGGGATTTTTAGAAACTCTTTAATTGGTAATAACTCAGTATTATAGTTAGAGATCTGATGACTGGCATGCATACTTTTTGGAAGAGGCCTAACAGGTTCAGATATTTCATGACATTTGGATGAGGGGCAGGGAAGTTATAGGGGCTCAAAGTTTGGCAATTTATTATTCATGTGAAAATTTCTGAAATATTTCTATGCTTACAATTTAGCCACCTTTGGAGCTATAAAACTGAAAAATCATATGCATACTTTCTTAGAAAAGTCATGGAAACTGCTAAACAGAGAGGTAACCAGTAATGTAAATTGTACGTTACAGGAGTTAACATTTTCACAATTTAATTATTGATTAAATTATGTGGACATTTTCAAAATATTTGGATGTTCATAACCCCACTGCTATTGCAGGTACACACTCAAGATTTGAATTGGATACCAAAGTAAATATGTCCTGGATCTAATTAAGATAACATTTATTGAGGATACTTTAGAAATTATTCATTGGCACAGTTTACTCAAAAATTCGTAGTTGCATAATATGTAATTCCACTAGAATTCCACATATGAAATTCAATGTTCACAAAACACTCATCACCACTGAACAACCTTACCTGCATTAGTATCATGGCTCTGCAATACTCCTTTAAAACTCCTGTGACAGTGATGCCCTGCATCATGTTCCATCATGACTAAAGATATCCAGATACTTCTTTCACAATGGCCTAAGTCACAATGAGTTGTAAGGCTTGGCATCCCCTGGTGCCACTGTTTTCAGATAGTAAAAATAAACATTGTTATTTACTGAGTTGTTAAACAATCTGCAGGTGGCATTGTACAAAACAACGCTGCATGTGCATGAGCTTCCGGCAGTCATTAAGTTAGAGCCCTCTAGTGGCTATCTGGCATATTGCAAGAATTCAGGCTAGTGCACAGTGACATGCATGACTTTTTTTCATGGTTTGTCACTCAAGATAGTGACCTGACACTTAGCACCACTATACTTTTACTACGGAGCCTCCTAAGAATATTACCTTATTGCCACTTTACCCTGCCTTTATCATCCTTTACAATGGCAACTCAAGTGTAGGACTGGGCAAAGTGTATGAACATGGCTTTGACAAAAGTAACACAATGATCCACAATTTCATTATTGAAGTTATTTTGGAATCTTTGGCTGTTTATAACTTGGTCAGCCTTTGAACAAGAGATTACAGAGTTGACACACACAACCTCTTTTTTCCATGTTGGTGTTTCTCCTCACCAACAGCTCATCTCTCAGGGATATACCCTGATCAGGTTGAACCCACTCATCATTCAGTTGGTTGCTGGGAATGTTTCCTACATTTTTGCCCTCCAGTCTCAATTTTGGTGATGTACACTACTAGAGCACAGCAAAAGGGTGCAGGAGACCTATATTTTTTTATTTAAGTTGGGGAGCTGTGCCCCCGCACCCCCCTACTTAAGGATTATCAACTCAAGGGGGGTGCAAAACAAAACAAAAAGTAAACTCCAGGACCGGTGCACAAAAACGACTGCATCTAGGATCGAACCTGATGCCCTCCCAACCTTAACCTGCCACCAACCCACCACGCCACATAGCCAGCTCAGCAGCCAACTGCTGCACTACACCCCACGAACCTTCCCTCTCTTCCACCCATCACACTGTGTGCTCACTTCCCCCACACACATTGTACATATAGTGACATCCTGTCACTATATTTGTGGACCTCCCCCATCCAGTCACCCTCCCTGCCCGGTAGCCCTGTGCACAGGCACCGTGATTGAGTCACCCTTTTTGAAAGTGCTCAGTCATGGTCACCATTGTCACAGGCTACCCATCTCTCTTTATTTTTTTGCATATTTTTTGGAGTATTGCTTATTGCTTTAAAGGAAAGCTGTGCTTTGCACGGACTCCAGCCCCTGCAAACCTTACTCTCTGGTTTAGCTTTACTGAGAAAAGCAGCTTTTTCTTCACACAGTAAAGTTGCTTATTTTAATTTTAAATAGTCCACTACCCAGAAGTATTGCGGACGCTGGGGAGGCTCCATTAAATGTGAAGGTGCGGTGCAGCACCGTTCATTTCAATGCATTTGTATTGAAGCACACGGTGCGGCGCCGCACCTTTACAGTTAATGGAGCCACCCCAGTGTCTGCCATACTTGTTGGTAGTGGACTTTTCAGAATTAAAATAAACAACTTTGCAGCACGAGGAAAAAGCTGCTTTTCTCAGTAAAGCTAAACTGGAGGGTAAGATTTGCAAGGGTGGGAGCCCCTGCAAAGCACAGCTTTCCTTTAACTTGTACTTTCTAGATTTCTTTTGGACACATGATGAATAATATTAGAATTGTGTTGTAGGCCAGATATTAAAATGGATTTCCAAAGAACAAAACTGTTGTGATGCGCATTGTAGTCATTAGTTCAGCCCGGTTTTTTTTATTTCTGTTCTGCCGCCCTTGTTTCACAGATTGCTACCTAGTTTGTTTTCTACCCATTTTTTCTTCATATTTTCTAAGTAGTGCTCATTGCTTTAATTGACTTGCTTGCCTATTTTTTTCAACACTCTCCATGCAGATCCAATGTTAGTTTACTCATCTCCCCCTCGCCTTATTATTATAATCAGCTTCAGCCATCACAGGTACAGAGCCTCCAGTTTTCTTGCTGATCAGTTTTCCCTAAGTGGTGTCCTTTGTGTTCCAGTTGCCCATTTTGAAGTCCATGTTGCCCATGTTGTAGTCTTTTAGGATAGTGAAAGATTTGTTGCCTTCAGGGGAACACTGAGTCTTTTGTTTTTCTATACTTTTTATCATTTTGCACAGTACAGCACAAAACACAATCTAGAAACAAGAGATAATACAAACAATAAAAATAATTACAGTTGATTATGAAGTCCCATTTCTTTCATCTCAGACTTGGTGGGAACTCAGGGGGCAGGTTAAATAATCACCCCCTATCATAGTAAAAAACTAAAAACAGTTAAAGAACTAATGCAGCCAATGGGCTAGAGCTCATTCCATGACTTGTAATGTATACATGCAATAGGTCTCCCAAATTGTAGCATAAAATGCTATGCGAACACACCCAATGGGCACTACAGTGCCAAAGAGCTAGAAAAAATGCAAAACAGTAAAATTTAATATCCACCTGTGCTAAAGACAAACTGCATAACTCTTATTGAAACAATGAAGTCACAGTCCCTGAGATCTGCTTTGTATAGTACAATGAACATTTCCAAACAATACTTGCCCCAATATTGATATTGCCAATCCCTCCCTATACCACCAAAAACCTCTCAACCCATACAGTGCTAATTCATAAAAGAACTATATGAGAAACCTCTAAAAGGCAAGAGACAAAAATAAACCAACTGAGCCAAAGTATAGAAAACTTTGAACTGTTACAAAAGTTACATAGATACTTAGACAGTGTCGGCAGATAAGGGCCTATGGCCCACCCAGTCTGCCCATTTGAGCTTGTAAGTTAACTTCATGTTTTCCTAGAAGTCTGTTGCCCCTTACCCCTGACCTCCAGAATTCCTTTATGTCTTTCCCATGCATTCTTAAATCCTGTGATTGTTTCAGCCCCCACCACTTCCTCTGGCAGGGTGTTCCACTTGTCCACAACCCGTTCTGTGAAGAAATTCTTCCTCAAGTTTCCTCTGAATCGGCCTCCCTCCAACTTCATCCCATGCCCTCTAGTCCTGGAACATCTTTTTCACTTAAAAATAGTGTATTCCTACACCCTGTTCCTCCCTGTAAGATACTTGTATGTCTCTATCATATCCCCTCTCTCCCGCCTCTCCTCCAGGGAGTACATATTCAGTTCCTTCAACCTGTCCTCATAGGACTTGTGATGCAATCCATGTACCATCTTTGTTGCCCTCCTCTGAACCTTCTCTACCCTGTCTATGTCCTTACGTAGGTAAGGTCTCCAGAACAGTACACTGTACTCCAGGTGGGGCCTCACTAGTGTCTTGTATAATGCAATCATGACCTCCCTTTTCCTGCAGGTGATGCCCCTGCCTATGCATCCCAGCATCCTATTTGCTTTACCTGCTGCCTTGTCTCACTGTTTCCCTACCTTGAGGTCATCAGAGATGATAACCCCAAGATCCCTTTCCTGCTTGGTGCATGCTATATCCTAACCCCCCAGTTAGAGAATAATGCCACAAGGCACAGTGAAGAATCACATAAGAATGTCTGATATTATAATTTTGGAGGAAAGGTGCGAAAACAGAGCACCATTATGCCATCTTAAATAGAAACAGAGATCACAACATTTAACATAGAAGTCATAGAGTCCCAATAGAAGGAGGTAAAAGCCACGATCACATCCACGCCTGGCTAGGTACAGTCAGTGTCCCAACAAACAAATCAGGGTACTCATGCCATGACATAAAGCTTCCAGGCACTCAAGTGGTGCCCTCTCAATTAGTCCTTATTTCCTGCATGTAGCTAAGCTGTTGCCTCATAGTGTCACACAGTCTTCTGTTTCTGCTCTTAGATAAATAGTGCCCTCAGGATGTCAGTTACAATATTTGTATCTGCCCATAGCCAACCTGTTCTCTCCTGGTATCGCATAGTCATATGTTTCTGACCTTAGGGAAGTTGCACCCTGTGGGTCATTTGTTTCTGCCTCAGGGAAGTAGTGCCCTTGGTGTATCACTTAATATTTTGTTTCTGCCTTAGGGAAATGGTGTCTGGGGTGACCCTTAGTCATTTGTTTCTTTCGTTAGACAAGCAGTGTCATTGAGTATCACTTAATCCTCTGTTGCTTCCCTGTAGGCAAGCAGCTCCCTCGGGGTAGGATTTGCTTGCCTACGGGCAGCAATAAACAGCTAAGAGATACCTCAAGGGAACAGATTGCCTATGGGAAGAAAAAAATTACTGAAACCCAAGGGCACTGATTTCCTAAGGGCAGAAACAAATGACTAAGTGATACCCCAAGGGCACCACTTCCCTAAAGGCAGAAACACATGACTAAGTGATACCCTAAGGGCACCACTTCCTTATGGCAGAAACAAATGACCAATTGATACCCAAAAGACACTGCTTCCCTAAGGGCAGAAACAAATGACTATGTGATAGCATGAGGGAACAGCGTGGCTATGGGCAGAAACAAATAACTAAGTGACACGCTGAGAGCACCACTCCCCTAAGGGCAGAAAAAAAATGACTAAGTGATATCTTGAGGGCACTGCTTCTGTAAGGGCAGAAATATATGACTAAGTGGCAACCTGAGAGCCCCACTTGCCTAAGGGCACATACAAATGACTGTAATACCATGAGGGAACAGCTTGGCTATGCGCAGAAAATAAGGACTAAGTTATAGCCCAAGGGCATCACTTGCCTCAGGGCAGAAGCAAATGACTTAGTGATACCCTGAAGGCAGCAAATCGTTAACTATCCTAAGAGACTACAACATGGGCAATATGGACTGCAAACTAGAGAACCAGTACACAACAGACACTACTTAGGGCAAACTGGTGAGCAAGAAAACTTGAAACTCTGTGCCTGTGATGGCTGAAGCTGATTATAATCATTAGGAGGGGAGGTAGTTAAACTAGCATGGCCTTTACAGTGGACAGCACTGAAAAACTGGGCAAGCAATTCAGTTACAGCAATGAGTGCTACTCAGGAAGTATGAAAAAAACAACTGACTGAGTAGCAATCTCTAAATAAAGGGTGGCATAATAGAAAACAGAAAAACAAGGAAGCAGAACTAATGACTACAGCATACATCACAACATCTTTGCTCTTTGGAAATCCATTATTATATCTGGCATACAACAGAATTCTAGCAAGACTCATCACTCATCCAAAAGCAATCTGGAAAATTACAAGTTCAAGCAATGAGAAATACTCCCAAAAATATGCAGAAACACATCAAGGGAAAATAGCTGAAGCAAGATATGAAGAACACAAATCCAAGGAACCAGTTGCCCTTGGGGCAGTGCTGCAGACCTCAGAGCCACTGAATAATTTTGTTGCAACATTCTTTAACAAATGGGAACAAGAAGTGAGCAGAACAATTTCCGATAATAGCTACAGGGAGTGGGCGGGAAGAACACACTGCCCACAAGGTTGACACTGATGGCAAAAAATTACCTTGAGCTGCTACTGCTGTTGTTGCCTGATTTGGGAACTGTGGGTGGACAGGGACAACATATGGTGTCTCAAGGCAGACAGGCATTCATTCCTGCCAACAGCACAGAGGTGGCTGTGGTGGTGGTGGTGCCACTGGCACTGGCAGCTGGTGTCATGTTGTTCATATGAGATGAACATAGGGAGAGCTTGCCTTCACAGAATGGGATGGATCACTTACACCCCCTATGGGTAGAGGACCTCAAAGTACACAAAAGAGGAAGAGTGGGACATATGCATGCTTCTGGTTTGCTCAGAGTGCTTTCATTACTAGATGCACTGGATGACTGAGACTAGCTGGGAAAGCTGCTACTTGCAGTGGGCGTGGAACCATTTTCAATTCAATTCAATTAGAATTGAGGGATATGTGCAGGATTAACTGAGAAGCATTTGCTTGTATATGACCTAGCTCTTCTTTTTTTGGTATTTGCAGGTTTTGAAAGCATTTTTTGTTTAGTAGTGCATGCTTTTTTCAGGGTGAGGGAGGGGGAAATCATTTTCATTTTGCTACCTAATGTAATGATTGGTGGTGCTGTAACCCTGCCAGACTATCCAGTGAACCATAGTAACATAGTAACATGCATAGAGTTTGATGGCAGATAAGGACCACTAGGCCCATGCAGTCTGCCTGTATACCCTACCTTTATTAATGGCCACTGACTCTACGTGGTCATCGGCTTTAGCCTTTCCTTCCCACCTCTAGGGTTCCCTTGTATCTATCCCATGCATGTTTAACTCCCCCCATTTTGCTTGTCCCCACCACTTCCTGGGACAGGCTGTTCCATGCATCCACCACCCTTTCCATGAAGAAATGCTTCCTCACATTTCCCCTTATCCTGCCTCCTTCCAATCTCATATCATGCCCCCTCATCCTAATACTTCTCCTATACCGAAAGATGCTGCCCACTTGCACCTTGCACCTTGTTCATTCCCTGAAGATACTTGAAGTTTTCAGTCATGTCTTCTCATTCCCTCCTCTCTTCTTGTGTATACATATTGAGGTCTTTCAATCTCTCCTCATACATCTTTTGGTGCAAGCCCTGTACCATTTGTGTTGCCCTTCTCTGAACCACCTCCACTCTGTCTACGCTCTTTCAAAGATGCGGCTTCCAGAACTGTACACAGTATTCCAGATGAGGCCTCACTAGTGTTTTGTATAGTGGTATCACCACCTCCCTCCTTCTACTAGTGATACCCCTTCCTATGCACCTCAACATGCTACTGGCTCTCCCTACAGCCTTTGTACTCTGCTTGGCCATCTTTAGATCAGCTGATATGATAACCCCCAGATCCTTCTCTTCCCTGGTGACTTCCAGCAACTGTCCCCCCCATCCTGTAGCTCTCTCCAGGGTTTCTGCACCCCAGTTGCATGATGTTGCACTTCTTTGCATTGAACCTCAGTTGCCACACTTTGGACCATATTTCCAGCTTTTCTAGGTCCTGCATAATTTTTTCCACCCCATCTAGAGTGCCCACCCTGTTGCAGATCTTTGTGTCAACTGCAAACAGGGAAACCTTTCCATCCAGCCTTTCTGTAGTGTCACTAATAGGACTGGCTGTGGTACTGATCCTTGAGGTACCCCACTGAACCATGTAACCATATAACCTTTGATTATATTTCTCTGGCTGCTGTCTGTTCATTCTTCATACACTGGTGTTTTGCTACTTTACATTTATTTTTTTATTTATTTATGTTTTTTTGGTGACGGGATATCTTTCCTCATGAGTTGTTTTTTACTGTCTTTTAGGATGATGTTGAGTTTTGCCTTAGTAATTGTACAGAAAATCTCTGCTTGAAAATGATCCCTGAATAGGAGTTTGCATTTCCTTTTTACCAGTTTTGTTAGCAGGATTTGTTCTGTTATTGTCTCAGTTTCAATCCTTGAAAGAGGTAGTACATGGAATTTGATTATATAATTTAGTTGTGAATTATTTCCTTTGGTGCCTTCCATTTAAAAATACAGAGGTAAAACTCATATGTTGATTGGTTGGAGGTAGTACATACTAGGTGGCAGTCAGGTCCATTAATCCATAAATTCCGTAAGCTAGAACTCCTGGGTCATTCCCCTGGGATAGTCAAGTGGTTCAGGAGTTATCTCTCTGGGCGCTCACAAAATGTAAGAATTAATGGAACCATCTTTGACACCAGGGAAGTCACAATTGGGGTCCCCCAGGGCTCTGTCCTGGGCCCTCTGCTGTTCAGTCTATTTGTGAGTTATCTTCCAGAGGCTTGCCCTACATCCAGTGTCCTGCTATGCACAGATGATGCTGTGTTATTCTCCCATGACTTTTGCTGGGAATAACTCACTGGGAACCTGCAAAATAACTTTGACTCACTACAAAACTGGTTTAAAAAGAATCTTCTATTTCTAAACTGCAAGAAAACCAAGACAATGCTCTTCCCTGGGCACCAAAAGAAAAAAGGGGTGCCTCCCCTCATAATATGAAATATCATTGGCACTGCCTTGTAACAGGTGGCCTCATTCAGATATCTCGGGATCACAATTGATGAGTCACCTATATGAGGAGCACATCCGTACTATTACTGCTGCTGCCAACAGAAAGTTATGGACCTTATACATGCATAGGTTGTGCCTGACACCTGAAGCCTGACTAACGTCAATCTGCAGTTCAGTCCTCCCTATACTAGACTACACTAACATGGTGTACAGGGCTGCAATGGAAACTACCCTAAACTGAATGCAACTACAGTAGTTCTCAATAAGTCATGCCAACTTGCACTTAATGCGGACCGACTCACCCACATGTACAACCTATATCTCAGGACCAAATGGCTTCCACTCCCTAAAAGAATCAAATTCCAGACCTGTATGCAAGGGAAGAAGGATTTGCTTGTACTCGCTCCTCCCTCCATGCAGGCAATGTTCTAACCAGTCCATTCCCTAAATGTCACCAGAAGGGTCACAAAACAGACTAACCATTCCTTTCCTGAAAACTAGCCTGAACTGGCAATCCTTTGCCGTGAGGACCCCTGCCTGGCTAAATGAACTGCCAGTTATCATCTCTAGTATCATGCAACTATGTCAATTTAAAACAGCACTCCTAAACTCACTTGCTTCGCAGGAACCTTCCAACTGCCCTACATGACCTTGCACTTGTTTACTTATTAACCTGGTGCTTATTATTGTCCACTCTTTCTACATGTTATGCACAACACGGTTGTAACACTGTTTGCAATACCTGCCTTACAACTGTATGTTAATGTTGATCTTGTAACTTGAATGTTTAATGTCTCATTCCACTTGTACCCCTTCCCCCCCAGGTCGTATCAGGAGACAAGCTACTTGTTGCTAAGTGTGCCTTCCTGGTGAAACATTTCAATAAATAAATGACCTTCTGACTAGCCCTCTACTGCCCAACATGTTCCCCTCTGCCTTACCTTCCTGCCTTGGCCACCTACACCAATTCACCTCTGCTCCATTACCGTCTCTGTTCATGGCGGGATACCCTCCATATCACTGGTCCTTGCACTCTGTCCTACACTCCCTCATTCCCTCCCATCTCTCTCTTTCTTTGCCGCTCCACCTGGGCCCTTCCACCCCCTTTCCATCCCTCCCCCCTTTCTCTTTTCTTCCTTCTCTCTCTTTGCCTGCTTCACCTGGACCCCATACTACCTCTTCCTGCCCTCCTGTACCTTCTCTACCCTCTGCCTATGTAAGAGTATTCAATGAGTAACTGTGTTTCTCTGCCGACTTCTGAATGTATACTGTCATTTATTTATTTTATTTCGTTTTTGTTGACCGGGTAAGTGCATTAGACAAATCCTGCCTATTTTCAGGCATGACCTGGGGAAGGGGGATACAGATGAATGCCAACTGACCTTGAACCAGATTAAGCTGTTGATGATTTTGTTAGTGAATGAGGGAAATTTGGCCAGGACATAGGGGAAATTTCCCTACTCTTTTTGATAAGTACCATGGGATCTTTAACATCCACCTGAACTACCACCAATCCAAGCAGATGGGGCCTCGGTTTAATGTCTCATCCAAAAGACAGCACCTCAGAAGTGCAGCACCCCTCTCATTCTGCACTACAGTGTCAGTACTGGGATATTAACCCAAGTGCCAGATGTGGGAACTGAACCCACAGCCCTCTGATCTCCCAGCCTCAGAGGCGAGTGTGCTACCTACCGAGCCACTGACACTGACACTGACATAGCTTGTACTAGCTGCATTTGTCCCCCTCCCCAATCCTGTTTGTAAATTCCCCATCACTATGTGAATTGATGTTGATGTGGAACCTTTATAAAGGAGCTCTTAGCTCAAAGTTGTATTCTGCATAGTAGATAAATAAGTAAAGTAAATATAAAATAAAATTAATCTTGTGGCATTCTTTCTGTATAAAAGCAGTGCAGTTTGCACTACACTGCATTTCAGAAGTGTGAAAGAGACTAACAGCAGCAGGGTGGAGTACCATTTTAAATGCATAGCTTTTTAGTACTTGAACATTTATTTTCACTCTTTGACCAAATACAGAGTTGTGATTTCCTTTTCAGATCTTTAGAGGTATATTTAAAGTGCAGGTATTTACTTATTTTAGCAGATTTTTATTTCCATTTTTAGTTATGTTAATAAAGTATTATTTAAGATACCTATCTCCATGTAGTTCTTTTTCATTATGTATTGCTGTTTCAAATGGCTCTGTGGTTAATGAACAAATGGGAGAGATGCACTTTTTAGGGCTGCAGTGGGTGGTGACCTGCAGACCTTTTACGATCACAACAAAAGGACTCTGCATTCCTTCTTTCCAAACATCATGTTGAGGTGACAAAAAAAGTCGCCTCCACCTCCAGCCCTCCGGGCGCTCGTACCGTTTATTTCTCCTTTTTTTTGGCAGCGGTCACAAACAGAGGATTAGGAGTTAAGGACAGGATAAACAATAAGAACAGACAGAAAGGAGGGGATAGTGAGCCTGTTTTTCTTGCAGATGTACCGTGTCTGTCACTCCCGGTGTTCGCACAACCTCCCGTGGTGACAAACAGAGGATTAGGAGGGAGTTGAGGACAGGACAAACAGTAATAACAGATAGACTGGAGGGGATAGTGAGCCTGTTTTTCTTGCAGATGTATTTATCAATTAAAATGGAACACCCTAAATGTCCTGTTCTTTTGTAATGTATCTGTCACTCTACACTCACACTACCTTTTTTTACGGCTGCAGTAGGTGAAGCCTGCAGACGTTTTGCAGGTACAAAAGGAGTGATGTCATGTTTTCTGTCTGTGGAACTGACTGAAGGTGTAAATAGTCTCCTCTGCCTTACCCTCCTCCAATAAATGTTTTCCACCCTCAAATAAATATGCTTTCATGTTAGTCAATGGTTGCAGGGTACTATTTTCTTTCTTAAATGGGTGGTACAAGAACTGGAACCTGAACAGGGGAAGGCTGCATTGTTTTGGGGGGGGAGTAAGATCCATCCCACCTCCACCCGAGAATCTCCTAAAGATCCACCACACCTTTTTTTGATTCATGTGGGAGGGGCATGAGGTTGGTCTATCATGTTGAAACAAGACTCACTAGTTTGGGATCTGGACCAAGGAACAGAACAAGTCTGTGGAGTCCCTGCATTTTGTTAAGGACTAGGAGAACAGAAGATACAGTAGTAGCCACAGACATTGCCAGCTATTTCGAGATATTTTGTGAAATTTCTAAAGAGTTTCTCTCTGCTGCCCCTACTGTGGTAATGCAGAAAGCAGGAGATTTCTCTAGAAATATCACAGAAATTTCAGAAAATAGCTGGCAATGTCTGTGGCTACTACTGTACTTAATGCCTTCAAACTGACTTAAAAACCCTTGGAACAAATGATTATCAGAGCCACCTGGTGTCTCAAAAGGAAAGAGTAAGTAAGAAGTGTCTGAAACTTCAGCTTCCTAGTTGAAAGAGCCACATGTATTTCTTAAACATTTATATACTAAAAACAAAGTGCAGCTTTTGGGATTAACAATATTTGTTTACCATATTCAATATTTATATATATAGTTTGTCTTTTTAGTAGTTTCAAAACTTTGAAAACATTGATGTTAGTAATGCATTTAAAAATACATTTTTTAATTGTCTTTACAGTTAATCATGCAGGTTCATGTGAGGGCACATTTTTGGGGGGAGGGGGTTCAAATTATTTTAATCATGGGCACAGTACTTGGTAAACCTTTGATGAAGTGTATTTTTTCTTTTAAGCTTGAGAAGTGGAGTTGCCTTGCACATGTTAAAAATACCAGCTACAATTAACAACTACTTGTAGAAACAAAAGGCTGTTTTTTTTCCTACTTACTTTTTTCCTGGCTCAGGTTTATATCAGTGAAAAGAAAGGCTGGAACAACTATCAGAGCTGCCATCCCCCTGGACATGCCATTTATCACTCATTTAAAATAACACAAATATAGTTTCACATTTTTACCATGAGGGAAGCAAGAAGAGGAACCAGCATGGTTAACAAATGCATTCATTGACACCTGTGAATGAGTGGGGAGGGGTCATTTTTTCAAACATTCCTGGTGATTTTATATTCCTTGGAACCTGTTTTTCAGGGTTTTTTTATTGCATCTTGTCCCAGGCAATCTTCCCAGAGTGCAGTTTGCTGTATTGTTTAATATCTCCGGTGGAGGCCAGTGTCGTGTTACATTTTTTTGTTTCAAATTAACCACAGACATCATGGCAGCCAAAGGAGACACACTTTGAATCTTAGGGTATGTACAGCATAATTAATAAGTTTTCATATGCATAATCTTTCCATTCATGTTATTGCTAGACATACTGCAGCTAGCTTGGCTTGAGGAAGGGTGAACATGGTCAGGACCCCTTAGTAATTGAGATGCATATGCAGCAAATAGATCCAGATGCACTAACTGCCTGCTGAATAAGGAAGGATTGCAGGAACCCAGGAATGATTACGGGGGTGATGTTCATCAAAATGGAAAGGGTTATTGGGGTAATCATATTGGATGACCTAAAGGTGGCTAAACAATGTACCAAAGCTGTGAGGAAAGCCCGTGGACTGCTGTGGTGCATAGGGAGAGGTATTACCAGCAGAAGGAAGGAGGTAGTGATGTCACTGTGTAGATCACTGGTGAGGTCTCATTTGGAATATAGTGTCCAGTTCTGGAAGCTGTATTTCTGTTATACAACTTTAAATCACAAATGGGTTCAGTAGTTCTATTTTAGATTTCTGTCCCTTTCCCCTACTTCTCCCACTGGTTAGCCTTATGGAACGCAACCAGAACATATCTTGGCTAGCATGATAAATGCATCTACACAAGCTGCTTCTCAGTCTACAGCACTGTCTTTTTAAAATGCTAACTTCTTGTTAAACATATGGCATAATTTTTCCATCCATGTTATAGTTAGATATACTGTAGCTATCTTGGCTTGAGGAAGAGTGAACATAGTCAGGACCCCTTAGCAATTGAGATGCATATGCAGCAAATAAGTCCAGATGTGCTAACTTACCCTGTAACTGTTAATGTCACAGTTTGCATTTTCTTGCTGCTGCATTTATGTTTATTTTAAAATATTTAATATTTTGACCATGTGGTTATGTCATGGACCATAACTGATCTCCAGCCTTAACCTCCCCCCTCCCCATGCTCCATCTTGCATAGAAAATAATGCTTGTAGACAAATCTAATCATTTTGCCACTGTGTTCTGGCATGTTCATGCATGTGTGTGTGTGCGTGTGTGTGTGTTTGTGTTACTGAAGCAAGAAATGTACAGCTGTCATTTTTTATATCCTGTTCAAAAAGTGTTTTTGCACCTGTGGTGCCAAATGGCACAGTCACTGTGCAAAATCTCCTTTTGGCTAATGAATTGATGGTGTCACTGTTCATGCAGTGGGGTCACAAAAAGCACATGCTGAAAACTTGGAGTGAAAATACCAAGAAAGGCTTATGGCATTAGGGTTTCTGACCATAACACCCTGCACTGCAGGGACTGACAGGCATCAGGGGTGTAACTTAGGATTGTCAACAGTACTGTTCATGCCATTCCACCCCCATCCCCACCCTGTAGCCAGTGACAGGTATCGAGATGTGCGTTTGACTCTTCAGCCCCAAAGTTCACTCCATTCTCTTATACTGTACCCATTTCAGTGTATTTCCTTATGGAATGGGGTGAGTGTAAAGTTTGAAAACCCCAAGGCACACCTCGACTCTTGACTGTGTCTGCAGGGTAGGGTGAGGTGAAATGGCATGAGCGTTATGAGCAATGACCCAAAGGCACACCACAATGCCTGCCCATGTCTGTGGGGTGGGGGTAGGGTTGACAACACTTCAGTACTTCACTGCCATTCCTATTCTGCCTGTCTGTCTGTGTGTGTGTGTCTCTCTCTCTATCTATATGTCCATGTAATTATCTATCTTTCTATTAATTGTATGTGTAACCCCTAGGTGGCACTTTCCCAAGGGCTACTACCCCTGCCTGCTTGGCTAGTAGCAGGTTAAGGGGCCTGAGTTCTGAAATGGATGCCTCCACCCAGAGGTCAGGGTTGGTAGTGGTCAAACTAACCTGGGCACAGCCCTCCGGGACACTGTAACCCCCCTCTTTCCCCTCTAGTGGCCTGAACACTGTACAATAATCACTTTCACAATACCCCTGGTACACCACACAAGTACCCACACTGTTTGCACTTACCACCAGGGCTGGTTCCTCTGGCTCAACCCTGGGGACCCCCCTGTAAAACAAGGTTATGCACAGCAAATAGCAACAGTACAGTACTTTGAGCACAAACTGGAACCACAGTCAGATTACATGCAGAAAAAGTTAGATCTGATTTATTCAGGGGACTTGAACAAGGGAGGGGCAAAATCAGGTTAATTAGCTTAAAGGTTATATCAATCAAGCAGTTATGCATGTGCTTTGAGTCCCCCCACACAGTCCACCTCTGGGTACCCAGGTGGAGAAGAGATGGGCTAGCCAGGACTATTGCCCAGGTTTGCAGCTGGTTGGAGCCCTGTGATGGAAAACACAACATGCACACTACACAATATTTGTAATCCAGAGCCAGAGGGCTCAGTTCGTAAAGGAAACAAAACAACAAGACAATCAGATGACACACTCAGATTAAGCTGTTGTTGCAGGGAGCTACCCTGGTATTTACTCACGATACCCAAGACTGGACACAGGCTGGGCGTAAATCGAGACTGCATGTGGTTGATCTGGAATGCCAGGAGAAGCAGGGCCCACACGAGTCACAAAGGCATCTTTCCTGTTCAAGCGTGGAGCAGGGGGGCTGATCCCCAGTCAGGTCTCTCATCAATGGCTTCTCTGTGCAGCGGGTAGTCTGGCAAGGCCCAGACCACATGGAGACAAATTCAAATGCAGTCCATTTTGGGCTGGATATAGCTTCCAGCAAGCAGAACACAGTTTACACAGTGGGGAACTAACTCACGTCCCACTAGCAGCTCATAACACATTTACATGTAAGGGAATTCTACTGTACCAGGCAAAGCACTCCCCGGTCACAATCACAAAGTCTCTGCACACACCGGGAGCTTAGGGGTAGCTGTAACTCCTGACAGGCCGATCGCATTCAGCAAAATCTTCAGACTTCTTCAGGTTGAGCCTGGCCCACTTCAGTAGCTTACTTCAGTCACACAAACTTGGATTTAGTCCAAAATAATTCTCTTCTCTCCCTCTCAGGAGCAGCAGACAGACATGCAGGCCGAAACTTAGCCCTTTCACCATTCTCCCATGTGAATCCACTCAGGATTGCTGCTCAAAACCACTTCATCTCCTCTCATTTCACTTCCCAGCTCAGAACTAACTGAAAACTGCAAGCAGCCTGGGATTTTCCCAAGATCCAAAAGATTTGGTTGGCTAATTTGGCTGTCAGTCAAAGCAAAAGCTCCCCCTTCAGTTGCAAAAAAGGCACAAAAAAGCTCCAATCTACAGTTCCTACAAATTTTGAATTCAGACAGCTTTGAATTCAGTCCGGCTACATTTTAGGTCCCACCAGTACTGTTTGGTCCAATTTGTAGTCCAGGACCAAGATAGTGGAGACAAACAAAACAGTCCTTGCTAAAAAGAAAGCAGGTTAGACAAATTACATTATCATTATCACTCTAAATGATTTTCAGCAAACAGTTACATCTTTCAACAGAGCTCCCTCAAAGATTACTTAAGCTGCAGTCAGGCAGCTCTTAAAGAGGCAGTACACAGAGGCTATACAGGCTCTGGTAATCACATTAAAACTGCTAAAATGCAGGACACCAGCCTGGCAGTGAGCATTTAGGCAAGCTCAAGTAAGACTTTTTGGGAACCCCCATTTGTAGGGGAGTTACACCTGTATCGCTATTTTTACCTATTTCTAAGACAAACCTGCATATCACATTTGCCTGCACTCTGAGCATGTACTAATGGATTCCCAGAAAGGGGAAGGCCTCAAACAACTGGTACAACAACCCATTAGAGATAGGACTATCCTAGATCTAGTACTGACTAACAGGGAAAGGATCACAGATCTCCAGGTAGAAGGTCACCTGGGGGCCAGTGACCATCACATGGTATGGTTCAATTTGGCCGCTAGAACTAAATCATCCCATTCCAAGGCAAAAATATAGGACTTCGGAGGAGCTGACTTTGATAAGATGGCCAACAGAGTTAAGCTAACCCTGGGAAAAATAAATACAGGTGAGGGGGTACAGGCAAAGTGGGCAAGAATTAAATATTCAATACTTGAAGCAACATCCCATTGTGTTAGTGAGAAAAGGAAGTGCAAAAGAAGAAGGAAACCACTTTGGTTCTCAATTACAGTAGCATAAAAGGTCAGAGCCAAAAGGCTGGCCTTCAGGAAATATAAGGGAACGCAGTGGGATGAAGATAGGGAGGCATACCAAACTTCCCTAAGGGAAGCAGGGAAGGCAGTAAGGCAGGCAAAGACCCAAACTGAGGAAACACTAGCAAGAACAGTAAAGTAAGGTGACAAGACTTTCTACAGATACATTAGTGAAAGGAGAAAGTCCAGAGGGGGTATTGCTAAGCTTAATGGAGAAAAGGGAGCATGTGAGGAGGAGGACCCTGTAAAGGCATCTATCCTAAATAGATACTTCTGCTCAGTATTTACTGAAGAGAAGGTAGGGCAGGGCCCACAGCTCAGCACCATGGACACAGGGGGGAGGGAGGTGTGCACTAGTCCCTTCACAAAAGAAAGGATCCCACAAGAGTTCAATAAGCGCAGGGTGGACAAGTCAATGGGACCTGATGGCATACATCCCACGGTACTAAAGGAGCTAAGGGTGGAACTAGCAGAGCCATTATCAGAACTGTTTAGTGAGTCTGAGCACAGGAGAGGTCCCAGAAGACTGGAGAAGGGCTCATGTGATCCCGCTCCCCAAGAGTGGTAGCAGGGAGGAGGCAGGGAACTACAGATCAGTCAGTCTTACCTCAGTAGTGGGCATGATTATGGAGACACTCCTTAAGGAAAGGATAGTGCAACACCTGAAATCCATAGGAGCACATGATCCAAGACAGCATAGGTTTACAAAAGGAAGGGCCTTTCAAACTAATCCCATAGATTTTTTTGACTGAGTAACTAGAGTGTTGGACCAAGGGGGAGCAGTTGATGTTGCCTACCTTGACTTCAGCAAAGCTTTTGATACTGTTCCACATAGAAGATTGATTAATAAGCTGGGTAGGCTCAGGGTGGGTCAGACATTGGTCAACTGGGTGGCAAACTGGTTGACGGGCAGAAAACAGAGAGTGGTGGTAAACAGTATACAGTCAGAAGAGAGGCAAGTCACAAGTGGGGTACCTCAGGGATCAGTCCTGGGGCCAGTCCTCTTCAATATCTTCATCAATGACATTGCAGATGGACTGGAGGATAAGGTTTGTCTGTTTTCAGATGACACGAAGATCTGCAACAGAGTAGATGATCCAGATGGTGTGGGCAGAATGAGAAGAGATCTGGATAAACTAGCAAAATGGTTGGAAGAGCGGAAACTGGGGTTTAATGCAAAGAAGTGCAAGATCATGCACATAGGGAAGAGAAACCCTGACGCCATCTATAGGCTGGGAGGGGAGTTGCTGGCAGTCACAAGGGAAGAAAGAGACTTGGCCGTCATCATCACCAATGACCTGAAATCATCCAAGCAGACCCAAAAGCAGTGGGTACAGCTAGAGGGATGTTGGGGTGTATTAGAAGGGGTATCACAAGTCAGAAGAGGGAGGTAACAATCCGTCTTTACAAGACACTGGTTAGGCTCCATCTGGAGTATTGCATGCAATACTGGAGGCCACACCTTCACAAGGACATTAACCAAAGTGAGGCAGTCCAAAGAAGGGCAACCAAAATGGTGCAGGGACTGCATCAGAAAACATATGAAGACAGATTAACAGAGCTCAATACAGTATGTATACCCTAGAGCAAAGGAGGGAGAGAGGTGATATGATTGAAATATTCAAACACCTTAAGACATTAACAAGGTGAAAGAGTCTAACATGTTTCAATATAAGACAAATAGCAGGACAAGAGGACACAGCATGAGATTAGAGGGAGGCCGATTAAGGGGTAATGTGAGGAAGTTCTTTTTTGCAGAAAGGGTGGTGGAAGTGTGGAACGGCCTACCTCAGGAAGTGGTGGATATGAATACAGTGCAGGGCTTCAAACAGGCATGGGATAGGCATAAGGGAGCAATACAGATGAGAATGAATAGATAGGCCATTGGCAGAGCAAAGGCCGATGGCACATTCATAAGGTAGAAAAAGAAATGAGCAGACTGGATGGACCTTGTGGTCCTTATCTGCCATCAGCTTCTATGTTTCTATGTTTCTATGAAACTGTGCATGTTTGTACTGCACTTCTGTGTAGACCTCATACTTTCCTAATATTCCCATTATTACACGCATAACTACCTTGCCCCTATCAAAAGTGACCCCCTCTGAAAGTTATCACATTTTCTCTAACTGTCCATCATCATTACACCTGACTTCCTGACATCAACACATTGCTTAAATATAACTTGCATCACCTCATGGACAAAAACCCCGTTTCTCTTAAAAAATAAAAATAAATTAAAAAAATGTGTAAATAATCCCAAGGCTGAACATATGCCAGCCATTACTTTTTCATGTACTGCCACCTTCTGTACCATCATGGGTATTTGCATGTTTCCCTTGATGCTTTGCATTACTGGGATATGTGCAATTATGTTTTCTTTAAAATTTGGCTGTCTGGCCAATATCATCTGGGATAACACATACATCAGTGGCATTAGCTCTGGGGTTCTTTTGTAAGTTTCCTATTCCTTCCATTAAAATGTACACCTCCATATATTTTCCTAATAATGTGTATGCCTTCCTTAGAACAGAAACTAAAACAAACCTTACTACTTACAAATCATTGTGTTGTTCTTCCATACCTCCTTAACAATTCCACACAACTTCACTAACTTCATTATGCAGCCATGGTGGATCTGACCAGAATTTATTTTTGTTCCGGTGGTCACAAACAGAGGATTAGGAGTTGAGGATGGACAGACAGCAAGAACAGATAGAATGGAGGGGATAGTGAACCCATTTTCTGTGTGGTTTAAATAATAACATTTAGCTGGCAATGCTAGATACAGAACTCAAAATGCACACTTGCAGGAGAAATCAACATGACTGGAGGAACACTTTCTGCATTCCTGAATGTCATCTAGACTAAAACTTCTCCCACTATGCTCTGACTGTGATCACTGCCCCCTAGCACTGTGAGTGATCGTGTTTTGCAATGCAAGCGCTGCTGACTGTTGACTCTATGGAAATCGAAGCTCCTCCTGACCCACCACCCCCACCCTTGCTTGCTGGATGGCTGCTAGGCTAAACTCGATCTTACAGACACAATAAATGTTGACTGTGCTCTGCCTTAAGGATTTCAGCATAATAGCCAGCCACTGATTGCACTGTGGTAGCCAAAGTTCATCTCCGTCTCTCCCCACCTGGTGAATGCTAACCAAAATATGTGTATGTGTGTCTGTGTGTGGGTGGGTGGGTGTGTGTGTGTGTGTGTGTGTGTGTGTGTGTGTGTGTGTGTGTGTGTGTAGAAATGCCGGTGGTGATGGGCAGTGCTTTTGGCTCTGGGACTTGACTTCTGTTGCAGGATAAGCCAGGAAAGGGATTTCTAGGCAGAATGTTGGGGGACAAAATTAATTCACTAAGACAAGGCTGAAATGTTGAGGGGAACATGTCACTTCCATTCCCCTTATAATTACGCTTCTGGTTGAAATGGTTTTGTGTGATGTTGAATGTATTTCTGTTATTGATAGCAGAACTGACCTTTTTGTTTGTCCTTTTTTTCCCTTAGGATTTGAGATTGTGAGCATAATCTAGTAAAGCCTGTGTGATGCTGCCATCAGAGTAAGTGTCACTGACAGAAGTTTGTGCTGCTTTAGAATGAGTGAGTCCATCTGTGTTAGTGGCTACATAAGTCACAAGCATTTTTTTGACTAGTACTAGTTGTTGTGGCAATGTTGTTGTTTTTTTTAGTTGGAGACTTCTTGTCACAGTGCAAAGTGTTTGAGCCACTAGTTCTTTGGTATTTTGAAGTGTCCGACTCTGCAATAGTGTGGCTTCTCTAATGAACTGCAAATATACTGCTGGCACAAAGTGTTATTTCTTGTGGTTATTCTGTGTGGGATAAACAGTTTAGAGATCATATGCCCCCCCCCCCCACACAAACACACCACTCCATTGTCTATTGTTCAAATTGTATGCTTTTGGCATTGGCACATACTTAGGCTTCAGCTCATAAGCAATGCAGCTATGCACATATTCATATTATTAGCATTTGTAAGGATCTGCTGCACTCTTTCTGTGATAGATGTCCTTTCAAGTATGGCTTACAATGGGTACCATAACCAGGGGCTGTTTGTTCATGTGCCTCATGCCTATCATCCATGATGATTTGTGTATCAGTGTGTTTACATGATGCCTAGAATTCCGATGCTGAAAATAGAAAATAATGCACATGTAGGTGTGTGATATGCAGTTTTTTACACACCCAAGGTGTGTGATAATATATAAACTTCTAGAGAAAAGCTCGAGAGGTTTATATATTGTCACACTCTGAAGGTGTGTAAAACAACTGCAGATCACACACCTTCAAATGTGTTATTTTTGATAATAACTGCTGCTAAGTAAACAAAGCTCAGAGTCTTAGCTTTATGTGCTTCCTGCGTTGCTGATTCGACCTCTGTATAGGATCCATGGTACACTGGTTGTTGTGACAATGTGAAGGTTCAATGGCTTCTACATTGTTTAAAGTTTTGGAAAAAAAACTGAATGGTTCAATTTTCCAAGTCGCTAAGTACTTTAGCATGATACACACAAAACATCGCAAGACAGTAAAATCCATATCAACTCGCAGGTTGATATGACTTTGTCATATCAACTTGCAGGTTGATATGATTTTTTACAGGTCTCAAAAGTGGGTTGATATCGGGGGTCACCAGTTTTTATTCTGAAATATCAGTATTGTATCACTAACTGCAAAACTAGCAGTATGTAAATGCACTGTATATGTAGGGCTGTGTGTTTTTTGTGTTTGTTTTGGTGTTGTTTGGGATGGAATGTGGAGGGGGATCAACAGTGTGGAGAACATGTGCCTTGAGATGCCACATGATTGTAGATTTATTATGGTCCTATTTGTCAGATTCTGAACTCTCTGTAATGTTCCTCTTTGATGAGCCTTGCAGTCTAGGTTTTTTTTCTTTTTTACTCTGGATAGACTGCCATTTTGACATCTGCTGAGTTGAGGAGCCCATGGTTGGACTTGCAGTTATTCTCCATTTATTCAGTAATGTGTTTTTTCAGATAGTCATTGAAAGTCAGTAGGTATCACTTTATCATCTTGTGCTGACATACAGTGATTGTTTGTAACAGTGTAATGTACATGTTTAGGTAGTATACTAGGGACAGCATGGAATTTACAACCCGAGCCTCATAGTGCAGGTTTTGTCACTTCGGTAATGCATCCTGAATGATTAAAAAAGCCATTCTATTTATTGAGGCATACAGCCCCAGAAATAATGTGAATTATCCCGCGAGTAGTAACAGAGACATGGTGTCTGTCAGTTATGAAATGTTGACCTGCAATATCACTGTGGGACATGGCACCTCTCAGTTATATTTTATTATGGATTCTAAATTATGTCTACTATATAAAAATAAAGGGGGTAGCATCAAGCTGCATATATCAATTTCTGCCTGTGATGAAGTGATCCATTTGATTACAGGGTACATAGAACATCAGGCACATAGTTGCATACTTCATGGATGAGGTTAAAAAGGAAAAAGAAAGTATTCTTTAGTAATGTATGAAAAGTTTACAGGATCACACATCAGCACAGAGTGTAGCAGTTTCTGTCAGTCATGTAACAGCTGCTTGCTTTACCAACTGTTGGACATTTCACACACATTTTTCTTGTATATTCCTCTCTGTTCAACCACACTCACACATGAAGTACACCTCCAAACATGCAACCCATTTCCATTCGTCTTAGTGTGCATGCTTTCAAAGATCCATCAGTATGTGGCAAGTAGTGTCACTCCAGAGATGTGGCATTATCCTGTTGTGTCATGGACCCTGCCCCTGAACATGTGAAATACAGGATCCATGCATACAACTTCATGGGTGTATTACAAGTCAATTGCTGCTCTTAGGTCTCTGCCACCTGCCAGAATTGCCCTTGCCCCTCTCCATCACCTGCAGCATCAACAGCATTGCAGTGATGGTGTGGTGTGGTGTGGTGTGGTTTGGTATGATGTGTTCTGCCAATTGCCCAGATTGGGGGGGCAGCTGTAAAATGGACCCTGGAGTTGCCATGGGGGGGGGTACAGATGGACAGCATCAGTTGTAATGGCTCCCCATGGTGTGCATTTCCATGTTATGGTAATGTAGTAAACCTGGTATCTATAGAACTCTATCTGCCATCTTCCCCTGACCCCTGATTTCATATCACAGTAATTAAATATGCACAATAGTATTCTAGCCCTAACACCCCACAGCCCACTGTTTCTAGTCTCCTCTAGTAAGTGATCTATTTTCTCATGTGCTTTATCCTTCCTCACGTGATCTTTGAACTTGTAGAGAATGTTCAACGTTTCACAGGTAATATATCATTACCCCTGACCACTAATCTCTTCCAGTATAGTGAAAGTAATTCATTTTGGTGATGTAGTAGTCTCCCACTCCCCTCACCCCAGCCTATCCTCCATCCATCCTCCGTCCTCAGACCACCACTGATGGATACCAAGTGAGCTATCACATAGCTTGTTCTGTGTGTATACATTATGCGTTTACTGTCTGACAACTGAGCTGCTTACACAGTGTGCCAGGCCAAGAACAGCTTATTTGGTGGTTGGTCATTTGGGTGAGATGAGTGCAGTGCCTGCCAGCTCCAGAAAAACAGGGTAAAAAATGTTGATAAAAAAAAATCTTTGGCACCAGCAGGTTTCTTGTGCAGGACTTCAACCTGATAAAAGGCTTTGCAGTCTGCAGTCTCCTCTTCTATAATGACTTCTAGAAAGATTCCCTCGGATCAACAAGAAACTGCTGCTGTCTTCTGCTGGATTGGATCAACTGGTGCCTGATCCCTGCTGCTTCAGCCTGCTGTTCTTTCCTCCCTTGGCTCCTGCAGGAAAGTCTGGTCTTTTCCTGATGTCCTCTATCCCTCTCTGTCCCTTTTGAAACCTGTATGTGCTGACTTAGTGTTTCTAGCAGATATGTTTGTTTGGATGGATTTCCTAAATTCAAATTTCTACACTCATACTGTAGTTGTTGTTTCTTAAATTCTAAGTTAACTCTGTCTCCTGTGTCCTGGGTGGGTAATGGGCATACACTACTGTTAGTGACTGACTGAATTTAAAATTATGTTTGGGATCGTCTGCCGGTAGTAGGGTCTCTAGGCTGATACAAGAAGTTAGGTGTGATGTAGAGTCTAGAAAGTCTAGTGTAATGTATTTTTTTTTTGATCTAGTAATAAATATGACCAAAAAATAAAATACAAGTACACTGTGATAGGCTTGATAGACCACCATGGAATGATCGTGGTAAAAGGTGGGGTGGGGGTGGGTGATGGTGTTTTTTGTTCAGAAAGTTTTGTTAATGTTCACTAACTAATTTACAGCTATTTAATGTGGAATAAACACTTACTAAGGCTTTTAAGACAGCAGTGTATGTTGCTGTAAAAAATTGACATCATTTATTTGATTGCCCCTTTACCGCCTCTCTTGCACAATGTCCTTGTTTCCCCAATCTGAACCCGCTTTAACTCTTTATTTTACATGTGAAATGCAACAGAGGACTGCTGCTTTTATTATGGCTCAGACCAAGATTTTAATTGCTAGTCTATGCTGTTTATGTACACACCTTTTGTTCCATGAGCTTAAGGAGCAGTGTCTACTGCATGCTAGTTTATTTTAGTCACAAAACAGTTATGTAAATAAAATGTGTGCTCCCAGAAATACTGCCAAAACCTGGTCTGAGTGGCTATTCTTGACTACAAACCAGTAAGTAGCACTGCCAGTAATATATGCTAGTAAAACTACTTAGATTATATGAAACATAGAAACATAGAATTGGGTCAGCAGAGACGGCCTATCGGTGCAGCAGTTGGATTTCCACTTGTGAGGCCAGTGAGCCGGGTTTGGGAATGGACCCAGGTCATTGGAGGAGCAACCAGGGGAGAAGGATCGAGTGTATTTGGTCTGCTCTCCTTCTCCGGGCGGGGGGGGGGTGATGAGTGTTTGGTGCAGGAGCAATGCCCAGCGGAGGCTGGGTTCATCGCATAGCACTGACACCTTCAGAACTCAGGGGAAGGGCAGATCCTGGTCATCATTGCATGTCCCTGCCCCTGCCTACAGGGGAGAAACTTTGTGTCTGGCCCTTTCCATGAAGCCCTGTCCCCAGGCTTCAATTAGCTTCTGATGCCAGCTCTCCTGACCAGGACAGTATTGCGGCACTGGTAGGGAGGCAGTGCTGCAACCCCGGCCTCTGGGGGGAAAGCCAGGGGTGCCAGGAGAGAGCACAGGCATAGTTGGAGGTGGGAGTGTGGGGGCCCATGACCAGGGCAGACATGGATGGTCAGATACAGCAAAAAGTATACTAAATTAAAAAAAAAGAAGAAATGTGTCAGCAGAAAAGGACTCCATCTGCCCATCTAGTCTGCCCCTATCTCCTCTCCATATGTATCCCTATCTGTTCACCCTACTCATCACCTCTGGACTTGATCCCCCCTCCTTATTGCTTAGTCCCATGTAGCTATCCCATACTCCCTTGAACTCCCCCACTGATTTTGCCCCCACCCCCGGTAGCTTCTTCTATTGGCCCACCACCCTCTCTGTAAAGCATGGTTTTATGTTTTGCTTTTTTAAAATTTTTAGAATTTGGGTGCTCCACACCGCTGTGTTTGTTTTTATTGGGTGTGTTGGGGCAAAGCTCCCCAACTCAAATAACTTGATAAAATATATCAACCATACCAGCTACCCTACCTAACCCTAAGTAGAGGAACTAGCATGTCATACCAGCTATGCTAGTTGTGTCAGTCCTTAGTTGTCCACAGATGCCATCTGAGCCATATTAAAAGCGGTGTTGCACTCCTTTAATGATTTCAATTATAAAAAAATTTGAAAAAGACTCAAAGTGGAGGAGAGAGGGTATTGTACAAGGCAAGAGATAAAGGGCAGTCTAAATTGGAATAAAAAATTATTGATCAGAATTTTCACTGCTAACATGTGCTTCTGCTTTACAAAAGCCTGCTTAGAAAATACTGTATGATTCATTATGTAATTGCTAGCAACCATAATGTTGATTCCTGCTGTTTTATTTTTGCTTTAAAATGTGTAAGACACCATGATTATTTATTTGGCTTGTGTTATTCCATCAGCTTGTAGCTAGCTGTATATTTTATAATTATATAATTTGATATCATCTTTCTGAGAGGAACCTGAGAATGTATCCCTCCCACTTGTGTAACTGTTAGTGTGATGTACAGCTGTTAGCTAGTATGGCGGGATTTGCTAGCTGTCTCCCACTATTTTTAGGTCACTCATTACCAAATGTTGTTCAGTGTGTGTCTGCAATGTACCCAAAACACATTTTTCTAACTTTGTGCCTAACAAATTTAACACATAATGGTTTTTCCTTCCTTGTTCTAAGAATTTACTAACCAGGCTTGTGGGCACCCTTGTGGGCTTGCGGCCTCAGGCACCCCCCCCCAACCATGCATTAATGCCTCGGAAATGACCTCCTGTCTTAGTCATTAAGGCTTACATGGTTTTTCCTTCCTTGTTCTAAGAATTTACTAACCAGGCTTGACTATAGTGAGGCTTGCTCTGCACACTGGCATTGATGCAGCTTGCAGCTGTATATTTAAGCAATAATGCCCAACAGGGTGTGTGTCATGCTGGGATAATGTCACGCCTCAGGTGGCTGGGTACGAGGCTGCAGGCTGAGTGCATCCAATACCTGAGGCATGACGGTATCCCAAACGACACACACCCTGGAGGGCATTATTGCTATTATACAATGGCTCATTGTTATATATAAAATAAAAAAAATATTTTGAAGAATGTTTTTATTAGTGTGAACAAATATTTTTGTTTCTTAAGAGGAGATGCAAAAAAAGAGATGCAAGTTCCATAATGCCATCTACATTGGTTCACAGTGAGGCTGAGACTAGATCTGTGATGTTGTACTGGGATAACATCACAGGTCTAGCCCCAGACTGACCAATCAGAATCCAGGAAATTTTCTTGCCATTGTATAATTAAGCAATAAGGCACGACAGGGTGTGGTATATCATGGGATATCGTCATGCCTCGGGTGGTTGGGCATGAGGCCACAGACCGAGTGCGTCCAACCGTCTGAGAAGTGACGATATCCCATGATACACCACACCCTAGAGTGCCTTATTGCTTAATTGGTTAATTGCTTAAACAACATGACATGAACATGTCAGTGTCAGTGGCTCAGTAGGTAGCACACTCACCTCTGAGGCCGGGAGATCAGAGGGCTGTGGGTTCAGTTCCCACATCTGGCACTTGGGTTAATATCCCAGTACTGACACTGTAGTGCAGCATGAGAGGGGTGCTGCACTTCTGAAGTGCCATCTTTCGGATGAGACGTTAAACCGAGGTCCCATCTGCCTGGATTGGTGGTAGTTCAGGTGGATGTTAAAGATTCCATGGCACTTATCCAAAAGAGTAGGGGAATTTCCCCGGTGTCCTGGCCAAATTTCCCTCATTCACTAAAAATACCACCAACAGCTTAATCTGGTTCAAGGTCAGTTGGCATTCATCTGTATCCCCCTCCCCCGGGTCGTGCCTGAAAATAGGCAGGATTTGTCTAGTGCACTTACCCGGTCAACAAAAGCTAGATAAATAAATAAATTTTTTCAGGTTTGGGCAGTGATTCAAGTGCTAGTACGCAAATCACAAGTTCACTGCTGCTGAGTGGTGTGAAAATCTTCGGGTGGGCAGCAGGTTTCTTTGGTGTGTGCGTGTGTCGCAGTTGGCGACTGTTTCACTCCACTTCGTTTAAATTTAATATTCTTTAATGGTGAACAGGGGTTTCAGTTGTGGTTTAGTCTGCTCCACAGTGTGCCTTCTGGTGGTTTGTTTGAGGAAGAGTGAGCGATGTGGAGAATGTTGTGGTCATAAAGTTATTTTCCTGAGTGAGGAGGCTGGTGGCCAGAGGTTTTCTGAAGCCGTGATGATGTAGCCCAATATCATCACGGTTTTAAAAACTTCTCAGCCAATCAGTTTACCGTATTTATGATCGCCAGTTCATAATTTATAATAATATAATTTAATATCACCTTCCTGTGAGGAATAGAAGAATGGCAGACTGAGATATTACTACAAAACATACTTAGTTGAGCCCCAGCAAAGCTACAGTATCTGAAGAGCAGGAAGTAGCAGGTGAATGTGAAGGTGAAGGTGAAGGTGAGGGTGAGCGTACTACAGAACAATGTTCTGTGTGCATTCACCATAGAAAAACATTTTTTCCCTTTTAAAACCTACTGCCTCTAGCACCAGTACCATTATGGCATTGGCTGACACTAGGGGAAAGAATCTTATCTGAACAAGTAGCACTGCTAGGACAGTATCATTAAGTGTCACTGATACCACCGATGTGAATATGTCCTTTTCATCCCTTGCCACTACCACCAGTACCACCATCATGTCAGCCTTAATAACCACCACTGCTCTGACCCTCTCATTCACTATGACTACCAGCAAGACAGCTTCTGCTGCAACTGTGATCCTGCCAGCCCCTCCTGCCACTGTAGCTGAGACCATTCCTGGCACTACGACCTTGACCACTTCTGCCACTGTGGCCCAGATCACTACTGCCACTGTGGTCCTGCTGCTGTAATCATGGTGAGCAGTATTGCTACAGTGACAGTGGCCACTGCTACCACATTGGCCCAGCCTGTTGCACAACTATTTCTAGTACTGTGTCCACCCCTACTGTGGAACTTTTGTTTGCTGGCCTGTCTTAGGTACTGTAGAACATGATAGTGTGGATCAGGAGGAGCACTTATCAGGGTCTGACTACTTTTCACCAGTAGAGGAATTGTCCACTCTTATACCATCTGATGTGGCTAACCAAAGCAACTTTAATGCTGAGGCGGAGTATGGGGTTACCTTGTGAGCCATACAGAAAGAATGTCGGGTGGAAAAAGAACCTTAACCTCTCAGGAGAAGATCTCCTCCCTCTAAAAAAAGCTTGGCAAGCTACCTTTTAACTTTGTTTAGCAGGCACCATCCCAGTCTGAACAGCCAATAGGAGCAGGTGCAAGGACACCAGTTGTTCTATTTAAAAACCCACAACATCAGGTCCAAATAAGAAGAGCTAGTGGTGCATGAGTGGTGGTGCTGGTGGTACTGGTGACACTAGCTGAATGAGTGGCGTCAGGAGAAATAAGACAATGGTATGCCTGCATTTCACATTGCTAAAAGAGGCTAGCAGAAAAGTAGTTCAGCATGACTATCAGCCAGGGGAAATCTCTGGCAAACTTAACGACCACCTCCTTAATGAACAACCTAAAGGTAAAGCATCCCCAGGTTTGTAGAGCTTCGTCAGGATCTATGCCTATGGTTCATCAGATCCATGTCCTGGCAATGATGCAGGCAGTAGTGCTGGAGGCAATGCCAAAGACCATTCTGCCTGTTGCAAATCTGGTGCAAAATATAAAAGAAACAACCAAGTTATGAGCCCACATAGAATTTTGTGAATGCAGGCTCGCAACTTCGGTAATTTTTTAAAATATTTTTAACCCAAATTTACAACATGGCCATATCATTATAGCACCTCATGAATGTGACAGCTGTCATTTTTCAAATCCTGGCCAAAATGTTTTTTTACATCCCGAAAGGTGATTTCACTGTCCCTGCACGAAATCACCATCCGGGCAGGAGTTGAACATTTTCTCTGCTCTTGTTAATGAGGTGGGGTCATAAGAAGGCTATGTTGGAAATTTGGTATAAAAACATTAAAAAACAAAAATAATATTCCATAGTTAAGAATGTATTGTATATTTATATGAGGATGTTTATTTATTTTCCTTTATTAGAACTGGTCAATACATAGATGTTAGATTACTACTGTATATGTTTAATTGCTTCCTAATGTTGTATTATATGTACAAATATTAACAAATCTTAATAAAATTTGAATTATAAAAAAAAAATAATTATGAACCTACCTTGATTTTTGTGAATGCATGCTTGTAACTTCTTTAATATTCAATATTTTTACCACAAATTTTCAACATTGCCATTTTTTTACAGCACCTCGTGAATGTGACAGCTGTCATTTTTCAACTTCTGCCCAAAATGTGTGTTTGCAACCTCAAAGTTAATTTTGCAGTCCCTGTGTAAAGACAGGAGTTGAACATTTCGTCTGCCCATCTTCATGAGGCAGGGTCATAACAAGGTTATGCTGAAAAATTGTTGTAAAATATTACAAAACAACACATTTATGAGCCTATCTTACATTTTGCAAATGCACACTTGTGACTTTGGTAATTTACAATATTTTTGCCCCCAAATTCCTCAGCTGCAGCCCTATGGGCTCTGTCCAGATTTTGTTTCAGTTCTCCAAGGCTCTGTGAGGCCAGAGTCTGTATGATGTTAGTTCCAGTAAATCACTCTGGCTTCAAGGGAAAGCACGTTGCCATTTACTAGGCTCCTCATTCCCAGTCAGAATCAGTATATGCGTCTGCGTGCATGAGCTCAGCAATTTGTTAGCGGGAAGTCATGTGAGCAGGAAGAGCATGAACGCTGAAAACAGATGTTTTCTCCTGGGCTGACAGAGTGAAATGATCAGCTTCTTCATAAAGTCTGGCAGATTTACTGGCTGTACAATGCCTGTACTCTATTTTGTAACTTAAAGTAAGGGTATTTTTCATTTTTTTTATCAAAACCTTTAGAACACATAATCTGAAAATGCTGTTCTGACAGGCTGCAGTGGATGAGTAAACGAGGTTGACTCTATCTGATAGCTTGTTACTTCACACTGGTCGCAAGTGCTTACTTGCAGTTCAGATGTTAGGAAATCCTGATAAGCATGTTATTCATATATAAGCAATAAGACACCACAGGGTGTGCATTAAACAGATCTAACTGCACACCAAGGGGTGTAGTGAGGCACAAGGCCATAGGATAACTGCCTTCAGTCCCTGGAACTGCGGTCAGATCTGTTCAATGCACACCCCTGGAGCGTCTTATTGAGCTTATAAAATGGGCACATTTTTTTAATTTTTACTGGCTAGTGTTACAAAAACAACTTTATATATAAAAAATCTATTATTATCAGAGTTTCTTACAAATTAGTACTCCCACCAGGTATTCAATGAAGTCATTGCATTTGCTACCGTGCTTTTATTATTTACTGTCTTTTCACATTATTGCCAGCTAGGAGATACCCTGCCCACTGCAGTGTTATTGGGCTGGAGAAAAAACTAGGGCAGCAACTGCTGATGGTGGTGGAAGGTAAAGTTGTGCTTTTTTTTCTTTAAGGGAAGCTCAACTGATCATAATACATGTAAAGGGCCAAGTGGTCCCTCCCCTTCCTGTCACAGTGTGACTGCCATTTCTGAGCAGGCAGAAGGACTTTCTCGGTGGCACCTTTTCTAGGAGAACTGAGTTATGACAAAGTAAATAAATAAATAAAATTATGTACAGAAAAGTGTCTTCTGTTTTAGAACTGCAGGGGCAGAAGCACAAATGTTAACAGAGACAGTGGGAGCAGGCATGCTGCGGGAACCCTACTCTGATTTCAGCAGTTATCGGCAGGTCAAAGAATGGGAGCAGTTAGTCCCTTTAATTGAATTTATGTGTTTATATGTTTGTCTATGGGTGGTACTTTGTTGAAACAATGGTTACTGATGGCTGTTTGGTTAAATGTTTCTCTCGCTAGTATACAAGAAAAAAATGGCAGCATTTCAAAAGTCAGTGTTCTAACAGCACATTGATTTATTTATTTTTTTGTCTTTGTACTGCAGTGCTGGGCCAGGATTCACAAAGCTTTGCCTGGGTGAAAATTCAGTTTGCACAGTGCAAACTGGGATATTCAAATAGCTGGTATTCACAAAGTCCAGTTTGCCACCACAAACTGAGTTTGCACAAAGGCAAAGTAATGAGGAGGTCTGCAATGCAAATGAGGGGAAGGGGACCTGCTTATCCCGGCAATCCCATTCACAAAGATTTTGCTCCATACAAGGTCCTTTGTGAAGGTCTCTGCTTGGAGCAAATTACCACCAACAAAAACCTGGCAGTAATCCGTGCAACAGTAGTAGTTGGTGAAGGTACTGTGGTCCCTCACCCCCTTCCCCGGTCCCTGATCGCCCATCCAACAGTAATGAAAATAATTTCAGTAGTGTAGGGTCCCACCCCAGTCCCCAATCACCCACTAGATGATAAATAAAAATACTTTACATAATGTAGGGTCCCTCCCCAGTCCCCTATCTCACATCTGGAAATAAAAAAAAATTTTCCATATTGCAGTGGTCCCTTCCCCCTCCCCAGTCACTGATCGCCATCCCCAAAGGAGCCAGACCGATCCCTGGTAATCTAGGGTCTTTCCCCCATCCCCCCCAACAATGTGACCCACCACCCTGCTACCCCTCATCCAGACCCCCAGCCAGTGACCAGCACAGCCTTCCTCACATCACCACAGCTGGCTGCCTACTGAGCCTTCAAGGAGCGTACTGTAGACAGTATGGCTCCTTGACTGTGATTGGTCAATCACAGTCAAGGAGCTGTATTGTATACAGTACATGCTCCTTGAGGGCTCAGTCAGCTGTCAGCCATAGTGGTGTGAGTAGGGCTGTGCTTGTTGCTGGATGGGGGTCAGATTGGGGGAAGCTGGGTGGCAGGTCACACTGGTCGGGGTGGGAGTTTGGAGGAGGGATCCTAGACTACCAAGGAATAGAATGTCTCCTTTGGGGACAGTGATTGGTGACCGGGAAGGGGGGAGGGACCACTACACTATGGAAAATGGGGCTTTCAGTACTGGGAGGGAGATCAGGGACCAGGGAGGTAACCTACACTTTGGAAAGTATTTATTTTATCATCAGGTGGGTGATCAGGGACTAGGATGGGACCCTACACTATGGAAAATATTTTATTTATCATTTGGTGGGCAATCAGGGACAGAAGTGGGACACAGCACTCTGGAAAATATATTATTTATCATTGGGAGGATGATCAGGGACTGTGGTGGGACACTACACTATGGAAAAATATTTTTTAACTCTTTGGTGGGCGATTGGGGACTGAGGTGGGACACCACACTATGGAAAATTATTTTTAAGTCTTGGGTGGGTGATTGGAGACTGGGGTGGGACACTACACTATGGAAACCCTTTCCCCTTACTGTTGGGTCACTGGTTACCGGGAAATGCGGCTGCATGTAGCATGGGTTGGTGGGAGGGACATGCAATAGCCACACTACTGCCAAGAAAATGAGCCCATAATGGGCATGCTAATGGCCACTAGCACCTTGCATGTCCAATGGACTCATTTGCATGACTACTTTTGTGACTAGCACATTAGTACCTGGGCACTATTGGCTGCAGGCCATTGTCCTGGCTGGTTGTGGAGACAGTGCTACTGGGTATTCCACAGCTTTTCCTGGGTTAGCACTGCCTCTGCTGGCCCCTACTCACAGTGGAATAGTGCACCATGCTATCCAACTGTGAATTGCTCCATTGCCCACCAGAGCAGCCGGGACATGCAGTGCAAACTTTTGCACCCAATTTGCTTTCTTTTTGTGAATCCTGGCCCTAGTTTTCAGAAGTTGTTTTTACCTGTGTGTTGAATGGATGCAATGCACAGGTAAGAACAAATCAGAATTCAGGAATTTCCCTGCCCAGATTATAATCTAGCATTAAAATTTGAACTGCTTTAACTCTGATTTAGTGCAACATAGTTGATAACTTAGATTGATTGTTTATGCACAGTATGTGACTGGCATGAAATGGCATGGAAGAGAGAAAGATACTCTCATGATGTCAGCCTTTCATCTCACTTCCATTTGTCTATCTAGAGAGCTGAGCAGATCCTACATTAATTAGTTTCAGTTTCAGTTTATTTTATTATATTTAGTTTAGTTTAGTTTTTTTTTGTTGACCGGGTAAGTGCACTAGACAAATCCTGCCATTTTCAGGCACGACCCGGGAGGAGGGGGATACAGATGAATGCCAACTGACCTTGAACCAGATTAAGCTGTTGGTGGTATTTTTATTTTTTTATGAATGGAGGAAATTTGGCCAGGGCACTGGGGAAATTCCCCTGCTCTTTTCGAGAAGTGCCATGGGATCTTTAACATCCACCTGAACTACCACCAATCCAGGCAGATGGGACCTTGGTTTAAAGTCTCATCCGAAAGACGGCACCTCAGGTGTGCAGCACCCCCCTCATGCTGCACTACAGTGTCAGTATTGGGATATTAACCCAAGTGCCTGGCGTGGGGATAGAACACACAGCCTACTGATCTCCCGGCCTCAGAGGCGAATGTGCTACCTGCTGAGCCACTGACACTGTATGTATATAAAAAAATGTCACATACAAAAGTGCAATAAAACAGACAAACAATATACAATAATCCATCATAGTTTCCCTATCCTATGCACTGTAAAATCTGGTTATACATTCCATTTCAACTTCATAGCAATCTTGTGTGCAAAACTTGCAATTGCAAAGGTTTGTTTAGTATTTTTGCAATGTAAAATCAACAATACTTTCCTCTGATTATCCATCTCTTCCAAATTATCAAACTGTTGATTAATATATAATTCTCTTTCTTGTACAAATGCTCTGTGCAATCAAAAAGTAGATGTTTACTTGATACCACCGCCTCCTTACAACCCTCACAGAGCACTGGATTAACATTTATCTTCTTATTTCTATTAGTGAATATATCAAATCTGTGTCTGGTCAGTGCCTTTCTTTGCTTTACATGTTCACATTATAGTAGATATTTTTCCATTTCAAATTTTGTCTTTATGTATTTTAAAGGATCATTCTCTCAGGACTCTAACTTTATTAAAATCCATATTTTTTGCATTATATTCTAGTCTCTGTGATGCTTCACTAGTAAATCTAAGATGACTTAACAGCTCTCCAAAGATGTAATTATACTCTAATCCATTTTTATTCAGCTCTTGATTTAATACTCAAAACCGAGTCTGTTGTCTTCTTTCCTGCCATTTCTTAGCTTCCAGCCAACATTTGTAATTAGACTTCCTTCCAATGAGGTAGTCATTTTCCGCCATAGCAGCAGAGCTTTTTTCAGCATTCTAACATAGAATGATAAGGTTCCAGTTTCTAGTCTGACACCTGCTGCCGATGCATATCAAGGGAGATTCAATAGATTCCTTAAGTAGTTATTTTGTATTACTTCGAGTTCTTTTAGCTTATTATTATTTATGATTCCCACACATCAGCCCCATCCATCATTTGGGCTTCAACCTTCATTCTTAGACATCTGGTGTCTAGTGAGCGCCATCTCCAAAAAACTGCCCCAATACATTACAGACTGTTTTCCTATAAACCAATAGGCAATTACGCCCTGAGAAGTTGCAAATCTCTCCTACTGATGGTTCCCAAAGTTAACTCTTGCTTTGGCAGGGCTGCTATAAGCTTTACTCTGTCCTCCTTGTGGAATAAATTGCAAAAAAAATTGAAACTGAGGTCACCCATTGGCATCTCATCTTTCAAGCTCTTATATTCACGTCTCAGAAATTATCAGTGCAATTCTTTCCCATGACCATGAATTGTCATCATGCTAACCTGTACCATTTAACCATGAACAAATTACTTCTAGTGCTTGTCTCCTCCTTGGCCCTAGTCTGTCATCATGCTTTCATGTAACATCTTGATGCCTCTATCCTCCCTTTGATACTGGTCTATCTTCCCGCTTTCTCCAGCTTTCTTTTCACAACTCTATACTGCACTCATCCACAATCTACATGCAATCATACTATAAAAGTCCTAACTCCCCTTTCCCTCTCCCCGTAGTCCCCCACAGCTGCATCAGTTCTACAGACCTATCCTTGGGACTTCACTTCTCACAATGTTTATCCTTCGCTTACATATTACATACCCCTCCTGGTACCCCATCTGCCATTAGTTGGTGGTTCTCCAAGCCATTTTCATGGCTAGTACTAGTGACTGCCCCTGGTAAATGAACTAACTGGTACTTCTATACAGAGAACATGGTTTATATACAGTGGCATGGTTCAATGGTGGACCTGCCCCCTTGTATTTGAATCCCTCCTCTGTTATGGCTTGCTTTGTCTTCCTTTTATCATTTGATTCCCCTATTACTGCACAATTGTGTTTGTGTTTATATACTTATTTACATGTATTTATATGTTTTTATGATGGATGTTACCCAACGCTGTTCTAACCAGGTCCATCTTGTAAAAGAGTTCTGCTCAATGTTGTTCGCCTGGATAAATAAAGATTTTGATTGATTGATTGATCTGTATTGTGCAATAAAGGAACTGCATGCTATGGTATTAGCAACATGTCTGATACCATTTAATACCTTCGTTGCCTTGCTACAAACTAATTCTATATGGTCTTTCCATTTTAAATTTTGACTAAATATAACTCCCAAATAGCAAAAAATATTTACTTCCTCAATTAGTAGATTTCTAACCTTCCAACTGCTTCAACTTGTTTGTTTGTTTTTTACCAAAAGTTACTGTTTTAGTTTTCCCCTGGTTTATTGTCATATCCAGTTTTTCAAACGTCTCAGTTGTCACTGCAATAGCCCTCTTCAAGCCAGTTTTGGTCTGTGACATCAATATTGCGTCATCCGCATATAGTAGAAGTTAAATGCCCTCCCCATTCATTTTTGGTGGAAATGTTTCTACTCATTTTAGCTCTTCCACCATTGCATCAATGTAGAGATTAAACAGTGTAGGAGCTAAAATACACCCCTGTTTTTCTCCTGTGTTTACATTTATTGGTTTTGTCACAGTTTCTTCCTTGCTATATTTTACCACAATTACATTGTCTTTATGCAGTAATTTAATAACTTCAAGAAGTCTACAATTCATACCTTTATTTGCAAGAATGTCCCACAGTGTTCTACGATTAACCAAATCAAAGGCCACTTTGATATCAACAAATGTTGCATAGATCTTTGTTTCTTTTATAATTACATGTTTGTCAATTATATGTCTCAAAATAAAAATCTGATCTACTATCGATATCCCTATACTGAAACCTGCTTGAACTTCTGATAAAATGTTATTATCTTCCATCTGGTAAATAATTCTATTCAGTATTAAATGAGAAAATATGTTTTGATTAGTATTTAACAATGTAACTGGCTGATAGTTTCCAATTTTTTCTGTGGAACCCTTTTTATGTATGGGTACTACTATTCCCTCAGTCCAATTTTTTGGTAATGTCATATATTTAACTATATTTCTATATAGGCAGAGCAATATCTCAGCCCACCATTCAGGATTAATATGATATAATTCTGCATCTATATTATCTGTACCTGGTGCTTTATTTTTCTTTTGAGATTTAATAGCATCCACAATTTCCTCTTTAGTAAATTTTAACCATCCATTTTAATTTTTCTTAGTTAAATTTTCTATTTCTTCTAGAGATTGGAGCCTTTCTCTATTAAAAAGTTCATCATAATATTTAATCCATTCTTCTGGTAGAATAATCACCAAAATGTTATTTATAGAATGTTTAGTGCCAGGAGCCACTATTCTTCAAAAGGTACCCCAATCTTTCTCCTTAATAAAGCATAGTAATGTATTACAAAGTTCTTTTTGGTACTGTTTTTTCTTTCCTAATATCATATCTTTATATTCAATTTTTAGGTTTTTTAGTATCTTTTGACTGTCTAAGTCATTGTATTTAACTACTTTCCTGCCTATCTTTTGAATTAACCTCCTTTTCTAATAACATTTATCAAACCACCCTGCTACATATATATTTTGATTTTTTTGATTTCCACTCTGTTGTTTCCCCAGTTCTTTCACTAGCCTTTGTTCAATGGGTTGATATAAGGTAAATATCCTATCTATATCCCTTCCTAATAGTCCTTCTTTCAAATTTCCCTCTAATTCTGTCATACATTGTTGTTTCATGGCTTCCATTTCCTCCGTCTTTATAAAATACCCTCAAAGTTCTTGATTACCTTTTTGTCACTTTATCTATTTATTATTTCTAATCTCCATAATCCCATCCAGCTATAAACTATTGGTCTTATTTTCTTTTTGCATCATATTACTTTCTATCCATATTTGAATTGGTCTGTGATCACTGTCTCAGTTGTCCCTCACTTCCAATTTATATATCCTATTATAGGAGTATACATCTACGATCCCATAGTCTAATATACTCAAACCCTGTTTATGAACAAAAGTATACTTCCCCTGTCTGTCACCATGGCATCTCCCATTTAAAATATGCACATTTCATTTGTTCAATTTGTTCAACACTTGTAATAATCTTTCCCCTACTTTATTTTTCTTTTTGTCCATTGCATTACTTAATGGGAGTGAAAAGATATCATCCAGGTTCCAGGAAGTACCTTTTTCTTCTGGTTCTATCCCCACCCTTGCATTACAATCACCAGCAATCAGAACCATTTTACCTATATATTTGTTTTGAAGTTCTTCCATTATATTGAGAAATGTATTAAAGCATGATTCTATGGGAGATGCTTTGGTGTCTGGGGGAAAATACACATTTATTAAAAGACAATTCACTTTTGTTTTATTAGAATCTCCAAAACTTGTATAAAGTGTCTTGGGTCTCTCCAAACACAATTGCAGGACAATTCATCACTTATCTTTACAAAAGTGCTGATTCCTCCAGCAGGTCTTCCAAAATTAGCCTTTCTCCAGGCTTTAATATGCCATCCTTGATAGCCTTTGAAAAAACAGTCATATAATTTATCTATCCAGGTTTCTTGCAGCATAATTATACGTGCTTGTTGCATGAATGTAACTATGCCATTATTTCTAAATTTACATAATGCTCCTGCTATATTTCAGCTAAGAACTTTTAAATGTTTTTTTCTTACACCAGTTTTTACTTCTGGGAGTCAAATCATCCCCTCTGTTTCTTCGATTACCAAATCGGTTTCCTCCTCCTTTCCAGTATCTTCCCCTTTTTCCTCAGTGAGCACAGAATCCAGTTCTATTAAGTTCAGACTCTGTGTTTCTTCTTCTAGGATTATACTGTTGTTTATCTTTGGACCTCTTTGATGTCTTCCCCTAATCAATTTCCCAAATGTCTCTTCTTTTGGCAGGGCATGTTCTATTTCTATTGGTCTTATATAATTAGATATTCTCTGCTGTATTTTGTTCCCACTTTTCTTCTGTGGGTTTACTTTTTGTTTTGGGTTCCTTTCAAAACTACAGCTCATTGATCCTCCTTCATTAGGGGGATGGTTACGTCTGCATTTATGCCCCATTCCATTAACTGTTCTTTAGCCTCTAGGATCTTCTTCCTTGTATTTTAATTTTTTAACACTAGACAACTCCACCCTTTTTCTCTTCCTCCATGGTACCAATATATTGAACTTAAATCATTCCATGTAATTTTATTTCCCAAGATACCCTTACAAACATTGTAAACTGCTAGTTTCAATATAATGTAATTTTCATTTTTAGCCTTGGGAACACCTCTTGGGAAGACTGTTGGTAATATCTCACCTTTCTCTATTTGGGTTTCTTTCTTTTTCTCTAAATTAGAGTTGCCACCCTCTAGAGTTTTACTTTCATTCACCTTACTGAATTTTCCCTTCTGTTGTACTGTAATTTCTTCTACCACTCTATATTTCCTTATCTGTCCATCTTCAACTGTTTGAATTATCTTAACTAATTCTCTAATATCTGTTTCTTCATTTGTCACAGCCTGATTCTTGTCTGTAGTAGCTTCTTTTATTTAGAACATGGTTTTCTCTTGGCCTTTTGCTTTCCTTCTGTTACAAGTTGGTTTTTTTCCCTTATTCTGTTCCTTCCAACTCTGCTGGATGTCCAGTACTAATGCTTGGGTTGCTTTTAATTCTTTCCTTCCTATTTCCTTTGTTGTTTCCTTAATTTTTCCCTATTACTTTTTCCAAATCCCCTTTCTTGATCTTTACCTGTTTTCTTCATTACAATGTTTTGTTCCTACTGGGATTTTCTTCTTTTTATTATTTATTTGTTTGCTTATTAGGGTAGTGGAATTAATTAACAATTCATTTTTTAGCACTATTCCATTTCTAATTTCACCCAGTAGCTCTACAATCTTCTCATTAGACTCAATCTGTAGACTTCCTTCTGTTCCCTGTAACTCTAAACTTTTTTTGTGGATTATATGTGGAATATCTGGAGGGTAGTCTGGGGGAGGATCTAGCTTGGATCTTAAGATACAGGCAGTAAGGAAAGCTTCAAACTCTCCTAAAAATGATCTACTTGGACATTGATTGGAAGCATCTTTCATAGATTTCCTGTCTCCATTTTTACACACTTTATTCTCCCTCCTATTAAGTTGTTCTTCCCATGAAATGTTATTTTGTTCTCCCTGGCTTCTCCCATTATATATACTGCATTCCTCCACATCATCAGCTATTCCATCAACATATTCATTAGGAATTCTTGGCCCTTCTTTGGGGGCATTATCTTTTTCTAGACTTCTAATTGTTTTCATAATAGGGTGTTCTATTTGTGTAGATAAATCTTTTTCTGAAATTCCTTTTATTGGAGAGGAACTTAAAGGGGTAAAGGAGGCACTTTTGATTCTAAGTACCTCATTTCTCCCTACTAAGTTCAAATGACTCTCTGGAGCCAGTATGTAACTAGTAACTTTCCTTTCTGTCTTATTTATCCATCCCCTCTATATTTTCTTTTACCGTTGTATTTTTCCTTTTACAGCTAATGGGGTTTGTAGCACTTTTCTTTTGTGCTTCTCTTGTATTCATTGCTCTCAACAAGATGCAATTTACCCAGGTAACCCTCAAGAGTAATCTGAGAATATACAGTAGCTCCAAACAAAAGAAAACATTCAGTTTTACATGCAAAGATTCCAGGGATTTTATAGCACACCTGTAACCCTGGTATGTTTAAACAAAAACACAAGTAAAAGATGGGAAATAATGAAAGCGTTCTGTCTGTTTTAATATAAATCATTCTTAGTTATTCTTTTCTCCTTCTTTAATACATTCATTCCTCTTCATCATCGGTCCAGTACAAAAAGCAGATAAAATAGATATCTTTCAGTAGCTCTCTTAAGTCTAAGGAACAGTCACAAATAGAAGATAAGTCAATAAGTCTGAAGGCCAATTAGTAGCTCCCAAATCATCCTGAGCCTGAGGAGCCACCTTTTTCCTTTTCCCACCTTCCAGGGAAAATTATGATAAAAGTTAAGGCAATGTTAATCCCACAACCTTCTTTACTCTCGCTGTGCTCTCTAATCTTTTTTTCTCTTTTTAGAAAGCCCCAGTTAAAAGTTAAATAAAACATAAAAAGAAAATATATAATACTTTCTTCCGGGTCCTATTGCACAATTTACAGAGTTATTTAGACACTCGGTCTGTAGTCAATCAACTGTCTATGAAACATTTGAGCAATATTTAAAATAATACCACTGTCTAAAAATTCCTGGGAGTCCAAGTACTAAATAGGCAGCTATTCTCAGATCTCAAAGGAAATCATTTCAAATCAGTCAGCCAATAAAAACAGAATCCCAAAGCTAAAAGCTGCAAGTTAGGTACATCAAAATAATAACTTACAAAAGCAGAGACATTTTTAAGAGTGAGCAGTTCTGCAATCAAAATATTCCAAAGTGCTAGAAGTTGTCCTTCCCAGTCAGTGTAGACCCCAAATCACTATTTTATCTTCTCAGAGTTTTAACTCAAAAAGACACGATGGGGACACATGCTGCTTCTAGTGCCAACAGCAATGGTGATCTGACTAGCACCATGCCACATATGCACAGATAAAGCACTGCTCACGTGAGAAAAGACACCAATCACAAAAACATACCCTCCAAATGACGCAAAAAAATAAAAGCAAAAACTAACCAAAAAAAGAGTTAAAACCTTTACTTCTTTAAAATAAAAAACTTTAAACAAAATGCAGCAATACTCAGCACACACACAAAGCACAGGAAAACATCTTCAATAAGGGTCTCCAATAAAGATATAAAATCAGAGAGGAGAGATTCTGTTCTATTATGTGCTAGTAAATGGTATTGGGTGTTCATTGTAAAATAGTAACTAAAATCAGGAATTCAGAATTACCAAGGGGGTACACCTATCAATCAGTTCCCTCAGGGTGATAAAATAAAAATAAACAAAACAAGCACTTTTAAACAATTGCAAGCAAGTCTCTCCTCTTGCTTCCTTTGGGACAATACAGACTCTGCAAATTCTTCTCAACAGTTTCTCTTCTGCGTCAGTTTAGCACTCCAGGATCTTCCAAACACAGCTCTCTCACCCGACTTCTTTCTCCAGGCCTATGTCTGAATTTTCTTTCTCTGGGCTGCCTCCAAGTCACTAAATTCTCTACTCATAGTTCACTACCACTACCATAGTCAGGGAGTGGAAGGATGCCCAGAACTTTGTGGGCCCCTGGTGGAGGCTAGGAGTACCACTCCAGCCAGTGCCATTACCTGGGGGGGCAGATGAGGGATGCCATTGCACATGCCTGCTCCAGAGATACAACATTTAAGAAAAAAAGGCCGACCCCAGCATGGTGCCCTGCTCTGCCACCATCTCCACTGCCACTGCTGTCCACTGGGGGAGTCCTGCTCCTATGGCCCTGACCTGGGTGGTAAGCCAGTGCCTGACAACAGTGTCCATGGGGGAGCCTGCCCTGTGAGACTGTGAATGAGGAGTGGCAGGCAGGGCAGGCAGGGCTGACCTGTGATAGAGGATCGGTGGGGGCGCAAAAAAAATATTGAAAAAAAAAAGGTTTTTGGGGAAGGATTTCCTGGGGTGTTGATGTTTGAAAATTGTTCAGGTTTTAAAGGGCCACTGTCATCCTGTTTTGCATCTTATTATTTCTAGTTAAAAAACACATGTTATGATTGCTTACTATCTTTAAAATTCATTGGCACTACTGTTTGTTTTGTCTGTCTCCTTGTTTAGAAGAAATAAAATGCATGCTAATGTATATTTATAAACAGCTTTGTTTTGTTTCAAATCCTGAATCTATTCTGACAGAATACTTCCTGAACATTAGAAACACACCCAAACAGTGCAGTTACTCATGATACAGTTGTCTGCTAAATTCCCACTGCATTGTAAGTAACTAGACTGTGTTGGGAGTGTTCCCAAATCCAGGAAAGATGCAGGGGGAGTTGATCGAGGAATGTAAGCAACCCTGCTTTTGTGTGGTAACACCAGTAAGGTGGGAAGTATATTTTTCACTTTTTAAAAGAAAAAAAATAATCAGAATCAAACTACCAGCTACTGTACATCAGCAATCTTTATAGAATGTTAGCAATCATAACATCTTTTTTTTTTTTGAACTAGGAACACTTTGAGGCCTAAGGGAGTTGACAGTGTCCCTTTAAGGTAGTTAAGTTTGAAAAAACACATTTCAGCAGTTGCCCTTTTGTAAGAAAATCAAGTCTCCAAGTTAATGCAACTCATACATATAGCAGTTTTAATGGTGCTGAATGGAGATCAGTATGTTGGATACTGTAACGTTTGGTTGTTGTCTACACAAAAAACTGTGAAAGTTGAAATTATGAAACTTGGTATGAATATGTGGATGGGGTAGAAATATTTCCTATGGGGGTTCAAAGTCCATATCTTGTTTAGTTGTTTAATTATTTAAGTATAAAAATCTGTTTTTGAGTTACCATAAGGCAAGTGCAGAATGAGATTGTAGTAAATTTGCTTGACAGAATTATGTCTGCCACTGGTATGATCTAATGCAATACTGTGTTGTATTGCATTACAGTTTGCTGTCTGTCTGTCTATCTACTGTATGTATCTATCTATCTACTTACCTATATACCTACCTATAGTACCTACCTACCTATCTAGCTAGTTACATCATTTTATTCTTAAATATCAAGTGCAAATGTTTTACATTTTTCTCCTGGGTTTTTATTTCCAAGCTGCCTATGGAATAAAAATTGAATACTGATTATGAAACAACATGCTTGTTGTGTTTTAACCCTGTACTCATTTTAATATCACTTTAATCACATATATCATTTTTTATCATTTTAATATTACTGCTCATGATTTTTCAGTGACCAAACTTTATTTTTTTGAAATATAATCTTCATTATTTATGTTCTCTTCATTTTTTTGTGTTGCAGCTATTTGAATAAAAATATCATCTTTGTTGCCATTCATCTATGTGGTAGTGGAAGTCATAAAAATATTTTATTTTGGGTATCAGAAACATATGCTGTCTTATGGGTAGCTATCGGGAAACACATTAGAGGGGCGTGGTAGCACCCCTATAGTTAGGGTGGCTGGTGAGTTCTATGTTAAACTCAATTTTTTGTTTGCTTCTTGCAGAAAAGCAGTTTTAGAGATTTTTTTTGTATCGTTTGTTTATTCTCCTACCAGACTCAGACTCTCTCTGGAGGGGGCTCTCAATGTGTCTCTGCTTCCTGCCTGAAGCTCTCAGAGTCACACCCTGGTTCTGGGGTACTCCCATCCTCCTCCGATCGCATGACCCCCTGACTCTGAGTCCCTCCAGTTGGGACCACCAACTCCTCCAGTGCTCTATCTGGAAATATAGTGGAGGGACCAGAGGGAGGAGAGCAACCAGATGTGTGACTGGTTAAGCCCAGCACTGGACATGGGGACTCCAACACTGGTCCCCACCATCACCTACCAAGCCAGTAGGGGTATTTTTCCCTGTGTGGTTCCCCTGTAGGAGTGTAGCATGCAATGGTATCCTACACAATGCCTCATTTGCTGGAGCCTGCTGTTGTCCCTCCCCCATTGGTTTCAGACTGATGTCTACGCTGCACTCCAGTCTCTACTAGAGGCTACTATTGCATCGGGTACCTCCAGGCATCCACCACAGGAGAGGAGAGTATCCCTCAGGGCACTCAATCCTCTCCCTCCCTCCCCTGCCAACCCCCAACAGCCCAGGCTCATTCCTGAACCCAAGTTGCCAGTGTGGTGTGAGGTATGGCATCCAGTACCTCAACCCTCAGTGCCACCAGGCCAGGTTTCACAGATTTACATAAAACTTTCAGCATTTGTTGTATATGAAAGAATCCACAATCCCTGAAAGTCTCATGTAAATCAGTTTAGGAGGTTTAGAGATATTAAAGTGTGAAATATTATATTTGTTTTTCCCCTTGACTTCAGTGATATTTTTTTCTTGAAGTTTTGCTCTCATTTCCCTAAAACACTGAAAATCCTTAAACTGTGAACTTTTGTAGGGTTGTGTAGTAGGTTGATGGGGAAGAACTTCATAGGGGAATTTGATACTTGGGTGTTTTGTAGATTTTAAGCTATTTACATTTGAAAAATCATGTTTTTACTGTTTCCATGTCTGCTGGCAATCGGGCTCCGAAATAATGTCCAGAAAGCACAGTACCTTTTCAGTGCTACTGAATGGTGATTGAGAAAGTGAAAGGATTTGGGCTGTACAGTAGTTTAAATACTGTGTGCACAGAGGACTTATGGGGTAGGGAAAAGCTGAAGTGACAAGGACGGAGAAGGGGCTCAAGATTGTCACTCTCTGCTGTTCTTCCAAACCTGCAGGCACTGAACATCCTGGGGGGAAAATAAAATATACACAATGTGTGCCAATAGAAATGTCTTCTAGGTTTCAGAAGTTCATAAACATGAAAGAAAAAGATTGTAATTAGCTGTCCATCTGTTTATTTTATAACACTCCCCTGTGGCTCGTGATCTCTGTCTAGTTTAGCTATGAAAGGCTAAGATAAAGGTCTGTGTTGCTGTGTTTTAATGACTTTAATCTAATGCCGAAACACAAGCTGAAACACTGGAACAGCATGTTTATCAAGGACAGTGACTCAGGAGTGGTCCAAGAAGCCTCCAGGACAGACTCTTCATGTCACACAGCAAGGTGTTCACCAGATGGTTTCAATGTGGCCTTTTTGGGATCCCACCTCATGACCAATGATGGTGGAATTATGCTAATCTGGCCCAAAAGGTGATTTCACAGTCCCTTGGTAAAATCACCTATCTGGTAGGATTTTTATGTGTTCACTACCTTTGCTCATGAAGTGGGGTCACAAGAAGGCTATGATGAAAATCTAGGGTCAAAAAATGAAAAATCACTGTAATTTGAAATTGTTCTATGCTCACTCATAACTTTGGTAATATTTAATATTTTGACCACAACTTTTCAACATAATCATTCTTTCACACCACCTCATTAACATGACACTGTAGCTGTTGATTTTCAAATCCTGACCAAAATGTGTTTTAATACCTGTGGTGCAGAATAACATTTCAGTGGGGATTTGAAAATGTTCACCTACCAGGTTCATGAGGTGGGATAATAAGAAGGCTATGCTGAAAATTTGGTGTACAAATATAGTAAAATAACCAAGATAAGAGTGAACATTACTTTATTACAATATTCACTCAACTTCATTAATTTTCAATATTTTAACTCCAAACTTTCAATATTGCCGTTTTTACACACCACCTTGTAAATGTGAAGTGTTTAGTACATTTCATACATGATCGAGTCTTTCATATACCTAACAGGTTTAAATATGGTTCAAGAGGGAAGCATTTTTAAGAGGAAAACATGCTCAAGAACAAGGGGACATGCTATGAAGCTGGAGGGGAGGCTCAGGCCAAATGTGATAAAATACTTCTTCACAGAAAGAGTAATGGATGCCTGAGACAACCTCCAGCAGAGGTGGTGGGGGCAAAGATGGTAGTGGGCTTCAAGAATTTATGGGATAGGTGTAAGGGAACCTTACAGGTAGGGGAAAGGGTGGGGGTAAAGCCAGAGATGAGGTAGTATATGCGGTGTTACAGTGAGTAAGGAAAATGGGCAGACTAGATGGGCCAAGTGGTCCTTATCTGCCATCAATATCTATGTTTCTGTGTTACTTTAAACAATTCTTCATTAACTTATATCATGCTGGTACAAATCCCATGTATTGTCCTCCTTCAGATGGAAATGCTTCTCTTATTCTGTTCATCACACACAAAGGGAGGGGAACTCTATTTTTCCTAGCCACCCCCAGCACCACAGTACACATTGTCTGTATGCTATGTATCTATAACAATGGGGCCAACAGAATAAATTAGTTTTAAAGAGCAACTGACACCACTCTGGCCAAAAGTGCTACATTGCAGAATTAAAATAAGCATACCCCTAGTAAATCTCATACCAAAAACTAGATTTCTACATTACTTCATTTTAAAGTTATGAGCTATTTTGTAACCCAGATTTCACTGCCTGTTCAAAAAAGCCTGTTTCAGTGAAGAGCTGCTGAAGATGTCATCTCAGAAACTTACAGTCTAGTACTCCCTGTCAGCAAGCTTATATGACATATTTCTCCAAAGTTGTAAAGATCATGTGCAATGGTTTTCACAAGTAAAACAGGCAGCACCATTCAATAAACATTGCTTTAAAAACTATGTGTGTTTCAGGTTTTGTAACAAAGCTGACAATTTTTTGTGGGGTGCCTTTTTGTTGTGGACCTTTTTTCCAGGGTTGCTGGATGCTGGGTCATAGCACACTGTTGTGAATTTTGCAGACTGAATAAGTTTCTGATGTGGTGAAAGGCTGAGATCATTCACACCTATCATTCAATTGAGGTGATTTCTAAGGATGGCACCATTATTCCACTGCCTTGTCAATGGGGGTGGGAGATGCAATGCTGTTTTGAAACCTTACTAGGAGTTTCTAATTTAGCCAGCCCAATGTTTTCTCTGTGTCAGACTGTTTTGACCTACATTCAGGCTCATCTACTCTAAATTAAAATGATCATAAGAACATACAAAATTTGCCATCAGAAAAAGATAATTTGATCCATTGAGTCTGCTTGATTATGCAGCTAGCAGCTCTATTCTGAAGCTGCCCCTTCCTCCTCTTCCCCCTATCTTTATCGTCCCTCTTTCCCTGTCCCAGCCCCTTTTGAACCAGCCCACTGTTTTACAGGCTACTACCTCCTCTGGTAATGCATTCCACCCTGCTACCACCCTCTCCATAAAAAAAGTATCTCCGTATTTCCCTCCTGAACCTTCCCCCCTCCAATCTCATGTCATTGCCTCAAGTGTCCTATAAGCTTGCTGACAAGGAGTACTAGACTATGAGTTCCTGAGATGACATCAGCAGCAGCTCTTCACTGACACAGGCTTTTTTGAACTGGCAGTGAAGTCAGGGTTACAAAATAATTCATACCTTTAAAATGAAGTAACGCAGAAATCTAGTTTTTGGTATGAGATTTACTGGGGGTATATTTATACTAATTCTGCAATGTAGCAGAAGTGGTGTCAGCTGTTCTTTAAAAGTACATTTCATGTATAGTGCATAGTGATGGTTTGTTTTTCATGAATTTCCAAGCCAACAATAACAATAATATACCACAGTTCAAAGGTCATGGAATGTGGTTTTACTCTCATATGGTACAAAGAAATTCCACCAGATCAGAAATTTTCAAGGCAGCTGGTGATTTTCACAGCTCTGGTGCACATAGTAATCAGTTCAAATTCTGAAATGAAGCTATCAACATGTTTACTTCTACCATGGAGTGCTATGTAATCACCTTTGAATTAAAAAAACAACAACTATACACTGTAAAGAAATGGATTGGGCAAACACATGCACAATCAACCTGTGCTGCCAATTGGGGCTTCTGATTACATTTTTTTTTAATTTCATTGTTGAGTTCTAATCTAATCAGAACCCCTCTGAGGGAGCAGAGGCTGGTTGTGGATGGTCGGGTAAAAGCAGTATTCTCTATACCATAATAAAAGGATGATCTACAAGAAAACACATGCCAATAATATTGTTGTTTGGCATTGAAGGACCTATAAAGAACCTATTTTGCCCAAAAAGCATTTTAAAATCTGGCTTAATAGAGACCTAAAGGAAAGGATGCTTTTTACATCGATGCTAAAACTGCATTTATATATTTCTGACAAATACACTTTCAAAGCATTTAAAAAATGTAAACAATAGCCTTTCCTTTTCAAAAAGATCACCATGGCTACTCTCTAAAATGACTGCCAAACATGCTACATGACTAGGTCACTGGAGTGAGAGGCAGAGACCTACATTGCTCTCCATAGTGATAAGTAGTGCTTTATTTTGCCCTTTTTTTACATGTGTTCAACAAAATGATCAAATTCATGACTTAACATATGCATACATTAGAATATCACAGGATGACAGGTGATCTATGCCTGCTTTGTTTATCTTTTAATAACCGTGAGACCTGGGAAAGTGTCGGATTACAACTTAAAGATACAAATCATAATACAGGGTCTCACGTCATTCAAGTAAAGGGTTTTGTGAATCATACAAAGAAAAGATCCATGTGTTAGAGAGGGTTGTGACAATATGGAACAGGCTACCACTCAAGATAGTGGCCAACAGTACAATAAAATAATTCAAGAGTTGCCTAGATACAGTAGGTTTTGTAGCCTTAACAAAACTGCTGGGTACAATTACTAAGACTGCCAAGTATATAAGGACAAATTAATACAAAATCACACCTGCCCCCACAATGCAAAGCATCATGGGCTGCATATGCAAATCACCACAGAATATTATGCTGGTTCAACTTTAAGCAGAAATGCATGGTGCTGAAAGGCCTCTCACACAGTTTGCAAAGGGTGCCAACAGAAGGCATAGACACATGTTTCATCCTACCGGGACTCATCAGTATGCCTCGTCTGTTTGACACCTTAGTGGAATGAACCAGCTACCCTAAGATGGTCTATCTGGGTTATGTTGTGGTGAACCCAATTAAAACCAAAAAAAATTTAAAAGACAAAGAATCTCTGTGTGCAAGCACTGAGGACAAAATTGTCCATTTAGCTCATACATGAACCTATGAAACTATGAACCTCTGAACATGTGTATTATTTTCATAAATACACTTTAGACTTTGATTTTGATAATGTTGTTCATCTAAACCTTCCAAAATCATGCTGTTATGCAAGTTGCCTCTGTACCAACATGCCAAACCCAGCCATGAACAATACAATATTTCTTGATTAATATCCATAGTCCTTCTGTAAATGTACTCCCCTCAGCGATGTCAAACATTCCCTCTGAACCCTGCAGCCAGCATGCCTGCCATCATTGCATACTGTTAGACACTGTACTGTACCATCGACCAGTTCTGTACAAGAGATTGCCAGTAGTGTAAGTACCTCTTGACCCTTACATCATTCTCCTCCAGTGTGTACTGAAGAGATCTATGTTAGAGTTATCCTCTGATAGGTATTGTAGAGTTCTGTGTCAAAGCCCACCCCCTGGCAGCCTGCCCTCTTGCTCGATATTTTTGTCACAGCCACTGTACACTGCTTAGATCTGTCAATTCATAAAAGATTGCCACCTGCCTCATAAATATCCTTACTTATGTTCTCCCTCAGAGAGCTCACACCTTTACCAGCAAACTTCCATCTTTGCCTGCACTATTAAATGAAGCGCATAATGACATCTATGCATGCATGTCATTTAATAGTGCCAGCCAGGATGGAAACATGCTGGTAAAGGTGGGAGTTCTCTCCAGAAAGAACATAATCCATGACGTTTGTGAGGGAGGTGGTGATCTTTTATGGACTGGTGGATCTAAGCAGCATTTTGCGTCTGTGACAAAAATATTGAGTGGGTGGGCGGGCTGTTGTGGGGGCTTTGGTACAGAACTCTAAATACATACTGGAGGAAAATAATATTGTAAGGGTCAAGGGATGCTTATAGAAGACCAGTGGCAATCCCCTCTATGAAATTGGCTGACAGTACAGTACAGTACTTAACAGAATGCAGTGATGGTGGATGTGCTATTTGTCTGCAGGGGTTGGGGGAATGTTTGACATCACTCCAAGGACTACAGCAAGAGAACTATGGATATTAATAAAGGATGGATTTTGGTGTTTGGACTGGACCAGAACTTGAACAGAGAGATCAGGACATACCCACTAGACCATCAGGTATTTGAAATGTATTGTTTATAGCTGGGTTTGGCATATTGGCATAAAGACAACTGGTATTAGAGCATAATTTCAGAAGATTTAACTAAACATAATAATCAAAATCAAAGCTTAATGTGTATTTATAAAAACTACACGTTAAGTCCTGATTTTGTTGTCATTTTGCCAAAAGAACATAAAACAAAGGGGAAAAGAGCACTACTTATCACCATAGAGAGTAATGTAACTCTCTGCATCTCATACCAATGATGTAATTATATAAGACGTTCGTTGGCCATTTCAGGGAGTAAACATGGCAGTTTTTTTGAAAAGGATAGGCTATTGTTCACATTTTCCAAATGCTATGAAGCTGCATTTATCATAAATAAATAAGTAAATAAATGCAGTTTTATCATCAATGTAAACAGCAGCCTTTCCTTGAAGTCTCTATGAAGCCAGATTATAAAATACTTCTTGGGCAAAATAGACTATTTACTGTACTTGTACTTTAAGAGTGGTGCAAATGTACCATCTACAATGAAACAGTGAGTGGGCATGAGTGGGAAATGAGGGAGCGGTAATTTAATTAAGTATTTTCACTGGCCACAACTGAAGTATGAACATCAAAGTAGAACAAGTGTAGCATCGGGGGATTATGTAGTGAACGAGTGATCAACTATACTACAATTGAGCAGTAATGCATGGCCTGGTGTTTGATTAACAATATGTTAATCATCACACTAGGGTAATGATGTGACACAAGGTGCATCTGAGTAGCACATATTCCCTTGTGTGTGTTAAATGACTGTTAATCTAATTACTGTGAGTACATTATTGCTATTGTATATAACTGATTCTGAATAAAGTGTTAGAAGTTAGACGTGTACCTTTTAAATGTTTTTCTTATTGAGAGGAAGTTTTTAATACAGTAGTTCATAAAATAGTTTAACCACCAACTATTCTAGAATGCTGGTAAAAAAAATCCCCAGAGGCTAAGTAAGCAATAAGACACAACAGGGTGTGCATTATGATGTGATAACCGCACTCCTAGTGGTGTAGTTAGGCACGAGGCCAAAGGCCAAGTACCGGTCATCCCTAGGAGTGTGGTTATCACACCGTAATGCACAGCCCCGGAGTGTCTTATTGTACTTATAAAATGTCTCTTTATTTTTAGAAGCATTTTTTTTTAATTTTTAAACAGATACTTAAATAAGTAAAAAGTGAACCTGTGCTTTTAACATAAAATAGTCCTTCCGCCTATTGGTGCTAGATTAAAATAGTGTTATACAGTGTGTGCCTCCCTGCCCACTTCAGCTTCATATTCCCCTGTCAGCCACAATAATTCACAAATGCTGTTTTTATCATTCTTTTTTTTTTTTTTTTTTTTTTTATTTATTATGCTTTTTCCCCCTGGCAGGACCACCGGTACACTTTCCGCCCTGGTCACGGCTCCCGGAGACCTCCACCACCACCAATTGCTGCTGAGGACCCTCGGTCACCCCCGGCTTGCCCCCTGGAGGGTGGGGCCGCAGGCCACCTTCGTGACCCCGGAACTGTAACTGGTTGGGGTCCTGCAGTGACGGTGGCAATGCGAGGCTCTCCAGGGAGGGCTTCATCTGTCGGTGGTCCTGCCCCACCATCTTTTTCCTCCTTTTTCTTCCAGAAGAGGCGGGGACGTACAATGACGTCAACGTCTGCCTCCTTCCCCCCTACGTCTAGCCTCAGCTACGCGAGTACTCCCGGCCTCCACCAGGAGTCTCTAGCGTGCTGGGTGCAATCCACCCTCCCCGGGTAGGAGAGGCTGCTCAGCGGATGCTCAATCCTACTCCCCCCCCGGCCAGCCCTCCGATGACCCGGGTCCGTTCCTGAACCCGGGTCGCCGGCGTCACAAGCGGAAATCCAACCGCTGCGCCGATGGGCCGGCCTGTTTTTCTCATTCTAAGTATGACACATAGCTCCCTTAATTTATTTCATTCTCCTCACTCTGTAGACAAAACTAAAAGGAAGCCATAACAGAGGCTTCTCAGTTCCCCAGTGCTGCAAACATGAGCATGGTTCAAAACTGCTATACTCACTGACAGCATCATGAACTGCTCACTCTGTCCTAAAAGATAAACAGCAGGGTGAGTCATTTACCGCCTTTTCTCTTTGTTTATATAGTATTATTGCTTACTTTCTTCATTCTAATTTTTTTCCTCTGTGTTTGTCCACATTCAAGAAATGGAATGTTTATCATGGAATGTTTACCATGGAATACAGGGATTCAAAATTCTGCTCAGTTCTACTAGCAGAATGTTCCTCTACTAACATACTGTACACACAGGCAACAAAGGCCTGTTTTGGAGCCAGAGACTCAATTATCTCACTTGTCAGGGAAAGCAGAAGAGATTTCCCTGATGAGCAGGTAAAGATAGAAGGGGGATTTTCACTGTTAGCAAATAACCAGTTGTAATGAAAACTATAAACAATATTTAATGTTTCTAAACTGTTTATGTGTGTAAAGAGAGTGTGAAAATCTGGTAAACAACATTTAATTAATTTGTTTTATTTTATATTTAAGATAATTTTAATGTTAGGGCCCAGTTGAAGGTTTCTACAGTGTAAAGGTAGCGGCCATGTTTGTGGTGGAAGATCAGTTCTGGTTGTAGGGAGACTGATGGAAGATAGTTCTAGTTGTAGGAGGACTGGTCTGCTCATTGTGTGATGTGGTTTAGGACTAGGATGACTGTGCACATACAGAGAATCAATGTACGGTCAGCTGATCTGTCTTGGCCAATGAGATTTCAAACAGCGGTAAACAATAGCAAAAAAATCTGAATAGACAGATGAGCAATGTGTTAAAATAATAGAATAAAGAGAATTTACTTGTACCAAAATTATTCAAAGTGCAGTGAACTTCAGCAGTGCTTAGAATCACAACCAAAAACCTGATGGGTTAAAATCAAAACTTCAAAGGTAACCAGAAGAAGGGAAGCAGGAGCAAGTGGAGGGGGGGGGGAGATTGATGTTTCAGCAGGTGTTTGAAGGAGTTGACGGATGGGAAGAGATGAAGGGAGGAGGGGAGTTTGTTCCAGAGAGGGGGAAGCCTATGGGAGAATGCAGATTGTCCAGCAGAGGAGTGGAGATGAGGAATGGCAAATGTGTGATGGTCCATAGAGTGGAGGGAGCAGGAGGGGGGGGATATGGGATAGGAGCAAGGAGAGGTAGGAGGGAAGGGTCTTGAACCATCATTTGGAGATGAACATAGTGCAATGGGCCTGTCAGCAAGAAGGCAGAGTGAAGATGAAAAGGGCAGAGTAATGCAATCAGTGATATGTGTGTGTGTGGAGGAGAGTTAAATGCAAAATGTCAGAAGAAGATGAGGAGGATATCCTGTCTGGTGAGGGAAGTTGAAGGGGAAGAGGCATAGACTACAACTGCATAGTCAAAGCTGGGGAGCACCATTTTGGTAATCAGCTCCCAGCAAGCATTCTGAGACAGCAGTCTTTGTAACAATAAAGGGCGCCAAGCTTGGGATGGATTTTTTTTCAAAATCTTGCACAAACATGCATGTTTCAAGAGCAGTTACGCATAAGACTATCTTTACAAAATAAGAGTGTATCACACACAGAGGAAAAGAGCACTCCAATTGGTTGGAAGTGCTCCCTCAATCTATAATTTGGATAACAGGCCTTATGAAATTAAATATTGGATAATCATGTGCCATCTTTCTTCATTACAATTTATTGCTTATTGTTTTATTTGAAATGTTATAAATTACAAAACTAAAACCAGTTGTATATATACATATATGGTATGGATGATTGACTCCCTCTTTTTCATCATTACGTCTGCACAGTAAGAACACTAAAAATATAATATAGTATTAATAATTAGTACTCACTCATGTGGAAACTGATTCTCTTCTGCATCTTCAGTGTATTCTTGCCTATACTGGTAACAAGCAGTTTCCAAAACACAGCATGATTTAGATATACTGGTTCAAATCCTTCAGGTACTATTATACACATAAGTAGTACTTCTGCCTCATCACCACTGATTTCCCTTATCTGTGCAAATATGTCATCTATTGCACAACTGCACTGATTATTCAAAGCCTTATCTATTGGGGTGTATTTATGACATGTACACCTACAGAGTAAAAAAATAAATAAATGAATGACAAGTATAATAATATGTATATTAATAATATATGGGATAAAGTATGGGTTGGGGTGTGTAAACTTTGAGTTTACACACACCAATCCATATTTTATTTTATATACTTTCTGGGTTCCCTTTTTTCACTTCAGCAATTGTATAAAATAAAAACTTGCTGTGCGGCAGCAGTCTGGTAAAGTTACAGTAAGGGGCTGTGGTAGCCTTTTTTTTATTTATTTAAAAGCTTTTTTTTATCTTGTGAGCAGCCGCCAACTGAAGTCCCTGTGCCATGGTAGATTTATTTTTTTATTAGTTACCGCCTAGTCCAGGGTGGCTGTTTGGTGTCCATCTCGGTGAGCGGCAAGCACCCAGGAAGGAATGAAGGATCTGCAGTAGGCGCATGCTCAGTGTGAGGGAAACCATGCACATGTTTGCCTTAATAAACGCTCCTTTATTATGACAAATTATGCCACAGTTTCCCTATGTGAAAAAAGGGAAAATGGTAATTATTTCTGTAATGTACTTCAATGTGCTTGTTTAACAACAAAATAATAAAAGTGAAAGAATTTTGTAAATGTGACAAAAATTACCAATCTGTGTTGTTTCGTCTATGTTGGTTATCCTCTGGTTGAGCATTTACATTAACTTCAGAATTTGAGTTATTATTTATCCTTGCTGGAGGATCTAATCTGTATGGGATTATTGCAAGTTCTCCAGTCACATCATCATCACTGCTTTAATCATCATCGTCATCACTGGTAATGTTACTCTCATAGTTCACTTCCTCGTCTGAAGAATATTGATCAGAATAGTAACTAGATTTTTTATTTTGCAAGTTTCCAGCCATATCTGTAGAAGTTACAAATAAAAGAATAAGAACAGATAATATTAGACACAAATTATTTGTTTTCATTATATACAAGAAGAATATGACACTATAATTTGTGGCTCACACTAGCAGTAAGTCATGTTAAGATGCAGATTGTTGTCTGTCATTACTGGTTCATGCCTTTGTTACATCTAGGCTTTTTCTTTTTTAATTTTAATCTTTATTCAAGAAAAGAGATCCAACATGGTAGAACATCAGTGTTACATCCACTAATGGAAAAGACTTTTACAAGGGAAGACAATCTCTAGCATAATTATTAAGTTCATTAGTGATACCAACAAATTCCACCATGTTGGAGAATATCCTCAGAAGTATCTTAATGGATGAACGGTATCAGCCAGCTCAAATGAAGTTCCTCTTCCTCTGGTAGAATGTTATACCACCACAGGGCGTAAACAGTCTCATAACAATGTCTGTCTATGCTAGCAATGTTCATTTCACTTCCTATTTAAGAATAAAATTGCCAAATGTTTTATCTAGCTGGCAAATATGAATATACAAATATGTCATATACAGACAAACTATATCAATTATAGAGAACTCTATCAAAGTGAAGCAGAAAAAAAATATTACAATATGATTAAATACAACCTAGGTAATTGTATAAACATTAACAAACTAGTAACAAGAATACCATCAATCACCCTAAAGGACCAGAAACAATAAATAGATTTGAAAATAATGAAATGTAACTAAATCAGGACAAGGCCTAATGCTAGGAGACAAGGACCAATTACAAGAGAGCAATAATAAGCCAAGTATCTTCCCTCTAAAAATCTCCATGAAAAAGATAGGAGAAGGAGAACAGTATCAAAAATATGCATTGCCTCCTCTAAAACATGCCTCCAGGTACAATGTCTGGGAAATTTTGTAATTGGTACAAGACCCATTTGTGCCAGCAAAGTTCAAATGTGTTAAGGCGATTAAGCATCCATGATGAATGCCTCTCCAGGGCAAATATTTCTAAAGTGAGATTCCTTTACTACTCCAGGGTCAAAAGTTTGATATTAAACCAGAGCCTAGTAATAGCTTTCTTTGCTGCTAGCAAAGGAAGTGTGCTTTGCCTTTGGATAACAATATTCACATGGCAATGTTCAGGGGATACAGCCATGAGAATATATGCTGGAGTGAGAAGATCTGAACAGTCATAGATTTCCACTATAATGTCTAAGAACTCTCTCCAGAACTGTGTGAGGCAATCACATGACCATAAAGTATGGGCATGATCCGCTGGAGCATAGCCACAACCTCTCCAACATTCCCCCATTGAAGTACCTTCATATCAGGGCAACACAGCTGGGATTTGGAAAAAGTGCACTCTGTTCTGCCATGCATGCTCCTTCCAATACATTGCCCCAGACACCTTACAAGCTACACAGACGGACTTACTCCAGGAGTGTGGAGATATCTCACAATGCAACTTCTGTTCCCCTTTACTTTTCCAAATGTTTGCAAGTTCAGCATGGCTATGACCTAGGGCCTTATATAATAGGCTAAGAAGATGATCCACTGGAGCATTCCTGAGATGGTGTCAAATGAGAAAAATCAAGGGTGGTGGGTTCACCACCACAAGAGACCATTTCCCCTCTAGTGGTTGCAAGTATGTTTTCACTTGCAAAAAACCTGTGAATTCCACAGATGGTAACCTATAGGTTGCCTGGAAAGGTACAAAGAGGAGCAGGTCATCAGGGCTGACCATTTGAAAAAAAGTGCTTAATATTATGTCTCTGCCAGGTTTGAAAAGCATGGTCAATTGTATTGGGGAGAAAAGCCATTATCACATGTCAGAGTGGTTAGACATTTTCTCTCTGTTCAGGTCATATATTTCTCTGATATCATCAGCCACTATTTAAATGACTCAGCAGTGTACTGTGTAAATTTGACTACTGGCCTACATCTAGGTGGGTTCTCCAATACATAGGGCACTAAATTATGCATATCATTAAGAGTAAGCTCAATATGCTTCCAGTGCATCCTATAGGTTGGAGCAAGCCAATATAAAACTGTTCAAAGATGAGCAGCAAGAACATACTGGTGCAAGTTTGGAAGATGTCGTCCACCCTTGGCCTTCGGAAGTTGAAGAAGTGAGAACCTAACTCTTGGACACTTCTCTGATCAGAGGAACCTTGAGATTAACTTGTTCCAAGTCTGAAAATAAGTTCTGCTAGGCATTACAGGAAGCATTTGTTTGTAACAAAAATAGTATCCTAGGGAGAACATTTTGTTGAATTGCTTCTATCCAAGATAACAACACCATAGGAAGTTGAAACCATCTAGATAGGTCTTTAGTTAGCTGATGTGTGAAAGGTTCAAAATTCAAGAGTTCCATGTGTATCAAATCTTTAGGTAGTTTTTTACCAAGGTACCTCATTTCCATCCTGTTCCATTTAAAAATAAATACATTCTTAGGAGCAGCAGAGGGTTTAAAGTTGTAAAGGAGTACTTCATTTTTTTGATCATTCACTTTGTAGCCTGAAAAAGCAGCAAAATGCTCTAGTTATTCCCATAACACTGGTATGGATCCCTAAGGTTGTTCAGGGTGAGCAAAATATCATCTGCATAAAGAGATATTTTGCATGAATGGCTTTCTATCAGAATACCTTCAATATGCGTGTCATCTAGACTTGATTGGTGTAATGCTCTGCACTTCAGGATCAGTGTAGGAACCCTCCACTGGCTGCAGCTGGTGCAGAACACAGTGGCCAGGTTACTGATGGGCCTGCCCAGATCTAGTCATGTGACCTCGGTCCTGTGAGCTTTGCACTGGCAGCCTATCAGGAGTTGGATCATCTTCAATTTGGGCTTGCTTACCTATAAGGTTCTATATGGACTGAGCCCCTACCTACCTAGCTGATCTTCTGACACCTGCCTCCTCAGTCCACTCCCTTTGTTTCTCCATCAGGGGCCTCCTTGCAGTTCAGAGGGCCAGGTTAAACATTTCTGGTCACCAAACCTTTAAAGTCACTGGTCTGGCCCTCTAAAACTCATTCCCCATCTCTGTTAGGGAGGCCCCAATAGTAGAGGATTTTAAAAGGGGTCTAAAGATTTACCACTTCCTCCTAGTGTTCATGGACTAATTGGAGTTATTCTATTTTAAGATTATACTTATTGATGTTTTATTTTATTTATTTATTTTATTAATGATGTCAGAATTACAATCCTTTGAGTCAGTGACTCTTTTACAAAGGTTCCTCATCAAGGTAATACACAGTTACAATAAACAGTCAAAACACGCAACAAGACAGTTACAGCAAATTACAAGGGCAGTGCAAATAAAATGTAACAATAGAGCAATTCCTATACAATCAGAGTTTGAGAGGATGAAGGCTGGACAGAAGTCCATTGTCAAAGACAAATCTTATCAGGCAAGGAGGCGGTCAGGAGGGCAGAAGCTAGGGGCAATTACAGTTGCAGATGGTGCAGAGGTGACTCTGGAGTGTGGATTTGAATGGCCCAAGTCTTAACTCATTGGCGATAGAGGCAGGGAGGGAGTTTATCAAAGTAGGGACTCTGTAGATGAAGGACCTCTGGGACAGAGCAGTCCTGACTCTGGGCATATACAGCAGCATTTTGTGGAGCTACAGATGGTGAGTACAAGTGGGGGCAGGTTGGGTCAAAGTTGATAGTCTGGGCGGGGCCAGTCCAACCATAATTTTTTTGGCAAAGAGGCAGGACTGGTACTGGAGTCTTTCTTCAAAGTCAAGTAGGTTTGATAGGGTGTAAAGATTGCAAGTGTGGGTGAGCCTATCACAACCTGTAAGGAGGTGGCATGTTTTATTGAGGGAGATTTTCATTCTTTGGAGGGCTGTATTAGTGGCTGAGCCATAGATGATGAGCCCATAATCTATGAGGGAGAGGACTGAGGAGGTAATAGTAAGCCTAAGTGCTTCAGGGGGAAGGCAGTGCCTGTGATGGTAGAATAGGCGAATGTGTAGATTGATTGAGGAGCAAAGGAGGTGGATGTGGTCTTGAAAGGATAGTGACAGGTCGAAAGTTATGCCAAGGTATTTGAACCTGTGAACCTGTTCAATGGGGTGAAGGCCACTGGAAATAATTCGCAGCTGGGAGTCTCAGGACCTAATATGGTTTAGTACTATATTGCATGTTTAGTATTTTACTGTATTTGTGTGTTTTTTATCCTGTTTGCATTTCCCTCCATTTCAGTTTTTTATATAAGGCACCCAGAACCTCCAGGATTTGGTGCCATAGAAATAAATGTGCCTTGCCTTGCCTAACCAAGATGCATAGTGAGATAAAAGGTGCTGTTACTGTGTTGTTTTAGCACTTGAAGAGTGGTTTTAATAAACACATAACCCACATTTCATAGTAACTTATTGCACTTATAAAAAAAGGGTAATAAATTTAAAACAAAATTAGCAGATAGATAAGATGGAAAGCATTTGTATGGAAATGGTGGAGGGTGGGGAGTTTGAGAGATGGGTCCCAACAATCCAAGATTTTCACATCTTTTAAATATTATTATATGAACAACTTTAAAATAATTTCAGCTTCCTTATGTCTTGGGGAGATCTAAATTATTCTTTTCAAAATTATTATTAGAAAGAGTTTGCATTCTTCCCATAAATATTTAATGGCATCACAATTCATGAACTGGTTAGTATTATTCATACAGTAGCTGCAATTTCACATTTACGGCATTGAGAAGATGATTTTATTTTAAAATTATAAAAATTTCCAATTACGTACTTGCAGCTATGTTCACTTTTTTATTTTCTTCAAACTTTACTGTGTTATGCAATGCATATATCACAGTTGTTCAGGCAAAAACTTCAAAAAAGTGCAACAAGTGCATAGCAAATATAAAATATCAAATATACAATACCAGTTCCCCACTACACTGTTCCTCAATGCCTCAAGGAGAACTTCTCAGGGGGCATGACTGCCACCTGTATCACATGTCCTTAAATAGTAATCAGTTGCTATAGTAACCAATATATACAAACATATTTAAAAGGACACTAAACCATTGTAACAATTAGTTATACTATAGAAACTACAATAATCCATTAGTGCTAAAGTGTGCATCACTAATTCTTCAAGTATAGAAAAATACATTTCTAATATGCTTTATCTATCAAAAACCTGCAGGAAAATATTTTGGCTTTCAACATCCAGTTTTTATGCTGTCATCTTATTCCCAATAATTTTTCACAGTGTCCAACAGGTTTCTTCTCTTTCAAGTGCCATTTTCCAATAGCTTCCTGCTTTTTGGTGCACAGTCTGTTCCATATAGGACACCCCTCAAGATAAACAGCATAAACAACAGTAACTATCATGAAATAACAATATCATAATTAAAACTGCAAAAAATGGCATAATGTCACATTTCTCAATCAGTCACTCCTTATGAACTCAACATTTAATTTAATCCAAATAGCATTTTAAAACTAATTCCTCATTGTGACCCATCAGTTTTAAAATTGCAATACAAAAAATCCACTCTGCTTCTTTTTGATGCAACTTTTTTGTCTATTGCCTCCTCTTGAATTTACTTTGACATGTTCTATCCCAAAACATAACATTCCCTCTGGGTTTCCTCCATGTGCTTCCCTGAAGTGCAGTCCCAATGGTTTGTCTATTCCCCCTAATATTATGTCCCACACATGTTTTATCATTTTGAACATTCTTACAGTGTGCCTGACATAATACTTTCCACACCCACATTTTATTCAATGTACACACATGTTGTGCTACAGTTCCCAAATGTGTTCACTCTATAGTTCTTGTTACCATAAGGGGCTGCAAATTCTGTAGATAAGGTTACAGGTTGCCCTTCTAATTTTCTTTCTTTACTGCTACTGTCTCTTGTTGTGCCTTGTTCAGAAATTTGTGGAATCTTTTTTCTAACTACATCTGCTTGTCTGCCAAACATTTCTTCATCTGTACAGTTTCTGTGTACTATCAAAAATTATGAATGTGGAATTGAATTTTCTAGTTTTTTTGGACTACTTACTAGCAACAAGGAGGCTACAGCTGTGGGTTTGCACCACATTCCCTGGTGTACCTGATAATGTCAAGTCCAAATGTCAGTGATTGATTCCTCAATTCTATATGTGAACCTCAGGTTGACATCATTATTATTTAACCAATTGAGAAATGCCATTGCTTCATTCTTCCTTCTTTTCCAAACACAATGTTATCAATATATCTATACTATGTGATGACACTGTCAGCATAAGAAAAGGTCTCATTAAACACAGTGTCAATTCCCACAGCAAATTTGCATACGATGGGGTCATACAGGTCACCATCACAGTTCCACATGTCTGTAGAAAAAAATCTGCCTTTAAAATCGAACATCTTGCGATTCAAAATAAAATCACTGGCCTCCAACAAAAATACAGTAGGTGCCTTCATTTTTTTTCTAAAACAAATTTACATGCTGTCACACCATCTTTATGTTGGATTGAGGAATAAAGAACCTCCCCATCTATTGTAAACCTGTGATACCATTCCTCCCATACTAGGTTTTTAATTGTTTGCAACAGGTCCCCCATGTCTCTTAAGTAGGACCTTAATTTCACCACTGCTTTTTGTAAGAAAAACAAATCAATGAAGATAGATACATTCTCAATTAATGATCCCACTATGGAGACAATGGGGCTACCTGGCAGTTTTGTTTGATTTTTATGTATTTTGGGAGGGCACAAAACACAGGGATAACTGGGTAAGGTGGCCACAAATATTGAAATTGATTTTCTATTATAGCACCTACTTGTCATGCTTCTTCCAACAATTATAACAATTCATTCTGAAACTCTCTGTATGGGTTATGGGAAAGCTCTCTATACCTGTCCAAATATAATAACAAATGTTCTACCATTTTTATATATAGTTCTCATCCATAACCACAGTGTTGCCTCCTTTATCTGCTTGTTTAAATATTACTGCTTGGATATTCATTAGCTTAGTCAGCACACCCCTTTCTCATTTTGTCATATTTTGCTTACCCACAACACTTTCTTGTTCTAGCAATAATCTTTCTACTTCTGTTTTTACACATTTCTTAAATGCTGTAATTTGTGTATTTATAACACTAAGCATGAATACTGACCGAGGTGTGAATAATCTCTCTCTTCACAAATGTTGGAGGTCTCCTTGATCCCTACTTCATTATGATTCTCAATGGCACCAGTCTCTCAGTTTTCTTCACCTTCAGTTTCCATCACCTGTTGCCTACTCTGAATTAAGTTCATTAAAATCTCCAGATTTATTTCATTAAGACTGTCTCCCACCATGGATACATGCAACAGTATATTTTCAAAATTGTTAGCTCTATTCTTTGCACAATATAGTTTCAAACAGATTTTACTAAAGAATTTGAAAAGGTCCACATTAATTTCAAATTTAAGTGTGGTGTCAGGATAAATGATAATCCTCTATTTAAAACAACTCTTTACTCCACTGTTGATTGTTTAGATGACAAATTGACTATCAAATTTTCCCTCTTTATTTCTTCTGTGTATTCCATATATTTCTTCCACTTTGAATTTTGTTGCTTGCCTCTCTTACCTCTGCTTGTCTGCCAGATATTCCTTTGTTCTGTTTTTTGTTGTTCTTGGTTTTTATTTCTTCCCTACTTGTTTCTAAAAAAAAGTTTGGATTTGAATCCGAGATACCTGGCATTTCCTCATCACTTAAATGTGACCCAGTTCTCTCATTAAATTTGGAAATTACAACTGTGACTTGATGCTCATTATTAGTATGCTTTTTTGAGACTGATCTTCCTCTATTTGATGACTGGAAAGATTTTAGCAGAGGCAAATTAAATATTGCTCCGTTCAGATAATCAGTTTAATCTCTTAATAGTTTCTTCTGTTTTTTCTCAATTATGCTCATCTCATGTTTATTAAGTTTCATTTTTGGCATTTGATCTAGTTTTTTGAACTTTGAATTTGTTTTATGTTTATTGATTTCAGCTTTTAATTTGATGATTTCTTCACTCATTCATTCATACTTTGCTGTGTCACTCTTAATTATTAATGTAACAAAAACAGTGGCACATTCTATTGTTGCCTTTTCCCATTTTGAATGTAATTCAGAGTCCTCTAATCCCCCAGAAGGCAATCTAATTGCAGGTAGTCCACATGGAACTTGTTCTTTCTCTACATATTTTTCTAACATGAATAATATTATTTGTTAGATCCAATTCTCGGGTCAAGAGTCTTTCCATTTTTAAAAAAGAGATATTTAATGTCTGTTATCTGTGTACTGTTGCCGTCTGTAGCAGTTGCTCCCTCCATGTTGATTGCTAACTGTCTTCTGACTTCTTGTCCTTCAGTTCCTTCCACACTGAAGGCTTCTTCTGCTTCAGTCATCCTTGTATTCACTTTTTTCTTTTATTTGGTGAATAATAAAAAAATTAAACCATGAATTACAACAAAAATACAGGTATGAAGCTTTACAGGCACAGAATTACCACAAAAACATGCAATTTCCAAGCAGGCAATCAATTTAAAGTCTCAAATCAGTTCTATTTTGAAATAGCCTGCATCTCCAACCATTAAAGATAGCTCAATTCCAAAAAGTCCCTAACAAAGTATTAACTGTGAGCACTTTATTGACCTTTTAACAGGATGGTGCAGGAGATATATATATATATGTTGGCTAAACCCCTTTCAAAATTATGCAAAGCTCCAGTGCAAATGTCCACACTTATTCAGTTGTCTGGCATCTAGAAATAAAAATCTTCAATCACTTGTTTCCAGCTATGTTCAATTTTTTATTTTTTCCAAACATTGTTGTGTTATGCAAGTCATATATCACAACTATTCAGATGAAAACTTAAAAAAAATGCAGACAGTGCATAGCAGATATAAAGTGCCAAACATACAATACCATCTTCTCACTGTATTGCCCCTCAAAGCCCTGGCACTTTGTTCCTCCTGAACTTCATCAGGAGGCATAACTCCCACCTGTATCACATATGCTTAAATAGTAGTTGGTTGCTATAGTAATCAACACATACAAAAATATTTAAAAGGACAATACTCTAAACCATTCTAACAATTATTTATATTGTAGAAATTACATTAATCCACTAGTACTAAACTGTGCATCACCAGTTCTCCAAGTATAAAACATACAGAGAAATACATTTCTATTATGCTTTATCTATCAACAATCTGCACAAAGATATTTTGGCTTTCATTGTCCTGTTGTTATGTTGTCATCTTATTCACAATAATTTTTCACAGTGTCCAATAGGTTTCATCTTTTTCAAATGCCATTTTCCAGTAGTTTCCTCCTTTTTGATGCACAGTCTGTTCCATATAGGACATCCCCTCAAGATAAACATCACAGACATCATTAAATGTCATGAAATAACATTATCATAAGTTAAACTGCAAAAAACAGCATACAGTAGGGTCACAGGTCTCAGTCAACCACCCCTTACGAACTCAGCATTTATTTAATCCAGATAGCATCTTAAATCCAAGACTGCAATGTGGCTGTGGCAATGGATTGTTTGTATTTTTTTTAAATGACCATATTACCATGAGATGGTGCTGCTGTTTAAAGTAGTATTGCTGGATGTTTTTGCTTGCTGTCTTTGTCTACTTCTCTCTCTCTGTCTCTACTGCAAGTTCAGGAGTGGTTGGGTGAAGTATGGTTTTAAGTGTCTTTTTTTGTTGTGATTGGGAAGCAAACTGGTAGAAAATTAGGCAGGAACTTGAGGCTGTGGTGTTGGCAGGTAAAATCTGTTGTGACTGTTCTCTAAGAGGAGCTGTGTGAGGAAGTGGTGCAAGCTGTGTGCAAGAGAAGAATTGTGGGCATGTTCTCAGCAAGTGAAACCTGGTGCATGTTCACCATTATAACCAGCTGGTTATAATGGCAAATTATAACCAGGTTTTCCTATAGGAGGAAAACCCCTTCCAGTGCTCAGAGTGCTGGCATTATGGCACTGGACAATTAGGGTGACAAATGCAGGATGCACCCCCCCTCCAAGGTACACCCACCCCCAGAGTTAGAATCTATTAGTAGGGGAGACATGGGGGGTGCAGCCTCCCACAAGAGGGGTGAGTGTGGCACAGCTCCCCACTAAAACATGATCGGCAGCACTGCCGATTAGTACTCTAATTGCCCCGGTGCAGAATCACAGTCATGTTCCAGTGATGGAACCAGAGAAAATGCTCCCCAGTTGTTATAACGTATGAATGTATACAGAATAAACCTCACTTTTAGTTATCAAATGGAGCAGCTTATGATGTGGTTATTACATAAGCAAGATAGCTCATTAAACAAATAGATGATTTTAATCCTGCAGGGTGTAGCATATGAGTGGCTGTGATTCACCTGTGATGCCAGCCTGTCATTTTCACAATTACACAACATTGGTAGACTCTTGTGCTTATGAATCTCCCATTTGTGAAATTAATATTTAAATATTGGTGAGACATTACTCTGACAGACTGAAGCATGGGATTGAAGCTTATGCTATCATGCTGACAGCCTGTCATCTATAACCCTTATTCATCCCATTGTGAAAGATGGCAGCTATTTTCAAACCCCTCTAACAAAACAATTAATCAAATAATTCCTGCATTGCTTCTCTTCATATAACTGCAGCAGCTAAGTGAACAGTATTCACTTGCACTATCAGCTTTTAAAGTCTCACTTGAACATGTTTTACTTCTATTGTTTTGTCAATGAGCTATCTTGTTTCTCTGACAATAGGAGAGGTTAAGATAAGACATTTCAGGCTGGCAGCAGAAATGAAGTGATGGAGTTATATGAAGCTAGTGATCCTTCAATGAACTGATTTATATACATGTTTAGTTATTTACTTTGGGGGGTTAAAATTAGAAACTGACAATTGCAATTTAAAGGAGCAAGGGTAATAGATGACAGACTGTCAGCAGGAGTGACTCTCATCTCTCTTATGCTGCAGACTGTCATTGACACAGAATGAGTAATATAATGAAATGGACACAATGCAAATGACATCTTTTTAAACGTTTAGATTATGATTTGCTCGATTCAAGAGAGACATGCTGGAGTGAGAAGTGACAGTGTTGCAACACAGGTAAATGTTGATGTCTCTTGTGCTGTAATACATTACACTAAATGGAATAATCTGCATGATGCATGCTGTTACACCAGTAGGAATTTGTGAATTCCGTGTTATGTTTTTTCTCTTTGCTAAATACAGTAGGATCCAGTCTGACTCTTGATAGACAAATGAGAGAGAGAGCTGTGAGACGGATAGCATTAGAGACTCTTGTTCTCTCTGTCATGCTACAGTATGCCCAACATATTCTCTATATAAAAAAAATAATCTAAATCATCAGCTCTGTGGCACTAAATCAGAGTTAAAGCAGTTAAAATAATATTGCTAAAATATAAAGAACATGCTTATCATGATTCCCTAACATCTGAAAGGTGAGTAAGTGCTAGCGACCATTGTGAAATGACAGGTTGTCAGCTTGAGGGAATCTAATTCATTCATCTGCTGCAGCCTGTCAGATCAACATTTTTAGACTAAGGGCCATATTTTCAAAGGATGATGCAGGGCTTGCATTAAGTCCTGTGTCAAACCCATTTTTGATGCAGCTACACCAAACATTCTTGCCGCAACTGCAACTGATTTTCCATTGTCAGGTGCAGCTGCAAGACTTCCTCCATTTATGGCAGCTTGCATCAAGTATTTGGTGCAAGTCCTTTAATAATGGTCCCCTGAATGCCAAAAGCTAGACCAGGGGAAGCTGGTCTAGTTTGTGGCACCTGGAGCACAGGAGTGGAAATCATAATTGCCAGCCGGGAGAGTGTTGCAAGTCCCATGTGCCACATAATTGGCACACTAGGGGCTTGTGACATTCTCATTGGCTTTGAAACTCTGGCCCTATGTGTACTGTGGATTTTGATAAAAAAATCAAAAGAGCCCTTACTTTAAGTTACATAATAGAATAAAAGTACTGTACAGTCAGTAAATCTGCCAGTCTTTATGAAGTGGCAGCTCCTTTCACTCTGTCAGCCCAAGAGAAAATCTCAGTTTCCTGTGCTCACACTGTTCCTGCCCACACACTCTCCCACTGCAAAAGTGCTGAGTTTGTGCACATAGATGTGCATACCTCACTCTGACTGGGAGCGAGGAGCCTTGTAAATGAGAATGTGCTTTACCATACTGACTCTGGCTTCATGCACCTCAGAGAACTGAAAAAAAAACACATCATGTCTCCCCAAGCGCATCTCTCCCATCTGCTCATTGACTATGGAACCATATGAAACTGCAACAAATTATGAAAAAGAACTACACAGAGACAGGTATTTTAAAAATAAAACTAAAAATATGCTAAGATAAGTGAATATCTGATATTTCAATTTTCTTCAAGAAAGAATTTGGATAATAAAAACTGAGATAATTTTATTTGCACAGATCTACTTTTGATGATAACTCAGTGATAACTTAGTAAATCTGTTGTACACAGTGCATGTGTTTACAGAATGTGCACATGTATGGTACTTTCATTTCATTTTTAATTTTTTATACTTGTAAGCTAGATGAGCTAAAAGCCAATTTTCACCAGCAACAAGTTACATTTAACATTCAGTAGACAGGGACATACATCATCAAGTAGTGCAATAAGTAACAACATTCTCTAACCAATAACAATATAAAAAATACAATAACAAACAATTCAACATAATACAAATATTCAAGTATCCATTTACATTTATTTAAGACACAGACATTTACTGATCGAATTAATCCACTTCAAGGTATTCACCTTAAAGAAATTCACAATTCTACAATTTATGATCTCTCTTGGTATCTCATTAAAAAAAGTTGAGGCCCTGTAACACACACATCTCTGGCCTATCATTTTTTTTTATAGAAAGGGACTGTTAATAGCCCCATGGTTAAAGACCTAGTAGTTTTCCCCACACACAATCTAACAAATAAAGTTTGAATGGACAACAGAAGTAGATCCTTCAAACTTTTAAATACAAAAACAGATACTTCAGAGTGGTGTGGGGACGAGGTTTTGGAATACAGTGGCAGACAAACTTTAGAATGCCAAGGTTGTACACAATTTCAGAATATTGCAGGGATGAGATTTCAGAATGCTGCAGGGCTGCAATTTTGGAATACAGTAGAGACACAACCTCAAAATGCAGTATGGGCACCAAGTTTTGGAATGTGACAGGAACACTGAAATTCAGAATGTGGTAAGGATGCAACATTTTAGAGTGTGGGGGCATATGCAGTATCAAAACATGTTGAGGTACTGTGATTTTAGTATTGGGTAGGAATTAGAGGTGCACAGATGTTGAAATACTTTCCTTTGCAAATTTTGTTACTTCACAACATTCTTGAACCTTGTGAAGTAAATGTGTCTTTGTAAATGGCCATATCACAAAGTGAAAGTCCCTTTGCAATGTGGAGAAGTCAAAATGTTGTCAGTAAAATTTGCATGGATGATATTTGGGCAGTAAATTAGGGAGCATGCCATGTGACCTGTGGAACCTCCAGACTTGGCTTTTCACACCAGAGTTGTCTGTGTGTTTTTCACTAATAATTCATTAAAAGTGTATTATCTTTTTGCAGCTTGAGTGCACTGGTTATTTAGTTGTTCCAGTGTTTTTGTCTTCTCTCAGCTGCACCTACAGTTGCTGTACTTGGAATGCACTGTTGTGTATTTTTGTTTAGACTAAGTAAGCCAGCAGGCACACTGTCAGAAGATATAGATCTTATGCCACCTGTGCTTAATGCAGTCCTAGATAGAAAGCAATTTAGTTATTGTAGGTCTACTCTCTGAGTAACCCTGAATACCCTCAGATTTCTTGTTTTTTGAAGGAATATACATCAACACCTACTGATCACAGATCATTTTCTTAGTATTGTATATATGTGAAGCATTTTATTTTTGTTGGTTCAAAGAGTTTTCATAGGTTTTTTTGTTTTGTTTTGTCTGGCTTTCTTTCTGAGTGCTGCAGCTGTGAGCGGGGGACATTTCTCTGTGCATCAGTTCAGCAATGCAGTTGTTTTTCACAGTGCTTTGCTCTGTAAGAGATACAGTAGTATTGTTACCCTTCTCAATAGTGAATGAAAAAAATGTGATATTTTTAGCCAGTCTACTGCAACTGTCATTTATTCAATAACAGTGCCTCTTCAGCAAGTTAGATCATGGTGTTCTAATCCTAGTATTATATTAAAAAAAAAGTTTTAAAACCATGATTCCAGACATTGTTCCCTTTCACAATGAATCATTCTACTATTGCCACGTACTGTACATTCAAATACAAATATTTTAATGAGCACATTAAAATGAATAAAATGTTTAAAAAATCCAAATAAGTTCAGGTAATGACTTACGTGATTCAGAAGGTCGAGCATGTGTTCTGGAATCTGGTGATGCTCCTGGAGTGGAAATATTCTGCAAAGAAACCTGGAGTAGAAATAAATTATTTATTTTCACTCCGGGTGCTAAACTCAGAGTATGCAATTTCTCTTCATGAGTGAGAAACAGAACCATGACTGATCAAGATAGATGGCATTTTATGTTATTAAAGTCCTGCTCCATCACAAGTGATGACAAATGTAATAGTCTGAGAAAGAGGCCACTGTGAGTGTTCAGTCCATACAAGGCAAGCTTTCAGATTAGTTCTTTTAATGAAGTCTTAACTATTTCGGTTTGACTTCAGTGCTCTGTTTTGAATGTAGTAGAGGCCATTGTGATGTCATAAGGCATTGTTCAAGCTGCTACCTCATTGGTTAACAGCTCCATTTTTACCCACCTAATTTTTTTATGATTTATTTAGTTTTTGTTCACCAGGTAAATGCAGCAGGTAAACAAATGCCTATTTTCAGGCACAATCCGGGAGGGTACATACAGAGATAAAAATGATAGAGAATGAGAAGAAATTACAATTAGTGTAACAGATATGGGCAAGAACAAGTTAGACATGCAAAAATGCAAGGGTAAAAAATAGCGTATCAAGCTGATAACACAATCAAATAGTCATCAGTGCAAAAGCAGCAGCATATCCACAGAAGACATGGTAAATACACAATGAAGCAGTAGTTATGGTCATATAGTGTGGAAGCAAATGCTGATAACCTACCTAACATTCAATATTTGATTTATTTTCATTTGTTATGTTTCAGTGGCTAAAATAAATCATGTATTTGTAAGATCTAATTCTCACCTTTGTTGTATAAATGCATTTCTCTGGCTATTTTTATTTGCACCATCATTGTATAAAAACTGAATATACAGTGGAGCCTGCCAGAAGGATGCAGTGCAATACTACAGCATTATGCTCCAGAGTTACTGCAAGAAACAAAGCTATTTCAGTGGTGGTTAATCCCTTTCATCATGCAGTAACTTGAAATACTGAATAGCACCCTGCAGGCTCCACTGTACAATGGTTCAACTAAAACAAAACGCAGTTTATCAACACTTGTGAGACAGCATGACTTTCATAGCTCACTTGAGCTCAAGCCAAGGACACAGACACTAATATGCCAGGTACACCATGGTGTACAGTTTCTTGCCAGCCAGGGCATCAGCCTACCCCACCCTGAATAGCAAACCTGCTGCTACACTATTAAGTAACCCTGTCTTTCAGACAAAAAAAGGTAAACTGCAGCTGCATGTTGGTGCTATGTGTTTCATTCAATCAATCAATCAATCAATCAATCAAAATCTTTATTTATCCAGGTGAACATAGTTGAGCAAAGCTCATTTACAAGATGGACCTGGTTAAGGCAGGTCAAAATAGAGTTACATACAACAGTGACAATATATCATTAAGGCAACAAATAAATACAGAACTCATTTACAGGATGGGCTTGGTTAATACCAGTACACAATAGATTTATATACAACAGTGACAGTACATCATATGACACAAATAATACAAGGTAGGTGCTCAATGCAGCGGCAGAATAAAACAGAAGGGAATAGTGAGGATGGGGAGCTGGGAGGGCATGGTGGGTACGGGAGAGGATAAGTCAGGGAGGTAGAGGACCTAAACCAGAAAACAGGTAGCTAGCATGCAGTTGCAACCTAATTGGGCAGACAGAAATTAAAGGGTTTGCTCACAACATGAGATGAATCCATAGGGCCAGCAGTACTCTAGTCTGTATTGAAAGCAGCTAAGAGCTGGGTGTCTAGGAGTCAGGATAGGTTATGGAGTGAGGGAAACAGTTACAGTGTTCACTCACAGTTTGGGCAAATAAGGTCTTGAAGGAATCCAAGCTGATGGGTATGCTCAGTTTCAGAGATTTTTGCAATTTATTCCATAAGGTGGGCAGTACAAAGCCTAATCCTGCTCTACCAAAGCATGAAGAGACCTTGGGAATACAAAGTGTGAAAAATGTGCGTTTCAGACACAGACTGTCCTAACTCCCTCCTTCTTCCCTATATGTCGTTACCTTGTGTAGGATGATGGTCAATGCCACAGAAGGAGCCATGCTGCCTTTTTTCTTCTGACAACAGACAGTGACTTGTTCTGGGTGGGGGGGCATGCATGCAACCTGTCTCCCCCATCACTTTCTCAGCCAGTTGTAAGATGAATCTGATCTATTTCATGTGCAGCCAGTCTCCTGATCACTTGCTCAGCTAGCCTCTGCCCCCCCAGTAAATATCTTCTTTCTCCAGTCTCTCACTCTTTTTAATCCTGGCTGGTGGTGGCCCAAGTGATCTGCGGGAGGGGCTCAGCTCACAGGGTCTACATTGCTTGCTCATCAGGACTGGAGCAAAAAGAGAAAAAAGAAAACCACTTTCCCTTCCCTCCTATTCTTGATGCTGCATGCTGACTGCCAACCGATGTGTAAGCCCCCATCCAGATTCATTTACATACTGAGGTGAGACCCACATGTTCTGACACTACAGTGCCTCAAACAAATTTCAAAGGGGGTCTTTGGTTTTCTGTGTTACCAGAAAGACAGGAATCAGCTTGGGGGTGGCATGGAGCCCCATGATGTAAACTGGCCAATTAGCAAGCAGCATGGGCCATCATACAGCCAATCTGAAGGCTGCTTTATTTTGTTCCATCTGATGGCCATTTGGATTGCCTATCAGAATAGGGGCAAGGGTGGTAAGTGTAAACAATGACGGTCACCACCAAGCATTACTTAAATAGCTGATTGTGTGTAGTCTGGCCTCAACATTCTTTGGAGGAAGTGTTGGACTCAGCTCCAACCTGAGAAAGAAGCAACAGCAGCAACAGAGAGAAGAAGGAAGAGCTGATACACAGCAGCAGAAGGTAAGGCAAGACATCACAGTACCACCAAGACCAAGAGGAGCTGTAGAAAAAAACAACAGCTGTGTTGACAGAAGCAGACATCACCTTTTCTGGATCCTCAAGAGAGCAGCAGCAGCAGCCAGAGATTTTCATCTTGTAGTTCAGAATTTTCTACATTTTTTGTAATTATTTTTGGGTGGAATTTAAATTTTTTTTTTATTTTACAATTTTTTGGGGAGAGGATATGTCTTTTTTATTTGACAATTTAGTGGATTATACTGGTGTACCCTATGGCCATGGTCAAGAACTGAATATGTAGTGAAATACAGATTTTTGTGGACTATGTTGCAGGGTTGCCCATGATCACATAGCACAGCTGAGATGCAACATGTCATTTCCGGTAGGGTTCTGATTTGTCCATGCCCAATTCTATAGCTGGGTGGACTGAATCACTAAAGGTCACAGCACTTGCCCATGGTGTTTCTTGGTTGTAATGATATACCATACTTAATGTCAATGTATTGCTATATAAAAAAAATTGCAGGCAAAAATAATTGTGTTATTTATTGCTATGTCTAACTTTTGTGTACATTCTTTATTGAATATAACATATGCAACATATACATTACAAACATTATAGCTCCACATCAGAAGTTAGAAATTGGGTGGTGCAAGAAAATATGGTTCAAAATAGACTGCATATATGTGACCATGGGCAAAAACATTGACAAGTAGGTGTACAAACTCCAAATTCCTAGCTACACCCCTACTCCAGCCCTTGAATGTTATTGTCCTGCCCCCTCGCACATGAAGATAAATTGTGCATTTTGAGTCAGCCTGTTGTAATATCCTTTATACAGTATGGGCATGGTACTGCCTCTATATTTGGGTTGAGAAGGCAGTTAAATGTTAAACCCAGAATTTCGTGGCTTAATAACATGGCCATCCCTGAACAGGACTGACTAAAATTTGGCATGCACAGAGTCAGTGCCTGGATATCTGGATCTTGTAAATTTAGTAACAGTTGATTCAGTGGTTTAAAAGTTCTAGAAGGTTGAAAGCACATGAAATTATGAAAATTAAAACTGTTTTTTTTTTGCTTACCGATAGCACTAAAATGGCTGCAAGCTGAAACCTGATACTTTCAGGCTTGCTAGATGTTGACCAAGGATGATACTCTGATCTGTGATTTATTCAAAATGTGTGGATTTTAAATGTGAGAAAACAAAGAGACACTTTGCACATCAGAAACAAAAAATTTGCTGCATACTGTGTGAGATTGATTCTTCAAGTGATTTAGGTTGATTCTTCAAGTGATTTTATCTGTAAACAAGCATTTGTCAATGCTGAATGTTTACTTACAGGCATTGGCATTGATGGGGTGTGCCTTTGGGTCGTCAGGCATAACAGCCATGCCATTTCACCACAGCCTACCCTACAAACACCGACAAGTGTCACGGTGTGTCTTGGGTCTTTGGCCCTTATGCTCACCCCATTCTATTAGAAAATATGCTGAGATGGGTGCAGTATAGGAGAATGCGGTGAACTTTGGGGCTGAAAAGTCCAAGGCATACCTCAATGCCTCTCACTGGCTGCAGGGTGTGGGTGTGGGTAGAATGGTATGAGCATTACAGGCAACAATCCCAAGTCACACCCCTGATGCCTGTCAGTCTCTACAGGGTGGGGTGTTATGGTCGGAAACCCTAACGCCTCAGGCATTTGTTGGTATTTTCACTCCAAATTTTCAATATGGGTTTTTTTGTGACCCCCACCTTATGAACAGTGGCAATATCAGTTCGTTAGCTGAAAAATGATTTTGCACAGTGACTATGGCATTTGGCACCACAGGTGCGAAAACACATTTTGAACAGGATGTGAAAAATGACAGCTGTACTGTTCATGGGGAGGTGTAAAAAATGGCAATGTTGAAAATCTGCAGTGAAAATAGTAAAAAAACTGGTGAAGTCATGAGCATGTATAGAAAATGCACAACACACACCCTTAATGTAATTAGTTTGGGGATTTTTTACAGCAGATTGTCAACACAGGTATTTTGGGACTTCCACTCATGAACAGTGTCACTGTCATTTTCTTAATCTGTCCTGAACACTGATTTCCCACAGCGACCACACATTTCTGTGCAGAAAGTGTGAAAACACATTTCTGCCATGTTGTGAGAAATTACAGCTGTACTGTTCATAAGGAAGTGTGAAAAAATGCCAGTGGTGAAAATCTGGACTGAAAATATTACAAATTCATGAACTTACAAGGGTGCGAGGAAACAGCACAATGCTCACTCGTAACACAGTCATTTAATGGACTTTTGTCACCAAATTTTCAACATAGCCATTTTAAGACCTCTGCTCATGAACAGTGTCACTGTGATTTTCTTAATCTGTCCCAAACATTAATTTTGCACACCGACTGCGCCATTGTGCACTACATGTGTGGAAACACATTTTGGACGAGATGTGAAAAATGACAGCTGTACTGCTCATAAGGAGGTGTTGTAAAATGGAAATGTTGAAAATCTGGAGTGCAAATATTAAAAATTCATGAACTTACGAGCGTGTGTAGGAACTGCACAATGCATGCTTGTAAAATATTCATTTTTAGGAATCTTTTCAACAAATTTTCAACATAGGGTTTTTGGGGGCCTGCCTCATGAACTGTGACAGTCATTTCGTACATCGGTCCCGAAAGGTGGTTTCATGCAGTGACCAAGAAATCACCTTCTGGGACAGAATAACAAAATGACAGTGCCAGAATTTATGAGGTAGGGTTGCAAAAACCCCATGTTGAAAATTTGGGGAAAAAATTCTGAAAAATGCCTGAGATATGCATCAAAGTTGAGAAAACCCTATTTATTCCATTATACAGTTTACTGGCATTTTCTCAGTCCGCAGTTGGCTTTGAAGAGTGCAGATGTGTTCCCGGTCCACAGAAGATTGTCGCTCCAGACTCTAGAGGTAAGTATGGGGTGATGGGGTGTGGGGAGGCAGGGTGCACAGAGGGTGGATATGGGTGGGGGATGGGGGTCAAGACAGTCAGCGAGGGGCCAGTTTTTCTTTCTAGTTTTTTTTTCTTTTAAGAAGATGAAGCGGAACGTTTGTCACACTGGGGTGGGCTCCCAGCATGGCAGCTGGAAGTTATTTTGTGGAGCCAATGAGGGATTGGGCACCCCCATTGGCCATAGAGAGGTTTGCCATGCTGAGGTGGGCTCCCAGTGTGGCACCTGGAAGTGTGTTGAGGGCAGCAGATGGACATTTGCCACCCTGGGGTGGGCTCCCAGCATGGCACCTGAAAGGCTGTTTGGGGGGTCAGTGAAGCCAGTGGGAGACTGGGCATCTCCGTTGTCCCTACAGATTGTGACCATGCTGGGGTGGGCTCCCAGTGTGTCACCTAAAACTCTGTTGGGGGGGAGTACAGCATAGCCAAAGGGGGATTGGGCACCCCCGTCAGTCATACTGTGTGTGGAGGGGGAGTGCATGAGCACGCTGTGGTGGGCTCCCAGTGTTCTACTTGTTGGGGAGACAGGAGCTGTCTATGACAGCTCTTTCACTGCAGTGCCGATGTGTAGGCACTTTGCATACTGCCAACGTCAGTATGCAAATTGCTTACATGCTGCGGTTCTTTCTTTCACCTGTACACCACTGCATTTGCAAACACTGTCATAGACAGCTCTTACATTCATTGGTACAGTTGGGCCATGCCTGCAAAAGGCAGCAGGGCATTGGAAGTAGGGAGGCACACTTATGAATTCTCGTATGGTGGCATTCTGTTTCTTGCACATGCTTGCAAGCAAACATAACAAGCTCTGGCAGAACCACTACGACTGTGAATGCATTAACTAGATAAGGACGTTTCATGGGCTTAAACATAAACATTTATTTATTTAAAAAATATCAGATTTACAAACCTATGAGTCAGAGACTCATTTACAAAAGCACCTCATTGAATCTAATACAAAGACAGCACAGTTAAGTCCAAAACCAATGGCTAGGAGAGCAGACAGTTGTAACAATCATTCACTGGTGATACATGGGTAGCAGTAGATAAACAGATTACATAGTTTAGGCACACAGGCACCACATCAAGAAGACCAAAGCAGTTCAAACAATATACAATAGCTAAAGCAAATAGACATCAGGAGTCAAAGAGAAGCCCAGAGTGTTCACATGAAGGCTGTTGCATACACTAACTGAATCAAAGTATAGTACATTGAGAAAGGCATATTTAAGCAATAAGGCATGACAGGATGTGTGTTATCATGTAATAACGTCACTGCTGGGGTGGGTTGAAGCACGAGTCGAAGCCGAGTATTTATTAATTTGCACATATTTATTTGATCCACTGGATCATCAATATTTTCACAAGCTGTGCCCAGCGCAGATTTTACAGCACTGGTCCTGGTCTGGTGATCTGGGTTTTACCCATACCAGTTCAATGTGTGATCTGTTCAACCCTGGCTTTATAAATTTATTTAATTGTTTTTAGAGGGGCTCCTGGTTGTGACCAATATCAACAAACAAATGAAGTCCAGTGTGACCCCTTATCTGCCCAAACAGGCCTGTAATGGAGGATTTTTTTTAATCTCTCATGTTCCAAATAGGGGCTGCTAGTTATCAAACTTTGGCCAAAATGTGAACAAGCCAAACCACTCTGTCAAAGTGACCCTAATTGGTTTGGCCCTGCACTTTATATAATGTAAAAAGTACCTTGCTGATCTGAGTTAGAGTCCTGCTGTTTCATTCTGTGTTTGCAAAGACAACACTCCAGCTTCCTTGTCTCACATTTATAAAGTGCAGTCTGCTAGGTGTGGCTGGGGCAAATTACTAGGAAAGTAGTCACAGCTTCCCCCTAATCATAAACCAATTCAATGTGTGATCTGCTCAACCTTGGCTTTATAAATTTATTTTAATTGTTTTTAGAGGGGCTCCTGGTTGTGACCAATGTCAACAAACAAATGAAGTCCAGTGTGCCCCCCCCCCATCTGCCCAAACAGGTCTGTAATGGAGGATGTTTTTAATCACTCGTATCCCAAATAGGAGCTCTTAGTTATCAAATTTTGGCCAAAATGTGAACAAGCCAAACCACTCCATCAAAGCAGGGGTGTAGCCAGGGATTTCAGAGCTGCACACCAAGTGGACTGACTGCTAACTCCCCCCCGTTAGGGTGAGCTACACCCCCCGGGGTGTAGCCAGATGTACACCAGGACCATGTTTGTTGCCTCATTTGGCACAGTAAATACAACTTGTGTATCTTATGACATTGGTTGTTGCCATGCATGGTTAAATACAAATGCCATGCATTGTTCCCTAAGACACCCACATAGAAGTCCAGAGCCTGCAAAGTTGTATTGTCCTTGGGATGCAAAGAAAGTATTAGCGACCAGTTCTTCTAGTTTTGACTCCTACGAATAAAATTACAGAAAGGTTCAATATTTTCTTTGTTAGTTTTCATGGAAAAAGGAAGCAGTTTAGAGCCCATTTGCTACCCCTCCTTAAATAAAATTGCACACCATGGAGTGCGTGGACCATGCCTGCCTACACCCATGTGTCAAAGTCACCCCAATACATTTGGTCCTACACTTTATATAATGTAAAAAGTACCTTGTTGATCTGAGTTAGGGTTCTACTGTTTCATTCTTTGTTTGCAAATATAATGCTCCAGCTTCCTTGTCTCACATTTATAAAGTGCAGTCTGCTAGGTGTGACTGGGAGCAGATCACTAGGAGAGTAGTCACAGCTTCCCCTAATCATAAACCAATTCAATGTGTGATCTGCTCAATCCCGGCTTATAAATGTATTTAATTGTTTTTAGAGGGGCTCCTGGTTGTGATAAATATCAACAAACAAATGAAGTCCAGTATGGACCCCCCATCTGCCCAAATAGGCCTGTAATGGAGGATTTTTTTAATCTCTCATGTCACAAATAGGGGCTCTTAGTTATCAAACTTTGGCCAAAATGTGAATAAGCCAAACCACTCCATCAAAGTGGCCCCAATCGGTTTGGTCCTGCACTTTATATAATGTAAAAAATACCTTGCTGATCTGAGTTAGAGTCTTGCTGTTTCATTTTCTGTTTGCAAAGACAATACTCCAGCTTCCTTTATGATTAGGGGGAAGCTGTGACTACTTCCCTAGTGATCTTCTCCCAGCCACACCTAGCAGACTGCAGTTTATAAATATGAGACAAGGAAGCTGGAGTATTGTCTTTGCAAACAGAGACTGAAACAGCAGGACTGTAACTCAGATCAGCAAGGTACTTTTTGCATTATATAAAGTGCAGGACCAAACCTCATTCCCTCTCCCCCCTCACATGACAGATTGCATTCTGGGAAGATTACCTTCACAGTATGCTGTAAAAAAAACAGAAAAACAGGTTTAATGGAGTGAATGCTGACATACTATTTCTACTGTCCATGATAAAATAAAAAATAGTTAAGATTTTTTTTATGTCAGCTCTGATCAGAATAGCTTTTAAAATCACCAATTGTTTTCTTGTTCAATGTTTTCTAATACATCTCAAACTTAAAAGAAAAAACACACTTTATCATCAAAGTCTGTTTTTAGCTTCCTACCATACACTTCATTTGTAAAAGGAAAAAAATGATCTTGTCACAGACCACAATCAGCACTAACTACTAACAGAATGCTGATACCTACATTTACTATTTAGCAAATACTTGAAATCTAACTGAGTGGGGTTTCTGTAAGAAAACAGCTAGAGTCTGTTAATTATAGCAGTTTATAGCATTGATGATCTGGGCAGTTAGATCTGGGTTTGAATCCCACAGCCCCCACAAAAAAAAAAATGAACATTTTTCTTACAGAGCTAGATGTGTCTCTAGGTCTCCTTCTGAGGCACCAGTTGGCTCTAATAATCATTTGTTCCAAAGGATTTTTAAGCCAGTTTGAAGGCATTAAATATCTTCTGTTCCGTTCTCCACTGCACGGGCATGTCTGTTGGTTGATAAGGTCCCAAACTAGTGTATCTGGTTACAGCATGCTACAGCTATCTCACGCCCTTCCCACATGAATCAGAAAAAAGTTTGGGGTGGAGGCGGAGGTGGATTTTACTCCCCCCAAAAAAACTAATGTTGCCTCCTACTACTCGGGATCCAGTTCTTGTACCACCCATTTAAGAAAGAAAATAGTAACCTGCAACCATTGACTAACATGAAAGCGTATTTATTTGAGGGCAGAAAACATTGCTTGGAGGAGGGTAAGGTGGACGAGACTATTTACACCTTCAGTCAGTTCCACGGACAGAAAACATGACATCACTCCTTTTGCACATGCAATACTCCTGTAGGCTCCGCCCACAGTCATAAAAAGGAATGCTTTTTAAAATATGTATGTAATTGGGCTATTGTGAGTCACAAAAGCAGCCACTGCTTTTGTCAGCCATGAACCAGCTTTTGTGACTCACACACCCACTTTGGTAAGTCTTAGTGGTGACAGAAGTGGAGAAAAGGACATAAAATTCTACACATCATAACAAAGAAAATTTGTTGGAAATTATGCCTGAAACTCATGTAGTCAACAGTGTAGGGTTTGCTTTTTAAATTATTAATGAAATTAGGTTGTTCAGTGTTATAAAAACAGGTTCTTTTTCAAGACTAAAATATCTTCATCATGACTGATAAATCCATTTTTGTGAGCTATAACTTCTGTTTTCAGGACACTTAGTTTAAAAACAAGAACAAAATATAAATGGTTTGGCAGGACCATGTGCAAGGCAAGCTATGGTACTGGGAAACCTATATGATAATGCACCTGCTTTGCCAGTAGACTGTAAGCCCAGTTGTTTAGTCCAATAAGCTTTTTGATCAACCAGTTGGTCATCACATGATAAAATTACAGTAAAAAAGTGTAACATTATTATTATTTACAGGCATTCATCATTAAAACTATATCAGCAGAGTGTGTCTTTATGTATATATACATAACACTAAGGTTCTCATCCCTGCCGGGTCCCCATACCTTTAAGCTGTCTATCACATGCATCCTAAAGGTCATATATACCTGCCACAGGTGATTCTCCTACTGGCCTCCCTGCCCTGCTCTCCATTTACTTAGCACTTACTTACAACTCCAGCACTTCTCTGTACATCTCCCTCTGTATACTCTTCTTCCCCCCTGGCCTTACTATGTCTGTATCATCACTCCCTCTAGTGTTGACATCCTTCTCCTGAAACCCCCCTCCCCCATCCTTCCCCGCAAAGTGTTGACCCTCCTGGTTGGTCCATTCATGTCTTCTTGTTCTGTTGTTTGTATAATCTTCTTACCACACCCTGTTACTTCTATTGCTTTGTTTACTATCCACCCCAGATGTTGGTGTATCCTTAATTTAATTTGTTAACAATCTGCACACTCTGTGTTATCCAATGTTGTTGTTGCTATTTTTTACTGTATGTACCAGCCTGCACTAAGTGTCCAGTTGTATTATTCCTTGCTCTGTTCCCTTATGCCAGGACCATCTTGAAAATGAGCTTGCTCAATGATGAATCTGCCCGGTTAAATAAAGTTTTGACTGATACATATATATATAAATATATATATATATATATATATATATATATTTTTTTTATAAAATGGGTAGGTAAAATCTTAGAAATCCCACTTATACAATTGGACAGAACACATCACATGACCATGCATTATTTCTCAATGACTGCACGCCTTCCAGTACGACCGCATGACTGAACTACTTTCCAGCTCTCTAAACCTTCTCACTAGCAGTGAGACCACTCCATACCTGGTGCAGCTAGGCACCCACACTAACACACATATGCAACTGACACCCACAGGCATAACTAAATATTCCAGTAGTAGCCCCACACTGTAGAAACTGATGTACTTGATCATGTCATTAATGTTTACATAAAATGTAATTTAAAAATCAAATCCTGCCTGCCATTTTCAGTCTCTCTGTGTAGAACCACTTTTATTACTGTAACCAGTGTGACCAAGCAGTCTCAATCCTAGTAAAACATATGGTGGTAGCTGATTAAGACAAACCTAGCTGTATATAAAAAAGCAGGAGAACATAAATTTTTTAGTTGTCTCCTCTTAATTTGTGTGAAGAAAGCTGCATTTGTAGGGAGAGTACCGTGATCGTGGAGCACTTTCATTGCCGAAATGTAGCGTGACCGAGCGGTGCGCATTGCAGAAAGTGGGAACCTGTTAAGAGTATAAAATAAGCCCCTCTCTGTTTACAAAATAAGAAAAGTGAGTCCCTCCTGTTAGTTTGTCTTCCTTTTGGGTAATAGAAGTTGCAGACTGTATATGGAAGAGACCGAGGATAGACTGAGCGAGTCGGTAATGTTAGGAAGGCAGAAGGAAGCCAGAGCGAGTGTTGCCATAGCAACACTCGCTCTCGCTTCCATCTACCTTCCTAAAGCTACCGACTCTCTCAGTCTATCCTCGCTCCCTTCCACATACGGTATGCAACTTCTATTACCCAAAGTGAAGACAAACTAACAGGAGGGACTCACTTCTCTTATTTTTTAAACAGAGAGGGGCTTACTTTGTACTCTTAACAGGTTCCCACTTTCTGCAATGAGCACGGCTCGGTCATGCTGCATTTCGGCAATGAAAGTGAAAGTGCTCCATGATCGCAGTACTCTCCCTACAAATGCAGCTTTTTTCACACAAATTAAGAGAAGACAACTTAAAAACAACTAGTTTCTCTTACTTTTTGGTACACAGGCAGGGTTTGTTAAATCCTCTACCATATCATTTATCAGCTACATTTCAGCAATTACAGTGAAAGTGTTTCCCAATCATACTCACCTTCCTCTCCCTACAAACATCACCTTCTTTCACAGAAATGATGTAAATGCAAAAAAAAAAATGTTCTTACATTTTTCAACACAACCTTATTTTAAACCTCTGCCAACATATCATTTATTTACCAGCTAGAGAGGGACTACTTTTCCACCCACCTCAAAAAAAACTGTGCCCATTTTATAAGATAGATAACCCACTCTAGGGTGTGCAGTCATGCTCTGATATACCCATGCCTTGGGCGGTTGAATGCACTCGGCCTGTGGCCTTGTGCATCACAACGCACACCAAGGCATGCGTATATCAGAGTGCAACCGCACACCCTAGAGTGGGTTATCTATTACATATATACATACATACATACATATATACATATACACTGAGAGATCCTCCTGGATCTCTCAGTGATGTTTGACACTGTGGACCACAAGGTGCTGCTTGCCCGACTGCGGTTCTGGTGCAGCCTGGTGGAAATGTCATCAAATGGTTCAGGTCATACTTAACAGGCACAGTGCAGAGGGTGGTGATGGGGTTAGCCTCATCTAAAGTGAAGCCTCTGACTTGTGGAGTTCCCCATGGATCAGTACTGTCACCCCTGTTGTTAATGGTGTATATGCTGCCATTGGGAGACATTATCAGGTGGTATCAGCTGGGTTTTCACTGCTATGCAGGTGGTACCCAGTTATACTTGTCCTGTGCACCAGGTAACCAAATGGTGGACACTGTATTTAACAACTGCCTGGTGGAAATCCAGACTTGGATGGCTCATAACTGATTAAGATTCAACCTGGACAAGACTGAGGTGCTTCTGGTAGATCATGGTTGTCTTGGTGGGAAGGAAGTTTATGGGATCCCCCTGGTCTTGTACTGGGAGGGTGCCACCGATCCCATTCATATGGGTGAAGGATCTGGGGGCGATCCTCAATGATGGCCTGACATTTGATGCTGAGGTGTCACCCATCATAAAGAGTGGATTCTACCATCAGAGGAACATTGCCCGGATCCAGACCCTATTACCACTTGAGGACCTGACCTAACTGGTACATGCTTTTGTCATGTGCAGGCTGGATTACTGTAATGCCCTGTACCTAGGGCTATCTGGAGGCAACCTCTGCCAGCTGCAGCTGGTGCAGAACATAGCAGAAAGATTATTGACAGGTGCATGAAGGTGTGATCATATTAAGCCTGTCCTTCGCGAACTGTACTGGCTGCCAGTTAGGGGGAGGATTGCCTTCAAGGTCAGATTACTGACCTACTGTATAAGGCCCTACACAAAAGGGGACCAGCCTACCTGTAAGATCTCCTTGTGCCCCATCATCCATCCCAGGCTCTCCATTCCACCGAGGGTTGCCTCCTTAACGTTTCCAGGGTTAGGTTGCAGCACTCTGGTGATTGAGCATTTTCAGTGGCCATGCCTACCCTGTGGAACACTTTGCCTAACCAACTGTGGGAGGCACCCTAGGTGGAAACCTTTAAAAAGGGATTAAAAACATTTTCATTCAACCAAGCTTTTAATGGATAAATATTCTGATGCACTGTTTTAGTGTAGGGATAGACAGTTTTTCATCTGTACTGCTGTCAGCTCCACCTGGATTGTTATTGGGTTGATTGTTGAATTTGCTTTATTATGTTTTGCTATATAATTATTGTTTTAAATTATTAATTCAGAAGTGCTCCAAGTCCCCGGAATGGGGTGCTAAAAGAATTAAGCACTGTATCTATCTATCTATATATATATATATATATATATATTTTTTTTTTTTTTAATTGATTCATATTTCAGTAGCATATTAGTACTAAGGATTATCACAGTACAAAGATTCTGAAGATATGCAGCAATTCTCCCAATATAACCCCTTACTTGGTATTACTCAGTTTATAAGACAGAAGTAGGCGTGCACCCATCTGGACTGTCTCCTACTCCCAGTGAGCTTATTTTTCCAGTGTTGTTGTACTTTTCAGATATTTGTCTAGTTCTCATAAATCTGTCAAATTCCCTGATTTCAATCAGATTTTGTGGTAGTGAATTGCACACCCTTAATGCCCAAACTGTAAAGAAACTGTCCCTTTTATTAGTATTCTCTTTAGGTGTTGAAAGTTGTTGATTATGAAACCTAAGATTGGCTGCCCTAGTTTTATGAGTTACCTCACATACTGTAACCCTGTGAGGTCCACATTTTCAAATATTTTAAATAGCAACAATGCAGCTCCCCTTTTTCTTCTATCCTGCAGTGTGTGGATGTCCAGCACACCAAGCCTCTCTCCATATGTCACATTCCTTAACCTAGGCATGGTCTTTGTTTCTTGGGACACTTGCCATTAATGCCACATCTTTCTTAAGGTGGGGGAACCAAAAAGGAAATGCATAATCTAGGCATGGCCTTACACATATTCTGTACAATGGGGCAAGACATTGTTCATTCCTAGATACAAATGCTTTTTTATGCATCTTAGAAGCCTGTTGGTGGTCTGTGTTACCTTCCTTCATTGGCTGGAGTGAGTAAGGGTATCATTTATAATAACACCCACAGTATGTTTTGTTCACTTTGTATTGAACTGAGTGTGACGTTGTCTAACTCGTAGACCTTGAAAGGGTTGTTCCTGCCCGGATGTAAAACCATGCATTTCTCTAGATTAAATCTCATTTTGTTTTTGGGTGTCCAATCCTCAATAGTTTTTAAGACATTTACTAAAGACATATATTTCTTCTCAGTATGCACCTCTGCACTGATTTTTGTATCATCAGCAAATCTGATGAAATTATTGTGTAAACCACAGTGCATGTCCCCAGTGGAAACAGTGAACAGAGCCAGGCCCAGGACTGAACCCTGCAGGACTCCACTACTGACAGGTATTTCTGCAGAGATGCTCCCTGACCCTTACTTGTTGAGTTCTATTGGTGAGCCTTTGGTGTGCTTTTCTTGCAATAATAAACATGAATCAGATGAAGAGTGACTATTTACAAACCAGAGACACTCATATAAAGATGGCCAATATGTCCAAAAGTTTTTAGCTAACTCATATTAGAGCAGAACTACTGCACTTCATAAGTTTAAACAGGTCATTGCAGGGTTTGGGTCTGGATACCTATGCCCCCTACAATATTTTGTCATCCGTAATCTCTGTACCCTAGAAAGGGACAGATACAAGTTCAATAGGACTTAAAAAAAGATTCAATCATGTGCCTCATTTAATTTATGCTAGAAATTATAGCTTGCATATTTCAGCAAGTTAATTGCCTGAAAAGTTTTATTCCTAATCTTTTCAGTTTCCAAAAAGAATATTTTCTGCATTGAAGAATAGAGACAATATAAATCTTGGTGGTATATATAATGTTCCTAGTACCTAAGAATGTATTTTTTATTTGAGCATACTAAAGGCAGCACAATACAACATGCAGTAAATCTTCAACTTCTTGTAAACCGCAGTTACAATTTGTGAATAAAACATTTTCTTTTCTGTATCTGTGATTTATAACATTGCAAGGAAATTACTCAAATCTAAAGAAAGTAAGAATGTCTCTGTATTTGAATTGCGTATTGTGTTTAGGTACAATTTCAGTGAATGTTTCTTAATATTTTTTTACTAGCCACTTAGAGATTTTTAATTTTGAAATTTGAACCAGAGCCTCTTCTTTAGCTTTTTTTTTTTACTAATTTTGCTTTTAGTGTCCTCCAACGGCTTTCTTCATTGGCTCCACTGACCGTGTCACTGTCCATGGTGGCCAGAGGCCACCTCAACTGAAGTTCCCTCTGGATTCCACCCCCCGGGCAGGTTCACCAGGGCTCCCTGTTACCCTGTTGGATCTCTAACATGGATTCTGTGGGGAGCTCCAGGCAGCTACACAGCGGTGGGATGGAAGCATCATTAAGCACTTTGGGGAGGAGATTTTCCTGAGGTTGTGGAAGGTGTGGCATGCAATGATGTTGGGCAAAGATGCTGTGCATCTGGCACACCCCTAGTGGCTGAGCTAACTTGGATCCCTGCTAACAGGTCTTTCTGTGGTCGCCCAGGAGCCCTGTTCTGGGGATACAATCCCCCTTCCCTCCAGAGGTGGAGAGCATGCAAAAGCCACTTAATCCACCTCCTCACTGGCTGGCCCTCTGGTAACCCAACTCTGCTCCTAAACCTGGGTCACCAGCATCGCAAGTGGTAGTCCTACTGCTGCATTGGCAGGCTGGCCCTCTTCTTTAGCTTTTTGTTGAATTAGTTTGGTAACTAATTTTGTGTAAGGCTGATTTATCATTATTCCTTGTTCTTTTAAAGTTTTGAGGTAGATAATATTGTATACATCTAACAGTCTACAAATATTACTTAATCAAACCTCTGGCAAATCTTCTTTGAATAAATATTTTCTTTTCTTAAATCCAGTCTAATAGTATTGTTCCTTAAGGCTGTGACAATTTTAACCAAAAAGTAATGCATCTTACATGTACAACAATACAGTTTATACTTATGTGTCCTAATCAAAGAATTAGGTGTTTCCTTAGGTAACTGTAACATTTGCTTATATAAGGAATTTAACATAGAATCTAATAGATTCACATCTGTGTTTCCCCATACCTCAACAGCACAGAGTCTTTGAGTTACAAATTTGGCATTAATGGCTTTCAACATTGGCACCACTGACAGGCAGCCAAACATTCTATTAAATCTCTTTACTATTCCTGCTGTAATCCACATTTTACTACTAGAATGTTTTATATGCTTATTCCATATCATATTGTAACTAAATATTACACCTAAATATGGCAATTCCTGAATATATCCCAAAGGCTTATTTACTAGATACATATTTTTGTATCTTTTTTTCTGTCAGAAATCCCCACTTTTGTTTCATTAGTGTTAGGTGTAAGATTTAAGACATAGGGCCCAATTCAAGAACTGGTTGCATCTGTCACAAGACTCTGGTGCACAGAACATGTGATGCAGGATGCTTGTGGCAGAAATTTGGCACTGATCTCAATTCTGGATCAGGTGCACCAGATGTAGCAAGTTAGACTAGTTCCCCCCTGGTCTAACTTTGGGTCCAAGGGGGATCCATTTTACAAGGCTTACTCTGAACCTTTTGTGCAAGCTGCCATAAAATGTAGAAAAGGTTGCAAATGCACCAGCCCATCTTGAATTGGGCTGCATTGCACCAAAGGGCTTTGGCGACATTGTGGATGACGCAGGGCTTGGCGCAGCCCTGTGTCAACCTTCTGGAATAAGGCCCATAGAATGTCAAGTTTTTTTAGGTTTATCTGTAATCCTGGTCTGCTGGTAAAAATAATTGGCAGATTATCAGTGTATGCGAGAATATGCACATACTGCTTTAAGATCTTTGGTAGGTAGTATTCTGATTTATTAAATTCGATTATAATATGGCTATAAAAACTTCAGTAATCTGATTGGCTAAGGAGTTTGGAACCCAGTGCTGTTGTTCCACCATGACAGCACTGGGAGAAGGACCAGTAGCCTCTTCACATATGAAATCAGTTGTACCAATCACATACCTGACTGCCATCACAAATATGGTTGTCACCTCTACTCACTAAAAACCTTCAACTAGGCCCTAAAAATAAAACTGCCTTAAATTTAAAAACATAATAATTAAGTGTTATTTGCCCTCATAATCCTGTATATACACACACACAACTTAAAAAATGAAGTATCACAGTACTTAGAATTGTAATTTATGGTGTTTCTTCATTGGCAATGAAAAATCTCCCTCCTACCTTCACCTGCTTTTGGGGAAATCTGTGTTGTTTAACCTGCTACAGATAAAATAAAAGCCCTGATTCCATGTTAGGATCTAAGGCCTTTTGTTGTGTGATAGTAGTGGTGAACATTCTGCCACAAGCACTGAGCACAGATTTGAATTATTGTATTCCATACATACTGTAGCAAACATTCCATCTCTTGAATTCAAACCCAATACAAGTATCTTAAACTGCCTTCTTGGATATTTTGCAATTTAATATCTTTGCAACTATTCAATGGATTTACATGAAATTTCACACATATAGTCTTGAGGGGTAGATCTCTTGACCTCGTAAGTTCTGGTCCAGTTGGATATACAGATTCTGAGATCAGGATTGTGAAAAACGTTTAAAAAAAAAAATCACAATTTTCTTTCTTTTTTTTTTTTTTTGTCATCACCTAGTGCCTAGATCGTTTGGAATTTTGGTCTGCAATTTTTAGGGTAGAAAGGGCTTGGCACACAGATGTGCCTTTGGCTCATTTAGTGAAAAAATATTAATATGTTCCAACAGGAAACAGTCAGCCTGCTTGTTTCCAGGAGCTTGGCATTATTTTCCTCCAACCCACCACCAGCATGTGCTATAAAATAACTACAATCAAATTTGTTACACCTAAAAGTAAAATGTAATAAATAAACAAATGATATAGGGTAGCTCTGCCAGGGAGTGCAGTAAATGTGGTTTAATGTGTATACATTTTGTTACAATGCAGTTAGACATTTAGTTGTTTTTTTTTTTTGCTTCTTTTTAATGTATAAAAAAATAAAAAAAAAGCAGTCCAAGACATGAAAAGGGACAACAGTATCTCTATAAGTTGTGGCTAAATTTAATTGCAATACAGTTAAGCCTTCAGATTTTCTGCTTCTGTTACATGCTTTTTTTAATGCAAAAAAAAGGAAATGCAAAATGTGAAGTGAGGCAGACTAGTTCTGTAAGAGACTACTTTATCTCAATGTCATGTCCAAATTTAATTGCAATAGAGTTAAACATTCAGATTTTTTGTGTTAATTGCATAATCATTAAAGCCATGTTGAATTTTGTATATACATATTATAATTGTAATAAGGCACTCCAGAGTGAGTGTCGTGATGGGATAACAGCACACCTAGGGTGGCGGAAGCACTCAGCCCACCCTAGGTGTGTCATTATCCCACAGTAGCACACACCCTGTCATGCCTTATTGCTTAAGTAAAACGCATTTTATGTAAATATTAAATAGGGCTGGAACAAGAACACACCGGTTACACATTCTCCTATTGGTTGCAATTTTTCAGTTAGATCCCCATATTTGGTGCATTTAATTTTCATCCATGTTTTGGTGCAGAGACATTTTAACAAAACTAATAAGCTTTTCATCAATCCCAAGTTCCTTTAATTTAATCCACAAATATGATCTTATAATAGAATCAAAGGCTGTGAAAATGTCACAAAAGCTACAAAAAGCTTCTGTTTTTTAATAATACAGTATTTTTCTATCAGGTGTGACAATAGGAAAGTTTTTGTAGTGGTTCCTAGTTCTCTTCTAAAACCTGTTTGTAAAAGGGTGAAAGATTTTTTTTTTCAATCCAACTCAGAAATATGTTTAATAGTAATTTTGCATACATTTTAGGCATGTTATCCAATTGACTTATCAGTCTATAATTTGCAGGTTTCACTCTGTCTCCTTTTTTGAAGCTATGAAGCTACCTTTCCATACATCTGGTGTAAATCCATGCAAAATGGTTTTGTTTTAGAAGTCATTTAATAGATTTGAACATCACTTTATATCAAGTTTATAGAATTCAACACGTATTCTTTCTGGACTTGGGGAGTATTGTTCTTAAACCTGATTATTGCATCCTCCACTTCTTCTTCAGTAATCCAAGAAAATGGATCCTCTGTTTCATCAACTTCTTATCCAGAGAGCTACAGTATGTTAAAAAAAATACCTGTACTCATTCTTCTGGTGAAACATAAGAAAAAATTACTCACCTTAGTAATTGCTTTTCTTCTCGTGGAGTCTTGCTGTATTAGGACTTAATGCAGTTAGCCACTGCACTCGAACTGCCCCGGAGAGGATAGGGTTAACTCCAGAGCAGTCTGGAGTTCCACAGCGCGAGGTCGCTGTTCAAAGCTCTATCTGGCTAGTTTCAAATGAAACTGCCAGGTTCTTTTCGAAGCTAAACTAATATAGCAAGTCTGTGTGGAAAAGCTCTACACTAGCCATTGGCTACCTACCAGTAGTAGGACAACAAAAACACAACAACAATCATAGAATAATAACAAAATCACCTGTTATTGTTAGAATCACCCATGACAAGCACTAATAGGCCCCCTCTCCCCAAAGACTCAAGTCCAGAGAGGGAGCCACCTATCTTAACAAAAACAGAATCACCTAGTTCCTAACCCAAATGAACAAAAGGGGGGACTAGAGAGAAACTGAAATGGCATGACAGTGCTTGCACAATTTGACAACCCCATACTCAAGTAGGAGTTCTGAGCGGGGTAGGAGGGAGGTTGTCCTAATACAGCAAGACTCCATGAGAAGAAAAGCAATTACTAAGGTGAGTAATTTTTCTTCAAACACCATGAAGTCTTGCTGCTATTAGGACTTAATGCAGATTATACAGCAGTACCTCCATGGAGGAGGGTCAGAACCTACTTGGGAATAGGCTCTGAAGCACAGCTGTGCCAAACCGAGCATCTCTCCTGGACTGGACATCCAGGAATAATGTAGTAAAGGTGTGGACTGTTTTCAGGTAGCAGCTTGGCAAATTTCAAAATGGAATATCTCTAGCAGCCGCTAGAGATGCAGCTGTACCCTGGTGGAATGAGCCCTCAGTCCTGAGGGAGGTTCTCTACCTAGTTTTGGTAACAGAACTGGATACAAGAGACAATCCACCTCGCAATTGTCCTCTTAGTGGCAGGTCTCCTTTGCCAACTTCTCCATAGGTAAGGAAGAGTTGGAGGATTCAGACCTGTGACCCTTGGTGCATTCAAATAGCAGCTTAGGGCTCTTTTGACGTCCAGACTGTGCAATCTCCTCTCCCTGAGGAGGATGCTCAGTGAAAAATACTGGAAGAGTGATGGATTGGTTGAGATGAAAATCTGAAACCACTTTAGGTAAAAACTTTCTGTTAGTCCTAAGGACTACCTTATCTCTGTGAAAAGAAATAAAATCTTCTTCTACTGACAAGGCCTGTAATTCACTTATACGTCTAGCAGAAGTGATAGCCACTAGAAAAACAGTCTTCCAAGTCAAAAACTTGAGGTCTGCCGAGGACAGAGGCTCAAAGTGGGGGTTGCATTAGCTGAGCAATGCAAACATTCAGGTCCCATGCAAGAGCTGGTTCCCGAAAGGGGGGGTTAGTGTGAAGTAACCCCTTAAAAAACTTGGAAAATACAGGGTGAGAAGAAGGAAGCAGGCTTCTGCTGACACAAAAGCAGAGACAGCTGCCAGATGAACCTTTAAGGTAGCTGGCCTAAGGCCTAAGGAATTTAAATGGACCAAATAGTCCAGTAAAATGGGCAGATTAGCAGATTCTGGGATAATCTGCTTCTCAGAACCTAAATGGAAAACCTCTTCCACTTAGAATTGTAAGTGGCTCTAGTGGAAGGTTTCCTAGAAGCCTTTAAAATATCCAGGACACCTTGAGAAAGGTGTAAATCAGCAAATTCTAACTCCTCAAGAACCAGGCCTTGAGGTGGAGAAATTGAGGTTCAATACCACTCTCCCTGTGCACAGGTCAACAGGTCGTGGGTCCTGGGCAAGCTCAGGGAGGTGGAATGTCAGGGACAGGAGGAGAGGTACCAGGGCTGTCTGGCCCAGTCTGGAGCAATCAGAATCACTCTGCAGGGCTGAGTTCTGATTTTACTAGTACCCTGAAGAGGAGAGGAAGGGGAAAAGCATACAAGAACTTCCTTTCCAATCCAACTGAAAGGCGTCCAGTGGGACTGATCCCAGAACTGGAGGCCTGCAACAAAACAGGGAAGTTGGTGGTTGTCTGGGGCTGCGAAAAGATCTATCTGAGGGTGCCCCATCTGGCAAGACAGACCCCAGCACCAGAGAATTCAAAGCCCATTACAGATGGCCCTGAGAAATTCTGCTGAGGGCATCCGCCAGGACATTGTCCTTCCCTGGAAGGTGAACTGCTATCAGGGAGGTGTTCAGGGAGTAAGCCAGAGACCACAACTTCATTGCTTCGGTGCACAAGGCTGATGACCGAGTGCCCCCTTGCTTGTTGACGTACCACATTGTTGTGGTGTTGTCTGTCCTGACTTGGACTACCTTGTTCTGGACAGTAGTCGAAAAAAACCTGGAGAGCTAAGAGAACAGCTCTGAGTTCCAAAAGGTTGATGTGGAGCAGAGATTCCTGAGGGGACCACACTCCCTGAGTGGAAAGGTCACCCAAATGTGCCCCCACCTAACAGGGAGGCATCCGTGGTGAGGGTGAGGAATGAAAACGGGTAGAAGGGACCCCCTGAGTTAAATTGCTTCGATCCTGCCACCACTGAAGGGCTAGGATCAGGGTTTGGGTCACTGGGATTAACTTGGATAGGGGTCCTTCATTTGAGACCAGTAGGACCTCAAGTGGAACTGGATGTCTCTCATCTGAAATCTTGCTCCCTGCCGACAGCTGTGGAAGCAGCCATGTGTCCTAGGAGTTGCAAAAGTGCCTTGCTGGTGAGAGACCCGCAGGAGGTAAGGAGGATGCCAGGGCAATGAGTCTGTCCACTCTTTCAGAGGAAGAAATGCCCTGGCTGACTTTGTGTTCAATTCTGCACCTATGAAAGTTAGTACTTGAACTGGTTCCAGAACTGACTTTGGAAAATTCAACAGGAATCCCAGAGAGTGAGAAGTTGCTGGGAGACTTGCAAGTGGGATTTTACCTGATCTGGAGACTGACCCACTATGAGCCAGTCATCCAGGTGGAAACACAGCAACCCTTGCCTTCTTAAATGAGCCACTACTACAGCTAAACATTTTGTGAAACCCTTGGAGCAGAGGTAAGGCTGAAGGGCATTGCTCTGAACTGGTAGTGGCCAGAGGGTAGTTCGAACCTGAGGTACTTTCGGTGAGAAGGCCTGATCAAAATATGAAAATAAGCGTCCTTGAGGTCCAGGAAGCTAGCCAGTCCCTGGCCTTAGGGAAAGACAGAATCATTGCCAGAGTTAACATTTTGAACTTTGGTTTCAAAAGATGCTTGTTCAGGAACCTTAAATCTAAGATGGGCATACTCTCCTGTCTTTTTGGGTAAGGAAATACCTCGAGTACAGACCCTTGCCCTGATGGCAAGGAGGAACTCTTTCCACTGCCTTGCAGCCCAGCAGAGAAGAAACCTCTGCTTCCAAAGCAAGGGCTTCTGAAGGATTTGCGGTGGAAAATGTCTGGCTCTCATTTTTGGGAACTGTTTGAAACTGAGAACCAGACCTTGGCTTACCACCTCCAGAACCCATTTGTCCGAAGTTAGGGACAACCAGTTCTGGCTGAAATAAGCCAACCTGCCCCCCACCGGTACAGGAGAATCAGCCCTGGGCACCCCATCAGGGTGCCTGCTTGGCAGCAGCTTTAGGCTGAGGAGAGGGAGATGGTCTGCCTGTGCCCCGTCTACCCCTGCCTCTGAAAAAAAACCCTCTGTGCAAAGGCTGAAGAGGCCTGAACTTGATAAAAGGGCCTGTGGTAAGGCCTGCCCCTACCCCTGGGGGCATGCCTTTGTGGAGTGGCATGCCTCTCCTTAGCTTGGGCACTTTTGTAGGTAGTTCTGTATTCATCCAGTTTCTTCATGTAATTTTCTTTTGATCCCCAAACAGAGAGTTTCCTACTACAGGAAAATCTATAGCCTTTGCCTGAGTATCTTGGGACAGATTAGTGCATCTAAGCCATGCCAACCTCACGGAGACTACAGAAGTGGCCATGACCCTAGAGGAAACATCATTAACATCAACGGCAGTATGAAATTGAACTTTAGAAGCTTCAATGCCATCAGCAGCCACTTGTTCCAACTCACTAGCCAGCTGGCCCTGGGCCTGCTTGGCTAACTACAATATAGTGTCCCATCTAGATTTCTGATATCTAGCCACATAAGCCATATAATTAGCCTGCCTGAGTCCCAATGAAGCTGCCATATATTGCTTTTTCGCCATGGCATCAATCTTCCTGGAATCCTTATCAGGAGGATGTGATGCCAGGGGAATATTAGCCTTGTCACAGGCTGCAGCTTGAACAACACCTACATGACTACACTGCTCGGTGAGGAAGTCTGTATCAGGGCCTGATAAAGTATACCTTCTGTCCATTTTCTTATCTACAGGAGGAGACGGAATGAGGATTTTTAAAATCTTTGTTGTTTGCTTCCTAAATGACTTATGCAAAGGAATAGACAACCTTCTAGACTCTGGAATATCCATCATTTCTACATAATCAGGCTCCTCTTGCTCATCCACAGCCTCCTCTAAAGGGAGCTGGAGGGTTTCTGACACCTTTTTATAAAACATAAAATGAGAAGGGGACTCAGACAGCAAAGGGGGAGATTCTAAGGGTCTATCTGGAGAAATGCCCGGTTCAATGGGCACGTCCAGACCTTCCCAGTCACAAATACACTGATCAAATTCCTCCTCCCCCTCCTGTGGTTCATAAAAATCCTCAACATCATAATCCTGAACCACTGGACCTGAACTAGCCACCCTTTTCCCAATTGTAGGGGGCTTGACAAGTCCCCGAGACAAAGACTGAACAATCTGAATGGCTTTTGCTATTTCTGCAGCAGTTGGAGAGACAATTTTGGACTCCAGACCTGCTGATTTCTTTGTCTTTTTTGCTGGAACTGGTTTCTCTGAACCAGCTTTTCTTTTGCCTGAGGAAGTCTCGCCCTGGTCAGAGGGCACTCCCTCTGGTCCAGTGGGTACTGGACCGGGCTGGCCATCTGGGTCAGCGGACTTTTTGACCTCTCGTTCCCTGAGCCGGCCCAATCTCTTTTCCAGGGTGGCTGCAGGGAAACTTTTACACACCTGGCAGTCTGACAGGAGGTGGTCAGCCCCCAGACAATAGACACAAGTGGTGTGTGGATCAGCCTTGGCAAAGGCTTCCCCACAGACATCACAGTGTTGAAACCCAGTGGGCCCGGTTTTTCTTTTGGGTTTCTCAGACATAATGCCAGCCTAACCAACAAACTTGCCCTTTAAACGGCCGTGCCAGGCAAGACACCCTTATCGGTTCCTAACCGTGTCACGGGTATTGGAAAAAACCCCAAATAAAATTAAGTTTTTAGAACCGATAAGAACCTGGTACCGCACTTCTAAAGCCCAAAAATCGTAAAATAAGCCAACCGATCGGTTCAGACTGAACCGATAATGTATTTCCACACAGACTTTATTTTTAGTACTTACGGTTACCAGATAGAGCTTTTGACCAAAAACGCGGTAATTTTTAAACACTTGCCGGTTCAAATGAACCGAGTAAACTCGCTTGAACCGCGAAATGGGCGGGCTGAGAGCTGATCTCGGGCGACTGTTCAGTGAAGCGGAGTAAAGAATCTGGCAGTTTCATTTGAAACTAGCCAGATAGAGCTTTGAACAGCGCCCTCGCGCTGTGGAACTCCAGACTGCTCTGGAGTTAACCCTATCCTCTCCGGGGCAGTTCGAGTGCAGTGGCTAACTGCATTAAGTCCTAATAGCAGCAAGACTTCATGGTGTTTGAAAAATCTATTTGATTGTTATATTGATTAGTTCCCATAGCAACCAATTTCCAGAATTGTTTGCTATCAGTATTTTCTATTGCTGTAATCATATTTCCCCATAGTTCTTTCTGGTGGGCCAGCTTTTGTGTTCTTATATAAGCTTTTTATTGTTTTCTAAGCCTTTTTAATTGGAAGACATTTGGTCTAGTTGGATTTTTTTCAGTATACCACATCATTTTGCTAGTTTCTTTTTTCTTCTTTACATGTTTTATTAAACCAACTCTCATACTGCATCTTACATATCCCTTTCCCTTTCTATAAGATTATTTCAGTGATTTATAGCAGTTCAGCATATGTGAATATAGAACTTCTGGATCAGTTTGTTCTTTCCACAATTTAGTTATTTATTGTCTATATTTATCATATGAAGTTTTTTCCTCCCCATAGATTCTGTCCCCACAAATTTTTTGTACTGCTTACTATCTCTAGTGGTTCATAAATGCTATTTGGTATAGTCCTTGCTAACTTCCTATAAAGTAAAAATGGGAAATAATCACTTCCTGTTTGTGTAATAATTTTTAAATCCTCAAATGTATAGTAATCATATGAGGATTCCATTACATAGTCCAAAAGTGAGGAACCCCTGTAATGTTTACAGCAAGTTTGTCCCTCTCAGTTGGATGGAAATCTTTCATTATATATTATTAAATCCAAGGCTTCCAGCAATATTTTCATTTGTTCAGTATTAAAAGTACTGTTTTTTTAATCAGGCATCTCCCTAGTCCTTATATCTAACATATCAAGCATAAGTTAGATTTCTGTTTCAAGCTGCAGACCAGCATTACCTAATCTGATGTTAAAGTCTCCTACCAGTAACAACCCTGCTTTATTATACTGTTTTTGTACAGACAAAATGTCTTGAGTTATAGCATTAAAAATCTCCGTATTATGTGTTAGTGACTTTTTTGATGGATTGTAAATATTAATAAGAATTAATATATCCTTTAAAATTTTAACTACTATGATCATATAGTGGTGATTATCATTAATTACTAACTTAATTTCCAAGTATTCAGTTACTTTAACATAGATAAATAGACCTTCCCTTCCTCTACTCATTTGTTTTGGTTTTTGTGCAGCAATTTTAAAGGGCTGATAGTGGTTTAGATTTATTGAATCCATTTGTCTATTACTGTGCCAAGTTTCTTGCAAATGTATTAAATCTACTGTCTTTAGAAATTTTAAATATTCTGAGTCAATTAGCTTTGAGACATGTCCAGTGACATTCAAGGATAGAATAACAAAACTGTGTTTGTTCCTATTCAGAAGGATAAAAGTATTATAATTCATTAAACTTAATTGATTTGGATCTAAAACCTCATCTTTTTTACCCAATGTCCCATTTTCATTTATTGAATCTGATAGTTGTCCATATCAGCCAGTATCTGAAACTTAGGAACAAAAAAGTTTCAGCATACACAACCTCATAGATGGGATGCCACTAGGAAAATATTCTTTACATCCTTAGTTTATTGTGGTTAAAGACAGACATCAGAGTCCTGCCTGATATGTTTCAGACAAATTCAGTCCTTTATCAAAAGCTAAGGACTCTCCATATACTGCACATATAAACAGTAAAACCCCACCATGTGATCTGTGACATCAGAGATGCACCTCCACCTTATTTGTTAAAAAGCCATTTTAAACTTGAATTACTATTTGGTTATCAATTAATATACCACATTGTGAAAAACACCTATAAAAACATAATCCATGCAACATATAAATAAATATCTTAAAAAGTATTCATATACAGTGCATAGGAAATTGGGGAAAATAATAGGGAATGGGGAATGAAAAGGAAAGGGGGGGAGGAAAAGGATGGAGGAATAAGTGATTATTGTTTCTGTCATTATTTAAAACCTTCTACTGTGTCTCTCATAATTAGCTCTATACAGCCATCATAACACATAGCAGTGATTCATTAATAAAAATATATACTTCAAATAGCATGAAATATTCAATAAGAAAATTCATAATAGCATTCTATTAATATTACAAGACATTATGGGATTGGGGAGGGTTGTGGGGTTTAAGGGAAGGGAAAACAATTCACAGAAGCAGAGAAAGGAAATACACACAAGTTGCAAACCATAAAAAGCACTAACAGGTCTGAGAGCTTTATCTCCTGTTTTTCAAATGGGGCAAAAGTCTAAATGGCTGTTCAATCCTGGTTTTACATGGGCTTTTAGGGACAAAATCTAATAATTCTCTCTCTTAAAAGGACCAAACTGTCAAAATCTCCCCGCAGGAGTTCCGTCTAACTTTGTCAATTGCTATGAATTGAAAATCATGTTGTTCTCTATCTATTACTTGTAACAAATGTGCTGCAGTTGCAAAAAGAGGATCATTCCTAGACATAGCACATACGTGCAATTTGATCCTCACATTGAAGCTTCTTGTTGTTTTACTGACATAAAAAGCTTCACATGTACACTTTGCCAGACAGATAATGTCCGTGGTATAACAGGATATAAATTGTCTAATTTGATAATCTTTCTCTGTATTACAGCTTCAAAATGTTTTTGTCTGGGTCTCTTTTTCACAATACATACAATTTCTGCATCTAAAACAACCTTTAGGTTGCTGTAAACAGGTACTCTGTTTCACATCCTGAAAATGGCTATGTACTAAAGACTGCTTCAAAGTAGGTGCTTTGTTATATCACATGCATATTGGGGTCTGACTAATAGTTCATAAACCTGGCTCAGCAGCTAAAACATGCCAGTGTTTCCTAATTATCACTTCTATCAGGCTAGACTGTGCAGAAAAACAAGTGACAAAATTAAACCTCTCACAGCACATCATTGCTCTGTTCTGATCTCCTAATAGTCTAATTCTTTCCTGGTTTCTAGCCTCTTCCCATGCTGACAAAACTTTTTTCTGACTATACCCTCTTTCTAGTAGCCTATCTGCCAGATCTTGAGCCCCTTTCTCAAAAGACAGTTCCGTTGAACAATACCTGCGATACCTCAGAATCTGACCTTTGGGGATGTTAGCTGCAACATGCTGGGTGACAACTACTGGCTTCCAAAACTGTGTTAGCACCAATTTATTTTCTATATATCTCACTTTCTCGGTGTGTGTGTGTGTGTGTGTGTGTGTGTGTGTGTGTGTGTGTGTCTGTGTGAACAGGATTATGAGGGCAAATAACACTTAATTATTATGCTTTTAAAATTTAAAACAGTTTTATTTTTAGGGCCTAGTTGAAGGTTTTTAGTGAGTATAGGTGACAATCACATTTGTGGTGAGAGTCAGGTATGTGATTGGTACAACTGATTTCATATGTGAAGAGGCTACTGGTCTTTCCTCTAGAGCTATCATGGTGGAACAACAGCACTGGGTTCCAAACTCCTCAGCCAATCAGATTACTGAAGTTTTTATAGCTATATTATAATTGAATTTAATAAATCAGAATACCACCTACAGAAGATCTTAAAGCAGTATGTGCATATTCTCGCATACACCAATGATCTGGCAATAATTTTTACCAGCAGACCAGGATTACGGATAAACCTAAAAAAAGTAAAGTTTTATGGGGCCGATTCTAGAAGGTTGACACAGGGTTGCGCCAAGCCCTGCATCATCCACAATGTCGCCAAAGCCCTTTGGTGTAATGCAGCCCAATTCAAGATGGGCTGGTGCATTTGCAACCTTTTCTACATTTTAAGGCAACTTACGCTAGTGGCTTCCCATCTATGAGGTTTTGTGTACCGAAACATTTTTGTTTCTACTATTAGTTGTTTCTAAGCACAACATCCCAGTGCGCAATCATTTTGGTACCAGTATCTGAAACTTCTTGCTGATCTATACACTGTACTCCTGTTCAAGTTGATTTCTTTTTTTTTTTTTTTCTGGCAGGGCCCTGTCATTTATCAGCCCTGGTCATGGCCCTTGGAAGCATCTGCCACCATCTATGGCTGCCATTGTCCCCCAGTCACCCCCAGCTTGCCCCCCGGAGGGTGGGGCTATGGCCACCTCTTCTGTGACCACGGAACCAGTATCTAGTCGGGGGACTTTTTGCAGTGATCGTGGTTAATCGAGGTCTCCAGGGAGGCTTCACATAGACAGTGGTCCTTGCCCACCTTGATTTTCTGCCTTTTTTCCTTGCAGAGGCAGGGACGTGCAATGACGCCGGCGTCCGCCTCACCTCCCAGAGATGTGAGCATCAGTAGTGTGAGATCCCCCGGCCTCCGCCAGGAGTCCTCAACTCACCGATCACTTTCCCACCTCCCCAGAGAAGGAGAGCAGTCCGTGGAGGATCCATCCTTCTCCTCTCGGTTGGTTCCTCCGACGACCCGGTCCATTCCCAAACCCGGTCGTGTCAAGGCCGCAAGCAGAAATCCCACCGCTGCACCAATGGGCTGGCTTCAGGTTGATTTCTTTATTTACTATCATTTCTCATTATAGGACCATCATTTTTTTGCTTGTGTAATTGATCAAAGTTAACAGTCAGGATTTCTAGCTTATCAATTTGCTCTCCCCGTGTCCAGTTTTTAAAAATCATCAACTATCTCCTCCATATAAAACTCCAGCCCCAAGAAATTTCCAGTGAGATGGCAGATCATATGTTTTAACTTTGTTTATTTTCATAGCCTATATGAGCAGTGCCAAAAACTGAGAACACTGTATCTGGAGTAGTACAGTACATGCCCCCTCCATTTCATAATAAAGTCTTGCTAAGTTTGGATATTTTATCAATTCTGCAATCAGTTTTGACTTAGTCATAACTTCCAGGTTCCCCATTTCTGATTTAGTCTACAATTGTAAAGGGTAATAGAGGTTGCCCTATTAAAGGGCAACCCAGGTTGTTACTGGCCTCCCTGAGATTGGCAATTGAGCTGGGAAGTGAGGAGGGGAAGGGGAGACTAGGTTGAGATGAGACAGATGGGAGGTAATGACATCACGGGGGATGAGGTCACATTAGGGGTAGGGTAAAAGAGGATGAAGACAAGGACTGATTGGGTGGATAGTGCTCTGGGAAGGGCTTGGCTGGGGTAGAAAAGGTGATGCAGAGATAGAAAATGCCTCTTTCTCTGCAGCTGTATGGAGATTTAACTTCTGCAGTTGCACAAGCAATTTGAAGTAGCAGGTTCTCAGACAGTTTAAGGTAAGGTAGGGGGCGAGCAAGGCCTGGTCTAGGTCTGGCTGCAGCAGGGACCAGAAGGCCAGGCTTGGTCTTGAGAGCACTCAGTGTGAGTACTTGGTATGGACTCTTAATAACATGTATTTTACTTATTATATTTTAGTTGCAGTGCATTACACTGATTTAAGTCCATTTATGATTGTTCTGTGGCTTAGCGCATTAGTGGTATTCCTGGATGGGAGCACTGCAGGTAAGTGTTCTACTCAGAAGCCAGGTAAAGAAAAAATAAATAAATAAAAATAACAATAACAGAGAATGAGTGCATTGAAGTGGACACGCATTTGAGAAAGGGCCTGCTGAGCGAGTGGGTTCTCCTGCATTGGGATGGGGGCATGCAGGACTAGGGCCAGGTCAGCTGGGGGCTTGGGGAACATTTCAGCAAACATGGGGACACTGCTTGGACCAGGATCACTCTGGAGTGATTGCAGGTGCAAGAGGGTACCTGTCCAGTGTTGGTGGGAAACCCAGGAAGGTAAGGGGAGTGCAGAGAAATGGCTGCTCTAGGCATTGCCGGGGGGGGGGGTGAGCTGCATACCATACTATGCTGGGAGGTTTGGGACAAACTGTTTTATCAGAGCAGGGGTCTCACATGGGGCGAGGTATGGAGAATCGAGTGGACGGGAGTTTTTCCTCCCAAAATGCAGAGACTCACTGATTATTTGGTTTTTTCCAGCTGGTGGATGGCACCATGGGTGTGGAGGCATGTGCTTGGGCTCAGCTGACCAGATGGAGGGCATACTATGGGGCTCAATAGGAGAGACGGAAGGGGCAGGGTGGTTGCGCCTTGCATCGTCGAACAGATTGTGGCCTGTTTCAGCTGGGGCTGTGTGGGGGGACAATGGAGACCTGGAAGGGCTGTGGCTTGCATGCAGCCCACAGAGGGCAGCTACGGCAGTAGCAATCAATGGTTTCATGCCAGGGAACCGGGGAATGCAGCAATGCGCAGAGATGCTTGCATGGGACTTCTTTGGGGAGACCAAACTAGGACCCTATATCGGATGGACTTGGTTAGGGGGGACAGTTAAATAAGGTATGAGGGTCCCAAAGGTTTGCCTGAGAGGAATAACACTTGGGTTGCTTAGAAGTTATAGTGCTTGCAGGCATGGCTCCCTCTATTGCCCAAGGGAGTCAGTGATGATGCAAGGATAGGTGATTATTGATTTCAAGGCACTGGATGTAGGCCTTTCTGGGATGAACTAAGCCATATGGGGCCGGGGGAACAACTGGTTTTAAGGCTTATTTTGGTGGGAAGAAGAGTTACCTTGCCGCTACAAATCCTCGCAACCAAAAGAAAAGAGAATAAAAATATATATAATATGAGCATGAGGATCATAACGACAATAACTTAATAATAATAATAATACTAAAAAATAAAATATGAATATGTAGGATACTGAGGGGTAGGTCCCCTGCACTATCAGGTGGTGACAGAGGGGACATGGTCACGTATCGGCTTATGGACAATTCACAGCTTTCAACACATTACGTTCTGAGCTAGGCCCAAATCCTTGCGGCACACCACAGAGCCGGGACAAGCAGGCTGGAGGTGAAGGAGTTTGCAGATTTACCCAGAAGGGTGGGCAATGGGCAGACATGGGGTGACAAAAAAATGGTACTTGAGAGGGGAAGGGGCGAGATGCATGTGGTAGTACCTAACCATATCTTAAATGTTACAGGATGGCTTCAAAAAAAGACTTCCAGTCAGAAGGCAAGCAAGGTGCTGGCCCAAAAAGCAGCAGAGCTCATGGAACAGGTCAAAGCAATCATCAAGGAGTCCAGGGTAGAGGAAGAGAAGGAGAGGAAGGTGGACAAGATGAAGGAACCATCAGCCATAAAGGGGAGGCTGAGCAAGAGGCCTACTAGGAGCAACCCAGAGAAGGGTGGTGAGCCTCAACAGGACATGGGTAAGGTACAGGTTGTAGACCTGTCAGTGGAGGGCAGTCTGAATAGCTACCTGGATGGCATAATGGACAAGAAGGGAGAAAAGGGATGGGAGGAGTTGGATAAGGTATGGAAAGAATTACAGGAGGAGAAGAAGGGGAGAAGCTGAAGGATAATGCTGGGGCAGGGGAGGGAGGCAGCAAGGCTTGCTATGGGTAGCCCCTAGGGATGACTTTGGGGGATCATGTCTCACAAGTCCTCAAAGAAAAGATATGGAAGGGTGAGTACGTGCGTATGTTTGCCTTCATCAATAAAGATACGGCAAAGAAATATGAACAGGAGTCGGTGGGCAATTCCAAGATGGCACTGGCACTGGCTATAGTAGGGAAGACTAGTGAAGAAGTTACATTTAAGGGCAAGATTGTCAGGGCCTGGATGGAGGGCTTCACACATTCTAGTGCAATTATGCTGCAGAAAAAGCCTGAGCTGGCCATCCCGCTCCTCACCTATTCAGCTATTATTAAGGACACATATAGGGCCAAGAGTGGGTATGGGTGGTTGATCTATGATGAGAAGTTCCTGCAGAGGGTAGCATCTCCTGGGGACATTAGGTGGGAAGTTACTCTGTCCAAGCCTTGGATCAGGAGCGCTATCAGCATGGGGGAGTTGAGCATGGAGTGGAAAAAAGGTGGTGGGGGCAGGATCCAAAAGCTTACTGGGAGCTGGTCCATCAGCGCAGTGGTTGAATTTCACTTGCGACACAACAGCAGGTTTGAGAATGGACCTGGGTCGTCAGAAGGCCGGTTGGGGGGAGATGGATTGAGCATCCCATGGACTGCTCTGCTTCTCCGGGGGGAGGCTGTGGGTGTCACCAGTGCACGAGGGACCTCTGATGGAGGCCAGAGATTCTGCAGCAGTCGGCACCAGCAAGGACCAAGGGGGCAGGATGGACACTGGCGTCATTGCACGTTCCGGCCCCCAGCAAAAATGGGAAAAAACATGCCCGCCTGCCGCCTCTATGAAGCCCGCCCCTCTGGCCGCAATCAGCTCTCCCAGGCCGACTCCCACCCTATCCTGACATTTGTGACACCTCAGGCCAGGGTGCTATGACCCTGCCCTTGGGGGCAATACAGGGGGTCACGGGAGGGTGGCCAATGTAGGGGAGCCGCGGCTGTGGGGGTCCATGACCAGAAAAGATGCTTGGCGGTAGGAGGGGGCACATAACGAATAAATAAAAAAAAAAAAAGCTTGCTGGGCATCTAATACAGCCAGCTGCCAATGGACCAACTGCAAATACAAGCACACTTGCTCAGGATGTGGAGGGCACACCCCATGTTCAGATGCAAGATGATGTGGGAGCAGAATGGAGGGACCCAATATGGGCAGTCCTTTCGGGGAGGCTACAATGGTGGGAGGGGAGGTTTCAATGATCAAGCAGGGAGTTTCAGATGGCAGAGTGGGAGGGGCAGCTTTGGAGGCTGCTTGGCAGCTCCAGGCAAGGACAGGGGGGTGGGGGAGTTTCTCATTGGCTCGCTCACCAGTTAAAGTGCAAGTGGTGATTGCATGGACAGAGGACTACCCAGACTCGAGAGCATCATCAGTGCTGAGGGAGGATTTCACCAGAGGGTTTAATCTTTATTATATGGGGGTCAGGAATGAAATGGGGGCAAGAAATTTCTCATCTATAAAGGGACGGGAGGATATAGTGGCAAGGAAGATAAAAAAACAGCTGGAGGCAGGGCTGGTGGAATGGCCATTTGAGGCCTTGCCATTTGAGAATTTTAGGGTCTCCCTATTAGGCATAGTGCCCAAGAAGGCCCAGGGGGAATTTAGGTTAAAGCACCACCTCTTGTACCTTGAGGGGGAGTCGATTAATGATGCTGTTGCCACTGGGACAAGCTCGGTGTTGTACGCAACACTGGACAATGCTGTGGACCTGATAAAGGTCAGGTTGGAGGCATGGTTATCCAAGACTAACACTGAGTCAGCTTTCAGACTCTTGCCAGTACAGGGAGAAGACTGGGAACTGCTGCGTCTTAAATTTCAGGGGAAGCACTACTTTGATAAGGTGATGCCAATGGGTTGTTCTTTGGCCTGCGTGACTGTCGAGGTGTTTAGTACGTGGGTGCAATTGGTTTTCATGGAAAAGCACAGGAGGGGGGCAGTCATCTGCTACCTAGATGATTTTCTATTAATAGGTGACGGGAAAGGGGCCACTCTAACCATGCTAAGAAACTTTAAGGCAATTTATAGGGAAATCGGGATACCTCTGGCAAAAGACAAGACCGAAGGTCCGAGTAGATGAATGGAATTTTTAAGGATAGAATTGTATCAGGAGTGACAGTGCTGCAGGCTGCCAAGGGACACGGTGGCTAGATTGAGATCGCTCACCCAAGAGATAAAAGGGCACAGGAGGGTGCAGCTTAAAACAGTTCAGCAAGTGCTGGGTCATATAAACTTCGCCTGCTGGGCAATTGCACCGGGCAGGATGTTCACTAAGTGATTGGCCAGGGCAAAAGCCAAGCTTCTACACCTCTGGGTGGACATCAGTAAAGTAATTAAGGAGGATCTGAATAGCAAGAGAGGTTTTCCTGGATGTGTATAATGGGGCGACATTATGGAGGGATCAGTGGGTGGATGGGGAAGCTTTGGACCTCTTCACTGATGTGGTGGGTGGGCTAGGCATGGTGGCCTACTGCCAGGGTGAATGGATGTCAGAGGCCTGGCTTCACAGGTGGGTGGAGATGGGGTTGACGAAGGACATTACATTCTTGGAAGCTTTTCCCATCTGGGCAGCCATGGTAGCATGAGGACCATGGTTGTCCAATAAGAATGTGGTATTCAGGTGTGACAACCTTGCGATGGTGAATGTCATAAACAGACAGTTGGATTCCATGGAAGTGGTGCTGAAGGTAGCATGCGGGCTAGTGTGGGAGGGTTTGAGACTGAACTTGTCCTTTAAGGCTGAACATGTAGAGGGTGTTAAGAACAACATAGCTGACAGCCTTTCATGTTTATAGATGGACAGGTTCTGGGCACTAGCTCCAAAGGCAGCAGCATGGAGAACACTGATTCCATTGCACCTGTGGGAGATTGGCTGGAGTGAGCCCATCTGCTCCATCAGAGTGCCTGAGCCCCTAACACACTGAGGGCCTATGAAGCAGTTTGCAAGGGTTTCTAATGGTTTTGGGAGTGGGATGGGTTGGAGATAAGTGACTCAGTTACTGAGGCCCAGATTATGAGGTATATGGTAGATAGGTGAGATGCTGGTATATCTAGCGCCACCATAGGCATACACCTGGCCAGTATCGGCTTGGTATGCCAGCTGCAGGGCTGGGGGTCACCCATCAGGGCACCAGCCATAAGATGCATGCACCAGAGGTGACTCAAGTTACAAGGCCGGGGGCCAGATAAGCATAGGCCAATTAGCAGGGATCTCCTGTGGAGGCTGGTGGCTTGTTTGCCGTGCGTGTGCACTTAAGCATATGAGGCAAAGCTCTTCATAGCCATTTTCTTAATGATGCATGGAGGGGCTTTCAGGGTTAGTGAAGTAGTGGCAAGGGCCAAAGGGGACAGGACCGGGGGATTACAGGATCATGAATTCACATGGTCAGCAGGGACAGCTATGATTTGGTTGAAACGCTCCAAGACAGACCAAGCAGGGAGGGGCAGTAAAGTTGACCTCCTCAGAGGGGGTTTAATGGGGGGGGGGAGGTGCTGGTAAAGACTCTAGAAGATTATGTGGCAATAGGAGGGTTCTTCAGACATGGCAACGGAGACCCAGTGACGGCGGCTCAGGTCACAGCCATATTCAAAAAGGGCATGAGCCTCCTGGGTGAGGACCCTACAAGGTATGCCTCCCACTCTTTCTAAATAGGGGCAACCTTGGAGGTAACGAACTCGGCGGGGGGGGGTCTCCTTGGAGATGCAGAGGGTTGGCAGGTGGTCCTCTAAGGGATATAAGAAATATGTGCAGAAATGACTGTTAAATGAGTGCATTTTATGTTTTCTTGGGTTGGAAGACGTATGGTGGTATGGATCATTGGCCATTCCTTTATACATTGGGTGGAGCTATGGGCAGAATGCACACCTGGGGGGATGGCAGCTGGGACAAGACCCCGGAAAGACATGGATTGAATGGTGTGGACAGAGGCGACTCAGATGGCAAATGCTGCTGCCGCTATTAGAGGAGAGCAGCAGGTGGCTATGGGTACCAGACTTAATTATCTGACATGGAGAAGGGAATGATCTGGGGTCAATGCCCTGGGTAAAATTGGTTCGCAGGATCACCAAGTAGATGAGGATCATTAAATTGTGGTGGCCTGGAGTAAAGGTGGCCTGGTCAGAGATTGCCCCTCATAGGTGCTGGAAGTATGCAAGGGATGTACTGGCTATAGAAAAGGCCAAGAAAAGAGTGAACAAGAGGATGGCAGAATGGGCAAGACAAACAAGGGGGATATATGTTAGACATGAGCTGATCACCCATGACACACCAGGGATGTACAGAAAAGATGGTGTACATATGTCTGATGCGGGTAACACAGTCCTTAATGGAGCAATTAGGGAAGCAATCAAAAAATGACAAGGTTTTGGGAGGTGGCAGCTAGTTTTTAATGGAGGAAGCCCAGAGGCAGCCTGGGGGACTTGCCTATTGGGTAGTGGGAAAAATTTGGAGGGCCTAGTCGGAGGGGAGGGTGGTAAGGTAGGGCTTGGGAGGGCTTCCTAGGGGGTAATCACCTCAAGGGGGCAGGGCTGGGAGATCAGGTGGGACACCTGAGCCCAGAAAGAAGATTAAGGAAGGGACGGGCATCAGGTCCTTACACCCGGGCCCAAGAAGAAATGAAAAGATAACTGATGGCAGGATGGAAATTGTAAATAAAGAATGAACTTAGAGACTGTATATTAATGTGACATGGAACTGAGGGTGATGGTGATGTTGTCAGTTTATGAAACATGAAACATGATTAATATGTATATGGGAATCTGTCATAATAAACTTTGAATGTTGAACCATTGAATGGGTGTGGTGTGGCTGACTTCAGAGGGGGGGTCCAAGTGACAATAGAGGTTGACTTATTAACGGGCAACTCAGGCTGTCACTGGCCTCCATGATATTGGTAATTGCACTGGGAAGTGAGATGGGGGGAGGGGAGAGTAGGCTGAGATGAGATAGGTGGGGGGTAATGACACCACGAGGGAGGATGAGGTAATGTTGGGGTGGGATAAAAGGGGACGAAGACAAGGATTGATTTGGTGGAGGGAGCAGAGGGAAGAGCTTGGCTGGGGTAGAAGAGGCAATGCAGAGAGAAACAATATCTTTTTCTCTGCAGCTGCATGTAGATTTAACTTCCTACCCACCCTTCTTGAGAGAACAGGGTTTGCATGGAATGTAATGGGTTGCTGGGTGAGGGCAACAGGGGCACTTGGTATGTCAGAATTGGGTTGCTGGAATACAGCAACTGGGAAGATTGTGAAATAGAAAAATTTGGAGGGCCTAGTCGGAGGGGGGTGGTAAGGTAGGGCTTGGGAGGGCTTCATAGGGGGTAATCACCTCAAGGGGGCAGGGCTGGGAGATCAGGTGGGACACCTGAGCCCAGAAAGAAGATTAAGGAAGGGACGGGCATCAGGTCCTTACACCCGGGCCCAAGAAGAAATGAAAAGATAACTGATGGCAGGATGGAAATTGTAAATAAAGAATGAACTCAGAGATTGTATATTAATGTGACGTGGAACTGAGGGTGATGGTAATATTGTAAGTTTATGAAACATGAAACATGATTAAAATGTATATGAGAATCTGTCATAAACTTTGAATGTTGAACCATTGAATAGGTGTGGTGAGGCTGATTTTTTGGGGGGGGGGGCCAAGTCACATTTCATTCTTAAGTTATGTAAGTGTTTTTTTTTAATTTTGTCACATTTCACCAGATATACTGTACTGAGACACTCTTGATTATTTGACCAGAATCAAAAGATTGTTCTTTGTTGTAGTCATCACATTTTATCACATTACATATATCATCAAATACAATTTCCAGCCATAATAGATCCACACGTATAATATGAGAAAGGGTTTTATTTGAATTGTCATACTCAGTTCTTTGACCCTCCTTAATGTAAGTATTGCCTCCAGTTCTGCTGAACTAACCAGCTTCAAGTGTTCTTACTGCACTGTTTGTGTATGGAAGGGGGACCACTACCTCCATCTCTGCACCAGTATTTTTCTATCGGGTCATTTTAAGTGGTCCTTGGGCTGCTGTTCCCTTGTCTTTTCTCCAAGGGTTTCACTGCCGAATTATTGTGCAGAGTTTGTGTTTTTGGTTTTTATTTTATTTCTTTCCCCCCTCTTTTGGACTTGTTTCTTCTGGTGTTTCTATGGTGTAAAATGCAGCCTCTATAATTCATTATTATTATTGGCTTGATTTGTTTCATCAAGGATTATGGAGACTTTTTTTTTTCTGTAATTTTTTGTTTCTTCTTTGAAATTCTAATACTTCCTCCAGACGTGCTCAATTAATTGCAACATCTTCTCTCAGGGTTACTAATTTGTTTTTTAATATTACTAGCTGTTCTAATATGGCTATGCTTGCCACATGTGGGTTTTTTCAAAACCTCTGTTAAATTTTCATCTAAGAAGAGGGAGTAAGTGATTTGTATCTCCATTTCATTTTCATAAATGTTTGTTTTAACAGTAATTTTTTTTAATCCTATGATTATCTTATGTCACTTCTGCATTATTTCTGGGACCTCATATTTAGTTTGCTTAAAATGTCTCCTGGTAGAGCACAAGTTCTTTTGGAGTTTAGTCCTTTCCAATGTTGGAATTGGGAAGTGCTGATTGCTGTCTTGCAAAGGCTCTTGTTCTCATTAAGTAGAAATCTTTTTCTTTACCCTTTCTTTGTTAGAGCTCTTCAGACTTAGTTTTATACTATTATTTTCTTGTTGACTTTCAACTTTTATTAATGGAGATAGAAACGGAGAAACATAGAAGTTGACAGCAGAAGGAGACCACTAGGTCCATCTAGTCTGCCCATTTGTTTTATACCGGTTTTGACACTCAAGTTGCGCTTTGTAGTCAAGGCTGCCTTGTGTCTATGCCATGTATTCTTGAATCCCCCATAGTGTTGACCCCCCCAACCTCTTGGGACAGGCTGCTCCAAGTGTCAACCACTCTTTCTGTGAAGAAAGATTTCCTGGTGTTGGTAGAGAACCTCCCTCCTTGCAGCCTGAGGTCATGTCCCCTGGTCCTGCAGCCCTTCTTGAAGTGAAAAAGTTCCTGTGCCTGTACCTTGTTAATGCCTTTTATGTACTTGAATGTTTCAATCATGTCCCCTCTCTCTCTTCTCTACTTCAGGGAGTACATATTCAGTTCCCTAAGTCTCTCCTTGTAGGACATGTACTACAGACCCTGAATCATTTTTGTTGCCTTTCTCTGTACTGTTTCCACCTGGTCAATGTGCTTCCTGAGTCGAGGTCTCCAGAATTGGACTCCATATTCCAGGTGAGGCCTGACCAGCGATCTATACAGTGGTAGTACCACTTCTCTTCTTCTGCTCATGATTCCCCTCCCAATGCAGCCCAGCATTCTGTTGGCCTTCAATGTTGCCTTCTCACACTGCTTACTAACCTTCAAGTCATCTGAGATTATGATTCCCAGATCTCGTTCCTGGTTTGAGGCTGCCAGTCTTTTGCCTCCTAGGTAATACTCCTTTCTTGGATTTTTCTTTCCTATGTGCATCACCTTGCACTTTTTTGGTGTTAAATCTCAGCTGCCACACTGCAGACCATTCTTCTAGTTTCTTGAGGTCAGCTTCCATCTTGCTCACCCCTTCTGAGGTGTCCACCCTGTTATATCTCTTGGTGTCATCTGTGAACAGACACACCTTCCCTTCCAGTCCATCAGTCATGTCTGCTATAAAAACACTGAAGAGCAGATGCACCAGCACTGAGCCCTGGGGCACCCTGCTGGTCACCCTGCCTTCCGTCGATTGTGTTCCATTAACCTGTACTCTCTGGGTTCTGCCTTGTAACCAGTTTTGTACCCATCTGATATTTCTGGACCAACTCCTGTGTGGTCAAGCTTCTTTACCAGCCTTCTGTGTGGAATCAAGTCGAAGGCCTTACTAAAGTCTAGGTAGACCACATCTACTGCCCAACTGTCGTACACTATTTTTGTAGCATAGTCAAAAAACTCAAGCAGATTTGTCTTGCATGACCTACCTGCTTTGAAACCATGCTGTTTAGGGTCTTGTTGACCACTAGTTTCAAGGAATGCTATGATTCTCTGTTTAAGTAGTGTCTCCATTAGTTTCCCTACTATAAATGTGAGGCTCACCAGTCTGTAATTACTAGCCTCATCACAGCTGCCTGATTTGTGAAGTGAAACCACTATTGCCTTTTTCCAGTCTTCGAGTACCACATCGCTCTTCAAGGATTTTATGAACAGAAGTGCCATAGGGGCTGCTAATTCTGCCCTCAGTTCCTTAAGGATTCTGGGGTGCATCTCATCTGGTCCCATGGCCTTGTCTGCTTTTAGTTCATTTTGCACTTGTACTTCGACTTCTGTAAAGGGACTTGGGTCTCCCCCTGGTCCTGGGGTGTTGTGTTTTTTCAGGGCTGGCCCATCCCCGGGATCTTTTTTGGTAAACACAAAGCAGAAATATTTGTTGAGAATTTCGGCTTTCTCTGGGTCATGTTTGGTGCATTTCCCTTCTTCAGTAGCAATCTTTACTATCCCCCCTTTTCCCTTCCTACATTCCCTAATGTATCTTAAAAATGATGTGCCTCCTCTCTTTGCCCCTTCTACTATCTTTTCCTCTGTCTGGGCTTTTTCCTTTCTAATTTGCTTGTTAGGCTCTCTCATTTTTTCCTTGTATGACTCCCAGACTTTCTCAGTTTTTGTTTCCTGGAATTGTATATGCTGTATGCCTTCTTTTTTTCTTTGACTGTTGTAGCCACTTCCTTGGAAAACCATAGAGGCTTTCTTTTTCTTTTTGCTTTGCTGACCCATCTGGCACATTGATCTGTGGCAGTCTTTAGTACTCTCTTGAGTCTCCCCCACATGACCTCCACCTCCTCAACCTTTATTTTCATTAACTGGTTACTTATTTTGTTCCTCATTTTTTGGAAGTCAGCCTTTCTGAAATCTAGCACCTTTATCTTTGAGTGGCTGGTGTCCTGTGTTACATTTACCTTAAAGCTTACCATGCAATGGTCTATGTTGCCCATATGGCATCCCACTTCAATGTCTTTGATCATTTCTAAGTTTGTGAGGACAAGAGTGAGAATGGCATTTCCCATTGGGGTTTTAACAAGCTGGCACAGTCCTGCACCTTGTAGTGACAATAAGAATGCCCTACTTCTTCTTGTTGCTGCCATTAGTGTGCTCCAGTTAATATCTGGTAGGTTGAAGTCCCCCATCAGTATTACTTCACCTTTATTGGGCATTTTGTGGATTTCCTCTATTAGGTCTCTGTCTCCTTTATCTCCTTAATTTGGGGGCCTGTACACGGCACCGATTCTGAAGGGTTTTTCATTGCCCATGTCTGCTAGTAGCCACAGTGACTTGAAGTTCCCAGGTTGCCCTTTTATATCTGTGGCATTTATTTCTTCCCAAATGTAAATGGCAATGCCCCTTCCCCCCTCTTTTTTGGCCCTGCCTATCTTTCCTGAACAGACTGTAACTGAGAATGGCTGTATCCCATTCATGGTTTTCCATTTCTGTTACAGCCGCCCAGTCCAACCTTTCTGTTTCCAAGATGGCTGTGTGTTCAGGAAGTTTGTTGGTTAGGCCCCTAGTATTTGCAACCATTGCCTTCCAGGAATGTGCATCCTCTTCTGTGTGAGGTTGTAACTTCTTTCTGGACTGAGATCTTTGTAAAGAGCCTTCATTATTAGGGTGCTGGTTTGAATTGTTTTGAGATTTTATAGGGTTCAAAGCTTCAGGTGTTTGAATTTTTTTGTAGTTTTGTATTCTTCATAGGAGTGGATGCTAAGATGCTAGCTTCATGGTCCGCATCTATATTCTTTTTTTTATTCCATTTTAAAAGGTCAAAATGAATAGCTGGCCTGGATCAATCCCTTTAAAGTTATTAGTTTTGCTTTCCCCACTACTTTTTTTATTATCATAATTTTTTCTGAGGCTTTTCCTTTATGACTTTGCTGTAACCCTTTTTTGCATTTTTTGACTCTGTTCACCATTGTACACTTCCTTCTCCATTTCTACTTTTCTTAAATTGGAATTCTCATTATCCATTTTTTTAGTCCTTGTTCTCATTTTAGCCACTGTTAAATTTTTTTAGTGCCAAACTTGTAATTAATGTATTCTTCCACACTCTGTTGTTTTAATCTGTTATACAGAAAAATATAAATAGCAATATAATATAAAATGTATAACAGAAAAAAAGAAAGAAAAAATAGCTTGCAATCAGTTTAAGAAAAATAAATAGCAATTAAATCAGATAAAAATGTTTTGCATGCTATTTCACTAAATGAAAATGACATTAATTCCTAACATTTAGAGCATGTAAAGTAAAAAGAAAGAAATGGTTGTCAGTACCTATCTCATATCAAAAGAGAGAAAAACTTTCAACAATATACTCCCTGGCCCAGATATTCAAAAGGGTTGCACCATGCGCAATAGGGTTGCTCCAGCGGAAGTCCGAAAATGTGCCATTCTGTGATATTCAGCAGGAGGCAGATGCGCCCCCCCCACATCACGCTGAGCAAGAGTGCAACTATAATGAATGCATGTGCAACTGAAGGGGGAGGAACCATGCCTAAATGGCACAGTGTGATAGTCAACAACATGTGCCATGTGCAATAGGGGAGCAAGCGGAAGTTGCGTGATAGCGGAAATGAGCCAAAATAAAAAGGAACAAGGGATAGGCACAAGAACATTACAGGGAAGGCACATGTGGCTGAACTCTAGCCAGACAAACAGGGCAGGAGGGACACACAGTGCAAGACAGGGAAAGGGCACCCTGAACACACAGGCACAGGGAAGGTGTGGGGAGCCACAACCAGTGCAGAAGAGGGAAGTGCCACACAGCACTGAGGACACCACAAGAAGGTGTTCCTGGTGCAGGGGAAGTAGCAGCCAGGACAGTGGGGGGATCACAGAAACAGCTGCTGGGGGGGAACACAAGCCAGGGACATGGCCAGTGCCACCATCCAGATGGAGGCAGTAATGAGGGGGGTGAGAAGGCAGGCAGCAGGGGGCATGGCCGTGGAAGGGCCCGTCGGCAGTATGCCCCCAACAGGCAGTACCGAGCCCACACCAGCTGCGAGTTGTACAGCGATATCAAGATCATGGGCTGGTACCACCTGAATCGGGCAATTCTGAGGTAGCTCTGTGAGCTGTGCAGTGATGTGATGTAGGCACCCACACAACGGAGCCATGCTCTGTCAGTGGCGACTAAAGTGACAGCTTGCATGTGCTTGCTCACCACGGTTACCTTCCAGAGACCAACAGGTGACACCACAGGCATAACCCAGTCAGCTGTGCCACACCACCTCACCCAATTTCTCAGTGCACTGCTGCCACATGCTGCAGAGTACATCCATTTCCCCAGCACACCAGCAGAGCGAACAGCAAACATACAGGAGTTCCACGGGGTAGCACGTATGCCTGGTGAGCTAAGGGCAATAGACTTCACCCAAGTGGCCATCCACACACCACCTGGCCCTGAGGGGGCTGCATATATCAATCAGAAGGGCTATGCAGCATCAACTACCAGGTGGTGTGCGATGCCAGGGGGTGCATAATCAATGTCTGTGCCACGCACCCTGGTGGAGCACATGATGCCTTCATCTGGCACCAGTCAGCACTGTGCCACAGATTCAAGAGTGGGGACATCCCCATTGGCCACTTAGTGGGTGAGTATGCAAACCACACAGACAAACATAGAGCTTGGGAGGGGCATGGTCAGAGGTGACATGGGTAGTGGCCTTCATGACCCATGGCAGGGTGATGCTGACCACCAAACTAACCTCCACCCTCTACACACAGGTGACAGTGGATACCCACTCCTTCCCTGGCTGCTCACACCATACCGGCAGCCTGCGACCCCATCGCAGCAATGCTACAATGAGGCACATGCCACCACATGCAATGTCATTGAGTGGGTGTTCAGGATGCTGAAGGCACATTTCTGTTGCCTGGACACCTCCAGCGGTGCCCTACAGTACAGCCCCTCAAAGGCCTGTGGGCTATTCCTGGCCTGTTGCATCCTGCACAACATGGCCAATGACTGTGGATAGCAGTACAGGTCGAAGAGGGGGACAGCAATGGGGATGATGAGGGCGCGGTGATGATGGTGATGAGCATCCCCCGCTGGTCGATCATGGTATCAGTTATCAAATGGCCGAGCATGGATCTGCACACACCGCCAGGGATGGGCGAGGTCTAACATAGCACGTGGTCATATACACACACACACACACACCCCTCACAAGACATGCACAAAGGGTAGGAGGCACGCTGACCCAGAACACCACCCCTAGCCACACACATGTCCACAGACCACCATGCCCACTGCCTGTCATTGTGTGTGTGTCAGATACTGGGCACCATTGCACACTGGTGTACAGCACAACGCAGGCATCATCATGCACATGCAACAGAGGACAGCAGCCGGGAGGATGTGCAGATGGAACATGTGTGTGCATGCAGGGCCAGGTACCCAACCCGTGGATTGCCCGCTGAATGACACAATGCACACAGGGCAGCATCAGACAGTAGCCATGCTGGGAGACAGGTCAGTCACATGCCACAGTGCCATGGCCACCATGGATGCATAGGCGGCCCTGCCAAGACCCATCAGCAGTGACAGGCTGACCACTGGCCTCATGGGGTGGCACCGACGGTCCCCCAGGGGTTCCACTGTGTGAACACAACCGTGCTTGTGCAGGGGTCTGTAGCACACTGAACATGCCTGTGTCAGGCATGCTCGGGACGCCCACAGCTGAATCCGGTGTTGACAAGGATGGTGTCACATGACGCCAGGAATGGGGGGTGGACATTGCACTGCTTGGTGTCTGTGATGCATGGGCAAATAACTGTGTGCCCATTGTGGCCATGACAGCTGTGAATGCCTGTGCCTGCCTGTCAATGGCAGTGGTCAAATCCTCCCGCAACCGGTCCATCCCTGCAAGGAGCAGAGCGGTGTCTCTGCTGTGCCACTCCTCTGCCTGGCACAGAGCTGCACTCAGTGCATCCACCGCCATCACAAGCTGCATCTGCTGATTGACTGCTGCTTGCAGTATGCGAGTGTGCTCATCTAAGAGGTCATCTGCCTGATCAGCATGCTGTCCCTCATGGTGTTCACAGCCCTAATGCTCATCACCCCTTGAGGGTGGGCACTGCTCAACAGAGCCAGGCCTGGGCATGTCCACAGGTGGTGCACTGATGCGGCCCCCTGACACTGTACCCCCATGGCCATTGGCCGACTACTGATGCTGCCCATCTGGCTGCCACTCTCCAGGGCTCAATGGTGCTGCCACAGTGGCCGCAACAGTCCCACTGTCCTGGACACACACCAGTGCTGCCCTACTAGTGCAGAGAGGCACAGGCTGAGACTGTGATGACACGCAGGCCTCCACAGCAGCACCACCCACAGCCATGGCCATGATGTCACCTGCTGTGTGGCCATCCTGTGGCACACACATGTCACTGCCCATGATGTTAGCTCCATCATCATCGTTGATGGATCTGGCACCAGCCAGAGTCTCAGCATGCTGGCATCCATGGACGCTGGCATGCTGGGACATGGGCAGGGCCTCCTCTGCACCTGCTCCACCAACATCAGTCCGGATGTCCAGGTGGGCCCACTGTCACCCTGACCCCCGTATTCCTGTGGAGTTAGACGGGCCCTCCTCCATCTCCATGTTACTGGCCTCAGTGGAGAAGCCCACCACCGCTGACCCATGCAGACACTCAGGAGCTGTAAAGGAAAAAAAGTAGCATTACTGCATGTGACCTACCCTTCCCCCCCAATAGACAGACCAGGACCTGCCATGCAGTGACGGGCTACCACTCATCTGGAATCTACCACCCGGAACACCCTCAATGGTGCAATGCTGCATGCTGCCAGCAACCCGCTCTTCCTGTGGGGTCAGGCATTGCACCTCCGGCTGTCCCCCACTGGTTGCAGACCGTGCTGCCCTGATGGCAGCCACCTTCTCTTTAATCCTCCGCCTGTCCTTGCCCATCTTCTTTTTGCACTCTTGCATGGAGCGCTGGTGGCTGCCATGCAGGTTGACAGCATGCGCCACCTTTTCCCATGCAGCAGCAGGGGCGTCCACTGAGAAGCGGCTCCTGATTGAGGTATGCCTCAAATAGGGCATCTATCTTGGCCTTTGTAAAGTTTGGCCTCCTCTTCCTCCCATGACTCTGTTCCTCTTCCTCCACCACACGATCGGTCATGATTCATCCTGTGAGAATGACAGGTGTTACCTGTGACTGTGCAGTCACATGCATGTCCCAAACACCACAGTCCACACTCCCAAACAGCATGCAACTCACTGCAATAAACTGCAGTAACTGACTATGGCTAGTGCAGCCCAATGTAGCATTTTTATAGCGCAACCCACGCAAATCAGGCGAGGCGCATCTTTAAGTAGATGCAAATGCAGTGACTGCACCATTGAATGGCTGATTAGATGATTTGCATATGCCGGCTGAATATCGTGCTGTTGCGTTTTGCACAATTGTGTTGAACATGCTGAGCCAAGGGCACAGTTCTGTGACATGCGCAGTACACACCTAACTGTGCATGCCCGGGTTGATGATGCAGGTGCCTGTTGCACTGCTGATGTGCTGTGTGCAGGAGGCAATGCAGGGCATGGCCACCATTGTGCCAGTGGTGCTACAGTGCTGTTCACCTATATGGTGCTGTGGCACTGGGGCGTCATAGGCGCACTGGGGCAACAGCGCTGTAGGCCACTACAGAAGGTGGCACACAGGCACCCAATTGTGCTACATGCATTGGGTTCCAATCGTGCTGTGGCTGTCCGTGCGCCAGAGACCCTTGACCCTGTGCCCTACCTTTGCCCCCTAGGCGCCATGCGTCAGGCATGGGTGCACCACTATCGCGCTGTTCAGTGACAGCGCGATAGGGAATGGCAGCGCTGTACCACACAGCATCTGCACGTGGCAGGACTGTGCTGCAGAGTGCCATTTTGCTTGAACCAGACAGCAGAGATGATGCAGAGGCATGCTGTGGTTTGGAGCCAGGTAGAGCTCGCCAACCTGGTGGTGATAGTTGAGCCCCATGCTGGGGCTTTATTTGGAGAGGCACACCTGGACAGGGCCAGGAGTGCGGTCTGACAGGAGGTGGCCGACACCCTGGAGGAGGCCCCTGGTATCAGGTGGACAGTGGAGCAGTGCCGCCACTGTTATGGGGACCTGAGGCACAGGGACCCGGACCTGCTTTCCCACCTGCTGGCACATGCCAGTAGGGGCACAGTGCCATGACCAGGTAGGTACAACATCCATACACTTTTATCATCCATCAGGGTGTCACGGTTGCATGTGTCAGGCACATGGGAGGGGCCGTCCAGTGTTGGCCGTGGTGTTGATATCGGGGTGGGGGGTGGATGGGTATGGCTGTGTGAGATTGCACACACATGGGGGCGGGAGGACTTTGCTACTGGATTGTACTGATGTTCCTCTCTCCATGTTTGCACCTTAAGGCCAGAAGAACGGTGGCGCAACAGGGACAGGAGGTGGGAGGAGCAGCAGGACAGGATGGGTGATGGTGGTCCGCAGCACGTGGACCAGCCTGATGATGGTGAGTGCCTCACATCCATGATTATTATTGCATGCTGTATAACTGGGCAGGCAGTGGGGCATGGCCACCATCCATTGACACCACTGCCATGCACGCAACTTGTTACAGTCAGCACTGTCCAGTGCTACTGCATGTCTGGGAGTGCATCAATGGTAGTCCAAGTGTGCACTGGGCACATGGCTGTGGCACTACCTTCACACTGCATAGCCAAGTCACTGTACTGCCATGGTGGTGCTGTGCAGGACATGGGCATTGGGTGTGTGCAGTGGTCCACATGGTTGTGGCTGCCTGGGTGGGCAGGTCTTGTGGACATGGTCACTGTGGATGGTCGCACACCATCACAGGGGTGTGGCACATGGCTGTATGCTATGTACAATAGGTGGTCAGCACGGTGATGGACAGTCAAACCTATTGACTCTGCTCTCTCGTCCTAGGTGGCCGGCGACTCCTGCAAATACAGCAGGGTATTAACGAGCTGCTCCAGGTGGTGAGGGAGACACTGCAGCTCCTTCAGCGCATGCACCGCCACGGGGTCAGAAGGAGACAAAAGAGCAGACATCGGCACCAGGAAGAGGAGGACCGGGACAGCCATTGATTTCCCCATGCCCCGACTACCACCTTCCCCCCCCTTGACCCACCCTCACACCCCTTTTCCCTCTTCCATATGTTCACCCTCCCCTTACCCACCCCCACCTGTTATGTGGCCCTTCCCCCATCTTGTAAATAATTGTAAATAGTTTTTCTTGACATCTTTTAAATATATGCATTTTGTTACGACAACTGTGGTGGTCTCTGATTTGCAGTGGGCTACAGGTGCTCAGCTGCAGTGGTGTGCATGGTGTCAGGGGTGGTGCACGCATGGGCGCGTGTGTGTGTGTGTGTGTGTGTGTGTGTGTGCAGAGGTGAACCACCTATGGTGTGGGCATGGGGATCAGTCACTGTCTGTGGTTTGTGTGTTGTACTCTGTGCACTGGATGCCTATGTACAGTGGTCCACGGGGCCTGCACTGTGTGCAAGGCACCCCTGTCAGACTATCCATGGCCTGTGCAGCTGACACCCTTGCATGTCTGTGATATGCACGGTCTGCTGGCGTGTCAGTGGTGGCTGTCCATGCTGGATAACAACTGTACCTGGCACAATGTCAGGTTGCCTGCCATCACCAGTATGGTGCATGTCTGCCTCTGGTGGCACTGTGGCCTCCGCTGTTGTTGTCCCCCATCCATGCTGTCGCTTGTGTCTGTTGCAGAGGATGTGCTCCAGTGTCTGTCACTTGTGTTCCAGCAGCATGCTGGTGGCACACAGCTTCATGGTGCCTGCACAGAGTGGCTGGCACACCTGTGCAATGTAGGGGTGCTGGCCGTGTGTACACATCAGCCGTGGCCACACGCCAGTGACTTGGTTGACCCGCTACTGTGTCCCTGTGTTGGTGTGCCCTTGGGTATGGGTTGGTGTTTGTCCATGCACTGTTTGCATCCTGTGTGGTGCATGCCTCCATGCTACACTGTGCGTGTCTGTGCTGGCTGTTGTGGCCAGTGCTGGGATGGGATGTGTCCTTGGGAGGGTGTGCAGGGTGCTGTACCACTGGAGGTGGGGTCTGGGGCATGCCCTGTCGCATGTGGGGTACCTCATGTGCTGACACATGGTCAGTCTCTCAGCTGTACCTCGGGGGGACATGCAGGGCAGCACTGTGTATGCATCTGTTGCATTGCTGTCTGCTGCCACCCACTGCAGGGTGCTCATGGTGGGGCTGCCTTGCATGGCTCCATGGTGCACAGGGTTGCATTGTCACAGTGGGGGTGGTGGCATGCATGGGGTGTCCTGCACTGTTGGGCGCTACTCCTGGGCAGGGTGTATGGGCATCATGGTGCAGGGTGTGCTCTGCATTGGTGGGATGGTGGTGGGATGGTGGTCGGCCCTCCTTGTGTGCCAGTCACAGCTTTCCAGGGGGTGTGCTGGGGCACCATGGCCTGGCTGTGGGTTGGTTGCTGGTGTCCATGGGCCAGTGGTTATTCCAGCTCTCCCCCGGTTGTGCAGTGCATGGTGTGTAGGGGACAATGTCTGTTCTTCTGTGTGTTCCTCTGCCCATCTGTGGCATGGGTGCTGGGCCCCTGCATCCCTAGTTGTGCTGTTGCATTGCTGCCCTGCTGCAGGGGGTGTCCCTGGTTGCACTATGGCACATCTGGACTGCTCAGCTGAACATCCCTTGTTGCGCTATGGTGCATCAGATATGCTCAGCTTCACATCCCTAGTTGCACTATGGTGCAGGTGGTGCGATATTCAGTCATTGGCCGTAGGCGCATCTTGGCCATCACAGTTTTTGAATATTGCGCTTCTTGCGCATGGGCGTAGTTGGCTTGCGCTTGCTCCTGCTGTTGCACACTTTTTGGGTGCAGTTTGAATATCTGGGCCCATCTCCAGCCACCTATACTCAATTTATCTCAAAATAAAAAGACATGAAATGGTGTAAAAATACATCTATACAGAAGTGCCAGGAGCTAAAGAAGTTAGCAAATGGCTTATACTTAAATGTTTTATCAGCAGTTAGTGCCCAGATGTAGTCATGTGAGCTTCTTAGCATTATTGTTGTTTTTTTTTAAACTTATTTGTCTTAGTTGTTTTATTTGTTTTAAATATTATATAGTCATTTATCTAAAAAGTTATATTGCTGCTCTTAAAGGTAGATCAAAATACATTGTTGTAAATCCTGAACTGTGCCCAAACTTGGCATTTAACGATGTTCCAGGCAAACAAACCACTATTCCTTAGATCTAAATTTAAGACCTGCAACAAGATTAAATTAAAAACTTTTATGGTAATGGGTAGTGATACTAAAATATGTTTTGTACGTACATTCAAAGTCAGCCTGCAAAATCAATATACTGTATAGTCAAAATGCAAACAAATGCACAGAGGTCGAACTTTACTGCTTCAGTTCTAATGGTAACTGCTAATTGCACAGATAGATTTTGAGTCCCATTCACCATTTAAGATGAGAGAGAGAGAGAGAGAGAGAGAGAGGAATGTATCTCATCTTTTCCAATGGTGGCAGCAGGTTGAATCTCACCACAACAAAATGCACAGTACTTCTGTGCTCAGAGTTTACTATACCAACACTCTTTGCTCCCACTCACCAGAGCTCATCCCTAATACTCAGCCCACCACATTTCTGAGCTTCAGGCTTCTTCTCCTTGTCTCCTTGTTTGTGCTTTGTGCCTTGTGCCTTATACACTCCCTGTACTCTCTTCTCCACTTCACCTGTCTCCCCGGCCACTACGACTCTCTTTGCTATCCACTCTCCACTCTCCACTCTCCCAGCCAGCCATGCTTTCCTGATCTCCTTGCTGCAGATCCAATCTCTCCACCTCTTCAAAACAGCTCTTACTGGCACTCCACACTCTTCCCCAAAGGTAAGCTATGAGAGAATGAAATAACACCTAGATTCAAGGTAGTATATAAATTTCAACATTAAAATAAGCAATTAAAACACTGCTTGCCAGACTACAATGGCATACCACGTAAAAGAGAGCTTGAAGGATAAAATTCACTCTCTGTGCAGTTTCACTGTGCTGGCCTGCTCCTACCAACTCCATTTCTCTTTCATGATCTGCTGCTTACCCACTAACTTGTCTCCAGGTCCGGGGAACTGGGATCCATTGTGCTGCACAATGACTCTGGTAGGGAAAATACTCTGTTTGGATGGTGGTAAAAAAAAAAAAAAAAAGAAAGCGCTTTCTTAGTTTGTCTCAGGAGCCAGATTTTCAAAAAATGGAAACATGACATGCATGCAGAAAACAAGTTATGCAAAGGAGGGTTTTCTTGCCATTCACAATTTTTTCTGCATGTGCTTAATTCTCAGAAAGCTTGCTTTCTTGCAACTGTTTCCACAATTTTAGCAACAAACTGGAGTTCACACAAGGAACGGTGGTGCAAATGACTAACTATAAAGCATACTTCCAAAAAGTCCTGCACACACCAACCTTAGAGTACTGATGATTTTTGTGCCTTAAAATAAAAACTTCATGTTTTAGACCTGTGCCCTTGTTATTTTTAGAGGTTGGCGTGTGCAGGACTTTTTGAAAGTACGTTTCCACAATTTGCAGCATTTTGTGCAAATGTTTTTGCACTGCTGCAGACAAATGTTATGCCCAGTATTAAATATTGCTCTTGTGCATAAAATGCTGAAAACAGCATTTTCTTAGGCAATGGATGTTTCTCTGCATTTGGATGTTGCATACAGTGACTTAATTCCTGTCAGTGCCAGTACATTTAAAAAATCATGCCCAGGGCCAGATTTTCAAAAGCAGAAAACTTGTGGATGTGTGGAAAAAGCTACAAAAGGAAGGGCTTCCTTGTGCAACCCAAAATTTTTCCACATGCATTCAATTTTTAAAAATGTTGCCTTTTTACAACCCTTTTCACAATTGTTGTTTGATTATGCATATTTCTTGAGCAGCTGTGGAAAACTGTTATGTGTGGTATTACCAGGCATAACATGGTTTGGAATGTGTGGGGAAAAGGAAATGGCCACCCATGCACATAAAATGCTGCAAATAGCATTTTTGCAGGTGTGGAGATTTTTCCCTATGCAAGGGTGATGTGAACAATCCCTGTGCCATTTCAGATCCTTTAATAATCAAGATCCTGGGATCTGTTTGTCAATGGATCTAGCATGGCCCAGGAACTAAGGCCCTACATGCAACTCCCTGGTGTGGGGGAAAAAATTCCTGCACCTGAGAAAATGCCATTTGCAATATTTTATGCACATGAACAACATTTTCTTGCTCTTCACAGCTGCAGAAAAATGCTATGCCTGGTAATACTAGGCATTGCATTTGTCTGCAGCAGTGCAAAAATGCTATTTTCTTCATTTGATGCACACAGTTGGCATTTTCTTTTTCCCAGCAGTTGTGGAAAAGAAATGCTACACTTGGCAATACTAGGCCTAGCAATTTTTTGCAGGTGTGCAAACAATATGAGCAAGCTACCATAAACTGTAAAAGGTTGTAAAATGGCAACATTTTTGAAAACTGAGCTTATGTAAAAACAATTCTGTGGTCGCGCAGGAAAACTTTGCTTTGTAACTCTTCTTCCAGATGTGCAATTTTTCCACTTTTGAAAATCTGGCCACTGATCTTTTGTCATTTGTTCAATGATTCAGCATCTTCATGAGGCTAGACATGAACCAAGTTATAACTCTGGTGCACTGATCATTTCTATGCTGCTGCTTTGGGAATGCCCACAGGGCAACTCACAAAACAAGTACAGTCTGGCTTAATGAGTGCTGCTATGCAGCTACTTCAGAAGTGGCCCACAGGACCACCCAAACCAAGCTACAGGTCTGGCTCAGTATGCATCACTATGTAGCTATCTTATGCACAGAGCACATGGCCACTAGTGAAGCAAACTGCAGGTCTGGCACAGTGAGTGTCACTATACAACTACTTCATGAGTGGCCTGGGCCACTTGCAAAACCACGTGCAGGTGGTGCAGTGAGTGTTACTGTATAGTTTATCATTCAGTGAATGAAAAGTGGAAACTAAAGGTATCAGTTGTTATATATAGCCAGATTTTTCAAAGGTAAGGAAATAAATTGCAAAAAACTATGTTAATTAAGGTTTTAGTATTGCGCTTCCACAGAGCGCACATCGGCATTCCCCACAGTGACAGACACAGTGCCGAGTGTTGGCATTGTGCCAATGGGGATGCCGGTGTGTTTCTATTGGGGTGCCGCACCCTCAAACCCCCTGGTCTCTAGATATCTAACTCTGAGTAGAAGTTGAACCAGGGAGGGTGGCGCAACACTGGGAGCTGCACCGCCAATCTCTTCTGTCTACCAGCACAGCGACTCGCTGCATCCAAGCAAAATATGTCACTGTGCTGGACTTCGCTGTTGTGGTGTCAACCTTGTGGTGGTACACCATTTAGTAATCTATCAGGCTTGAAACACAAATCATACAAAGCAGGACAATTCAGTAGGTATCAGAGCCTCTGGAACCTTGGCAAACTTTGGGTGTGGTGTTCTGCAAAGTTTGAATGTTTATGCAATGCAGGGCTGGCGTTACCCTAATACTGGCACTGTCTTTTAGTTCATGCAGAATATGCTGCAAAACATGACAAAAATGTGACCCATTTGTTCAGTGATTTTTATTTTCACAAACCAAGCATGTGTGCTCAATTAAAGGGAAAGTCCTCCAACCTATTTTCTGTTTACCTGTGTAGTTGCAGACATGAACAATAATTCCCTCTCTTTCATCCCCCAGTTTCAACCTAATTTAAATATAAATGAGGTTGCTTCACTCTGTTTTGCCCTGCTGTGAAAAACTGTTTGTCCCCTTTGCAAAGGTCATGAACCCACTCATGCAAGGCATCATGGGAGCTGATGATGCATTCCTGCACTAGCCAGCAGAAGCTATACTGTCATTCAGTTTTGTTACATGCCTTGTGAAGCCCCCCTATTCTCTAAAAGCATTTGTTTTTTAGCTCAGATACACTGTAAACTCAAAAAACAGCAGGGGACTTACTATGGCATGAAATGTTTCATTAGCAGCATAAAACAATAACATAGGGACTGCAGAGGACAGTAAAAGCACTGATTAATTAAGCAATAAGGCATGACAAGGTGTGTGTTATCATGTAATAACGTCACTCCTGGGGTGGGTTGAAGCACAAGGCGAAACCGAGTGCTTCCACCACCCCAGGAGTGACGTTATTATACGATAACACACACCTTGGAGTGCCTTATTGCAATTATACAATGGCTCGACGTTATAGAAAACAAAAATAAAAATGTTTTTAGTAGATTTTGAGTGAGGCAGTATATCTTTGTTTCTGAAAAAAAAAGGTGCAAGTTCCCTAAAATCAACACAGTGATGTTATTGTGTAATATCATCACTGTCTCAGGCACACACTGACCAATCAGAGTCCAGGAAATGTTCTTGCCATTTTATAATATTGTATAACTACTGCAGGCTTTAGCAATAGAACTTCATAAAATTCCAGGATGCCTTACATGAGTCAGGTTGTGGCCTTTGCAATGGAGTCAAGCAGGTTTTCACATCAGACTTAAGTACCTTAATTTGCATTTAAATTTTGATAAAATTTGGAAGGTGCAATACAGACAAACATTGTCATGCCTACAAACTGCACAGATAAACAGAAAAAAAGACTTGGGGGGACCTTCTCTTTAATCATAATTTCCGTAAAAATTAACTAATATTTTTAAATGAAACTCCTGAAAAGGACCTCTTCCTTTATAACATCTTACAAACATGTAAATTTCTTACCTTAAGTCTTTATTGTTGTATGAATTTTGTTTTATGTATGTATAGTGTTTGCATCTGTATGTATTTAAAAATGAAATTGATATTTTGTTGTACAGTAGGACCCCATTGTAAATTAGCTGATGCTAAATTGGGTTTTATCCTGTTTCTGATATCAGAAATAAACTTTTTACTTACTTACTACTTAATTACTTATTTTTTCTATCCTTTTGACAAACTTTGGACACAAAAAATGGGCAAAAATGCATAATTTTAACATTAACTTACTCTAAAACAGACAAAGATATTTTATAAAACTTTCCACATTAGTAGACCGAAGGATTGCACTGCTGTTTGCCAACTTTACTAGCCCTATGACATGAGAAGGGCAAGCTATTAGCATTTGAAAACAGGGGGTTAAACAGAAAATTCGCAATGCAACCCTAGTACAGTGGAGTCAGTCAGTATGCAGCACAGTACCATACCTTGGAGTCTTTCTGCAGAATGCTGCCTCATACTGCAGGGGACACGGAATTCAGTGACAACTAAGCCATTTTGTTATGCAGGAGTGGGTGAACTGCCTTTTACTGTGCAGCATCCAGGCTGACTCCATTGTATATTTTGGTATAGTATTTGGTGCTGGGTTTTTTTCACAGTTTATTTGTTATAATACAACAAAATCATTTGAGATAAAAAAGGAGTGGGCACATGAGGCATGGCAGTGGGAAAGGGAGAGGTGAAGGATAAGCAGACAAGCTGGGTGCAAGTAAGGATGGGCAGAAGGGCCCGCTGGTGATGTAGGTAAGAAACAGAAGACAGCAGCTGTAGTGGTTAAAGATACTACTATATGTGTAGAAAGAATATCAAGAGGTACAGTACTAGTGCTAAGCCTGTAGCTAAGCTTTTGGCAGTATCATCTGCAGTAGCTTTGCTTCTTGAGGAAGGCAGCGGTAGATAGTAACAATTAATGAGCCCTAGTATAGCTGTAGCAGTGGATGGGGGAATGGTTGCTGCGGCCAACAAAGTCTGTGAAGAAATTACAGATGAGCTGCAGCTGAGTTTGCTAGTTATAGAGGATAAGGCAGAGTTGGAGGGTACTTTGAAAACTGTAGCAGGAGAGGGTGACGAAAACTGTAGAATGAAGAAGATGTGTATGATTCTGAGGATGATTCTGGGGATCCCTTATGGGAGCCTGAGAGGAAGAACTAGAAGGGGTGCTGGTGGGGGCAGTAGTTGCACAGCTGGAACACCTGGGAGAACAACTGTGGTAGTAAAGCTCTCTTCATCTGGTCAACCTGGTCAACCTGCTGTGTCTAATAAATGTGCACATGAGAAAATTCCACCACTGTTCCAGAAACACCAGCCGTTGCTCCAGTTACTCTCCCCCTCACATCATGTAAAGTCTACAGCATCAAAATCTTTAGTGTGGGGCATTTATGTCTTAGAAGCAAAGGATGAGACAAAGCTCATCTTCCAACTTTGTCAGGCCCAGTAGAGCCCTAATAAAATGGGAGTCACAGAATCAAAGAATCATAGAACTTGAGGGCAGAAAAGGACCCTGTGGTCCCTCCAGTTTGTCCTTTCTCCCCTTGCTAAACTGTTCGCCTCCCTCCTTGAATACCCACCCAACTCCCCACTAACCCTCTATGCCTGTCCCAAGCCATCTTGAAACACGACACTGTCTCCACCCCCACAACCTAACCCAGAAGCCTGTTCCAGGCATCCATCACCTGCTCTGTAAAGAAACGCTCTCTCGCATTCCCTCTGAAGTGTCCCCTTTGCAGTTTCAGGCCATGCCTCCTTGTCATGGTGTCCTTTTTCATTTGGAATAAACTCCCTGTGCCTACTCTATTTATCCCTTTGATGAATTTGAAGGTCTCTATCATGTCCCCTCTCTCCCTTCTGGTCTGTAGTGTGCACAGCTCCAGCTCTTTGCATCTTTGTTCATATGATTTGCCCTTCATCCCCTGCACCATATCGGTCACTCTTCACTGAACCCTTTTGATCAGCTCTATGTCCTTGCACAAGTAAGGCCTCCAGAACTGAACTCCATACTCTAGGTGATGTCTCACCCTACTTGGTACAGGGTCACCAGGACTTCTCTCTTCCTGCTGGTGATTATACATAGATACATAGACAGTGTTGGCAGATAAGGGCCTATGGCCCACCCAGTCTGCCCATTTGAGCTTGTAAGTTCAGTTTATGTTTTCCTAGAAGTCTGTTGCCCCTTACCCCTGACCTTCAGAATTCCTTTATGTCTATCCCATGCATTCTTAAATCCCGTGATTGTTTCAGCCCCCACCACTTCCTCTAGCAGGGTGTTCCACTTGTCCACCACCCATTCTGTGAAGAAATTCTTCCTCATGTTTCCTCTGAATCGTCCTCCCTCCAACTTCATCCCATGCCTTCTAGTCTGGAACATCTTTTTCGCTTAAAAATAGTGTATTCCTGCACCCTGTTCCTCCCTGTAAGATACTTGTATGTCTCTATCATATCCCTCTCCCTCCTCTCCTCCAGGAGTACATGTTCAGTTCCTTCAACCTGTCCTCATAGGACTTGTGATGCAATCCATGTACCATCTTTGTTGCCCTCCTCTGAACCTTCTCTACCCTGTCTATGTCCTTACGTAGGTAAGGTCTCCAGAACTTTACACTGTACTCCAGGTGGGGCCTCACTAGTGTCTTGTATAGTGGAATTATGACCTCCCTTTTCCTGCTGGTGATGCCCCTGCCTATGCATCCTAGCATCCTATTTTCTTTACCTGCTGCCTTGTCACACTGTTTCCCTATCTTGAGGTCATCAGAGATGATAATCCCAAGATCCCTTTCCTGCTTGGTGCATGCTATATCCTCACCCCCCAACTTAATTCCCCTGCCATTACTTGCCAGCATCCCATATGCCTTCCCCACTGCCCTAGTACACTGTTTCCACACCTTACAGTCACTGAAGACTACTATACCTAGGTCCTTCTCCTGCTCCATAGCTCTGATTTCTTCCCCTCTCATTTTGTAACCTGTCCTCGGGTTTCTGTGTCCCAGGTTAATAACCGCACACTTCTTGATGTTGAGGTTTAGTTGCCATGTCTCTGCCCACTCCTCTAGCACCCTCAGGTCCTGCCTCATGTCTTCCACCCCTCCTTCAGTGTCAACCCTATTACAGATTTTCATATCATCCACAAAGAGTGCCACACGTCCCTTCGGTCTGTCTGTTATGTCGCATATGTAGATACTGAAGAACAGCAGTCCCAACACTGACCCCTGGGGTACTCTGCTTGTCACCCTCCCTATCCTAGAGTGCACCCCATTAACCACGACCCTCTGGGTCCTGTCTGCCAGCCAGTTTTCCACCCATCTAGTTTTCTTGTCCCCCACCCCTGTACTTCCCAGTTTGTTGACCAACCTTCTGTGGGGGATGGTGTCGAAGACCTTGCTAAAGTCCAGCTAGGCCATGTCCACCACCACCCCCAGGTCTATTATCCACATCACCCAGTTGAAGAATTCTATTAAATTGGACTGGCAGGATTTCCCCCTAGTGAACCCATGTTGGTTGCCGTTCAGCAATCCATTCCCCTCCAGGTGCTGTGTTACCCTTTCCCTGATGAGTGCCTCCATGACCTTCCCCACCACTGCGGTGAGGCTGACTGGACAATAGTTCTCCCTCACCTCTCTGCTCCCCCTTTGTGTATTGGCATGCCTATAGCTCTCCCCCAGTCCTCCATCACCCTTCCAGTGTCCAAAGACAGGTTGAACATCCTTGCCAGTGGGGCAGCCAACTCTTATCTGAGCTCCCAGTTCACCCTCGGGTGCAGTCCATCTGGTCCCATGGCCTTTTTCACCCTCACCCTGCTCAGTTTTTCCCTGACTCTCTCTATGCTAAAGGTACTCATTTCCACCCCTACTCCCCCCCATCCTCAAGCCCAGTCCCCTGCCCTGCCCCTCCTTTGTAAAATTTAAGCAGAAGTACCTGTTTAGTTCTTCTGCTTTCTTGCAGTCATCCTCTACTGGCTTCCCTCCCTCCACTCCAAGAGTCTTGTGATCCTTTGTTCAGTCTTCCTCCTATCCCTCACACATCTGAAGAATGTCTTTTAACCCCCCTTGGCTTGCTTTGCTATCTGTTCATCCATTTCAGCCTTTGCTCCTAATCGCCTTCCTTGATAGCCTCCTCATTTCTCTGTAGGCCTCCCTGTCTTCCTCCTTATGTGATGTCTTATATTTCCTAAATGCCCTCAGTCTGCCCCCACCACCCTCGCCACTTTCCTGTTGAACCACAACAGCCTCCTACTTCTTGCTCCCTACCTTACCTTCCTCACACATGCGTGTGTGGCCTCACTGACCTTGTCTCTAATTGCCCCCCATAGTTCTTCCACTTCATTTATTTCCCCCATACCATCCATCGTTTCCCTCATTAACCTTCACACCTTATTAAAGTCTGCCCCCCTGAAGTCCAGCACTGTAGTGCTGGTTCATCCCACTTTCTTCCCCGCCCTCACCCTAAACCTGATGGACCAATGTTTGCTATTTCCCAGCTCCTCTCCTACCACCACCTCCTCTACATGTTCCCCATTAGTCAGGTCCACATCCAGTAGGTTGTTCCCACTAGTTGGTTCTCTGACCAACTGATGAAGGAACACCCCTTACAGCACCTCCAGAATTTACCTGCTTCTGGTCAAAGCTGTGTCTGGGATAGTCCAATGTATCTCTGGGAGGTTTAGGTCTCCAACCAGTAGTGTTTCCCCTTTTAGAGCCATCCTCACTGTGTCCTGCATCATCTTCCTGTCCTGCTCACCCCCTTGGGTGGGTGGTCTGTGCACCACTCCAAGTCTCAAGGATTTCCCTGTCCTTTTGCTTATTGTCACCCATCAGTTTTCCCATTACCCTCTTGCCCCTCAGACACCTTCACATCTTCCCTGATGTTTAAGGCCACCCTTCCCCCCTTCTTGTCCTTCCTGTCCTTCCTCATCAGTCTGAAGCCAGGAATAGCTGTCACCTACATTGAAATTCTGTCCACCATGTTTCTGTGACAGCTATTATGTCCAGCCCGTCATGAGCAATGATGGCTATTAACTCCTCCGTCTTGTTTGCCAGGCTCCTAGCATTGACCACCATGCTTTTCAACCATTTTTTTCCTTCTTCCACTCCCCGCAAGGGCTTACCAGTGCCTATCTCTGTATTTCTTATGCAGGGGGGACCTTGGGTCCCCCAACTCAGCCGTGGTATGGCATGACTCCAAATACAGCCCCCCCTTTCTCAGTTTAAATTATATTCCTTCTCAGAGAATTCCCCCTGCCTGCACTTCAGCACGACTGATCCATCCTTGTTGAGGTGCAGCCTGATTGGGGTGTAGATGGTCTTGTCCTCCCAAGTTCCCCCCCCAGCCCCTTAACATCCTATATCCCATCTGCCTACCCCATCTTGCTAGCCAATCATTGAAGTCTTTTATCCTGAGCGTTCTCTCATTACTGGCCCTTGGTACCAGCAACACCTCCAAAAAGGCTAGATATTTAAAGCCTAGCCCCTCCCTCAGAATCTAGCGAAAGCCTTAAATCTCACCTGTACTTCCATGAGACTGTGGCCTTCCAGGTTGTTCATTCCCAGGTGGAATATGAGATTCACTTTTCTATTTTGGTCCTTGCCCCATGATGGGATGTGGTGGATTATCTCCAGCACAGTCATCCTTGGCATGCACTCCACCCACACCGCACTACTTCTGCCCCCCCGATTCCCTTTAAGATAGAATCTCCAATCAGAAGCACCTTGCCCCAGCTTTTCCCTGGTTTAGCTGCATCTCTGTTCTCTTCCCCTGAGGTGCCTGCATCAGATCTACCTTCCTGGCCCTCGTCAGCCCCCATGCCCTGAATCATGTTGGCACAGGTAGCCAACATACATACCAGAAAAGAAGACATTGAGCAAGGTGGGTTTCATACCAAGGATTGGTATTAGCTGGTGGTGAGTCATCAAATATTCAAAATGGCAGTACAAAAGGCATCCCAAAGTGCCACATGGGGGTGACGGGAGGTCATTATTGTTAAGGCTTAGAAAGTTCTCAAGGAGTAGGAGGAGGAGATTAGCTGCCTATTAGTGGATGCACCATCATCAGTGGCGGCAGAAAATTAGCAGTAAACAGCACCCTGACTTATACCCACATAATTGAAGCACCACACCAAATATCTTGCAAACGATGTTATGGCCTGGAAACTGACAGCTGCAGTGGATGAGATGCAGGTCAAAGATATCTTGGCATACTCATTCATTGAGAATTAAGGTTTCTGTAACCTGATGTCCGGGGCCTGTCCAAAATGGCAGGTGCCAGTTGGATGTGTTTCTCTAATCATGTAGTTCCAGAACTCTATGACACAGTTTCACAAGCAGTAAGCCATGCCTTGTACCATTTGGCTCTGCGAAGCTGGTTCAACAAGAAACACGTAGACCAGCATCACAGCGCCAGGCTCCATGTTGACCACAATTTGCAGTCAGCATGGAGCCACACACATCAGTGTGTGTTTTTTATCTGGGGACTTCACCCCCCCAAACCCCCCATGTGGGGGTCTCTGCCCTCCCACACATCCCATACTAAAGGATTCTAACTCCAGGTCAGAGCTAGTTAGGGGAGGTGGTGCAGGTCAGGGGAAGGGGTTGCCCGGTCCCAGCGGCACTTATACAGCGGCATGGCACTGTTGTTGATATCGATGCATGTCACTGTTGAAATGTCACTGTTCAGGAGGCATACCGTACCATTTATTGACTGTCTATATATTGAAATGAAGATATGTGGAGACTGTGAAAACATCAGGGAGTTCCTATATTTGTTTCACAGCACATTGGGCCAGTGACCTGGGTTAATATGTGAATCAGGCAGCAAGTGTGGTCAATCCAAAATGCACTGGCAGCATTTCTTTTGGCATTTGCCAGCACTGCACACCGGCTATGAAACCACAATATGGGTCACACACTGAAGAGAGATATTATCAACATTTGTGGATGAAATTGACCACTATAACCACATTCTCTCAGAGAACGATTCACAGCAGGAGATAATGGGGCAAATATGGTCAAATGTAATAATGATGGGAATTTTTTTTTAAAGGTGCCTGTCTTGGCACACTGCTTATACTACTACTACTAAGGTTCATACAAAGGAATAAGGAGCAAAAAAATCATTAGCCCTTATTGAGATCCTGTCCATCACCTGTAATACTGTAAATGATCTCCAGTGCAAATATATTCATCTAATCTAATTTTAAATTCAGTTTTACTTTGACTCAGTATAATATTTAGAGGTAATTCATTCCATGGGTTAATAACCTTTTGTGTGTAGTAATTCTTCCTGCTATTTGTGTAGAACCTTCTTTTTTGGAGCTGAAGGAGATGTCCTCTCACTCTTACATCAATATCTTTAAATTCTATCTGTAATTCATTTAACAAAACGGGACTTGTTTTTTCAAGAATTTGTGTCAACCAAACTTAGAAGTACTGCTTACTATGTGCTGAGGGATTTGTGTACACTTTGCCCACTCAGGAAAGGCCTGGGATGAATTACAACAGCTGCTAATTCAGAATCAGCTACTTGTTCAAAGTCTTCACCAGACTGAACTTTTCCCTGCATAACATTGAGCATTTTCATGAGCAATGTAAGGCAGTGTCAGAATGCTTGCTCATATAGACAAGCTTGAAAGGTATTGAAGTGTTCATGTTTCTAATAACAGACCAGTGGTGACTCATAAATGTCCTCATAATGATCATCAAGCTGTTTGACAAAGCTGCTGTATGTGGGCAGTGAGCAGGGACAAAGCATGCATTAGTCAGGTCATCCCACTTATCCAGGTGCAGACATGCCCTTCTGAATGTGTAGAAGCAGCTAAAAATCAATGGAGATTCTGCTGTGTTGTGCCCTCATGGAGCATGTGCTATAGGTATTGGACTGTAATACCCACCTTTTCAGCATGTTACATTATGCAAAATTTGGAATCACCACTGTACTTGATCCTAGATTTAAATGTGGTCTTCTTCCATAACTAAAGATGGACATGAACACCTTCAGCACATGACAAGGCTCCATATTTATGGGCACATGGGGCACAAATACTTAAAAAGCAGCTGTCATAACTGGTATGGAAGCAAATTGCTGTCAGGGCATCAAGGGATGAGGTGTAACCTTAATGCTTTCAGAAACAGAAACCTCCAACTAGTGCCTTTCAGAAACAGAAACCTCCAACCAGTCTTCTGTGGGCAGTACTGCTTTAGATTGGTTTGGAGGAATATCAAGGGTAGGAGGTAGAGGGAAATTTTAGGTTGCATGCTGCTGAAAGGAAGGTAGGTGAGTCTCTGTAAGGCACCAGTCACCTGACTATAAATAATAAGCTTCTGTTGTACTGGATCTCTAGGCACCAATCACCTGACTATAAATAGTAAGCATCTGTTGTGCTGGATCTCCAGGCACAAATCACCTGACTATAAATAATAAGCATCTGTTGTACTGGATCTCCAGGCACCTATCACCTGACTATAAATAATAAGCCTCTGTTGTACTGGATCACCAGGCACCAATCACCTGACTCTAAATAATAAACTTCTGTTGTACTGGATCTCCATGTACCAGTCACCTGATTATAAATAATAAGCTTCTGTTGTATTGGATCTCCAAAGTTACTAAGCTACCAACATTGGCATCAGTAGCAGAAGTACCTGAATTGTTCCCTCCTCGAGTGTCGGTGTATAATTAGGTCTTCAGTACAGCAGGGGCCTTCATCACTGACAGTTGTACCAACCTCTTTCTCAGTAATGATGATGCTAACATTCATCAAAATGAATTCACACCACATTCCATGGAAAATTAGTTATGTTGCTGGATTGGTCTTTGTGGCAAAAGATCTGGGGAAAAAAAGATGATTTGATACTTTTATTGGACCAACACAGATGTTATAAAAAAAAAATAGGTGCTTGAGCTTTAGGATTACATAGAATCCTTCATCAGAAAAAAAAAGAGTTGGTTTGGAAGAATACAACTTCTTAAAGTCCAGAGCATACATAAAAAAAAAAAAAAAAAAGATAAATTGTTAAAAATCCCAATGGTTTAAACTGCTTTTTAAAAATCAGCATAGAAACATACAAAGACAACAGAGTTCTATCACAAAAAAGGTACATTAAGGTCAAATGTCACAGAATAGATAAGCTTCTTCCCTGAGAACAGCCATAAAATATACAGATGAAATAAACTGAGGAAATGCATAGTACAGTATATAATGTTAAAAGCCTTCTAAATAGGAAACTATCTTTGTGCTAGGCAAAAATGTGGGTTTACAGACAACCTGTCTTGGTGTAAATTAAGCATTAACCATGTAAGTAAGTACAATTCAGAGAAGTATGTCTTAAAACCAGTGTAAAATAAGTCACTAATGTGGGGGTGGGGTTGGGGGTGGCGAAGTGTTGATTCCCTCAGTTTTTGATTTGGATTGATTGAACTGTTTTTTAATAGTACAGAATTATACTGGCACGGTAGCGCCAGTATAGTTAGGGTTGACCAGGAATTTTAATATTAAACCTCAAGTTTCACACTTTAATAACTTTGTAACTGTAAAACAGATTTGCACAAAATTTAGCATGCTTTGGGCAGGTCTCTTCATGTGCCAAATTTTGGGTGGATCCTTTCTGTAGATTTTGAGCTACACAGTGGTGAAAAATGCAAAATTTGAATAGTTTTGGGGATTTTCTTTTGACAACGGTTTCTTGGAAACAGCTTTTGGTTGTAATCTGAAATTTTCAGGGTTGAAAGCCTTTCCCTCACAGATATGCCTTTTGATGGTTTGGAGGAAAATATTAATCCATTTAAAGGTTATTCAATTTTTAAATTTCCCATTATTTCCTGTGGGAAATAGATGTCCCGTTCGAAAACACTTTTGTTTTCATGGAAAGGCATCTTGTTTTCATGATCAGGTCATGTGGTATCACAAGGAGCATGGTATATTTTTGCACAGAACCATTTTATCATGCTCCCATTTCCATTCAGAATATCTGACACCGGGATGCCCATCCCCAGTGTCAAATGCTTCTGACCCTTCCCCCCCAGTCCCTTGTATTTATTTGCTGACATAAGGGTGCCCAATCCCTGTGTTGGTAGTAGTGTGGGACACTGGGGAACCCACTCCAAGTGTCTCCAGTCAGGTTCCCCATCCTCAGCAGTATGGGACACTGGTGAGCCCACTCCCAGTGTCCCCAGTCATGTTCCTCTCCCCCACCACTGTGGATCACTGGGGAGCCCACCTACAGTGTCCCCAAACATTTGTTATCCCTGTAAAAAAAGAAAACAGTTCTCTGACATCTTTTTACTTTGTTATCTCAACTTGTTACATCATCAACTAGAGGCAGTAACACTCTAGACTTTCTTATTACAAATATGAGCCAAAAACTCAACAACATTCAGATACTAGACCCACTAGGGAATAGTGACCATTGCTCAATCCTGTTTGAACTATTATGTGACCACCACAGTTTAAAAAAAAGACAACATATAGGAACTATGATGGTGCCAGCTTTAAAAACATTATTAACAAAATAAATAACATCCAGTAGGAAACAGTCCTCGATCCACTGTCAGTGAATGAGGCATGGAATAAACTAAAAACTGAGGTCCATAAAGTAGAGAAAATCCATGTACCCATAAGAAATAAATATAACAAAAAGGACAGGATACAAAAATGGCTCAATAAATCCATTAGAACCCAAATGAAACGAAAAAAAAAAAGTATTTTTATAAAACTCAAATTTAGCCAGCCTATGGATAAAACCTCTTCTTACATAAATTACAAAAAAGCCTTTCACAAGTTAAAAAATATGATTAAACAAGCCAAAATGAAAACAGAATTTAAACTAGCACACACCAAGGATGGATACAAAGCATTATTTTCATACCTTAACAATAAAAAGGGCAACACTAGAAAAATAGGCCCAATTACACACAACTGTAATGTCATGCAGTCCGATACAGATATAGCCAATCTATTTAACACTTATTTTGTTCAGTCTTTTCAAATAAAGACACCCATACTCCCCAAGTTGGTTCAAGTGTAAGTTCTAAATCTAGACATACTTATAATACTACTTCTTCTGAAATTACTTTACTTCTCAAATCATTAAAAAAATCTACCAGCCCAGGGCCTGATCTAATTAGTGCAAGCTTTTTAATCAAAACAGCAGAAGCAATAACAAATCCAATAAGAATAATATTTAATAAATCTTTACATGAAGCATAAATTCCTGTTGATTGGTTAACAGCATCAGTTACCCACATACATAAAACAGGAAGTAGATCTAATGTTCAGAATTATCGTCCCATAAGTCTTATCAATCATCTGCAAAACTATGGAAAAAAATTATTAAATCACTACTTGAAAAAGAAATGAGGGTACTAAACATCATTGACAATATGCAGCATGGGTTCAGAACAGAGTATTCTTGTACTACAAACTTACTAGCCTTTTACAATAATATTAGTCAGGGCCTGGATAATAAAAAACAAATGGATGTCATTTTATTGGATTATAGTAAGGCCTTTGATAAGGTTCCTCATGGACATTTCATTAAAAAATTGAAATCTTTAGGTTTCTCCAGCTATCTAATCAACTGGGTAAATGCATGGTTAACAAACCGTACCCAGAGAGTTGCCATTAATAACAGCTATTCCGACCTCAGCTCAGTCACAAGTGGGGTTCCTCAGGGCTCTGTGCTTGGCCCGGTACTATTCAATCTCTACATTAGTGACATGTAAATAAGCAGCCATAATTGGTTATCTAAATTTGCTGATGATTCTAAACTTGGGGGACTAGTGGATAATCAATACAATCTTGATTCACTTACATTAGATTTACATAAAATCAAAATGTGGGCCCTAGAAAATAAAATGGAATTCAACACGGACAAATGTGTGGTCTTGCACTTCGGAACACATAACTTCCAAAACATTTACTACATAAACAACATTCTGCTTAAAGCTATCAACAAAGAAAGGGATTTAGGGATACTGGTCAATTCTAAACTCACTTCCACCGACCACTGTTTAAAAGTGGCAAACACGATCAATGGGCTACTGAGGCAGATACAGTGTTCTTTTGTCTCAAGATCTGAACAGTGTCTGATCCCAATTTACCGGGCATGTGTCAAACCACTCATGGATTATGGGTCTCCATTCTGGAACCCACATCTCAAGGGAGACATTGATAGATTGGAGAGGATCCAAAGACGGACAACTAGGATGCTCCCTAGATTATCAACAAGTACCTATCAATCTAGACTGCAAAAAAACAGGCTTAAATTCACTGCAAAATAGAAGAATTAGAGGGGATCTACTACAACTATATAAGCTGCTGAAATCCCCAGACCTCATGAAAAAATGTGGACTTATCTTCACTACTAGTCGAATTCTACCAAACCATACTAAACAACTTACAGTCCCCAGAGCTAGGACCAATCTCAGACTTAACTTTTTTTCAGGAAGGGCGCCTAAGCTCTGGAACAAAATGCCACAGGAACTAGTTGACTGTGGTAGTACTGAATCATTCAAAAAAGGTCTTGATTGTTGGCTAAACCAAAATCAGACTATATAAATTGCCCACATGATTGTGGGGGAAAATCTAGCTGGGCCTCAGCCTTCTTTTTTCTTATACAAACCTAGTAAACCCTGTAAACAAGAAAATGGTCCCTCATCATCTCCTCCATCCACCTCCCCCATCCTGACCGTCCCACTGAGCACCCACGACTCCACACACACACACGCTGCCACCCTATACTTACTAATGGAGATCGTCGGGTGCCATCTTCTCTAGACTGGGACATGTCTGCACTCTTCAAAGCTGAACTGCGAACTGAAGAATGAAGGTAAGTGTCGTATAATGGCTGTCAAAGGTGTTTTCAACTTATGTTGATATTTTGGCCATTTTAAGGTATTTTTTGCACCAAATTTTCAACATGGGGTTTTGGAACCCCTCCTTATGAATACTGTCACTGTAGTTTCATTACTCAAACATATAAGGTGATTTTCTGGATGCTGCATGAAATCACCTTTTGGGACTGAGTAATGAAATGACAGTGCCAGTGTTCATGAGGTGGGGTCCCAAAAAGCCCATGTTGAAAATCTGGAGCAAAAATACCATAAAATGCCCGAGTTACGCTCAGTCATTGAAATTTTCCTACACACGCACGTAACTTTGCCAATTTTTAATATTTTCACTCCAAATTTTCAACATGGTAATTTTTTTCACACCACCTCATAAACAGTACAGCTGTCATTTCTTACATCCAGCCCAAAACATGTTTTTGCACCTGTGACATGGAATGGTGTGGTCTTTGTGAAAAATCACCTTTCCAGACTGAGTAAGAAAATGATAGTGCCAGTGTTCATGAGGTGGGGTCCCAAAAAGCTCATTTTGAAAATCTGGAGCAAATATGCCAAAAACGCCTGGGTTACACATGGTCATAGACATTTTCCTGTGCACGTGCATAACTTTGCCAATTTTTCATATTTTTACTCCAAATTTTTAACAGAGCAATTTTTTCCCACCATCTCTTGAACCATACAGCTGCCATTTCTCAAATCTTGCCTAAAATGAGTTTCTGCACCCGTGGCATGGAATGGTGTTTTGCCACAGACTAAGACATTTTCACCCATGAGGTTTATAAGCTGGGGTGATAACAAGTCTATCCTGAAAATTTAAGGTAAAAATGTGAACAATTAAACAAAGTTATCATGGCTACATACATACAGTATACTCATCTCTAAAGGAATGGGAGCAGAGGGCACTGCACTCCCACAGACAAATAAGGATATGATTATACTATCTGAAAAAGTAAGGAAATTCATTGCAAAAAACTTTATTAATGCATCAGTTAGGGTTGTTACTAAAGTGACCCTGCACACACTGACAGGCATTGCGGGGGGGGGGTGCCTTGGGGTCATCATAGAAACATAGAAGTTGATGGCAGATAAGGACTGTAAGGCCCATCCAGTCTGCCCATTTCTTTTTCTACCTTATGAATGTGTCGTCGGCTTTGCTCTGTCAATGGCCTATTTAGTCATACTCATCTGTATTGCTCCCTTGTGCCTATCCCATGCCTGTTTGAAGGCCTGCACTGTATTCATGTCCATCACTTCCTGAGATAGGCCGTTTCATGCATCCACCACCCTTTCTGTGAAAAAGAACTTCCTCACATTACCCCTTATTCGGCCTCCCTCTAATCTAATGCTGAGTCCTCTTGTCCTGCTATTTGTCTTATATTGAAACATGTTAGACTCTTTCACCTTGTTAATGTCTTAAGGTGTTTGAATATTTCAATCATATCACCTCTCTCCCTCCTTTGCTCTAGGGTATACATATTGAGCTCTGTTAATCTGTCTTCATATGTTTTCTGATGCAGTCCCTGCACCATTTTGGTTGCCCTTCTCTGGACAGCTTCACTTTGGTTAATGTCCTTGTGAAGGTGTGGCCTCCAGTATTGCATGCAGTACTCCAGATGCGGCCTAACCAGTGTCTTATAAAGAGGGATTATTACCTCCCTCTTACGACTTGTGATACCCCTACTAATCCACCCCAACATCCCCCTAGCCTGACCTACTGCTTTAGTAGTCTGCTTGTGATGATGATGCCAAAGTCTCTTTCTTCCCTTGTGACTGCCAGAAACTCCCCTCCTATCCTATAGGTGGCTTCAAGGTTTCTCTTCCCTATGTGCATGATCTTGCACTTCTATGCAATAAACCCCAGTTGCCAATCTTCTGACCATTTTGCCAGTTTATCCAGATCTCTTCTCATTCTGCCCACCCAATCTGGATCATCTACTGTTGCAGATCTTGGTGTCATCTGCAAACAGACAAACCTTACTCTCCAGTCCATCTGCAATGTCACTGATGAAGATATTGAAGAGGGCTTGCCCCAGGACTGATCTCTGAGGTACCCCACTTGTGACTTGCATCTCTTCTGACCGTATACCGTCATACGTCAGAAACGTTAGCTTGTAACCCATGATATCACCATGTAGGCGCATGTCCAAGATGCAGGGAAGATGAAGATGAGGCAGTAATGGCAATCAGGAAGTAAATGGTTGTCGGCGTCCTGTCTCCTAAACTGTTCAGCAAGTGGTTCGGCTCTATGATTTGAGGATCTAGGCAATTGAGCAAGAAGAGGTACACGGAACTGTGCAGATTCAGGCTGAGCATGGAAGGAATGAACTTCTGAATAAGCTAAGCTAAGGAATTGACTTTTTACCTTTGTGGTTGCCGAACACTTTGTGTATGCACTAATAAGATTCCAATGGGTAATGTGGCAATGTGGTCCTGCTACTCACAGTGTGTTCTTTGACATTGAGTAAATATTGAGATGGTCACAAAAGAGCTGTAGTTTCTAAATTTTTGAGCGCACTTCAAATCATGTAGAAGCGTAGGCTACACATGTTTTTCTTTATTAGTTTGACAGGACCTTCCTGTTGTAAACCCATGCTGTCTTGGATCCTGTGCTCCTATGGATTCCAGGTGTTGCACTATCCTTTCCTTAAGGAGTGCCTCCATAATCTTGCCCACCACTGAGGTAAGACTGCCTGGTCTGTAGTTCCCTGCCTCCTCCCTGCTACCACCCTTGTGGAGCGGGATCACATGAGCCCTTCTCCAGTCTTCTGGGACCTCTCCTGTGCTCAGAGACTCACTAAACAGTTCTGATAATGGCTCTGCTAGTTCCACCCTAAGCTCCTTTAGTACCCTGGGATGTTTGCCATCAGGTCCCATTGCCTTGTCCACCCTGAGCTTATCAAACACTGGTAGGACCCTTTCTTTTGTGAAGGGACTAGTGCACACCTCTCTCCCCTCTGTGTCCATGGTGCTGAGCTGTGGGCCCTGCCCTACCTTCTCTTCAGTAAATACTGAGTAGAAGTATCTATTTAGGATAGATGCTTTTACATGGTCCTCCTCCTCACAAGCCCCTTTATGCCCTTTGATCTTAGCAATACCCCCTCTTGGCTTTCTCCTTTCACTAATGTATTTATAGAAAGTCTTGTCATCTTATTTTACTGTCGTGCTAGTGTTTCCTCAGTTTGGGCCTTTGACTGCCTTATTGCCTTCCCTGCTTCCCTTAGGGAAGTTAGGTATGCCGCCATATCTTCATCCAGCTGCGTTCCCTTATATTTCCTGAAGGCCAGCCTTTTGGCTCTGACCTTTTCTGCTACCGTTTTTGAGAACCAAAGTGGTTTCCTTCTTCTTTTGCACTTCCTTTTCTCTCTACACAATAGAATGTTGCTTCAAGTATTGCATCCTTAATGTTTGCCCACTTTGCGTGCGCCCCCTCACCTGTATTTCTTTTTGCCAGGGCTAGCTTAACTCTATTGGCCATCTTATCAAAGTCAGCTCCACTGAAGTCCCATATTTTTGCCTTGGAATGGGATGATTTAGTTCTAGTGGCCAAATTGAACCATACCATGTGATGGTCACTGGCCTCCCGGTGACCTTCTACCTGGAGATCTGTGATCCTTTCCCTGTTAGTCAGTACTAGATCTAGGATAGCCCTGTCTCTTGTGGGTTGTTGTACCAGTTGTTTGAGGCTCTCCCCCTACAGGGAATCCACTATGTGTCTAGTTCTGGTAGATGTTCCTGCTGGTATTGACCAATCTGTATCGGGCATGTTGAAGTCTCCCATTATCAGAATCTCCCCTTTAGCTGTCATGTTTTGTATATCTTCTAACAGTAATGTGTCTATGTCCTCCCCCTGGTCTGGAGGCCTGTAGACAACCCCAGTTCGTATGACTCCCATTTCTTGTTTCCAGGGTGACCCACAGTTCTTCTGGCTCCTCATCAGCTCTAACGCTCACCTCATTCCATAAGTAAATAAGCTGAGATGGGTACAGTATAGAAGAATGGGGTGAGCATTAGGGCTGATGACCCCAAAGCACACACCCAAAGCCTGGCAGTGTGTGCAGGGTAGAGGTGGGGTGTTAGGGTTGGAAACCCTAACTCCCCATTTCTCTGCTTTTGTCACTTTAACAACAGCCCTAATTGATGTATTAACAAAGTTGTTTTTTTTTGCAATGAATATTAGGTGTATACAAACACATGTTGATACATGGACATATTAGGATAACAGCATCTCAATTACATGGGGGTCTGTGTTAGGTTTGGGTGTTAAATGTGCAGAAACACTAGTCACTTGTTACAGAGTTGCAAATCATGTTTAAACAGTAGAAGTTTGAATATTCTTGAATAGTATTGACTTATTGTACACTGGTTTTAAGACATATATATCTGAATAGTACTTACACTGTATAAATGTGGGAGACAGCTGGTTAATGCTTAATTTACCCCAAGACAGGTTGTCTTTAAATCCACATTTCTGCCTAACGCAAATATATTTTCTTATTTAGAAGACTTTAAACATTATATACTGTACTATGTATTTCCTCAGCTTATTTAATCTGTATATTTTATGGCTGTTCTCAGGAAAGAAGCTTATCTATTCTGTGACATTTGACCTTGACATAGCTTTCTTGTGATGGAACTCTGTTGTCTTTATATGGTTCTGTGCTGATTTTTAAAAAGCATTTTAAGCCATTGGGATGTTTAACAATTTTTTATCTGTTTTCTTTTTATGTATGATCTGGACTTTAAGAAAGTGTATTCTTTCAAACCAACTCTTATTTTTCTGATGAAGGATTCTATGTAATCCAAAAGCTCAAACACCTATTTTCTTTTGTAACATCTATGGTATCCAATAAAAGATATCAAATCATCTCTTTTGTTCTGGATCTTTCACCACATTCCAGCAAACAGAACAGTGGCATTATTCATTCCCAGTGAAGGGAATGATTCAGACAGCACTTTGCCAGTGGCATCAGAAGTATATGAAACAGTCATGAACATAGAATTTCCATGTGAGAAAGTTTTGCACTGGAAAATGGAGAAGGTCCAGGTAGCTTCATCATCCCAGATGAGGATGAGGCTTGAACAAAATGTACACACCTGTTCACTGACACACTGACACTGGCATTTAAACATGAATTGCTTTTTACAATATGCTTAATGACTTTCAATGTTTAATCAGTTTATTGCTTAAACTTTTGTTTTTGCTGTTTGGTCTCTCTCCTTCCTCTCTGCTTCTCATTCTATTTAGCTCATAGTTGTGGTCTTGCCTCTGCCTGGTTGGAATGGTACAGTATGCACCCTATCACTGGCTTCATTGTATAAAGGCACCCCACACCTGTCAATAAGACAACTTGCCAGTTTCACGTATGCCTCAGTAAAAATAAAAAGTAGTTTACATTAATTGCTGCTGTTATTCTCTCAGTCAAGCAGCAGTCTGTCACTAATCGTGCTTACACATATAATGTAGCATTTCAATTATCCCATCTCACTAGCCATATGTACCAACAACTTGCACAACAGTCTATCTGACACATTATTAATGCTGTTTAGTCTGTCCTAGCCTGGGATGTGACTATTCCTTCCATTTAGTGGTTGAAAGTGCATGACTTAGAAACATAAAAACATAGAAGTTGACGGCAGATAAGGACCGCAAGGCCCATCCAGTCTGCCCATTTCTTTTTCTACCTTATAAATGTGCCATCGGCCTTTGCGATGTCAGTGACCTATCTATTCATAGTCATTTGTATTGCTCCCTTATGCCTATCCCATGCCTGTTTGAAGCCCTGCACTGTATTCATAGCCACTACTTCTTGTGGTAAGC